>CM057458.1:900832500-902223750 GCA_016271365.2 Neoceratodus forsteri
TTTATATTCCTTGATGTCTAGTGGCACCCCCACCCTCTGATCACTGTACACCTTATTTATATTCCTTGATGTCTAGTGGCACCCCCACCCTCTGATCACTGTACACCATATTTATATTCCTTGATGTCTAGAGGCACCCCAACCCGCTGATCACTGTACACCTTATTTATATTCCTTGATGTCTAGTGGCACCCCCACCCGCTGATCTTCATTTTACCCATTTCCCTGGTATCTAGTGGCACCCCCACCCTCCAGTCACCATCCCCATTATTACAGTGCTCCCTCGCTATACTGAACCCCGCTATACCAAAACCTCGGTTATAGCTAACAGTACTTATGGCTCCTGACTAGTTAGCTGTTCCACTAGCCTGACTGGCTGATTGCTCCTATGTATGATTGAGTAAACTAATATCATCTTCTTACTGAGCCTTCCCTTCCCTTTAAAACATTCAGTAAATAAAACATACATGCACCAGAACTGCACTCACAAACATGTATCTTGCTAAGAAAAAAAATAGACCAATTTTTGGGTTTGTTGTCTGCTTACTCCCTTCATGTGTAACTCCAGCACTTTAGGTAGGTTTTCTTATTATTTTTTTTTTACATCACAAGAGTTCTTGGTGGGTGGGTGGTCTATATGGTCCATAAACTACTCCATAGTGCCATCACCTGTTCTCCATGCTGCCTCTCTCTAATGCAGCTGTTGTAATTAGCAACAGTAAGTTAAATCACACAGCTCCTGTACTGTATTATAAAAGTATCAAAAATAGAAAATGTAGCCAGGGGTGCTGACAGGAGAAAGATGAGAGAGGAAAGGGAATTTAGACAGGCAAGAAGTCAAGGGTGGGTGCAGCAGCGTACTTATTACCTTTATTTTGCAATCTACAATAGAAGTGTAAAAATGAAGAAATTATATCTTCCCTGATGTCTAGTGGTAAATTATATCTTTCCTGGTGTCTAGTGGCACCCCCAGTCACTGATCCCATTTTTCCCATTTCCCTAGTGTCTAGTGGCACACTCCACCCTTCAATTGCTGTCTACCTTATGATTTATATTCCCTTGTGTCTAGTGGCACCCCCCCACCCACTGATCACCATTTTGCCCATTTCCCTAGTGTCCAGTGGAACCCTCCACCCACCGATCTACATCCCCATTCTTTGGTTTTCTATTGTCTGGTGTCTAGTGGCACCCTCCCTCCACTTGAAACTTTGGAAATTTTAAATATTTGGACCCCCAATTTTCAACATAGCCTTCTTACTATCACACCTCATGTATGTCATAGCTGACATTTTTCAAATCCTGGCTACAATTTGTTTTCACACCTACGGAAAGGAACAGCATTGCAGTTGTGCATAATTACATTTTGGTGGGGATTAGAAAATTTTCTGTACTGGGTACATGAGGTGGGGTAATAAGAATGCTATGCTGCTGATAGCTTGGTCATTGTTGGCCTATAAATGGAAGCACAGGGCACGGAGGACCCTGTGCTTCCACAGCTATATACATAAACACATCTCTGGAGGGCTGAGAGTGTGGGGGCCCAGAGAGCCTTATGCTCCCACAGGCAAATAAGGATATGAGTGTACTATCTCAAAAAGTAAGGAAATAAATTGCAAAAAACTTCATTAATGCTCAAGTTATGGTTAAAGTGACAAAAGTAGGGTAATACAGTATTAGGGTTTCCAACCTTAACACTCCACCCCCACCCTGCACACATCAACAGACATCTGGGGTGTGCCTTAGAGTCATTATCCCTAACACTCACTCCATTTTCTTATACCGTACCCATCTTAGCTTATTTATTGATGGAATGGGGTGAGTGTTAGGGCTGACAACCTCCAAGGCATACCCCAACATCTGTTTCTGTGTGCAGGGTGGGTTGGGGTGTCAGGGTTGGAAACCCTAATGCCACATTTCCCTACTTGTGTGGTTTTAACTCTAACTAGAGCATTAACAAAGTTTTTTGCAATTTATTTAGTTATAGTCAGATATAGATTGCATAATAACAAAATATAGTTATTTTCCATATGAGTATGATTGATCTATTTATATGTTTTATTGTACAGGCATTCCGAGTCTTGGAGGAGCACTTTTAATAAGTTGAATTAACAAACAAACAAGCAACAGGAAAAATTAAAAAGTTAAGTAGTATGGGGAAGAATGCAAGACTAGGATAAAAAAAAAGCAAAAGGGAACCTGGAGCTGCAGTAGCTGGAAGGGAGTCTGTCTTAATGCCAGGATTCTGGGGTAATAATATCAGTGAGCTCCAGGCATTAATGGCAGGGACTGAGTTGGACCTAGAACCATCACAGAAATTCAGGACACAGATTAATGCCTGGAACTTGTCAGTCCTGGACTATACAAGATATGGACAGGATGGGGAAAAGGCAAAGGTTTGCATAGACCTATATGTCAGGAAGGGCATAGCGGCTGTGGATGACAGACACATTGGGGAAAGCAAAGAGGATACTGAGTCACTGAATGTTCACTTCAGCATGCCCTCAGGTGAGAAAATACAGGTAGGTGATCTATAGATGACCAGGACTAGGTAATGAGAGAGACACAAAGCTCAGGGGAAGAGCTGGGTATGGGAGTGAAGAAGGGAGAAGTGGTGGTGGAGGTGGGTGATCTGAACCAGTCACATGTTTACCAGAACATTCCAGTGGCCAGGTGTACAAGACGTTAGGCCTTGTTGGATGCATTGCAAGACTGCCTGCTGATGCAGCTGGTTAAAGAACCTACTAGAGAGGATGTGATTGTTGATTTGGTGCTCACCAACTCTGATATGGTGGGTGTAGTGAGAGTAGGGGAGTCATTAGAGTTGAGCAACCATAACTCCATTCGGTTCAGTCTGGCCATCAGGACTAAAATGCCTCTATTAAAAAGTGAAGTCCTAGATTTCAATAGAGCAGCATTTAACCAGATGAGGAAGCCAGTCAGAGAAAAATGTGCCAGGGTGGACATAATTGAAGGTGTAGGGAGGATCATATGATGAGCCAGGCATGAGAGGACATCGGTTGTGCTGCTTCTAGGCCCTACTTAGATTAAATTATATTTTAAACCACCCCGATGCAATATATTGCTTTTCCCTACCTCAGTTAACTTGGAGAAGTGCTTGCTAGTCATCCCTCAGTGGAAAAATGGAGAGTTGCGGGAATTGCAGGTGAATTTCTCTCCTCCAGCATTGCACTTTCTGTGGTTGTGCCAGGCTGCATTCTCACAGTAGGATGGAGTCCGATGCCAGTGAGCCCCTATCGGTGAGATCACCAGCAGTTAAGCGACCGAAGCCTCAGTCGCCGGTACCAGATGAGCAAGCGGAGGACAGGGATGGAAACAGATGCAAGTGTAAGAATTCCAATGATTTGCTGGAGATAAAGCAACTTTTGCAGTGGCTGGTGACAGATTTTGCCACTGTTAAGCCAGTGTTGCATTCATTGGCCCAAAGGATGGGGGATGTGGAAGCTAGGGTTTCCTCACATGAGAGGAAGGTCTTGACTATGGAGCAAGAGATGGTGATAGCCCGTAAGCAAATTAAGAAACTCGAGGAGCATTAGGAGGACCAGGAATCCAGAAGCCGGAGGAATAACCTTATCCTGGCTGGGCTACCTGAAAGGGCTGAAGGCTCAGACTGTGTTTCCTTTCTACAAGATCTCCTTCTTAAGTTATTGGGCCCTACACCATTTGGGGAGGCCTATAATCTGGAAAAAGCACACAGGGCACTGAGAGAGATGTCCCCCCCCGGGACCGAGGCCCAGAGTTCTAATTATGAGGTTCCTGAATTACAAGGAAAAATCGCATGTGCTTGCCGGTGCCAGGAAAAACAAAGCTTTGCAGTGGAATGGAGCGTCTATCTGGTTATTTCAAGACCAGACACCACTGGTGAGAGAGAAGCAGATGGAATACTCCGAGATAACGAAAAAGCTGTATTTGGCTGGAATAAAATTTCGGATGCAATATCCTGCACCTCTATCTGTGTGGTTGCAAGCTGGGGAGAAAAGATATCTGACAGTGAGAGACGCCCTGGAGGGCTTGTGGATTGAACTTCCAGCATTATTCCAGTCGATAACCTGAGTTTCTTGAAGGCAAGTGGCGAGCTGATATGGCTCTGTAGAACTGGGACTTGAGAGATGAAGAGAGATGCAACTGTTTTTTGTGAGGGTTTTGCAACAGCGTTTGAGGGCTCCTTTTGGGTTACTTGTTGGGTGGGAGAATGGGGTAGGGCAGTCTGAGACTACTGAGGGAGGGAAGCTATGTGTGGCATAAGTTCTAGAAATGAGCCTCCCCCTTTTTATTTTTGTTGTTCTCTTGAATCTGAATAGACCTTTATCTGTGCTAGAGGGGTTAACCCCTAATCTTTTGCTCTACTGTCCTGATTAAAAGCGCAATAACTGACCTATTATCTTAAGTCTGGCTTACCCTAACTAGCAGGTAAGTCGAGGTCTCTATCCCTTCCCTTTAGGTGGGACTCCAGGCAGTGTGCCACTAGGAAGGAGGGTGGAAGCTAATATTCCAGAAAGGATGGTGGGCACACACTCTACTTAGTTTGTAGGGGGTTCCTCCCCTTTGAGGAGGTTTATGATCTGGGGTCCTGATTTGGTGGCCTAACTTATCCTTAATCAGGGTAAACGAAGGAATAAGGGTATTTATCAAGCAGCACAATTTATTTATTTTTATTTTATTTATTTATTTAAACAGCAGTTTGGAAAACCTTTGAGCCATAGGCTCATTTACAAAGGTACCTTGTCACAGTAAGACAAACCAAAATACACAGTATAGCAGTACAACACATAAGTATAACAGTAAAATTAAGACATAGATACAAACAAGCTGGTACAGGTAGGATGGATGCAAACAATACCAGAGTTATGTCATCCTTAGCAGCTTAGTAATAAGCTTTGTCATAAGTATTGAGTCGGCTTTGACTAGTGGCAGTTACAGCATTGGGTGTTAATAAGGTGTACGTAAGGAAGTTTTGAAGCACGATATAGTTGGAGCTTCGGAGATGGAGGGGGCAGTGTGTTGAACCAGAAGGGGCCCTAAAGCTGAAGGCTCTTTGGTCGAGAGGTCCTAGCTCTAGGGATAACAAGAGAGGTTTTCCCAGAGGTCCGAATATGAACTAGTGGGACAGAGCGGCGTATGGTGGTGGTCAATCCTGGTGGGGAAAGCCCAAGGAGGGTCTTTTTTGTAAGGGTACAGGTAAGATATTTGAGACGCTCATCGAGATCAAGTACCAGCGCTTTAGCATACAGTAGACAGGTGTGTGTCATCCTAGGTGCTCCAGTAATTAACCTGCAGGCCTTATTCAGAGTAGTGCGAATTTAATGGAGTGCGGTCTGATCAGCAGCATCATACACCGGCAGGTGTATATAGGTTGATGGGGATGTAAGGTACATGGGGCTGACCTATGGGGAAGAGTGGCTTCACTGTGAATTATATTATTAGGGGTGTGCTGTTGGGGGGGTGGGAATGATCTAAAGGTCTATGGGAGGGGCCGGGTACTTAGTTATGTTAGTAGCCTGTAGGGCTTGGGAGTGCACTGAAATGGCTTGTCCATGGATCGATGTTATATAGGAGGTCGATCTAGGGATTGGGGGAAGGGGGAGTTGAGTGGGTTAAAGGGATTTGGAAAGAGAGAGTGTCCAATAGAGAATAAGAGAGTGATGCAGACCATACTAGAGTTTTTAAAAAAAGATGGATTGTACTTGTTTTACAGACAGTAAGATGACTTGTGTTAAAATTATATCTTGGAATGTAAAAGGTCTTAGAGGTAGATGTAAAAGAACAGTAATCCTGAAGCGTATTGAACAGATGGGGGCCCATATAGCTGCTTTACAAGAGACTCACTTGTTGACAGAGGAGTTGAGTTCCCTTAGGAGGATGTGGGTGGGCCAGGTATTTGGGGTAGGTAAGGAAACGGCGTCGGGGGGTGTTGCAATCTTAATTGGGAAAAACTGCCCTTATGACATAGCGCAGGTGACAATAAGGGAAGATTGGAGAGGGAATTTTCTTTTGGGTAATATTCTGGGTATAGAACTTTTAGTCGCCTCCATTTATGGCCCAACTCCTTCTAACCCAGAATTTTTTCTGTCATTAGAGACGGATATTGCTCTATTTTCCCCACACTCTATTATACTCACAGGAGATTGGAACCTTTGTCTAAATAACTGTGAGAATAGACTGCCACCATCAAGAGGACCTGTATCTAGGGCTCAGGAGGCTATGATTAGAATGCTGGAGGTTACAGCCCTGGTAGACACCCTCCGGGCTCTCTCCATAGGAGGAGACAATATGACATTTTATTCAGCAGCCCTCAAGAGTCATTCTAGAATTTATTTTTTTCTGGTAAATAGGGAGGCACTTAGGGAGGTTAAAGAGGTGACAACTAAATGTAGGATGCTATTGGATCACGCCCTCATCCAGTTGACTTGAGAGCTAATAACCACACCGGCTAGGCCATTTAGGTGGAGGCTAAGTGACTTCTTATTGACAGAGACTTCTCTTAAGACTAAACTAGAGGATGCCCTTCTGGAAATAATTCAAACCCAACTCCCTACGTTACAGAATAGATCCCTGGCCTGGCCAAATTGTAAGGTTTTATATGCTGGTATAGCACATGGTTATGCATTGAGGAGAAATAGAATGAGACGAGCTAAAGAGGAGTTTTTAATGGGGGCTATTGAGTCCCTGAACCCACTGGAAGGGACCTCTGAGGAAATAGACATTGAACGTCATAGTCTAAGAAGGGAGATGGAGGATATTCAATATAGTAAAGTTGAATTTTGGCTAGAAAAGATTCAGGCTAAATATCTGCTGCAAGGGGATGTGCCTGGACATTTACTTGCAGCTAGGGTTAAGGAATGGGAAGCTTCTAGAACAGTCACCGCCATAAAGTATGATGGAATGGTTATTAAATCCCGCAGAAAATAGCAGACGCATTTGCCTCCTATTACCAAGAAATTTATCAATTACAACAAGTGGGTGGGGAGAAGGAAATCAGGGCATTCCTAGATAGTATCCCACTGCCGGTATTGAGCCTGGATCAGATTGGAGAACTGGCTGCCCCAATAAGTGAAGGTGAGGTAGTAGAAGTGATTCAAGCTTTGCCCATGGGCAAAGCGCCAGGGCCAGATGGCCTCACCGCTAAATTTTATAAGCTGCATCTCGGCACTATATTGTCCATTCTTAAGGAACTTTTTAGTAACACAATGCAAGAAGGTGTGATCCACCCACCACTATATCAAGCTAATATCACGTTGGTCCCTAAGCCAGACAAACCAAAGGATTTGCCTAGCAGCTATAGACCTATTGCTCTAATGAAACAGGACATTAAGATCTTGACAAGGATTATTGCTAACCATATATTGAAGGTTGCTCCACATCTAATTAGCCCGGAACAGGTAGGATTTATGCCAGGGAGAGGGGCCCATGATGCACTCAGAAAACTTCACCATATACTCAGCTATGCTCCGGATTCCCAACTCTCATTAGCCTTGATATCTCTTGATGCAGAGAAGGCTTTTGATAGGGTCTCCCTGCCATTTCTTTTTGCCACTATGGAAAGGATGGGATTCCCTGAAGGCCTTCTCAGAGGCCTTAAAAATTTATATGTAGCACCCACTGCTAGAGTATTGTGTAACAGGTATATTTCACAAGAGATCCAGCTTAAAAATGGGACTAGACAGGGATGCTCCCTCTCACCAATTTTGTTTAATATATATTTGGAGCCCTTGCTAATTGCCATTAGCACAGATGCCAATATCAAGGGAATTACAATTGAGGGTAGGGAGTTGAAATTCTCTGTTTTTGCTGACGATATATTGCTGCACTTACAGAACCCGGCAGAAAGTTTTCAAAGATCAGTGGAAATTATAGAGCAATTCTCCAGAGTTTTGAATTATAAATTAAATTTGAATAAGACTCAGATTCTCCCTCTGACTCCGCATGTTTATAGGTGCAATTTTGCACCATTGCAAATAAGTTGGGATGAGGATAAGATTAAATATTTGGGTATATGGGTCACTGCGCAGTTGGAGGATGGGACAGCAATGAATATGGAAAAGTTGTTGGCACCCATTAAGGGGGATATACTTCGGTGGAATAAACTACCTTTAAATTTTGCAGCGAGAATGGGATTAATCAAGAGGAATCTACTGCAGAGGATATTGTATCCAGTTAATTTAGCCCCATACATAATCCCTAAAGTGTGGTTCATTAAAATTAGAAAGGTACTCTCTGCGTCTTTGTGGCATTCCAAGCCCCCTAGGAAAAAACATAGTAACCTGTGCTTGCCATATAAAATGAGTGGGATCAAACTGCCTGATCTTCACTTATACTATGTGGCTGGGCAGCTGGGTCTCATGATTCATTGGGGAAGAAAGGAGGAGGGTGAGCTATATACACCAATATGGCTCCAGAAAGAGAGACAGTTAATAAAAGAATTGAATCTATCTCCGGAGGCATTGCTTTTTTCCAGTTTAGGAGTATGTCTCAAAAAAGCAGCTATGATTCCAGTTGTTAAGACAGCAATGGCCTGGTGGCTGTATCTTACTCCTGCTCAGAGAAGGGAACAAATGAAGACTTGGGACCAGCCTGTGCTAGGCAATCCCAATTTATTGATTGGGGATCATGTATTTACAAAACGCTGGAGTAATCAGCTGGAGGGACTGATGCTAAGAGATGTTATAAAAGACAATAAAGTGTCTCTCCTGGTGGGTTGTGATGCAATCCACTTCTTTAGAAGATTACAGCTTGTTAAAATGTTGGAGGGGGTGAGGAAAGGGTTTGGAGATCCTCCAATTAACGCCTTCATCTGGGAGTATCTGAATAGGATAGATCCCCTATCTAACCCTCTGTCAAAGGTCTATTAGGTGCTACTAGAATATTTCAGTCCGAACTTACCAACCAGGGTTCTAGGCTGGGATAGAATATTGGCCCCCCAACAGCCTGCTTGGGAGGTTATCTGAAGGTGTATTAAATATGTTCCTATACCCAAATATAGAATTATGCAGTTCTTTATTGCCTCAAATATGTATTATACTCCTAAGAAACTATGCGCTAGGCAGTTGAGACAGACAGACCTGTGTTTCAGATGCAGAACTGAGTCCGGTGACATCCTACATGTTATGTGGGACTGTAGTAAGATAAGCCCACTCTGAGCTGAAATTAAACAGCACATGGACCCTATGTTGGACTATTCTGATTTTATACTGCCCAATATTTGTATACTAGGTGATATGTCGCATATAACAGGTGTCACACCCAAGTATCACCTATCTTTGATGGCGGCAATGGTCAAGTCCTTTATTTTGAAACATTGGAAGGATGAACAAAAGATATGGATATGTACAGTGGGTGAGAGACCTTATATGGGTTTGGGAAGAATAAAGAGGGTCATGTGTTTGGAGGGTAAGAAAGGACTGTATAATAAAAGATGGTCAAATCTAGAGGCTATCTATCTATTACAGATAGGCAAAGGCCAAACCCAGCTCTGTCTGTCGGGTTGTGACGAGCATTAGATATTGATATTGCAGAATTATGTAGTATTCAGTGGATTGTATTCAGGGTCAAAAGATGAAACTATTAGGGACGGGTTTTTGGCTGTAACACATATCGGGATTTGGCAATAGAATAAAGGCTTTGGTCTGCCAGGGTTTAAGTATGGGGGGGACTCTCTCTCTCTTTCCAGGGGCACAGCGGGGGACTACCTCCAGAATGTTCTGTGTTTAATGTAGGTGGCCTGAAGTTAATACTATAGTGAGTAATGTGGCTAGTATGTAGATCTGTCACCTATTAGTGCTATGTGCTCTCAATGACAATGCTCTTTGAGGATATAGTTATGAATAGATCTGGTTTTATGTACTGAGGGGACATCCCCATGGCTGTGCATGTAAATAGTTGCTATTGTATATAGGTTACACAACCAGTTTTGGGTTGTGGATCCTGGGCTTGCCTAGGACTAGTGTTTGTTTGTATGAAACCTGTTATAATCCAATAAAGAAGGTTTAAAAAAAAAAATAAAAAAGAAAGTGTAGAGCAAAGTTGGGTGCAATCAAGAGGATAATTCTCAAAGCAGCAAAGCCATGCATGAACATTGTTTCAAAACAAAACAAATACAAGAAACAAATGTGGTTCTCTGAAAGGGTCAGGGAAGCAATGAGGGCTAAGAAAAAAGCTTTCACCAGGTACAGGAAAAGCAGGAGGAGGAATGATGGGGAGAGTACTAAATGAGAACTAGGAATGCTACATGTGCATGCAGGGAGGCAAAGGCAGATGTGGAACTGCATTTATTAGATGGGTGATGGTGGGGAAAGGGGTTTCTTCAGATAACAGTACTGAGGAAAAGTAAGCAGGGAAGGGATATTGTTAGGCTACAATAAGTGAGAAGGGCTATATAGAAGATGAACAAAAAGCAGTCATCTTAATGAATACTGCTGCTCTGTCTTGGGCCCTTGCCTGAAAATGGCATCAAGATGCTGTTAGGGGAATCCTGAAATGAGGCAGTCCATCTTTACCAGAGGAAGGAACCAGAAGGGGCTAGAATACCTAAAGGTAGATAAGGTCCAAAGAATGGATGGGATGTGCTGTAGGATGCTCAAGGAATTGGCAGTAGAACTGGTTAACAACTAGTATGTTTGATTGCTTAATTCAAATGGGGTAGTTCTGAAAGACTGAAGGGTAGTAAACATAATCCTTGTACACAAGAAGGGGACAAGGTGGAGCTGGGGAATTAGAGACCTGTCAGTATTACATCTGAAGTTGGTAAACTGATGGAGTCACTGTTTAAAGAGGACCTTGTGGACTACTAAGAGTGCAACAGTGTACATGACATTAAACAGCATGGGTTTGTGGCACAGAGGTCTTGTCAGATCAACCTAATAGTTTTCTTTGACAGAGTAACACAGGTTGTAGATAAGGGCCATGTGTGGATTTTCTTAACTTCATTTTCAGCAAGGCATTTGACTCAGTGCCATACTTATTTATTTATTTATTTATTTATTTATTTATTTATTTATTTATTGAAATTGTTTCACCAGGATGGCCCACTGAGCAAAAAGATGCTCATCTCCCGGTGCGGCCTGGGGGGTGAGGGTACAGTGGGAGATAACTCGCGGGTTATCAACAGTTACATATATGAGGAAAACAGTAGAACATAGCTGAGCACAATTACAGCAATACAGTAGGCAGATTCAGTTGAACAGTTTACAGAGAAAGATTCAGTTATGCAGTTGCAGGATACAACTGTGTGTTGGGCTAGGGACAAGACAATAGTACAGTTCAACAACAACAGTAGGCAGGCATAGATTATATTACAGAATGGCATAGTATTGGATAGATGAGGTGTGACACTGAGTGGAGAAATGCAAGGATCAGGCAGTATCAAGGAGCATTTAGGACAGGATAAAGCCAGTGTACTAGAAGTGCTGAAGTTGGTATAGATAAGCCAGCTTCCATAGCGTGAGCTAGGTGCTGCTGGTCAGGCAGTCGGGGGGAGGTACAAAGGGGACATCTTGTTTTTTAAGTGCAGGATTAATTTACCGAGAGGTAGTTTGCTAGTGCTGAAGACAAGGAGTGGGTAGAGGAAGAGTGGCGAATTTGGGGAAGGAGTTCATTCCAGAGTTTGGGGAAGCAGTAGGAGAAGACAGATTGACCAATAGTGATTTTCTGCCTAGGGATTTCAAGCTTCCTATCATCGAGGGATCTGAGGGCATGAGAAGTAGAGGGAGCTGGGGTAAGTAAGGTAGAGAGGTATGAGGGCAGGGCATCATGCCAGAATTTGGCTGTGAATCTAGCGCAGTGCTGAAGGTGACGGTTTTTGAGGGAAGGGAGTGCGAGAGCATGGTAGAGGTTGCAGTGATGGGTGCGGCGGGTGGCATCCAGGGAAAAACAACAGAAGGCATGGAAAAGTGAGTCCAATCTGGCTAAGGTAGATTTGGGAGCGGCGCTGTATACTGTGTCGCAGTAGTCAAAAGAGGGGAGGATAATCTTATGAACTAGCTCACGCCTGGCCAAAAGAGGGAGGAAGTTGCTGTTCCTGTAAAGGGCTCCAAGCTTGGGTCGCAGTTTTTTTATGATGGCATCAATGTGGTCAGAGAAGGACAGGTGACTGTCGAGCCAAACCCGAAGTAGCGGAAGGAAGTGACATCCTCCAGTACTGTCCCGTCAAGGGTGTGGAAGGTAGGGTGGGAAGAAAGCCTGGTTAGATGTTGCCGAGTGCCGAAGGTCATGGTGGTAGTTTTGTTCACATTGAGAGAGAGCTGGTGAGAGCTAAACCATAACTGTACCTTGTTGAAATCAGCCTGGAGGTTGGCTGTTACCTATTCTGGGGAGGAGCCCGAGGCAAAGAGGACAGTATCATCTGCGTACATTTGAATAGACGTGGATGAACACACCAGAGGGAGGTTGTTTAAAAAGATGGAGAACAGGATAGGGCCAAGTACTGATTCCTGGGGAACTCCGGGTGGCTATAGGGTGGGGCGAAGAGGTGATGTCGGTGATTCTTACTGATTGAGTTCTGTTTGCCAGGTAGGCTTTGAACCAATTGGTAGCTGAGCTAGCTAGGCCCGCTTCCAAGAGACATTGAAGTAGCAGAGGGTGGGAGACCATATCGAAAGCTTTGGCAAGGTCTATGAAAATGGCAGAGGTGATCAACCCTTTGTCCATGCCTGAGAAGATGGAGTCCATGAACCTAACCAGGGAGGAGGCTGTGCAATGGCCCTTCCTGAATCTGGACTGGAACAGCGTGACTGCTAAGAAAGCTGGAGGACATGGGTTTGGCTACAGACATAGTTAAATGGGTGGGAAACTTGTTAAATGAGAGACAACAGAGGATGGTGATGAATGGGATCAAATTGGAAAAGAAGGAGGTCATGAGTGTTGTGCTGCAGGGATCTGTTCTGGGTGCAGTCCTCTTCAATATGTTCCTCATCAACATTGGTGAGGGCATAAAGGGTAAGCTGTGTTTCTTCCCAGATGACATGAAGCTCTGTAGTAGGGTAGGTAGTGATGAAGGGATCAGGGAGATGCAGAGAAATCTACAAAGGCTAGAGAGGTAGTCTAATGCTTGGTAGTTTAAAGTCTATGGCAAAAAGTACAAGATTAGCACCTAAGGGAAAAAACCTCAGGACAGAGTACTGGATGGGACAGGTAAAACTGAGCACTATGGAAGAAGAACAGGATTTGGGAGTCATCATTAGGAACTCCCTAATACAATCAAGCCAGTGAAATATGGCATATAGTAAGGCTAATAGGATGCTGAAGTGTATTGGAACAGGTATTGACAACTGGAAAAAGGAGATATTACTACCTTGATATAGTTCACTAGTGAGGCTGCACCTGGAATACTGTGCTCAGTTCTGAAGTCCTCACCTTAGGAGGAAGAAAAGACAGGGACAGACTGGAGAAGATGCAATGCTGGATGGCCAATATGATTCATGGCCAACATAGAAACAGAGAAGCATAGAAGTTGATGGCAGATAAGGACCGTAAGGCCCATCCAGTCTGCCCATTTCTTTTTCTACTTTATAAATGTGCCATCAGCCTTTGCTCTGTCAATGGCCTATCTAGTCATACTCATCTTTATTTCTCCCTTATGCCTATCCCATGCCTGTTTGAAGCCCTGCACTGTATTCATATCCACCACTTCCTGAGGTAGGCCATTCCATGCATCCACCACCCTTTCTGTGAAAAAGAACTTCCTCACATTACTCCTTAATTGGCCTCCCTCTAATCTCATGCTGTGTCCTCTTGTCCTGCTATTTTTCTTATATTGAAACATGTTAGACTCTTTCATCTTGTTAATGCCCTTAAGGTGTTTGAATGTTTCGATCATATACCTCTCTCCTTCCTTTGCTCTAGGGTATACATATTGAGCTCCATTGATCTGTCCTCATATATTTTCTGTTGCATTCCTTGGACCATTTTGGTTGCCGTTCTCTAGACTGCCTCAATCTGGTTAATGTCCTTGTGAAGGTGTTGCCTCCAGTACTGCACGCAGCATTCCAGATGAGGCCTAACCAGTGTCTTGTAAAGAGGGATTATTACCTCCCTCTTCCAACTTGTGATACCCCTACTAATACACCCTAACATCCCCCAACAGGGTAGATTTTATGAAAATCCTTTCAAATCACTGAACATGTATGGTTTACCTATGCAGACGTGACAACATTGTTGTTGATGTTCGGCATAGAGACATCCCCAAAGTTGACAGGAGAAATTTCACCTGACAGACATCGGTCTGTTTTTCCATTGGGGGTCTGTGCCCCCAAACCCCCAATGCAGGGGGACTGTGCCCCATGGGTCCCTCCTTCTAAAGATTGTTAACTCTGAGTTAGAGTTAACATGAAGGGGGGTGAAACATGGTGAAAGGGTGAAATTTCGCCAGTGGGTCCCCCACAGTGACATTTTTGAAACTTGTTGAAAATCTCACTGTGGGGGATTTTGTCAACAGGGTTTCGTCCTTGTGTCAGTACACCAATGTGTACTCACTACAGACCAGGCAAGACAGTGTGATAGGATATGAAACCTTCACATTTCTGATTTAGCAAGAATAAAGATTCAAGAACTTAAGGTCACAAGAGAAAAAAAGTGGGGGATGGTTAACATTAGCAGAACTAGTTAACAAAAATTTAAATTGCAGTAATTTGGTTGCCAGCTAGGACAAATCAAAATTTCAAAGTTTCTGATGTGCTGTTTGCTCTGTTTCATTTCAGAGGCAAGAAAGAGGATTTTTGAAGTTATTAAAAGTTATTGGCTGTTTTCTAGGTCCACCATCATAGATGTAAGCAGATCAAGTAGTAGTCATACGGTAGTAAGTAGCCTTTATTTGTTGAGCACCAATTCCCTTGGGCTCAGGGCACTGAACAAAAATCAGGACAATTTCATGATTAAGACAATTTGAAAAAAAAATAAATCTCATAATAAATATATCTTAGCATTAAAACATTGGTTTGAAGTAAAATGAATTAAATAATCTAATAAATACTAATAATAAAATGCAATCTGAAAAACAGCTTGTATGTCAGGTGTCTTGTCTATATTCCAAAGGCCTCCTTAAATAAAAGTGACTTCAGACCTCTCTTAAAGGCCTCCCATGAAGGAGCCTCTCAAAAATCTTTGAAGTGAGTTTCACAAAGCTGAGCCAGCTATCTCAAAGGCCCTATCAGCAGATGATTTAAGCTGTGCCCTGGAAACCACTAGAAGGCCCACCTCGGAGGAGCAGAGAGAGCGATGGGTATAATAAGGATTCAGGAGGTTACACAGACAGCCAGATTGTTGTGCCATAGGCCATCAGAAAAAGTGCTGGCAGCACCCTGAAATATCTGCATTATTAATACAGTGGGTACAATAGTATACTGTGGAAACAGCAAAGTTTTAGCAGTGAAAGCCATTACAGCGATGATTTTGACGGAATTTGAAATTGTCACTGTAATGCTCCACTGGAAAACTTTGGCTGCTTTCACAACTGTTTCTTCCCCTTCAAACAAACTCTGATTTGGAGTTTGTTATCTAAAGAAAATCAGGGGGTGCGAGGTGCAGAGCCCCCGGAAAATAAACAGTGTTTTGATGACAGGCAACATTTCGACAATTGAAGTCTCGCCCACTGCTGTAAGGGACTTTAACAATTTTGGTGTCGAAGCAACTTGGTGGAAGCTGGTAGAATTAGTGTGTGATCTCAAGGGGAGAAGAGTTTTGAAGGATGCTGGCGGTTGCCATCTTTATTGCTGATCCACACAAATTACAATAGTTGTAATTAAATGTGGTCTTAAAAATATCTGATTGAATTTAACATACCTGAATGAAGAATCTAAGATTATCAGAAATACATTACTGTTTAAAAAAATAACTAGGATTAAATGTTTTGCTGCTAACTAGTATTACTGCTTTAAGAGGGATGTGAGGAAGTTTCATTTAACATAGAAACATAGAAACATAGACTTTGATGGCAAATAAGGACCGCTTGGCCCAGCTAGTCTGTCCATTTCCCTACTTACTGGATAAGCTGCAGATCCTAGATAACCAGCAGCATATTTCTTCCTACCCCCCACAAGAATAGACGTATATCTGTCCCATGCATTCTTGAATTCTCCCACAGTTTTAGACCCCACAACCTCCTCAGGAAGGCAGTTCCATGTGTCCACCACCTTCTCTGTGAAAAACTACTTCCTCACATTGCCCCTGAGCCATCCCCCCTGTATCTTCAAATTGTGTCCCCTTGATCTTGCACATCTCTTTTTCTGAAAGATGCTATCCTCTTGGACTTTGTTCATTCCACTGAGGTACTTATAAGTTTCAATCATGTCCCCCATCTCCCTCCTTTCTTCAATGGTATACATATTAAGCTCCTTTAGTCTCTCCTCATATGGCTTCTCTTGCAGACCCTGCACCATTTTAGTTGCCCTCCTATGGACTGCCTCCATCTTGTCTATGTCCTTGTGGAAATGGGGTCACCAGAACTGGAAGCAGTACTCCAGATGGGGTCTCACCAACTGTCTGTACAGAGGGAGAACAACTTCCTGTTTTCTTCTGGTGATGTCTCAACATATACATCCCAGTATCCCCCCAGCCCTCCCTACTGCCTTCTCACATTGCTTGCGAAACTTAAGGTCATCTGATTTGATTACCCCCAGGTCCCTTTACATTTCTGTTGCTGTTATTACTTCTCCCCCTATTGTGTACTCTTCCCCTGGGTTTTTGTTTTGCAGGTGCATTATTTTGCACTTCTTTGCATTGAATCCAAGCTGCCATACTTCTGACCATTCCTCCAATCTTGCCAATTCCCTTCTCATCATTTCCACCCCTCCTTGTGTATCAACCGTGTTGCAGATCTTTGTGTCATTTGCAAAGAGGCATACTTTTCCTTCCAGTCCCTCTGCAAAGACATTAAAAAGGACTGGACCCAGTACTGAACCCTGCAGTACCCCACTAGTAACCCCCCTTTCTTCAGATTGGACTCCGTTTACTATTACCTTGTGTGTCATGTTGTCCAGCCAATGTTTTACCCAGCCTACCATCCAGACCCACTCCCAGGCTGGCTAATTGGTTTATTAATCTTTTGTGTGGAACTGTGTCAAATGCCTTGCTAAAGTCTAGGTAGGCCATGTCCACAGCCCTTTCCTGGTTTACTACTTTGGTCATCCAGTCAAAGAAATCAATTAGATTTGTCTGACATGGCCTTCTGGCTGTAAATCCATGCTGCCTTGGGTCCTGTGCCCCACTGGTCTCTATGTACTCAAAAATTATTTCCTTCATAAGTGATTCCATTATTTTCCCTACCACAGAGGTCAAACTGACAGGTCTGTAGTTTTCTGCCTCTGTCTTGCTCCCACTTTTATGAAGGGGAATCACATCCACCCTCCTCCAGTCCTCAGGTGCCACACCATCCTCCCATGATTTGTTAAAAAGGGTAGTCAGTGGTGTCACTAGTTCTCTTAATTCTTTTAGAATTCTTTGGTGAATCTCATCAGGCCCCATTGCTTTGTCCACCCTCAGTTTAAGGAGTTCTTTCAGAACCATTTCTTCTGTGAAAGGACTGGGATTGACCCACCTATCCACGGTGCTTCTGTTAATTGGATTAGGTACCTCCCCCTCCTCCTCTTTTGTGAATACTGAGAAGTATTCATTCAGTATCCCTGCTTTTTCACTGTCCATCTCTGCCCACCCACTGTCCATTCTATAAAAATGTTAGATCCAGTGTGTGATCTCATCCAACCTAAGTGCCTGAATAAAGTTCTAGGCATATTTAAAATTATTTTATTATTGAGGTGCATATCCCTCTGTGTCCATAAAATCCACTGAGTTCAACATTTCCAGCTATTAGATTGCTTTTCTAGGCAAGTCTAGTCATTGCCATAGCTTTTTGGTCCTCTAGAACACACACACAGTTGAAAGCAGAACTGCTATCAAAAGAAGAGCAGTGGGTAAGCATCAGGGTTTGTGGTTGTGATCCCAGGTACTTTTACTGTGAAAAAATACGAGGGCCCAGTGTTAATTAAAGACCGCATGAGGTAATGGTGATGAATTGGGTTTATTTATCATCTCAGCAAAACAGAGAGAGAGAGAGAGCAGAGACCATGCATTAATGATTAACTGACTGGAACAATAATTTCTAATTCTGTCTCTCATGCTGCTGTTTATTGTGGCCTTTTATATCTGAACATGAATGACTGAACTCATGGTACAGCGTCAAGTGGGTGCTAAATGAATCAACACACTGTTGACTATACTTCTATTTCATTTAAACTAGCACTGAACCATATAGATTTCCTTTCAACCACATTGAACAGGCATTCAATGTTCTGAATTTACAGTATAATGGTGCCGATCATGTGCTCAAAAATATTTGAGTTAATATGTAAAATGTCTATACTCCAAAAGATATAGAATAGGAAAACAATATCACAATTTAAATAAGTATAAAATAAATACTAAGTGCACTGTTCATACTCCAGTCAGTATACAATAATTAATAGGTACAATGTCCACAATAATTCAATGTGAGCAATTAATAATGCTACACAATGTCCCTACTATAATAATAAGTACAATGTCTTTCTCCAACAAATAACTAAACTATCTGTTCTCCAATGAGTATAGACTAATTATAAAGGTAATGTCCACATTTCCAATAAATATATTTAATAGATATCATGTTCATATTACTAAAGAATATACTACTTACAAACTACAATATTTGTACACCAATAATAATAATAATAATAATAATAATAGGAGTGAAGGTCGTAAATAAATTCAGAGTCTAATACATTTATAAGCACAGTATCTAATAAGTGTATCACTGAGTATATAACTATTACTTGTATAATGTTCCTGCTCTAATAAGTTAGGGTACTTGCACTGTAAAGCAAATTCTAGCAACTAAACTGTATTTATTTTGTGTGTTTTTCTCATTGTATTCCACCTGAAAGTGAACCTAGGCTCTCTCAGTTACCAACATATTACATAAATACTTTAAAATAACTATTAAAATGTCCATACTCCAAAATTCAAACTGCTATCATGTATGGTATGCTTAAATTTTACAGGATCTATACCTGTGAGCACTGCACCCAGACTGTCTTACCCAATCCCTGGCATTTACACTTGGGAATTAAGAACACTGCTCTTCACAGGACAGAAAATGAAAAAGGTGAGTATGCTGCAAGAAAAAGTTTCACCAGTTCTGATTTGATTGCATAGAAGCATTTATGGCAAAATCATTGATGTTTCCATAAGCAACAACAATCTTTTTTTGTTTATGCCAAAAAGTAGTTTTAGAAGAACAACCTATCATTTTGATATTATTTTTTTATTTTAACATGGTTCATTTTATTTTACCCATCCCCTTTTTAAGTAAAGGAATAATGTATCCATAGCGTTCTGCATTTGTTTAGTTAGAGGTGTAATACGATGGGCTATATGGTCACATTAGGTGCTAAATATGACTGAATTAATCCTATGCACTCTATATGAACTGTAATTAATTTTCTTTTAAGACGCTAGGTTCAAATAAATGTACAGAAGAGCATAAAACTAATAAAAATGTGATTGGTGCCATCTGAAGATATGAAATAAAAAATGTGTATGGTAGCTGAGAAAAATGATACTCAAACGGAAGTAAACAATGGTTCTATTGTATTTTAGTACTATGGCTAGAACATTATCACGCTTCCTCTAATTTAGTAAAACACTTCATTATGGAATGAAAGTAGCATCTGTATCACTTCTCATCAAAACAGATGTTTCCAGACTCACATGATGAGACAGCACTGCAAATGAGAACACCATGGCCAGGTGTGCTGAAGAGAAATACATGTAGCCAAACCAACCACTCAAGCACCACCCGACACCAAATCACCACTGCTGGACATCAGTTGAATATCAAAGATTGAATTTATTTATCATGTGTGCAGAGGTTTCTTATCAGAACCAAAGGATACCAGCAGGACCCAAAAAAACTCTGATCATGGTTTCTCTCACATCGTCATCAGGGTGCTTAAGTGCTTGGTTTGATCACCTGAAGAGGGCCTACTTGTGTAAAGGTTTAATACTTTCAAAACCAATTATATACCAATTATATACCTTCTGCTGTATGTAAAGTTTCAAAAATGTGCAAAGGCATGGCTAATGTAGAGAAATTAGTTATATCTTGATGGGTTTCTCACGCTTATCCAATGCACTTGGAATTCAATTTAATTTGCAAGAAATTATGTATTCTCACTAGATATTTGTTTGTTTCATTATTTTTTATTTTGGTAGACTCCCACTTTTGAATGGCAGAAATCTATCTATCTATCTATCTATCTATCTATCTATCTATCTATCTATCTATCTCTTTCTATATATATATATATATATATATATATATATATATATATATATACACATATATATATATATATGTATATATATTATAGGGGTCCGTCGAGCCTCTATATTTAGGGTTATAAAGCCACTTCTATGTTAAACTCGAAATTTTGTGAGTTAATAACTTTGGACCTGTTTAAGGGATTTGCATGAAATTTGGTATGTGCAGTGGGGCATGGTAGGTCTCTTGAGCTGCCAAATTTCATTTTGGTCAGAATACGTTTTGTGTGCACCAAAACACTGAAAAATGCACTTTTTTGCTGGTTTTGTTGGCAATTTTTTTGATTTTGTCTGTGGTGCTGTGCGGCCATTGTGTGGTGTGACACTCTGTAACTTGGCTTGTTGAAAGAGCTTGGGTCAAGGAACATGCTGCTTTTCATTTGGTGAAAAAATATTAATCCATTCAAAAGTTATTAAAGTTTTCATTTCCCACTGTAAGCCTATGGGAAAATTTATCTGGTTGTTTTGTGAAAGAAGAATGGAGTTTTGGCCATCTGGTCCCTCCACATGATCAAAGAATTTGCAGGCTCGCGATCAAAGAATCTTTGATCATGAGGAATTCTTTGATCACGACAGCTGCCATCATGTTTTCATTTTGCAGTCGGAAAAATACACATATCTCAGCTCAGGGGTGACTTCTGAAGTAAAACTGTGTTGGGTTTTGCTCAGGGGTCTTCCCTCTATTGAGCCATGCCTGTGGTTTCTTGGAAATATGTCCAAAAATAGAGTTTTATAGTTTTAAATTCTTTGATTGCGGCTCGCTAACAATCTTTGATCACGAGCATGCAAATTCTTTGACCACGAGATTCTTTGACTGCAATCTTTAATCGCAGGGGCGTGACTGGATGGCCAGATTAAAAAATCAAATATCTCAGCCCAGTGGTGACTTATAAAGTCAAACTAGGATGGGTTTTGTTCAGTGGGCTTCTTTCTATCAAGTCATGGCTATGGTTTAATGTAGTTCTCTTTAAAAATTGAGTTTTATCATTTTTGATTTGTTGATCATGAGCTTACAAATTCTTTGGTCATGAACCTGCAAATTTTTTATCATGAGATTCTTTGATCATGATCTTTGTTTGCGAGGGAGGGACTAGATGGCCAGTTTGGAGGGATCAGATAGCCCAATTTTCTCAACTTTTAAAATTAAATATCTTGGAAACGGTTTGGTCTTTTAACTTGAAATTTGGAGGGTGTTGAGGGGATGTCCTGTAGATGTGAATTGTGGTGTTTAGGTGCCAGAAAATACATTTGTTGCAGAGATATTGTGTGGTGCAGTTTACATTTTGTGGAGAGCGTTTTGCATTGTGGTACTGGCTTAAAATGTATAGGGTAGCTAGCCTTACTGTCGTGGACATACTTTTCAGTCATTAGGTGTGTAAAATGAAAACAGGTGTGGAATTCTGCCACTCTGGTGAATGAAAATCTCAAACTTTAAAATGTAATATCTTGGAAACAGTTTGGTCTTTTAACTTGAAATTTGGAGGGTATTTAGAGGATGTCCTGTACATGTGAATTATGGTATCTAGGTGTTGGAAAATTAATTTGCTGCAGAGATATTGTGTGATGCACTTTACATTTCACGTATAGCATTTTGCATTGTGGTAGTGGCTTGACATTTATAGGGTAGCTAGCCTTACTGCCATGGAGGTACTTTTCAGTGGTTATGTGTCTGATATGTAAACAAGTGTGGAATTATGCCACTCTGATGAATGAAACTTTGTTTTGTTTCAAGGTGGTGGGAGGGCTCCACACACCCATCCATATGCGCTCCCACCAATAGATACGATATTCAGTACTTGTTCTGTTATATTATGCAGAAATTTACAAGTTGGTGGGAGCACGGGGCCCCACCAACTTGTGTGAGAATCTACTTTTCTTTGCTTTCTCAAAAAGTAAGGAAATTCTATGCAGAAAGCTTTGTTAATGCATTATTTAGGGTTAAAACAGGGTTAGGATTTACTGTGGCTTGGGAATATGATTACAGATGTAATGGAGTGACATTTAGGCCTCACAACCCCAATGACCACACGGCATCTGTCAGTCTCTGGAGGATGGGTGGGTACGGGGAGGGGCAACCCTAATGTCTAATTTCCTTACTTTTTTGTGTTTTAACCCTAAATGATGAACAAAGATGTTTGCATAGAATATATACATATATATATATATATATATATATATATATGTATATGTGTATATATATACTGTATATATATTATATATATATACACATACATACATACATATACATACATACACATATAAAACTGTTAACACTAAAGGGGGCTTTACTGGTTGTTTTTTGTGGTTAATAAGTTTTATTGATTTGATTTATTAAGATGATACAAACATTAAAACAGTCAGATACATTGCAAAGATCTTAAAGACTGTTACATATGTCTGTAGAAGCAGAGACAGGAACATGCTGGCCAAATAGTAACAAACTAGATATACTAGCCAGGTAAGCAGTAGGATAATGCTCTGTGCCTGGATGTACAACACCTATCCAGCTGGAGATTAACTTTGAAAGTATTAGCAGTTGGTGCATTACATTATGACTAACTCATACAAACATATATTACCTGGCCCCATCCTGCTAGTTTCTGCAGTATTTGACAAAAGCATTAGAAATTATGAGAGGTCCAGGGCCACAGTCCTCTACTTTATGCCTACAAAATACAAGCAATCACACACACAAATCAAACAGGTCTTCATTGTCAGAGAAGATACTGTCCTTTACTGATATTATACCAAGTCATCCATAGAACAGAGTCCCCTATAACTCAGTAACAATCTCTCCAGCACTTGCCCCTAAATGAACCATGAGAGGAGACCATTATAGTAGCATGGTTGTGCCTATTCAGCTGATTCCCTCCCTAGGTTTCAAAAACAGAAGGAAGGGAGTCCAGAGGGCAGTATATTTAAAGAGGGCATTGGTCACAGTATGTGATATTCTGGCCCAGTTGGCAACTTGAGCCATGGCGGTAAGTACCTCCCCCAGGGAGGGGATTATCTGGGACCACCATTTGCACAGTAGGAGTCTTTTAACCTGCATACTGAATGTCAGAAGTAGTTTTAACTTGGAGAGATGAAGGTGAGGGTCCGGGGTCCAGAGTCCTAATAACAGGAAGCATGTGCCTCAGACCCCTGCGTTGCTAAGTATTTTGGACCTCATCTCACAGGTAGCCTGACATAGGGGCTGGATCAGCCTGCAGGACCAAAGTATATGGAACAGGTCACCTGGGAGTTCCTGACACCTCCAACACAGGTCAGACTGAGCCAGCTTTGCCTTGGCGAGGACTATAGGAGTCCTATACCAGGAGTGAATTATCTTGTTCTGTATTAATTGACTACTGGTGTCAGGATATGCCTCGTGAGCTAGTTTTAGACAAGACTTCCACTCCAGGTTTGTAATAGGGGCATTCAGTGCTTCTCCCACTTATGCTTGGATTCCTCTGCTTGGGATGGGATGGTGCTCTGAATGGCCACATATACCCAGCTTGATTGTCCTCTTTCTAGGGCCAGCCATGACTCTACCTGGGAGATTTGTTGCTCTTGGTGCTGCTTATGCCTGTACATAAGGATGGCACTTCTTATTTGAAGGAATCACCAGAAGTCTTTGGGAGAGATCCCATAAGAGCTCCACAAGCTCTCAAAGGAATTAAGGGTATCTGTACCAGGAATGAGCATATCTCAAAGCAATGAGATACTACTACGTTCCCATGAGGGCCATGCAATTGGTTCTTTATTGATGGTAATCTCATTATTGCCTCATAGTGGGGCAAGTGTTAGGGGAGATGGGGTGGTGCCCAACTTCTTATGCACCTTGGCCCAATATTCCAGAGAGGGACCTATAGCAGGATGAGAGCGAGTGCCCTTAGGGGGATGGTTAAATAACAATAGTACCAAGTGAGTACACTGACATACCTCTCTCTCCATATCCCGCCACTGGGAAGTGTTGTGTTCAGGGAAAATGAACCATTTTAACGTCTGAGCCAGCTGAAAGGCCCATTTAAACCCCTCTAACCATGGAAGACCTCAGCCCCCTTCCAACCAATGAGCTCTGAGCTTATTTCTACTGTACCTAGGTTGTTTACCCTTCCACAAAAAGGATCCCAGCAGGGAGTCTAACTTAGTAAACCAATAATGAGGTATTTTCAAAGGAATGTGGGAGAGAAGATACATAATTTTTGGTGCTGTGACCATTTTAATTGTGGATATTTTACCTACAAGCCACAGTTGAAGTGATTTCCATCTGTCCAGTTCTGTATGAATGGATGCATAAAGTGGTTTCATAGTCAGGTCCCAGATTTTATGCAGATTAGAAGAGATAGTAATGCCCAAGTAGGTAATCCCCTCCGGAGCGCATCGGAGACCATAATGAGTAACCATTTGAGAGGTACACTTAGAGTTTAAAGGTAGGACCTCCATCTTGGCCTAGTTAATCTTGAGTCCTGAAAATGTAGAGAAATCTGACAAGGTGGATAGTAGGTGAGGGAGGGAGGGAGGTCATGATATTGGCTATAGGGAGCAACAGGTCATCCGCATACATAAGAGTAGGGTATACCCTTGTTCCCATCTGGACACCGGAAATTAGAGGATTTTGCCTAATAGCAGCCACCAGGGGTTCTACTGCCAGTACAAAAAGTAGTGGGGAAAGTGGGCAGCCCTGAATGGTACCCCTACCCAGTATGAATGGGGGAGACAGCATTGTATTGGTGAGTATCCGAGCAGCTGGGGATGAATATATTGCCCCAATCCAGGCCTGAAACCCCTCCACCAAGCCCATAGTGCAAAGTACTTGTTGGACATAGTCCCACTCCAGGGAATCAAAGGCCTTTTTGAAATCTATTGCAATGGCAGCAGCGGGGGAAGATAATATTTGGGCATTATGGTATTAAATTTACCAATGATCTAACATGGTCCACGCTAAAGCAACCCTTAACAAAGCCTACTTGGGACGGGTGGATCAAACTGGGAAGGAGAGGATTAAGTCTGTTAGCTAGTTTCTTAGCTAGCACCTTGCTATCAGCATTCAATAATGACATAGGGTGGTAGCTGGACGCTTTAAGAGGGTTTTTACCTGTTTTTGGTAGGATAATAATAGTCACCTCCCTAAGGGATGAAGGGAGAGACCCTGTTTGCAATGACTCAGTAAATACTTGTTGCAATACAGGAGAGATTATGGGATGCAACAGCTGTCACACTTCAACAGGGAAACCGTCCCCTCCTGGGGCCTTTGAGAGGATGGTGTCTGCCATCTCCTGGGTTGAGATCAGGGCATCTATGGCATTAGCTTGGGCTTCCAAGATTTTGGGGAGATGTAGGGACTCCAGAAATGGGTGGACCCCCTGGGGTTCTGGGGCTCTGGAGGACTTATATAACAAGGAGTAAAAATCCATCATTATTTGATTAATACCTTGCGCCGAGGTCTGGGTCCTACCTCCTGCATCCTCTAAAGCCGCTATATGCCTTTTGGCTTGCTGCTTTTTGAGATGGTATGCCAGCAGCTTACCCTCCTTTTCTCCCCTTCCCAATATTTATGTTTGAGTCTAATAATTGAAATCTCTGCCTTTCTAGAGACCAGCTCATTCACTTGCACCTTCAGATAGGTGACCTTGTGACCTGCCTCTGACCTAAGGGAAGGGACATGAAGGGCCTTAAAAGCAAGCTCCGCTTCTCGGAGTTGTCGTTGAAGACCCCTCAAATGTTGTTCCCTCCTCTTTCGGTGCTGGCTTGCATAGCCTATTATCATCCCTCTTAGGGTAGCTTTGAATGCCTCCCATGTGGTACCCGAAGAGGTATCTGCTATGAGGTTATGCCAAAAAAATTCCATTGCTTCCTTTTGAAGCCAAGGGGCAAAGTCTGGGTCATGATGTAGCAATGGGTCCAGCCTCCATGCCGGAGACTTAGGGAGAGGGGGGCCCCATGTGAAGGCAAGATGTACAGGGGCATGATCCGAGATAACTAAGGGATGAATAAGGGTATTAACAGTGTTACTAGTAATAGTAGGAGAGGTGAGCCAGAAGTCTATTCTACTAAGAGAACAATGTACTTGGGAATGAAAGGTGTAGTCCAGCTGGGAGGGGTGAAATATTCTCCAGATGTCCATAAGGGCCAAATCTTGTTGTAATTGAGCGACTGCCGTTACAGCCCTGGAGTGGAGCTGAGTATTGGAAGGAGATCTATCCAGGAAAGGGTCCAGAGTAAGATCAAAATTGCCCCCTAATAAATTGGGGGTGTCTTCCGGAGCTATGGATCCCAGCACCTGGGCCAACTTGTGAAAGGAGGGCAAGTCCTCATTTGGAGCGTATACGTTACCCAGGATCAGAGGGCCCTCCCCAGTATCCATGAGTACCACTACCCATCTACCCTCAGGGTCTCTCACTTGTCTCTGCAATTTCCATTGTAGTTGCTTGTGAAGCAGAATCGTCACCCCTCTCTTTCTAGAGGAGGCTGAGGCATGAATGACCAGACCTAACCACTCCCTCTTCATTCTCTCAGGATCCCCCTGGTAAGTTTGGTCTCCTGCAGGAAGGCGACCCTCGCTCCCAGTCTCTTAAGGTGGCCCAAAACTTGCTTCCTCTTGTTTGGGGTGTTAAGCCCTCTGACGTTCCATGTCAGACAAGTGATATCACCTGTTAGTAATAGGGAGCAAATATTTAATAAAGAGATATATCAAGAACAACCAGCAGATAGGGGGTGAAGGCAGCCCCAAAAAAGTGGCACATTTCTATACAGCGCCAACAGATATGAAGAGAGTGGGTAAAGCCAATATACCATGCCCCTACCAGATGACCTTATACTAACAAATAACAAAACATCTGTGTGTGTCTCTTGTGAAACAAACGTACATAAACACATTAACAAACTATATACATTGTGCACAGTGTACCATACAATTTGGGGATATAGAGGCATCTCTTCGGCCGCAGAGCCATGCTGTAGGCCAGCCCCTATTCCCAGGGCATTATCAAGTGGTATCCATCCTTTCTTAGCATTACGGTGAGTGCAGGGGGGGGTTCCCCCCTGAGAGAATGGAGAAACCCAGTAAGAAAGTTGGACCACGTGGCTCATTGCAACGCCAGAGGGCTGATAGAGCTGCTCCAGCGGTGTAGCTCAGAAGCTGGGGTAGTTAAAGTAGGACTACACAATGCTTCTAATGAGGTGGGGGTTTGCAGGAAAGAAAGTGGGGGGGAACTGCCCACTATTTCGGCAAGCCTAGGGTTATTGCTGATGGGTGCCAACGTGTTCTCACAACAAAAATCTTGCTGAGGTCAGGCTCGTCAAACCTATGAAGAGTGTTCTGTAAGCCACCCAATGCAGGGGCTGGGAGATCTCCCCTTGATAGAACATAATAATAGAAAAAACATACCAGAGGGGCACAGGCCTGTGCCATTCACCACTTAGGGTCTCATGTAAAACACATCCAGGATACCCATTCAGCACAACAGTTTACGCATGCCGACAAATACTTTCATATTATATGTCACAGCTTCGCAGTGGACCTCACCCTCACACATACACACACACACAAGTAAGTGAGGTAGAACCCTCAAAAGTTCTGCTGTTTAATCTTTGCCATCTAGACATGTCTGGACCTATGATCAGGACGTCCACTGAGAGCTTGTTGGTAGGCCTTGTTGAATCCCTCCCAGTATAGGAGTGAGGCATCTTCTCTGCCATATGGCAGTGCAAGTCGGGGGTCAAGGTTGGGATGAAAAGGGGCTCAAAAGTTGCCTTACATGGGTAACATGGAGAAAGGGTAGCAAATGGGTCAGCCAAGGAGATTGACCACTGACGATCAATTTAGACACCCCAAACTCGCCCCATACCTACAACTCCCCGGGGGATTAAAAGAACAGGAATAGAAAGAAAATAGAAGGATGACTACTTATCTGACCATGCCGGTGGGTTTTCTCTGATCGATTGCCCTGGAGATTTAGAGCGATCAGGACAGTCCACACTGAAGATGAGATCTCCACTGGTAGAGGAGGCCTCCCTCATAGCCTTTGGTGGACGCTGCCCTCTGTTATCTGTAGCTCCGTTCTGCAGCTGGTGGGGAGTTGCTGATGGGGACAGGTAGCTGGGCTGCAACATAGGAGTAGGCCTTCCTTCCACAGTCGAATCCACAATGCCTGGGTGATGATCCGGAGAGCTGGGGCATAAAGCTTCATATCTATTAGCGGTGTGGTAGGTCTGTAATGGATCTGGAGCAACAGTGTCCATGCTTGTGGCCTTCTCTGTGTCGTCTTGCCCTCTCTCTGAAGGATGCTCCCGGTGGACGTGTTTCTTTGAGAATTGCCTCTTTCGGTGTGCTTTTTGTACAAGTTCCCAGTGTTGCTCCCTGAGGTCTTGCCAAACTGCAGGCCTGCTCATTGATGGAGAGGAGCGGCTATCCAACCTGTCGGTAGCAGCTTTTGCTGAAGGGGCTCCCAGGGTAGTGGTGATGAATTCTTGTGGCCAGTTGTGCCATAAAAAATCCATGAGTGCATCAAGAGATTCAAAACTGTTCGGGACCCCATTATGCATAACATGTATCAAGGCTGGGTAACGCAAGGAAAAGGACAGTCCAATATTGTGCATCTTATGCCTTGCCTCAGAGTATGCTCGGCGTTTGTATGACAGATCCTTAGAGAAGTCCTGAAAGATGTGGATCCTATTTGATCTCCACACTACATGCTGTAACTCACAAGCTCTAGTTAGGACCCTCTCTTTGTCCCTAAAATCAATAAATTGGGCTATGATTGGTCATAGTCTGTCCTGGGCCTGAGATATGGGGGTTAATGTATGGTATGTGCATTCCACCTGGAGCAGTATCAATGGGTCCAACAGCAGCATTTCAGTGATGGCTAATTGTAGAACTCCCTCGGTATCTTTGCCTTCTACACGCTCAGAGAAGCCCAGGAAGTGAAGATTATTATGGTGACCTCAATTCTCGAGGTCATCCATCTTACTGCGCAGCATCTGTATGGTCTGTTGTTGATCTCTTAATTCTGCCCTTAAGTCCAGAACATGCCCCTCCATTGCCGAGACCTGCTGTTCTGTATGCAGCTTCCTGGCTTCTAAATTTTGAATCACTTGGATTTCTCAATTAGTAGCCACAGTGACTTGTGCCACCTGGGCTATAAGTTGGCTGAACATCGTCTCAACCGATGGTTGCTCCCAGGTTTGAGGCAAGCGGCCTTCAGCCATATTTTCAGGCCTACCACGTCCAGGAGGCTCTTCAGTAAAATAGCAATTTTCACACAGCAAATGAAGGCGTTTTGTATCAATAAAGCTAGATTAGTGTAGCTTGAGTATTACCCCACAAGTTACAGTAGAGTGAGGATATAATACCAGCTGGTAGAAAAAGGATTTTAAAGGATATTTCCCTCTGGGTTGTGGAACTGATCTTCAAGCTGCCATCCTATTTAGTGCTCCTAGTGGCCAGTGCTTTACCAGGTTTTAATAAAACTGCAATAAGACCTTCTGAGAAGGGTCTGATGATATATATATATATATAGATATATAATAGATATATATATATATATATATATATATATATATATATATATATATATAGATAGATATATATATATATATAGAGAGAGAGAGAGAGAGATAAGAGATATATTCTATCTATCTATCTATCTATCTATCTATCTATCTATCTATCTATATATATATATATCTTTCTATCTATCTATCTATCTATCTATCTATCTATCTATCTATCTATCTATCTATCTATCTATCTATCTATCTATCCAACAGAATAGGGGCCAAGAGGGACTTGAATTTCCTATAGAAGTTAAGCATATAGCCATCAGGGCCCGGTGCCTTATCCAAAGGTAATGAATCAATGGCGGCCAAGACCTCATGTAATGTCAAAGAGGATTTCAAGTAATTGACATGATTCTTATCAAGTTGAAGAAGGTAAATTCCTTGGAAAAATTCCACAATCTGGGAGGCTGAGTGGGATACCATATCAGGGATATACAAGGTCTGATAGTAAAGATTGAGATGATCTGCAATGTCAAGGAGTGCATTTACCAACCAGCCATAATCCAGATAGACAGAAGGAATGATTCTGTCCTTGACCTGAGACTGTAGGTGCAAAGCGAGCAGTTTACCCACCTGCTTTCCCTGGTAGTATCGAGATTTGGTTCTGAGGAGGAGATGTTCTGCTTGTTCACTTAAAAGATCATTATATGCCACCTTTAAGGACTCTAATCTCTCCCATACTTCCCCAGGGGAGGAAGGCAAGAGACAATGTTCAAGCTCCTGATTTTGTTCCAGAAGGGATGACACCTTCTGGGCTATTTGTTTTTCACACTTGAAGGCTATATGAGTCAGCTCCCCTTGAAGACTACATTTTAAAGCACACTATAAAATGTCTAAGTGAGGCATAGAAGGGGAATTGATTTCTAAAGAAGAAGTAATACTGTTTGTTATATGTTCTAATATATCTGGAGTTTTCAAAAATTGGTCATTTAAGCACCGTGATTTGTCTAGATCACGTGATGGCAAGAAACCCATTCGGAGAATAATCAGATGATGATCTGAGAGAACCTCTGCAGTGTAATGACATAATTGAACTCCAGAAATGTGCTCCACCCCCAATAAAAAGAAATTGATTCTGGAAAAAGTATTATGTGGAGTGGAAAAAAAGGAATATTCCCACTGAGAAGGATTCAAAACCATCCATGGGTCTATAAGCCCCATGGAATCCATTAGTTCCAGATGTGCCTGCTGACCCGGAGACAGATCCTGTCTTCACAGGCCAGACCTATCCCATTCATTACAATAAACTGTATTCTAGTCTCCTGCAAGAAGAACGTGTGGCCCAAGGAGACAGTAATTTCAGCAGAATGACAAAGAAGCTGGGATCATTAGCTGTGGGCCCGTATACAGATCCCAAGACAATTTCCATATGTCCATACAGACCCTGAGGCAGTCTATATCATCTGAGAGGATCACCTTTCTCCTGCAATAAGAAGAGGGGGACTCTCCAGGTGATAACAACAGCTACTCTCTGTTTACGAGTGTCCAACCCTACTCCGAAGACCTTGCCCATCCAGGATCAATGGGCCAAGGGAAGTTGATTAAAAAGCAAATGAGACTCTTGCAAAATAGTGATATCAGCTTGCAATCTAGAAAGGTGAAGCAGAAGATTAGGGATGCTTAATAGGTGATTGAGAACCTTTAATGTTCTACAAGCAAGAATGATAATCCAAAGCCATACTGAAACATTGTAACATCATAAAATCTGATATTTCTTTCCCAAATACTAAAATAAGGAAGGACCCAAACAAAAAACAAGTCACATTCACTCCAGAGTGTCTTTACCCCAGACCCACCCATCCCCATAAACCCATAATAAGGAAACCGCCTAGAAGCATCCCAAGGATACTGATTCCACCTCCCCCACCCACCCTCCTAAACTTACAGAAAAACACAATATACCATAAAGTCCCAGAGTTGAGGAGAAAATATATCAACTAACAAACAACAAGCCCACTAACCAAGCCCACCTCCCCCATGCATTGAATAATTTTCCAGAACAGCACGATAACTGCAGAACAGGGTGGAAAAAATACTGACCTCTAAAATACTGAACTTCCTTAATATACCATGACTTAAAAGAACAATCAAGAAATAAGATCCATGGATGATATTCCTCCCCTGTCCAGTAATAAGCTACCACTATCCCACCCCAGAAACACCTGACAAACAATAACAGTATATAATTCACCCAATAATGCTACCCCACCCCATTCTCACGGTGCTTAATAAACTCTGGCACCTTCAACTGTTCCCCCATCACAATCTCCTGCCCCTTCCTTCCCTCCAAAATCAAGCAATACAGTGAACCCTCAGAACAGTACAAAACAGATTATTATGGTACCACTATATAATAAGAGAAGAAACTAATATATATTAAAAGTCACATTAAATTTGTTTCTAAGGAGACTGTTCCTAGTCCAACAATTAACCACAACCAGTAGAACCAGTAGTGCACTACTAACTCAATATAGAATAAGGGCAATCAGCCATAGTTAAACTTTTATAAGGGTACTGAACAGCATCCAACCAATATTCTTGCCCAGGCAGCATGAACAATGTCTAGTAAGGAATGCTGCTTGAAAAGGAAAATATAATCTTCAGTGTATCTGACCCTCATTCATCCCATGAAGATGCTATGTGTACGAGCCTCAGGTCAATAGTATAAACATACACTTACAGAGAAGTGAAAAATAAAGTTCAACAGTACACATGTTGCATTTATGCTTTGAAAATGACCCAATCACATGGACCCTCCTGAAGGACAGAGAGCACGCTGGTGCCCTACCATAGCTCTGAGGAGACTGCACAGGGAATGAAGCCAATGAATAGCCATATGATCCTTTCCAGAATAGGCATCCAAAAGTAAGTATAATCTAAAAAAATAAAGATTTGTTTTTCAATGATTTACAGAAGGCTAAGTGCAAGAACTACCTCCAAAAAAGGAAAGTAAAATTGCGGTAGCTGGTAAAGCAACACTACCCTCCTGAGATGTCCTCTGAGCAAAACAGCTGCAGCAGAACATGACTCACTCAGGAACAACAGTCATGCTTAGAAAATGAACTTCCCAAATCACATTAAACACGATCCTGAGGAAGCCAGTTATTTTGATGCTGGAAGGCACAGTTATCAGTATAAATAGAGAGCACATACCAAAGCCATCCCTCCCCCCAAAAAACTGGCAGATCCAAGAACATGAGAGAACTGAAGAGAGAAGCCAGAAGTAACAGTTACAGTCCAGTTCAGTGATCGTTAAAAAGCTCAGGGAGCAGATCCTTCAATCCAGAAGCAGCTAGATCCACATATTAGAAGGTCTTCCAGGAGTCATGTACTAGAACTTGAAGACGTTCCAGATATAACATCTTGAAATGGATCCCAGCAGCTATTAATTTAGACATCGACGGATGGTGTGCTACATGCCTTTGTCTCACAAAGCTAGGCAGGTCCTACACCACCTACAATCGTGCCCCCTCCCAGGTTGCTTCCTTTATGTCCCTTACTTTTGCCAAAAGATGCTGCTTATCCAAAATAGTTCAGAAATTTAAAAATCAAAGGCCGAGGAGGGGAACCATCAGGAGGCATGGAGCACAGTGAGCAATTAGCATGCTCTGTCATGCAGGATGGCTCATTTGGAGATGGGCTAGAAATTTTAACACAGAATTTTTGGGCAAATAAAATGGGATTTGAGTCTTCAGCTTTTCCAGTAGCACAAAAACAATAACATTGTTCCTCTGGCTCTGACCCTCTAGGTTCTCCAGCTTGACCTCAAGTTTTGCTGTCTCCTGTTTAAGAGCCGTTACCTCCACATTCCCTTTGTCTCTCCATGTTTCCAAAGTGTAAACTCTAACCTCTGAGTCATCCACACTTCGGCCTGTCGGTAAAGTCAGACCTTAAAGAGTTTAACTCAGCCATTAATTCTTGTAATGCATCTTTCAAGGGATTAAATTCTTTTAGGAAGCATTCCTCCATGAGAAGGGATTTAGCTGGTGTAGTGGTTTCTGCACTGTCCGATCCAGCCGCACTGGCCTTGGCCTTTTTGGAAGCTTTGTCTAGTGTGACCAGGGGGGTATATCTGGGAGGTGCAGAACACATTTCAGAGTCCATCTTTTCAGGCGAAAAGTGCTGGTCTGGTACCCTGAATGGTTAAACAGTGATGTAAGTACCAAATAAAGCCGGTATGGAGCTGAAAAACATATTTTAAGAGACGATTTTTGGAGGAAGGAACGGGAGCTCAGCAGAGAAGCTGCTATGCAGTCCTGAGCATCACATGCCTCCATGATCACTTTTGCTGCAGATCCAACTTGATCTACAACACTGTCTCATCCACCTGCTTTCTTCCTCCTAGGATTCCTTTGTGCTTATTAGAGGCATTTTTGAAACTAACCATTGGTTTCACCCCCTCTGCCTCCAATGAAAGGCTGTTCCAGAAATCTGCCACGCTTTCTGTGAAGAAGTACTTCCTCACATCTTATTTATTTATTTATTTTATTATTTATTTATTTATGACTTTGTTGACCGGGTAGAGTGCACTGATCGAACGGACCATTATCAGGCACAACCTGGGCCAAAAGGCACGAGCAGATAAAAATTACAAATTGAAAGTAATGATACAAATCGGTAACAGCAATGTACATTTCAATTAGCAATAGGCAGTCAAATAGTGTATAAAAGTACCGTCAACATTCTCTGGCCAAGATGGCACTAGAAAAACAACAAATGGCAGACAGATAATATGTAACAGCAATGAACAAAAAAAATGGCAAACAAAGTAACAAGCAGGCAATAAGTTACAAGCAGTACAGTAGAGATCCAGGCAGTGGTAACAGAGAACCAGTTTCAAACAAGTGTGAGAAACATGTGCAATTATAAGCAGCAGTAAGTCAAAGAAGTTGAAGATGTTACAACACTCACCATCACCCCCCTCCCAAGTCAAGTCTGCCTAAAGACCAAAGCGAGATAATGGAAGGAGATTTTTGAATTGGGTCAATGGAGGGCTAGGAAGATGAATCTACCTCCTTCCAGCTTCATATCATGATCTCTTGTTCCACAGCACATTTTTTCTCTGAAACATACATCCCGCCTGTATCTTATTAACCCGAAAAGAGGTATTTAAATGGCTCCATCATATCACAACTCTCCCTCCTCTCTTTCAAGGTATACATGTTGAATTCATTCAGTCTCCTCTCATTGGGCTTCTGATGCAGACCTTGCACCATTTTGACATCCCTCAGCTTTCTTCTTGTCGCTGCCTCCTTTTTGCCAGTTGTTCCTCATTCCTCACCTTTCTCCTTTGATTGCTCCCTTCCCTCTTCCCTCTTGCTTAACCCCCTGCTTCCCTTAATAACTTGCATCCTGCTGGGACTTTCTTCACTCAAGATCTCCCTACTCTCTAGGTGTAAGCATGGCTCAGTTGGTAGCACATCCACCTCTGGACCAGAAGATTGTGGGTTCTCATCCCTCACCAGGATTGGATGCACACCTAAAAGCTAGCACCTGAGTGCATTATTAGGGGGGTGCTGTACTGTTGGGGTGTGCCGTCCTTTGGATGAGAAGTTAAACTGAGGTTCCTTCAACCCATCCCGGTGTTGTCCTGTTGGGTGTCCAGGTGGAGGTAAAAGAACCCAATGTATTCTTTGCAAAGAGTAGGGGACAATCCCAGTGTCCTGGTCAATATTCCCCTTCCCATAAAACTGGTTCATGCAACTGTCCAGGCTGTGTGTGGGTGTTGATGTGTAATATGACCACCACTACATATTCAGTCATTTCTCTACCAGTCTAGCACTGCTTATAAACCACTTTGAGGTACATCGTGTATGAAAAGTGCTATATAAATGCTGATTCTTCTTCTCTATCTCAGCCTGTGGTGACGCACTTTCTGCATCCTCTATTTGTTCCATCACCATCCTCAGCTGCTTTAAATGTCAGTTGAAGTAACATTTAAACCATCCACTGAGGACTTTGGTTCCCTCCTTGATGGAAGCAGGCCATCACCTCGGTATAAGCTCTTATCTTTCCAAGTTGGCCCACAGGCCCCACTGTAGCCATACCTCTCCTCTCTGCATCATTTCTGCAACCATTATTTGAAGGCCTTGGTGCAGAGCTCCTTCTCCTTCCACATACAGTACAAGGTGCACTCACTGCTCACATTTTAAACACATGGGAAACACAGGATCAACCATATAAATGATCTAACTTTCTCCAAAAATGAAATTTACACGCAGAGCTGACTATGGCAATTCATCTTTATGTTTAAGCCCATAAAACACCTTTATCAAGTTAATGCATTAGCAGCTGTAGTGGCTCTGACAAGAGCTAGTTGATTTTTGTAATGACTTTTAAGTTAAACAAATAAACTGAAGCTGAAATGTATTATCTTGTTTATGAGCATGTAAGGAAGCAATAGTCAGGTAACGTTCATTAAATTTACCAGATATTATTACATGTCCTACTTCAGGATCCAATTTACAGTAATTTCAGTTATAACTTTTTTGTTAATTAATATTGACACCCTCTTGATTTTGAGTTTTACATTTATTGAAATCCAGTATATCCCCAACATTTTGCCACCACTTTTACTTTTATTCTATGACACTTACAATAATAAGCACTGTATGTTTTTTGTCTTTGCATGTCAGCTTCTTTTAATCTTTTTTTTTACGTTGTGCAAGCCATTGATAATCCAAGTTATTCCATTTTTATGTTGCTTGCACGCATGTGCAAGAAACATAGTGCCATCATCGGAGATTTCGGAGGTGTGTCACCTCCTCCTCCAATTCGGTCAGTGAGCTGGCAGGCACAGCCCCTGTAAGTCAATGCATTTTGGAGCTGTCTATGACATGCTCCAAAATGCAGTGGCATACAGTTGAAAGGGGGAGCTACGCTTCAGTGAGCAGCGATAAGTAGCGAGCTCCCCCCCACACTCAGGGCATGCGCTACCAAGAGTTACTGTGTAGCCAACGGGTGCCCAATCCCGCCGGGCTGAGCTGAGTCAGTCTCCAGTAGTTGGTGCCATGCTGGGATCCCACCCCAGCGTGGCAATCAGTCCTTTGACGGCCAGGGTGCCCAATCCCCGTTGGTTGAGCAGCTCCCCATCCTTGTGCCACACTGGGAGCACCCCAGCGTGGCAAACATCCCCAACGTCTTTGTTTTTTTTTTAAACCTATAAAACAAAACGGTCCCACAGCACATCTCCCGACCCCCCACAACCACACCTACCCACTGCGCACACAGCCTCCCCACACCCCCTTCACCCCATACTTTCCTCCAGACTCCGGCGCGATGATCTTTGGTGGACCGGGAACACGTCTGCACTCTTCAAAGCTGACCGTGAACTGAGGAAATGCCGGTAAGCTGTATAATGGGCTAGATGGGGGGTTCAACTTTATTGCATATCTCAGGCATTTTTGGGAATTTTTGCACCAAATTTTCAACATGGAGTTTTTAGGACTCCTTCTCATGAACGATAAATACCGTCATGGCATTATTCGGTCAGGTGATTTCGCGTAGTGACTGCGTAAATCACCTTTGGGCCTGGAATACTGCCATGACAGTGACATCATTCATGAGAAGGGGTCCCAAAAACCCCATGTTAAAAATTTGGTGAAAAAATTCCAAAAAATGAATGTTTTATGAGCGTGAGTTGCGCAGTTCCTACGCAGGCTCGTAAGTTCACAAATTTTCAATATTTTCACTCCAGATTTTCAACATTGCCATTTTACCACACTTCCTCATGAGCAGTACTGCTGTCATTTTTCACATCCTGCCCAAAACATGTTTCCGCCCATGTAGCACACAATGGCGCAGTCGGTGTGCAAACTCAGTGTATGGGACACATTAAGAAAATCACAGTGTCACTGTTCATGAGCAGAGATCTTAAAATGGCAATGTTGAAAATTTGGTGAAAGAATTCCTAAAAATGACTGTTTTACGTAGTGTGTTGCACAGTTCCCACGCGCACGCTGTGGAGGTTTGCAAATTTTCAATATTTCCACCCAGATTTTCAACATTGCCATTTTACCACACCTCCTTATGAGCAGTACAGCTGTCATTTTTCACATCCTGCCCAAAACGTGTTTCCGCCCATGTAGCGCACAATGGCGCAGTCGGTGTGCAAACTCAATGTATGGGACACATTAACAAAATCACAGTGACACTGTTCATGAGCAGAGGTCTTAAAATGGCTATGTTGAAAATTTTGTGAAAAATTTCCTAACAATGACTGTTTTACGAGAGTGCGTTGCGCAGTTCCTATGCATGCTCGTAAGTTCGCAAATGTTCAATATTTGCACTCCAATGACTTCCAAATATCTAAACAGCACATAGAAGCAAGCAACATTCGGCATTGACAAATGCTTGTTTGTTTAGTTTTGCCATTGTATGTCATTAACTTAAACATTTAGGTAGCAATTATTATTCCCTTCATACCTTTCTGTTGTAGCCTGATACAAAAGAGAAGGAAAAATATCAGTTGCATTTATGTCTTTGTTTCTAATTTTTTTAATCTCTTCCCCTTGTGTTTCTGAGTCAAACAAAACTTGTATAGTACTCTTCTGGTCCCACCTCCCTGGTTTCAGTTAGAAACCATGAGTCTGATTCCAAATGACTTACACCTAATACAAGCCAAGGTACACCAAGTCTCATGGCATAACTCGCAACCTGCACCAGGTGTTATGCCAAGTGCGATTCCGAAAGGTGCCTTGTGTCATAGCGACTGTGGTTTATGCCGAATGTGGGATACAACACTCTCTACGCCACAACCCACAATGCCATGGTGCAAGGGTGGGTTACAGCAGCACCTGTGCTCTATTCGAAGAGGGCAGCTTCCGTAATCCACATATGCAATTTCAAGAGCTGCTTTGGTGCAGCGGAGTTACACTACCTAGGAGTTGGTGTAAGTAGCATCAATAAGTAGTCAGTGTCAGTGGCTCAGTAGGTAGCACACTCGCCTCTGAGACCAGGAGATCAGAGGGCTGTGGGTTCAGTTCCCACATCTGGCACTTGGGTTAATATCCCAGTACTGACACTGTAGTGCAGCATGAGTGGGGTGCTGCACTTCTGAGGTGCTGTCTTTTGGATGAGGCATTAAACCAAGGTCCCATCTGCCTGGATTAATGGTAGTTCAGGTGGATGTTAAAGATCCCATGGCACTTATCAAAAAGAGTAGGGAAATTTCCCCGGTGTCCTTGCCAAATTTCCCTCATTCACTAAAAATACCACCAACAGCTTAATCTGGTTCAAAGTCAGTTGGCATTCATCTGTATGCCCCTCCCCTGGGTTGTGCCTGAAAATAGGCAGGATTTGTCTAGTGCACTTACCCGGTCAACAAAAACTAAATAAATAAAATGATGGATGCCCACTTTACAGCAGTGCAGTAATGGTCCTGCTGTGTTCCTCATGCCCCACTATCAAGGCCATGCCCCCAACCCCCCAATTGTCAGAGACCCCTGAGGTCTGATTTTGTATGTGCCCCCAGACGCTTGTGCTACCTGTCCAGCCCCTTCATGTCCCCTGGTGTCGCCATGGTGTTCTGGGGTGGGAGAGCTCCGGGGGCAGTTTGTAGTGGGCTGCAACTTGTGGCAGGTTGGACTGTTACATTGAGCCTGTGGCATTAGCCTACACCTGCTGCAAGTCGCACTTCATAGGTGCTGGGACCATGCCTCTCTTAGAATAAGGTGCAGGGTCCCTGGCATAGCGGTGAATGTCACAACTCACAGATGCCTGTGAGTTGCAACATTCCTCTTGGAATTGGCCCCCATACTACTAGATATAACACCCTAATCAATCTAGCCCAAGATGAAAGAAACAGTTTACCCAGAAAGAAGGTAATCCCTACTGAATATCTTCCCCTCATGCAGTGCCCTCTCTCTGTGTCTAGTAAATTTTTCTTTTCCCATTTTTCCTGTTACTCTCTGACATTCTGTGACCATCAAAATGCCCCTTTAAAGTAAATTATGTAAGCTAAAATTAAAGTCAGTTCTGCTTGGTTCAGCTTAGCTCCTTGCTGCATGATCTGTGCATGTACCCAGTAGGGGCAATTTGAAATATCAGAATGTAAACTCAAAACAGTGGTTGGTGTTTATTTCTGTTTACAAACTGTAACTTGATAAACTTCTTCATGTCACTTGTTTAAGTTTTACATAATACTGCTCTGTATAATCTGTTGCTACCCATTGCTTTTCTTGCCCCCCCCCCCCCCATCTAGGTTCTCTTCACTAGGAGAAAATTTATGATGTGACATGAAAGAATTTGAGTGACTGGAGGTATTTTCAATCACTCCCTCCCAATTTGAGGATTCAGCATCTTCTCTAGCTTGAGTATCTGGTATATTTAACTTGATTACTTTAGCAATAAACTTGTTAGCCTCTGAAACAGTGACAGATGTATTTAATCTTTCCTGAAAATTGATTTTTAGGGTATACAGAAGCCAATGACTGACTGGAATCCTGTTTCCACACAGTAATGATTTGAAAGTATTAAAGCATTTCCTTTTTTTGTGAATGCCCCATCCCAAAATTAGGAAACACTAGGATCTGTTTGTTTTTAACTGAGACGGGTGAGTTTCTCAATTCCTTAAAGAACAGTTCTCTGTCCTGAAAACATACACATTTTACATAAATAATCCTAGGATACTTAAATGAAGGGTTGGGTTGAGTTGGAGATTCATGGTCCCTATCAATCTCAATTTGTTTTTCAGGATTTTTTTCTCTTAAATTTCTCTCTGAGGAGTTTTCCCATAAAGGCCAATCAGTCAAAATTCACTATCCATTCTGGGACCCTAAGAAATATCAAACTTCTTTGGACTGTCCGCACCACTTCATCATCTCTGTTTTATCTTGTGGTTCTCTTAGTCCATTACTGTCTATATGCAATTGATTTTCCAATTTTGAAATGTGGTCTTTCATTTCTAATAGTCTTTGTTCATACTCAGTAATTCTGCTATTAATCTGTTTGATGTCCATTTTACCCTGCAAACCCTGACTGCAAGGTTGAAATTTTCTCATCCATGCATGCAAAATCTGAATGTACTTCAGACAGTATTGTACTTTGCATAATGAGCCCTACGCATGACCTGGGCACAGGTACATGTGAAAGGTGGGTACCTGAAACATGCTGCCCTGCATCCACAGACATGTTTGCATCAGCCGGTATTTACCATAGGCAACTGCCTATTTGTGGCCCCACCCCCAGCATGAAGTGGCATGGGAGAGGAGCATGGCAGCACAGGCGGACATTCAATGGGATGGCCATCCTGGGTCCCAGAGTCAATCCCCTGCTGTACTCATGCAAGAGATTCTAGAATTTAGTGTACCCTGAAAGGCAATAACAATGGACGTTTGCCTGAATGCCTGCCCCTAGACCTCTCAGGCATTCCAGTGGACCAGGGCAACTGTGTGCAGGGGGAGCCCATTGCCACTGCACCACATTGGTAATTGTTTTGGAGTGTGAAAATATTTATGGAAGGATCCCCCCTCATGTAGCATTTTCCATCCCAGCCTGGTCCCCAGTGTCATCATGAATGCATACAGCTCAGTCATGCCCCCAGCACACACCTAGACCTTCCTTGGCGCATAGCTGCTCAGGCAGCCAGTGGATCTGGTGTGCAAGGCACAAGCATATATTTGGTGACTGCTGCTGGGGCTGTGCAGATCACTGCTGTGTGGCATTTGGACATAGGAATGCCTACATACTGCCCTTACAGGTGCATAGGGGCCCTATTCCTGAAGCATGTGTGGAACACACATAACTCCCCCACACTACCCAACACCCATGCACAGATATGTGCAGGCCAGCATTTATGATCCCTAGCCACTGGACAACACCCCTGCCCCCCAGCATGCAGCTGTGAGGTGGAAGAATGGGGCTACATGGGGGTGAAGCATCGGATGCTGGTGGTCAACCAGTGAGATGTCCTTCTAGGGGCCCATAGTGGATCAACTCCATGCAAGGGCAGGGGATCCTGGAAAGAAGCATAACCCACCAGGTTTAAACAATGTCTGTTTGCCCGAACCAACACCCTTAGCCATCCCAGGTAGCACAGTGTGCTGGTGCAGCTGTGTACATGGGGTTCCTGGTGCTGCTGCAGCCAGACAAAAACCTGTGGGGGGACACATAAATATTTATGGCAGGGCCCCCTCTCACATAGCCACAGTCAGTGCTCCATACCTTAGTGCATAGCATGAGGCATGCCCCCTGGCATGGCACTACTTGGCTGGCTGTAGGATCCGGCGCGCCCATGATGAATATTGCTAGGAGTGCACAGCTCACTGCTGTGCAGCATTTGGATGTAGGCATGTCTATGAGCGGCCCATATGTGGCGTGCAAGCATTTGTGCATAGGGCCCATTATTTGTGTCCACATTCATTATATATATATACAAGATCCAGTGCTTCTAAAAATGCCTGTTCCCTAAAGTGCAGTTGACCACTGACAGGCAGATCCATTGCAGAATCTCCATAAGACTATTGGGGATTATCACTTTAAGATAAGTGAGTGTTAAGCCAGCCCAGTGGTGTTGAGGGTTGAGGTGCTGGATGCCACACCTAGCACCATGCTGTCGACCCGAGTTCAGGAGCAAACCTAAGCTGCCAGTGATCAGCAGAGCAGGGAGAGGATCGAGCAGCCCACGACAACTCTCCTGTCCTGGGGACCAGTGGGCACATCATCCTGCTCCATAGATGCCTCCTGGTGGAGGATACAGAGCAGTGCCAGACTCTGGGAGACACAAGAACATGGCTTCATGATGCATGCATGTTTACGGCCACAGGGGAGGCACCAGAAAAAGAGAAAAATAGTTGCAGGCTTAGTGAAGTCCACTCTGGCAAGCCGGTGTCAATGCCCTGGGACTGCCCACAATGGCCCACTTTGGATATGGTCACAGGAGGGAGGAAGATGGCCCCTTCCCCCACCCCACCATGGGGGGTAATCCATGGGGAACTAGGGCATGGGGGAACCTGGAGGAAGGTGACTGGAGGCTAAGAAGAGGACTGATGCCTGCCTGCAGAAGGAGGATAAAAATGAATATGGAAAGAAAAAGATAAGTGAGCGTTTTATAGTACTCAACCCACCCAACATTTCACTGAGACATTTCCAACACAGTACAGTACGGTGGCAAGGATGGAGCTTCCCCACTCCTGTTTATGTAATTGCCTTTATGATGCCATTTTGTATTTCCATCACATTTATGGCACCTGTCTATAGGGTGTGCCTTAAAGGGACACTGTCAACCTCCTTAGGCCTCAAAGTGTCTATAGTTTAAAAAACACATTTTATGATTGTTCACATCCTATAGAGACAGTTCAGTTCAAGTTTATTTGATCGGCAATACTGTCATTACAAATGAGTAAATAAATAAATCTTTAAAAATCTTTTAAATAATAAAAGTATTCCACTTACAGACTATCACAGAAACTTATTACACATTAAAATACTAACAACTTGGGAGATCACGTGATGCAGAGTGCTGAGTAGAAGCACCTCCGCTAAGCTCCTGCCTCCTGATCATATAATCATCTTTTTCAGATGTTTAAATCTCACAAAATCCTCTGCACTTAAATTCTCCTGCCTGCTAAACATCTAGAGCGCCTGTTTTGGGAGTTCGATCTGCGGATGGAGGCTTACATGAAGAAAGCCCCTCAAAAACATACCCCGCCTGCTACTCCCAAAAAGGCCCCAAAGAAACCTTGGGACTCAAGTGGCCCAGATAGGCCTGATCCTTCGAGTCAAGTTGGGGAACAAGAACCTTTAACGCTTAACAGTTTCTTAGAAGAATTTAAATCCTTCCATGAGGAGATGAAAGGAATGACGATCAACCTGAAAGCTCTATCAAAAAAGCTGGATGAAGTTTTGTTAACTGCCTCCGATAATACAGCCCGAATAGTCTTGTTGGAGAAACAACTAGAGAAAGCTGACCCTGAGTTAGTGTCTACACGGCAGAAGCTCTCTTGTGTGGAGGCAAAACTCGAAGATCTGGAGGGCTGTAGCCACAGAAACGTTGTGATATTAGGGCTACCAGAGGGAGAAGAAGGTCAGAATACTGTAGCATTCATGCAGAAGCTGGTGGAATGAGTTGCTGGCCCTTCTCCCTTCGGCCCAGTATATATCATCGAGCGAGCCCACAGGTCGTGGCGACCGAAACCTTTACCGGACGCTGCTCCTCATCCTATTATTTGCCATTTCTTAAATTTTTGGGAAAGGCAGCATTTCTTGCAAAAAGTGAGAGCTCTGCAGGAGGTCCATTGGCAGAATTCTAAATTGAGAATTGCACAAGACCTGCCAGGATCGATTCATTTGAAACATAAAGCGTATCACCCGATCGTATTCAAGATCATTGCTGCGGGGCTGAAATTTAAGATGGGTTATCCGGCCAGGCTACAAGTTCTTGTAAATGGATCCTGGTTATATTTTGAAGACCCTGAATCTGCCCTTTCAAGTCTTAAAACTGCGTTACCGGACTTGTTTCGAGAGCCCTGAAAAGATCTGCCTACAAGATGAGGGTTTGCCTGGTGTTGTCTCACTGGAACTGCTATCTCTCTATTTGCTTTTGAAGATAGTGTCGATGGGCTGCATTTGGAAGTTCTCCTTTCTCATCTAGACTGTGTTAACTACAGATCGGGGCTACTTATTACGAGTTTCTCATGCCCTAACTCTATAAGGCTAATTGCTGTTCAGGACAGGGACTTTGGGGATGTTCGGGCTTGTTTAATTGGGGAAGGAGTTTCATGTTTCAGTGCATTTAGTTATATAAAGTAATATTAGCGAGGGGAAGTCTGTGTTACATTGTTTAGGATTAATGTCTTACTTCGCAGATCGTTGGAATTGGGAGCAGTGTTGGGCTTTCTCAGTAATTTCACATAGCTACCTTGTAAGGATCGGGCTGTGGCCACAAGAGGGAGTGTCACGCATATGAAATGTAATATAGCGCTGCTTTTAATTCAGGGAAGACCTCCTTCAGCTGTGTCTCTTGTCTTGAATCCAGGGCAGCAAATTACCCCATTTGGGGTTCTTGGGCCTATGGGCAGGTAAATACCTGGGCAGAGATGTCATTTCTCTTTATTCTTTGCCTGGGGCCCAAGATCTTAGTGTTTTTTTTTTTCCTGGTTCTCTGGTCTCACTCTGGTTGGAAGGGGTAATCTCCCTCCATTAGTTTTCCGATCTGGTTCTGGTTTGTGTAGATGTTTCTCCCCCTGCTTCCCATTCAGTTTCCCGAGGTCTTTTGGCGCATTTATGCGTTTTGCCGGTTATCTTGCTCCCCTTTCATTATTATTTTATCGCACTCATGTGTGTTTGCTTTGGAAGCCCAGGACCGCTCTCTAGTTATTGGGGGTTGTTAAAATAGTTGTACTGTTTAGTATTTACTTGAGTATACTGCTGCATTTGCTGGAAGCAGAGGTGTACTTTTGGGGGGCAGGAGGAGGAGGAAAGGACCCAGTACTATACTAAACGTTGTTTATGGCAGTATGGGTGGCTGGGGGGGGGCGGTAGATGTGGGACTTTGTTAGGTGGAGCGGGTGAAGGTGGGGGAGGGGGATGGGTAACTTGTGGAGGTGATGAGGAGGAGGGTGGGTTCTACAGCAGTAACCTCTGGATTATGGCTGAACATTTTGTGTAATTTGTGTACAGGGCTGAACATACTATGCTCATTAACTCATGTTAGATGGCTAACGAGGTGACTTTTGCTACTTGGAATGTTAAGGGGATCAGGAAAAAATCCAAACAATATCAGGTTCTCAAACATTAAAGTCTATTACATTCTCAGATAACTTTTTTACAGGAGTCCCACTTACTTGAATCTGAAGCCTTACAGCTAAGGAGGCAGCAAGTGGGGCTGGTTTATGACGCTCAGGGCTCCACTAATAGTTGCGGGGTCATGCTTATTATCAATAGAGGCATTCCCTTTGTTACAACTCAGGTTATCAAAGATCCGGAGGGCAGATTTGTTTTAGTTAAAGGCACTCTCTGGTCAGTTCCACTTTTACTTGGTAGTATATATGGTCCTAATATGGATGATCCAGGGTTTTTCATGAGACTGATAACCATTATTCTTCCAATGCTTCCCATCAGGATTGTTATAGGGGGCGACTTCAATCAAGTCATAGATTCTAATCTAGACAGGTCAGGTAGTGGGTCGGGAGGGGTGTCCCCGTGGCAGAGGGCATTTAAGGATTTAATAGACCAGTGCGGGCTCTGTGATGTCTGGCGCATATTGTGTCCTGATTCTAGGGAGTTCACTTTCAGGTCAATGGCACACGGCTCGCAGTCCCACATTGACTACATACTTATTTCTCAAGGTCTCTTGCCCGGGATCAAGACCTCCTCAATCCAACCTGGCTCTGTCTCCGATCATTCACTTGTGTTATGCAACTTGGCATTCTTTAACTTACCTAAAAGGGAAACTAGATGAAAGCTCAATGAACAGCTTCTTAAAGATGCCAAGTATTGCAAGCTCATAAGGGAGAAAATTGAGCTGTTTTTTTCATCCAACCCTTTAGATAGTGCAAAGCCGGACATTTTATGGGGGGTCTTCAAAGCATACATGAGAGGGATCCTTATTAGCATGGTGGCTAGTAGGAAAAGTGCACAGGAGGAAGAATTATTATCATTATTGTCCCAAATTCGGTCACTCGAAGTGAATAATTCTGTTAGTCTCTCAGATGAGGACAAGAGGAGGCTCCTAGTGGCCAAGGACAGATATCTAGAGCTGTTAAGGGAAAAAGCAGAATTAGCTATAATTCGAACTAAAGCTAATTATACAGATCAGGGAGAGAAAGCAGGACGCCTGCTGGCATTGCGAATAAAACAACAGGAATCTGCAAGATTCATTCCACCAATTCGGCAGTGGCAGATGGGTCCATGAAAGTATCCCATACTGAGATAGTACAAGAGTTTGCTCTATATTATGAAAGACTGTATAGTGACATGGAGTGTTCTCCTTGTCCTGGGAGTATGGAGAATTACTTAAGGGACTCCCATCTGCCCTTCCTATCAGAGCAACATAAGGGTTTTTTGGTTACCCCTATATCCCAGGAGGAGATTGCTGAGGTTATTAGTGGGTTACCTGCGGACAAAGTCCCAGGTCCAGATGGGTTTTCCTCTCTATTTTACAAGGTTTTTCAGGATCTTTTACTACCTGTACTTTATTGCCTATTTCAACACATTTTAACTGGAGTAGAGGTAGACCCCCACCTGTTTGAGGCCTTGATTGTCCTTCTCCCTAAACCAGATAAGGATCCTGAGCTAGTTCAAAGTTACAGACCTATATCCCTTCTAAACCAAGATATTAAAATCCTTTCAAAGATATTAGTCAATAGGTTAACTGTAGTCCTCCCTGAATTAATAGGTATGACCCAGGTTGGATTCATGAAGAGACGCTCATCATCAGACCACTTGCGTACCCTCTTTCATGTCTTCTCAGCTACCAGGGATGCTGAGTTTCCCACAGGACTGGTCTCCCTGGATGCCGAGAAGGCATTTGATCGGGTGAACTGGAATTTCTTGTTTTGAGTTTTGGAAGCCTTCCAGTTCCCTCCTGTATTTATATCCTGGATTGCTGCATTATATAAAACCCCCACAGCAAGGATCTCTGGGAATGGGGCTTTTTCTAAACCCTTTTCACTACATTCAGGTACCAGGCAGGATTGCCTCCTATCTCCTCCATTATTTAATTTGTACCTTGAACCTCTTATCCAAAACATTCTCAATAATGTGTTAATACAAGGTATTTGGGTTGGGCTTCATGAAATCAAGGTCACCGCATATGCGGATTATCTGCTTGTGCACTTATCCCATCTGGTATCCTCTGTGTCAGTATTGCTGGGTGAAATAGCTAAATTTAGTGCCCTATCTAATTACAAACTGAATGCTAATAAATCCTCTTTCTTTCCTTTAAACCACAAGATATTCAAGACTGATATTAGCCCTTTATGTTTATTTCAGGCCCTCAGGCCATTTAAGTACTTGGGCATCAAACTAACACGTAGCCCCTTAGCATGGTTTAAGGAAAATCTTGAATCCCTCTCTCAGCTTATAACTCAGGACCTTGATAGGTGGTCCAAGCTCCCCATTTCATTATGGGGCTGGATTAACATAGTTAAGATGAGTATTTTCCCTATAATTTTTTACCCTCTATCTCTTCTCAATACTTTTATCCCGTTATTCTGGTTTAAGAAGTTGCATGGCATTTCCACTAGGTTTATTTGGTCTGATAAATACCCTCGATTGGCCTGTTATAAGCTGGCAGCTCCAAAGTTTGAGGGGGGCCTGCGGATTCACCATTTGGCTATATATTATTGGGCTAGCCATTTAGCAAAATGTTTGAAATGGGTATGTCCTGGCCCTGAAAAAGAGCAACCGGTATGGCTTAGAATTGAATTGGACTTAATTAGGTCTATGCACCTGGATCCCCTAATTTTGTTTTATGTTAAAATGTCTCAGGTGTGAGTGGCTGAGAAATGTCCCGAAGTAGCTACTTCTTTAAAGGTATATGCACAATTATGTTCTTTTTTGCGATATACCCCTCAGTTAGATTTGGCCCAGCCCATCTGGAACTCCCCATCTTTCACCATCAACAAGAAGCAGATTCCCCGTAAATGGTTGCCCCAATTGGGGGATGGGAAAGTACTCTCCTTTGTGGATGAGGAGGGGCAATGGCTGTCAGTAGGAGATATTATTCGTAAATTTAATATGCCAGCTCTCTCACACTTTAAAGTCATACAGTTAAGGCATTTACTTACAATAGTTCTTGGCAATACCCCTCCTTAGCAGACAGTTACGGCCCTGATACCTGAAGTCTCTTAATTATTTGGATCTTCAGGTACCGTATCTAAACTATATCAGGTGTTGTTTCACAAAAGATACAGGGACTCCTTTGGACCCACAATATTTTGGAGCTCCATTCTTCCTCAGTATCATCCTGATTGGCAAACCTTGTTGAGATCCTGTCATAAATATGTTTCTCAAGACAGGTTGCATCTTATGCAATATCACATTTTACATAATATGTATTATACTCCTGTTAAGTTAAAGAAATGGGGTCTCTTAGACTCTAACTTATGTGCTAAGTGTTCTCGGGAGGAGGGAACACTTCTTCACTTGTTTTGGTCCTGCCCCAAAATTTATTTTCTATGGGACTCTATCAAGGTTTCCCTAGATCCTTTACTGGGCCTACAGGAGTATTTCACGCCTGATATTTGTCTCCTTGAGGACTTGTCCTCTATTAGAGTTAAAGTTAGAAGGTTTCATATTTCTATGATAGCCTTATCTGTCAAGAAGCTTATCCTACGTCACTGGAAAGACAAGTCTACTCCGACTTTTCAGGAATGGGTGAATGAAATTCATGCCAATCTGCGTACAGAAAAAGCGATTGCCAGCCACAACAACAGTTTATCGCTTTATACACAAATATGGGATCCCCTTCATTCTCTAATTCTAATTGCTCAGACTTAGTTGTGTCTTAGGACAAATTGCCCTGTAGGTTCCTGTATAATGATTTTATACTTATGGGACACATGGATTTGTTACTGTTGTAAGGGGAGGGAGGGGAGGATGGGGCAGTTGTATCTTAATAAGTTGCTGTATACTTGCTTTATTTTATTGGTAACTGCCTTTTATTGTGGAAAATTTTTCAATAAAGTCTGAATTGTAAAAAAAATATACTAACAACTTATTTCACAAAAGTAACTGTGATCTTGTAATTAATCTAAGTTGCATAAACATTTAAATAGTACAAGATTCACAGCAAGAAGTTAGCCATTACAGTTGTGGCCCTAAAAATAGTTTGAACCTGATTATTCTAAAAGGAAAAAATAATTTATACTAAGAGATAATGTTCAGTAAATTGCACCAGATAGTGCAATTGCTAGTGTTCATGGTTGAATCATCTGTGAACATCATACATATTTAGCTAAGACTTATTAATATTATGTCGAGGGTTGCACTCTGTAATTGACCATTTTAGTATTCAATCCAAGATTATCCAGTCAGATGGAACCTTCTTTGGTAAATTATTTTGAGCAATGAGACCATGGAGCTCAATATTGTGGGGTCATCTGTTGTAAATAAAGATATCAACAGTTGCATTGGCTGGTAAGATTGTGATTTCAATATATTGCCCAACCAAAAGGTCCTATGTTTCTCAGAAAGAGGACATAAGATCACTAGGTGCATTAGGTTATCTTCTCCCAAGCCACATTTAAACCTGCAATCCTTGTTTTTTCCCCTAGATATTATCAGGTTTTCCTATTGCTCTCAAATACCTCAAAATGGAATCTGGTTAGAAGGGTCCTCTGCCGGAGGGAGTGTAAGATACAGAGGTATCTTTCAAATTTGTGTTCCCTTTTATTTTTTGATATCCATGGACATGCTTTGGATAGTCAACAGGCCTCTAAGTCTTTTTGGGCAAAGTTGTCCTTTATTTTATTATTTATTGTTATTTTGATGTAGTCGATAGGAAGCCTTAAATAATCCATGTAAAAGCCCAAATGGTATAATGAGTTCTTCCAGGACTTTCATGAACGGGAAAGTATTGTTAGAATGAGAGTAAAGAATTGCCTCTTCCAGACACAATCGTGGAAATCTGTCAGGGGGCATCCTAAAGGTCCCGATCCACTAGTTTATTTGTCTCTGCACACAGGCACACTATATGGATAGCTCTCTGATCTCATTCCTGACCAAAGCAGAAGGAGCACTATTCAGGAGGCCCAGTATCTTTTTATAAAATGTGTTTAATCCAAAATCCATAGACCCTTTTAATTCTCCTCCCCATAATTCAGCTCCATAAAGAATTTGGCTTTTAATTTTAGCTATTGCCACTCTTAGTATTGCATCTACAGATCACCCCAGTGTTTATATGAAAATGCTGATACAATTCAGAAAAATCTTTCCAGCTTGCTTTTAATACTTTTTCGGTCAGTGTTCCATGATCCAGATTGGCTTACCATAAGTCCTCGGTAGCAGAAATTATTTACCACTTCAATCTTGGAGGCGTTCATGTAATAGTTGTAACCTCTCTTATTACCCCCAAACACGAGAACCTTAGTTTTGTTATGGTTGACCAACAGATCAGCATTTTTGCATTTGAGCTGGAATTTTCTGATGCTTCTGCACATGCCCAGATGGCTAAGTGATAAAAGTACAACATCATCTGCATAAGCCAGAAATGGGACCATTCTCGACCCTATTTTTGGTAGATGAAAGTCAGGATTATACAAGTCTTTCAAAAAGGTTCCAAAGTAAAGATTAAACAATAGTGGGGCCAATGTACAGCCTTGTTTGACCCCAATATTGTTTATAAACCAAGTGCTTAATTCCCCAGAGTCACCATACCTTATACTGGTGTAGTTGTCTTGATGCATGAGTCTGATCATCTCCAATAGAGATGGATTTACCCCCAGTTCACCAAGTCTATCCCAAAGTAGTGGTCTGTTAACCCAGTCAAAAGCGGTTTTAAGGTCTACAAAGGTGCAGTATAATTTTTGCTTTTTAACAATCCTGTATTTATTAATCAGGTGAGTTAGAAGATAAACTTAGTCTAGTGTAGAGTGCTTTCTATGAAATCCTGCCTGGGTTTCATCTATAATGTTGTTTGACTATGCCCATAACATCAATCTATTGTTCAGAATTTTAGTAAAGACCTTTCCTAGAGAATTCAGAAGGCTAATGGGTCTGTAACAAATGAGGTCTTTTTTGTCACCTTTCTTAAAAATTGGTACAACGATATTTAGTTTCCAGCTTTTGGGAATATCCCCTGATCTCCAGATATAATTAAAGAATTTGAGTAGAAAAGGGATCCAAAATAGTTTGGTTCTGGCAATTACATCCAGTGGTACCCCAACTGGCCCAGGTGCTTTTCTTTTATGAAATGAATTGAGAGCCCCCTCTAGTTCCAATTGTGTGATTTCAGCATCTGTGCTTTGTTTCCTGCCATCGTATTTAAGATCTGTTAGCCCTGAGAGGTAATCAGGGTCTTCCCTGCAGAACAGGAGCTTACAATGCTTTACCCAAATACTGTATCTGGTTCAATATGTGTATTGTTATGGGAGTAATGACCCATTCCGGTACTTACGATGTCCCAGAAAGTTTTATTGTCCCTATTGAGAACCGCATTATGGAGTTCCTTCCATAATTGCTTGGTGTATTCCCACTTGTTTCTATCTAGAATCTCCCTGTACTCTTTTCTAGCTTCGTTCATTAATTTGTTGTTATTCTTACTTGGAAACTGTTTTAAAATTCAAAACTTTTTTGTTCAAAGTTTTCCTTGCTGCCTGGTAGTCTTTGTTGTACCATTTTTGACCCTTAGATTCTTTTATAACTACCTCTTTTGTTATTATATTGGCTGTCATAGATTACATAGATATTACTGAGCATTTAAAGATGTTAGTCCATTAGCTCGCCATTTATATTTTATGAATATCCCTTGATGTCCCTATTTATATATATATATATATATATATATATATATCAAGCTTCACCTTAAATTCTATCGTTGTCTTACTATCCACAACCTTGAGTGGTAGGGTGTTCCAGATCTCAGTCACTCTAATACTGAACCAGAATTTCCTTTTGTTGGTTCTAAATCTGCCTTTAACTAGCTGGAAGCTATGTGCCCTGGTATTATTTGATTGGTCTCTTAGCACCAGACCCAAAAGATCCCACAGATGTATATCAGTCAGGGCCCTGTAGATCAGGCACGTATCCCCTCTCAGTCTACAATATTCTAAGGAATACATGTCTAGATAGTGAAACCTTTGCACATAGCTCTGTCCTTCAGTATCCTTAATCCCTTCGGTTGCCCTCCTCTGGATTCTCTCAAAGGATCCAATATCTCCTTTTTTGCAAGGAGTCCAAAACTGCACACAATACTCCACATGGGGGCACACCAATACTGTATACAAGGGGATCACAACCTCTCTATTCCTACACTTAATATGCTTTTGAATGCTGTGCATTATGCTACTTGTCTTTTTAATAGTTTTATTGCACTGCATGCTAAAACTGAGGTTGCTACTAATACATATCCCCAAATCTATTTAATCTTTGATGGTCTTTAGTGCAATACCCCCCAAGGTATATTGGAATTGCTTGTTATTATTACCAAGATGCATAACCGTGCATTTATCAATATTGAAAATAGATTTTTTTATGCAAGGCCCATGTCTCCAGTTTATTTAAAGCAGTTTGTAGAATAAGCTGATCTTCTGCATTGTTTACTGGACATCCAATTCGGGTATCATTTGCAAATTTTGAAAGCCAGACCCTGACTGTACCTGCATTGATTATATATATATATATATATATATATATATATATATATATATTAAACAGACAGGGTCCCAAGACAGAACCCTGGGGTATCCCACTAGTCACTCTGACATGGCCAGAATATTCCCCTTTTAAACAAACCCTCTGGCTTCTTTTATTTAACCATGTCTTTACCAACTGAGAGACCCAGACCAGGAAACCTATGTCCATTAAGGCCTTTACCAACTCCTCGTGGGGAACTTTGTCAAATGCTTTTGTGAAATCCAGGAAAATGATATCTACAGAACTACCCGTGTCCATGGATTTGCTAACCTTATTATAAAATTCCAGAAGATTGGTTTGACATGACCTCCTACTGGTAAACCCATGTTGTGTTATATCCTTCTTGCCTGATACTGATATGAATTCTATAATGAAATCTTTGATTATACCCTCCAAAATTTTCCTTAATACCGAGGTCAGGCTAATAGGCATATAGTTTGAGACCGCCTGTCAAGATCCCTTCTTGTGTATTGGGACAACCACCGCTTGTCTCCGTACCTCAGGAACTTCACCTGAATCCAATGATTTTTTGAAATAGCCAGGAAACTGGGCCAATGAGTAAATCTGACATTTCCTTAATTACCCTGGGGGGGATGTTATCTGGCCCCTGTGCCTTATTCTGGTTAACATTTTTGAGTCTTTTACCCACATCAGTTGGATCTACCTTAAAACTGGGTCCCAATTGTGACGTTTTCTCAGAGTCCCATTTGTTTTGTGATCCCACATTAAACACTGAGGAAAAATATTGTGTTATATTCTTCTTCTAGTCCTCTGTTCTCTGTTATCAGTGACCCATCCGGTGCTGTTAGAGGCCCAACAGTATTATTTTTTCCCCTTTTACTATTAATATATGAATAAAAAGTCTTATAATTATCCTGGACTCTGGTAGCTAATGTATACTCATAATTTCTTTTAGCCAAGGCACTGCCCCTTTTAGCAAGTTTTAGGCATTTTTATAGATCTCCCAACAGCTTCATTATGGCTATGCCTTGCCTGGTGGTATGCACTATTCTTGTTTTTAATCAATTTTTTAACTGAGGGGGGCATCCATGGTGGAAGGGATTTTTTAGCCCCGTTGTACTTCTTCTTGGTTGGTACATGCCTCTGGACCAAATTATTTAAAATACTCATATTTATAATGGAGTTAAATTCAGGGATTAATGAAGGGCCCATGGGTTGGTCAGCCAATAATGCTAATCTTGACAGTATCCCTCTGCTCTCTAGGAGGTCCACAAAGTTTTCACTCATTATTAAACTCCATTCAATACCCCATCTCTTAGACATCACTATAGGGGCCTTGATTCCTTTGTCAGTATTGAAGTCCCCATGCCCAATTTCTAATTCCAAAGCCTTATGTTTGCTTTCTGCTCTGGGTACTAATTTTAAGTACATGCTCCTATTAAATGAATTAAAATTAACCCACATATAATCAATTAGAGATGAGCCGTTTACTACTGCAAAGTAATATTCTCCTTTAGAGTCAGTATTGGACCGACCATTAAAAAGCAGCATATTGTTCCTACACATTATTCTATGTAGCGCTACTCCTCTTCTGTTAGTGATTTGGTCTCTGGAGTTTCTTCTTGTGCTCAGGAATGGATGCAGGAGGGTAGGCAGAGCCTCTAACAGGTCCTCTGGACAACCTTGTAATATACCCATCCTTGCATTAAAATCTCCAAAAGTCACTATATTGACTGTTGGATGATCTGTTTGGATACTGTTGATTAGTTTTTCTAGTGAGCCTAGATGATTGGGATCTCCATATTTGCTTCCTGTTGGATGAGAATAAACATTTATCATAAACCATGTTTGTTTTGATGATTTCCCTGTTAATTTTACCGCTAAAATACTAGGACTGTGAGTAGTGAAATTCTTCTGTTGTAATATTATTATTTAGCTTTATAAATATGGTCAATCCTCCAATTCACCTCCCATAGTTTTTTATTTTTAGTAGCTTTTTTGCAGTAAGCCATGTAACCGCTTAGGAGGAGGTTTCCTAAAGCCCAGGTTTCCTGGATGCCAATAATATGAAATTGGTTCAGATAATTGCATGTATCTGGGTCTCCTATTTTTGCACCCAACCCTGAGGAATTCCAAGATACTATTTTAAATGAGTTCTTGTCCAGAGTTACTGTTTTAACTGAGCCATCATCAATGTTTCCATCTTCAATAGTGATCCCAATCCTAGTTTGAGTCATTGCTCCCCCCTCCCACTATCCAACTTGGGCTGTCATTGGTCTGAGGTAACTAACAGCTCAAATTGTTTTGATGTCTCAATTAAAGATTCCCAGTTCTTGGAAATTGTATAAACTCTACCAGAGTTTATCTGAGCATGTGCATCTTCATTCTCTGTAACAAAGTGTCTTCCAAGATTATCCAGTGTGCTCTGCTTCTTCACTAGCTCCTCAATTATAAAGGTTTCATTAACATGGAACATGGTCACGTGATGTCTGTTAGCTGAGAGGCAGCAGGGGTTTAGAGCTCTCCCTCCCTGCCAGCGATTTAGCGATTTTTAAGTACTTTGTTGGCTTGTGCTGTAGCTAATTATATGAGTATTGATAAGAGCCCACCCCGCTTGTCGGTTTTTTGCCGTTTCTTGAACGTACAGCTTAAAAGTCGCAATGGGATGGAGGTCGATAAGAAGCAGGCTGCAATCAAACACACGCCGCCTGCTTCACCAGAAAAACTCCCTAAAAAATCGTGGAGCCAGCCAGGTCCCTCCTCTGACAGACCCGGAGACAAGAGTTCAGCAGCTGGCCCCCTCTCTGAAGAGAGATTTCTGCAAGAGATTGCTCCGTTGAAAGACGTGCTGCAGGCAATTACAGCAGACTTAAAATCTATTCGGGGAGACCTTTCTACGCTCACTATAAGGGTATCTGACTCGGAGGCCAGAATTCATTCGCTTGAGCAGTGGAAACTTGTTGCGGAGGCTGAGATGATCTCTTTAACTCAACACGTCAGAAAGTTACAGGCGAAAACAGTAGATTTGGAAGGTCATAGCCGAAGGAACAATTTGGTGATTTTGGGCCTCCCGGAGCTCGAGGAAGGAGCTGACCTTATGATCTTCCTTCAGAAATTTCTGGCCAAAGTAGTAGGCCCCTCACCCCTCAATCCCCACTATCATTTGGAGCAAGCTCATAGGTCCCTTAGGCCTAGGCCTCCACCTGGCTCTCCTCCACGACCTATTATCGTGAAGTTTCTCAGTTACATCGAGAGGCAACATGTCTACAATAAAGCTCGGGAGTTGCAGACCATCAGTTGTGGAACATCTAAGCTGAGAATTGCCCAAGATCTGCCGAAGAAGTTAGGGCGAAAAGAGCTGCCTTTCACCCTGTTGTACAGAAGTTGGTCGTAGGGATCCCATTTTATGCTCTACCCGCTACCCTGAAGATTACTGTGGATGGACATCCTTTGAGCTACTAATCTTTAGAATCGGCGTCAGGACTTATCTACTAAATTACCTAACTTGTTTGCTGCTAATGGCTGATTTAATGTCCTGGATTCAAATGTCTGGGTGGCGATATGAAAGATTCTGGGGCCTATAATTTTTGTCTCCTTCCCTTTTCTTTATTTTCCTCTTCCTGGTAATATGATTATCTGCTGTCTGCTTCAGTCTTACCTCTCTGGCTGCTCTTGTGGTCGCTGGGCAATCCGGGGGCTTCGGACGGCTGAATGAAGGCTGATCTCAGCCGTATTGGCCATTTTTGCTTTCCCTTCCCCTCGAGGGGTGACTCACCCGGAACGTCTTTGGGTTGGTTGCTGTTTCACAGTGTACGGACCACTGGACGGACCAGCCTGGTCCTAATGTTAATTGGTTCCCCTGAGAAACATCTGCCAGTTTTGCGAGGATGCGATGGGGTTGTGCTGCATTTTATTCTGCTTTCTTCTCCTTGCTCCTCTCACTGCTGATGGTGAGCCAATTTTTTTACATATACCCGAATTTATTCCATATTGGCAGTGATACTGGGGTTTGTGTCGGTAGTCGGCTGCTCTCCGACTCTGAGTTTATACAATTGATGGTGGGGGGGGATACCCCTGAACTTCCTGCGGTTTCTCGCAGCTGCATTGGGTGCTGATGGATGGGGGGTTCGCTAACCCGTCCCTTAGCTGGGGGTTACTCTTTGTACCTCTGGGATGGTGGGGGATTGTCCTTCTGCTGGGGTTCACTTCACGCTGGGCTTTTTACAGCCTCCTGATTCCCCACAGCTTGATGGAATATGGGTTCGTGGCGGGGTTTTGGCTGCCAGTTTATCAGTGTTCCTGTGTATGGTTTGGATCCGCTTATGTCTGGGGCCGATGTGTATATAGTTGGGTGTGTTGTTTTGGGGGGGGTTGATGGGGGGGTGGATAGTTCCAGCACATTTGACTATCTGTCTGATTATTTTAGATTTAGTTGTGTATTTACTCAGGCAAATTTGTTTTGATCAGATATGGGTAGCTGGAACTAGGGGGTTAAGTGTGCTTATGGTTTTAGTTTATATCTGTTTATTTCTGTACTAGCCTTTTATTTGAAATGGCTTTAAGGGCTCTTAAGATTGCATCGTGGAATGTCCGTGGGCTCAGGGGGAAGGTCAAGAGGTCTCAGGTTTTTAAGCACTGTGAATTATTTCAGGTTGATATCTTACTGTTGCAAGAAACCCATCTAACCCAATCGGAGTCGAAATGGTTGATCCGTTCAGGGTTTTCACAGATATTCATTGCCGGTAGTTCCACATCTCAGGGGGGTGTGGCGATACTTGTTAAAAAATATGTTAACCTTTTAGTAAACAATATGATTGCTGACCATGAGGGGAGGTATGTTCTGATTAAAGGATCTCTTAATGGAGATATTATAGTCTTAGGCTCCGTGTATGGCCCAATAGGGGGTAACCCTGTTTTTTTTATGTCCCTAGCTGATAAGATCAGTGATATGCTTCCCTCCCAGATTGTGCTGGGCGGGAACTGGAATCTCCCACCCTCCCAATTGTTGGATAAAGACCCCAAGTCAAACCTCCCGCCCACTTCGGCTCAAAGATCGCTATTGGATTTTATCCACATGCTCAGCCTTTGTGATCCCTGGCGTCTATTTAACCCATCCCTTCGCTCCTTTTCTTTCTTTTCTCAACCTCATGGCTCATGGTCTAGGATAGATTATATTTTAGTTAGCAAAACTCTTTTCCCGAATTTTCTCTCATCTGGTATTGAGCCGATTATTCTTTCCGATCATGCTATTGTGTGGGCAGATATATCCCTTGGCCCCAACTGTCATAGAGACACTGCCTGGAAGTTCAATACCCAGCTTCTTAAGGACACTCAAATTGTGAGCCAAATTAAGTCTCTTATATTGTCCTTTCTGGAGAACAATCTTGGATCTACCCCCAGATTTGATTGCATCTGGGGCTCTTTGAAATGCTATCTTAGAGGGGAATTGATCAAGATTGTCTCAGCAAGGAAAAAGTCTAGGCTTTCTCGAGTGTCTCTGCTTATGGCCAGGATCAGAGAACTGGAGAGCTCCTGCTCCCCCTCCTCTTCCATATCATCCTTTGAGGCTCTCACAGCAGCCAAAAATGAATATACGGACCTTCTGAAAGAGAGGGCCGAGTATTGTTTAGTTAAGACTCAAGCGAAATATATTGAGCATGGCGAGAAAGTGGGTAAGCTTCTTGCTCTGAGACTTCGGTCATTGGAGAGCTCTAGATTGATTCTGGCTATGCAATCCCTTCTGGGCACCACAGTCACTACTCCCAGAGAGATAGCAAAGGTTTTCAAAGAATATTACAAAAATCTGTATAGTGCGCCTTCCTCTCCTGTTCCTATCTCCGACATACTGGCATATCTAAAGAATATTGATAGTCCGAAACCTTTGCCCTCACATATTAGTACCCTGACTGCCCCCATCTTACTCTCTGAAATTGAGACTGCTATTGCTTCCATGGATCTGGATAAAGCCCTGGTCCAGACGGTTTTCCCGCTAATTTTATAGGATGTTTTCTAAAGAACTAGCTCCAGTACTTCTACAGCTTTATCAATATCTTTCTCTGCTAGCGTGACTGATCCTGCACTTCTTGAAGCTACTATTGTCCTAATTCTTAAACCGGGCAAAACCCCTACAGATCCGGCGAGCTACGGGCCTATTTCCCTTCAAAATTATGATATGAAAATCCTCGCCAAGGTTTTGGCGGAGTGGGTTAAGGAAATATGGCTCCACCTTCTTAGTCCCGAGCAGGTTGGTTTTGTTCATTCTTGGTCTTCTTCAGACCACCTCAGAACCCTTTTCCATATCTCGCACTTAGCCCAATCATCTCATCTCCCCATGGCTCTAGTTTCATTGGACGCGGAGAAAGCTTTTGACCGCGTGAGCTGGTCCTTTCTCTGGGCTACAATGTCCGAGATGGGATTTCCGATTTCTTTTCTTAAATGGATCCAGGTTCTGTATAATTCCCCGTCGGCTAGGATATATTGTAACGGGGTTTTCTCTTTGAAATTTCATTTGTTCACTGGAACTAGACAGGGCTGTCCCTTATCACCTTTTCTTTTTAACCTATATCTTGAACCTCTTCTTATTAAGCTTAAGTCTTCTCCGCTTATCAAAGGTTGCCGAGTGCACCAGCACGATCTAGTCCTTTCAGCATATGCAGATGACATACTCTTGCATGTCTCTCATCCGGTTTCTTCCCTTGAACAAGCTATTCTGCTCATTAACCAGTTTGGCAGCTTTTCTCAGTATAAACTGAACATAGCTAAGTCTGAAATCTTTCCTTTAAATGCCTATACTTTCAAGCACGAGTTTATTAGGTTTGGTATGTGCTGGTCCCCAAAGTCAATTAAGTATTTAGGAATACACTTTTCCTCAGACTTGGCTTTGCTCAAAAAACTCAACCTGGATACTATTAAAACCCAAATACAACAAGATTTACTAAGATGGTCCAACCTCCCTATTTCTCTTTGGGGTAGGATTAATATTATCAAGATGAATGCTCTTCCCCGCATTTTCTACCCGCTTAACCTTCTGAGTCTTTGGTTGCCACTTTTGTACCTGCAACAGTTTCATGTGATCTTTTCAGAGTTTCTCTGGTGGGAAAGGGGTCAGGCGTTCCTTTTTTAAGTTGTCCCTCCCCAAGGATAAAGGGGGTCTTCGGCTTCCCAACCTTCTAGTATACTACTGGGCTACTCACCTATCTAAAATAGGGAGATGGATTTCACCCGATCATGATCCCTTTCCTCCGACTTGGTTTCAAATTGAGAAATCAGTTCTTTCGGAATCTAAGTTGGATCCGTATGCCATGTTCTATACTCCCATCTCACTTCTCTCGCATTGGATAACGGATCAACCAGTCCTTACATCTCTTAGGTCCCTCTCCCAGTGCTTGCAGTTTTTAAGGATTCCTTCCAAATTGGATCTTGGACAGCCTATTGTTTCTAATCCTAACATTAAATTGGGCAGTTCAATGATTGTTCCAGTTGGCTTCCTCATATTAATAACACTAGCCTGGACCAGTATTACGATCAAGGCTCCTACTCTCGACCTCTGCAATCCTTGTCAAATTTGGTATCCCCAGGGCAGTGTCTTTAAGGTATTTCAATTAAGGCACCTCATTGCAAAGAAGTTTGGTACCCAGTTTAGGCAACCCACGGTCCAACCTTTTTCTGTCTCGTGTTTCCACCTTGGCCTCTAAACCACATTCTATCTCGGCAATATACTCCTTTTATTGGAATATAAGTTTCCATGCCTGCTGGGTTCTGGTGTCTGGCTTTCTACTCCCCGTGCCACCTTGAACTGGGCCCATGTTTGAGAGGACATGCATAGATACCATACTCAAGACAGGCTCAAACTTACCCAATATTATATTTTGAATAATATGTATTACACGCCCAGGAGACTTTTCCGCTCAATAGGCTAACAGCTCCCTATGTACTAGATGTTCGCGAGGGGATGGAACCCTCATATTTTCTGGGACTGTCCTAAAGTTGCTCTGCTCTGGTCAGCTATCCAGGACAATCTGGACCCCCTATTGGGCCTTACTTCTTTTTTTACCTTCGAAATATGTATATTAGTGGACTATAGTGCTATTGATTGTGTAGAGCGTTGGTACCATATTGCCCTGGTGTCTGGTGTGGTTAAAAGACTAGTCCTTAGACACTGGACTGACCAACTGACCCTGACCTACCCGGAGTGGTTGACTGAGTTATCGGCTTGCCTCAATGTTGAAAGGTTATTGGCTAGTATGCGGTACCGTATGGACCTATTTCAAAAGAGATGGGGTAAATTGTATGCCCTTTATTTGCACCGCTGACCTCTTGGTTTCTCCTTGATGCCCATGGCAGTCTCTCTTCTTGTTCCTTTTGTAACTGCATGTTTTAAGTTTTGAATGTGATTTTCTTTGTGTAATATATATGTCAAGTTTGGCTTTTTCTTTCTGGCTATATGATCAATGGCACACTTGGGTGGGGAGGAGGTTTGATTGGGGAGGGAGGTGGGGAGGTGGAGTGGGGAGGGGTGGGGTTTCAGGGGTTTAGTTTTGTGTTTCCTTTTACTTTGTTCAAGTGTAGACAACTGGCTTACTTTATTCTGTGTAAATGTTGTTTTTGTTTAGTATTTGAAAATTTAATAAATTTAAATTTAAAAAAAAAATTAAAAATAACATGGAACATGACTTGTCCATCAGGCTCCAATCTTATTGCTTCCCCTATATTGTGGTTGCTGATATTAATATCCAAGCAGATATTGAGAAAGTCAGTCAGTTTGCCCCTTACATTGGTTCTGGGATCTTTTATTGATAGTTTCAGCCCAAAAACAGAAATTGCTATGTCCTTTTTGCTGACCCAAGGACAAATTTGATTGTTGTAAAATTCTGGAAAGAGATCCATTAGTGTGGTGACTTCACCCACCCTGATACCCATACCCTCTAGATTTACTATTGCTTTAGATGCTATTGCTTTAAGTATGTAGAATTGATCAGTTACCACCAAAACCAGTTTGGTCCCCAACAAAGGTCTTATAATACTGATTGAGTTTTTCAGAATACAGTACCCCTTCAGTATAGAGGACAGTAATGCAGTTACAGTTTCTGCTGAGTTTTCTTGTGATTCGTTAGCATACAATATACTCTAAAAAGGGATAGTACAAAGTCAGAGCCCATAGTTTTTTGCAAGAAAAGATTGAAATTAGCACTATGGCTAGAAGTATTCTTTCTGTTCTTTGGACTATCACTTTTTGCAGGACCTATCATCACCTTTAAGTCAGTGCCAGTACTGCCCTCTTTTAGATCCTTTGCATTAGCTGATTCTAGGTTTTTACACTTTTGTTTCTGATTTTCTATATTTGCCATACTTAAATCTTCCTCTGGTTTTTGTTTATCTAAATTGTTTAAGTCTCTGGACTTATTTTCTTTTGATTTTTTATTCTTGTTGGTATTCTTCCCTGTTTTTCTCTGGTTTATTGTGCTGTATCTTAATTTCCCTTTGGATTGTGTGTTAGAAGAATTTTTGCTCTTATCGAGTGATACCTCATTGATTAGTTTAGTTTTGGTCTTTTTATTGCTGTCCTTTTTTCCCATGAGAGGATAGGGGATATGTAAGACCTTGTTCAATCTGTTGCCCGTTTTTTTTTTTTTTTTTCAAATACTAGTCTCCCTGGGGCTCTTATCCTTGCTATCTAGTACTTCCTGGAGTTCTCCCTTATGCCACAGATATGAGTGATTAAGGGCTAGTTCCCTACATGTGCTGCTGTCTCTAAGTTCAGCTGCTGGTAGCATAATGCACTCGGAGTCACTGCTAGTGCTGTAATGATCTGCTCCAGAAGAGTCCCCTGGAGCTTTTACTTCATATTCTGTGCATTTTATTGAGCAGTTCAATTTGCTCATCTCTGTGTAGGTCTGCAAGATACTAGAATTATTTGTGTCCTTCCATTATTTCCCGCTAAGTAAACTAAATAATCTTAATGCCAGAACACCTTCTGCTAGCACTGGCATCTGCACCTTTTTTCCTAACCCAGTTAAACCAGTGTGCATGAGTTTACGTGCTGTATATAGTTGTATATAGCTCAATCACGTATTAGCTTAAAGCATGAGTAGAGTAGGTAAGAATCAAAAAGAGGAATATCTTTTTAGTTAAAGTTTTAAAGAAAACACAAATAAACTGAACAAACCAAACAAATGAAGAGACAATTACTAATTTTACCAAATAGCCCCCCCAAAGTAACCCCTGGCTTCCTGTAGTATATACATAGGGTATACTGAAAGTAGAAAATAAAAGAGAAGTATACTGAAATACGAAAATACAGAATACAAAATATTAAAAAATACAGAGATACAATTCTAAAAAAACCCAAGACTGATTATACTACTTGCACTAGATACAAGGCTAAATGCATAAGTGAAGTTAGCAAGAGTCAACAACCTTATGGACAGACAGTCAGGGTAAACTTTTCGAAGTAGACAAATGAGTCATTGAAACCTCACATCTGCGAAGCCGCTCAAGCAGCTCAGAATCAGTTCAGAATCAGTCAGTCGAAACAGTTCTTCGATAATCCAGCTCAGACGGTCTCCTGAAAGAAAAGCTTCCCTTCTTTGTTTTCCTCGGCTCCACAACCTTCTGCAGGGCGGCTCGTCTGCCACAGGTACTGGGGCTCCCTGCACACCACTGGGACTCTCCTCTCTGGTTTGCTGTGGGAGAAATAAGCAAAAGAATGGAGAAAACACTGGAATCAGATAGCACAAGAAGGACTGAAAAGAACAGAGAGTTTAAAATATATTGAGGCAACGGTGGCATACCTTTACTAAAAATACAAATGCTTCTCTCTGCTCCTGCTTGTGAGGCTCCTCCAAAACCTCCTAGTGTGCAGCCATCTTGGTTCCCCTTTATACAGACAGTTGATGCAGCTGGTAGTTTGATTCAGATTCCTTTTTTCTTTTAAAAAGTGAAGAACTGACTGCCCACCATACTGGTGTTACCACACTAAAACATGTTTGTTTACATTTCTTGACCATCTCCCAGTACATCTTTTACATAGAAACATAGAAATATAGACTTTGACGACAGATAAGGACCTCTTGGCCCACCTAGTCTGCCCATGTCCCTACCTACAGGATAGGCCGCAGATCCTAGTTAACCAACAGCCTATTTCTTCCTACCCCCCACAAGAATTGCCTTATGTCTGTCCCATGCATTCCTGAATTCTCCCACAGTTTTAGATCCCACAACCTCCTCAGGAAGGCTGTTCCATGCATCCACTACCCTCTCTGTGAAAAAATACTTCCTCACATTGCCCCTGAACTGCCCCCCCATCTTTAAATTGTGTCTCCTTGTTCTTGCACATCTCTTTTTCTGAAAGATGCTATGCTCTTGGACTTTGTTGATTCCACTGAGGTACATTTTCTGGACTCAGAAACACCCCAAACACAATCTAGCTGCTGATTATGCAATGGCAGTAGAGGTGACTATTATATTATAAGTGACTTCACTGTTTGAGGGTGTTTCTAATGTTCAGAAAATGTGCAATAATAGTAGTTCAATGATTTGAATCAAAACAAAGCTGGGCATAACCATACATTACCATGCATTTTGGTTCTAATAAGCAAAGAGGCAGCTAAAACAATCTGCAACATCAATGAATTTTAAAGAAAGAAAGCAATCATAAAATGTGGGTTTTTACCTAAAAATAATATGATGCAAAAAAGGTTGACAGTGTCCCTTTAACCTGCTGTTGGTTCTACGGCAACTGTATATGCATTATGCCAGCACACTGAGAGCTGTTCATTTGGGGCATGTCAGAGCTGCCAGTGAACACATCTCCTGTCACACAACTGCACTGCATACCGTGCATCCAGGGACAATCTATGGTTATTGGGAATTTTGTCAGATATCTGACAGCTAGCAGGGTAAGACAGCCGCAGGTATTCCAATACTAGGTCATTGACTGCACACTACAGTGTACACTGACTGTGAGTCTGTGTGATTGTACAGGGCAATGCTGCCCAGTGCCACCATTGTACCCTGCAGCACTGTATCTTGTTATACACTACCTACTGTACATGTTAGTAATAGATTCCCTATCACTCAACTGGTTTAAGGATTACCTTTCAGATAGGTCACAACTGGTTAAAAATGGAAATTACCTATCCACCTCAAAACCACTGCTAAGGGGTGTACCACAAGGCTCTTCTTGGCCCTATCCTCTTTGCCATTTATATAAACAATATTGATGCCAACCTCACTCAATCTAACATTCATCTGTTTGCTGATGATACTGTATTATATGTCAGCAATCCCTCACCTTCTAAAGCCTGTGAACTGTTACAATCCGAATTCTCCATTCTGCAGCACAATCTACTTGACAAAAAACTACTTCTAAATGCCAAAAAAACAAAAGCTATGTTCTTTTGCCACAAAGAGTTGTTCTACCACTACCCCAGCATCCACCACTCTACAATTATCCACCTTACTTGGAGAGAAACTGGAATTTGTTGATAACTTCAAATACCTTGGAGTCTGATAGATAACAGGCTTGACTATTCTGTCCATATTGAAGAGCTACTTAAAAAGCTAAGACAGAGGCTTTGACTATTTTTAGAATAAAACATTACCTAAACAGTGATTCCAAAAAGGTTAATTCAGGCCTCATTCCTATCCCTCATTGATTATGCTGATTTTCTCTCTGCCATTGTTCACGTAATCTCTTACATAAACTGGACACCCTGTATCACAGGTCCATAAGATTTATTACTGACCTTCCTCCAGCACCCATCATTGCTCCCTTTATATGGCAGTCAACTGGACATCATTACAACACAGAAGAAATAGGAATGCTGCTATCTGGATATTCAAAGCGTTCACAGGCAAACTACCTACCTATATCACTGATTGCTTTACCCAAATTACAACTAGGCCATACACCTTAAGGATCAGTAAACTCATCATATTAAAGGTCCCCAATGCCTGCACCCGGTTTGGGAGGGCTGCTTTCAGCTATTCCTTAGCAGTTGCATGGAACTCTCTCCAAAAATCCATGAAGCTAGATAGCCTACTACCTCTGGCATCTTTCAAAAGATTGTTCTCCGCCCTTTTTCCAGAGCTCTGCAATTGCTTTTATAAAGCCTAATCCCCTACCCTACCTGACCCACCTTCCTTTTTCCGTCCATTATATTAATTCAATTTCTATCTTCCAAATCACCTATTATATTCTCATAAAAACTAGTTAGACCCTATAATTTATATTTTATGCCTGCTATACCCTTTGTCCCCTTTTTTCTTACAGGCTAATTGGTTCTACTGTTCCTTGTATATATGTAAATTGTTGTATATAATCATTTCATGTCATTGTATTGCTGTTTATGCTATTCTTGTCTATGTAATAATACTTGTATCCTCATTTGTATGACCACTCAGGTCCATCTTGTAAATGAGCTTTGCTCAATGATGTTCGCCTGAATAAATAAAGATTTTGATTGATTGATTGATTGATTGATTGATACACAACTCAATACAGCACTACTATAGGACCATTGTACTTATACCAGTTGGGATTTGGGGTTCCCTTCCCCCCCCCACATTCTTATCTTGGGGCCAGCTTTATGATGGGTGGGGGGACGATGACAACATCTGTCAAACCCTCCAGTGTACCACCTGTTTGGCACACCATTCTACTTGCAGCAAGTCTGGGGACTTTGGTGCCAGGACCCCTGTTTTATCAAAACCTGGCACAAGGTTCCTGGTGCACCCAGAGTTTGCCATAGGCTGGGCTCAGACCAAAATGTGCCCATCTAGTGCCTATTTGAAAATCTGGCCCATTTTTTTTTTTTTGTAAGTGACATGGAAGTCAGTTGCAAATGAAAACATATTTTTCATATATTTTTCATGACTTTGTTTTGTGCATGCATGGGCTCTGCTGGTTTTCAAGCACATACAACTTTTAAATTTTGAACAAATTAAACACCATATTCTGAGCCACTGACAGAGCCAGGAAAGCAGACCAGACCCCTATCAGAATGAACCCCAACAGAGATACCACACTCGGTCCCAAGGATATATGCAACAAACAGACACTCGCCTAGTAACAGTGCAAGGAGGAGGAAGAGGAGGCAGAGGGAGAGGGGTAGGGTACTGGGACAAGACGTCATTGCTATCTTTCATCTTAGTCACAAACAACTGACAGACACTGAGATCCAGGTGCTTAGTAGGGGTCTCTCCTTTTCCCCTTTTACACCACCAGACAGATACCAGATAATGAGTGATCTACACCATTTTTATAGACAATTACATCTTAAAGAACAGCTTCACTTACAACCACCCCAGGACCCTGCAGTTAAAAGTCTGAAAAATTATATGAGACATAATTCAGCCTATAACCCTCCCAAAGGGAGAAATCCTAATATTGAGGCCTACATTAATCTAGTTCTACTGGCTATAGAAAAAGTTCTGGGGAACACACCAAATCCAAAACCAAAATACAATCTGAATAACAGAACAAGCTACAGCAGCTCAGAGCATATTAGAAGGAGCCATAATTAGCGGAAACACAGCAGAACAAGACAAAACGGCTTCCCCTTCAGGTTTCAGCAAAAAGACCACTTGTTTGGACACAATAAATGGAAAAGTAAAAAAATGTTTTAAGACTTAATCCATGACAGATGCACAGCACACCATAAAAATTGAATACCACTCCCCTGGCATCAATGTTTCATGACCTAACCATCGCTTTTTCAAGATGTAACAGCTGTTATTGCCATTACCAGCTTTATAGCTAACTAATTAAAAAGGCACACATTTTACAATCTGCCTAAAACACACCACAATACATGTTTTACAAAAAACAAATAGAAAACAGATTATTTTTTATATAGCAAAAAATGCATTATACTATTAAAAAACAAGATTTCAAGCTGAATTCTAAAGTGCACATTACTCCTAGATTACAAATCTATACACTAAGATTTTTGATGCAGAAATACTTATTTTCTGGGCATTTAAATAACCATTCAAATCTCTACCAGAATGGTATAGCATTTCTATTAGTAAATCTTTTAAACAGGAGGCACTCATTTTACTACTAACCTGATTCATACCATGCAGGAAAATATTAAGAATGAGTGGAACCAAAAAGGTTCACTGTTTATACTATTGAATATATTAAACATTTAAAAGTAATCTTAACTACTCAATTGGCATGATATTTCTATCTATAATTATTTAAAAAAGGAGGAAACTCATTTTACTGATCACCTAATTCACACCATGCAAGCAAAGTGTTAAAAAGAGGAACCAATAAGTCCGCTATATATTCTATTATATGCACCATCAATTATGACAAATGTTATAGCAAAGCTACAATATTTCATTGTATCAAAATGCAGAATCCATACTAATCATAAAATACAGATCGTTACAAAGTTACTGTACCTGGAATGCTTCTTGCTAAACATTTAAAAATGTCCACTACATTTCTACTTGCAAGTACTGCTTACTAATCTCTGGCTTCACTCCATTTATTACGCTATGATTTGTACATTTATAGTTGTTTCAACGTCTTTTTTTTTTAAAAAGGGGCTAGTTGGAAATGCTCATTTAAACCTGGTGGATAAGAGGCTTTTAGCCTATATTGCCAATATGTTTCTCTGCACAAAAGAGCATTATCCAAGTCTCCTCCTCGTTCATTCAGTTTCACCTGTTCCAGTCCCATAAACATGAACATGTGCTTCTGTTCTTTATTCTCCTCTATGTGGGCTGCTAAAGCATTGTTCAATTTGTCATGTCTAATACTTCTTTGATGTTCTAGAATGCAATACTTAAATCTTCTAAAAGTTTTCCCCACATAATATTTATCACATGTGCAGACTGCTAGATATACCACTGCCTCAGTATTACATGTTATTAAAGTGGTTACCTCATGTGTCTTCTGAGTCCGCGGCAAACATAATTCTTTTCCCACCTTTACATATTTAGAGGCTGCACAATTCCCACATTGAAGATTTCCTCTCATATTTCGATCATTTTATTTCTCAGGTCTCTCATAGCTCTGCGTCAACAAATCTTCCAGGTTTTTAACCCTCCTATAAGTGAACCTCGGTCCATTTTGGATGATATCGTGTAGTTGCGGTTATCACTGTTTCCACTTTCTCTCACTGTAAACTAAAAGTGATAATTAAATTAGGACCCTGATTTTTATTGTTCTTTTCAATTTTATAACTCTTCTTACGTTTTTCTTTTACTAATGATACTCTATCCAAATTTTTTGCCCTTGTTACTGCTTTTTCTTAATTTTCTCTTAAGTATCCCCTCCTTAAAAATCTTTCAGTAAGTTCCCTAGCTCTGAACTCAAAATCATCATCCTTACTACAGTTGTGTCTCAATCTCAAGTATTGACTGAAAGAGTTACATGTTTTTGATGGCAGCTATCAGACCGTAGAACGTTGTTGCAGTCTGTTTCCTAAACAAATCTGTTCTGATGCTGCCGTCCTGTTCCTTATTAAGTATTATATCTAGAAAAGGCATTTGTTTTTCACTCACATCCGCAGTGAATTTTAAATTCTCATTTGTTCCCTCCAGACATTCCACAAAGTCCTGCAATTCCTGCCTCATGCCTTTCCAGATTAAAATGACATTGTCAATAAATTGTTTGAAAAAAAATATCTATCTTTCAAAAGAAAGGATTCCTCTCCTGATTATTCAAAAAAAATCATTTTCCCATTCTGCTAAATATGTACTAGTGTAATTGGAGGCCATGGTGGCCCCCATCGCCGTCCCTTTAACTTGATGATATATTTTCTCTTTAAACAGAAAAACATTCATAGTCAGTACCATTTCTGTCATGCTGATTAAACATTCAATAAAGGGTATGGTGTATTTAGCCTCTGTACACAAAATACTTCTTAATGCATCCAAACCCCCTTAATGGGGAATATTTGTGTACAGAGACTGAATATCAAGTGTCACTAACAGCCAGTCCTGCTCCATCTCTAACTCTATTAATATCTCAAGCATTTGTGTCGTATCTCTGAGATAAGCCCTGGTCTTTTTTGCAATGTCCTTAATGTGTGCTTCCACATACTTGACTAATTTCTCTGTCAATGAGCCAATACTGGAAACAATGGGTCATAAAGGAGGATTTTCTAAATCTTTATGTACCTTTGGTAGCCCATATATGGCTGCTCTCACAGAAGCCTTCACAGTAAGGAAGCTGCATGTTTCATTAGTTATGACACCTTGTAACACTATTTCCCTCAAAAAAGAATCTATTTTCTTTTTAAATTTAACAGTGCAATCAAAACTCAAAATTTCATAAAATGATTTGTTAGACAAATGCTCTAACATACTCTCTTGATACTTAACTTTTTCCATCACCACCAGTGCCCCTCCCTTGTCTTCTGCTTTGATGGTGATAAAATCCACTTTCTGCAGCCTTTGTAATATCTCTTGCTCCTCCCATGACAAATTATTTGGTCCATTCCATAAAAATTGTTTGCAAATTTTTTCAATGTCATGTTCACAAGCTCTCAAAAAAGCATGTACAGTCAAATTCTTAACTGGAATATATGTTGACTTCTTCTTCCATTTTAAGTTCATAATTGATGTTCCTTCATTTATTTCATCACTGAGATTATCTGCACTCTTATTTAGGACTGTATTATCAATCTCAATCTCGGTCTTATTATACATGATGTGCAGGTTAAGTTTTCTTGTAAACATGTTCAAATCCACAATTTTATTGAATTGTTTTATAGGGCAGGTAGGCATAAATGATAATCCCTTTTTCAAAACATCCTTTTCAATGTCATTTAAAGCATAGTTTAAAACATTTATTATTAAGGGGTTTTGCCTTTCTCCTGCACCATTTTTCTCCCCTATCTCACCCTCATGTTGTACCTCCCCCATGATGCTATCCCCCTGGCCCTCATTTTGTATTGGTAGCCTCCTCATGGTTGCCAGCCACTGTTTAGGGTTGCCTCTTCCCTTCCCCCTACCAACCCTCCTTGTTTTTCATCTTGAAACCATATCAGTCTTGGGCTTTGTCTGGGTCCTGTTTGTGGGAAAATGAGTAGTTTCATTTATAAGGACACTGTCTCTATGTTGCTTTCTACAGATGTCCCAATATTCTCACAGTCCATCATTATTAATTGATTCAGGGGTGGGGGTACAGGTATCAACTGTTTCTGATTCTGGGGTTGAAATGGGTGTTGCTGCTGTATTCTCATTAGCTGCCTTTCTATGTGTATTGGATCCCCTGTTGTTGTTTTGGGAACCTGAGCTAAAAATGCTATTGTCTATTATTGTATTCTTCTCCACTTTCCTTTGGCTCAGAGCATGAGGCACTCATATATGTATCTGCTTCGGTGGTTCTAACCTTAAAATTAGACCTCCTTCCTTTATTCTTCCCCCATTCAAAGATGTTTCCTAACACATAATCCCTTTGGTCTCTTTCAAACTTGTGTAATTTTACTTTTTTAATACACTTATCCTGCCTTTTGATGGTCATTTTCAGCTTGTCTTCAAAGTGCTTGTATTCTGTATGTTCACCAAAGCCTTAAAAACATTTTACCCTTTGATAAGCTTCTAGGGTTACTAAGACACACTAGTGAGGTCTTTGACACCATAAAAAGTCTCAAACAGACATTACAGCAATACCAAAATCAGAACCTAATACTCTTTACCATGGATGTCAAAGACCACTACACCTGCATACCACATGAAGATGGACTGTACACCCTGGAGATAGGCATTGACACAATTAGAGATATTAACACTCCACCTGCCAGTGCACTTCTAGAATTAGCAAGAATAGTTCTATTTGAAAACTATTTTAAGTTCAATGGGACATTTTACAAACAAATCAGAGGTGCTGCCATGGGCAGTACCATAGCACCTACCTATGCCAACTTTTCTATGGAGCACTTTGAGACTCTTTTTATCCTTGACCCCATGTACAATCTGTACTACAAACATATTGTTACATACAAGAGGTACATCAATGATTTATTATTTGTCTGGGATAGTGCACAGGAGAAACTTGGGAGTTTCCATGAACACCTGAACTGGGTTACACGCTACAATTTACCATAACCACAAGCACAAAAGAAATTCCTTACCTTGACCTACTGATTTACAAAAAGTGAAACATCTATAGAGTATTACCTGTACAGAAAGGACACCAATAGGAATACTCTGCTACATGCCCACAGCTACCACCCGCCCCACCTCATTAAAAGTATTCCATACTTGCAGATGCTAAGAGTCATATGAAACAGCAGTGAGGAAAAACTTAGACACAAGGGAATGGATGACATGTCAACTAGGTATGCCAATAGGGGCTATGGAAACAGAACAATACAGAAGGCAGTATACAAAACAACATTACCATGACTGGACACAAACAATACTGTAGGAGCTAGTGACAGGATGATACAACCACTTGTCAATTCTGGGTTTACTGAACCAATCAAAGAGATTGTTAACAGACACAGGGAGACACTGACGCCAGTGGGCACTGAAGAGTTCAGAAATAAACCCATAATATCCTCTAAACAGGTAAACACACTTAGGGATAGATTGGTATATTCTGAAGAAAAAGGAGCTCCCACACAGAGTGGACAATTGCTGTTAGGACCTGTAAGAGGCTGTGGGGACATAGATGGACTCAGACACTGAAATCTTCAAGTATATTCTCCAGGAAGTTTATTAATAGTTTCAAAATAAAAGAAAATCAAAATAAACACAGGCGGACTGATTCGTCATAAAAGTAAAATTAATCAACATACATTAGCTTCAGGTCAGCGTTAACTCCAAAATAGAATGTACCACTTCAGCAGAACTAGTAATCACTAGTCTGAATGGGTGTTTTCACTACAACACCCTCATCCAAATCTGATCTTCATCTTTGCCTTGGCTAAATATATAGGGCATGAAGCCCTCTGATAGGTCGCTATACTTGTCTATCAACTAGGTGCTCAAAGTTTTATTTAACTTGTGTTAAGGAAACCAAAAACAATCATTTTTATCATTTCTTTTACAATATCACATAGATGTGTTACAGAAACAATAGTATTCTTTCAAATTACCCCTTGAATAAAAAAAGAAACAACTATTTCCTTGAGTAAGCTCCTTCCCTTGTAGTCCATTCTTATAAAAAAAACATAACAATGGCCAGCCGGCTCTTAGAGAAGGGACTTACAGGGAGGAGCTACTGAGGACACATACACTTTAAACTGGCCACAGAGGATACCAACTTGTGGGTAAAACAACACTTTTGTACTCAATGTCTCTGTATTTCTTGTAGTTTTGTATTCATTTCCATTAAATGTACCAGAAGTTTGCAAGAAGTATAATAAACTCAGAAGGACTGAGCGTGCTAAAAGTTCAGAAATTTACAGGAGGCTAGATGAGAGGACACAAACGGCTTAGTGGCTAATAGGTGGCCGAATTGCTAGTTGCACAGCGAGCTGTCTTATCAAGAGGCACAAGTGATTAAATCCTAGAGCGAATCTTCTTGGTAAGCAGCTCCTGTGCGAATTCATCAGAAAAAGCATCATTTCAGGGAGAAACGCTTACACTGAGCTGCACGACCATGTGCACGGTCGTGCAGTACGCTCAGAGTCAGCCAGGGCTTAAGATAAGCCGAAGTAACAACGCAAATGCTCATATACTTGCAGTTCTGTGTTCAACTGTGTTTTGAGAGCTGAGGGAGGGTCCTTTCTTTTTATTATTTCAGACAGGAATGTTTTCTACTTTAAGTAAATGACTTATTGACAGACATGCAAACAGTAGCCTACCCATGGCTCCTATGAACTTTATCCTGAACTACAGGACACCCATACCAGGGCACAAATTATCTCTGACCATATACACTTCTCTCGATTCTGGCTCATAGGAATAAGGCAGATTATTAAGCCAGGCTGACAGTATGACATTGGGGTGGGGGGGAAAGACAAATAAACATCATAAACTAAAAATAATGAACATAGGTGGCCAGCTTATGTACACAAACAGGACATAAGACAAATAAAACAACAGGATGGAACCAGAAGGATATTTCTATGTCATACTTTAGCTAACTAAGTGGCTTTTTAGCATTTATGAACCACTTCGTTCTGGAACTATACCCATCTTAAGCACCCATTTACATTCTCCTCACCACTTAAAATAAAAACCCCATAGTTTTTTTCAGTTATTTAACCTATAGCAGATTCAGATCTCTTTCTAGGAAGAGATGGAACCAAAGCCCACCCACTCCTCGGGCTCCACCTCGGGGTCCCTTTTTATATTTATGAACTCTTTTATCTTATCATAGATAGTGAAATAATACAGATTTCACAATTATCAACTTTCTTACCCTGAGGTCTGTTGTTTAGGTCTTACCCTGACTAATCTCATAACCATATCTCGATAGGAAGTCAGCATTCTTATGTTCGGTACCTTTTCGATGTATAATTTTAAAACAGTATGGCTGTAATGTTAGATACCATCGCATAATGTGAAGATTTCGCTCTTTCATGACATTCAGCCAGCACAAAGGGTTATGGTCTGTCCATAGTTCAAACTCAACCCCCCATAGATAAAATCGTAATGCCTCTATTGCCCAGCGTATTGCTAGGCATTCCTTTTCTATTGTGGAATATCGTGTTTCCCTTTCATGTAATTTTCTACTAATATATACAACAGGGTGCTCATTTCCATCAATAACTTGTGATAATACTGCTCCAATGCCACAGTTTGAGGCATCTGTTTGCAGTATGAATGGTAATGTAAAATCTGGTGTACTTAGTACAGGTGAGGAACATAATATTGCCTTAATAGCTGAAAATGCTTCCTCACAGGCAGGGGTCCATACTATTTTGTCAGGTTTGTGTTTTTTTGTCAGATCAGTAAGAACACTAGCCAGTGTTGAAAAGTTAGGTATGAAGTGCCTGTAGTAGCTAGCTAGCCCTAGAAAGGATCTAACATCTTTTTTAGTTATGGGTTGAGGACTATTAGCTACTGCCTCAATTTTTGATTTCACAGGTTTTATCATACCTTCACCTATTTGAAATCCTAAATATTCAGTTTCCTGCATGGCCAGAGAACATTTTGATGGATTGATAGTCATGCCTGCTGTAGATATTGTATCTAATACTACTGATAGATGATATAAATGGTCAGACCAAGTTTTACTAAAAATTACTACATCATCCTTGTAAGCTGCGCTATAAGCTGCATGCGGTGACAAAAGTTTATCCACAAGTCTTTGGAAGGTGGCAGGTGCACCATGTAGACCAAAGGGCATTACAGTAAATTGAAATAGGCCAATAGGGGTACTAAATGCTGTTTTCTCCTTGTCAGATGTGTCAAGTGGGACTTGACAATATCCTTTTGTCAAATCAAAGGTAGTAAGATACTGAGCATTCCCTAGGTGATCCAGGATGTCATCAATATGTGGCATTGGGTAGCTGTCAAATTTGGAAATGTCATTTAATCATCTAAAATCTAGACATATTCGTACCCCACCTTCCTTTTTCCCTACAACTACAATGGGAAAGCTCCATTCAATATGGGATGGTTCTATAATTCCTAACTGTTGCATCTTGTGGAGATCTTTTTCTATGTCTACCCTAAGCCTTTCTGCAAAAAAATGTTGTAGGTGCCGTATTGGTCCTTTTAAAAAACAGATCCAGAAACAAATGATTTGATACCTTTTATTGGACCAACATGGATGTTACAGAAAAGAACAAAGCTTTCGAACCAACCAGGTCCTTCTTCAGAAGCTTTGTGGCAGTTTTTTCAAATATCCCATACTATTAACACCAGATTATATAGAAAAAGCAGAAATAATTCTCATTGGTTTAACATATACATTTAAAACATAATAGAAGATTACGTCAGAGAAGCTAATTAACACCAGTATGCCTTAAACTGAGGAGCCTCAGAAGGGCAAAGGTTATCAAGAATTCTCTACAGCCAGAGAGTTCTTGTCACATAAATTTTAAAATGTCTCAGTATGCCAAGAAAGCATTCTAGTGATAAAAAAAGCCTTGGAGTGGCATTCTCCCTAATACATGTAAGATGAGCTTACAACTTACATTCCAATTGTCCTGGTATATTAAAGGACAGATAATGAGAGACAAAATCCTGAAATTAGGTATAACTGCAAGTTGAAATCAAGCCTCAAATTAACCTACACATATAAACATGATGCAAAGTATCACTTGTAAGTGTAAGTGCAAAAAAAAAAAAATCCTTGTCAAGGACCCCAAGAAAACGAGACCATGAGCCTGATAAATGCAGATTTCAACACAGAGTCTGTGTATAACAAAATGCACAGAATCAGTCTAAGTAATCTAAATGAAAACCCAAAGGAATTACACCTTTAATGACCCCCAAGTAAATGAGATATGCATCTTAATATGAGCAGTTGAAAATGTGACAGTGTGAAATCCACCCACTGACAACTAATAGAAGGAAATAAATGCACACTATATGTGAAAACTAAGTGTTCTAGTCACATAACAACTGCCCCATGCCACGCTCACCCACACATATGTGTACATACACCATACCACACCCCATACACACACACACACCTGCACACCCCACACAACCACAACACACAACAAATATAGCAAACACATTCTGCACACACCACACCACACCACGCACAACAAACAAAACACACATACACACCATACCCACAACACATAAAACACAACACACACAAACAACACATACATACATCAGTATACACACACACACACTCAAACGACTCACCACAGTGTTAAGGTGAAAAGTCAACAATGTAGATAACCATAAACTTACAAAATCAAAGGCCCGCTGAAGAACTAAACTGTTTATGTCCATCTTTTAAAGTAAAGGTCTGTGTAAGTTTATGGAATAATGTGTCATGTACCCAACATCAATGTTCAATCCATCCGCCACCATATTGAGAAGTAAAATAAGTCTAATTTCAGAAGCCCGTCTCTGTTGTGTTGTTGAAATGTCCTTTAAGACCATCACAGACATATCTGAGATTGAGTGGTCATCCTGGAGAAGTGCCGGGCTACTGGTTTCTCAATCATCTTGTGATTAATAGAATGTCTGTGTGAATTCATTCTAGTGCGGAGTTGTTGGTTGTCTCCCACATAACCTGTGCGAGGACATTTCTTGCATTGGATAAAATAGACCACATTACTTGATGTACATGTATAATTCCCTGTATCCTGAATAGTCTGTTTTGTGATGTAACCACACAGTCTGAAGTGGAAATGAGGTTACATGTCTTACATGTGCATTGATGACAGGGTCGTGTACCATATGATGTCATGGTATTCTGTTCCTGTTCAAGTTGACTCCTAATAATCAGGTTGGCTAAATTAGGTGGTTGTTTAAAAGATAGTAGTGGTAGTTCTTGAAAAATACAGTTAAGGGTTTCATCCTCACTAATTATTGGATGGAGATCCTTAGTAATCTTACGTAGGAGTTCAAGGTCAGGATGGTATGTGACTACTAAGGGTATTCTGTTGGTAGTCATCCATTCCTTATATTGCAGTAGCTGTTCCTTGGGACCTGTGTTGTAAGTTCCACTGCTCTGTCAATTTCCTGGATGAGTGTCCCTGCTCAATAAAGGTGTTTTCAACATCGCCAGATGTGTGTCTCTGTCTTCCTCATTTGAACAGAGGTGGTGATACCGAAGTGCTTGACTATATATAACAGATTTCTTTGTGTGGCTCGGGTGATTACTTTTCTTGTGTAAGTATCTCTGTCTGTCTGTTGGTTTTCTGTAAAGACAGGTATGTAGGGTACCATCCTTAATAGTGACAGTGGTATCCAGAAAATGTACACTTGTGGCAGAATATTCTAGGGAAAGCTTTATAGTTGGGTGGAGGTTATTAAGTTCTTGATGAAAATCTTTAAGTGTGTCAGTGCCCTCTGAGATACTTACACAAGAAAAGTAATCACCCAAGCCACACAAAGAAATCTGTTATATATAGTCAAGCACTTCGGTATCACCACCTCTGTTCAAATGAGGAAGACAGAGACACACATCTGGCGATGTTGAAAAACACCTTTATTGAGCAGGGACACTCATCCAGGGAAATTGACAGAGCAGTGGAACGTGCAACACAGGTCCCAAGAGAACAGCTATTGCAATATAAGAAACGGATGACTACCAACAGAATACCCTTAGTAGTCACATACCATCCTGACCTTGAACTCCTACGTAAGATTACTAAGGATCTCCATCCAATAATTAGTGAGGATGAAACCCTTAACTGTATTTTTCAAGAACTACCACTACTATCTTTAAACAACCACCTAATTTAGCCAACCTGATTATTAGGAGTCAACTTGAACTGAACAGAATACCATGACATCATATGGTACACGACCCTGTCATCAACGCACATGTAAGACATGTAACCTCATTTCCACTTCAGACTGTGTGTTACATCACAAAACAGACTATTCAGGATACAGGGAATTATACATGTACATCAAGTAATGTGGTCTATTTTATCCAATGCAAGAAATGTCCTCGCACAGGTTATGTGGGGAGACAAGCCAACAACTCCGCACTAGAATGAATTCACAGACATTCTATTAATCACAAGATGATTGAGAAACCAGTAGCCCGGCACTTCTCCCAGGATGACCACTCAATCTCAGATATGTCTGTGATGGTCTTAAAAGGACATTTCAACAGTACGCAACAGAGACGGGCTTTGAAATTAGACTTATTTACTCTCAATATGGTATGGATGGATTGAACATTGATGTTGGGTACATGACACATTATTCCACTTAAACTTACACAGACCTTTACTTTAAAAGATGGACATAAACAGTTTAGTTCTTCAGCGGCCTTTGATTTTGTAAGTTTATGGTTATCTACATTGTTGACTTTCACCTTAACACTGTGGTGAGTGCGTTTGAGTGTGTGTGTATGTGTATACTGATGTATGTATGTGTGTGTTAGTGTGTTGTGTTATTATGTGTTGTGGTATGGGTGTATGTGTGTTTTGTTTGTTGTGCGTGGTGTGGTGTGGTGTGTGCAGAATGTGTTTGCTATATTTGTTGTGTGTGTGGTTGTGTGGGGTGTAGGTGTGTGTGTGTGTGTGGGGTGTGGTATGGTGTATGTACACACATATGTGTGGGTGGAGCGTGGCATGGGGCAGTTGTTATGTGGCTAGAACACTTAGTTTTCACATATAGTGTGCATTTATTTCTTCTATTAGTTGTCAGTGGGTGGATTTCACACTGTCACATTTTCAACTGCTCATATTAAGATGCATATCTCATTTACTTGGGGGTCATTAAAGGTGTAATTCCTTTGTTTTCATTTAGATTACTTAGACTGATTCTGTGCATTTTTGTTATACACAGACTCTGTGTTGAAATCTGCATTTATCAGGCTCATGGTCTCGTTTTCTTGGGGGTCCTTGACAAGGATTTTTTTTTTTTTTTTTTTGCACTTACACTTACAAGTGATACTTTCATGCATCATGTTTATATGTGTAGGTTAATTTGAGGCTTGATTTCAACTTGCAGTTATACCTAATTTCAGGATTTTGTCTCTCATTATCTGTCCTTTAATATACCAGGACAATTGGAATGTAAGTTGTAAGCTCATCTTACATGTATTAGGGAGAATGCCACTCCAAGGCTTTTTTTATCACTAGAATGCTTTCTTGGCATACTGAGACATTTTAAAATTTATGTGACAAGAACTCTGGCTGTAGAGAATTCTTGATAACTTTTGCCCTTCTGAGGCTCCTCAGTTTAAGGCATACTGGTGTTAATTAGCTTCTCTGACGTAATCTTCTATTATGTTTTAAATGTATATGTTAAACCAATGAGAATTATTTCTGCTTTTTCTATATAATCTGGTGTTAATAGTATGGGATATTTGAAAAAACTGCCACAAAGCTTCTGAAGAAGGACCTGGTTGGTTCGAAAGCTAAAGCACTTTGTTCTTTTCTGTAACATCCATGTTGGTCCAATAAAAGGTATCAAATCAATTGTTTCTGGATCTAAGCCTTTCTGGTAATCTGTAGGGTCTTTGTCTTATGGGGTCATTTTGAGTAACGGTTATTTTATGAACCACATCTTTCACCCTTCCAGGTGTTCCCATAAAAGAATTATCAAACTGCTGTAATACAGTTTGTAATTCTGCCACTTGTTGTGGGTTTAAATGGGGATTTATAGTCATATCATTGATACCCCCTTTTGTCCCTAACCGTTGATAGACCAAGTCTAATTCACTAACAGAGAGTTCTGGGTGTATATATCCACAGAAATGGGCTTCTCTCTCCGTCCATCGTTTTAACAAATTGACATGATATACATTCTGTCTCCTCCTGTCTGGTAATTCTATTTGATACGTTACAGGCCCCATTCATTTAAGTATTGTATATGGCCCTTGCCATTTCACGTAAAGTTTATTCTCTGAGGATGGTAGTAACAATAAAACTTTATCCCCCTCTTCAAATTCCTTATTCCCTGTTCCTTTATCATAATGAAATTTCTGTATATCCTGATGTTTGGTATTTATATAATGTGCCTTTTGTATGCATTTTGTTATCTTTTGCCTAAGATGATATATGTAATCATTTGGTTTCAGATCTAGTGGTGCTTACCCCTCTTCCCATTCTTCTTTTATAAGGTCCAAGGGACCTCAGGGATTATGCCCATATAACAATTCGAATGGTGAGAATCCTGTAGAGGCCTGAGGTACCTCTCTGCATGCAAACATTAAGTATGGCAATAATATGTCCCATTTACTACCTTCCTCCTGACTGAATTTTTTCAACATTTTTTTAAGGGTTTGATTAAATCGCTCTACCAAACCATCCGTTTGGGGATGGTAGGGGGTGGAATGTATGGCAGTGATACTCAAGATTTTATAAAGTCATTTTAACAAGACTGAACAGAAATTACTACCCCTATCAGTTAGAATTACTTTCGGTATACCTACCCTACTAAAGATCTTGCCTAATTCATCAGCTGTCTTAGGTGCTGTGACATTACGCATAGGTATGGCCTCTGGGTACTTAGTAGCATACTCACAAACCACTAAGATGCATTGGTTTCCTTTTGCACTCTTAGGAAGGGGACCCACCACATCCATAGCTATGTGTTCAAAAGGAGTTGTGATCAAGGGGAGGGGAAGCAAGGGTACCTTGTCTTTCTTACCTATTCTGGCAACCTTATGGCATTCAGCACAGCTTTTACAAAACTCTGCAACCTGTTTGTGAATGTCTGGCCAGAAAAAGCGGTATAATAAATGACTTAAGGTACGATCTCTACCCAAATGTCCTGCTAGAGGTACATTGTGAGCAATCTCTAACAGTTGTTTATACGGCTGGGGAACCATGAGCTGTTGGACTTCTTCCCCACTTTTTGGATTGGGTCATTTTCTATATAACAAACCATTGGTAATCTGATATCTGTCTGATGCACCCTTAGCATTTAATACCTGGGAAAAACAATCCTATAAACTTACATCTTGTTTTTGTGCATTTTTAAATTCATTTCCCTCTATACCAGTTTCTATAACATCATCACACCCAACGTTATTTCCTTTTGTTTGAGTCCATAATGTTTTGTCTTTTCTTTTCTGATGTCTTGATTTTCTTTCTTTACCGGGTTCTCCATATATATCCCCTGAAAAAGGAAATACTTGATCTAGTGTATCTTTAGCCTGGGATCTGGTGACCATTGCAGAAAAATTAGAAGTTAGCAGAGACTGAAAATGAGGGTGATCATGACCAATAAGTACTGGAACAGGAAGATTTGGGACAACGCCTACCCTCATAGACTGGGCTTGTCCCTTTACAGTCAAAACAGCATCATAAAGGGGGTAATGATGTATCCCCATGGATACATGTGACTCCAGTTGTATGTTGGTTAAATATAGGTGCTTGTGCCAACACAGATGCCTGGATCAGAGTCTGTCTACTCCCAGAATCAAGAAGTCCTTTACTGTCTTATTTCCTACTTGCACTGGGATCATATACTGGCCCCAATTGGCTAGATCCAGGTGAGTAGGCTCATTCTTTTTCTTTGGGGAAAAACGTGCTATATGTCCCTTCCCTCCACATTCTCAGCATATGATCTCAGGGTTATACCCTCTTATAGGCTTAGACTAGGTCTTTATTCCTGCTGGAGAAGTGGCCGGAGTGACAGAGGAGGTAGTACTAGGATGTTTGACTGTTAAATTTTCATGTCCATGGGGTACTGTTCCTTTTGGACGGGTAGGACGGGCAGCTATATAGTCCTCTGCCAGTCTAATTGCCACCTCTGAAGTCTCTGGGGGGTGCTCCTTCACCCAGAGTTGTACATCTTGTGGCAATATTTGAATAAATTGTTCTAAGACAATAGTTTCTAGTATTTGGTCCAAAGTTCTTGTAGTAGGCTGCAACCATTTCAAACACAAATCCTTCAAATGAATATATACATCCTGTGGATTATCAGCAGTCTGATAACGATATGTTCTAAAGTGTTGGGGGTAGGTCTCAGTATTAATATCATATCGTTTTAGAATGGCAGCCTTGACTTGGTCAAAGTTGCTTGGGCTAGCTCAACATGACTGTAGGCTAGTTGCGCTTTTCCAGTTAAATATCATGCCAAACATATTACCCATTGGTCCCTAGACCATGTGCATGCCACCTCCACCCTTTCAAAAGTCATTATGTAGGCTTCTATGTCGTCGCTTTTGGTCAATTTAACTAGTTTAATATCTTTATGACCTTCTACAGGGGGCTGTTCAGGTGGACGATTGGTGCCTAGTGCTTGTATGGCCCGCAATGTGTCAGTCCACCTAGCCTCATTTTCTTTTTTTATCTTTCTCTCTCTGTTTCTCCATTTCCACTTGGTGCATACACAGCCATCTCAATAATTTGTGTCTCAACTGGGGGGATTTCCTTCCCAGTTTCTCCTCCACTTGCCTGTGCCTTTGGTTCTTCCTCCATCTTTTTGGGGGGTTTCCCCTCTTTTCTTCTCACCACCGGATCCAGATCAGGTAGGAGGGGTAGTTGGTAAAAGGCTGACACTGAACGTGTAACCACTCCAGGTAAAGGAATAGAGTCCGCCTTTTCTTCTTGCATTGATTGTCCACCAGAGCCTTATCACAGACTCCCCGGCTGGAATATAATGCCAACCATGATCCCACTCTGACACCAGTGTAAGAGGCTGTGGGACACAGATGGACTCGGACACTGAAATCTTCAAATATATTCTCCAGGAAGTTTATTAATAGTTTCAAAATAAAAAAAATCAAAATAAACACAGGTGGACTGATTCGTCATAAAAGTAAAATAAATCAACATACATTAGCTTCAAGTCAGCGTTAACTCCAAAATAGAATGTACCACTTCAGCAGAACTAGTAATCACTAGTCTGAATGGGTGTTTTCACTACAACACCCTCAGCCAAATCTGATCTACATCTTTGCCTTGGCTAAATATATAAGGCATGAAGCCCTCTAATAGGTCGCTATACCTGTCTATCAACTAGGTGCTCAAAGTTTTATTTAACTTGTGTTAAGGAAACCGAAATAAATCATTTTTATAATTTCTTTTACAATATCACATAGATGTGTTAAAGAAACAATAATATTCTTTCAAGTTAGCCCCTTGAATAAAAAAAGAAACAACTATTTCCTTGAGTAAACTCCTCCCCTTGTAGTCCATTCTTATAAAACAAAAAAAAACAATGGCTGGCCGGCTCTTAGAGAAGGGACTTACAGGGAGGAGCTACTGAGGACACATACACTTTAAACTGGCTACAGAGGATGCCAACTTGAGGGTAAAACAACACTTTTGTATTCAATATCCCTGTATTTCTTGTAGTTTTGTATTCATTTCCATTAAATGTACTGGAAGTCTGCAAGAACTATAATAAACTCAGAAGAAATTGAGCGTGCTAAAAGTTCGGGAATTTACAGGAGGCTAGATGAGAGGACACAAACAGCTTAGTGGCTAATAGGTGGCCGAATTGCTTGTCGCACAGCGAGCTGTCTTATCGAGAGGCACAAGTGATTAAATCCTAGAGCGAATCTTCTCGGTAAGCAGCTCCTGTGCGAATTCATCAGAAAAAGCATCATTTCAGGGAGAAACGCTTACACTGAGCTGCACGACCATGCACACGGTCGTGCAGTATGCTCAGAGTCAGCCGGGGCTCAAGATAAGCCGAAGTAACAGCACAAATGTGCATGTACTTGCAGTTCTGTGTTCAACTGTGTTTTGGGAGTTGAGGGAGGATTCTTTCTTTTTATTATTTCAGACAGGAATGTTTTCTACTTAAAGTAAATGACTTATTGACAGACATGCAAACAGTAGCCTACCCATGGCTTCTATGAACTTTATCCTGAACTACAGGACATCCATACCAGGGCACAAATTACCTCTGACCATATACACTTCTCTCGATTCTGGCTCATAGGAATAAGGCAGATTATTAAGCCAGACTGACAGTATGACATGAGGAGGGGAGAAACAAACAAACAAACACCATAAACTAAAAATAATGAACATAGGTGGCCAGCCTATGTACACAAAACAGGACATAAGACAAATAAAACAACAGGATGGAACCAGAAGGATATTTATGTGTCATACTTTAGCTAAGTTGCTTTTTAGCATTTATTATGAACCACTTCATTCTGGAACCATACCCATCTTAAGTACCCTTTTACAGGACCATTGGCTGCAGGTATGCATCCGTGTGGCAGATGCTGCCACTGTAACAACATGACAAAGAAGAAATAATATAAACATCCTAATGGCAACACTACCTACAGTATTAAGAACCATATAACCTGTGACACTGATCATGTGGTCTATATGTTAACTTGCCCAAGTTCCAAATACTATATTGGCATGACCACCAGACCCTTAAAGCAGCATATCAAGGAACATAACAGTAATATAAGACTGAGGAATAAGACATCTCCAATAGCTATCCATTTTACTCTGGCAGGACACAACCCTTCCTCCATTAAGTTCGGGGAGATTGAGTATGTATATCCCCAGAATAGGGGTGTGAATTGGACTAAAGCAGTTGAGAACCGAGAGATGTTCTGGATATATACCCTCAACACCACCAGTGATAGGTTTGGGCTTAATGAGGATGAAAACTGGGGAGCTAGCTGGTAAAGTGTGTTAAGAAACAGAGACATGACAATGAACAGGAATTAATGAGAGTAATTCTAAACAACAGTGTTTGACCCCCATTTGTATTCTGCTTAAATTTAGTCTGCAGATATAAGATACTTAAAAGTGATCTTTGGAAAATAATAACCCCTTGCACCGATGTGTGATGGGTCCCTCCCACCTGACACCCTGCAGGCCTCTTTGATCTGTTCTGTATAAGTCACACAGAACTTGAGAACAAGCCCTGATCATTTATAGCAAACATAATATACCCAAAACAATAACTTCCTTTGAAAGTAGGATTGACTACTGTGCAAAACCAAATGACTAGCTTTATGAATATATGCTTGTGACTGTGTTGTTGCCTAGCAGTGCCTTGGATAGCTGACTTCCACCTTCATTAAGACGTAACATAACATGATTAAAACACAATAAAACCTGGTGTGGATGCATAGGACCTGGATCCAGAACTCAAAAACCTTTTTTACTGAGTAACTTAGATATAGCTTAAATAGTTAGCAGGTATTTGACAGAAAAGCTGATCTGTGAAACTATTCTCAGCATGTCCTGCTCTGCATAATGACAACACATTAGCAAGCTGTATACACTGCAGTTCCTTGGGGCAGAAAGCACCCACCAGGTTTTCCTGATGGTGTGTTCACAGCTCTCATGGAAGTTTTGCTTCCCCAGGATTGGTTCACTTTCCTCATCTGATCTTTCTGGTTAAAGATGCAGTTCCACCCCTTGGACCGCTCCCCTATATAAACTCTACCAGAACCAAGCACAGTGCAACAAAGACCGGACCATTTCGGTGAGAGTAATGCAGAACAGTGAAGGTATGGAACACAAACCTCTAGTGTGCAGCCTAGAACAGGTCTATCTACTGTTAGACAAAATGTTTAAATGGAAGCTGAATACAACTTTCTGTGCAGGCAGAGTGCAGGCTACAAATGAAATTGACACTTGAAAACCTAGCAGTGCATGACACAGCTCAAAATAACCTGTAAGTCTTTTACATCCCTAACCTGACTAGAAATTATTGTATAGGAACATGTAACTATATTCTAATCATTGCAGATACGTAAAGTATTTAATAGCAAGCTTAATATAAACCTCGTATGCAGGCAGAGTGCAAGTAGCTACTGGAACCCTTATTTGAAAACCCAGAATTGGGTGATGTATCCTGCAAAAGTCAGTAATGTTTTGTTATCTGCAATTCAACTAAAGAAGCTAAGTTTGAACTGAATTATGGTTTAGACTGCTTTGCTAGATAATGTGGTATTAACAGCTTAACCTGTTTAACTATAGTTGTGAAAACTGAGAAATGACTGGCTGCAAGGAATTTACTATTAAACATGCAGAGGAGCGCTCTGCTAGTAAGGTTAGAGGACCTACACTTTAAGCTCCTTTTGTGTGTACTACGTATTTTGAGAAAGTTAGGTGCAACAAGCCCAAATAAAGATACACTGTGTTACAGATCAGAATAGAGTGAAGCTAGCAAAGCAAAAGAAAAAAGCTCCTGTTGAACTTAAAGGACACAGGTCAGCAGTGCTATTTGTGTTTAAGTAAATGTTTTCATATTTTTTTTTGAAATACAGGACTAGATATACCTAATATAATTCATTTTCAATTTATATAAACAGCAGAGAGAACTCTCAAGTCCTGCACAAGACTGTCTAAAGTATCTTTTCAATATTGCAGATGCTAAAGGTATGTGGGCCCCCCACCAGAATAAATGCATTATGTAATAAACTGCTATAGGAAGCATGCATTATAGTAATTGATTAGTATCCTTGATTTAAACAAGTATTTGTCCTGGCTGATAACAGAGGTCTGTGGCACACAGTGGGATACCACGGGTTTGATGGACACAGACCTTTTTCCCAGTGAAGGCTGCCATGAGGTTGACTGGACCACTGGATGAAATTACTTTTTACCATGTATATAATAGTACAAGTCTTTATACTTTAGATGTTGAATGACAGAGTATGGCAACATGACCATTGTGGCATGAACTTATAATAATTTTAAATATTTTTATTTGTAAAAATTGAGGTTGTCAGTGTGAGAAACTGATGTTATTGAAATCAAAACACTAAACATGATTAACGTATTATTTAAAATTAGATCCTATCCCTGAAGAAGCCTATTGATGTGAAATGTTGGGTCATATGGAGGCAGTATAGCGCAGTGGTTTAAGGCTCTGAGCTGAAAATCTGAAGACCTGGGTTTGAATCCCATAGCCCCCACTTGCACACTGTGTGACCCTGAGAAAGTCACTTAACTTCCCTATGCTCCCAGGTTGCACCTGTAAACAAGCTTTCAGCTTAGTGTGTCTCACCTGGTTAAACAATTGGAAAAAAAATATATATATAGGATCTATTGTAAAGAATAAAAGAGAAAAAGAAAATAAAAGAAAAAGTTGTTGAAAAACTGAAAGGCATGGCTGGCCATTGTTCTTTGACTTTTGGATTATATCCACCTACCAGCCCCCGAATAACAAAGATTTTACTGGGAGGGAAGACACATTTCCTGGACTTCTTCCACAATCTAATACACCTGAAAGTTTCAGGTTTTTAATCAAATATTTGTTTAATTAACTGAGCGTAATATAATCTCAAAATGGGGAATTTTATTCAATTTGTATAATTTGTGAGCATGAACATTAAAAAGAAAACACCCTAAATATTAAGATAGCTGAATTATAAACTGTCCCAAACATGTGCTTAGTATACTGGAATACTGTACCTAGTGTGATTCAGGAGTGTGATTAAGAGGTGGAGCTGGCAGAGGTTTAGTGCCTTCTAACAAAAGCAGTGTAAAAGACTTCTTTGCCCAGCATGTCCCATCATGCTTTTGTTCCAGTGCATGAGTGGAACAGCACAGAAGTGCGGCATCTGCCTTAGGCAACTGCAGATGCCCACAGATAGTCTGCAGTCTGCAGGCGACTCTGCAGGAGGAACACTAGGCCAAGGTTGAAGATAGCACACTACTGTGTTCTAGTGTACACAGTTAGCTTCAGTGTAGGTAGATACAGGTAGTGTGTAAAGATCTAGTGGGTATGGAGTAGTAGGCACCAGGATAAAGTAAATGTGGGTAGAAGGGTTGAAAAGTGAAATTAGGAGACACACTATCTAGGGTAAGGTAATGAATAAGTATAGACAAGGGGCTAAGAAGTAGCAAACATCCAGCACAAGATAGGTACAGGTAGGTGGGATATGAAAGGGAAACAATGGACTCCTTATATACAGAAAGGTACCAAGTAAATTTCATAGGTGCTAAAGGGAGAGGTAGGAAATCAATGTGCATGGAAAAGCAGCAGAAAAGTACAGGGAAGTTTCAACAGGCACTAAGGTAAAAGAAGGAAAGAACATGGAAGTGGTGAAGAGCAACAGGTATGGAGCCAGTCTTTTGGGACACTTCCTGGAGATGTAGGTGCTCCCCCTTTGTAGTCATCTCTTTAGGTTGAGGTCAGAGGTTGCTGGACTCTGGGGCAAATTAACAAGGGTGCAGAGAACCTTCTGCCTTACCCATGGGACACCCTGTCTATTGCCGCTCCCCCAGAGTATGCCTAGACAGAGGTTCCTTCACCATACTGGTGGGATGGGGCAGCCAGTAAGGGGCACTTGTAGCAGTGGGAAGGGAGGAAGGTAGACCTCAAGCAGGGAGGAGGAGGCTCCCAGCCATGGAGGAAGTAGCTATTTGTGGGGGACTTTATTGTTAGGGGGATAGAATTAGGAGTGGGAGGAGGAAGGGACAGGGTGGTAAAGTGCCGGAGAGGTGCATTCTACTTGGAGAGATTGAGAGCAGATCCAGAGGATCGTTAGGTCAGCAGGAGAGAGGAGGAAGCTAGATGTCATTGTCCACCTGGGGACAATGACATGGCAAGGGACAGGGTAGGGGTAGTGCAGGAAACTTCAGGGAGCAGTGGAGGGGCCTGAAGTAAGTGGTATATACAGTGACTTTTGCCAAGGTGTTACCTGTATATATTACAGTCATATTGTGAAACCAGTCATTTCAAGAAATGACTAACATTTTCAGTAACTTCTGAAATGACTGTTTCACTCAGTCATTTCATGAAATGCCTACAAGTTCCAGGCATTTCATGAAATGACTAGAGTTATTGTTAAAGTCATATTGTGAAATCTGGCATTATAGGCATTCTTTTTTTTTTTTTCCTTTTTACCTGGCAGGTCCTCCATCATACTTCTGCCTTGGTCTCGGACCCCGGTGCTCCCACCAACCGTCGATTGCCAGCCTTCTCCCGGTCATCTCCAGCTTACCCCCCAGAGGATGGGGCCAAGGCACTGATTCCCCAGTTCCGGTACCATGGAACTAGTAACTGCTTGGGAGTGCTGGCAATGGTGGCTAATTGAAGCCCAGGGGAGGGCTTCATGAAAATGGAGGACCTGCCTCTCCCGATTTTCTATTTTCCTCCGGGAAGCAGGGATGTGCAATGACGTCCAGCAGCTGCTCCGCCTCCATTGCGTTCAAGCACCAGCAGCTGCATGACTCCCAGCTTCCGCCAGGAGTCCGTCTTCACCCGGCAGTACTCTGCCCTCCCCCCGGAGAAGCAAAGCAGTCCATAGGATGCTCTATCCTTCTCCCCTGGTCAGCCCTCCAGTGACCTGAGTCCATTCCCGAACCTGGGTCACCGGCATCACAAGAGGAAATCCAACCGCTGCGCTGACGGGCCAGCCAAGTTATGACCATTCTGTTACACTATTTAACTGATCACTTTACCAATAAGGATCATTTTTTTTTGGGGGGTTGGGGGGGGGGGTTCTTAACAATACCAGTTAGATTTTGACTGACTCAGACACATTATCTCATTATCAGAAGAATGACACATTATCAGAAAGTAAACAGTTAAGAGTTGATAACTTTAAATAAGGAGTTATGAAGGAAACACTGGTAGGACTAAGTCATCAGATGCTAGGACCACACCAAAACTATACCTAGCAATGTACTGTGGGTGGGGACCACCCACCCAACATCACTTGACCTACGTCAGCCTACAGTATATAGTGGGCGGTTCCCTCTATGCCTCCTCAGTTCTTTCCTGCCATTGACCTGCGTTTGTTGAACCTAGCAGAATGTTGCTTTAGTGACTGCCATTTAGGGGTGAGTGAAAAAATGTTTTTGCTGGCAGAATTGAAGCAAAAGTCAGACCTTTGGTTCTGGGAAAGTTTGGAAATCAATTTCCAAACTTTCACAGAAATTTCACAGTTCCCATAATTCCATTATAAAAAAGCTTCCCAGATAATCCCTGGTGTCTAGTGGTCTCTCTCCCCTCCAGCCCTCCAAGAAAACAACATATCCATATTCCCTGGTGGCGCGGTCCCTCATCCCACCAGATCACCCGCCAGACTTTTAAAAAACATTTCTCCTTCCTTGTTTTAAATAGCTATCCCTCCTCCCATCCCCTGCCCAACAGTGTCCACACAGCCCAAGAAATGCCCTGGTGGTTTGTGGTCCCTCCCCTTCCCTCCACCCGTCCACCCCTGAAGTGTACAGTAAACCCCCCATCTCCGTTGATACTGTTAAAAAAATTCCTGGTGTTCTAGTGGTTTCAACTAACCCATCCCTGGCCCCTACCTATCCCTGATCCTCAGTCCCCAATTATATTTTTAATCTCTGGTGGTCTAGTGCCCCCTCCACCATGCCCATCCCAACTGGCGGCCCACCATCCCGCTCCCACTCCCACCATAAACCCCAGTGGGCAGACCAGCACAGTCCTCCTTTCTCCTCCATGGCTGGCCTACCCACTGAGCTGTCAATGAATAAGCATGTTCCTGATTCGTCATCCTCTAAGAGCTCAGAATCAGGCATCAGGTGTTTGTTCCAGCGTGAGTCAGAGGTGGAGTCAGCCTTGCTACCTACCCAGCTTTCTGAAGGAGGAGACCTAGGGTCACATCATACCTGGGCCAGCGTCGATGCTCCCAGGGCGGGTGTCAGATGCTGCTGTGCAAAAGACCACTAGGAGTTAAACAGGGAATTATAGTGCACTGGCACCAGAGGGGTGTATGCCAGTGGACAAGGGAAGCCTGAAATCTAATTGCCCAGTGTCTGGTAACCTGGCACCGGGAAGGTTGGTGTCAGGTAGCCTAGATAGGGGCCCAACAGCAGGCCTAATGGGGCAAAGAACAGCCAGTAGGGCACTGGATAATGGGGTTGAGCCAGAGGGTCCTGGTTGAGGGCCCAAAGGGAATCCCAGCATTGGACCTGAAGGGTAACTGTTGTTCTGGTCTGTCAGTGGCTGGGTGCTGTGCATTGTCCCCAAGGGAATCCATAAATTCAGGAGTGGGCCAGAAGGCGATGCCCAAAAATCCATCCACTGCTCCGGCAATGGAAGGGCGGGGGTTTCCCCAGATGGACCCAGCATATGGCGGTCCAGTGTCAGGTCTGAGGGAGGCCTGATGGGTGATGAACCTGCTGGTGCCTGGTGGGTGGATCCCAGGGTAGGGCCCAATGGTGGTGTTTGGAGGACTGCAGGTCCTGAGAGGGTGACCCCTTGGACATAAGCTGCAGCCCAGCAGTAGGTGGCAACAGCAGGTATGGCTCCAAAGAAGGACCCGGTGAAGGCAATTGGCTGGGTCAGTGTCAGTAGACCCAACATCCTACTTATCTACTGAGCCACCTGGCTGAGGAACCTGTGGGGTGCAGGGCTTGAGTGACAGGGGTCGCAAGGTGGAGGAGGAGGAGTCCCCTGAGTCCATGGAAGTGCCACCCAACACTGTTACCAGAGTAGGCGGTGAGGCCAGATGCTGCCAAGAAGAAAAGTGGGCTAGCATGGCCAGAGGGGTGAGGGAAGACCCAACTTTGATCATGGCCATTGGAGGCGACCATAGCCTTGAAGTGAACCATTCGCAGTCCTGATGCTTGTCTCACTTATGCTTCTTCTAGGAGGAGTGGGAGATCTCTGATGAGGCCTCTGGTGAGGAAGAGGCACTCTGGGCCCACAGCTCTTTTTCCATGGCTGCCAGTTTCTGTTGAAGAAGGTGGACTTCTAGGACTTTCAGGTGGCATCTTCATGTGGCCTAATTAGGAGTAAAGGAGAGCTACCCATAACTTAGTTAAGGTCATTTTTGTGTTAGCAAGGCATACAGAGATCAAACAGTCCCTGACTGAACTTAAGCATTAAGCACTTACTTCACTATTGTTATCAGTGAGTACAGTGAAGTGATGTGTATTACTTTATGGTTTTAGAAATAAAAGAAAAATAGCTTTACATGTTGTCTTTTTGAGTTAATAATCCCAAATAACTAGGGATTAGGTATTTCACGTAATGCCTACCTACCATTTTCAGCCATTTCACAAAATGGCTGAAACTTTTAGCCATTTCACGACATGACTGAGTGAAACACTCATTTCACAAAATGATTGAAAACTTTAGTCATTTTCGAAATGATTGGTTTCACAATATAACTGTAACATATACATACAGAGAGACGAAGGGACACACCGCACCGTGGCAGTTAAAAATTGGCTGAAAGCATGGTGCATAGGGAAGGGCTTTGGCTACACTGGAGTCTGGGGCCAGCCTTGAAAGATATGGGCCTCTATAGGGGATACAACTTGCATCCTTCCAGGAAGGGGATCACATTCCTTAGTGTGAGGTTTAAATGCTAATTAGGTGAGCATTCAAACTAGCCAGGGAGAGCCTGTAGAACTAAGGGAGACAACAATTTCCCCCTAAGATGATGAAGCAGCAAGGAGGCAGGGCCCAAGAGCCATAAACTCCTCCAGGCAGGGGCATAAGAAGACAAGGTATATACAAGTCAGTGGACAAGGGGGTATAAATCAGGGAAGCAAGAAAGAAGTAAAGGAGAGAGGTAACAGAGGAAACAAAAAAGAGATAGGTCATAGAGAGTGTCAGATAAGAGCACAGGCTGGGAGAGAAACATGGTAGCAGGCAGGGAGGAAGTAAGGTATGGAAAGTCACATGCGTCAGTGAAAGGAATCTGGGAAATACAGTTCTGGAGCTGGAGGCCACCATGGTAGAGGAGATTCTGGACTCGAGGGCCATAACTCATAGACATGAGTGGGACATGACCATACTAGGTAACTCCCTGTTCTGGAGAAATGGGGAAGGGAGGAGGGAAGGGGGATTGTATTAAATGTAAGGAAGAGAATCAAGGCCATGGAAGTGCCGGGGCACCAAAAGGAAAAGGAAGGGCTTGAGGTACTGTGGGTCATCCTGGAGTCAGGCACTGTGTATGCTACATGTACTATGTGGTATATAGACCTCCAGCATAAGGAGAGGAGTTGGATAAGACCCTTGGGTAAGTCATCATCAGGATGGCAAGTATGTGGGAGGTGCTGCAGTTGGTGACTTCAGTCTGCCCGATGTGGATTGAAGCCTTCCAACTGCAGCTTCACAAAGGAGCAGGGTCATCCTTGACTCCCTACTAGGGACTTTTTTCAGGCACCTGGTCAATAAATCCACTGGAGATGGGGCAGTACTGGACTTTGTGCTTTCAAACAGGGATGGCATTGCAGATGTCACAGTGGGCAGTCTTCTAGTCACCACTGATCATTGTACAGTGTGTTTAACATTAAGATTGGAACAGAGGCAAACTACACATGGATAAGGGTCCTAGACTTTAGGAGGGGAGATTTTAAAGAATTTGATACTGCCTCAGAAACTGTCTAGTACGGGGCAATTGCCAGGAAGGAGGTAGAGGAACAGTGAAGGAAAATAAGAGAGAGCATATTTTAAGCAGCCAGCCTCTGCATGAAGGAAGTGAATAAAATCAGAAGAAGAATAGACTGTTGTGGTTCTCTAGGGAAGTAGACAAAGTTGTGAAAGAAAAAAAGTGGTGACATTCAGAAGGAATAAGGAAAAGCAGAGGGAGGAAGGCAAGAACATATACCAAGTAGACTGGCAAGGCAATCAGGGGAGCAAAGGTGCAAACAGAAGAAAGGATAGCCAAGGGGTATCTAAATGGATAAGAAATTCTTCAGGTACATACAGTAAGTGAGAAGAGGAATTCAAGGGGAGAGAGGGTGAGGATAAGCAGTGCACAGGGGACTGCATAGAAGAGAACTAAAAGAGCAGACATCCTGAACAGCTACTTCTGCTCAGTCATCACAGAGAGGGAGAGGGGGGACAGACCACCAGGCAGCAGAAGGAAAAAAGGGGGGGCAGTGGACACAAGTACATTTTCAGAGGAAAGAGTCCTGAGGTGACTTAGAGCACTGAAAGTGGTCATGACTATGGGTCAGGATGGGATACTTCAAAAGGTGCTGATGGAACTCAGGGAGGTGCTGTCCTTATTCAAATGCTCTATGGAAACAAGCATGGTTCTGGAAGACTGCAGTAGAGGAGACATGGTTCCTCTACATAAGAGCAACAGAAGGGAAGAGGCTAGCAACTATAGGCCAGTCAGTCACACCTCAGTGGTGGAGAAATGAATGGAAACCCTGATAAAGGAAAGGTTGACAGAGTATCTTGAATCAAGTGGGCTGCAAGGTCACAGGCATCATGGATTCATGGGGGAATGGGGTTCATGTTTTGCCAGATGAATCTGATTGATTTCTTTGACTGGATGACCAGGAAAATAGATAAGGGGAAGGCAGAGGATATGGACTATGTGATCATTAGCAAGGCCATCAACACTGTGCTGCACTAGAAAATGGTAAAGAAATTGAATAGCCCTAGAATGGCATCAATAGTGGTAAATTGGGTTTGAAACTGCTTAACCGATAGGAGACAGAGGGTGGTAGCTAATGGCATTCACTTTAATGGTGAAAGAGTGACCAGCAGCGTGCTGCAGGGTTCAGAACTGAGACCAGTCCTCTTCCTTGTCTTTATAAGTGCCATTGCCAGTGAACTGGTAGGGAAAGTATGCATTTTTACAGACAACACAAAAATCTGTGATGGGGGGACACTCGGGAGGAGGTGAAGAAAATGTGCAGGGATCTTGGGAAACTTGAGGAATGGTCAGAGCATGACATTTGGAGTTCAACTGGAAAAAGTGCACAAACATGCACCTTGGGCATAAGAAGGAGCTGAGTGTAGGATGGGGGGTCCTGATTGTCATTAAACACAAAAGGAACCTTGGGGTTATCATATATGATGACCTCAAAGCGGCAAGGCAATGTGACAAAGCAGAGGGTAGGGCCAGTAGGTTGCTGGCCCTTTGGCACCATGTATTCCTACTTAAAGCAGAACCAGCCTAAACTGTCATGGTGATTGCCAATATATCCTATGATGCTTTGTATTATGAGGGTATGTGTGATTTTTGTAATTCTGGAAATCCGGCTTTGTTGCCAATGCCGTTTATAGATAACCCTTGCCTCTGTGCTTTTGTGATGAGGGTCTTTCTTTTTTTAATTTAAAGTTTATTGTATTTCATAATAATAACCATACAGACAACGACCACCAATGACAATAGAAGAAAAAAAAAAGAAGTCCTGGCCGGGGAAACCCTTGGAAGTACAACTAAACATGGTCCAACATGCAGGTAAACAACAAATCCAAAATACAAGGTTAAATGAAAAAAAAAATATACATGAAAATTGAAAAAGAGAGAAAACAACCAGTAGGTATAGAACAACAGTAAATATCCTACAGGATATACTATGACAGACTGAAATGCACAAGCCCAAATGTCATGAGCCTAAAACTGATTGCCCGACACTCGGTATCCCGACACTCAGGAATTGCCCGCGGCAGAGGGTTTTTTCATGCTAATGGGGCTTCTCCCGCACTTCTTTATTTAGGATTTCAAACCTGCTACAGGCCAATCACAAGTTTTCCCGGGATACTGAGTGTCAGGCAATTGTTTCGGGCTCCCGACCAGGGACACCATTCGAGGGGGGTGGGGGGGCAGTTGCCCCCTCTGCATTGCAGGCCATTGTTGTTGCACCACCCCCACAGCACCTGGCTCAGCCCCCACAGCCCCTATGACTAGTTGTTCCCCCTCCATTGAAATCTGAAATGGCACCCCTGCTACCGACACTCAGGCTTGTGCATTTCAGTCTTCCATAACACTCCCATCCTACAAGGCATTAAACTAGCAGGTACAGAATATCAAATAAATAATGTGTTACAACAGCTAAAGAGCAACTGCAAGGTCTGGGGGGGGGGGAGTGCAGATCAGAGAGACATGCCACACAGGAGAGCCTTCGGTTAAGCAACTCAGTTGAGGGGATTAGATACTGGATTCTAGCACAGTCCTTCTAAATGAGGGAGGTAGAACTGTATACTGAGGAAATATATAGCAGCTTTGTGAGATGGCACAGTAGGGAGAAGATAGAAAGGGAACCCACACCTTGTCATAGAAATCAAGCTTACCATTAGTGGAATAAAGGACCCCCTCAAAACAGGCTACTTTCCTGAGGTCTAGAATCCATTTGGACAATGCTGGGGGGGAGGGGGGACCTCTCTCTGGTATCTTGGTATAATTTGTTTAGCTGTGACCAGAGCACCCAGAAGCCAGTGTGTTTTTGGAGCTGGTAGCGGCTGACCTCCATCTCCTGCTGGCACTATTCCTAGCAGAGCTAAAGTAGGGGTGAGGGTTAGATTTATTTATTTATTTATTTATTTAATTTAATAGTATTTTGGAAAGACCTTGGAGAGTGAGCTCTTTTACAAAGGTTCCATGTCAGGGTGGACAATAAGTCAATACACATATTCAGTGGTTACAGAGGCCTGATTATTAGACATTAAAGAGCGATTACATGAGAATTAGACAAACAGAAAAACAGAGCAGTTATAATAGAATACTTAGCTATTTCTAATTGGTTGCCCTAGGTAGCACACCCCTTGAAACCTCCAAATCCATTGATAGACTATGGCAGAGTAACTGCATAGGATTTAACCCTATACCAGATGGTGAGAGGCTGGGTGACAGTGAAACAAGGGGGATTGGGTTTGAACCTACCATAGAGAGCGAGAGGTGGAGGGATAGTGAAACGGGGAGGCTGTGATGGGGGGAGCAGCTCCAGGGGGCTTTGTTGAGTAGGGTGTGTGTGGGGGGGTTAGGGAGGGGCAGTACCAAGAGCATTTAAAGAGGACTGATGGATTACTTAAGCCCTTGGCTAGGCTGGAATGGAGGCAGAGTTCTCTAGGTAGTTCTGCTAGACCTGAACATATTGCAGCTCTGCAAACCTTTCAAACTTCAATTGAAAATGGCTGTAATGAAGGACAGGACCAAAGGATATGGGAGATATCTCCTGTCAAGGCAGAGCACCTCCAACACTTATCCAACATCGCCAGACCCCATTTATGCAGTTTGGACAGGGTTATATACTACCTGTGTAAGATTTTGAACTGAGTAAAATAGCTGCGGGTGTCTCTTAAAGCTGATTGAAAATGTTTCCATTAGGATTTCCACTCTACCCATTCTATGGTAATGCTCAGTTCCTTGTTAGAAACATAGAAACAGAATTTGACGGCAGATAAGGACCGCATGGCCCACCTAGTCTGACCATGTCCCTACCTAACGGATAAGCTGCAGTTCCTAGTTAACCAACAGTCTACTTTCAACTTCTTCCTTCCAATTTTCCTGGAGTTTCTCCAATACCACTGTGTCCAAAAGACACAACTTTTTATAGATTAGACTGGCCATCAGAGGTGGGCCATCTTTGGATGCCATAAGCCTCTCAAGCTCATTGCTGTATCTGTGGTGGAAATTTGGCCAAGAAGAGAGGTGAGTGAGGAATGGAGCTGGATATACTGCCAATGCCTGTGCTTTTCAAGCCAGTATCCCATTTGTAACTGACCAAAGTATTTTAAGTAAATGGATGTGTGGTCTATCAGATGGGATAGGAACGTAATGCCTTTAGATGCCCAAGCTGGCCAGTTAACTGAGGTACCACCAATGGTAAGAAGAGGATTCTTCCATGGGGGAAGTTGGGGGAGGCACCCAGTCTCCAGTTTCTGCATTTGGCGACCCTGTTATAGACCCTCGCAGTATGTGCAATGGTGGGGTGAGTATACAGGTTAGACGTGATACTACTGTACATTACTATGCTATAACGAGCACCACCTAGGAGGTGGGCTTCTCAGGAGGCTCACTTAGGCTGTCTTGTGCACAATGTGAGAGATGAGGTCTGGACAGCTGCAGTAAGATATGTGACATGTGCTTCAGTTCAAAATCTGGGCGGCCCAACCCCTCATTGTTCAAGGGAAGTGTGAGTTCCTTATGACTGATGTGTCTTGGACTGAAACCCCTCCTCCCCGGAGAAATAAAGCACCTGTTGATGCGCTTGGTGGAATATCTCTGGTTTGATCTTCAGAGGGAGGTAGTGCTGAGGTTCTTTGTCTTTGTAGTATGCCCTTATTTGTTACTGAGACCCCTTGTACACCCCCACATTGCAAAACATACAACAGCACTGTGCTTAGTTTTATGCACATATCATTATGTTTAATTCCAACAGATCACAATATTCATATTGTAACAAAAGTAGGTGTGGATATCAACAGAAGGAGTAAACAAAATCAGTGACCAGGGCCCAGAATACTGACCCCTCAGTGCTTGTGAGCTGATAAGTGCCATGATTCACCTCCCTTCAAATGTTTTCTAAATTGTTTCGCTCTCTTTAGTTGGTCTGTATGATGAGTACTCATTTCAGGTATGATTTTTCTATCAAAGAAAGAGCTTCTCACTCAGTTATAGACGTTTGCCTGTCTGGTTACAACATACAGTGACACCATTCTAAAGCTGCTGAAGGGCAGAAATTTCCCATCCCAGCCATCACTGGGAGGATTTTTACCCAGAGCCACTGGACCAGTCCCTTGAGCTGACCTTCACATGTGCAAAAAGCTGGGAAGGTCAGGCCAATGACCATTGACCCCACATGTGGATTGGCTTGGTGCTGACCTCAGGAGTGGGTGGGGTCAAGGGAAGTGATAAATCCCAGACAGAAGAGGGTCATCATCTTTCTGTCTAGACACTTAACATCTGAATTGGAAAACCTCCCACCCAGCTAACTTTAGGAGAAGCATAGGAAAGGCCTACAGTCTTCAGCCTGGGTGAATCAATTTTTATGTTGGTGCAGAAGTCTTGACTTGGTGCCCCCAGGGGCTAGTTGGTGCAGGTCCAACAGTTATTGGTTGCTGCAGCCAGGTAAGAGTTGCAGGAGCAGGTGAACCTTCATTAGGTGACTGTGTGGTTGGGTGAGAATTAATTAAAATATTGCTGGGTGAGCCAGCATTGGGAGGAGATAATGGGAACCCAGCTGGTTTGCTGAGGAGTTCTGAGGTGGAGGCGATGGAGGTGCAGAGGGGAGTCTCCTGCAAGTTTGGGGGATAGATCAGGTCACAGGGTCACCCACATTAGAGAAGAAACATTGTGGATGAATGTCAAAATCGTGCCCCACCCAAATTTATATATAACAAACTCCAGTCTCCATCAACAGTGGATGAGGGCAGAAATCCAGTGGTGTACATGTATGGAAGTTGGAACACATGCTCTGAAGTCCGTACTGTACACATTTACTCACCCTCCTTCCTGCTCTCACATCCCCTCCCCCTAAACCCTCTGCTCTATTGACAGGATACCCAGATCACAGTATTGGAGCTGAGGTTTGTTCTGGAGGATAGGCGGTAGCTAGGGACATGGGAAAAAGCACTCTATGGTGGTGTCCAGAGTGGTAGGGCAAGAGGATGGACTGGGGGGGGTTCTCAGACAGAGGTGTGGTACTCAGTGTTCCAGCCAATGGTGTGGGAACTTTCATCCAGGTCAGAACAGGCTGGTGAGTTTGCTGGTTTAAAAAAAAATAAGAAAAAAAAAGGTCTAGAAAACTGAGCAGGACATTTAGTTCCATGCCATGCTCCCACCTTCTGCATAGTCTGGCTTTTAAAAAGTTATTGCTATGTCCCCCCCCCCAGCTGCAGTACCACTGGAGCCTCCAGGCATGTGTTGTGGCAGTAGCTGCTGCTACGGCATGAGAGGGGGGGCCTTCAGACAGACAGGGTGGGGCTGATTATTAAAGGAAAAAATATTTTAAAGGCAAATGATGCCATAATGGTGAGAAGCATTAAAAAAAAGAGAGATTTACTGCTTGGCACAGCTACCGTATGGTCAGAGGAAAGAATAGTGGGAGGCAGGGCACCCACATAGGCAAAGTGGAAGGAGTGGGCTGTGCAGCAGCTACAATTGAGCACTCCCAGTGCTAAGTGAAGAAATAAACTTTGTACAAATACACGCAATGGTTTCCACAGTGTTCTGAGTCTGTATCTCCATGTTTGAGGATGTGTCCCTCCTTCTTATATAAATAAAAATAAATATTATAGGAAGGGCCTTAAAAAAAGGGGGACTAGTACGTAGTATTGTGAGGAGATGGGGATTTAGATTTGCAGATGAATGGGTTGGCTGGAACATGGATGAGGTGATCTGCACTAAGGCAGTTGCACGCAGGGTGAGCAGTTTGGGCAGTGTTTGGGGGCATCTAGGATCCCTGAGCAACCTTTCTGCCATGCAGCAGGGTTAGGATGGGGTTCAAACCACGTTAACGATGCCTTGTGTTCTTTTTTCTACTTTCTCCTAATGCAGACACTTTGGAGCAGAGGAACATAACAAATTCTGTTTAGTTAAGGGTTAAGTCTGCATAGTAGCTACTACTATGAGGGGCAAGTCTATAACCTGGGGGTGTGGTGAGGCCAATACCTCACTGACTCCCAAGGGGGAAAATGTTTTGAGTGTGGAGCTCACATAGACAGTGCAGTGCATGATGGAGCTGGGGGGGTTCTAACTGACTGCAGTCTTCAATGTGGGTAGCACCAGGGCAGGAGTCCGAGGGTCTAGGCTCATTATATACCCTGACAAGGCTGCAGACACCTTCGAGGAGGCTGGCTGAGGCCTTAGCATTACAACCAGGGGAAAAAAAGGAAGAGAGTAATGAACGACACAAGGGAAACTGAGACACCAGAAAAGGCAACTCAAGAAGCATGAGACCAGTGTGGACCAGCTGGCAGTACAGCAGCCAATGGGGAGGTGCCTGGGGGTAAGCCAAGAACAACACCAGGAAGGATGGATGATGAGTACATGGTAGTAGATGCAGTCAATCCAGATGACAGACAGGTAAGAGAAGGGGGTCCACCTCATGTGAATGGAGAGAAAGGAACACAACCCGGGCACAGTGGCAGTACAGGAGCAAGGGTGGGGCTGCCATGACCAGCAGGGGCACATATGCTTAGGCTCTTGGGAGAGCATTGGGACAGAGGGTGGCGAGGATTGCAAGTAGTAAGTTGGTTGAGTTATGGGAGATGGTGGCAATGCAAACAGAAACTCCAGCAGTTGACACCTTGGTGGAAGCAGCTGGTCCCCAGGGAGATGCAGGCCCTTTCTGGCCCATGATGCCATTCCTATGGTTCTCGCCATATCTCGGCAGGTATGCTCATATGGCATCAGGTGGAACAGCTATGGCAGGGATGGTGTGACCACAGGAACAGTGGGGAAGACAGCAGTTCTTTGGGGGGAGGCAACATGAAGAACAATGTTGCAGTGAATCAGGGTACACTGTTGCTCCAGAATCTGGAAGCCATGCCCTGTGGGGATAGCACGCACCCAGCATGGGGTGGATCAATGCTGCAGTCGCAAAGGGTAGGCAAGTTTCACAAGTGGTGAGAGATGCTGAGGAACAGAACAACCAGCAGCGGAGGGATGCCCCTGGTGGGGAGCCATCTAGGACACCTGTGCATGTTGCAGTAATGGGTCTGCACCAGGGCTAAATATAGAGCTCACTTCTATAAGCAGGACACAGGCTGAGTAGGCAGTAAGACAGGGGTTGGGGTTGGAGAACCCTGGCAGTGGGGAGCAGCATACAGAGGCAGGGCAGATTGCAGTTCAGGGCCACACTGTGGCAGGGGCATCTGCCTCTGACAAACTGAGAAGTAGTGTGTTACTAGCAGGAGAGGTTGCACTGGTTAGTGATCATTGGGCATATGTGGGGATGGATGACTCCATAGATTCCCATTTGTCCAGCGCCATGAGAAAGAGGATTTGAAAGAAGGAGTATATGGAAATGTTTGAGCTCCTGCATTGGGAGATACCTTACACAAGTGACAAAGAAAAGTTGCAAAAATAGAAATGGTGCAGGCAAAAAGAGCCCACAACCTTTGACAATTGGATGGCTTCCTCAAAAAATAGAGCAGTTTATTAGGTTCAAGGACAACATAAAGTTGGTGTACAAAGGGAACACCTAGCTACACTATGATAAACTCTTCAGAATGAAAATGGTAAGTTCGCCAAAGTTGAGGTGGGACAAGATTGACCACGAATTGTAGTCACAGCACATGACACAGGTGAAACCCATCAACATTAGCTATACCACTAGTGGGCACATGGTTTCAAAGGTGCCGGCTGGGTCAGAAAGGTAGCTGCAGACAGTTTAATTTTGGGAACTGTTTTCATGACTTCCACAAGTTCAGACACAATTACGTGTAGCAGCTGTGGAGAAAAACATGAAGTGTCATCTTGCTACTGTGGCAGCAGGAACAGCAGAGGTGAGGGTAAAAGAAGCAGTGATGTTAAACAAGGGGACAAGGGTGTCAGCAATGTTACTGATGTCCCCCATAAAAATTGACCAGCTCCAACCCTGGCTTGACTGCCACCCCTGTAGGACTGACATGCAATATTTGGCTAATGGCTTCAGAAATGGTTTCCCCTTCCCTTACAAGGGCCCACATGTGTCAACCACAGCTAGGAATCTAAAATCAGTGCACACCTTAAAGCATGCTGTAGCAAGCAAGCTACAAAAGGAAATGGAGGCAGGATGGGTGGCTGGCACATTTGACAAGCCACCTATGGACTCATTTAGAATCTCACCAAGGGGGTCATTCCCCAAAAGATGCCCAGTGAGTTCAGGATGATATGTCATCTGTCCTATTCCAAAGGGTCCTCTGTGAATGACTATATTGGTGCAGAAGACAGCACAGTCACTTACTCACCCTTCAAAGCTGCAGTTAGACTTATGCAGTGGGTGGATAGGGGCACCCTCGCTGGCTAAGACTGACATAAAGTCAGCCTTCCACTTGTTACCAGTCAGGGCAAGTGACTTTGATATGCTGGGCTTCTACTTTGAGAACCTCTGTTATTATGACATGGAAATATCGATGGGATGCATCATATCTTGTGCAGCCTTTTCCCAGAGTGGGTAACCAAGGCACACTAAGGAAATCAGCAGATCACTCAATATTTGGATGATTTTCTGTTCATTAGTGGACAGACCAGAATGGCTCCAGTCTGACTAACTGGTCACTGAACTGCTCACGGTATTTTTTTGCTGAATCCAATCATTAGGTGCTTGTAAAAGGTGCCAGATTTGAATTGGTGCCAGCTCCCTACATTTCACTGTTGAAACAAAGAAACCCACTTCATATGCCACTGGAGACCGAGCACAGCTTACCAAATGGGGGTAGCAGGGCAAACTTTAAATGTCTTTTCGTGTCCTACCCCTGCAACAAGGATGACTGGAGACAGCAGATTTGAAAAAGAGTAATCAGTGGACTTACTGGAAAGTTTCTAATCCAACTTACTGCTCACAGGATTTTTTGCCCACCCTATCACCCCCTTCCCTAGCCTAGCCTGAGTCCAGATTATAATAAGCATCACCTTAAGTTGGTTTTACCATGCCACAGCGACACCACCCATGGAGACATCCTTGACTTTGACAGCCACAGTGCCAAGTGTCGACAATGTGGTGTCAGGAATGTCTCCGTGTTTCCATCAGGGGATGTGCCCCCGACCCCCCCCCATGTGGGGGTCTCCACCCCAACACCCCCCCAGTCTCTAGGATTCTAACTCCATGTCTGAGTTGGACCAGGGGGATACACCCTACAAAGCAGTCTCGGTGTCTGACAGAGACCATCGCAGCGACATGCAGATCTTGCCTGAATCCTGTCACTGTGATGGTCTTCATGGTTAGGGCATCGCTGCGGTGTTGGTTACCCCCTAGGTCACTTTGGCCAAGGAGAGGTAACAGTGGAGATGGAGCCTACATGCTCAGTTTGACTTCCTATGAATGTTACTGCTGCTAGCTATTCTAGCCATTGTTTTGGGAAAGAGGGGGCTTTACTTTAATTACATCCCAGTTTGACCATTACTTTCAATGATCCTTTAGGGTGTAAAGAATAATGTGATCACTGCCTGTACAGAGATCATCTTACTAAATTTCTGTACATTGCATGTAATTTGTCTGTGGTTTCTGGTTATATGCTAAGGGGCTGTTTCTCAGGCATCATCACTTTAGTTGTTTAACCCAAGAGCTGCCAAGATGATTAGAACATATAGGAATTTTGGACTGATATACAGTATCAGTCCGCGGCACAGCAAGGGTTAATGCATGCTGGCCTCTGGTTATCCACATTAATAACTATGGGCTATAGCTTATTAGCTTGAGGACTACTGGTTAGATACTGAGGGGCATATTATTGAAACCGTTAGAAGATCCTGTTGCCACTGCCAGCCTAAATCTAAACTCTTCTTAGATCGCATATGATTTTTGTTTACTAGGAAACCTGAGATCCACCCTTAAGTGATTACATTTACATTTGGTTGCTAGGAAACCTGAGTTGCTCTTGGTGTTAGCCACACCTAAGTGCCTTGAAGCTTTAGTAAAGTTATGACTGGTTCACTAATTCCATATATTTTGTGCTCCTACTAAGGGTCTGTGTTTCTCCCTGAGGGAATAATGCACTAATTGGCCTTACTCATACATCTTATGAAAATTTGACCTGAGATCCCTTAAGCAGGCCCAAGTGGTCAAAACCCTTCCTTGGTCTATGGTGGCATTTTCTTTGCATAATTTATTAATCAGTAGATTAGCCTAGCATTTCTAAACCTGCCTACTTGCTCCAGCTTGCTGTTTGCATGACTCACCAGTTGAAAATGTCTAGCAACAGGTTCAACACCCCATCACAGCTCAAGGTGTCTGGGCTGCCCCATGCCAAATTTCTGGGTACATTGTTAATTTATCTAATCCTTATGCTGCCTCATCCCAAAGGAGGGATTCCTTCACTATGCTCTGTGGCTATGAAGCCCACTATCATTGAGCTGAGCCTTATGTTTGATGGTGCACACAGCCTAATTGCCTTTTGCTTAGACCCATGCCCATTGCACATCCAATCAGCACACCCTGTCCTTTGCAATGAATCTAAGTGTGGAACTGTTCCCTTGCTAGTCAACCTATAGTACTCTAGAGGCTTTGGAGAACACTCCCTTAGAAGGAGATATAAGATAATTACTTAATGGAGCAGGGATAAAAAAAACTAATATTTGCATTCCTTCTCCTGGCAGGAAACACCCATCCTAACACAGGCCCACCGGGTAACAAGCATGCCAGCAATGACTAAAAGGGAAAACTAAAGATCATCTCTTTAAATCTAGGAAGCCTTCTCCTGAAATTCCCTCTGTTTGAAGCTTGGGTTGCACTCATCCAGATGGATATAATTGCCCTTACAGAAACATGGCTCACTCCTAAAAGATCTGATTCCTCAATTGCTCTATTGGGTTAGAACCTATTTAGGAGGACCGTCCTGAAAAAAGTGGTGGTAACTGGTTATATAGCTACAGACTAACTTGATTGACCACAAACTGGATATTGACAACCCTGCTAGTGAATGTGAATGCTTGGCAGTAAACATAGTGCTAGGGAGTGGTCAAAAATTACTTCATGTTCTGTCAGTCTGTATCCCCCTGGTAAGCAACAAAAAAGATTAACGATGTTTGCCAGATACTTCAATCAAACCTGCTCTAAAGGGGAAGCAATAGTTACTGGGGACTTTAATATAAATTGGACAGCTAAATCCAATGCTGTCCTTAAGGACCTGGTTTCCAGCTTGTTCCTGACTCAGATGGTGAAAGACTGCACCAGGGATAATTATAAAATGGGGACAAAACTGAACTTTAGTCATGCACCTGGATTAGATAATCAAAGTTGAGGTTATGTCTGATGCAATTAGTGACCACTCGGCTTAACTATGTGAATGGTCTTCTAGAAAACCTAAAACCCCTCCCAAAACCATCCTTTACAGATTTCTACCAAAAGAGTCCACGGATGCCTTCAAAGCCTGCTTGGCCCAGTTAGATTGTAGTCTCATGGATGCTATCCTGGACATCAACTCGGCTCTTGATTATTTCATCACCCAATTTACTATGGATTGTGACAAATGTGTGCCCCCCAAAAAGTGCAAAATCAAAGGAATTACATTGGATTGGATCACCCCTGCCTTACTTGCCCTGCTATTTATTTTATTTTATTTAGTTTTTGTTGACCGGGTAAGTGCAGTAGACACATTTTTGGCTATTTTCAGGCACGACCCGGGGGGAGGGGGATACAGATGAATGCCAACTGACCTTGAACCAGATTAAGCTGTATGAAGCAGGGATAACTTCTTGGCTTGTGCTAGGGATACCAGATTGCCTACTGATCCACAAATTTATAAAGAAGCCCACAACAAATGCATACGAGAAATAAGGAATGAGAAAGCAGAATTCTATAAGGAACAGCTGGTAAAACACTGAGGTAATGAGAATAAGTTTTGGGACTGCATAAAAGACCTCCTCTGCAGCAATGTCAAATCAACACTGACTATGTTATCTCTGATGGGAAGAACACTGTGTCTGCTTCGGAAATAGGTGAAATCTTTCATGAGGCCTTCACGGACCTGACTCCATTCCTCCTCACTGACCAGACACCTGTTGACAATGATGATGAACACACTGGACAATGTACTCATCCTGGCCCACAAAAGCATCTCCCCAAGTTCTACTTTAAGCACATCACTGTAAAGAAAATCAGCAATTGTATTAAAATGGACTTGGGAAAAACAAAAATGGGTGGGAATACAGTAGATTCGAAGCTACTGGCCCTAACTCTTGACACACTGGCAATTCCCCTGGCTAAAATCTTTAATATGTCCTTAAAACTCTATTAGTTCCCTAAATTTTGGAAGGCTGCCATGGTTACTCCAGTGCACAAAAGTGGGGATCGCTCTAATGTGGCCAATTGTATGCCAATCCCTATTCTCTCCCCTCTATCCAGGGCTCCTGAAAAAAAAGCATATGACCATTTAGTCTCCTAATTACATAAGTACAAGCAGTTCTATAAACAACAACAACAGTTTCAGGAAACTTCACAGCAACAGTACCTTCATCGAGTATACCAATCATCTGCATGTGGTGATTGACTAAGTGCACATGTTGGGAGCTACCTACATCGACCTGAAGAAAGCATTTGACCTCATAAACCATAAACTGTAACTGGATAAGCTCTCTGGTCTGGGCCTCTCTACTGGAACCCTTGCTTGGTTTCGGTGCTACCTTACTGGGAGGATGCAGAGGGTAGGGGTTGAAGGAGTACTTTCAAATGCAAAAAGTATTACAGTTGGTGTCCCTCAGGGGTCTATACTTGGCCCTCTTCTCTTCAATCTTTTCAATAACAAACTTCCTGTTACCTGCTCTTTATCTAAGATGTTATTATATGCTGACAATGTTGTAATCTGTAATAGTAGCATGCAGATGGGGGAACTGTCTGATGATCTCCAAAGTAGCTTCAAGACCATTGAGGACTGGTTTACAAGCAACAAATGTGTTCTGAATCACAAAAAAACAAAAAACAAAGACAATGCTGCTTGAGGGGCAACATCACAAGTAAAAGGTCCTGCCACTGTTGATCCTTAATGCACATGGTGCTGCCCTGGATCCAGTTGAAACTGTAAAGTATCTAGGAGTCACCTTGGATGATACTCTCACATTTGCTGCTCATGTTGGAAATATTGTTAATCTAGGAAACCAGAAACTTGGAGTATTCTACAGGCAAAGACTAAATGTAACCGTTGATGCAAGGCATATGGCTGTCTCCAGCATTGTCCTCCCTCACATTGGCTAGGGTCTCCCAATCTATGATGCAGCCTGTGATTCTGTCCTTAATAGGATAAAAATGGTCCTCAACAAAGCATGTTTCATTGTTAGTGAGTCTGCTAGATTTACTCACACCTGCTCCCTGTACTTTCTTACTGTCTAGCATCTGCTTCAAGATAGGCAAAAATATCAGACCTGCTTGCTAGCCAAGAAAAGCCCAGCTGGGTCTCACCCTGGTTGGTATCAGTGACCTTCTCCACCCAGTCAATAATAACTATTCAACTAGAAGCATGTCCAGATGAGCCATAGAAGTCCCTTTCTGTAAAACAAGTCAAGGTAAATGCTTGTTTGGCCCCCAGGCTAGTTGATGGATTAATGAACTCCCAGAATCCTTGGAAGGTCTCTCTAAAATCTCACAGTTTAAGACCTTACTAAAAATAGCTCACAATGAAATCTACCTGCAGTTGTTTTAAATGACTAAATACCACCTGTATTATATGACTCACCTACTTCTTTGCAAGTAGCCTAACTTCTCTGCTGCAACATCTATGACTCTAATCCCCAAATTAAAACCATAGAAAGCTATATATTAAATGTCCAGCTACTGTATCCTTCAGAACTGTTTTATAAAGACTTATGCTCTTTTGAGTATTATTGACATGTTTACCTGATTCCTTTACAACTGCTTGTCTGCTCCAGTGTCTGTGCATAACCAGGTCTAATTGAGCTGGTACTGTGGATGGCTTCTTAAAATGTGTCAAATTACTATATTGACATGGAACCTTTGAAAAAGAGCACTTGTGCTCAAAGGTATTACCCGAATTTCTAATAAATAAATAAAAAAATTAGTCCAGGAATGGAGGAGTGTTGAAAAACATTGTTGGCTTTTGCAGATCTGTTAGCTTGGTTTGAGGTACCATTAGCAGGGGACAAACAGAGGGTCTCATGACAAGGATAATGTGCCTGAGTATAAAACCGGATACATTGTGTATCCAAGTTAGCTGCAGACAAAGTGGGCAAACTGCGGGACTTAATTGGGGAAATCCTGGCATCCAGGAAAGTAATATTAAAAATGTTAGTCAGTGATCACCTAAATGAATTTTGATTGTGAAGTACTTTTTCCTGGGAGCCCATTCATTAGATGTTTGGCATCAGCAACAAAGGAAGTGCTCCTACCACATCACCACATAAAGGTGATTGCAGGTATGGGGGCAGATTTTGAGGCATGGGATGTTTTCCTTAGGCAGTTTAATGGCATTTCAATGTGGCAGGCAGGAACAATATTTAAGCAGGATAGTCATCTAGTAAGCTGAAGGTGGTTTCAGTTACAGGGCATATTTTCAGGGTTCAAGGTTTGCAGGTCAGTGGGATGCCTTATGGTTTGAAGCTGGCTTTACAAAAAACACAACATTGTTGAAGATATTTTCCATTGTTGCCACTATTTTTGTGTGGAGGGACAGGCTGACGAATTGCAGGGTACTGATTCACTCAGATAACATGGTGGTGGTTAAAATTTTGAATCTCAGTCTTGCAACCCAGTGAAGGTTATGAGGCTTCTGTGAATATTTGTGCTGTGTTGCCTGCAGCTTAACCTCATGTTTAGGGATAAAGCATGTACCTGGGAAAACTAATGCCATTGCAGGTGTATTGTTTCGCTTATAGTTTGGATATTTTTGCCAGGTGGCCCCAGCAGTGGATATTTTCCCAGCTCAGATCTCACATTATTTATAGCAAGTAGCAATGCAAGAACTGCCGAAATGGTACAGCACATTTTGGCCCCAGGGACATGGCATAACTATGATGCAAATGTGAGGGCTTTCAAAGATTTGGTGGGGGAGCATACAAATTGGCCTGAGATTTTGCAATTCCCAGCAATGTTTCAGCAATTCATTGACCACCTCATAAATGGTGGAAGGTCACCAGCCTACATTAGGTGCCATTTGTCAGTGATAGCATTTTTCACAAAAATGCATGGCTTACAAAAAATGATAGGCTCGTTCATAGTCAGAAAAGTGGTGGATGGGTGGGAAATTGGCAGGATGCTAGACAGTATCTTACTGAGTGAAATAATGGGCTGTTTGAGTTTCTTATGCTTGTTAGCTGATGAGGTTTGGTGTTTAGGCTCTTTTTTCATGTTACTTTTTCAGTGCATTTAGGTGTCAGAGCTGGTTGCAGACTCAAAAGTTTTAGTGGGGCATAACATCCAGTTTGATAATGTGCAGCTGCTATCAGACCACATGGTAACACTGCAGCAGTTGAAGATGAACCAACTTGAGCCAGCTCGAATGGTGACATTGTGTAAGACTGACGGACAGAGTTTGTGCCCATGGAGGCTGGTGGATGACTACTTAGTGCATAGATGACAGGGGACTTTTTTATTCACAGTAATGTGACACTGGTAGCAAGATATCACTTTGCAGCAGTCCTTAACTCATTGCCTCCAGAGGAACTCTCTGAAGTTGCAGCTCTCATCTCCTGCATATTGTTAACAGTGAATCCTGGGCCTTTCTAAGTAAAATCAAGCCACAATCGGCATGTCGCAAACAAATGCTAATAGCACCAAAACTGTAAGTGCTAGACACAAAGTATGAGTGGCAAACTTGTTCAGCATAAAATTACCTTTCCAACGGTGGTATGCAAGCAATAATATGTAATTTAGTTTCTTTTTCTATGCTGGTCGAAACAGCTAAAGAAAATACTTTTTCCATTAAAAAATACACCATAAGCCTTTTTTTGTTGGGAAATATATAACATATCAACACCAAATTAAGCATCCAGACATTAGATGTAGTTTTAATAATTTGTTTTAAAAAAAAACAGCTATTTCTGTAGTATTAAACATAATTTCCCCCATTTTAGTCAAGGTACATTGGTGAGGTTTGAGGGATGAATCTGAACCATATACACCATACCATAAAGAAATGCATAAAACTCCTAACGTATACTTGATACACACAACGTATCAGTGGCAAAGTTGTCCCACACAAAATTGCCTGTTCAACAGTGCTATGCAATCAGCTGTGCTCAATTTTTTTTTTATACTGGCTGATATACCCAGAATGTGTGTTTTTTTTTTAAAGTGCTTAGGTGGTTCTTGATAGACAAAATGTCTGCCATATACACCATGTCATAAACAAATGTGAATAACTCCTAAAGTGAACCTAATACAATGTGTCAGTGGCAAAGCTGTTCAGCACAATGTTACCTTTCTAATGGTGCTATGCAGTGAATTCTAATCAATTATGTCTGGCAAGTAATATTAAAACGTGAGTGATGTCTCCATACATTACTAGGGCACACAGGAAGTCTGTAGGTGACTTCTGTAGTCATTCTGGGACACACTGCAGTACATTAGCTGATGTCTACAGGTGTATTCTAGGAGGCAATGAGTTAAGAAAGGTATTCAAGCTGCAGGCAGGGACACAGGAATTACAACACCCAATCATTCCAGATAGAGGCTGTGACTAAGGCAGCTCAGTTAGGCTGTATGGAAGATAAGATATAGGATAGTGGTATGTGGGCATCTTGGGCTTATGAGGGGTATATCAGGCCCATGTCTGGCAGAGGCAAATCTGGGTGTGGGGATCAATGTCAAGGTTAGGCTAACTATTTTGGATTGTTGTTATAGGTCCAGTGTATGTTGCCAAATCAATATGAATACTAAGGCATTCATACATCAGAAGAGCACATAACAGGGTGGCATGACAGGCAAATGGAACCCAACTGGAGATATCTGTGTAGAAGATGGTTTTGCACTGGTGTGGTAAAGGAGGTATGCAGTAGCGGGAGCTCATTCACTGGGTGAAGAAGCTGGGCTTGCTCAACTCTTCTGGGGGGGGTCTCATGATACATCTAAGAAACAATGATCTTAGTCAGACGTCCTCCATAGACATGATCAAAATGATCATGGTTGATTTAGGGTGGCTATGGTGGCAGATCTGGCTTGGTCCAGGATTGTGCCACAGAGAAAATGGAGGACCATCAAGGTCACCTGACCATTACACAGGATCCACAAAAAGGTGAACAGAGAAGTGTCTCCGTTTTGCCTCACTAAAGGGATCCAGGTTGTCACTAAGGATTGAGGTGCTGGACACCACATCTCATGCCACACTGATGACCTGAGTTCAGGAGCGAGCCCGACTGCTGAGGATTGGCTGGGAGGAGGGCTGGAAGATTACTGTAATTGCCACTGGGCTGCACTCTTCTCCCAGATTGGGGAGGTACAGTTCCTCACTCTTGGCTGACACCCAGTGGAGGCGAGGTGTCAGAGCAGGGTCGAGGACTGATATAACATAGGGGAGGGTGGAAGGAGCACTCAGTTTCCAAGAGAGCTCACATTGCCTTCACATGTGCACACTTGATGAGTTCGCCATTGCTCTGGGGGGGAAGAAAACCAAAAAGACCATGTGTCCCTGTGGCCATATGTGAAGGCCCCTACTGTTCTTAGGCCCTGCTCCTTGTGGATACCCACCAGTAAGACAGTGAGGGGAGAGGCAGATGGGGTTGGAGACTTTAGGGGGCATGATGGAAAGTGTAGGTGGCCACGGGGAGCAAAGAGCTATATACAAAAAAAAAAAAGAAAGAAAGAAATGAAAAGTTTCTTCATTGTCAGGTCTTGAGCAGTCCTCATTTTTTTAAATTTGGATGCAATAATTATTAGGAAACATTTAAGCTTTCAAAATGGCTTGTCCTACCTAACAGAAAGCTAGTCAGGGATTCCTTTCTAGTTATGGGTATAGTACCCCACATTTCATATGTTTCTGCATTGACACAGAGAATGTAATTAAGTATGTTTTTCTCCAAAGGGATAGAGGAAAGTGAATTCCGGGATCTAGGATGGTATTCATTTGATTTAAGCCACAATTATGTAAGTACTGCCTCAAACAAATAGTTTTACAAGGGAGCCAGAAATGCACTGTATATCACAAACAGCACAAAGTATGTGTACATATAACAAACACTTTTTATTGAGTTTTTGTTGTGGTTTTAAACAAAGCTTAAGTGAGTAACCATTGTTCATATATACCCATAATTTAAATCCTCTACTGAAACTGCTTCTAGGCATCTTGCACTTTTAACCTTTAACCAAATGATCCCAATAATTACTATGAAAGACACCATTTTCCTATTACAAAAGGTACAAGGAATTTCCACCATAGGACCCACTTATCTTCTATGTATCTTTTCCCTGTCTCTCTGTTTTATAGAAGTCAATTTTTTAAGGGTCCTGAGGCTGCTTAAATTTAATAATAAAAAATTATTTTAGGAATGCACTGAACAAGACCTCCTACAGTGATGTTCCATGATGAAATGCTGACTGGCAAACCTTTTTGTCAGTGCTGTGAAACCATGTGTCCAAGCAGGTTTTGCACACATGCTCATTCATAATGTGCAGCCTTTTCATCATGGCTTTCTGTATTGTTGAGATTAATCAGAACCAGCAGGTCATTTTCCCCAGTGACTCCCACTGGGAAGTTGGACATGTTTAAAACACAGCCTGTGCTGTTGTTTCTCGAGGTAAAATGGTCATGTCCATGGCAGCTGTTTTGGGTTAACAATGCATTAATGTCAAAGATGGAGGCATGCTGACAAATGTAGATACCTTGCTATTTCTGTTTTATCAATAACTGAGCATAACATCCCCTGTTAATTAAACATATTTTTTATTTTGACCATTCATGCTTTGTTCCCATGTGCTAGCCTCCATCAAAAGTCTTCTAACTGTTAATGTAAATTATTACTTTTTTTAGGCAATATTTTAAAATTTTCTTTATATTTATAGTAAGTTGCATTTAATCTATTACAACAAAAGTTTACTTCAGAACCTGGAAATATTTTGATATCCCTAATATAATAAATTTAAAGAGGGTAATTATAGTATAATGGGATTTTCATTGTGACTTACCCAAGAGCAGGGTTTGTGAAATACCTCTCATCTTAGAATACTTTAAAACAGGACTGACCCTATATTTAAGGACAAAAAATCATATATATATATATATATATTTATACATACAGTAGATAGATACATACATACTGTACATACATACATGCAGCTAGATCTAGTTAATCCATAAACACTCCTTCTTGCTCATCTTGTTATGCAATAAAAGTATACGTATTAATGAGACAATAACCAAAGGAATTGTTTTTGTTTTACTTTATTTAAAAACTGAAAATTTTACGGCCGGTGGCACTGAGGTTGAGGTGCTGGACGCCATACGTCAAGCACACGCCGGGCGACCCGTGTTCGAATGGCACGCTGCCGTGGTCGGCGGGAAGGAGATGGAATGGAGCATCCAAGGGACTGCTCTATATCTCCGGGGAGGGGGGATTTGGGTGGCTGGTGCTTTCCTGACCCCTAGTGGAGGCTGGGGGGTCGACGGCACATAGCTGCAAGCTATGGGGGGGAGTGGGATGTGGCAGACACTTGATTGGGGCATGCACGGGAGCATGTGTGCACCCAGTCACTGGCATCATTGCACACCATGACCCGCCGGGAGGAAAAACAGTGGAAAAGAGAGCCCAGCAGTATGAAGTTGTCCCCCACAGTGCCGTCTCTTGAAGGGCACCTCCCTGGCATGGCTCCATTGGGGTGGGTTGAGTAGCTCCCCACCACCCTGCCATGAAGGGTAAGTCACGGGGTGCATAAGGGAGGGGGTCTGATCTTCGGGGATGGTGCTGGGGGAACAACGGATGGCAGGGGCCCGCAGCCGGAGCTCTGGAGGAGAAAATAAAAAAAAAAAAAAAAAATTTTTAAAGTAAAGTGCTGAGCATTTAAAAATATTTAAATTTCCTTTCTTACTCATTTATTAATACTTAGTTCATGTTTAGTTTAATTTAAAATAATCCGTGATTTTTGCTTACAGGTTTCTACTCCTTTAGCATATGCACATTTTTTTTTTTTTTTTATGTTAAGAAGACAGTACAATAGTTTTTGTGTTTCCTGAGGGTCTTACTCTATGCAGAAGCAGAGAATCAGGTTTTCAATTCACAAATAGTAATTTTCTTACTTAGCAGAGGCTAGCAACATACTGTATCTTTCATTCAAGGTTCAAGCTGATGTGGGGCAGAGTTGCTGCTGAAGTGGAAGGGAGACATTTTCAGAACAGGAACTGGATTGAATAGGAACAGCAGTTTGAGAGCTGGCAGAGTCAGTAAAATGCCTAAGCTGAATTAAAGATCAATGGCAAATGCTGTTCGGCTCTTGTGGCATTTTTAGTTTAAAACTGAGCCACGTGGTTCACTTTATGTATCTGGTTAGGTTGTGATCATATGAAAGTCATCAGGCATGTGATTAGATACATTTTATTATTGGAGCATGGAAAAAGTTTTAAGCAGTTACATTTTCTCTTCTTATTAGGGTCAGGTACAGTTGTGACATCAATGGTGATCTGACGTCATATGAAACAGCATGAGCACTCTTCCATGCACATTCAGACTGATAGCTTTTCAATAGCGCTGACAGAGTGTATTATCAGGGGCTTGTATTTTATGTAATTTTGCATATTTATTTAACTTCAGCCGTCTGTTTGATCATGTTTTCCAATGATACAGAGGGTTTCCATTTATTTCAGTTCCCAGCACAATAACACTGTATTCTTTTGAGATGGTCAAACCTGCCTCTGTGCAACGGGAGTCCTCATCAGAAATAAACTCTTTGGGAGAAGATGACAATTTTGTTCCAGTGATAAGTAATTTGTCACTGACTTGGTAGGGTATCTTCCTAGTTATGTTAGCTATGTAATTCTTTTTTACTGTATGTGTGTAAGTGACTGACTGTTTAGCAAGAGGTGCCTTTGATCAAGTTAATTATATTCCTTCTTGTTGTTGGGTTGACAGTGAGAATTTTTTTAGCTTATTTTTTTAGTTAGTTGTTTATTTTATGAGATGTACATATAGAAGTGAGTGATATCAAACATTACAAGCTGACTGTGAATAACTGTGAAGCACCACAATGCTGACATAGTGCTGGCAGTACTGTCATGCAAAGAAATGGCAGAATGAAGTGTACACTTAGCTAGCAGTATGTGTTTTTAAATTGCCCAGTGTTTAGAATCGCAATCACAATCAAGGTTGTTGTGTGTGAATCTGTTTTTGTTCTAATTTGTAAGGGGGAAAATGACTTTATGTTGGCTACATTTCCACACCTCAGTCTGATATTCTCTGTAGCTTCTTACAGATGTTCCCACCGTGCCTCTCAGCTAGTTCACAGTCATGCCAGCCACTTACTGGAACTGTCACACTGTAAATATTCATGAAAGGCAGCAGTAACATTTTGTTTCAACTAATTCAAACCACATCCAAGTATGACGTGAGTGTTGAGCCAAGAGGTAGTATAAGTGCTATGAGTCTGAATGATTGCATTTCTTGGTGGGATCTGAATACCCCTCAATGCCACCTGTACATTTTATAAAGATTCATCCAAGGGTTTCACTTATCACAATCTGCTGTTTGCTTTGCCAATTGCATTGGGGATGGAAAGAAACATTTGCTGCTCCTTTGATGGTGGTCTGCCGAAGTACTCTTCATCTAAGAATGGAGGATTGCTGTCACCGTTGATCCACAAAAATGATGCATGCAGTGAGGATACTCTTGAACAGGAGTTATATTACTTGGTGCAGTGCCTCTGATCACCTCAGTGAAGGTTGGACCCAAGCTTCCTCCAATGGGATCCAATTACAACTCTTAGATATATGGACTAGCAAGTTACATGTTAATAGCAAGCATACTAATTAAATCAACATATCCTTCCCCTTCCCCCATCCCAAGAAAGCAATATTTAAAAAATAATAATAAAAAGCAGATAGTAGAAGTGCAAATACTGAAGCATACTGGCTTATGTATTTCCAATGATCACAACCCGGTAGCAATAGTACTTATTTATGGTACCAGAGAATGGATAAATATAAAGCCTCAGCAAATGATTTTATTTCATTATTTTTATTTCTTTTTTTAACCATGACAACACAGATAAAATTAGATCTTATATAAAAATACTACCCATGGCTTACTTTTGAAAGCAGACTATAAACCACAGAAACCAAAGAACAACTGTGATTCAGTACAGCTTCACATAAATACAAGAACATTGCAAATTATTAAAAAAAGGCATGTAAAACAAACAAAAAACAGAACAGGAATACTGCTTTGAAGCATTGCATAAGTGCATAACTAGTATTGTTTATATCGACAAATTCACCTTTAAAAAAATAATAAGAAGAATAAAATAAAGTAACAGGTTGCAATACAATGCAGACATATCTTTAAATGCTTTAAAAAATGCACACAAAAATCAATTCACATCAGGCATTTACTGTTGATTTGGTATAGTGCCACTCTCAATGCAGGCTACCTAAGGGTCACATCAGCCAGAGAAGGCCTGACTCATATGACATAACAGAATGGTAAAATCTTCATAGAAATAGATAAATAATCAAAGCCATAACAAACTGTTCCATACTTTACATAAGACTGGAAATCTATTGGTTTTCATTCACGACTTTTCAGTCTATAGAAAGCAACTGATGCCAACTCTCTGAAACAGAACTCCTTGAGAAAATCCTAAAGTCACTAATGCAGCACAAGCCAGATGACAGCACCATCTGACAGGTGCAGGCTCATGACCCCACTACAGATAATGCAAATGATGTAATTTTCTGAGTATCAGGACATACGGCACAACAGAGAAATAAACTTATAAACAGAGATAATCCATAACTTGAAAGAGTACTAAAACATGTGCAAATGAGCATTCCTGACTTCATCACAGCATTCCACATGAAAAAAAACACTGGAAAAGACTGAAGAATAAGATACCTTTGGCTAGAAATTAAAACAGTTGTCCTTGATCTTTAAGGTTGGAGTGAGCAGGATGGCCGGAATGAGCATTCCTTGTTAAAGGAGATTGGAATCAGTTTCTTCCAACTCTAGCTGAGACATGGGCAGACTCAAAGGTGTATTCACCCTTGTCATCAGGACCAGTATCTAGGGCAGAGTCATAATTAGTTCTGATTGGTTATAATTCAAAATAGAACCTTCAGGAAATTCATAGTATAAAATGAAAGCATTCACTAGGTGCACTAAAAATTAAGAAAGTAAAATGTGTGTGTGAGTTTTGTTTGTGCACTGATTGCATTCCATGCATTCTTCCACTGTGCCTTTAGTTTTTCTTGACTATAAAGAATATGTTTGTGGTTCATTGCCTTACCCTCTGCATGGTGTACAGTTGAATACATTTAGTATGTTCCCTTCTCTAGTATGCACATTCTTGATCCCCATCCCACTTACTGACATCCTCCTCCTGTATGCATATCCTAGGTTTTCCCCATTTCAGACACCCATGCAACCACAGGGTATACATCCCTTCCCTTTCCATGTGCTGACACCCTACCTGCTCTACTATGTACTATGAATCTCAATCCTCATCTCCTGAATCCACCCTGCCCTAGTACAGTATGCACACATCTGATTCCACAATCTGCTGCCACACTACCTGCCCAGTTCTTACATCCTTGGTTTCTCTATGACTGAATTCTAACATTTCTGCCCTTCCAAGTCCCAAACGTCACATATCTGCTTCCTCCCTGGCCCAATTCTTCGATACTATATCTATCCACTCCCTGCCCCACTTCTATATTTCTGTTCCCTCCCTGTCTCAAATTTCACATTTCTGCCTACTCCCTATCATAGTTCTTCAATTTATCCAATCCTCTTTGTCAAAGGTAATATATTTCAGCCTCCTCCCATCCCCAGTTTTTACAATTCTACCCCTTTCCAGGCCCAGCCTACATTACAGACTGTATCTCACCAACCGTCTCTGTCCCCCCTTCCACTATGCATTTCATACTTTCCATTATGCACATTTTATTTTTTTATTATGTTTTTTGATAAATAGGTAAAGCCCACTAGGCACAGGTGCCTGTTTTCATGGGCAACCCGGGAGCACTGGAGAGGTTAATTGACTTGGTCAGAGTCACTCAGTATGTAACTTAAGTTGTTTTGCTCCCACCAGTTCCCACATGTGATGCTATCCCATCTTTTTCCTAATTTAAAACTAATCATTTTATCTTCTGGTCATCGTGGTCTGATCTACTGAAGCACTATAGTAGATATAGATATCATTATACAAGTGTGCTCACACCTGTATATTAGGGTTTGGTAAGCACTTTAATGTTAAATCCCAGATTTTTCACCTTAATAACTTTGCCCCATTCAACCTCCTTATTAGAAATCTAGAATGTATAGAGCTGTTGCAATGATCTCAGGATCCTGAAATGTTGTGGCAATTGACTGAGTGGCAAAGTTACAGAGGGACAAAAAAACTAAATTACATCAGTTAAAATGCTTCTTTTTGATCAGCTAAAATTAGAAACATTTGAAACTTCTAGGTGTGCAAGACTTTGACCAAATGTACTTGCTTTTGCTCTTTTCAACTTTCAAAGTTATGTAGTTTTTAAAATATTTAACAAAAATGTTCCATTTGTGAGCATGCACAGTTTAAAAATCAGCTTTCTAAAACTAGCTCCCTTTTTATGACTAGTAGTAGTAGTTTATTGTTTGACTTTTCATAGTCTTTGCAATTTCAATAAAACATTTCAAGAAATACAAGAACAACACATGGTGCATTCCACAGTTCATAGTACCACTCCTGGTAACAATGAAATACAGTATTCCAATTAAAAACATGCATTGTATGCTATTCTTACTGTGCATAAAATTTGTATAATTATTTTTATACAAGTATAAATAGTGTGCCCCTAATTGGGCTCAGAAAAAAACACATACAAGTTTTTGTATCAAAATGTAAAACCTTAGTGAAATATGACTTAAATCAGCACCTCAAGATGTGTACGGGGTAATAATAAATAGGCCACTATTACTGAAACTTCACTGTAGGGAAAATGATTTTTTGAATGGCAGTAAAGCTAAATCCAAAATCAAGAACGCAATCCATTCTACCTCGCAATACCAGCTTATTTATACTCTTTTCCCCTAACTTTGTTAACTGTCAAGAAGTAGTTTGCTAATCTCTTTATAGTCCAATCATCCTCAGTATGCAATAGGATTGCCATGATGAATACTTGATAAATATTCTTCTAAAAAGCAGATCATTAGGAACATCCAGATAGTATTTAAAACCATATATGCAATTATTATTTGCAAACCAAGGGGAAAATCTAGATCCTGAAATACTTTCAAAATCATACTTATTGCAATATTTTTCATTTTTAGTTTAATGTCATTTTTATATTTCAAACTGAGTATTAGTATGTTCCTCTCAAGATGTCTATTCAAAATTAGAAGGTCCTACTTCTTCAGTTTATACAAAATATCTATGTACCATGTTAATTCTTTACACCTTGTATGCAAACAGATCTTTTTTCCATAAAACATTTATGTGGCATTCTATCTTTTGACATTCTAAACAGTTACAGCCAGTAATAAATTTTCCTCAAATCAACAACTGTGCTTATATTGTCTAAAACAAACTCAGATCTAATATAGACCACAGGGCATGAATGGCCTATTCTCAGTGTGGTCCTCAAAAGTGTGCATACTGGTACAGTTAGTTTGCCTCTGTCTTTAAGATCCCAGATCTCTGCCCCATAAAGCATTTGCACAAAATATTTAACTTTAATTGCACCAATCAGAGGTCTTATAGAAAGTCCCCCATGAGCAAAGTTAAACTTTTCAAGACCAAGGACCATTTTGTTCATGCTCTCTATGGTTCTGGCAACATGTTTAGTCCATGATCTTGTTATAGTAAAGATCAAGCTGAACTACACATAACTGCAGGTAAGATCTAATCTGCAATTATCAATAGTCCAGTAACCTATATCTTTATTATGACCAATAATATTAATTTGTGATTTAGTGTAATCTATTTTTAGTTTTACATTTTTTTTTTACTTTCACATCCAGCAGATATAATTTTTTCAAGTTTTTTTATTTTTTTTTAGATAAAGCTAGTGAGATCAAGTCATCTGCATAGGTCAACACTGGACAAGAATAATCATTTATTTTAAGGGAATCTGATACAGAGTTATGGAGATCTCTTAGGAAATTATCAATGTATAGGCAAAACAGGGTGGGGGGCCAAGACACATTCCTCCTCACTCCTCTGTTTGTAGGAATAACATTAGAAATGTGGCCTCTAACTCCAAGTCTTATCCATGTCCAAGTGTCCTATATAAATTGAATGTTATTTGTACCAACCAAGGTTCAATACTTTGTTTTAACATTAATGACCACACCGCATTCCTAGAGATTGCGTCAAAAGCTGAGGGAATGTCACAAAAACTACATATAGTTTCTGATGCCTAGTATAAATATATTTTTCTATTAGGTGATGTAGGATGAAGCAATCATCCATGGTGGAATAATCACTTCTAAGGTCAGCTTGTTATTCACTGAGCCCACCTGTTTTGTTGATTTGCCACCTCAGACTTTCTAATATGATTTTAGAAAACATTTTCAAGTTTTCATCAAGTAATCTAATAGATTTGTACATAGCTGGATCATCTTTGTTGCCCTTCTTGTGGATTGGGATTATTTTGGCTCTCTTCCAGGAAGATGGGACATAATCTTCCAAGATGTATTTGTTATAGAAGGGGCTTAGGTTCACACCACAATGGTTGATTACAGAGCTATACCTTGGCAGGAATTTTGTCTGGTCCAGGGGCTTTTCTTGGTTTTGGGGACTTAAATGCCAAATAGACCTCTTTTCTATTAATTTGATGAAATCTGCTCATATCCCTTCCATTACATTATAGGGGAGTGCAGTTCACAGCAGCAGAATCCAAGAGGATGTCCAGAAAGAACTTTACCCACTGGCTTACAGGTATGTATGTGTCTATACTCTCCTTATAAGTGTCTGTGCCTCTTTCTACTAGTGTTCAGAAGTCCTTTACATCTCTTTGGTTTATGACCCCAAGCATCTTCTCCCACTGTAATTGGTAATTTTGTAATTATTTATCCATCAGGAAGCAGTTGCACTTCTTGCTTTCCTAGTTAACAGTTTTAAATAGTTTCCTATCCTTGCTATTTTGGGTATGTTTAATAATTACTCTTAAATGTGCTTTGTATCTCTCACAGTCTGAGCCAAACCATCAATTTCTCCTTCTATTCCTACTCTTACATGAAACCTCTTGGTACAATTTTCCTCTTATTATTTCAAAGAGCTGGAAAAATTTCTCCCAAAACTCTGATCTTCCAAAAAGTCCCAATCCCTTGTTACAAGTGAGTCCCATATTATGTTCCTAAAGTATTCCTCCAGATTACAGTCCCAAAATAATCTCTTACTTGTTTTAATTCAAGTAAAGGGGACTTCTAAGCATTCTTCTAGGGTTGGTTCTGTAACCAAACCTTTCAAGAGTACAGGGGATGGTCACTCTCTCATCTAATATGAATATGTAAACTGCTCCATGCTTTTAGATTGCCTGACCAAATAAGTAAATGCAGCAATAAGGTGCATGTTGATTTTATGTAAGTGCAATTACCCTTGCAGTCTCCCATCAAGTTCCCATTCAGTGGGTATAAATTGAATTCTGTTAAAATTTCAATCAGAGCAAGTCCTGCTTTATTTTGCCTCTTATCTTTTGAACTTCTAGGGGGCATTGTTGGTAAAATATGAATAAATCCAAATACTGAATTGTCTAATAACCCATTGAATTCACAAATCATAGCATTCAGGTCACCCATTATCAGAATGTCTCTGTCAGGGAAATTAGAATTAATATATTGTAGGAGCACTCTGAGAGATTCCCATCTGTTTTGTTGAAGAAACTTAAAGCCTTCCAGAGGCCCATACTGTAGCTGTTAACTAATAAAAGTCATATATTTGTTTTTCTAGAAGGGTAATAATAAAATTAACTGAAGCATAATAATTCTGAGTTATTATATAGGTGGCCAAACCACCAGAACATTTCCCAAATTTACAGTCCTTGGTTCCAGGCTGGTTTACTCAGTTTACTCAGTTTATATCAGGTAGAAGAAGGCTCTAGGCCAATCAACACTACCTTCCACTCTCAGTGGGTGTGTTTGCCCTTGTTCTGAACAGATGCTTATCAAGTGTATGCTTAAATATATTAAATGTGTTGATTTTATCCAAATCCTGTTGTAAAATATCTCATAGCCATTCAATAGAATATTGCTATCATTTGCATGCCAGGTCTCCTGAAAACAAATCAAATCACACCTGGTCACAAACTGTATCCAATCAGAGTCTACAAATTTATTTTCATATAGTGCAATATTCCATGACATAAATTAGGAGCACTCCCCTGTTCCTATATTATGTAAAATCTCTCTTTCCATATGCGTGCCATTTATTAATTTGGCTTCACTAATGGAGCGGAGTTAATCTCCATAGCCTTCCAATGCTGGTTATTTGTTTGACAGAGAAAATGGATCCCAATATCTACCATAATTATCTGATTTCTAATTAGGTTCCAAGTCATTAGAAGTCCCTGATGAAGCAATTGCAGAATAAATCCTTCAAATAGAGTCTCATTGAATCTGGAGGATTCTATCTGCCACATGTTTGCTTTTTACTAGTATGTCAATTTGACAGCTATGTTCACTCTGCCAAGCACCCAAAATACCATCTTTGCCCAAATGAATTTGTAGGAAATTACACAAAAAAGTTGCAAAATTATCTAGTCAACCTGAATTTATTTTCTCTAGCCATCCATGGCATACCAAATAGACTAGGGTACGCTGGTGTCTCAAAATCTCCTCTGTCATCATTAGTTTTCTTATTAAAATCATTTCTATTTGGAAAGGAAATGCAAATACCCAAACTTTGAAAGGAAGTACCATTGTACCAAACATTACTTGTAGTTTTTGGTGAAAAGAAAAACACATCCATTATTTTGACAGATTTTCTCCACATTTTTCCTGACCACTTTTATATCATCATTATGGAGTTCCAAATCCATATCTACCCTGATTACTTTCATTAGCTGGTGCTTAAGGTCAGCCTCAAAGAAGTTAAGACAATTATTGGGGCATATAAACCTCAAAAAAGGGAGAGAACTAATTACATCTCCTCAGAGCAACCACCAATTACTCCAACATCTACTGCCTTATTAGTCTCATCCAATACATATCCAAATTTGCTCTTTGTTTTCCCTCTCATTATCACTGGAGCAACCATCAGAGCATTTTTGGATGTAGCATTGCAATCTTGTGGTTTATTCAGTGGACAGGATGTTTGGAGAAATTACTCACACTGTCTATTTAGGAGGCAGTATAGTGCAGTGGTCTAAGGCTCTGAGCTGCAAATCTGGTGACATCCAGCAGACCAGACCTGGGGTTGAATCCCATAGCTTCCACTTGCAAACTGTGTGACCCTGAGCAGGTCACTTAACCTCCTTGTGCTCCCAGGTTGCTCCTGTAAAAAAGCTTTCAGCTTAGTTTGCTATACCTGGTTAAACAACTAAATAAAAAAAAATTTAATAGTTCAATGTCATTCTCTAATTTAGCAATATTCATTCTTAGCTCATTATTTGGGATTTGCTTGTCATGAGTAAGGTTCTCACAGTCAGTGCTTCTGAAATTATATAGTCCTATTATGGAATTGTGCTTGTTGATCAGCAGGCAGGGTTGACTCACTTTGTATGTATGCCATTCTTCTGTTTTTGTTCATCAGGGATGGTTCTATGTGTGAGTGCGTAGACCTACTCTGGCTGAGCATCTGTGCATGTGTGTATTTCTCAGTGTCCACTACTAGCCACAATAGCAGCTTTGTTTATTTTAACTAGACAATGGGGTGCCCAATTCCTAGTACCAGTTTAAAGATTAATCATGCAGTCTGACCCATTCACAGTGCCAGTTCATTCCACCCTCCTGCCTGTAATGTTCTGCCCACTGCCCATAATTTTTACTTGCCAGCACATGGGTGCCCAGTCCTGGTGTCAGCACAGACAACCTCCATCCCCCAACCTAGGAATCTGGGACACTGGGACACCCATCCTGGTGCCCAAGTGTCATGCCAACACTGGGGTGCCCAATCTCCAGTGTTGGAGTTACCTTCTCCCATTGCTCCTTAATGTTCTCCCACCACCTGTTATTAATACTTGCTGAGAGTGGAGTACCTAGTCCCTGGTGTTGGCATACACAGCCTCTTTCCTCCCTACCAAGCAGTCTGGGACACTGGGCTGCCCTCCCCTGGTGCCCCCAAGCATCATGCCAACACTGGTGTTCCCAACCCCAATATTCAAGGTACCTTTAAAAAAGAAAACCATCTTGTAATGCATTTTGTCTTTTTCTTGTTATTCTGAAATAAAATAATTCTTTGTTTTTGTCTGCCACTGTTCCCTCTCACCAGTGTCCACTCTCCCCACCCCCACGCTGAGCTTCCACTCAGCACCCACCACCCCACAACCCCCACCTTATACTTACCCTGCCAAGATTGAATGCTGCAATGCTCTCTGGACCAAAGACATGTTTTCATGCTTCAACATTGGACTGGGAATAGAAGAAAACAGGTTAATGTCATACAATGTATTTCAATGTATTTTGAACTTTTCTTTGCCACGTGGACATTGTTTCATATTTATTGCACAAATTATCAACATGGACTTTCTGAGACTTCACCTCATCAACAATGGTGGTGTAATTATGTAAATCTGGCCCAAAAGGTGAGTTTGTGGTTGCTGCACAAAATCATCTTTCAGACCAGATTTTAAGCACCCTTGTTCATGAGGTGGGGTCCCAAAAAGGTTTTACAGAAAAATTAAATTGAAGCAGTTTTTTACGAGGAGTGAAAATGAACCAGAAACACCTAAAAAAGAATCAGAGAGAGCTAATGGAAGGTCTCAAGATTAGTATTTTGACCTGAAATTTTCAACAAAGCTATTTTTCACACCACCTCATGAATGTTACAGCTGCCATTTTTCACATCCTGATCAAAATGTGTTTTTCCACCTGTGGCACAAAATGATATTTAGGCAGGGATTTGAAAATGTGCTTCTATAAGGTTCATGATGTACAGTCATAAGAAGACTGTTGAAAATGTGGGTTCAAAATATTGAAAAACAACAACGTTATGAAGATATGTTGTAATTTTTCTGTTGACATTCATAACTTCAGTAATTTTCAATATTTAAACCCCAAATTTTCAACTTAGCCGTTTTTTCACACCACCTCATGATCATCTAAGCTGTTTTTTTTTAAATCCTGGCCAACATGTGATTTTGCTCTTCTGGTGAAAAATGATATTTTGTCCAGTATGTTACTAAATGTCACCCGTCATTTTCAGAAGGAGTCATAAAAACACTCTGTTGAAATTTTTGGGTCAGAATGTCACAAAAAGAATTATGGAATAACATTGTTTGCAGGAACATCTGTTGGCCCAGTGAGGATGACATTGCCTTCCCATGCCACTGACCTGAGTTTGGGTGTGACTTCAGTGAGCCAGCTTAATAGGTCACATTGGTGTGGGATGGTGTTGCAGTGTACAAGGGGGAGGGATGAAGCACTGTTTTGGTGCAAACACAGCACCCTGTGGTGGGCCCAGGAGCCTTTTCTCACAAAATGTTAACATGTGTGCTCAGGCCTGATGGGCCAAAGTACTGGGTCAGGATTATCTACGGTATGCTATTTATTTAATTTTGTGCAGGCCCTGATGCCCTGCACAAATGATGATACAATGCCACTATCAGAATAAGACAGGGAAATTAATCACAAAAAACTATGTTAATGGGCTGGCCTGGTGTCACTGAGGGTTGACGTCCTGGAAGCCACACTGCATGCCACACCAGTGACCTGGGTTCGGGAACAGGCTTGGGTCACTCGGGGGAAAGCCGGGGTGAGGAAGGATTGAGCATCCATAAACTGCTCTCCTTCCTCAGGGAGGGGGGTAGAGTTCAGCATGCTGTAGTCTGATGCCTAGCAGTGACTAGATGCCAGCACAGGGATGTCAACCAGAAGGGGTGGGCCCACATCTGGAGCAATTGATTACTTCTGCAGAGATTAGGGTTAGCCACCCTGCTCATTGCACAGTATGGGGGCTAGGGTGAAAAATAGAAAATAGGAGCTGGCAGGCTCCATGATGGCTGGAAGGACATGCGCTTACCTCTGGGAACCAGATTTAGGCTTCTGGGAGAGGAGAAAGTTGACAATTCTCTCCCTGGCCCTGTCACTGGGGGTGTCCCCTGGGGGGCTTCCTGGAGGATTGGGTATGCACACCAGACCAGAAGAATAAGCCCCCTCTGAGGTAGGGAGGGAGGGATGGGCTAAACTGCCTGTCAGCTCCAGAAAAAGTACTAATCAAAAAAAAAAACTATGTTAATATGTGCATTAGGGTTGAAGAACACAAAGTGCACAAAGTAGGGAAATGAAAAACATTAGAGTTTTGAGTCTCTGGAGTTTAGGCTAATCAGTAGTGGGCTCTTCCTTGAGGTTGTTGACCCCAATTACCACCTCCTCACCCCCCTCAACCCCCTGTCCATAGCCTCCTGTCTGAAGCACAAGGTACAGCTCCAAGCCAGTGCTTCATACTTATATATGCTTCAAAGGTAGAGAAGCATGGCTTACCACATACTGCTAACAAAATCTGTCATTGCTTTTTACTGCTGCATGGGAAGAGCTCCATTTAATATTGGGCAGTGCAACAGAGGCCTGCTGCTTCAATTAAGGCCAACAAGGCTCTACACTAAATAAGATATAAATGTTGGGCCCTGCACCATGGGTCTGCTGAAGGTCATATGCAAACCAAGCTACAGGGCTGGGGACATACACCTTGGGAATGCTGCTTCTTGTAGGCTTGCAGCAACATGCACTAAGAACTGAATTAAGCAAACTATAGGTCTGGAACCGTGTGTGTCATCTTATGTCACATAACACATTTATGGGGATAGCTCTGTGCCTGCACGTTGTCATAAATTCATTAGCTAGGCCACTAATTTTCAGTTTTTGCTACAAAACCCAGTAAAATTTCAGAATGTGGAGTGCCTTCACACCAGTAAAAACATAGAATTTCATGAAATTTGACATTTTATACTTGATCAATAAATGTACAGAACTTGTGTTTTCCTTATAATTACTTCCCATACTATTTTCAATTTGCTTCCTTTAATGCTCATTGTATGTATATTAAACCTTCTTTTATTCGGCTTATTTATACACATACTGAAAGAATGAGATTAGAATCTTGGTAAAATCCAGAAATTAGACTAACAATAACTGGTGCAATTCATTAAATTTCATGTCTTGAAAATGGAATGTCATTACTTTTACCACTGTAAATCAGTGGCCTTGCCCACGAGGATAAGGAACTGGTGTGAAAGGTTGAAAATCCAGTTACCACATTACCTACCTATACTTACTCTAGATAGATAGATTGATAGATAGACAGACAGACAGGCAAACAGGTAGACAGACAGACAGGCGGACATAGACAGACCGATAGACAGACAGACTGACAGACAGACAGACAGACAGACAGACAGACAGACAGATAGATAGATAGATAGATTGATTGATTGATTGATTTACAGATAGATAGAGAGATAGATTTATAGATAGATAGATAGATAGATAGATAGATAGATAGATAGATAGATAAGTAGATAGATAAGTAGATAGAAATATATAGTGGAGTGGTAGCACCACAGTTTCAGTTTCAAGTTTTTATTTGTTTGATCATAGGACTTTACAAAATTATAAAACTAAAAACAACAATGAATACATACAATTGATTTATTAACAGGTACATAGCATCATTAGACACTATTACACATTTCCATGCAGTTTAATTTATGTGTTTATTGCTGCAACCCTCTTACATTGCCTTAATACTGCAGATATAGAACTTGTTACAATCAGTACATCATCAACTGTTGCGGAATTTAACACATTTTCTAGACAGTCCTTCAGGGAATGACAATATTTCTCTATAACCCACCTGAGATATAGATTTTTTCATTTTTGATACAAAGGACATTGGAATAGAATATGATACAATGATTTCTCATGACCTTGAATTACAAAAACATTGCACATTTTTACTTTCATTTGCATTATTATATTTGGCCTCCATGGTTTTAGAACCTTCAAACTTTACATCTAGTAATTATTAATATTTTATTAGGAGATAAAGGAAACTGCAAATAAAGTTCAGAGCTATGCCATTTTTTATGGTCGGTGTACCAAGTAGAGATTCTAGAATTTACAACTTCCTGAATGTTTCTAAGTTGATAAGTTATTATAGCACCTGATATAATAAATTATTTAAAGGATGGAGAAATAATTATTCTTGTTAACAAGTCTTCCCAGACACTTTTCAAATTGTTTGTTGACAGAGTATTTTGAAGATAATCTAACCATAAGGACCTGTTAGGATAATCTGACCATTTTAGTTTCCCTTTCAGACAATGAAAAGTCCAGATACTTGATGTATGATTTAGAATTCTTATGCAATAACCATCAAGCCTCAAATCAATAATATCTCTTATAGGAATTTCACCCAATTCAGATCTTACCAAGCATGCTGGTCAAGTTCTACACAACTTTAAACATTAATGATAGAATAAGGAGAATGTAGTCTCCACCTCTTTTGGTAAGTAGTACCCCACACCTCTGATCCATATCATTTTATAGGATTGAGTTTTAATTTCACTGCTTTATGGGCTGGAGTTATAGACGCACCCCCATACTGATAAAAGCACAAGATTGCAGTAGTTCATCTCCTGTTGAGTTACCATTTGATGTAAACAGCACCAACAGATAAAGATATTCATTAACTACCTCCTCTGTGGTTTCATTCATTTTGAATTGGTGTGTTTTCTTACCACCAGATATGACTACTTTTGTTTTATTATAGTTAATAGTAAACTTAGCTTCTGACACAATGATTGAAAAGCATTTAATTTACACAGAAGTCTAATGGGTGAAAGTGATAATAATATCATGTTATCTGCATAAGCCAGTCCTGGACGGGTAATTCTTAATAATTGGGGAATGAAACTCTTGTAAAGCTAGATTTGTTAAGATTTCATTGATATACAAATTGAATAGTAGGGAGGCTAATAAGCAGCCTTGTTTAACTCCACAGTTTGTATTAAGTGGTTTTGTAAGATTACCAGATATATCAAATATTATGTATGTACAAAAAACAAGCTAAAAGACAAAGACCCTCAGCGCACAAGCACTGAGGCAATGGTTACCCCAAAGGGCACTGGCTGGGAAGTCAAGTTTCAAAGAATCACAAAATCACACATACCCCCATAATGCAAAGCACCATGGGCTGTATATGCAAATCACCACAGAATATTATGCTGGTTCAACTTTAAGCAGAAATGCTTGGTACCAAAAGGTCTCTCACACAGTCTGCAAAGGGTGCTAACAGAAGACACATACACATGTTTCATCCTACCAGGACTTTTCAGGGTGCCCCATCTGTGTGACAACCCAGTGGAATGAACCAGCTACCCTAAGATGGTCTATCTGGGTTATGTTGTGGTGAACCCAATAAAAACCAAAAACAAGCTAAAAGACAAAGAACCTCAGTGCATAAGCACTGAGGCAATGTACTGTTACTAGAATATATTTGAACTATGGGTACCAATAGATTGATATCTATGACTGATTGAATTAACTTTTGAAATTGCAGAGATTTGTCTATAGAATCAAAAGCCATCTTGAAATCAATAAAAGTGGCGTAGATTTTGTGTTTTTTTAATAAAAATGTATTTTCCTAGTAAATAGGCAAAAGTGAAAATATGGTCAGTAGCAGATGTATTGTGCCTGAAGCCAGCTTGCAAGTCTGATACAAGTTTGTTTTTATCTACCCAATATTAAAAGGTATTCTAGCATACATTTTAGAAATAGCGTCTAGCAGGCTGATTCTGATTGGCCTATGTTTTTTTAAATGTTTTCATATCCCTTTTCTTAAACAATGGCACAATAATATTTATTTTCAAATTATTGAGGGTAAATGTGTTTTTAGGACATTTATCAAATACTTTTATTAGTGTAGGAACCCAAATATTAAGGTGGGTTTTATAAACATATGTGGAAACACCGTCCATACCATGGGCTTTGTTAGCTTTTGAGGACATTATGGCATCTTCTACTTCTTAAAACATGAATAATAGTGGTTCATAACTGTATTTCAGACTTTTTTCAAAAATGATGTGTTCCTGTATGACTAGAGTGTTGTGGAAAATACCTTTAAATTAATTATACCAATTATCTTAAGGAATCAAAACTGTAGGATTATTTTCATAACTGAAAGTGCCCTTAGCCACCATAGACCAGAATGAACATGAATCTTTTAATTCTATACTTCTAAACATTTTTTCAAAGCCTTCTCTTGAAATTTCCTTTTCTCACCTTCCAAAACAAATGTGTATTGCTTTCTAGCTCTGTTGTGCAGTAAAAAGTTTTTCCTAGATGGATTAAGTTTTGTTGATGTCATACCTTTTGCTTATGCTTTCCTTGCAGTGATACACACCTGATTAAACCAGGATTTAGTTTCCTTCTGAGTACCTCTTTTTGTATAAACAATTGAAAAAATCATGAGAACATTTTAATAAGATCATTGTATTTCACTTCAGAGAAGTCTGTACTTTTGATGTGTTTCAGTAGGGCTATATTTTCAGTAGAGAAAAGAATCTCTTCTAATTGTGAGTGAATAGTCAGATCTACCTTTAAAAACTTATTTTCAAATACTTGAAGTTGTTCTCCCTCTGAATGTATCACAGTATGAAAATCATTATACGTCACATTTAAATGTGATTATACATAGATACATATAATACGTTGGCAGATGGTGACCTTGTGATCCATCTAGTCTGCCCTATCTTTAGCCTAACCCCCTCCTAGTGTCCCTTGTACCCATAAGGTCTATTGTGCCTGTCCAAAGCTCTCTTGAATTCTACCACTGTTTTGGCCTCGATGACCATCTGTGGTAGGCTGTTCCATGGATTCATCACTCATTCAGTAAAGTAGAATTTCCTTTAATTGCTCTTAAACCTTCCCTCTTTAAAGCACAGGTCATGGCCCCTAGTTCTGCTGCTATGGCTTACTTGGAGGGGTCCTGAACCACATTATTGTCTATACCTTTGAGGTATTTAAAGATTTCTTTCATACCATCCCCCCCCCATTTCTGTGCTGTTCCAGGGAGTACGAATTGAGTACTTTTAGCCTAATTTCATATGGTTCCCAGTGCAGCCCTGCACCATCTTTGTCACTCCTCTCTGTACTGTCTCCAACCTGTCTATGTCTTTTCTCAGGTGTTGTCTCCAGAACTGGACACAATACTCCAGGTGCTGCCTCACTAGTGATCTGTAAAAAGGCAGTATCACCTCTTGCCTCCTGCTTGTGATACCCCTGCCAATACATCCAAGGATGCCATTTGCCTTTGCTTTTAGCTATGCCTTTTCACATTGTCTACTTAACTTTAAGTAGTCTGAGATTATGACTCCCAGGTCTCATTCTTGCCTTGTGGTAGCCAGCTTAGCCCCCCATGATAGTGTACTTTCTGTGGGTTCTTCCTCCCCAGGTATATCACCTTGCATTTCTTTTCATTGGATTTCAATTGCCAGAGCATGAATTAATACTCCAGATTCCTCAGGTCCCTTTCCATTTTTTGTGCCTCCTCCAATATATTTACCCTGTTGCAGAGCTTCATGTCACCTGCAAATAGGCATACCATCCCCTCCAGTCCAACTGCAATATCACTGATGAGCACGTTGAACAGGATGGAACCTAATACTGACCCCTGTGGTAGTCCACTAGTCACCATCTTTTCATCAGTTATTGCACCATTTAATTGAATCTTTTGTGTTTGGCCATCCAGCCAGTTCCTGACCCAGTTAGATACCTTTTTTCCTGCCACATGGCCTCCAGTTTGTTTAAAAACCTCTTGTGAGGGGCGGTATAACCGCAGCATGATCACCTTCTGAGCATAAGTCAAGTGATAGATCTTTGAAGGTAATTAAGTCTAAAATTGGGGTAATGGCATAATCAGTCACACTTTCGACATTATTTGAATAAAATATAAAGTCGTCTTTATTGTCTGCTACAGAACACTCATTAAGTACTATCAAATTATGATTTTCTGTAATGGTTATTCATTTTCATTAACAGTTTTATCAACAGTATATCTCACCATATTAAATTTAGAGAAATAACATTTTGTAATGTCATACCAATTCTTATGTTCTGATATTCTTGAATTTAGGTCCCCAACATTTATAAGTTTAACTTCACGATTCCAGTCCAAAGCTTCTATTATTTTTTTTTTCAAAATCTTTCCATATGGACTCTGTATAGATATTCTTGGATGGATATATGTATTCAGTACTAATAAATGGAGCTCATAAAGAATAACATAAGCCAGTTGATAATCTCATTTTGATAATAGTTTTACAGATTGCAACTTTGGGGAGATTTTAATAAATATTGCTAATCCTCCTACCTTTCTACCATGATTGGTTGCTTTTTTCCCATGAGAGTAATATCCATAAAACCCATTTATTTTTATATCTTGTGATGTCCATGTCTCTTGCAAATAAATTTAGAAGTGAATTTTAACCATTCAGGATCAGAAACCTTTGTGGACAAGCCTGTGGTTTTCAGTACAAAAGTGTTATGTTATTACGTATTTCAGTGCAAGCAGTTATGACACTTTCATGTAATAGTGGATATAATAATAGCAGAAAATTACTTTCAGGATACAGCAAAACACAATTGTTAGTGTTCCTTTTATAATTTCCTAAAGTGTTCTCTTCTTCTGCACACAGTGATTCATACACCTACTATAACTCAGTGTGGGCTTGAGGTGAGATGACATGAAATTACAATGCCCTAGCATAAAAAATATGTGTATACTGAGTTGCTTTCTGCATTATTTGGGCAGCCAGTGCACTATCTTGGACCCATATATCAACTGACTGTTTGTCTCAACATTATTGGATCTCTGTACCTTAACAATTCATTTATAACCCAATGTTACTCTGAATACCTTTGAGAAAGAAAACATACATGAGGTATTAGATTAACCTCAATTTCATCTGTATGAGGATATATCTGAAAAAAAGAGGGTACACCTGATTTTTTCAATACTATTATTTGTAATGGTTTGACATTAGAAATAGCAAAATTCCAATTAAACTTACAAATGGAATGATTTTTTTTCAATTTCTACCTCCCACTTTATCATCACAAAAGCTTCTTCCCTTATTATAGAGCACCATAATACTGATGATGAGATGGTAAGGCCCACTTCTCTCAATCTTTGGCCTGCTGTACAAATACATTTTGCTGCTTCTTTATTATCTATAACTGCATATACCAGGGAAGCATTCCCAGTCTCATTTCTGAATTCCAGGATCAAAGCATCTTTAAAGTTCCTTGAGGGATATCAGGTTCAGCTACTATAAGGTGCTGAATCAATGCCTTCATATTTTCCTGGTCTTCATAGGAGTTTTTAATATTCCACTGATCCTGATTACCATCTTATCCCCTTTTATAAACAGTTTGCTAATACTATTACATGGAATATGCATAATATTTGTTTTGATATTTAACTCGCAAGCAGAGTTCATAGGTGAGGCTTTAGCATTTAAATTCCCTGGCAGCATTTAATTTTTTTTGTTATTGTTTGTTTTTTCTGTTTTATTAGTTTAGGCTATTTAAGCCTGTGATTATTTTATCTTCAGTTTCCATCACTGAAATGTCTGTACCTGTTTGTTCTTTTTCACCTTGAGTCTCACGACATTCTGCGGCTAAGGGTTTTGGTACTTCTTTATTCCCTTTTTTCTTTCTTTTTCTTTGATTTTTTTATTCATATTTACAGTATCCTTTGCCTCTATAAGGGAATTATATATAATAATCTCTGAAGAACCAGAATGCCTAGCCCTTTTGGCTTTGGTATCTAATTTTGTAATTATCCATTTTAACAACATTGCTTGTGTTGCCAATTCATCTTTGACTTGCATGAATTTAGTTTTCAAGTGTTAAACATAGGCCATTAATGTCTCATCAGACTTAACCTGAGAAGGCAATGCTGGATTGTTCATAGTTACTGATCCATCAAGTACAGAAAGTGATTTAGGTTTATGACCCTGATTAGAGAGTGCAGTCTATATATGCTTTATGCTGCTCTTTTCTGCTGCATCTGCTATGGAAAAATTAAATAATCTACTAAAATATGGGTGTGAAGTATTAGTTTCAACTTCATGTTGTTGTATCTGGGGGGTAGAGTTGGAAGATTTTCTTTCTTCTTATTACAATATCTTGTCTATATCTGAATTTACAATGAGGGGACTAAAAAGGTTTATTCTACTTTAGATAGATTTTGCATGTGATCTATTGGTAGAATATTAGCAGGAGTCAGAAGGTCAATCAGGTCCTTGTCACCTCTGTAATGTATCTAAGCTTGCACATCTAAGACATTTGATACCCTACTGAGAATGCTCAGAACCAACATTTCAAATCCTTATAACTTGGGAACTATTTCAGCAAACCAGAGAAAGGCAGCATTTTGGGAAAACCCTTTCTACCCAGAAAATTTCAGAGCAAAATTCCAAACCATCTGAGCTATAGGTGATGACACAAAAACAGCAAAGAACCCTAAGTTGTCCTAAAAACACACTATCCAGATCTCAGAATCTGCATGTCTGACTAGAACAAAACTTGGCAAATCAAGACATCTTGCCATCCAGACTGTGCATGCAAAATTTCATGCAAAGTTTTTGGAATGGGGAAAATCAATTAATATATTTATATACATCATATATACTTACCTACAGTATTATAATGGCACAGTAGTGTCACTATAGGTAGGGATGAGAAGGTTGTTGAATGTTAATCCCCTAACTTTGCACCTTACTAGCTTAGTTCCTGTTCAAAGGAATTTCGCAGCATTTTGCATGTGCAGTCTGTGGGGCAATGTCTCTTTATTTTCTAAGTTTTGTCCCAGTCTGATATGAGATTGTGAGAGCCATATAGTGCATTTTGTTTGAAAAATCTGGAATTTTTTTGCAGTTTCTTTTTTTTTTTTTTTGGCATCACCTACAGCCCAGATGGTTTGCAATTTAGGTTTGAAATTTTCAGGGTAGAAAGAGCTTGCCCCAGAATTGTGCTCTTTTGGTTTGGTGAAAAAATTTTAAACAGTTTCCATGTTATACAGATTTTGAATTTCAGTTCTGAGCATGCTCAGTAGGGTCTTTTGGATAGACATTTAATACCCTACTGAGCATGCTCAGAACCAAACTTTCAAATCATTATGACTTAGGAACAGAGTAATATTTTTTTTTCACAAAGCCAATGAAAGGCACAAGGCAAGGCAAGCCCTTTATACTCTGAAAATTTTAGACAAAAATTCCAAACCACCTGGGCTGTAGGTGTTGCCAAAAACACACAACAAAATTTCCCAATTTTGGTAGGAACTCACAATCTGGATCTTGGAATACACATTCAACTGAAACAAAACTTTTCAAATAAAGATACCCTGCCCCTTAGACTGTGCATGCAAACTTTCATGTAATTCTCTTGAATGTGGGAAAAACTATTAATACATTTACAGTATGTACAGTACACACATATATATATATATACAGCTTTGTCAGTATAGTTAGGGTTAAATATGCTGTTTAATGTTAAACCCCTAACTTTGCACCTTAATAGATTTTCTCCCATTCGAAGGAATTACATGAACATTTGCATGCATAGTCTGGTGTGCAAGGTCACTTGATTTGCAAAGTTACATTCCAGTCAGATGTATAGATTCCGAGATCTGGATAGTGCATGTTTAGGAAAAATTGCAGGTTTTTTGCTGTTTTTTTTTTTTTTTTTTTTTTTTTTTGTTGTTCTTATCACCGAAACCCCAGACTGTTTGGAGTTTTGGTCTGAAATTTTGAGGATCGAAAGGGCTTGCCATAGAATGGTGCCTTGTGTTGGTTTAGTGAAAAAATATTAATATATGCTCATGTTATAAGGATTTGATAGTTCAATTCTGAGCATGCACAGTAGGATCTTTTGGATGCATGCTTGATAACCTACTGAGTATGATCAGAACTGAAATGTAGTTAAATTAAACCAAATTTAACAGAAATTAATCTGGAAGGGGGTCAGAATCTATTGCTATAAGGACACTAAAAAAAGAAATGTTCATGTTGCTAATTATCCCAAGATGTTCGATATATCATAACAGGCTGCAAGTATTGCATATGCACAATCTGTGTAACAGCGGCATTCACAGTCGTAATACAGTAACAAGGAATTTGCACCCCCCAAAATACACATAAATCGTGTCACTTACTGGCACTCACCTTAAATGGTAAGTTTCCTATATACAATGAATAATCCATTAGATCTAACATTATTGCAAAAGACCATAAAAGTGAATTAGACTTTGGCTACAAAAAGTGAAAGGAAAAAACTTGTTGTATTTTGGCATTATTCATCTGAAGTAGAATATGTTGTGTGAGCTTATAATATGAATCTCAATTTCATAACCACCCTGTTACTAAAATCAAAACTGATGAACCAGCATCAATATGTATGAATGGAAATAGAAACATTGATTGAAATTGTGTAGGTATAAAATATAACATTACTGTGACTGATCCCAATTTGAAGAAATCAAGAAGATAACTTAGTTTTGCATTTACTTCATTATAGTACTTACTGTGCTTCTCACAACTCAGAATAAGATGTTGTAATTGTATGAATAACACTCAGACATTCACATAAATAAAGACAAAGTTGTATTTCACGCTTTTGAAAATTATGACTAGGTCAGGATTAATAGCTTACCACTCCTCTTAATTATTATATTTCACAGTGAGTCAAGATGCAAATTATTACCCGTGAGGTGTGAAACTAAAATTAATGTTTCCAGTGCACTTTGTCCATAGTGCTTAACATCCCCCAAAAAGGAGGTTAAAACTTTCAGTACTGTTAGGAGTATCCACATATATCACTCTCCTTAGCTGCAGGCACACAGGGCCCCTGAAATCAAAGAAGTTCTTGTTTAAGTGGACCAGGATGCCCACCACCACTTCTTTCTCCCATCTGCCCTCCAGGTCACCCACCCATGAGTTTAGCCAATATACTATAAATGTTACATGTCATGTTTACAAGGGCAGTCATAAAATTACCATTTTAAAAAATGTGTCAAAAAAAAATAAACAGTGAAAGTGTGAGCAGTGTGAACAGTGAATGTGTAAAGAATGAATGCATAAAGAGTGAATGTGCTAGGCCCCGCACTTATGTATTTGGACAGAGACTTCCAATGGCACAGGGCCTAAAGGACTCTGCACACCTGCACCTGTTCATTCAGGTCCCAAAGGGACCTGCACGAATGAGGATATGATTCCCTATCACAAAAAAGAAAGGAAATTCTTTACAACAAACATTGTTTATGCACCAGTTATGGTAACCTAATCCCACAAAAGTAGGGGAATGTGGCATTAGGGTTTCTGACCCTAACTCCCCATCCCCACCCCTCAAGCTGCAGAAGGAAAAAACATTAGGGCTTTGGGTCTCTGGAGTCTCTGGCTAGTCCGTGGTGGGGTCTTCCTTGGGGTTGTCTACCCTAGTGCTCACCCCATTGTCTCATATGATTTTCTTTCTTCATGCTGGGCTCTCAGAGCCCTGCATGATGAAAGCTACAACAAATTGTGCTGGCAACATGTGGTGAGACATAGTGTATAATAGGAAATATTCACTGTCATATCACTATATGTGTTGCTTCAATATTCGAGTGAAAATAAAATGACAATGAATATTAAGTTGATCACTATACTGATTATAGTAGCACTAGTTTTTCACCAGTGAAAATAAGTGGAAGTGAAAATGTGGGTGTGTGCTTGGAGAGCTGAATATAAAGGGGCATGAATATAAACTACTATGCAATACTTTTCTACCAGAGAAGAGTGTCTCAGAATGAGGCACTGGCTTGGACTTGTATCTTGTGCTTCATACTGTAGGCTAAGGACTGGAGGGGGGCATTAGGGTTGACAATACCAAGGAAAACCCCACCATTGGTTCAGCAAGACTCCAGAGACCCAAAACCCTATTTTTTTTTCTTTTTGCTGCCTGGGCTGTGGGGTGGAGAGTAGGGCTGAAAACCCTAATACCACATTTCTCTTCTTTTGTGGCATTAGATAACCCTAACTGGTGCATTAACAAAGTTTTTTTTTTTTGCAAAGAATGTATGTATATATATATATACAGAATCAAACATATCACCATAATGCAAAGCATCAAGGGGTATATATGTGAATCACCATGAAAATGTAAGCTAGTTTTTCTTTAAGCAGCAATAAAGATGCCAGAAGGTCTCTTACACAATCTGTATAGGGTGAGAATTGAAGACACAAGCACATGTTTCATCCTACATAGGACTCATCTGGGGGCCTCATCTGTATTTCAACCCAGGACAAAATGAACCAGCCCTAATAGTTTTGAATAGTTACCCATTCCTCACCCTAGTGAAAAATTAACACAGAAGGCTGATTAGGAAGTTGGCCAACCTAGGAGTGAGAATCAGTGCAGTGAATTGGGTTAGAAACTGCTTAACAGACAGGATACAGATGGTGGTGGTTAACAGAACCCACTGTAGAGATAGGAGAGTAACCAGTAGGATACCACAGGGCTTGGCACTTAGTAATAGGGTGCACACTCAGAAGGGGTGTAGAAAATGCATAGGGCTCTTGGGAAACTTGAGTGTTCAAAAACATGTCAGTTGAGGTTCAATGCCAAAAAGTGCAAAATTATGTACCTAGGGCATAGGAACTGTGGTGCAGAGCACAGAATTGGAGGTGGGTGCTGACACTCACTAGACAGGACAGGGACCATGGGGTTATCATATCAGGGTCCTCAAGATGGCAGGGAAGTGTGAAAAGGCAGTAGTCAGGGCTAGTGGGAATCTGTTGTGCATAGGGAGGGATAGCTCCAGCAGGAGAAGGAAGATGGTGTTGCCTCTGTATCCCTTGGAGGAGCAAACTCACCTGATGTACTGTGCCCATATATGAAGACCATACTTCAGAAAGGAATAAAGACTGGGTAGAGGTGGTACAGAGGAGGGCAACTAAAATGGCACAGGTTTTGCATGGGAAGCCCTATGAGGGGATACTGATGGATCTCAACATGTACACCTTGGAAGAGAGGAGAGGATGGCAGAGAGAGAAAGATGGCAGGATTGAAACTTATACAGTAAGTGTGCCTCACAGAGGTCAACAGGGTGCCAGTCAGAAGTCTTAAAAGAAAAAGAGCACCAGGACCAGGGTTCACACATTGAAGCTGAAACATGGGAGGGGTGGTCAAGAGAGATGTGAGGAAACATTTCTTCTCTGAAAGGATGATAGACACCTGGAACAGATTGCCAGTAGAAGTGATGATGCCTATAACAGACAGGGGCTTCAGGCATGCATGTGATAATCATATGGGTATAAAAAAAGAGAAGCAGGGAGGCAGGGGGGTTGCTGCAGGACATATTGGGTCTGTGTGGCAGATAGGCAAAAAACACTTGGGCAGACTGGGTGGGCCAAGTGGTCCTTTTCTGCTGACAAATTGTATGTTTCTATGTTTAAAAAACCAAAACTGTGGCATTCAACAACATGAACAGGAGTTCCAGTCAGTCGCCAACAGTGAGAAGCAGTGTGGCCTATTACCCACACTAGCAACTGCCCTAGTCACTGATGGAGATTGCAAATGAGTGGCTCCTACATAAACTGATGGCTGTTCATACTGAGGTGCATGACTCCATGACTGGAGTTCAACAAGGTATTGACACACTGAAAAAGGACCAAACGGATCTGCAGGTGGCAACAACTTCACTCTCCGACTGCTTTGACCACATGGTGGATCTTCTTGATCTGCACCATCGCCAGATGCAGATGAAACTGAAGAATCAGGATATGGAAGGCCAGGCCCACAGAAAAAAAATCTTACGGCTGTATGGAATCCTGGGGAAGGGGGCAGAGGAACCAAAGAATATGAACTTCACCACGGACCTTCTAAAAAGTAACTTTCAGCTTTCTCCTGGACTTGGAGCTGAAATGAGTGTAAAGGGCCCTGGGCCCTAAGCCATCTACAGGTGAACACCCTAGATAAATAATCATGAAGTTCCTTCATCGTGCAACAAAGGAACAGTTCCTGGCAACAAAGGAACAGTTTCTGGCACAAGCTTGGAGACAAAAGAAAGTTAATTTATGTTTCAGGACCAGCAAATTTACTTTGATAATGACTATATACCAGCAATACAGCAAAAATGATGAGCTTACATGCCCTACTTATAAGTCCTTAAGCAGGTCAATATAAAATTGCAGATTCCCTTTCCAGCCAAACTACGGATGCCATATACAGATGGTGAAATACTTTCTCATAACCCAGAAGAGGTGAAGGCAGACATGGAGTGCAGGGACATAGCAGTACATCTTCCTCCTCTCCTTCCCTCCGATAGTCAAGGACAGCTTAAAGGAACACTGAAACATTAGACCAGTCTGTGATGCCATCTTCAGGTAGAGGTTATGGTCACCCTGGACTTGGTAGTTCAACAAAATGAGCCAAACACCCCCAGGCTGTGGTGGCCCAAATAAAGCACTCTTGCAGCAATTCAAGCATTGCCCATGCTAATCTACAAGCCACGAGGAAGGACTACAACAGAACATCATCATTGTAGTTACTTCCTAAACGTAAAGAATACAATAAACCTCCTACCATAGTTCCCTTACCTCTGGCCATGATTATGGATTTACATAAAGACCACCACTGTGGTCATGTGATTGGCAACATGTGTAAGGGATTGCAAGAATTACATTTGGAATCAACGCATTCAGCCCTGCATAAATGGAATCAGGAACTTCAAGTTTCTATAGATTACTCTCTTTGGGAGAAATATGCTGGCCCAGTGTTCAAAATCACCTCTTCAGCCTCGTGGCATGAGTTTGCATGCCAGTGTCATTCTCGATACTGTCACACCCCTGCTACCCTTATGCAGTTTTTATCACATTATTCTGGGGATTGCTGGCAGGGTTGCAGGTTTAACCTGGCTGATCAAGCTCATATTTTTAGTTTTTGTTTGATATAACAGACATATTTGGATGGATGTGGTGACTCAGATTGACATACTGACTGGTAACTCCTCCAAAGTGACCACTGAATTTATTTTAATATTGGCACCCCCACCTAACTGCAGCTTTCCCTATAAGTCATTGATCTGAATTAACATTATGGCAGCTAAAAAAAGCAATGACTCACCTATGGATGAAACCTGCTTTACCAGCACTGGGGTAGTGGTGTTCTATTACATTTGAAATTTATGCTGTAGAAAAATTTACAGCCACACAACAGACACATTTGGAGAAATTTTTTCCCCCAATTTTTTAACCAGGTGAGACGCACTAAGCTGAAAGCTTGCCTACAGGTGCAACCTGGGAGCATAGGGAAGTTAAGTGACTTGCTCAGGGTCACACAGTATGCAGGTGGGGGCTTTGGGATTCAAACCCAGGTCTCCAGATTTGCAGCTCAGAGCCTTAAACCACTGTGCTATACTGCCTCCAAATTTGAATTATGGAGGTGGCTCTGTGTATTTTTTGACTGGGTACTGGTAATCCATCTGGAACATGTACACCAAGCAGGTATCTTGGAAGATTCACTTACTGATAATTCCCCTGTCTTTTGCATCTGGAGTACTGAGGCTGCTCCATCCCCTCCACCACACTATGTCACCTTTACAAATTTCGCCAACCAGGATGTTGAGGCTTTTTGTCATGATGTCTCAAGGATAAACTGGTATGGTATTTACCTTTCCCATAATGTTGAGTCTGCACTAAGTATCTTCCCTAATGAATTCCTGGCCCTCCAGAACAAGCATGCCCCCAAGGTGACATGGAGGGTGAGGGCTAAACAAACAAGATGGCTTCACAAAGACTTGCTGAAAAATCTATGCTCTAGGGACAAATGCTGGAAAAAGCACAAAGCCTCAGGGCTACAATCTGACTATGCTACCTACAGAACCCTACGTAACTTCTGTAAAAAACAGGTCAGAACAGCTAAGAGTGGCTATTGTAGTGAACTGCTACTAAACTCTGCTGGTGACCCTAGGAAATACTGGGCCAATGTCAAGACCTTTCTCGGTGTGTCCCAGTCAACTAGCACCAGTGACATGGTATTAAATGGAGTACATTGCAATGACTCCAACACCATTGCTAATTCCTTCAATCAAATGTTCTCGAACCTGTCTCAGTATACCTCTGCCTTCCCATCTCCCCAGGCAGCCTGTCTGCTTGCAACATCAGCACAGTCTACTACCCCCAGCTATCCTTCCCAACAACTGTCTAAAAATCCTCCATTCTACTTCAAGGCAATCTCAAGGACTGAAGTCTTAAAACTATTATGGACTGTCTCTGACAAGACTAGCTCTGGATCAGATACACTTGAGCCTCGGCTCCTGAAACTAGCAGCACCATACATAGCCTCCCCTCTGGCTAGAATTTTTACCTTGTCTCTCTCTAATAGCCAAGTCCCTGACCTCTGGAAGATTGCTTGTGTAATGCCGGTCCTTAGAAAAGATGATACCAAGGAGATTACTAACTACAGGCCTATAGCCATCCTATTGGTCCTAAGTAAAATTCTGGAAAAACTTATGGCAAATCAAACTGTTGACTACCTGACAAAGTATAGCCTTCTCTCTGACGCACAACAGGGCTTCCGTAAAGGTCACAGTACCTCTACAGTGCTTCTCAAATTCACTACCGATGTGCTTACCAGTATGGATGCTGGCCAGCTGACAGGGGCAGTTTTTATAGACTTTACAAAGGCCTTTGATCTTGTTGATCACCCACTGGTCCTCTCCACTCTTTGCAGTCTGAGCTATCACCACAAGTTGTCGCCTGGTATGGAACTATCTATCAAATGGAACTCGAATTGTGAAATTCAACTCCTCTTTATCTGATGGTGCTACCATCAATACTGGGGATCCCCAGGGCTCTATTCTGGGAACTCTTCTTTTCTCACTTTTTATCAATAAGATAGATGAGGTTTTTCTTTCATACTCATCTGTTCTCTATGCAGATGACCTTGTTCTCTATTCAAGCTCTGATAAGGTCACCAGCATAAATGCATCCATTTCTTCAGATTTCACAAATGTCCAACATTGGCTTTCCGCATATAAGTTTGTACTTAATGCTAAGAAAACCCAAGCAATGTTACTTGGATCTGCCCCTAAACTCAGGACATGCCAAACTCCCCTACTGGTGCAAGACCGCAGTGGCACACAAATAGAATGCGTTACATCTTTTAAGTACCTTGGACTTCTTCTGGACCAATCCCTGGACTTCAGCCTGCATATACAATCTGCCTGCAAGGCAGTGAATGCTAAACTGGGGGTTACTTACAAGTCCAGTTTCATGTTGACTCCCTCTGCTAAACTTGCTATTGCCAGAGGCATATTACTCCCTGCCCTCACCTATGGCATACCGACCTTTGCTGCCACACACAAAACCATCCTTCATAAGTGGGATGTCACTTATAATATCTGTCGATACGCCTCCTCGTCACTACGGCTTAAGCACCACTGCCAACTGTACAGGGACCTGGGCTGGTTAGCCCCCTCAGTTTGCCATCATTACTCTCTGGGCTCTCTGATTGACTCTATACTCAGAAACCAGACCCCTTCAGTGCTTGAACATTGCTGGTACCTCAAACGTCCTCCTATAGACTGCGAACAGTAAATAAATCCGTGCTGAATGTACCTAGATGTAAACCATCAAAAGGCTCTGTTGCCTTCAATCACTCTGCTCCTAAGCTTTGGAACTCTCTCCCCTAAGCACTTGAATATCTGGATCCCATGACATCTTCAAAAAGGAGCTGCACTTCCATTTATCCCTTGCTGATCCCTGCACTTGTTTTAATCACCCCTAATCCACTCACCTGCCAGATGCTGCCTGGCCTAACTTTACCTTCCTACCTCATAGCACTTCTTACCCTTTCTATCTCCTTGACAGCTAATCTACCCCAACTCCCCAACACACACACACACACACACACACCTGAGCCTTGTTTCAGAGGCTATGATAATTTATCCTGCCCAGTCAGGAATTTGACCTTGCCTGGTTTCGCTGCCTATTTGAATCTTCACTTTTGTGACTAATTTTAACAATATTTCTTGCTGCTATGTTGTGGTTTCTCTTCCTAGACTGTGTAGGTTTTCTCTGCCTAAAATGCTATGTGAATTGTATTGATTGTTATTGTTCTGGCTGCATGTATTCATTACTAACTGTTTTGACCTATGCTATGGTAATTTAATTGTACTCATGCTATGTACCTGTCTTTGATTGTTGTACTCTCCCAGGTCGTGCCTGAAAATAGTCATTTCATGGCTAGTGCACCTACCTGGTTAACAAAAACTAAATAAATAAATAATGCATCCATAGATGAGCATTGGACCCCATAATTATCTGCTCTGGCCCTCTACCCCTTTTTACCATTTTGTGAGAGACTGATGATTGGGGTATATTATTGTGCCCATAGCTTTCCTTGGTGTACAGTGATATAAGCGAGTATTATTGAGCGGCTCAATATGAGTGACTCAATAATACCACTCGCAGTTAGCATGTGTGGTAAAAGAGATAGCTAAATCCTGCCTAGTGAGTGTAGCAATGAGCTACACTCACTACAGCAGGATATAGTGAGTTGTTTGGACAAGCCCTGCCAAGCTGGTCATTTAACATAGATGGTGTAAGCTACTGCCCCTAAATGCAGCACTCCTGGGTTTTGATCTGGCTCTAGGTGAAACATTTTTTTTAAACTTTCCCCCTGGGTCCACACCCCCATGGAGTTGATGATATTAAATTTGGAGTTTATGGGGAGGCTTGCCTCCAACAAAGGGGTGTGTGGGGGCACAGCACCCCGCATAAAAATACTTATTTTGTTTTTTGTTGTTAATGGAGTAAACGGCTATCGGAGTTTGCAATGGTCAGTGTAATGTTAGTCACCCTTTTGATGTTGGGCATTTTTGTCTTCAGTTTTTGTGGTTAGCACAATTAAAGACTTGCCATTTCCACCTAAAACCCTTTCCTTCAGTTGTTGTCAGTGTTTGTCCTGTGCCAGGAAGTACAACTCTGTTGGTGAACAATGTATTTCTTTTCTCAAGCATACTAATAAATTTGTTTTCATTATTTTTTTCTTCCTTCTTTTTTACAATGTACCTGAAATGATTAGCAGAATCCTGCAATTAATCTTTCATAGATGTGTTTATTATGTATGCTGTTCTCAGTATGTTCTCTGCTGTGCTCTTGTGTGCTAATAAACATTAATTATAAAAAAAATGACATTGTCGTTTTTGAGTGTTTTAGCCCAGGTTTTCCATGTGGCCTTCTTGTGACTCCACCTCATGATCAGGGCTGGTGAAGGTTTTCAGATCCTGCCCGAAAGGTTATTTCAAAAAGCAGCTGTGGAATACACTTTCAGACCAGATGTGCATAGTTCCTCTGCCATTGGTCATAGGGTGGGGTCCTGGGGGGGGCACTGCTGGACAATTTGGAGTCATGGTGTATAAAACTGACAGAGTTATGAATTATTCTTTAAGCCCCCCTCCAAGAAAGGACATCATACAGTAACTGTAGAACTGCATGGCCAGCTAAAGGATGAATGGGACCCTAGTTAAGGTAGCAGATAGAGGGGACAGCCAGGGAGTTGGAATTTGGGGGAGCCAAGAAACTCTCCAGTTAGGGGAAGACTGTGAACAATGAATCTACAGTAGGTTTATTCCTCATTTCCAGAAGCTGAGATAAAGATGGGACACTGGGGAAGAGTTATAGCTTTAACCTCCCTACAGATGCTTTCCCCTACCACACCATAGGCCTCCAAGCCCTCAGTAATATTAGAAAATTGGAACTGGGTCCTGGATCAAGAAGACCTAACAATGGCCAGCCTTGGTATACGCCACCATCACCCCATACTGCAACCTGTTCATGTGATGCTTCAAGGGGTGTGCAACTGGAAACCTGTAATATGGAGCTGGGCAAATACAAATGGAAAGCACACTGCCTTCTTGCCCTTTCCACTAAGATTAGAATTACTTCTCACTGGGACCTGTGGTGTTGGGGCTGGGATTCCACTAATTAACCTCCCTCTTCCCCTGCTTCTCCAGTAGGACAGCTCACCCCTGTCTGCCATAGACTCAGCAAGCTCCCCTGGCAGTCTCATGGCTGTGACAAGAGATCCATGCCATGGTCAGCAAAAGCAAGCGGCTGTATCACTGGGGCTTACTATTGAGAGACATTATTACCACCCACCCCAAAAATGAAAAGGACTGCATTTTTGTTTTAGAATGGACTTATTCAATGGTATTCCTAGCCTCTGCAAAACTTACTAACATTGTCTTTGCAAGACTCTTTTTCAAGTTATTGCTTGTTTGCAGAATTGGAATCCTGGGTATTGTTACACAATTGCTTCTCACATGGAGCCTTTCCAGCTGGCTGGGCCATGGGGCACAAAGATTCGGGGCCCCCTATCTAGGAAGGACATAATGGCATTGATAAAGTGTTGAAACAGTTACTGACTCATTTTAAACAGCTTCTCTTGTTGTTTTTCAATGTTTGTCCTTTTATACACCCAAGATAGGCAGTTTATCCTGTTCCTAGCATTGTTTGGTGTGGGTTACTTAGGTTGATACCTCTGGATATGGTTGTATGTCTGTTATTAGATATACTGCTTCAGCCACAGTATTACCATCAGATATTCATAACTGCCAGGATGATTGGAATGAGCTCTAGGAGGGGGAGGGGCAGAGGACCAGAGAACCAGAGGGAAATCCTGCAAACTGTGTGTTAGACAAATGTGAGATAAATTCTGACCTTTTTACTGTCCACACTATGGTGCCAATAACTGATTTTATATTGTACAATATTAATGGGACCCATTTTCCTATTAACAAACCAGGCTAATCCAGCAGCTACATAGGAAGAAGGCTGAGCTAATCTCTTTACATGAGACTCACCTTCCTCACTCGTAGCATCTTAAGTTTGGTAATTTTGGGTACACTGTTTTGGGTTCCTCCTCACACCACTCCATCAATAGAAAGGGAGTACTAATTTTGGCCTGCAATGGCCTTCCTCTTCAAATAGATCAAGTAACTCAGATCGGGGGGGGGGGAGCAGTTATAGTAAATGCAACTTTCTATGGTAACCCCTGATACTGGCTAATCTTTATCTTCCACCAGGAGCTTTCAAGGGATAGCCAAGTCATTTTTAAATACTCTTTTGGCAATTATGAAGGGGCACCTTATTTTTAGAAGGGGGTTCTTAATGTTATCTTGTACTTGGAGGCTAATGCATCTAACTCCTAACCCTTTAGACAAGCCCAGCTGAACAAATACAATACCTTAATGCCACACTGCAGCAGTTAGGCCCAGTGGATATTTGGCATCACTTACTCCACGTCGGGTACAGACTATCATTCTGTTTTAATCACATTTCAATGGGTACCTTAAACAGTTTGCACTTATCATTCTTAGTCTGTATTAAAAAACACATGGAACTGTTTAACACTGTTGTTAGGTCAGGTTCTGTTATTGATGGTGGGACAGTTAATTGGCTCTGTCATTTGTAAAATTGCTATGCAACTGTGAAATGGAGTTTTGTTTCCAACAGCACTTTAAAGATTTTTAACTATGCTAGGAAATGCTGTGATAATGGGACTAGACATAGACGTATCCTATTGCTTGTATTGCTCCTATCTGGCTCTGTTCATCTAAACCCTGGTTCCCGTTCTAGGAATTTTGAATCAAATGATGTTCCACCTGGGATCCCACCCTCAGTTAGGATAATCTACCTGAATATTCAGAGTCTTCCAGCCAAGAAAATACAGTTTCAGTGTTGGGTGGTGGAAAAAAAATGATATTATAGCATTAACAGAAAATGGCTCTCTGATAAAATGCCAAATGATGAAATACATTTGAATGGGTACTCAATATTCAAGAAGGACAGAAAAAGTAGGAGGTTGGAGGTTGTTTATTTTATGTTGCAGACCATTTAATGGCTACATAGCTCATAATGATTTGGAAAGTCCACTCTGAGTTCCCATCACTTACTATTGTTATGGGTAATAATAAAATTCTAACTATTAGAAATGTCTACGTTCCAGCAGGTAACACTTAATTGGGTATTGATTCATTTTTTCATAATCATCTTTCGTTACTCCCCACTAGAGAATTGGTAGTTGTAGGAGATTTTAATTTAAATTGGAGTTCAATTCATGCTATGGAAACCAAGAATTTAATCTCTAGCTTAGGTCTTTATCAACTTGATTACTGATACTACCCATACCAGTTACAGAACTGAATATGAATCCATCCTTGATTGGATGATCACTAGCAACCCCTCACATGTGGTTTCTTTAGGAATATTATCAGATTATTTCAGTAATCATTGTGCTATGTTCTGTAATTGGTCAGCTACATTTTGTAAAAAGGCACCCAAGGTAATTGCTTATTGTTATTTAAAGGATTTTTGAATGTTCATGAATTGTCTAATGAAATTACATTAACTGACTGGACCTCTTTAAATAGGATTGGTAATATAGATGATGATTTTGACTCCTTTTGTGCACATTTTCTTACCATATGTGATAAACTATTACCTTTAAAAAAGTCAGCATTAAAGGGGAAATCAATGAATGGGTTACACTCGATTCACTTAAATGAATTAGATCCAGAAGAAAATGATGGGTCAAATATAGAAAGTCTAAAACAGGCTCATTTGCAGAATTATAAATGCTTACGTAATAAGGGTAAGTTGGCGATTTGAATGGCTAAAGCACATTTTTGCAAAAGAAAATTGATTGCTAAAAATGGTAACTCTAAATTAACTTGGAACACCTTTAATTCTCTAATGGGAAGATCTAGAAAAGCTGAAACATTTTCTATAGAATCCAAAGTTTTCTTGTTTAATAATCCCAATAAAATTGCTAATATTTTTAATATTCATTTTGCCAGTTTAGATAAATACAGACCCTTGACCAATGCTTCTTCCAATGCTTCTTCCACCATTCCAGTTGGTGTGCATGCTGTAAGTGATGAAGACCGCCACACAAAATTATTGACTTCAGGTCTACCCAGATTCTATTTTTGTTCACTTTCCTTTAATGATGTATATCAGTATATTGTTAAGATGGATCCCAGACCATGCACTGGCCTTGACAATATCGACTACCGTATACTCAAAAGAGTCAGTACTTTGATTGTAATTCCATTAACAAAATTATTTAATTATTCATTATGTGCTTGTGTTTTTCTCACAAAGTGGAAATGCGCTATCGTCAAGCCAATCCATAAATCTGGATGAAGGAGAAATGTAAAGAATTATCAGCCTAGTTCTCTTTTAGCCCCATTATCTAAAATTTTAGAGAAAATTGTTTCAGACCAGATTTCCAAACACCTTGAGAAATACAGTCTTTGGTCTGATGCTCAGCTTGCTTTTAGAACCAGCCATAACACTGAAACTGACTTGGTGAGGTTCATTAGCCAAACTTATAAGGCCCTTGTTGAGCGCAAATATGTAGTTTCAGCTTTCATGGACCTCACCAAGGAATTTGGTTTGGACCATGAGGAGTAATTAAAGATGCTGTTTAAGGTTAATTTTTCTGATGAAGTAATTTCATGGTTTGAAAACTATCTTCAAGATAGGACACACACAAAAACTTTATTAGTGGTTCTTCTTCAAACGAATGTTTAATGAGATGTGGAGTCACTCAGAGGTACAGTCTTGTACTGCTTTTTTCACTTTTTATTAATTCCCTTTATGAAATTTGTAATAGCACTGAATTAATTTTAGACACCAGTAATGCTATTTTGTTCTGTTCTGGAAATGTTATTTCATATCTTGAAATAACCTCCAAATGAATTTTGGTTCATTGCATACTTGGTTTGATACACATAGATTACTACTCAATTCTCTTAAAACAAAACTCATGGTCTTTTCAAACCCTAGCAAAGCTTTAATGACAGATTTTTCACTTTTGATAATGCTGGTAACCTGATTAACCAGGTACCTGAAGTTAAATACCTTGACTTGATTTAAGATTGCCATTTGTAATTTGAACAGCATATTATCAACTTATAGGCAAATTACATCGGTGACTGGGAATGTTATATTGTCTCAACAAGCATTTAACTTTTGAAACCAGGTTAATTCTTTTACATAGTTTTCTATTTTCACTTATGGACTATGGTTCCATGATTTATTCTTTTTCAAAAGAAAGAGTGCTTAATAAGCTCAAATCTACCTTTCATAATATTATCAATATTATAATATAAGAGGTGGTGGGGAAGGTTAGGGAGAAAAAGATAGCACTCAGGAAGTACAAGGAAACACAGAAGGAGCAGGACAGAGAACTGTACCAGTTAAAGCAGAAGGAAGCAGGGAAGGCAGTAAGAATAGTAAAGGCCCAAGCCAAGGAAAAGGTAGCCAACTCAGTTAAGAAGGGGGGATAAAACCTTTTGTAGGTACATTAGGGAACAAAGAAAGACCAAGGGAGGGCTAGCAAGGCTTAATAAAGGGGAGGGTGAGTGAACAGAGAGGGGCAGTGAAAAAGCAGGGAAACTGAATGAATACTTCTGCTCAGTATTCACAAAATAAGAGGAGGTGGAGGTACCTAATCCAATCAATAGAAGCACTCTGGATAGGGGGGGCAAACTAATCCTTTCAGAAAAGAAAGGGTTCTGAAAGAACTCCTAAACTTGTAAGTGGACAAAGTAATGGGGTTTGATGGGATTCACCCCAGAATTCTAAAAGAACAAAGAGGAGATCTAGTGACACCACTCTGACTACCCTTTTTAACAAATCATGAGAGGATGGTGTGGTACCTAAGGTAGGGAGGAGGGAGGATGTGATTCCCCTTCTCAAAAGTAGGAGCATAGCAGAGGCAGGAAACTACTGACCTGTTGGCTTAACCTCAGTGGTAGTGAAAATGATGGAATCACTTCTGAAAGATAGAATTGTTGAGTACCTAGAGGCCAGTGGGACACAGGACCCAAGGCAGCATGGATTCACAGTGGTAAGGTCATGTCAGATGAATCTAATAGATTTCCTTGACTAGGTGACCAAAGTGGTAGACCAGGGAGGGGCTATGGATATGGCCTACCCAGACTTTAGCAAGGCATTTGACACAGTCCCACACAAAAGAGTAATAAACCAATTAGCCAGTCTGGTAGTGGGTCCCAGGGCGGTAGCCTGGGTAAAAAAAATCGGTTGGACAACAGGACACAGAGGGTAATAGTAAACAGAGTCCATTCTGAGAAAAGGGGGTTACTAGTGGTATACCACAGGGTGTAGTACTGGGTCTGGTCCATTGCAGAGGAACTAGATGGAAAAGTATGCCTCTTGGCAGATGACTCAAAGATCTGCAACAGAGTTGATACACAAGGGGGGGTATAAAGGATGAGAAGGGACTTGGAAAGGTTTGAGGAATGGTCAAAAGTGTGGCAGCTTAGATTCAATGCAAAGAAGTGCAAAGTAATGCACCTGGGAAACAAAAACCCTTGGGAAGCATGTACAATGGTGGGAGGGGAGGTATTAACAACAACAGAAATGGAAAGGGAATTGATGGCAGTCATATCAGATGACCTAAAGGTAAGCAAGCAATGTAAGAAAGCAGTAAGTATGGCTGAGGGGATACTGGGACGTATAGGGAGAGGCACCACCAGTAGAAAACAGGAAGCTGTTATCCCTCTGTACAGACAGATGGTGAGACCCCATCTGGAGTACTGTGTGCAGTTCTGGAGACCCCAACTCTGCAAGGACATAGGATGGAGGCAGTTCAGAGGAGGGCAACTAAAATGGTGCAGGGACTGCAACAGAAGCCATACGAAGAGAGACTAAAGGAGCTTAATATGTATACCCTTGAAGAAAGGAGGGAGAGGGGGGACATGAAGAAACTTTCTAGTATCTCAAGGGAATCAACAAAGTACAAGAGGGTAGCATCTTTCAGAAAATGAGATGTGCAAGAACAATGGGACACAATTTCAAGATAGAAGGGGGATGGCTCAGGGAAATGTAAGAAAGTATTTTTTCACAGAGATAGTGGCGGGCACATGGAACAGCCTTCCTGATGAGGCCATGAGGTCAAAGACAGTGGGGGAATTCAAGAATGCATGGGACTGACATAAGGCAATTCTGGTGGGGAGGGGTAGGAAGAAGTAGGCTGTTGGTTAACTAGATCTGCAGCATATCCAATAGGTAGGGAAATGGACATACTAGGTGGGACAAACGGTCCTTATCTGACGTCAAAGTCTATGTTTCTATGCTTCTGTGTTTCTATCTGTTTTGCAACTGGACTCCCAAGAATGACATACAGTATTGATTGTGACCATTACAGGTCTCTTGGTTGTCTTTCTTTTCTTTAAACATTCAACTTAAGATTCATTTGGGTCTTTTTTCTGATTGTATTGCTAATTTGTTTCCTAAAATATCTAACGTTGTCTCTACTAGGTCACAAAGCAGATAATCTTTTCAGGTTCCTTTCTTCCACACTGTACTAGAACAAAATTCAATCACATTAATGTTCACTAAACTTTATAGCAAATTGCCAAATTCCATTGTTATCTGTATCACCTGAAAGTAGTCATACTACAACTACGTGGTTAAAGTGACCTTTAATTGTGCAGATTTTCGTAATGCAATTACAACCATTTCAACTTCTATAAATCACCATCACTATTTCATTTCATATACAGATCACATTTCGGTTCCCCTTTATTTACAATTCCCCAGCCACTCAGACATTATTTGCATTTCATTTTTTCTTCTTTTTGGTTTAGGTGTATGTCCCGACACATCTCCAAAAAGGTCCTGATCATCATCCTGAGGTCAGGTGTCCCACCTGCTCCCCAGCCCATTCCCCCTTTGGTGACTACCCAATGAGGGGCCCACCCATGCACACCAGATCCTTTCTGGCTGGGACCAAGTTTTTTCCCCCACTAACTGATATCCGCCTCTGGTGGACTATGGGCTTCCCCCACTGAAAAGCTGACTTGTTCCCTTCAAACCCTGCCAAACCTCTATGGACTCTCTGTATGCTGTATTGAGTGCTGTGTTCCCCACCCTGGATAAATGTACCCCATCCCTCCTGTACATGCTGGGCTCATCATGCATGATGACCTCATGTGCGATATATATATCCCCCTGTTTCCTTGGCCCATGTGCCCATTTTTCTGATAACCCTCTCCTGAGCTTTTTCCACTGCCCTTACATTTCTGGCCTGCTGCCAGACACTCCTGGGAATTATCTCTGGCCACACTATGGTCAGATGGGGCCACGAAGTCTTTATGATTTTGAAGTCCATCTGTATCTGGTGCACCAACATCTCCCATGGTGTGTCCCCAAGTTCATTCCCCCCCAGCATGGGCAATCAGTAAGTCAGGTCGAGGCCATGTTCTGCTTCTCTCCTCTATCAATGGAACCATCTACACCCATCATAGCCATAGCAACCCATTTCACTTGATTCAGGTTTTGCTCAGCTTCTGCCTCATCTGGCTGCCCCTGGCGCTTTTATTGCAAATTCTTCAGCCCAACTGATAAAGGAGTGTCCCACTATCCATACCACCTTTCCACAATCCAAGCCTGTAAAAATATGGAAAACATGTTAATACTGTAAATACTTTCTGACATACCATTTCACTGCTTGTGATTTCCTTCTGCCCACCTGTTTTATGTCCTTCAAGGACCTGCTGTGTTCTGCTGCCTCAGTTGCAGCCTCAATCCTAAAGGAATGTGATGCAAAATTTCTGGAATCTTCCCCTAGGAAAACCATCCCTTTCTTAATCACTGCTGTTACTTGATATACTGTGGTGGTTGCCTCATTCCCATGCAAATATACCCCCTCCCCAGTTGGGCAAACCTCCCTGTAAGCCTCTAAGGCTACTAACATGCAGGAGCTGACACCGCTCTCCCTCCTAATCTCTACCTTGGTGCCCTTCCACTCTTGATCAGTTTTGGACCGGTGCAGCCAAATGTCCACCCAGTTGACCCACCATGTTAAATTCTCCCATTGCAGGCCCCCCTTGAGGTCTGATTCATTATGTGAAAGCACTCTTCTGCATTACCAGAAAGACCACCACAAACAGCTTGGTCTCAAATGCTGACAAACAGACCAGTTTGAGACTGGCCACCAACTTGCGTGATACCTCCACCCCAAGTGGTTTCCTTCCATCAGTCCTCTGTCCCTGCAGCCAGTTCCAGCTCAATTGCATCCTGCACACTGACAGCATCCTGGTGGGCTGATCCCATTCCTGGAACTGGCAAACTATCCCAAACACTGCCAACTGCAACCCCATGGTGGAGCCTGCCATGTTCGCCTCCCAACGGTCTACCATATACCTCATGATTTGGGCTTCTGCTGCCAGGCTGCTCACCTCTAACCCTACCCTCTGACAGAAAACCTGAAACACCCTCCACTCACTCTCATAGGCCCTCAGTGTGTTGGGTGCCCAGGAGCTCTGAAACAGTAGCTGGGCTTGGTCCATCCATACAAGTGAGTTGGTACCTGCATTCTCTGGGCAGCTGCCCCAGGGGCCAACAACTGAAACCTGCCCAACTGCAAACATGCGAAGCTGTCAGCTATGGTGTTCACAGAACCTTCTATGTGCCTAGCCTTGAAAAGATATGTTCAGTATGAGTCCTGCCCAAACCAGCTGCCTGGCCACCCTCAAAACTGCCTCTGAGGCCCCCAACTGTCTATTCAGTACCTCAACCACCACTTTATTATCACATCTGAAGATGACCCTCCTGTTCCTGAGGTGATCCCCCCCATCACCAAGGTCACAAAAATGGGGAACACCTCCAAGAAAGTGACATTCTTCGTGAGCCCCAGTTCCACCCATGTTTCCGGCCACTTTTCAAAAATCTATTCCCCTTGAAAACAGGCCCCCAATCCATGGCCCCCACCGCATCCGTGTATAGCTCTAGTTAGTTGTCCCACATGCAGTCACCCTGCCAGAAGGTAACCCCATAGTAGTAATTCAGAAATTTGCCCCAAGCATGCAGATCATTGTTTACTCCTTTGCTAATGTCCACCCAATGGTGGGGTAACCTGGCCTTGGCGGTAGCCCTGGTCAACCTGCATGTAAATACCATCCCTGGCTTTACTGCCCTGCAGGCAAAATTCAAGTAGCTGAGTAGCTGCTGAACTGTTCTCAGTTGTACCCTCCTTTTCCCCCTGACTGCCCCAATGAGCTCCCTCATTCTTCTCACCTTATCCCCTGGTAGGTGGGAGCACTTCTGCTCCACATCCAGTTCGATACCCAAGAAATCTAGCTTTCTTCTGGACCCCTCAGCCTTGTCACCTACCAATGGCACACCCAATTCACTGTACATTTCCTCAGCATCCCTCAGCATTTGGAGATTCTCTTCTTGAGCATCTCCTGAGAACAGAAAATCAGCCAGATAATGTACCACTGCTCCATGACCATACCTGTCCGTGAAATCCCATTTCAACCAGGTGATGAATGTTACAAATGTGGCATACACCACTAAGCATCCCATGGACATAGCCTTATCTAAATAATACTCTTCTATAAACTGAAACCCAGTAAATCCCAGTTCTCTGCCTGCACATATAAGAGCCAGAAAATGGCCTCAATATCCATTTTTGCTAACCATACCCAGCTCCTTCCTTGTATCAGTTCTACTGCACTGTTTAATGTGGCGTACAACACCATGCTGTCCTCTGGTGCAATGGAGTCATTCACTGAATCCCCATTTGGATATAAAAGGTGGTGAATCAGCCAAAATTCACTGGGCTGCTTCTTTGGCACCAAGTCCAATGGAGACACCCTCAGCACCAGGAAAGGTGCCATAGTGAAGGGGCCCTCTACTATGCATGTTGTCACCTCCTTCTGGATCTTGTGTTGAACAGTCGCTTCCTTCCCTTTTATTGAACCCAGATTTTTTCACCCTCATGTGCTTTCTCACTCCCTTGTAATGGATACTGAAATCATTTGTGAAACCCCCCATAACATTCTTTTTGTGTCTTTGATAGGGTAACCCTCTGACCAAGCATATACAATCTCCAGCTTTATGGGGGAGGAAGCCATGCTAAAACCTCTCCCCCTTATATTATTGGATGGACTGGCCTCATCTCCCCCTAAAACACCCTCCTGTATTGGCCTCTTTGACCATTGTTATGCCCCATGTAACCTCTCTGCCCTTCTCCATTTCCCCCCTAAAGGACTGCCTTTGCATCTGATATCCTGGCTTGTCTGCAACCTACATCTGATTACCAGGTGAAAACCCCCACAGCCAGAGCAGATATGCTAAAAATTTAACAACAAGTCCATGTGTAGGCTGCCTTATTGTACGCCCAACATGTTTTTGTCCCTGCCACCCCATTCTCTTTCTTTGTTTTCTGCCTGCCCCGCCCTGGGCTGACATGGTTCTGATCCACAGTTCCATAAGTGTGACATCCCAACAGATGTCCCCATGGGATGCCATCGATTGCTAAAACCTCTCATCATAAATCAACCACCCATACCACTTTTTACCCTGCAGGTGTTCCTGATGATTGCTGAATATGTCAACAAAAGGACTGCCAATTCAGGTTTCTTCTACAACATGATGGCACTGAAGTGTATAAAGCCCTCCATCCATGCCCTGGAAGTGCTTCCTTTCATGGTAGTTTCCTCATTAGTTTTTCCTACAATCACCAGTGCCACTGCCATTTACAATTTGCCTACCAACTCCCTCTGCTCATATTTTTTGGTCGTGTCCTTGTCCACCAGGTAAACATGTCCACAAACTCACCCTTCCATATCTTATCTTTGATAGATTGTGGGACATAGTCACCCAGGATCATGCCTGGTGGCCCCCATCTTTCCCCATGATTGCTCCCCTCTACCCCCGCTTCTGTTTCCCCTTTGTTTTCCCCTTTTAGCACTTGCCACACCTTGTCCACTTCCTCCCAACCCTTTTCCCCCTTCTCTGCCATGATATTGGCCAGATAGCCCTTCAAGCTTCCCTCAACCATTAGATCCACTGCTGATTCCTTACCCTGGTCAGGTGCTTTCTCCTCACCCTCACTCTCACCAGGGTTGCTTTTTTGGTGGTTCCTTCTGTGGAGGTGGGGTCTTGTTTTTCTTATTCTTTCCTTGTCCTCTGCTTTCATGGATTCCTCTATTCTTGGCTAGCTGGTCGCTGGCCTTCCCTTTCTGTTGTGGAGCCTACTTCGGTGCCATCCTGCAACTATACATGTGACATCTGTTATCCATTTCACACCATGTCCCTTTTTTTTTTTAGTTGCCTGCCTGATGCCTGTCCATTGCATTCCACCTGTTAAGAACTGATTTGTTTGAACCTGGTCATACTTGCCTTCTCTGAGTCCTTAGTGCTCCCATGTTTTAGTAAAAACCAGAATTCTGAAACCAAACTCCTGCTATACATAACACTACCATGCAAAAATTCCCAGAAAAGCTGGGAACTGCTGTAACATAGAAGCATAGAAGTTGAAGTTGACGGCAGATAAGAACCGCAAGGCCCATCCAGTCTGCCCATTTCTTTTTCTGCCTTATGAATGTGCCATAGGCCTTTGCTCTGTCAATGGCCTGTCTATTCATACACATCTGTATTGCTCCCTTATGCCTATCATATGCCTGTTTGAAGCCCTGCACTGTATTCATATCGACCACTTCCTGAGGTAGGCTGTTCCATGCATCCACCACCCTTTCTGTGAAAAAGAACTTCCTCACATTACCCCTTAATTGGCCTCCCTCTAATCTCATGCTGTACACTCTTGTCCTGCTATTTTTCTTATATTGAAACATGTTAGACTCTTTCACGTTGTTAATGCCCTTAAGGTGTTTGAATGTTTCAATCATATCACCTCTCGCCCTCCTTTGCTGTAAGGTTTACATACTGAGTTCAGTTAATCTGTCCTCATATGTTTTCTGATGCCATTTCTGCACCATTTTGGTTGCCCTTCTCTGGACTGCCTCATTTTGGTTAATGTCCTTGTAAAGGTGTGGCCTCCAGTACTGCACGCAGTACTCCAGATGGGGCCTAACCAGTGTCTTGTAAAGAGGGATTATTACCTCCCTCTTCTGACTTGTGATACCCCTACTAATACACCCCAACATCCCTCTAGCCTTACCTGCTGCTTTAGAGGTCTGCTTGGATGATTTCATGTCATCACTGATGATGACACCCAAGTCTCTTTCTTCCCTTGTGACTGCCAGCAACTCTCCTCCCAGCCTATAGGTGGCTTCAGGGTTTCTCTTCCCTATGTGCATGATCTTGCACTTTTTTGCATCAAACCCCAGTTGCCACTCTTCCAACCATTTTGCTAGTTTATCCAGAACTCTTCTCTTTCTGCCCACACCATCTGGATCATCTACTCTGTTGCAGATCTTGGTGACATCTGCAAACAGACAAACCTTACCCTCCAGTCCATCTGCAATGTCACTAATGAAGATATTGAAGAGGACTGGCCCCAGGACTGATCCCTGAGGTACCCCACTTTGTACTTGCACCTCTTCTGACTATTTACCGTTTACCACCACTCTCTGTTTTCTGCCTGTCAACCAGTTTGCCACCCAGTTGACTAACGTCTGACGCACCCCAAGCCTACCCAGCTTGTTAATCAATCTTCTATGTGGAACAGTATCAAAAGCTTTGCTGAAGTCAAGGTAGGCATCATCAACTGCTCCCCCTTGGTCCACCACTCTGGTTACCCAGTCAAAGAAATCTATGAGATTAGTTAGACAGGACTTTCCTTTTGTAAACCCATGTTATCTTGGATCCTGTGCTCCTATGGATTCCAGGTGTTGCACTATCCTTTCCTTAAGAAGTGTCTCCATAATCTTGCCCACTACTGAGGTAAGACTGACTGGTATGTAGTTCCCTGCCTCCTCCCTGCTACCACTCTTGTGGAACGGGATCACACAAGCCCTTCTCCAGCCTTCTGGGACCTCTCCTGTGCTCAGAGACTCACTAAACAGTTCTGATAATGGCTCTGCTAGTTCCACCATTAGCTCCTTTAGTACCCTGGGATGTATGCCATCAGGTCCCATTGCCTTGTCCACCCTAAGCTTATCAAGCTCTTGTAGGACCCTTTCTTTTGTGAAGGGACTAGTGCACACCTCCCCCCCCCCATGGCCATGGTGCAGAGCTGTGGGCCCTGCCCCACCTTCTCTTCAGTAAATACTGAGCAGAAGTATCTATTTAGGATAGATGCTTTTACATGGTCCTCCTCCTCACAAGCCCCCTTATCCCCTTTGATCTTAGCAATACCCCCTCTGGACTTTCTCCTTTCACTAATGTATCTATAGAAAGTCTTGTCACCTTCTTTTACTGTTCGTGCTAGTGTTTACTCAGTTTGGGCCTTTGTCTGCCTTACTGCCTCCCCTGCTTCCCTTAGGGAAGTTTGATATGCCTCCCTATCTTCATCCTGCTGTGTTCCCTTATATTTTCTGAAGGCCAGCCTTTTGGCTCTGACCTTTTCTGCTACTGTGTTTGAGAACCAAAGTGGTTTCCTTCTTCTTTTGCACTTCCTTTTCTCACTAACACGATGGGATGTTGCTTCAAGTATTGCATCTTTAATGATTGTCCACTTTGCCTGTACCCCCTCACCTGTATTTCTTTTTGCCAGGGCTAGCTTAACTCTGTTGGCCATCTTACCAAAGTCAGCTCCTCTGAAGTCCAATATTTTTGCCTTGGAATGGGATGATTTTGTTCTAGTGGCCAAATTGAACCATACTACGTGATTGTCACTGGCCCCCAGGTGACCTTCTACCTGGAGATCTGTGATCCTTTCCCTGTTATTCAGTACTAGATCTAGGGTAACCCTGTCTCTAGTGGGTTGTTGTACCAGTTGTTTGAGGCCCTCCCCCTGCAGGGAATCCACCATGTGTCTAGTTCTGGCAGATGTCCCTGCTGGTATTGACCAGTCTGTATCTGGCATGTTGAAGTCTCCCATTATTAGAACCTCCTCTTTAGCTGTCATGTTTTGTATATCTTCTAACAGTAATGTGTCTATGTCCTCCCCCTGGTCTGGAGCCTGTACACAACCCCAATTCTTATGGCTGTCCCATTTCCTGTTTCCAGGGTGACCCACAGTTTTTCTGGCTCCTTATGTGTATTCTGAATTTCTGTAGCATTGATATTTTCATTGACATAAAGGGCCACTCCACAGCCCCCTTTTTTGTACCTCAGTCTCTTCTGAACAGTACATAGCCATGTACTGAATTTTCCCAAGTATGGTTACTGGTAAACCATGTCTCGCTAATGGCTACTATGTCCAGTTTAGCCTCTGTCATTATTGCCTGCAGGTCTGGGATCTTGTTTCCCAGATTGTGAGCATTTGTATATGTGTACATGATTTTCCATTGGTTAGATTTCGGTGTGTTAGTTGTTGGGTGAGGTCTGGCGTTTCCCCTGTGCATCGTGTGGGGAGCCGGACCTTTTTCTTCACCTGATGATGCAAATGAACTACAAACATGCTGAACTCCTGTTTGACCACTAACTGAGGGGGGAAGGGTGTTCTTCCCAATCAATGTTTCGGGTGCTGTGCCCCTCTCCCCATTTGCTAATTTAAATATTCTGCAAAGACATCAAACTTCTGCCCAAATGCACTGACTCCCTCCTTAATCAAATGCAGTCCATCAAATTGAAAGAACTTTTGCTCCCAAAACTGTTGCCAGTTCCCTACAAATTTGTGTTCTTTTTCCTGACACCAGCCCTTGAGCCACATGCTTAGCTCCTCTATCACCCCTTCTCTGACCTTCCATTCATCTGTCCCCCTCTTCCAGACTGGCAGGATCTCAGAGAAGGAGATGCCAGACAAAATCAATGATAGTTTGTCACCCAGCCTGGTCAGGTGTTTCTTGGTCTCCACAACTGACCAGCTGGTGAGATCATTAGTCCCTATGTGACCAGGACATCAATGTTTTCTCCTGCTTCCTGAACAATTTTAGCAATGCGGTCAGTGTCTCTCCACGCTGATGTACCTGGGAGACATCTGACCATTACCCCTGGCTGGAGATACGTATCAAATCCCCGAATCATGAAGTCTCCTATGATCAGACGTTTTTTTGACTTTCTTTTTTTTTTTGTTTTGGTTCCTGTTTTGGGTGCATTTTGTTGTGCTAGCTCCTGTGCTGCAGTGTCCTGCTCTGCATTGTCCTCTGCCCCTTTGTTTGATTTCGGAAGTAGAGGCAGATACCTGTTTGTAGTTTTTACATGGTTTGTGGAGGTAATATGTTGGACAGCCCTGAGTGATGGGGCACCCGATTTGCCCCTCCTAACCACCTGCCAACCTCCCGGACCAACTACCCTCTGCGGTCAAGGTGCTTCTGTTAGATGCTGGGGAAATGGCAGGCGGTTCTTATAATATAGTTCCTCTTGAATATGCAATTTGAGGTGTGCAATCTTTGCCATGCTGCCTGGAGCTGAGCCATTAGATCTCCAATGGCCCAGCATGTAGGACAATGTCCTAAATCCTGTAAAACTGCCCTTCTGAAAAGTGTTCCACAGTACCTGCAGTTAATGCTATTCATTCCAGGTAAGTTGCTTGGGTTTCTAACCTGGTCAGAGTAATTAGAAGGAAGAAAATGAAAGCAAAAGTTTGATTTTGTGTTTTTTTTGTTTGTTTTTGTCTAACTTGTTATAACAAGTTAAATTACTAGTGCCCCTGTAAATGAGGTCACGTGTGGATACCCCTCTGAACCACCCCTTTCTGCCTTGCCACAGGAAATGTCATGACTGTGCTACCCTATAAAAGGAGTGTACTGTGTGGTGATTGGGGATGGGGGTGGATGGCTGTGCCCTTCCCCTGATGAAAAAGAAGAACCACGGATGAAAGAAATGACGAGGTAAGAGCAGAAACAATCAGCCAGTAACAAATGCAGTAGCCCAGAAAGCTTATCCTAATGACAGATAAAACTGTGAAACCTGTAAAGCACCACCTGTAATAATTTCACAGAAGATATACCCCGTAAGAAACACTTTGCTGCAGAGAAAAATAAAGCAGTAACAGAAGATATACCTTGCAAAAGACAATTTGAATCAGAAAATTACAGCAGTAATCTGTAAGCACACACCTGTAGGCACACCCTGTAATAATGCAGAAGAATGTATACCCAGCAACAACAATTTGAATCCGAGAAAAATAAAGCAATAAAATGTTAGCAACAAACAGTAACTATCCCTTGTGAGTACAAAATAAAAATAACAACACAAAGTAAACCTGCTTAGCCAAAAGAAGCCTTAATCCTTATTGTTGCTCTGATAAGATTGTTTGCTCTGTCCTTTCAAGCAACCTGGAAGAAAAGAGCTCAGGTGAAGCTAGGTACCTTGGCCAGCAAACCTAGTCTTCCACCATCACTGGTACTGTGAACTGTTTAAGATCCTATGATATAAATAATAAATAATTTAATAAATAACCCCTGACCATTCTTATTTTTACAGATAATATAAATCTGAGTGAAAACATTATAAAAAGAACTTGTTTCATAAAGCAAACATACTCAGGGTTTTTGTTTATCAGACAATATTTTGGTGAAAACCCAAAAGTAGCCTTGAAGGTTTTTAAAAATATGGTTTAAGCATTTTTCCTTTTTCTTCATTTATTTATATTTAGGCCTAAAGGGACACTGTATAACCCAGGTCCCAACTGTCGAAATTTTGGCCCCAGGCTATCCCGCAGCACCCCCTACAGAGTTGCCTCCCTGCCCACATGGTGTCACAAACTGGGCCAGCCTGTGCCACCTTAGACTTCTTGCCTCCTGCCAGAAAAACCCTACTCCCTGTTCAAGAAATGCCACAAAAGGAAACCCTTTTTAATCCAGTGGCTGTATCACACCGTGCCAGAATTTAAATTCCTTCCTTCCACAAACTCCTTTTTTTTTTTTTGAAAAGACCTGCAATGCTGCCCCCCCCCCCACACACATGGCTTCTGGACCCAGACCTAGGACACCAGTGAATCACTCTTGTTGCTGACCATGTATCAGCCCTAGTACCCTGCCAAAAGTGGGCAGGGGGGCTGCCCCATAAGTGAGCCTGCTTCTTCCACTGCCACAGATGCTTCCCTCAGATGTACCAGAAAACAAAACCTGGCAACAAACCAGTCTCCACCAAGTGCTGCACTCCACGCACTGAAACAGGCCTTTCTATCACATTTTATTATATATTTTCCTTTTATGACCGAACCTTTAGTCTTATCTGAAGACCCTTGCCTTCACCTGCAGAAAAACAGTCTGTGTCTACCTGATCACCTTCTCACTCCCTCCCTCCCTGGCCCACTCCTACAAGTGGTCTGCTCTTTGTTCCCCGCCATCAGTCTCCCTCCGACCAGGTCTACCGGTAGCCTCTCATGATACCGTACAGTGTCCATCCATGGTTGCCCTCTCCTCCCTGGCCTAGCCCAGTCAAATTTACTGCATACATTGTCGGATGTTCCCGACAACAGAAACCTCTCCAAGGCACCCTACTGCCATGTACTATGTGAACCACCAAATGGAACCATCTGCTGCCAGCCATGTCCCCCTCAGCCTCTTACACATAGCCCACTGTCGGCCCCAAGCTCTCTCGATAAAAGAAACCCCATCCCATCCACGAATATTTTTTTTGCCACAGATTTTCCCATGCTTCTGCTACTTATAGCCTACATCTGGGACATTCACAGCCTACTCAAATGCCACACGGCTGCTCCTAACCCATGGCATCCCCTGGCATGCCAGCCCTTTGCTGCAACAGGATATCGCCAAACAATCACTGATTACCTTTCTTACCTGAACTCCTGTTCACCATTATGACTCTTGGCCTTTTACTTTTTTTTTTTTTACTTTACCTTAACTGAGTATATTTGCAACCTGAAAACCATAAAATTCACTAGTGAAGCATTCTCCCCTCTGCAAGGAAATAAAAACCAAAATACAGTGAAATCCATATGAAGTTATAACATATAAAACCTTCTTGTGCTTCTGCTGAGTGCCTGATTGTGTAGACCCAGAGACTAATCCTTACCTGTGGAAAATCTGCCCAATTCTTACAGCAAGGTCGTTAGTGCTGATCAGAACTTTCTAAACTGCAGAGAGAGAAGGGTTCTCCCTCTCTGCACCCCCTTATCTACCACTTGTAACTCCTCCCCTTTTTCTCTTCCAGCCTATTCTCTTTCCTGCCAGCCATCTGCTGGTCCTGCCCCCCCCCGACCTAATCCCTCCATCCCTTTCCAACTCCCCCCTCCTCTTCTTCTGCAACCCCCCCCATTCTCTCTTTCCAGGTGACCCATAAAAACCCAGGTTGCCTTTTTAAAAGGCAACCCCATTGTCAGTTGTTCCAAGATTACATCTTTTAAGAGGTCCCTCAAAAATTGCTCTCACAAAATCTGTATGTAAATGTTTTAATATATTTTTTTATAATAATGTATATTTTATGTATATATTTGTTGCATTGTGTTACATACATTTGTCTTATGTATTTTTATGTTGATTGATACTGGATGCATATGAAAATGGCAATTTTGCTCACATGCCTTTCAGTATAAAATAAAAACTAAACTAAACAAATCAATTGAGTTTCACTCATTATTCCTCCAGGTTCCATACCTCAGTGAGGCTGGACTATGTTTGCATGCTAGCAGAGCAGGTTGATGCAGTCCTCACTATTTGCCTGGGAACAAGTCAGCTACCAGATCATGCTCCATTTCTGGCCAGGCTACGGTTTGGAAAACCACAAAAAAAAATATACACTGGAGGTTTAATTTTGCCTTTCTTTGTGATACAGTACTTCCTTTTATAAACAGGTGGAGGAGTGGCTGTCACATATCCTTCATGAGAATGCTACACAAGAAGTGGGTAAGGCAGTCCTCTGGGATACCTTAAGGGCTTTCCTAGGAGGAAAACTAATGCCTTATGCCTCCTACCAGTGCAAACAATGGGACACAAAGCTGAAGCAGCTACAGGACACCCTCCATACCCTCCAGCAGTTTCACATGCAGGGGGACCACGCTGTTATTGCTCAGCTTCAGAGGGTGAAACAGGACATTTAGGGAATATTAGACCTTTGAGTGGAACAGACCTTGTTTTATCTTGGGCACAAATAGTACAAAGGGGAGCCTTGGGAGTATGTGCTTTGTTCAGATGATTGAGGGCTAGAAAGAGTCAATCATGTATAACCTAGCTGAGGGCACCCCCCAATCCAAAGACTTAAAGCACCATCTTGCAGATATCCAGGATATCATAAATGAGTTCTACGAATGCCTTTATCATGTGGCTCATCAAGCTCTAGTAGGATAATTTTTACACTTCCTTAAACATGCATACTATTTTGGAAGAATAGCCTCAAAGACTACTTCACCCTATCTCTCAAGAGGAGGTGGATATAGTGTTTTGGGAGTCCAAAACAGGAAAATTCCCATGACCTGATAAGTCCCCTACTGAATTTTATAAAACTTTTCAAAAATCTGCTAGCCCCAATTCTACAGGTGTATCACTGGTACAAGAGAGAGGCGCCTACCCCTGTCATGAAGATAAATGATCATTTCTGCACTCCCAAAGCTGGGAAAAGACCACACCTTGCCATCTTCCTAAAGGCCAGTTTCTATCCTAAATTATGATTATAAGGTTTTTATAGTGGTGTGGGCAGCTAGTTTGGACCCTCTTCTCCCATCATTGCTGGATGGGGACCAGGTGGGATTTGGGTGCATACGCAGGCACATGACAATGTTTGTCACACCTTATTACTCTTGAAGCATGCATCATCTCGCTTGACACCCCTGGTCCTCACCAGGTTAATGAAGAAAAGACTTTTGACTCTGTGTCCTAGCCCTTTTTATGACAAGTGCTATTAAGTTTTGGGTTCCCAAAGGAGTGGGCAGCATTTATGCAATGCATCTACAAGTCCCCACAAAGATTTATCAAAGTCGGTGGATCCCTGATGGAACCTATCCTTTTGGAAAAGGACACTAGGCTGGGCTGTCCCTCTTTCCCCCTTATTTTGCTTTATATATTGAATTGTTAGCAGCAACAATCAGGAAAGAAGCAACAGCTGAGGGCATTACTCAAGGAGGAAGGGAGTGTAAAACTGCATTGTTTACTGATGATATTATACTCATTTTACTCTCACTGGAAACCTCCATACCCTGGCCTTGGGAAATATTAGCTACTAAGGAAGAAGCAGCAGGCATCCATCTAAACTATCTCAAGACTGAGGTACTCCCATTTAATCTCACTCCATCACAGAGTATAAACGCAGTATTCCCTTTTCGATAAAACTGTGGCTTCATTAAATATTTAGGTGTGGCTCTACCAAAGTGGTTGGACATGATAGAACTCCTATACTTTGAAATTTTTTCTAATGCTATACAAGCAGACATGCAGTTTGGCTCACAGATTCTGTTTGGCCTCCTTAACCATATAGAAGTTATCTGGCAGAATGTGTTACCCTGCATCCTGTATTTTTTGCAGACCCTCCCATTATTTCCAAACAAAATGTACTTCCATTTCTGGATAACTATATCTCCTCCTTGATATGGTGATGGGAGCTTCCATGAATCAGTTATAAAGTCCTGCAGCTCTCTACCATTTAAGGTGGGGGTAAATCCACTTAACTTATATAATTATGCCAATGCCTCCCACCTTAGGATGATATGTTATTGGAGTATGAGCACATATAACCCACATTGGAAACCATAGAGCTGTATTTAAATGACCTCTTCCACATTGAGAAATATTTACATGCAACCCTCCCACCCTGGGTTACCTCCCTTTCTCTAACTTTATGGCCCCATGTCAGTGACCTTCAAAATCTGTTGTACTCTCAATTTGCCTTCCAATGAATGAATTTGAATTTGAATCTGACACAGGAAAATACATAAACTGGCCATGACCCCCCACCATCTCCATTTGCTAACCTTGGGGCTCACCTACATCCAAAACTGTCCCATGGACCATTAGGATACCTCCCTTAGGAGAAGGAGTAGATTGGGTTTGAAATATAAACATCAACTGGTGGATAACTCTGGGATAGTGCCTTTTTAGACAGAGTAAAATTACTAGAGAAACCAAGGATTCTATACAGTGTTATAACCAGAGCCCAATATAGGGAACCTTTGCAACATATCATAAGCATATATATAGAGGTCTCAAAGAACTTGCAGGGGTCACTTTGGGTCCCACTCTGGACTGATGAATGCAGGAGTTAGGTGTGTCTCATCTTTTAGACCTCTGGACTAAGTATGCTCTCCCAGCAAATAATATTTTATCTGGGGTTCTCTGGGGTGCCAGTGCTCTAACTCAACAGTGACGGCCCTGACTTTGGGAGAGCTGGAGATGGGGTGTGTGGTTGAGAAAAGGTGGGCAACTATCAAAAAGGAGGTGCTATGCATGAAACAAGAGTGCCTTAATATGTTAAAAAGGGAAACAAAAACCAAAGGCTGATCTGGTTCAGTGGGTAAGTAAGTGCAGTAATCAGAACAAAGAGGCAGGTGTTTATGAGATATGAAGGGGACTAGACAGAAAAATAATACAGAGGAGTATCAGGACAGAACAAAGAAAAGCCAGGAAATATTCAAGAATGCAAGGCAAATGCAGAAATAAAAAATGCCAAGGCAGTGGGAGGCTTATTACGTGACAGTGGAGTACATTTTGAAGGATACAATGGTCAGAGGTTGGCAGGGTGAATTGTACTAGTTGAAAGGGTATAGAATATTTTTGGGAGTTTGAAAGCAAGTAAGTCATCAGGGCCCAATTGAATACACCACATGGTCATTAGAGAGAATGGACTGGCTCTGACAGGGTCCCTGATGGAACTATTCAACTGTACCTTAGAAATATGGGTGGTTTCTGAGTATTTGAGTGTGACTGAAGAGATTTCACTCCACAAAAGTGGGGAAAAAGATAACCCAGGAAATTACAGGCTAGTATGCTCAACATCCTTAAACAAAAATTTGTTGTAGGCCATTATCCAGAAGCAGATAGCAGAATTTCTGGAACTCTATGACTTACTGGACAGGAGCCAGCATAGGTATGTAAGAAGCTGGTCATGTCAGACTAATCTAAAGTTGCAGATGACACAAAAATATGTCAAAGACTGGATAATGTGGAGAGGATAAGAAACGAGGAAAGCGATGTAGAGAAATGTTGATAATGGTCAAATATAAAACAGTTAAAAGTTGAATATCATGAAAGTCAAGGTCATGCACATACTTTAGCTAGGAGGAATCCTAAAATGGATTGATGAAGACAGAAGGGAGTAGACTGTGGTAATCACCAGTGACAGCCTTAAGTTCAACTCTCTGTGTAGCTAGGTGTAAGGGAAGCCACTAGAATGATGGTATTTGTATAAGATGTAGTTTTAAGAGCCAAAGAAAGGAGGTTGTAATCTTGCATCTGTACAGATCCCTGGTGAACGCTCAGCTTGAGTGATGTGAACATTACAGAAATGCACAAATTAGGAAGGAATGGGTTAGGTTAGAGATGATCCAGAGGAGGTCTACAAAAATGGATGTTGGCCAGCGAGAAGAACTATATGAGGAAAAGCTTTAAAGCTTAAACATGTACTCCACGTCTGCCAGAAGGAAGAGGAGAGCTGTTCTAGAGACACACAAGTTCATACTTTGGGTTGCAATGGTGGACTGATCAGAGTTACTTACACATAAACACTCCGCTGAATGCTGGCGTACTTATACTGTACATTGATAGGGTGTAAATTCAATTGGGATGTGAGGAACCACTTCTTTACAGTAAGGGTGAGGGAGAATTGGAATTCCTTGCCAGTGATGTGATGAATGCTGACTCCATTGCTGGGTTCAAAGAAAACAGGAGCAGATTCAAAGTACTGGTGGTGGGGTAAGATGGTGGATATGGTGGGAAGGGGGAACTAGTGAAGATATAAGGACAAAATCAGGTGTTCTCCTGCCCATTAGGCTAATCCAGGTGTCCAGAATAGGATGTAAAATATTCATAAGGTTCCTGGACAGACTGGGTGGGTTTGTGTTCTTTTACTGCCTGTATCTTTCTCTGTTTCTATGTTTATATTTGCATATTCAACAAATACTCACCACTGCCCCTTGTACAACAACACTGCCTTCCCCCACCCAGACAAGATGTGTGATCTCATATGGGCCACCATCATGCACCAAAATATTTAAGGAATTGATCCTGCCTACCCCAGTATCCTATCAAGAAAATCAACATCAGCTTTCTGTCAGTTAAGGTCACATTCTAGAAACATACTACAAGTCCCCAGATCATGCAAAGCTGCTGGTTTAAAAGTTTTTACCAATGCTGCCACCACCTTGAATTCTCCTCCCAATATTAATCATAAAGCCACAAGTGTCTGTGCTTTCAAGCACATCTTGTTCAACCTCCATTGTAATGTGTGGACCTGTGACATATATTAGATGATCAGCACCCAAGCATCATAAGCAAATCTCATGTGACTAAAATCTCACCTTAATTCTGTATATTTCCATAAGAACATGTTTCCCTGATATCAAAGATACCTTTTGTCCCCTTCCTGATGCAGATTAAGTTGTCTGATGTATTCTACGTGCAATTTATTTTGCTGTGAAAAACAGCCTGCTTATTAACTTCAAATATACCACATATAACTTCTCTGCTGTTATGTTGTACCACTGGATACTCCTGAAAAGTAACCAAAACATCAAAAATATCCTGCTAAGTGTTCTAAATAAATATTATAAAAACTGCATAAAGAAAAATCTAGTGCAAATGTTCAACACTTTTGTCTCCCTGTTTTATCTTTATGTTAGAGAAACAAAAATGTGCTCTGAAAATAGAAAAACAACAAATAAACACATTTCACAAAGTTATCAAGTTACTAGTGTTTGTTTGATTGTCAGTTTGTTTGTTTGCTTCCGGAAAAGGAGTATAGCTATGGGATCTGTTGTTCATTTACAAATAGGTCTTTTGTTTAGTTAAAAGTTACACATATAAGAATGTAATTTAAGTAGTTGTCAAACGTATTACATAATCACAATAATATAAATACAATAAAAGTCCAATCAGTTAACTAAGTAAGTAACACATATACAATGTGATATATTATGTAACATTATGGTTAAAAGTGCAGTATTTTCAAGCATTATTTCAATGCAACAATAGAACTTTGCCACAAATTGAGTGTTAAGCCATTTCTTAATCACTAATAGTGCAGGAATTCATTGATCTATTTAATTTTATTAAGGATTCAACCATTGAGTAAAGGCTCATTTACAGCAGTGTCCTTTAACTAGCTGTAAAGTTACATTTAAAATAAATGCAGTTGTTATAGTACAACAGTATATACAAAAAAGTATCTTCATAATAATAACTGGGTTAGGCTTTTTCCCATATGGAAACCATGGCGTAATTTGCCATTATAAAGGAGCATTTATAATGGCAAACATGCATGGCTTCCCTCGCTATGCACATGCCCAACCTACGGCTCTTCCAGGTTTTCACTGCTCGCCACCAGATTTCTTCGTCAGTCGAAACCGCACTGTCATCACTATCTCTAGGCGGTAAGTAACTATTTAAAAAAAAAACTTCCTAACAAAAATCAACACCATAAAGGGGACAACAAAACAAGAAAAAATAAACTGCTGCTAAGCTACCGAGGACTCAGCTAAACATCATCCAGACCGCAGCAGCACCAGACCATTTATTTTATATAATTGACTGTGGCGAAAAAGCCTAACCCAGCAATTACAGTATATAAAATATAATATGGGGTGGTGTGTGTAAACTCGAATTTTACACACAACCTTGAGGTTGGATGCCTGGATAAACCCCTCGAGCTTCAGTCTCTGGGTTTATATGCCATCCAACCCCTCGGGTGTGTGTAAAATCTCATTAAACACACCACTCCATACTTAATTCTCTATATAATAATTACTTGTGCAAATAACTGTATAAGCAGTACGGGAATTTAGACTTAGCACAATAACTGGTTTTCTTAGTCAGAAGAAGGTGTTTGCCCATTTATGTTGTCTCTCACACCTAGTGGCAAAGTTCCAAACCCTGTTTCTAAAAATATATTCATCAATTTTTTTTCTTGACTATCTGAAAAGATTCTGGCTCCAATACTTCCTTTGGTAGAATATTCTATATTCTTACTGGCCTTTGTATGAAAGTTCATTTCTACTATTCTTGTACACATGTTCTTGTTTTATTTGCTTATTACTATGTCTTAAGTCTGTGCCTCTGTCTATGTGTGCTATGAGCGCTATACCAAATTCTATCATTAGTTAACTATAACCAGAATTTTTAAAGCTGTAACACATCTCCTCTCAGTCTTCTCTCTTTCAATGTGAAAAGTCCCAGCCTTGTCACCATGCCATTTTATATCTAAAATAAAGGAGGGATGCAGTGTTGTAATCATAGCAAGTCAACAGAACCACCTAGTGGGTTTAGATAATATTGCAGAATGTTGATAACGTTGTGTACACTTTTTGTTTTAAAGCAGTACACAGTACGTATGTTACCTTCTATATGTGAGTGGCAGGGGACTGCACAGTGAATAAAGATGCTGAATGATAGTCAAAGCATTTGTCTTTATTTGAAATAAGGAACATAAAATACTGCACTGTGCACAAAAACCACCCTGTGCAGCATAAGTGACCTTGCACCCGGTCGCAAGGGGGCTTGTACTACGTCAGGACAGCACCATTCACTTATTTGGCCTTCCAAAACTGCTGCCATGGTCACAAGTGGAGGCTCACTTTGGACTAGCCAGAATGTAGTCTAAGGGCCCTGCACCACTGGCTGGCAGGTCAGGGCTTGGGAGGTACCCATCCTGTGGGGAAAGTTTTCAGAGCTCCTGTCAACTGGGGTCTGGGCCTTGCTGGTCTAGCCTTGTCCTCCAACCTGGCCCTTTTAGCTGTGTTACAACTCACAGGGCAACTAAGCAAGGTGCCTCCTCATGTTCCTCCCACTGCTGCGTGTCCCTCCCTCCCTCCCCATGACACCATCAGGGCTCCATCAGCCCCTGGTCCCACCTTCTAGGAATAGCTAACACATCCTCCAAAGGTCATCTTGGATTGCACTGGGTGGGGAGGTGACAGATCCCTCCATCAAACCCCACAGGTATGCCTAATGTGTGGTGCAACCCTACGACTGCATCAACCTCTGTGTGTTTGTTGTAGAGTCCCCCATTTTTATACAGCACAGCACAGGGTCCCTAATGCACTCGGAGTTTGCTGCAGCTGTGTCTCACTGCAACTTGCAGCAGTCTAAGGGTACTCTGAAAATTTAGCCCCCTGTTTTTAATCAGTTTTGTAATGTGATGTCTCATATATTTTTTAGATAAGTCATAACTATGTTCAGATAATATTTATTGTAACCAATGTATGCTCCTTTTTCTGATTTTTTTTATACTAGAGCAAATAAACATGAACCAACCAAACATTAAAAGAAATCAGAAGGATCATTAAGAAACACTGGCATACATTAGGTAGGGTGAAACAACTGTTCAAGCATTCCAGAGGAAACATATGGAGGTGACCAAAAGAGTATGCAGTCTAAAGGACAGGATTGACCATTCATAATTTCAGAAACCAGAACAAAGGGGAATACAATTGTTACTGGGACAGCTGCATCCTGGCATGTTCCCTTGTGGATGTTGCTTGGTTTGCAGCCATACCAGTAAGAAAAAAAAAGCTTTTAAACAGGAAGAGATTGCATTATAAAGGAACACTTTTGCTGTAACACACAGGAGGACATTTATGTTCTCCAGTATCCCTGTGATTGTCTTTTAGTAGGGAAAACTTGTAAAGTATTAAAAGTGAAGATTCAGGAACATAAAGGGAACAATAGGAGGCAAGATGAGAGATTCCCCATGGCACAACATTTTAAGAAAGCTGGGGATCTAGGTTCTGCCTTTATGTTCAGGGGCATAGAAATGATACTTAAGCTGCTGAGAGATGGAGATTATATTAAAATGTTGGACAGAGCAGACATTAGGTTGATTTTTCTACCACAGAGTACCTGAATCAAATATTCATATTAATACAGATACCAGCTAGACTGGCCTGGTGGAGCTAAGGGTTGAGGCGATGGACACCACACCTTGCACCACGCCAGCAACCCATGTTTGGGAGCAAACTCGGGTGCTGGGGGTTGGCAGGGGTGGGTAGAGGATTAAGCACCCACAGGGCTGCTTCCCAGTCCTCCCGGGGAGGACAAGGGACAGCCCAGTGCACCAGTGGCTCCAGGTGGAGATCAGGAGTGCTGCAGTGTGTTGGGCTGCACAGAGTACCACATGGCTGATGCAGGCAGGGTTGCCATGCACCTTTGCTTCAGGGGTGCACATGCAAGGTGGGGGAGTTCCGTCAGAACAAGGAAAACACCAGTACTGTAGAGCAGGTGATGGTATCTGTCCCCTATGCCCTCTGCCAGGCTTACCCTCGACTGGCCTCTCAGGTCACCCACAGACCCTCATCCACAGCTGGAGACTGCCTTAGAAGAGTACCCAAGAGGAGGGGTGACCCACCTCAGATGGGTTAAACCAGGGGTGCTAGCTGCGGGGAGGGGGAGAGAGGTGGAACAGTTCAAGGAGTCTCAGGCAGGCAGGACATGGACAGGATGCCCAAGAGAGGGTCCACAGGGCTGTGACAGGAGTGAAATAAAGTAAAAAAATATATATATATAGATACCTACTGGCCACTGTGCTGGTAGCTGGAATCAGAAAGGGGAGGACAGGAACAGGCGGAACAATCAAACATCTGACATGTATAATGTTATTACATATCAGCATGCATTTGTTTGGTGTATGGTAATTATGTGGGGGGGCACATTTGATCAGGGTAGTGATGCCTTCATGCTAAGTTCAAATTGTGAAGGTAATATCACCAAAAATTTAAATTGAATAGATGGGAATATTTTTTTTTCATTTGATTGGATAGTAGCAATAAATTGCTTTCACCTTTTATCAATAACAATGTGTCCTTTAAAATTAAATACAACAAAATGCACACAGTTGTTGAGGCACAGATCAGAAAGCATAGGAAAACCAGGGGCAGTTATAAAGTTCACAAGTAGCATTTTATTATTTTCACTAACAATAATATAAAATTGTTCAGGATAGCTATTTACAAAGGTAATACAAAGAAAACAAAGTCCTTCATCTGAGGGTAAATCTAATACAAAATTTCAATCTCTGTTTCTCTCCAACTAACATTGCTGCTCTTTTTATAAGAAGCCTTTGCCTGAAAATTAATTTCTGCATCCTGACCTTGATAACAGACATCCTGTTTCTCACAAAATGTATCAGAACATTTTCAATTTCTTTCCTTGCAGGTGCAGCAAAATGGGACGTGGTGTCCCAGAACTAATCTCCTGTTGACAACTCTGCAAAAGAGTTTGTAGATGCCAAACTGCACCTCAGAGTTAACCCCTGAGTTCCAAACAGCTTTTTTGCAATCATTTGAACAGTATAGCTATATATGTTTTCAAATCAAAAGATTCCAGTTTCACACAAAGATTTAAATGGGGAAGAAAATATAGAAACAGCAAGAATCAGCAAATGAAGTCAGGGAGATGGGGGGATTGTGAGAAGGTCAGAGTGATCAGTTGCTAGGTTTCACAAGAAAACTTGATTGCACAATCAGACAGACAAGAGATAGAAAAGGAGAGGATAGAACAGATCATTGAAGTTAACTATGTCTGTGTAACAAATAATACAGAGCCTTATTCAACCCTGTCACATCCCCCTGTTAAGAGGGAACCTCTTTTTAAAAACAGGTTTCCAAAAACTGTCTTTTAATTCTCTTCTGTCATTACCTTATCAATCAATCAATCAATCAATCAATCAGTCTTTATTTTACCAGGTGAAACACCATTGAGATAAACTCATTGACAAGGTGGACCTGGGCAAGGTACACATAAGTCAACAAAAACAACAGTTTGGATACAATAACATTATAGAGCACAGTGTACAACACATGACATATCAGAGAATAACAATGCAAGGAGGAATCATCAAATAATGCAACAGCCTATATACATGATATGCACTATATATGCAATATAGACAATTTGCTCCTTCGAAAGTGAGGGATTAGAAAACAAGTATATATAAAGGATGTGGAGAAGAAGTAGAAGAAGGACAGCCATGGGGTAGTAAGTGGTCAAGGATACAAGTGCTAGATTTGCAGAACATCAGGGGAAGAAATTACAGGACCCACTGAAGGAACAAGCAAATAAGAGTTTTAAATGTGGACAATTTTACGAGGATAGCTAGCTTCAGGATTTTTTGGAGGTTATTTCACAGGACAGAAGGGCATGACTTATAGGTGATTTACCAAATTAAATTCTAATTCTAGGGATGAAAATTGCAAAGTAGGAGAGGCTTCTCAGAGAGTAGATTCCAGCATTACAAGCAGGCAGGCAATTTGAAATGTGCTGGGGAAGTGTATTGATAATTGCTCTATACGTCCAGATGGCTACTTTTTTTGCCATGTAAATTTAAGTGACATCCAACCTAATTTAGAGTAGAGGGAACAGTGATGAGTAGAGAACGGCACTCCAGTAATAAATCTTAATGCTCGGTGATAGAGGGTGTCAAGCTTAGATAAAGTAGTGCTAGAACCTTGACCATTCAGGAAGTCAGCATAATCCAGAATCAGAAGAAAGGTAGTTTTAACTAATCTAGTTTTGGCTTCCTGAATAAGTAAGTGCTTAATGCAGAAAAAAAGAACAATATAAAGTTTATAACTGTTATAGTTCTCTGCATATGCAGTATCACTTTTTCCATAACAACCAGGACAGCAAACAGTGAAGTTTAAACCCACACATTGTTTTTCAACCTTCAGAATTCTCAATTCCTGATCTATATCTTGACAGAAAATCAGCATTGACATTATCTTTTCCAGATTTGTGCATCACTTTGAATTTAAATGGCTGTAGTGCCAGGTACCACCTTGTGATTCTGGAATTGTTATCCTTCATTTTGTTAAGCCAACAGAGAGGATTGTGATCTGCTATAAGCACAAAGTCAGCTCCTAGCAAAATAAACTTAGAGACTCCATGGCCCACTTTGCTGCAAGGCATTTCTTTTCAATGATCGAGTACCTTTTCACTCTGTTGTGCAATTTCCTGCTGATATATAGAATGGGATGTTACTTCCCATCTATATTCTGACTCATGAGTGCACCTAGGCCTTCCTCTGATGCATCTGTTGGTAACAAAAATAGTTTCTCAAAATATGGGCTTCTTAAAACAGAGGCTGAACATAATGCAGCCTTAATGGCCATAAAAGCCTCGTCACAGGCTGTGGTCCTTTTCATATTATTGAAGCACAGTTTCTTTATGAGTTCAGTGAAGGGGGTAGCTAACTGGGCAAAATTTGGAACAAATCTCCGATAGTAACCAGCCATCCCTAAAAATGACCTGACATGTGTCTTTGTTTTAGGGATAGGACTGTTAACTACAGCTTCAGTCTTAGAAATCTCTTGCTTTACATCTCTATTTCACAAAACACAACCCAAATATCTGGTTTCCTGCATGCCCAATGCACATTTGGTAAGATTAATGGTTAGACCTGCCTTTTTTTTTTCAAATTCAGTAAACTTTAAGTTTTCCTTTTTGCAAAGACATTTAGACTTTGTTGTACAAAAATCAAAAGATAAATATACATCATGTTGCCATAACAACTTGTTAAATTCAAAGTTTAACATAGTAATTATAGCTATAATCCTAGTTAGCAAGGGCAACGTGAGTATAACAATCAGTAGTCAACAAAATAACCAGAATCCCCCTGACCCCTCCCGCACTCTGTTTCTCACCTCCCTCCCTTCCTCCCTCCCTCCCCCTCGGTATGCAAATCTGTATCGTGTAAACAAGATAACATAATCTAAACACAATAGACTTAGCAGAGAGACAATAACATCTTAGATTGTATTATTCCACACTTTTCATTATGATTAGATGGTCAGTAGAGTATGCAAAGGAGCCCAAATTCTTTGGTAGTAGTGCAACCTCTTAGACATTTGGGCCATAATAGTCTCTGCTTGTAAAGCAAAGAGAACCTCATGTAGCCATCCTGCTAGGGAAGGAATCTCCTGGTCAAGCCAATGGTGTAGTATTATTTTTTTGGCACACAATGACACAATGGCCATGTGCTTACGCTGGGTGCCAGTCAGAGATCCCCATAGTTCCCCAGGATACAAATTTCTGGTGTAAAAGCATCGGAAATGCCCAATAAAGGGTCTAATTTAGATTTAATGGCTGTCCAAAATGGGGAAAACCTTTTCACATTCCCATAGTATATGCAGTAAAGTTCCAGTTTGTGTCCCACATCTGGAACATAGATTGGAAGGAAGCTTTCCCATTTTGTGCAGCTTGACCAGGGTGTAGTATAGGTCATGGATTACAAAAAACTGTAGTAGATTGTACCTATCTCACTTTACATCTCTGTATAAATGGGACCATATTTTGTACCAAGGTCTAGTTGCTGAGGAAGTGGCAGGTAATACTTGGTCCCATGGATAGTGTGGTTGACCACCTAGCTCTTCCACTGCCTGCCACAGGAAACGGTAGAAGAAAGAGATGAGATGTGATGTGGGAGGAGATGAAATAACTGATAATATAGGTCCTACTAATTTCTGTTCCCAAAGTCCTGTCCTAAAATGGGGAAGAAGCATGTGTGAAAGTTGAAAATACTTAAAATAGTAAGAAGCGAGGAGATTGTATTTGAGATAAGCTTCTTGGAATGTCAACAACTTGTGATTTTTCAAAAGATCGTCAACTCCGAGTTTGGAATTAAATGGCCAGAAATTTTTGCTAAGAGGCTTTCCTCCAATTTTGAAATTAAGATTTTTGAGTATGGGTTGTGATACATCTTTCACTATGGAGATCTGAAATCATAGCACTTAGCTGGGCATACAACTGGAGAGTTGCCTTAATGGGCTTAGTAAACAGGCTTTTGGGAATATTCCTAAGGGGAGCGTATATAAGGGAACTGAGATCAAGACCTTAGGAGAAGTAGACCTGCCTTCATGATAGATAGTATAACTGCTTATAGTGTGGATGTTCCAGATTACTTTTCCAGTCTGGACTGTACACCATGACATCATCCAGGTAAGCAGTACAATAACCAGTGTGAGTAGCTAAAATTCCATCCAGGCAAATGTTTGAATAAGGTTAAGCTGGCAGAATTAGAAGTATACTGAAAATCTCACCATGTTGATATAATGGTAATTATTGAACCATGGTGGGATTCAACCAATGAATGGTCTAGGCATATCCAGGGGTACAGACCTTACCACAAGGATAGAGGTTTTCTTTTTCCATTTAGAGTTTATTATAGTAATTTTCTGTTACAGAGGACAGATATACATGATACACATATTTTATACAGAGGTACTAAATCAGGACACATTAATTTGTTCCCCCCATCCTCCCTCTACTAATATACCCTCCCCATTATTAACTAAATAACAATCTACCCCCTTGCCTAAAAACATACAGCACAATCAATTCAGTTGTGGAGTTTACATAGGTATTATACAGAATACAGCAACAAAAATGACTTACATTGAGCATAGTGTATATATTGGGTCCCAAATATTCTTAAACCTTCTTGATCTATTATTTAAATTTGCAATAATCTGCTCAGTTCTAAGATTTGCCAATAATTTTGTTAACCATTCCCCATATGTGATTTCTTCTTGATCTAACCAATGTCTCAATACCAGCTTCTTCACAGACATAGAGATAATAGCAATGAAATATTCTTTGCTAAGGATTCTTGTTTTCAAGTAGACTCCTAAGATACATATTTCTGAGATAAATAAGTCCTGTAGGCCCAGGATTGGATCTGCTGTATTTTGGATTTTTTACGAAAGAGAAGTAACTTTAGGACAGGTCCAGAACATATGGTACGATGAGCCTTCATGTTGGAGGCATCTGACACATAGAGGTGAAGGTGTCAATCCTAATCTGGCCATTTTTTGTGGGGAAAAGTAAAAAATTATGCAGAATGTGCATCTGCATCAGCTTTAATCTGTCTTGGCTTATGAATTTGTGACATTTGCACCAGAGAGAAGACCAATTTATAGTTATATCAGGGAAATAAGTAGACCAGTAGTTGGTTGGTCCAAAACAGTCCAGCTATAGCCAGTCTTACAAAGTTCCATATATTTTAGAAATTGCTTTTGAGCAACCTACCTGTTGAGACATGTCTTCATTAAAGGGGGGAACTGCTCTTGATTCAGGATATAGTCATAATGCCTTAATAACAACATGTCTAAGTTGAATAATCTTAAAATAACTGTTTGGTTTTGTAAATTTATGTTTAATGTCATTAACTGATAGCCATGTCCCCTTTTCATCTAATAAGTTGTTAACTTGTAGTTCACTCAGACATGGTAACCATTTAGAGGAAATAGTTTTATTATCTATTTTGAAATTTGGATTGCCATATAGAGGTTGGGTAATGTCTGTAGTATTATTATATTTAAGGAAGCGACAGAGTTGAGAGTGAACTCTGATAGACAGGGCTATTGGGGTATTTTTTAATTTACTGGGTAGGAGGCCTTCTCTAATACGTAGAAGAGCTCTCGGTTCGAGACCACAGGCCCTTATTAGGGCTAGCTCAATTTTTAACAAGGACGGTGAGTGGTGTAAGGCATCTGGTGTTAGCCATCTTAGTTATTTGTTAATATGGCTGGCCCAAAAGTAAAAACCTAGGTGGGGTAGGTGTAAGCCACCTCTAAGTTTAGGTGCTACTAATTTGATAAAAGCAATTCTAGGAGTATTATTGGCCCAAATGAATTTAACAAAGAGGATATGTATTTTTTAACCCATGCTAGAGGCAGCCAGGTATTAAGTAATGAGAGGGGGTAGAAAATATGTGGAAAAATATTCATTTTCAGTAGATTAATCCTGCCCCAAATTGAAAGTGGAAGGGATGACCATCTACTAAGGTCTTGGGTTATTAACTTGACCAGAGAGTCTAAGTTTAATTTTACTGAACATCCAGGATATCAAGATAGTTCAATACCTAAATATCTTAAGGAGTCTTGTTGCCAGGAAAACCCCAATTTTACAACATCTGCCTTGAACAGTTTGTGGTTGAGGGGAAAAACAGTGGATTTACTTACATTCAGTTTGTAATTTGAGAGTTGGCGAAAGGAGTTTATGACATCTAACATTGGGGGGATAGAGGAGACAGGGTTTGTTAATTGTAACAAGAGGTTGTCTGCATATGCTGAGACCTTAATCTCACACGGGTGTATTGGGATATCTTGTATTCCAGAACAAGCTTGTAGTTTACGGATTAATGGCTCCAGATATAAATTGAAGAGTAGTGGAGAGAGGGGGCAGCCTTGCCTAGTTCCAGAATAGATGGTAAAGGGTTCTGAGGTGACCCCATTGCCTGATACTCTAGCAGTTGGTGACTTGTATAAAGAACTAATCCATTGCTGAAAAGTACTAGGAAAGCCAAAAGCTCCCAGAGTCTTGAACAGGTATTGCCAGTTAACCCTGTCAAATGCCTTCTCAGCATCCAGAAAGACCAAAGCTGCAGGGAAGGGGGCATCTCTGGATGCCGAGAAAACATGAAACAGGGTGCAAAGGTGATCCACTGAGGATATGCCCCTCATAAAACTGACCTGTCCTGTGCTAATTAGGGTAGAAATTACTGAGTTTAGATGGTTTGCCAATAGTTTAGTTAAAATTTTAACATCTTGATTCAGTAAAGAGAGGGGACGATAATTTGTGACCAATTCAGGTGATTTGCCCGGTTTAGGTAATAAAATAATGACCGCTTCAAAAAGAGATGTATCTGTTTGTGCACCCTAAAGTTTATGTTGATAAAGGGGAAGCAGCAATGGGATATTTTTTTTTTTTAATTTTGGTAGAAATTGGCTGAGTAGCCATCAAACCTAGGAGTTTTGTTTAAGGGTAAATCTTTAATTGTATTAGACAATTCCTCAGAAGTTATTGGGGTTAATAATATATTTTTGTTGGTCTGCTGTAAGCCTAGGCATGTTAGCTTCTCTTAGAAAAGTCTCTAGACTGTGCTCTGTGGGGGGGGTTTGGAGTAGGGCTATATAAGTTTTTATAGTATACTGTGAATTCAGCTATAATCTCACTCAGTGCGGTTTTTAATGAACCATCTAATTGTGAGCGTATTGAGATTATATATCGGGATGCTTCCATTTGTTTAATTCTAAGAGCTAGGAGATGTCTACCTTCTCCCCCTGGTCCGTATAAGAAGCTTGCATTTTTAATATGGCATATTCCGCCTTTTCTCTCAATATTTCTAGATATGCCGCTCTTAATTTAATTAAATCTAGTCTAGTAGATTTAGGGGTGGTTGGGGACAAATTATTTTCTATATCCTTGATCTGGGAAAACAACTGAGACAATAGTTGTTCTCTCTGGTTTTCCCTTTCGGCAGCTAAGCTAACGAGAATCCCTCTAAGGTATGCCTTTAGGGTGCACCACTCCAATCTGGTCTCTTTGTAGTACCCTGATTGGTTGCTATATATTGTTCTATATGATCTTAAATTATTTGGACCAAGTCAGGTTCTCTTAATATTTGGTAATTGAATTTCCATCTTATTCCTCCCCTGGCAAAGATGTTACTGATAAATGGAACAATACCAAAGAATGGTCTGGGGGGGGGCATGTAGAATCAAGGAGTCTATCACTCCGGGAATAAAGGAGTGGGACAAAAGCAGATAATTCTGGATGAGGTTTTATGGATTGGTGAGGTATACATGAATTCTTTATCTAAGGGATGCCATACTCTCCAGATATCATCTAATCCAATTTGTTCCATTAATTCCCTGAAAGCTCATTGAGCTGGTGAGAGTACCCCTTTTTTCCACCATTTTTATCTAGCATTGGGTCATTAACCAGATAGGACTCCCCTGTTATCATTGGAATTGATAGAAAAGGGCTCAAAATTTGGACCAGGCATGTGAAAAATTCTGGGTATCCTGATTTGGTCTATATATGCTACCTATTAGTATTTCTTTAGCATAAACAGTACCTTGTACAAAGATAAACCTTCCCTTTGAATCTCTGATTACTGTATGTTAGTAGGGGAAAAGGGAAGCCGTCTATTAATTAAAATCATTGTACCACAATTATTAGTGGTTCCTTCAGCTGAAAAAATTTGACCAACCTGTTGCCTATGAAGCTTAAGTGATTCTGAATCCAGCAGGTAAGATTCTTGGATAAAAACAATTTCAGCTGCTAGGAGGTTTAGGTGTTTTAAAATCTGGTACTGTTTAGACTTTTCTCTGGCCCCTTTAATATTCCATGTTGCTATCTTAATTGGATTAGCCATCATATTTTTTTAGTATTCAATATATAAATTGTTACTATAATTCTTGGATGTGCTGTTATAACCCCTATCCCTAAATCCCTTCCTCAATCCCATTCTCCCTGAAGTAAGTTTGAAGACATAGTTGTGGAAAGTATCCAGGATAATGCCTTAAGTTTTAACAGCAACCCTGCCCTCCCTCCCTCCCTTCTGTTCGTACAACATTGTACAGTACTCCTTTTCACCTCCCTCTTAACCACCATCCCACTACCCAGCTCAACCATAATAGAGAGAAAAGAGAGAAATCCCCAACAAACTCTAGCTCTGTTCTAGAAGCTGTTACAGTTCTCTAAATAAAACCTGACCTTGTATATTTAGGTCATTTCTGCTTCTGGTCCCCTTTCTCCCTTGTAATTGGGGGAGAAATATAATGCAGTTTTCTATTCTCCAAACCTATAATTATACACAGGATTAATGTTACTAGTAACCACTTTTTGAAAGGTAAACAATGAAAACCACAGCCCTGATTTGCTACTCCAGCAGAGCGAAATGATAAACCTAGTAATAGGTATTCAAGTCCACCTGAACTTGTTTCTTTTTACCTGAGACCACAAAAATTAAGTGCTACCAAGCAATACCAAAATCAGACTAGCTTAAGTAATGTACTTTCTAATACAGTACAAGTGGTCCCTTTAGTGGTAATTAGCTGTAACTGGACCCTCTGCTTAAAATTAGCTTCATAAAGATTTCACCACAATTAAATTGTGTTTAACAATATCAATGTAAGGAGACCAAATATCTGGAAACGGTCTAATATAGGAGTGACATGTGGTACTAATTAAACAGTAAATGACAAATAATATGTAAAGGCATTAGGTTATAGTCACACTTTGCCTTAAGACAGAGTCCTGTCTGGATCAGAGCTGTTGGTTTTACTAGATTCAGCCCAGTTATATTGGGTTTTAATATTTGCTGCCCAGATCAATATTAGGTTATTTGTGCATTCTCTTCTGCCAGAATGGAATCTTCAAAAGGAGAGTCCAGATTATATCCTGTTTACTTATATGGAGTGTCCAACTTTGATCCCAAAGACTTTTCAGTGATTGTGGAACAGGTCAGGCAGGGCTAGTTGTAGAGTGGATTGTGCTGAGTTGATGTCCTCAAATGTAGACCAGGATCCTGCTACCAAAACTTGCAGTTGAGCTGGATATCCCATTTAAAATTGTATTCCTGCTGCAATTAACTTGGAGACTATAGGATGGAATTGTGTATGGCGTTGTCTCACAGTCGCTGGCAAGTCCTGTGTTATTCGTAATATGGTTCCCTCCCATTGAATTTCCTGTAATTCTCTCAGCTTTCCCAAAAAGAATTGCTTCTTTCGAAAATTTAGAAACTTGAAAATGAGAGGTCAAGGTGCGGAGCCTGGAGATGGCATAAGCCTGAGGGCTGTATAACCTCGCTCTATTGTGTATGCTGGCCAAAAGGTGAAGGTCCTGCCAATTTTGAGGTTAGCTTTCGTATAAACAGAATTGTATTAGACCTCTCTTCCTTTTCTGGTATTCCAGTAATAACTACATTATTTCTGAGATTCCTCCTATCTAAATTTTCTATTTTGACTTCTAGTTTCTTGATTCTTTGTCTGTTATCCACTGAGTCATTATTAATTCAATCTGCTCACTTCTCCAGGGAAATAAGGCGTGTTTCATTGTCTGCCATCCTTGTGGCGAGATCGTCGAGTATGGATGCCATTTGTTTCAATTCAATAGTTAGGAATTTTAAGTCCTCCCTAAAGGGATTAATCTCTAGAAGAAATTGCTCAAGCATGAGGGGGGTCATCTCTGAGGCCTTTGGTGAAGCGGTGCTCGTAATAGACAGATTACCGCTAAGCCCCTGCTGGGCCTTGGAGCGCTTGCTCGTCTTCTCTGGGGATACCTGAGGGGTATGCTTAGGCAGAGAGAGATGCATCTCTGCTTACATTCTGGGAGCCAATTCCCTTCTTCTCAGTCTGAGCAGTAGTTAATGCCACTAGAAAAGTTTAAAAAAATAAAATTGAAGGCTGAAGCTTTGTTTTAGTGCTAGGTGATGGGGGCAGTCCAGAGGAGCTGTTACTCGGTGCGCTGCATCATGTGGTCTCCCCGGGATAGAGTTTTAAAAAAGGTTGGAGGAGTATGCATTTATATCAACAACGACATTCTTATTTATTGGCCCATTACTTTAACATTAGTATTGATGTTAAATTAGAAACTATATGGGTAAAACTATCTTTACACGGTACAACTAAATTATTATTGGGCTGTTGTTATAGACCACCCAATTCATCTGAAGCATGTACTAATGCCCTTTTACAAGAACACAATAGCATCTGAATTTGGTGACATGATCATATTGGGGGATTTTAATCTGCCATCCATTGATTGGTCAACCAACAAGGGAACTACAATAATTGAATGATCATTTGTGGATTGCTGCTCAGAAAATGGGTTAGATCAACTTGTTGTAGAACTGATCCATAGTAACAATATTTTGGATCTTATTTTAACAAATATTCATGAACACTTCTCAAAAATTAGAGCAACTAATTCACTAGGAAGTAACGACCATGACATGGTTTTGAGTGATCTTTCCATAACTAATGACCCAACAGTGAGATTGACTACCTTTAAAAACTATAACTTGACTAACTTTGATACCATCAACAGCATCCTAGATGATATAGAATGGGACAGGATATTCAGTGGACTTACAACTGAAACAGCTTGGATGAAGTTTAAGGAGATTATTACCCTAATTGAATCTGACTATGTCCCGACTAAGACAAAAATATAACAACAAAGGTTGAGTTCCTATTTGGTTAAACACTGCTATAAAAAAAAATAGAAAGAAGCAAAAAGCTTTCAAAAAACTTAAAACAAACTCATCAAATGAAAATTTAGGAGTTTATAAAAAGTCAGTTTCCATATTAAAGAGCCCAATTAAGCAAGCCAAAATTGGTTTAGAATTTAGAATAGCACATAGCAAGAACCCCAAGCTACTGTATTCATATATTAATAGTAACTTAAGAACAACTGTAAGATGAGAAGGCAATCAACAATAACAATGACTTGTTAGAGAGCGACCAATCAATGGCTGACAGTTTCAGCGATTATTTCTGTTCAGTCTTTTCTTCGAAAGTAGATACTGACCAGCATATTAATGTTGGCCCTAACAACATTGAGTTTTTTACACACCAGGATGTTTTCTTTTAGCTAGATAAAATCAATTCCAATGCTAGCCCAGGACCCAATAATATCAGTCACAAGTTTTTGAAAAATACAGCTTGTGCACTTTCTCTCCCTTTGTCTACCATCTATAATCTATCATTGAAAGAAGAATATATTCCCTATTATTGAAAGACCACTATTGTGGTTCCTATATTTAAAAAAGGGGACAGAGGACTGCTTGAAAACTATACACCAATCAGCCTAACTTCGCACTGTTGTAAGGTTATGGAGAAGCTCTTAAAAAACGTCTGGAGGACTTTATAGCAGTTAATAATTTATACGATTACCAACAATATGGTTTCACCAAGAGAAAGTCTTGCTATATGAAACTAATAAACTTTTATAATAATATTAGTGAAAATCTGGATAACTGTGTACCATCTGATGTAATTTACTTAGACTTTTCAAAAGCTTTCGACAGGGCCATGGGTATATACAATAGTCTTACTAGATGGATTTATAGATGGTTACATGACAGACGCCAGTATGTCCATCTAAACAATAAACTATCCAGTGAAGGACTTGTCACCAATGGTGTACCGCAGGAATCAGTCCTGGGCCCTGTGCTGTTTAACTTCTTTATTTTAGATATGGGTAATAATTTACATAATAATTTGATCAAGTTTGTGGATGACGCTAAGCTGGGAGGGCAGGTAAACAACCTGTCAGACCACTTCTCCCTTGTGGAGGACCTGGGGAAAATTGAACTTTGGGCATTACAAAATGGTATGACATTTAATTGCAATAAATGTGTAACTATGCACTTTGGAAACAAAAATCCTCAATATTCTTATATACCGAACCAAAATATTTTAAGAAATTCCAGTCTCGAGAGAGACCTGGGCGTCCTTGTGGACCACAAACTTAATTTTTCACCCCAATGTATAGCTGCATCAAAAACAGCTATGAGTCTAATTGCAAGTAAAAGGCATTCTTTTTCATCCCATACTGAACAATGTGTTATTCCTTTATATAGGATTTATGACCACCCTATGTAGATTATGCATCCAAATTCTGGAACCCAAATTTACTCAAAGACAGAAATGGGATTGAGATAGTACAGAGGACCATGACCAAAATTGTTCCAAGATTAAGATCTATGAATTACCAAGAGAGGTTAAATGATACTGGGCTGCATCCACTTTATGTAAGACAACAAAGGGGTGATCTCCTGCTACTACACGAAATCTTGCAATCTGATGAACTTATAAAAAGTTATGGGTTAACCTTCAATACGTCCACAAATATTACAAGATCACAAGATAAAAAAAAATCTATTAATTTCACGTGTGAATACCAACAAAAGAGGACATTTCTACACAGTAAGGGTGGCTAAGATATGGAACAAGTTACAAGCAACAATTGTTAATATTAAGGAGTTCAGTCTCTTTAGAACAGTGTTGGATAATACTTTTTATAACAAGCATATACTGGTTTAAAATTTGACCTACTAGTGTGGGGAACATTCCCAATGGGCCTTGTGCCTTGTTATGTCCTTTACTACCTAGTAAACCTAGTACCACTGGAATGTAGTGGGTGTGCCATGTAAACCAAACAGCATAGTGGTGAAGTAATAGAATCCAATGGGAGGTGGGCAAATGCAGTTTTGTCTCTTGATTCTTTAGCTAGGGGAATATGCCTGTATCCCTTGGTAAAATACAGGGTACTGATGTATTCGATACTTCCCAATCTGTCCAATCTGGACTTAGAGGCCATTATGGCAAAGGCTGACCAGGACATTGTTGTAGAAACATGGTGCACTGAGAACTATGACTGGGGTATAGCCATACCAGGCTATACTCTGTTCAGGAAGATCAGGGTGGGAAAAAAGGGGTAGGAGTTGCTGTTTATGTGAGAGATAGCATAAAAGAGACTGAGGTACAGGGAATACAGGGAGGGGATGAGGTATTTTAGGTCACCATAGGGATGGGGAATGGAACCTCTGTTTGCACTGACATGATCTACAGACCTCTAGTATAGGAGGAGGAGTTGGATACAGTTCTAGAGAAAACTATCCAAAAGATGGCAAATAATGGGAAGGTGCTGCTGGTGAGAGACTTCAGTCTGCTGGATGTAGATCATGGCATCCCAGCTGCAGCTATAGATAGGGGCAGGGACATCCTGGACTCCCTGCAGGAAGCGTTCCTCAGGCAACTAGTTAGGCAGTCCACTCACGAGGGGGCAATACTGGACCATGCACTAACTAACTGGGACAGTGTTGCAGACATCACAATTTGTGGCCACCAGGGAACCAGTGATCATATAAGGACTGGGGCAGAATCAAGTCCAACAAGGACGAGGGACTTGGACTTCAGGAGGGTTGATTTTAAAAAGATGGGGGGAATACTTCAAAGGATGCCCTAATTGGGGGGGGAGGATTTGGGTGGAGAGGAGGAACTTAAGGTGAAACTAAAAGGGGGCATAGAGAAGGCAACAAACCTTTGTGTCAAGCTAGACAGCAAAGCCAAGAGGAAAAATAGACTGCCATGGTTCTCTAAGGAGGTGGCAGGGAAGGCAAACATAGAAACATAGAATTTAATGGCAGATAAGCACCACTTGGCCCTCCTAGTCTGCCCATTTCCCTACCTGATGGATAAGCTGCAGATTCTAGTTAATCAACAGCTTACTTCCTCCTACCCCCCACTAGAATTGACTTATGCCTGTTCCATGCATTGTTGAATTCTCCCACTGTTCCTGACTCCACAACCTCCTCAGGAAGGCTGTTCCATGCATCCACCACCCTCTCTGTGAAAAAGTACTTTCTAACATTACCTCTGAGCCATCCCCCCCATCTTCAAATTGTGCCCCCTTGTTCTTGCACATCTCTTCTTCTGAAAGATACTACCCTCTTGTACTTTGTTAATTCCCTTGAGATACTTGAAAGTTTCTATCTGGTCCCCCCTCTCCCTCCTTTCCTCATGGGTATACATATTAAGCTGCTTTATACATACATACATAGATACATACATAGACAGTGTTGGCAGATAAGGGCCTATTTAACATTATTTAAGTTTAGTCTCTCCTCGTATGTCTTCTGGTGCAGACCCTGCACCATTTTGGTTGCCCTCCTCTGAACAGCCTCCACTCTGTCTATGTCTTTGTGAAGATGGGGTCTCCAGAATTGCACGCAGTACTCCAGATGGGGTCTCACTAACTGTCTGTACAGAGGGATAACAACTTCCTGTTTTCTACTGTTGATGCCTCTCCCTATGCATCCCAGTATCCCCCAGCCCTCTTTGCTGCCTTCTCACATTTCTTGCCCACCTTTAGGTAATCTGATATAATTACTCCTAGGTCTCTTTCAATTTTTGTTGTTGTTATTAACTCACCCCCCATTGTGTACTCTTCCCCTGGGTTTTTGTTTCCAGCTGCATTTCCTTGCACTTCTTTGCATTGAATTTGAGCTGCCACATATTTGACCATTCCTCCAACCTTGCCAATTCCCTTTTCATTCTTTCCACCCCACCTTGTGTATCAACCCTGTTGCAGATCTTTGTGTCATCTGAAAAGAGACATACCTTTCCTTCCAGGTGCTCTCCAATGTCACTTATAAAGACATTAAAGAGGACCAGTCCCAGTACCGAACCCTGCAGTACCCCACTAGTTACCCTCCTTTCTTCACTGTGGACTCCGTTTGCTATTACCCTTTGTGTCCTGTTGTCCAGCCAGTTTTTTATCCAGGCTACCACCTTGGGACCCACTCCCAGGCTGGCTAACTTGTATATTACTCTTTTGTGTGAGACTGTGTCAAATGCCTTGCTAAAATCTAGGTAGGCCATATCCACAGCCCCTCCCTGGTCTACTACTTTGGTCACCCAGTCAAAGAAATCTATTAGGTTCATCTGACATGACCTTCCTGCTATGAAACCATGCTGCCTTGGGTCCTGTGTTCCACTGGCCTCTAGGTACTCAACAATTCTTTCCTTCAGAAGTTATTCCTTCATTTTTCCTACCACTGAAGTCAAACTAACTGATCTGGAGTTTCCTGCCTCTGCCTTGCTCCCACTTTTGTGAAGTGGAATTACATTTGCCCTCCTCCTCCAGTCCTCAGGTACCACCCCATCCTTTCATGATTTGTTAAAGAGAGTAGTCAGTGGTGTTACTAGTTCTACCCTTAGTTCTTTCAGAATTCTTGGGTGAATCCCATCAGGCCCCATTGCTTTGCCCACCCTCAGTTTCTAGAGTTCTTTCAAAACCTTTTCTTCTGTGAATGGACTGGTATCGACCCCCTATTCAGATTTTCTCCCTTGTTTGGTTTAGGTACCTTCCCCTCCTCTTCCTTTGTGAATACTGAGCATAAATATTCATTCAGTATCCCTGCTTTTTCACTGTTACCCTCTGCTCACATCCCCTTCCCTTTATTAAGTCTCTGTATCCCTCCCTTGGTCTTTCTTCACTCCCTAATGTACCTATAAAAGGTTTTATTCCCCTTCTTAACAGAGTTGACTATCTTTTCCTCAGTTTGTGCCTTTGCTATTCTGACTGCCTTCTCTGCCTCCTTCTGCTTTTACTGATAAAGTTCTCTGCCCTGATCTCTCTGTGTCTCCTTATATTTCCTGAATGCTATCATTTTCTCCTTAACCATCCCTGCCACCTCTTTTGAGAACCATAGTGTTTTTTTCCTTCATTTTGTTTTGTTGATTTGCTTCACACAAAGACTTGTTGCCTCTGCCATGGCTGTTTTGATTATTCCCCATTGTTCATCCACCCCTCTTTCTTGTCAGTTTGCTAGTGCTTTTCTGAGGCACTCTCTCATTTTCCCAAAGTCAGCCTTCCTAAAGTCCATTACTGTTGTTTTTGTATGGCTTGACTCTATGGCTGTATTTATTGTGAACCACACTGTTTGGTGGTCACTTGTTCCCAAATGGCTACCCACATCTAAATCTGAGATCCTTTCTCCTTCCCCATGTGAGAGTACCAGGTCAAAGATTGCTCCCTCCTGAGTGGGTTCCAACACTATCTGTCTGAGGCATGCCCCCTGTAGGACATCAGGAATGACCATGCTCTTGGATGTGCCTGCAGCAAAGGTACTCCAGTTAACATCTGGCATATTCAGGTCCCCCATCAACAATATCTCCCCTTTTTCTGCCATTTTAAGGATGCCATCTATCATTTCCTTGTCCATTTCCTCCCCCTGAGATGGGGATCTGTACATAACCCCCATGCTGATTGTGGTGCCATTTTCTGTCTCCAGGGTGACCCATAGTGACTCATTAACTTCCTGTTTACTCTTTAGTTCTGTTGCTTTAATCCCTTCCCTTATATATAGAGCTACTCCTCCTCCTCCTCTTTTACCCACCCTGTCCCTCCTGTAGACTGTGTATCCTGGTATGTTGACATTCCAGTCATGGTTCTTTGTGTATCATGTTTCAGTGACTGCCACAATATCCAGGCATCCCTCTTCCACCAAGGCCACTAGTTCAGGGAGCTTGTTGCAAAGACTGTGGGCATTGGTACTTTTCACCTTCCATTTATTTTTTATGGCCTTACCCCTTTTAGCCCCATCCCTGTCCTTACCACCTTTTTCTGCATTTATCCCTGTCCTGCTCCCTACTAACTTCTCTACCTTGGTGTTTACCTCTCTAACTATTGTGTTTTGTAGCGGGAGGCTGGTATTTCCCTTCTCTTTTTCAGTGCCTCCCCCCATGGCTAGTTTAAATGCTTGCCAATGAAGCATTTAAACCTGTCACCTAGGATCCTGGTTCCCCCCATGGACAGATGCAAAGCATTGCACCTGTATAAGACTACATCCCTCCAGATGGCTCCCCATCCCCAATGAAGTCAAAACCCTGAGCTCCACACCAGTTTTTCAACCATTCATTGAATCCCATGGTGCAGAATACCCTAGCATGATCCCTGGCATAGATAGACAGCACCTCCAAAAAGGTTACTGTACATGCTACTTGTCTAAGACCCCCTCCCCAACTACACAAACTCCTCTTGCACTGCTCTGATCCCATTCACAGCCAGGCCATTTGTCCCTAGGTGGACAATGACATCCAGCTCCCTCCCTCATGCAGCTGCTTCCGTGATCCTGAGGATTCACTTCCTGTCCCTCCGAGCCATGGTGCCAGGCAGGCACATTACCTCCCTATCCCCTTCCTCCCCCACTTCTACCCCCTAATGATCAAGTCCCCCACAAGGAGTTGTTTCCTTCACCTGTGGGGTCTCATGCCACCCGCCTGTGGGTCTCCTTTGTGGAGGTTCCCAGCATCCTCCTTGGTCTCCACTGCAGGTGCCTCCATAGAGGAACCGCTCTTTGCCAGAACAGCATATGAAGTGTGGAGACGTACAACTGGAGAGATGCACCTCTGTTCCACCACCCTCTCCCTTCCCGAGCCCATCTTGGTCCAACCACTCCTCTATCTTGGAAACCTCTGAGGTAACGGTGGTGGCCCTGGTAGTCCATGGGTGGGGGAAGAGGTTTCATGAATCCTAGCCAGATCAGCCTGGAGACAGGCAACCTCCTCCCTCAGACCAGAGAGGTGTCTGCAAACAGGGTAGCATCGCAGCCTCCAGAATGTCTCCCAGAACACTGATGCCCCACAGCCATTGCACTGCACCACTCCCATCTTGACTTATTATGTGTCCCCTCTCCTGTTGCTTTGTATGCTTACTGTCTCCTCCCTCTATGTATTTTCACACTTACTTTCCTACTGCCTATGTGCCCTTACAACTCTCACCCTTCCATTTCTGGGACAGGAACTTCCTGTAGTCTTCAGTAGTCTCCTCCTTCTGTGCTTGTATTCAGACCTCCAGCAGCCAGGGTAGGGGAGCAGAAAGAGTTATTTTTTAGGTTCCTTCAAGGTTGATGAAACTAATGTGTCTCAGTGATCCTTCCCTTCCTACTGTCAAACAGGAATTTCCTGTTGTCAGTCAAATCCAGTGGCTATAAAAGTAGAACTGGCTTTGGGTGGAAGGGTGGAGGGGTGGGAAGGAGGACAATTAGTAAAAAATTTGTAGTTCTAGACTGCTGTTTCTTTCTCTGAAACCAAAGTTCTTTTCTGTCAAAAGGAGACAGCTGCTTTTGTACTCCTAAGCAGCTAAGCCACATCCCCAATTAAATTCACTCTCTGCTCTGACTCAGAAAATTAAGCTGATACAGCCCCCTTCCTCAGAGAAACACACAGTGACTTTCTTCTTTTTTTTACTTAAATGAGACCCCCTTCTTCTAATAAAGTATCTGTTTGCTTAATCCAAACAGGTACTAACTCCTGCTGAGATAGAAGTGATTTATCAGTAAAAAATCTGTAGTTCTAGACTGCTGTTTCTTGCTCTGAAACCAAAGTTCTCTTCTGTCAAAAACAGCAGGTAAATCACAAAAGTTAGCATTCAGGAGGTATAAGAAGAGACAGAAAGAGGAGGATAGGGAGTTGTATCTGGAGAAAAAGAGGGGGCAGAGAGATCAGTGAGGTGCAAACAGAGGAGAAATTAGACCACAAAGTAATGAAAGGGGTCAAGACATTTTTTAGGTATGTAAGAGCCACATCAAGAAAAAAGGGAAACTGTGGTGAACAGTGATCTCAACATGTCACATGTCAACTAGGGTAACTTAGTGGAGACCTCAAGAAGAAGTCAGGCTTTGGTAGATGCCTTGAAGGACTGCCTACTCACCAACTGTTTAGCATGCCGACCAGATTGGGCACCATCTTCAATTCTGTTCTCATAAATTCAGAGATAGCTGAAGAAGTTAGAGTTTTGGAACCACTGGCAAACAGCAGCCACAACTCCATGTGGTTTGCTTTGTTACTTGGAGAAATAAAATCTCACTCACATGCTGAGGTTCTGTGCTTTAGGGGAGACAATTTTAGGAGAATAAAAATGATTATCAAAGACTACATGTCCTGGATATATGAAAAATTGGAGGTTGAAGACATCTGGGGGATGGGCAAACAAGCCATACGAGATGACACAATGTCGTGCTCAGAACAGTGTCAAAAAGGAAAAAAACATAAAAACCCATATGGTTCACTAGCCAGGTAAAGACAGCATTTAGAGGCAAATGTGAAGCTTGCCACAAACATAAAATGATCCAGAATGACATTAACTGGAACATCTACAAACAGAAAAGTACAGAACCAAAAAGGCAGTAAGCCTAGTGAAGGTGTCAACCAAACTTTGGATCAGTACAGATATTAAATCTGGAGAAAAATATTAATTTGGTATATCAGAAAAAAAGGAAAGAAATGAGGAGGGATGGTCACACTCTCCAAAGAGGGCATGATCATTGAGGACATTGGACAAAAGCCACTGTCCTTAATGACTTCTTTTGCTCGGTGTTCCTCAAGGAACATGATGGGCCATTGCCTGACCGTGGCGTTAAGGCAACTGATCTAGGGAACCCACAGATGGAGACTGAGGATTTCCACCCACAGAGTCAAGAAGGTGCCTGTGCACTTAAGGACAGACAAAGTGCCACAGTCAGATGGGCTGCAGATAGGGTGCTAAAGGAACTTCCTGAAGAACTAGCAAACCCATTGGCGAATTTATTTAACTGCTCACTTCTGATGGGAGTGGGACAGGGTGACTGCAGAAAAGTGGAGGTGGTACCTCTCCACAATAGAGGGAGTAGAGGGGAGGCTGGCAACTACAGGCTAGTTAGAATCACTTCTATCATGCGTAAATTTATGGAAACTTTATTAAGCAGGATATAGTGGAACACCTGGATAAGTACAGTCTGCATGATGACAGACAGTATGGATTTATGGCCGACAGGTCATGCCAGATGAACCTCATTGCATTTTTTGACTGGGTGACCAAGGAATTGGATAGGGGCAGACAGTGATCCTCCTCTACTTTGACTTCAGCAAGGCTTTCAACTCAGTGCCACTCATTTCTGAAAGCTTAGTTGGATGGGTGGGAAATTGGCTTAGGGACAGAAGTCAGAGGATAGTTGTCAATAGAGTGAGATCAGATAAAGGTAGAGTCACCAGTGGAGTGCCCCAGGGCTCAGTCTTAGGTCTAGTCCTATTTAATAAGTTCATTTGCAACATAGGCATAGGCATTCAGGGTAAGCTGGAACTCTTCACAGATGATACCAAGCTGGGTGGTAGGGTTGACAGTGCAGAGGTGATTTGAGAACTTCAGGCCAACTTACAAAGGCTAGAAAGATGGCTTAACATCTGGCAACTGAAGTTCAATGCAAAATAAATGTGAGGTGTTGCATATGGGTGCAGGGAGTCCTAGGGTAGATTATTGGCTCAATGGAGCAAAACTCTGCACCTCTCAGGAAGAAAAGAGCCTAAGGTTCATCATATGTGACACCCTTAAATAGTCGAGCCAATGCATCAAAGCTTAAGACAAATAGAATATTGGGGTGTATAGGGAGAGGATTTGACAGCAGAAAAAAGGAGGTGATACTTCCAAATTACAGGTCCCTGGTGAGGCCCCACCTGGAGTATTGAATCCAGTTTTGGAATCCAGACCTCAAAAAGGACAGGAATAGATAAGAGACTATGCAGAGAAGAGTGACCAAGATGATACAGGGCCACCATTGTCTCTCATACAATGAACACCTTTAGGAACTGAACTTATTCTCTCTGGAAACAAGGAGGGAAAAAGGGGACATGATTGAGACGTTCAAGTTCTTGAAAAGCATCAGTAAGGTGCCATGTACTGAACTATTTTAAAAGGCCATCTCCTCCACTACCAGGGGGCATGAATGGAAGCTCTGGGTAGGGTTCTTCAAGAAATATTTAAGAAAGCAATTTTTCACAGAAAGAGTGGTGGAACCCTGGAATAGTCTGCCAGTGGAGCTGGTGAGTGCAAAGACCATTGCAGCTTTCAAACAAGGGTGGGATAAAGCAAGGGCTCAAAGGGGAAAGGCACAATCAGTAAAGGGCTAATCTTTAAAGGGGGGGGTTAGTCCTCAGGACCTATAAGAGGTCAGGGAAAAACTTGGGCAGACTAGTTGGACCACAGCCTCCTTCTGCTGTCACTTTTTATATGTTTCTATGTTTAAACATTTAAACAAAAAGAGAAAGACCAGGTGAGGGATTGTAAGACTAAGAAGGGATGGGGATTGCATGAAGGGGGACCAAGATAAAGAAGTCATCTTGACAAATACTGTTTGTTCAGTGTTTATAGAAGAAAGGGAAGGAGAGGGGCCACAGAAAAGTGAAAGGGGTATCAAAACAAGGGAGGTAGACACTAGTCCATTTACAGAGGAGACAGTCCTGAAGGATCTCACAAATCTGTAGCTGGATAAGGCAATGGGGCCAGATGGGGTCCATCCAAGTATACCGAGGGAACTCAGGGAGGTGCTGGCTGCACCTCTGACAGACCTGTTGAATATCTCACTGGAGACAAGAGAGATTCTGGGGGACTGGAGGAGGGCAGATGTAGTCCCACTTCACAAAAGTTATAGTAGGGAAGAGGCAGGCAACTACAGGACAGTCAGCCTGACTTCAGTGGTGGTGAAATTATTGGACTCTCTTCTGAAGGAAAGGATAGTGGAATATCTTGATACTAGAGGCTTACAGGACATGAGACCCCATGGATTCCCGGGGGGGGCAGAGGGGAGGTACTGTCAAATGAATCAAATAGATTTTTGGATTGAGTGACCAGTGAATTAGATCAGAGAGGAGTACTGGATGTAGCATACCTGAATTTCAGCAAGGCATTTGACACTGTTCCACATAGATTAGGAAGCAAGCTGGGTAGACTAGCAGTGAGACCAAATGTGGTAAACTTGGTAAAAAATTGGAAAACACAGTTCACTCTGAGTAAGGAAGGGTGATCAGTAGGGTACCTCAGAGATCTGTACTTGGACAGGTTCTCTTTTCTGTCTTTATTAACAACACTGGAGAGGGGCTGAAGTGAAAGGTCTGCCTGTCTGTGGATGACACTAAAATCTGCAAAAGGGTGGACATTCCAGGGGGAATGGAAAGATGAGAGGGGATTTGAAAAGGTTAGAGGAGTTGTCAAGGGTATGGCAACTGGGTGTCGATGCAAAAAAAGTGCAAAATCATGCACTTGGGGCATAGAAACCCAGGAGAGGATTAGAAAATGGGAGGAGAGGTATTGATGCCCAGCAAACAGGAAAGAGACCTTGGAGTTATCACATCAGATGAAGTAAAGGTGGCTAGGCAGTGTGACAAGGCAGTTGGGAGAGCTAACGGGATGCTGGGGTGCATAGAGAGGGGGATCACTAGTAGAAAGAGGGAGGTGGTGTTACCCTTCTATAGATCACTGGTTAGACTGCACCTTGAGTACTATGTCCAGTTCTGGAGACCTCATCTATGGAAGGTCATAGACAGAATGGAGGTGGTCCAGAGGAGGACAACCAAAATGGTGCAAGGTTTGCATCAAAAGCCCTATGAGGAAAGACTGAAGGACCTTAATATGTATACACTGGAGGAATGGAGGCAGAGGGGTATATGATAGAAACTTTCAAATACATCACACTTATAAATAAGGTTCAAGAGGGAGGCTTCTTTAAAAAAAATGATGCTCCAAGTCAAGGGGTCATGCTATGAAGGTGGAGGAGGGTAGACTCGGGATATGTGAGGAAGTACTTCTTCACTGAGAGGGTGGCGGATGCCTGGAACAGCCTCCTAGTGTAGGTGGTGGGGGCAAAAACTGTGACAGGGTTCAGGAAAGCATGGGATAGGCAAAAGGGAACCTTAGTGATAAAGCAATGGGGGAATTAGAGATCAAGTAGGTTCTGTGGTGATACAGTAGGTAAGGAAAATCGGGCAGACTAGGTGGGCCAAGTGGTCCTTATCTGCCATCAAATTCTATATTTCTATATTTCTATGTCCACCAAATGATCCATCCTGGGCATAGGATAACTGTCAAATTTGGACACTTGATAAAGTTTCCTAAAATCAAGGCATAATTCTACACACCCTTGTTTTTTATTCACCATTACCACTGGCAATGATCAAGCACTTCTGGACTCTTCTATGACACCCAACTCTTTCATATTTTGTATTTCCTTAACCACTTCTGCTCTTAGCTGCTCTGATATTCTGTATGTGTTTTGTCTAATAGGGTGAGCATTCCCTGTCACTATTAGGTGGTCATCCCCTTTTTATTCAACCTGGCACTGTGGTGAAAGTACTGAAAAATGTCTTTACCAAGTTACAAATTTCTGTGATTTCTTCAGAGGCTAAGAAAGATTCATCTTTACAGCATCAGCAGTTACAGTTTGTTCCAGTCTGTCATAAGCTATATCAATATCTTCTGTAGAAGTTTCTGGTAAAACTACCAAAGTAGCTGTTGGTATTTTTTCAGCCCATTTTTTCAGGAGTTTAGCACCATATATCTTAGTAGAATTTTTCATATCAGGGGTCTCAATCTCATAGTTAACTGTGCCAGTACATCTAAGCATTTTATAAGGCCCTTGTCACTTACAGCAACACCTTTTCACCAGGCTCAAAAGCATTTTTCTTTTACCCCATGCTCTAAATACACCTTTTGCTGGTTTGGGGCCTCTTCCTGATTAATATGAGCAATTTCAAATTATTTTGCAAGCTTTGTTCTCAGGGCACACATGTAAGATGTAATAAATGTTTTCTGGGTGGGGTTATCTTCACATGTTTCTTGTATAATATCTAGTGGCCTACTAGGCTGTCTACCATACAGCATTTCAAATGGTGAAAAACCTGTTGAGGCTGATGGCACTTCTCTGTAAGCAAAAAGCAGATAAGGTAAGTAAAGTAATTATCCCAATCTTTGTCTTCCTCTATTGCAAACCTTTTTAACATGTTTTAGGGTTTGATTAAAACTCTCAACAAGACCATCTGTTTGAGAGTTGGGGGTTCTTATGGTAGTGATACCTAGTAGTCAGTACAGCTCCCTCTGAAATGCAACACCAAAATTACCACCCTGATTAGTAATACTTTCTTTAGGTATGCCCACCCTGCTGAAAATTTTGGCAGGCTCTGCTGCCACTTTTGGGGCTGACACTTCACATTGGAATGGACTCTGTGTATTGAGTAGCATAGTCACATACTTCCAGAATTAATCAATTACTCTTTTTGCTTTTGTCTAAGGGGCCAACCATATCCATTGCAATTCTCTCAAAAGACACATTTATCAAGGGCAGGAGCACCAGTGGAACCTTGTCTTTTTTAGTCACTGGAGCTACTTTCTGACATTCAGCACAAGAACTGTAATAGGTATCAGCATCTTCATGAATGCCAGGCCACTAAGATCTGTATGACAATCTGGCAAGGATGCAATCCCTCTCTGAGTGACCATAGGACTAGCATGTGCTATCTGTAACGCCTCAGTTCTAAACTTTTGTGGTTCAACCAAGTGTTCTATCTGTTCTTATGTCTGAGATTTAACCAAAACTCTATTTGTTTATGTATTTATGTCTTTTCTTCTAGGTTGCTTGAAAGGACAGAGCAAAGAACCTTACCAAAGCAACAAAAAAGATAAAGGCTTCTTTTGACTAGGCAGGTTTACTGTGTGTTGTTATTTTTATTTTGTACTCATAGGGATTTTTACTGTTTGTTGCTAACATTTTATTGCTTTATTTTTCTTTGATTCAAATTGTTGTTGCTGGGTATACCTTCCACTGAATTATTACAGGGTGTGCCTAAAGGTGTGTACTTACAGATTACTGCTGTAATCTTCTGATTCATATTGTCTTTTACAAGGTATATCATCTGTTATCACTTTATTTTTTTCAGTAGCAAAGTGTTTCTTACAGGGTATATCTTCTGTGAAATTATTACAGGTGGTGCTTTACAGGTTTCACAGTTTTATCTGTCATTGGGATAAGCTTTCAGGACTACTGCATTTGTTGCTGGCTGATTGTTTCTGCTCTTACCTCCTTATTTTTTTCATCCGTGGTTCTTCTTTTTCGGCAGGGGAGGGGTCCAGCCACCCACCCCCATCCCCAACCACCCCACACTGCACTCCTTTTATAGGGTAGCACAGTCATGACATTTCCTGTAGCAAAGCAGTATGGGATGGGTCAGAGGGGTATCCACACATTTACCTCATTTACAGGGGCACTAGTAATTTAACTTGTTATAACAAGTTATACAAAAACAAACAAACAAAACAAATAATCAAACCTGTGCTTTCATTTTCTTCCTCCTAATTACTCTGACCAGGTTAAAAATCCAGCAACTTACATGGAATGGATATCATTAACTGCAGGTACTATGGAACACTTTTCAGAAAGGCAGTTTTACAGGATTTAGGACACTGTCCTACATGATGGGCCATTGGAGATCTAAGGGCTCATCTCCATACAGCATGGTATTGAGTGCCTCAGATTGCATATTCAAGAGGAAATATATTATAAGAACCACCTGCCTTTTCCCCAACATCAAACAGAAACATCTCAACCACAGAGGGTAGTTGGTGTGGGAGGTTGGCAGGTGGTTAGGAGGGGCAAATCGGGTGCCCCATCACTCAGTGCTCTCCAACATATCACCTCCACAAACCATATAAAAACTACAAACAGGTATCGGCCTCTGTCTCCGAAATCAAACAAAGGGGCAGAGGACACTGCAGCACAGGAGCTAGCACAACAAAACTTGCCCAAAATAGAAGCCAAAACAAAAAAAGCAAAAAGGAAATCCAAACAACTTCAGATCATAGGAGACTCCATGATTCAGGGAGTTGGTACATATCTCCAGCCAGGGGTAATGGTCAGATGTCTTCCAGGCACATCAGCATGGAGAGACACTGACTACATTGCTAAAATTGTTCAGGACACAGGAGAAAACATTGATGTCCTGGTAGACATAGGGATTAATGATCTCGCCAGCCAGTCAGTTGTGGAGACCAAGGAACACCTGACCTGGCTAGGTGGCAAACTATCATCCATTTAGTCCGGCATCTCCTTCTCTGAGATCCTGCCAGTCTGGGAGAGGGGAACCATTGGACAGAAGGTCAGAGAAGAGGAGACAGAGGAGCTAAACATGTGGCTCCAGGGCTGGTGCCAGGAAAAAGGACACAAATATGTACAGAACTGGCAACAGTTTTGGGAGCAAAAGTTCTTTAAATTTGATGGACTGCATCTGACTAAGGAGGGAGTCAGTGCATTGGGGCAGAAGTTTTATGTCTTTGCAGAATATTTAAACTAGCAAATGGGGAGATGGGTGCAGCACCAGATACATCGAATGGGAAGAACACCCCTCCCTCCCTCAGCTAGTGGTCAAACAGGAGTTCAGCATGTTTGTAGTTCATTTGCATCACCAGGTAAAGAAAAAGGTCCGGCTCCCCATACGATGCAAAGGGGAAATGACGGACCTCACCCAACAATTAACACACTGAAATCTGACCAATGGATAATAATGTACACAAATGTTCACAGTGTGGGAAACAAGATCCCAGACCTGCAGGCAATAATGACAGAGGCTAAACTGGTCATAGTAGCCATTAATGAGACATAGTTTACCAGTAACCACACTTGGGAGACTTCAGTACCTGGCTATGTACTGTCAAGAAGAGACTGAGTTGCAAAAAGGGGGGTGGAGTGGCCCTGTATGTCAATGAAAATATCAAAGCTACAGAAATTCAGAATACGCATGAGGAGGCAGAAGAACTGTGGGTCACCCTGGAAACAGGAAATGGGACATCTATACGAACTGGGGTTGTGTACAAGCCTCCAGAGGACATAGACACGTTACTGTTAGAAGATATACAAAACATGACAGCTAAAGGGGAGGTTCTGATAATGGGAGACTTCAACATGCCAGATACAGATTGGTCAATACCAGCAGGGACATCTGCCAGAACTAGACACATGGTGGATTCCCTGTAGGGGGAGGGCCTCAAACAACTGGTACAACAACCCACAAGAGACAGGGCTAACCTAAATCTAGTACTGACTAACAGGGAAAGGATCACAAATCTCCAGGTAGAAGGAAACCTGGGTGCCTCTGACCATCACATGGTATGGTTTAATTTGGTCACTAGAACTAAATCATCCCATTCCAAGGCAAAAATATGGGACTTCAGAGGAGCGGACTTTGATAAGATGGCCAACAGAGTTAAGCTAGCCCTGGCAAAATGAAATACAGATGAGGGGGTACAGGCAAAGTGGGCAAGCATCAAAGATGCAATACATGAAGCAACATCCCACCGTGTTAGTAAGAAAAGGAAGTGCAAAAGATGTAGGAAACCACTTTGGTTCTCAAACACAGTAGCAGAAAAAGTCAGAGTCAAAAGGCTGGTTTTCAGGAAATATAAGGTAACACAGCAGGATGAAGATAGGGAGGCATACCAAACTTCCCTAAGGGAAGCAGGGAAGGCAAAAAGGCAGGCAAAGGCCCAAACTGAGGAAACACTTGCACAAACAGTAAAAGAAGGTGACAGGACTTTCTATAGATACATTAGTGAAAGGAGAAAGTTCAGAGGGGGTATTGCTAAGATGAAAGGGGATAAGGGGGCATGTGAGGAGGAGGACCACGTAAAAGCATCTATCCTAAAAATATACTTCTGCTCAGTATTTACTGAAGAGAAGGTAGGGCAGGGCCCACAGCTCTGCACATTGGACACGGGGGGAGGGAGGTGTGCACTAGTCCCTTCACAAAAGAAAGGGTCCTACAAGAGCTCGATAAGCTCAGGCCAGACAAGGCAATGGAACCTGATGCCATACATCCCAGGGTACTAAAGGAGCTAATGGTGAAACTAGCAGAGCCATTATCAGAACTGTTTAGTGAATCTATGAGCACAGGAGAGGTCTCAGAAGACTGGAGAAGGGCTCATGTGATCCCGCTCCACTAGAGTTGTAGCAGGGAGGAGGCAGGGGACTACAGACCAGTCAGTCTTACCTCAGTAGTGGTCAAGATTATGGAGACACTCCTTAAGGAAAGGATAGTGCAACACCTGGAATCCATAGGAGTACAGGATCCAAGACAGAATGGGTTTCCAAAAGGAATGTCCTTTCAAACTAATCTCATAGATTTCTTTGACTGGGTAACCAGAGTGGTGGACCAAGGGGGAGCAGTTGATGTTGCCTACCTTGACTTCAGCAAAGCTTTCGATACTGTTCCACATAGAATATTGATTAATAAGCTGGGTAGGCTCATGGTGGGTCAGACATTGGTCAACTGGGTGGCAAACTGCTTGACGGGCAGAAAACAGAGGGTGGTGGTAAATGATATACAGTCAGAAGAGATGCAAGCCACAAGTGGGGTACCTCAGGGATCAGTCCTGGGGCCAGTCCTCTTCAATATCTTCATCGGTGACATTGCAGATGGACTGGAGGGTAAGGTTTGTCTTTTCACAGATGACACCAAGATCTGCAACAGAGAAGATGATCCAGATGGGGTGGGCAGAATGAGAAGAGATCTGGATAAACTAGCAAAATGGTTGGAAGAGTGGCAACTGGGGTTTAATGCAAAGAAGTGCAAGATCATGCACATAAGGAAGATAAACCCTGAAGCCACCTATAGGCTGGGAAGGGAGCTGCTGACAGTCCAAGGGAAGAAAGAGACTTGAGCGTCATCATCACCAATGACCTGAAATCATCCAAGCAAACCTCTAAAGCAGTAGGTAAGGCTAGAGGGATGTTCGGTGTATTAGTAGGGGTATCACAAGTCGGAAGAAGGAGGTAATAATCCCTCTTTACAAGACACTGGTTAGGCCCCATCTGGAGTAATGTGTGCAGTACTGGAGGTCACACCTTCAGAAGGACATTAACCAAATTGAGGCAGTCCAGAGAAGGGCAACCAAAATGGTGCAGGACTGCATCAGAAAATGCATGAGGACAGATTAACTGAGCTCAATATGTATACACTATAGCAAAGGAGGGAGAGAGGTGATATGATTGAAACATTCAAACACCTTAAGGGCATTAACAAGGTGAAAGTCTAACATGTTTCAATATAAGAAAAAACAGCAGGACAAGAGGACACAGCATGAGACTAGAGGGAGGCCAATTAAGGGGTAATGTGAGGAAGTTATTTTTCACCGAAAGGGTGGTGGATGCATGAAACAACCTACCTCAGGAAGTGGTGTATATGAATACATAGATACATAGATACATAGACAGTGTCGGCAGATAAGGGCCTATGGCCCACCCAGTCTGCCCATTTGAGCTTGTAAGTTCAGTTTGTTTTCCTAGAAGTCTGTTTCCCCTTACCCTTGACCTCTAGAATTCCTTTATGTCTATCCCATGCATTCTTAAATCCCGTGATTGTTTCAGCCCCCACTACTTCCTCTGGCAGGGTGTTCCACTTGTCCACCACCCGTTCTGTGAAGAAATTCTTTCTCATGTTTCCTCTGAATCGTCCTCCTCCAACTTCATCCCATGCCCTCTAGTCCTAGAACATCTTTTTGCTTAAAAATAGTGTTTTCCTGCACCCTGTTCCTCCTGTAAGATACTTGTATGTCTATCATATCCTCTCTCCCTCTCTCCTCCAGGAGTACATGTTCAGTTCCTTCAACCTGTCTTCATAGGACTTGTGATGCAATCCATGCACCATCTTTGTTGCCCTCCTCTGAACCTTCTCTACCCTGTCTATGTCCTTACGTAGGTATGGTCTCAGAACTGTACACTGTACTCCAGGTGGGGGCCTCACTAGTGTCTTGTATAGCGGATTATGACCTCCTTTCCTGCTGGTGATGCCCCTGCCTATACATCCCAGCATCCTATTTGCTTTACCTGCTGCCTTGTCACACTGTTTCCCTACCTTGACGTCATCAGAGATGATAACCCCAAGATCCCTTTCCTGCTTGGTGCATGCTATATCCTCACCCCCAAACTGATATATTGTGCCAGGGTTTTTGTGCCCCATATGCATTATCTTGCACTTCTTTGCATTGAATTTCAACTGCCAAACCCCTGACCATTCTTCAAGTTTCTGCAGGTCAGCCTCATTCTGTCTACACCCTCTGGTGTGTCTGCTCTGTTACAGAGCTTTGTGTCATCAGCAACAGTGAAATTCTGCCTTCTAGATCATATGCTGATGTCACTGATGAAGATGTTGAATAGGACCAGTCCCAGCACTGATCCCTGTGGTACCCCACTGGTCACTCTTCCCTCTGTGGAGTGACAGCCATTTACCACCACCCTCTGTGTCCTGCCACCCAGCCAGTTACCTACCCACCACACTACTGTCCTGCCCACACCCATAGTCCCCAGTTTGTGTAATAGTCTTCTATGTGGTACAGTGTCAAAGACCTTGCTGAAGTCCAGATAGGCCATGTCCACTGCCCTCCCTGATCCACCTCCCTAGTCACCCAGTCAAAAAATTCAGCGAGGTTTGTCTGACATGACCTCCCCTGGTGAAACCATGCTGCCTTGGGTCCTGTGGTCCATTGACAACCAGATGTTCCACCAATCTCTCCTTCAGTAGTGCTTCCATGATCTTCCCCACTACCGAGGTGAGGCTGACTGGTCTGTAGTTCCCTGCTTCCTCTTTGTTCCCACTTTTGTATAAGGGACTACATCTGCTGTCCTCCAGTCTTTGGGTACCTCCCTGTTTCCAGTGATTGGCTAAACAGGATAGCCAGAGGTTCAGCCACCACCTCTCTTAGTTCTTTAAGGACCCTGGGTGCACCCATCTGGTCCCATTGCTTTATCAACTCTTATTACTTCCAGTTCCTTCAGGACCCTTTCTCGTGTAAAGGGACTTGTGTCCATTTCTGCACCATTTTCACCCCTTGTACTCCCTTCAGACCCATTACCCCCCTCTTCCTCAGTAAAGACTGAGCAGAAATACCTGTTCAATATGTCAGCTTTACTGTTGTCATCCTCCACGCGACTCCCATCCTCCCCCTTCAGTCTCACTATCCCTCCCTTTGTCTTTCTTTTTTCACTTATGTACCTGTAAAAGGTTTTGTCCCCTTTAGCCACTGATTTTGCAATGTGTTCTTCTGTCTGAGCTTTGGCTTCCCTTACTGACTTCCCTGCCTCCTTTGCTTCTCCTGGTACTTCTCCCTATCCCTTCTGCCTGTGTCTTTTTGTATTGCCTGAATGCAATCTCTTTGGCTTTCACTTTCTTTGCTACCTCTTTGGAAAACCATAATGGTCTCCTCTTCCTTTTCCTCTTGCTAACCTGCTTAATGCATAATTCTGTTGTTCTTGTAATCCCCATTTTAAATACTGCCCACTGTTCCTCAACCCCTGATTCCTGTCCCATTCCCTTAATGCCTCTTTCAAGTATCTCCCATTTTCCCAAAGTCTGCCCCTTAAAATCCAGGATAATGTGTTTTGTGTGGTTTGGTTCTGCTCTTTCTGTGATTTCAAACCACAATGACTGGAGGTCACTGTTACCCAGGTGCTCCCCACTGTTACCCCCATCACACTGTCCCTGTTTGTGAGCACAAGGTCCAGTATTGCCTTCTGCCGGTTGGTTCCATGACCAGTTGCTTGAGGAAGGCACCCTGAAGGAGTCCAGGATAAACCTGCTCCTAGTTGATACTGCTGCTGGGATGCTCCAGTCCCACGTCTAGAATATTGAAGTCTCCAACCAGTACTACCTCACCTTGTCTGCCATCCAGCCTTTGGATGAGCTAGCATCAACTCCCTATCTGTTTCTTCCCCTGGGCTGGTGGTCTATAGACCACACCTGTGCGGATGGCTGTCCCCATTTTCCTTTCCAGCTTAACCCACAGTATCTCTCCCCATTTTGTTCCTCCTGGATCTCTGTGGCCCTTATGTCATTTTTCACATACAGTGCCCTCCTCCTCCCTTCCTGCCTGCTCTGTCTCTTCTGAATATGTTGTAGCCAGGTATGGCCATCTCCCAGTCATGGTTATCATTACACCAGGTTTCAGTGATGGCCATAATGTCCTGTTCTGACTGTACCATGACAGCCTCCAGATCTTCCATCTTGTTGCTAAGGCTCCTGGCATTTGCACACATGGCTTCCATGATTTGACCTCCCTAGACTGCTTCACTGTTCTACTCCAGCCCTTCCTTGGTTGTCATTTATCCCTGGTTCTCTTGCTGTCTGCCCTTCTGCTGAATTTGCACCTTTTCTGCTTATCCACCTCTTGGGCACTAATCTCCATCTTTTGCACACTGCCTTGCAGAGATAGCCACTCCTCTGGTTCACTGGTTCCACTCTAGCTGTGGGGGTGAGCAAGTAGGTACCCTCCTTGCTGGCCTGCCACCCCTTTGCTAGTTTAAATGCTTGTCAATATAGCATTTAAACTTATCATTGAGGGCTTGATTCCCTCAGGATGGATGCAGGCCGTCAGGCTTGAACAAACCTCCATCCCTCCAGGTGGGTCCCCAGTCACCAATGAACCCAAACCCTTCCTCACAGCACCAGTTCTTCAACCATGAGTTAAAGTTCCTGGTGCATGCACTCCTATCTCTCCCTTGCCTCTCACAGGTAGTACTTCTGAGAGAAGTGACAGGAGTAGCTACTTGCTTGAGACCCTCCCCAGTTTCCTAAACTCTTCCTGAACTTCCTTTGGCTCCCCATTTGCCAAGTCATTAGTACCTAGGTGGATATGCACATCCAGCTCACCCTCCCGTCTTGCCTTCCCAGTGATCCCCAGGATCTTCCTTCCATCCCTCCATGCCCGTGGCACCTGGTAGGCACCTCACCTCCCTGTCCTCCCCTCCTTTGTTCCTAGCTGGATCCCTCTTACAATGCAGTCCCCACCAGGATTTGCTTCCTCCTCCTCCTCCTCTGAGGGTCCTGCTTTCCCCACTGGGGTCACCTCCTTGGCTAACCTCCACATCCTTTCCTTCCACTTCTCTGGGTACCTCTATTTGGTTGTCCTCGTTTGCCAGTGTGGCATATGGGTTCTTGAGTGGAATAGGATCTGGGATGTGCCTCTGCCTGACTGCTCTAACCCTTCCTGAGCCCACTGTCATCCAAGTGCTCCTCGTTCTTGGCATCCTTTGAGGCAGCTGCATTGGACTGGGTGGTCCCTGGATAGGGGTGATGGTACTCCTGACACAGTTTACTTCCGCTCTGAGTCTGGCTACCTCATCCCGCAGTCCAGAGAGATGCATGCAGATAGAGCAGCACCTCAGTGTCCAGAGGGTCTGCCTGAATATGGCTGCCCCACAGCCACTGCATTGCACCACTCCCCACATTATACTGCAATTCCACAACTTGTCTGCTACTGAAGCTCTCCTAGCTCTCTTTTTATTAATTTACTGTACTAAAAATCCTGTCACTGATCCTCAGATAATTTTTTTTTTAAGGAAAAAGAAACCAATAAATAAATAAATGAGTTAAAACACTTGTCGTGCTGAGGGTGGGCTTCTTCCCCCTTATGCCCCTCCTACTTCACACCTCTTACTATACCCTGTGTTTAGCTCCTGTCAATCAGATTTATCAGGGCATATAATTAAGTGTTGGGGGAAGGGGGGGGTGAAAATTTGCAGCAATTAAAGACAGCACAGAATTACACCACCACTATGTTTTAAATTTTCAACAGCCCAAAAAAAATTATCAGTAAAGACAACAAAGAAAGTATAGTGTCACTACAAGCCCACAATCTAAGTTTAGAAGAAAAATAGCAATTACCAGTTACTCTAAAGCACTGAATTGAATATGTTTGCTTCTTTCCCCTTCTGGCTTCTTCTGAGAAAATAAACCTCTGCTTGCTACTTTAACTCCGACTAAGCCCCACCTCCAGTTATCACGTAGCTGAGGTCAGAGGCCAGACAATTAACACCCTTCACCCAACTGCAGGACAGTCAGATAAGCCAAGATAAAATTTGCAGCAATTAAAGACAGCACAGAATTACACCACCACTATGTTTTAAATTTTCAACAGCCCAAAAACAATTATAAGTAAAGACAACAAAGAAAGTATAGTGTCACTGCAAGCTCACAATCTAAGTTTAGTGCATGGCTTCAATCAGGCATGGGATAGGCATAAGGGAGCAATACAGATGAGTATGAATAGATAGACCATTGACAGAGGAAAGCGTGTGGCACATTCATAAGGTAGAAAAGAAATGGACAGACTGGATGGGCCTTGTGGTCCTTATCTGCCATCAACTTGTATGTTTCTATATATTTATTTAAACATTTGATTACGGGAAAAGCATACTGAGTCAGGGCTTGTTTCCAGGTTCGACCCAAGCGAGGGGAAAGGTATAAAAACACTTTGAGAGAATAGACAGCTTGTAGATGCTATTACATACAGATATAGTATAAATATACAAAATAGTAGTGCAGTGGCATCAAGTGTAACTACAAAGTGTCAGATAATTACAACAGTAGCCCATTACATTTTCTAAACATTGGTTCACCCTGTTTTTGTTTCACCCTAGCTTCTCAAAATAACATTGGAGAGAAACATTGTTAGTTTGCAATGAAACAAAATCACAATCAGTTGCCAGTTTAGTTTCAATATTTTCATATATTAACCTCTTATATCCATCAGTCTTTGGCTGCCACTGTTTCTTCAGGCATTTTCTTTCTATTCTGGACTTCTGTATCTTGGAGCTGTGCTCTAACAAGTTAAAATCAAAGTCACTGAAAGGAAAAGAGTCCCCAGCATCTGATATTTTCTTTGCCTGTGATCTTGTAATCACAGCTACTGAAACTGAAGGTTTTGCTCCCTCTGTGATTAACTCAGCAAATCCCGTAAAGAAAACAAGCTGTGACTGCAGCAAGTAACTTGGTGGTGCCTTGCAAAAGTTCATACATTTAGACAGTAACTGAGTAGCTGGCAACCACCAAAGGCCTGGATTCCTATGCCTCAGACTTCCAAATCCACAATAAGTCCCTGCTTTTCTTTTCCAAAAAACAATTGTAGGCATCCAAAATGGTGCAAAAATTACAATCTTTATTTGTCCAATGTCGCAAATAGAAAAGGTATAAAAACAGGAAAAACAATGTCCCTCAGCCAGTAGCTCCCAAACAGTTGGTCAGTTAGTCATCTAACATGGTTTGCACTGATTTGTGCTTTTTCAAAGCCTATCAACCACCTCCAAGTGTTCACTTAAATTATGTGCTGCTTAAAGTAATAGTACATATTTTAAACTTTCATGAATTGAGTTCATTCATTCTTAGCAGTCACCAAATGTAAACAAGCTTAAAACTGTTTCTGTGATGCTTATATTAAAACCTAGCATGAGTGCAGTGCACACAATAAATATACTCATACATTTAATTGGCACCTGTTCACTCAAGATCTATATGTGCACAGAGTTTAAAGTCCAAAAACAGCAAAACTCAACAGCAGTCTTTTGAAATATTGCTGGCGCAAGAATCAGAAAAACAAAATATAATAAAAAATCTTATAAACCAAAACAGGCAGTGCAATTCAATGTAATGCAATAATTTCTTTTTCTTTAAAATGGTTTGATATCTATCCTCCCATTCAAATCAGGCCATTCCATTGCATTAAATACATATATCCAACACTGTTCTCCTGTATGTGAAAGTTATTGACATTACCTCCCCCTACCCCCACTTTCATTTCGTGCGACACCCCATTAATATTCAGAGTCACTTGGGTGGCAGGATAGTATCGAGTGTCCCCGTGGATGCAGATGACACCAGTACCTGTGCCTTTTGCACCATGTTTCTACCAGCATTTCAACATGCACTAGAGTCTGTCTGCTCCATGACTCAATAAGTGTCTTCACAGTCTTATTTCCCACCTTGACATCTGTTAAATACTTGTCACAATTTTCTAAGGCCAAATTTGCTCCGGTGTTACCATCCTTATTTTTATGGTGGTTTCTTGCAATATGTCCTGGCTTATTACAGTTTTTGCAAATAAAGTCTTTGGGTGCAGATTTGTTACCCACATCAGAGTTTTTATCTGACCTGGAGTTAAATCAGGAAAAAGAGAGTCTCACTAGACCATGGCTGTTACTTTCCTGCTGTGGTGTCTGCCTGGATATGTAATAGTTCTCAGCCAAAGAAATGGCTTTTTCTCACTCTCTGGTTAGTGTTCTTTTACTCAAAGTTGCACATCTGTGGGAAGGTTGTTGATGAATTGCTCCATTGCAAATATGTCAATGAGCTGTGGGACTATTTTGCCCTCTGGTTGGAGCCATTTAATAACGAGTTCTCTGAGTCAGGTGATGGCTTCTCGAGGATTGCCGACTGAGTGGTACTTCAGGGACTAGAATCTCTCCTGAGATGTCACATCTTCTCAGAACTGCTCTTTTCACAATGTCATACTTTTCTGACTGTTCAGTGTCCATATTGCTATAGGCAAGTTAGTCTTTACCTGTCATGTAAGGTACCAGCCTGATTGCACATTGCTGCGTTGGCCACTGGCAGGCTGCAGCAACCATTTCAAAACTTGTCAGGTATGCTTCAATAACATCTGAGGGACACAATTTTGTAAGTGTAATGTCTTTTAAGTTGTTTGTGTTTTGTTGCTTTTGAGGACCCATAACAGATCCTCTAGCTTTGATAGCTTGCAAGGCATCCAGCCATTGCCATTCCTGTCACTGCATCTCTTCTTTTTTCTGCTTCTCTGTCTCTCTTTGTTGTATAGCCCACCATTTGAAGAAGGCAGACATCCTTTCAGGTTCTTTCCTTGCCTGTTCTTCTTCTTCCATAACTGGTGCTGGCTGTACAGTCTCAATTTGGATTTTGCCTCTGCTAATTTGACTGCCATTCTTCTGGTAATCACTCCTTGGCTTGCTGCTGCAGGAGGCCTACCTTTCTTCTGTGTTTCACTGGTAGAAGGTCTAGTAACCATGCACAAAACTCCTTGCTTAGAGTATGTACAGCGTAAATTTCACTGCTGATACCATCTGTCTTTGAGGTGTAGATGAGGAAGTATAGGAAAAGCAGGAGCAGTTATAAATTCACAAGTAGCATTTTATTATTTTCAATAACAATTAAGTAAAATTGTTAAGGATAGCTATTTACAAAGGCAGTACAAACAAAGAAAACAAAGTCCTACATCTAAGGGTAACTCTGATTCTTAATTTCAATCTTTCTCTCTCTCTCTCTCTCTCTCTCTTTCTCTCTCCAACATACATTGCTACATAGATACATAGACACTGTCAGCAGATAAGGGCCTATGGCACATTCATTCTGCCTATTTGAGCTTGTAAGTTCCTTTTATGTTTTTCTAGAAGTTTGTTGCCCCTTACCCCTGACCTACAGAATTCCCTTATGTCTATACCATGCATTCTTAAATCCCATAATTGTTTCAGCCCCCACCACTTCCTCTGGCAGGTGTTCCACTGGTCCACCACCCTTTCTGTGAATAAATTCTTCCTCATGTTTCCTCTGAATTGCCCTCCCTCCAACTTCATCCCATGCCCTCTAGTCCTAAAACATCTTTTCCACTGGAAAATAGTGTATTTCTGTACCTATCCTCAAGCACCGGACGGTGCCCCCACCCACCCCGGAGGAGGCAGTCCCTAGGATGCTCCATCCTTCTCCCGGCTGACCCTCCAGCCGCCCAAGTCCATTCCTGAAACCCAGGTCACTAGCGCCGCAAGCAGAAATCCAACCACTGCACCGGCAGGCCGACTCAGATAGGCCACGTCTACTGCCCTCCCCTAATCCACTTCCCTTGTCATCCAGGTGAAAACTTCAATGAGGTTGGTCTGGCATGACCTCCCCCCAGTGAAACCATGCTGCCTTGGGTCCTGTAGTCCTTTGGCAACCAGATGTTTCACCAGTCTCTCCTTCAGCAGTGCTTCCATGATCTTTCCCACTACCAAGTTTAGGCTAACTGGTCTGTAGTTCCCCGCTTCCTCTTTGTTTCAACTTTTGTATAAAGGGACTACATCTGCTGTCCTCCAGTCTTTCAGTACCTCCCCTGTTTCCAGTGATTGGCTAAACAGGATTGCCAGAGGTTCAGCCACCACCTCACTTAGTTCCTTTAGGATCCTGGGGTGCACCCTACCTGGCCCCATTCCTTTATCGACTCTTATTCTTTCCAGTTCCTTAAGGACCCTTTACCATGTAAAGGGACTTATGTCCATTTCTACACCATTCCCACCCCTTGTTCTTCTTCCAGGCCCATTACCCTCCTCTTCTTCAGTAAAGACTTACGAGACATATCTGTTCCGTATGTTAGCTTTACTGTTGTCATCCTCCATGCAGCCCCCGTCTTCTCCCTTCAGTCTCACTTTCCTGCCTTTGCCCTTCTTTTTTCACTTATGTACCTGTAGAGGTTTGCCCCTCACGCGCACTGATTTTGTGATGTGCTCTTCTGTATGAGCTTTGGCTTTCCTTACTGACCTCCTGCCTCCCTTTGCTTCTCCTGGTACTTCTTCCTATCCACTTCTGCATGTGTCTTTTGTATTGCCTACATGCAATCTTTTGGCTTTCATTTTCTCCATTACCTCCTTGGAAAACCATAATAGCCTCTCTTCCTTTTCCTTTCCTAACCTGCTTAATGCATAATTCTGTTGCTCTTGTAATCCCTGTTTTAAATATTGCCCACTTGTCCTCCACCCGATTCCTCACCATTCCCATTAATTCTTCTTTCAAGCATGTCCCCATTTTCCCAAAATCTGCCCTTCTAAAATCCAGGATATGTGTTTTGTGCAGTTTGGTTCAGATCCTTCTGTGATTTCAAACCACAGTGACCGGTGGTCACTGTTCTAGTCTCCCCACTGTTACCCCATTACACTGTCCCTGTTTGTGAGCACAAGGTCCAGTAATGCCTTCTGCTGAGTTGGTTCCATGACCAGTTGCTTAAGGAATGCACCTTGAAGGGAGTCCAGGATAAATCTCCTCCTTGGCTGTTACTGCTGCTGGAAGGCTCCAGTCCACATCTGGAATATTGAAGTCTCCAACCAGCACCACCTCCCTCTTGTCTGCCATCCTTTGAATGGTTAGCATTAACTCCCAATCTGTCTCTTCATGTTGGGCTGGTGGTCAGTAGACCATCCCTGTGAGGATGGCTGACCCCATTTTTCTTTCCAGCTTAACCCACAGTATTTCTCCCCCATTTTGTTCCTCCTGGATCTCTGTGGCCTTTATGCCATCTTTTTTACATAAAGTGCTATTCCTCCTCCCTTTCTTTCTGCCTTGTCTCTTCTGAATATATTGTAGCCGGGTATGGCCATCTCCCAGCTGTGGTTATCATTACACCAGGTCTCTGTGATGGCCACAATATCCAGGTCCAACTGCACCATGGCAGACTCCAGATCCTCAGACTTATTGCTAAGGCTTCTGGCATTGGCACACATGACTTTCCATGATGTGAACTCCTGAACTGTTTAGCTGTTGTACTCAAGCCCCTCCTGGTTGTCTTTTATCCCTGGTTCTCCCTGCTGTCTGCCCTTCTGTTGAATTTTGACTCCTTTCTGCCTATCCACCCCTTGGGTGCCTAGCTCCATCTTTTGCACACTGCTTTGTAGAGATATCCTCCTCTTTGGGTTCGCTGGTTTCACTGCTAGCTATGGGGTGGTGGACAATTAGGTACCCACCTTGCTGGCCTCCCACACCCCTTGGCTAGTTAAAATGCTTGTCCATGTGGCAATTGCATTGCTGCTCTTTTTATAAAGTCACCAGAGATAGATATTTATGGGAAACCATAGGCCTGACAGACTATATAGGTCTACAACATATGAGTAGTCATAACTTAAAACTAGCAGGAGATATAAGTAGGACCAATAAAAGACAAAGATGGTTTATACAAAGAGTTGTAAAAAGATGGAATTTATTGCCAGAATATGTGATATTCAGCCCCACAATGGATGCATTCAAAAATAGATTAGATTCCTATATAGGAGCACATAAGTATGTGTATCTCCACTAATGTTTAGTGGCAAGATATCAATGATCTTCAGCCTATAAGTTTGTATCTTTCTGTGATACTTTGATTCTGTGATATGAAGTATTTGCCTGGCAATTAACTTCTGCATCCTGAGCTCCTTAACAGACATCCTGTTTTTCACAAAATGTATCAGAACTTTGTCAATTTCTTTTCTTGCAGGTGCAATAAGAAAGAACATGTTGTTCCAGAACTAATCTCCTGTTGACAACACTGCAAAAGAGTTCAGGAATGTCAAACTGCATCTGAAAGTTAATCCCCTGAGTTCCAAATAGCTTTTTGCAATCATTTCAATAATATAACTGTATACATTTTCAAACCAAAGGATTCCAGTTTCACAAAAGTTTCTCATATATTTTATAACCCCAGATAAGCAAGGGGGAAGAAAAGATAGAAACAGCAAGAAACAACAAATGAAGCAGGGAAATAGCGGTGGTGGGATCACAGTACTGTCAGAGTGATCAGTTCTAGGTCTCAAAAGAAAATTTGCCTGTGTAATTAGACAGACAAAAGACAGAAAAGGAGAGGATAGAACAGATCCTTATGTTTAACTATTTCTGTGCAACAAATAGGACAGGGCCTTATTCAAACCTGTCACACACATTAAGAAATAATATGTAGTTATACTATCTCTAGGCTTACCAGGATTTGACTTTCAGTTTTTTAAGATTTCGACTAAAAATATTGATGTTTATTCTTTAGCCTTTCTCCCAATCTTTTCCGATACATACTATCACAGACGAGTGAATCGTGACTTTTTAAATAAGGCTATCAATTTATTTTGATCATTAGAAATTTTACCTCCTGTGATTAAATCAGCATGATGCCAGCAGTGTGGTTTATTTTGGGGATGGAACCAAGTGGGTGTATAGTATTAACTTAAATTACACTGGCTAACAAACACTGCATATGAATAAAATGGTTCACTGAACAAAATTTGTACTGAACTGGACTGATGGTTGAAAAGTAATTTTAAGTAATGTCAGTTAACATCTATTTAGTTTTGGGAGACCTCATATCCAGTCATATTCTCACCAGAGTAATAGTCAATCAATTACATGCCACAGAAATATTAGCCCTCCCTCAAATTATCCCATCCTGTGACGTGAGAGCTGAATTAGGACAAAAAAATGCTAACTTATATTTCTCATTTCAAATGAGTCATTTAATTTATCAAGAACCTTATCTTTCCAGAAACGGTGTTCTGGACTGGTAGTGGAACAAGTGGTGCACTCTGAGCCAGAGTGGCTCATTTTCAGATGTGGGTAGTGGGGGGTGACTCCAATCACATTGACAGCAACAGCGAGCAAGGGGGTAGCTGTTTGTTTTTATCTGGTTACAAGAAAAGGATGACTGTTGTATAGCTAGGGTTGCCAGGATTCAATTGAAATCTTTTTAGAAAAAATAGATAAATACTGACGTAATTTTTTTTCTGGTGGTGTCTGGATTTGTTCAGAAACTGACATTTACTGACTATTACCGATTTCAATTGAATCCTGGCAATCCTAACTATCTCCTATGTATTATATGAGGTCTCATATCTCCCATTCTGTGAAAAAATAGGAGACAGAAAAGTTCATGGAATACTGTACAGTTCATAGTGGTAGGATGGTAACATGAATCCGCAACACATGAAGCAAGCATTTGTCAATTCCAAATGTTTGTTGCTTGGAAAACAATTTATGTTTTGTAATTTTGACCCCAAATGTTGAAGATACTTGTTGTAGAATTCACCTTATAGACATGACATGTACCATTTATAAAACAAAAAGTCAGAGGTTTGTTTGTGCTCTTCTGAAGGGAAAACATATTTCTTTTAAGTTCTTACTTGGTGTCCCAGAAGCCTGGGATGGGTGCTACTCTCAGAGCTGTCTGCAACAAGGTGTTGCTGACCTTGGTAGAGGGAAAGCATGTGTGAGTAGCACTGCAGTCGAAAAGGAGAGGTAGAACAACAAATTCCCTGTACCAAACCTTATTTTACTATTTTATAGCTTTGGTAAAATATTACATTAAGGTTTGGTACAAGGAATTTGTCATCCTGTCTTTGTTTTTCAACTGGAGTGCTGCTCACCCATGCTATTCCTCTACAGAGGTCAGCTACACTTTGTTATGAACCATTTATAGTATATTACCCAAAATGTCATTTCACACCAGAGGTGCAAAAAAAACATTGCATCCAGGATTTTAAACATGACACATGAAACATTTATAGGGTGATGTGGAAAATGGCTAGGTTGAAAGGTTGGAGTCAATATATTGAAAATTAGTGAAGTTATTAGTGAACACTGAAATAGCATAATGCTCAATTATAACTTGGGTATTTTACTGTTTGTACACCACATTTTCAGTATAGCCTTCTTATTACCCAACCTAATGAACCCTGTAGATGAAAATGTTCAAATCCCTGCCAAAATGTCACTCTGCAACACCGAAGCATCATTCCATACCATACCACAGGTATGAAAACACATTTTGGCCAGGAATTAAAAAATGACAGCTGACACATTCTTTAGGTGCTATGAAGAAATGGCTGTGATGAAAACTTGGGGTCACAATATTGAAAATTGCCAAAGTTACAAGCCTGCATTCATAAGTTTCAATGTAAGCTGATAACTTTGCTGTTTTTAATATTTTGTCCCAAATTTTGACATAGCTTTTTATGACCCTACCTCATGAACAAATTTTAGAAAATGTTCAACCTGCCTGAAATGTGATTTCATGCAGGGACTGCAAATCACCTTCAGGACACAAAACACATTTTGACCAGGATTTGAAAAATGACAGCTATCACATTCATGAGGTGTTGTGGTGAAATTGCTATGTTGAAAATTTGGGGTTGAAATATTGAAAATTACCAAAATTACGAGCCTGTGTTTGCAGATTTCAATGTAGGCTTATAGTTTATTTTTTTATATTTTACACCACATTTTCAACATAGCCTTCTTTTGACCCTACCTCATGAACAAGTGCAGAGAAAATGTTCAACTCTTCCCAAATGGTGATTTCCCATAGGGACTGTAAAGTCACCTTTAGAGACAGATTTGCCTAATTTCACTGAAATTGTTCATGATGTGGGGTCCCAAAAAGGCATGTTGAAAATACTTGATTTCTACACAGAAGGCAAGTGTCCATCTGGCCTGTCTCCAATGATAGTGGGTCCATTTGTTATTATTGTAACAACAAACACTTATCTAGTTTACTGTTAAATGAAGTCATACTGTTTGCATTAACCACATGTCCTGGGAGGTTGTTCCACATTTTTACAGCTCTTTGTGTAAAGAAGTTTCTTCTACTATTTTTTTTAATTGTTCTAAGTTGAACTGTTTCTTATGGCTTCTTAGATTGATCTCCCTTTTCAGGGCTGCAGTGGGTGTAGCCCTACAGACCTATTGCATTGAGAAAATTACTATGTCATTCCTTGCAACTGTACAACTTGATAAGGTGTCAATAGTGGCCTTTGAGCCTAACAATCAAAAGCACTCTGCAATGCACTTTTTTAGGGCTGCAGTGGGCATAGCCCTGCAGTCTTTTTAGGACCAGTGATTTAAAGGACTCCACATTCCTTCTGAAGATTTAAAGAAGCAGGATTGACTTAAAAAAAACAGACTCCCACAACTGCCCACTGTGCACTGTACCACCCCTTTTCAGGCACTGCAGAAACCTCTCCAGTTCCATCACCCAGTTGAGTCTATCCTTAGTAGTGCCATAGCTCACTATGCAAACTCCTCCTCCTCCTCCCTTCCTTCACCTCTACTAGTTTTTCTCAGCATAAGGATCCATGGAATCCAGTCCACTTCCTTCCTTTTCCAAACTTTTACAGATACCTTTGCTGAAGAATGAGTACTCCTACACTGCAGGCCAACCCTTCAGACATCACTGTTCTGTGTTCAACCTACTCACCCCAGCTGGTACATCTCCACAGCATGCTGACTCTGAACACACACACACACACACAGCTGTACAATGCTTGGTTTAAAATAAATGTTGATTTCTTTGACTGAGTGTTGGGGGAGGGTGTAATGGGAGGGCCATCCATTCACAGAGTGGCTGTGATATGATACTGAAGAAAGCAAAGAGGGAGAAAGTCACTAGTTAGAAAAGTGGCATAACTTGTTTTTGTGAACTACCTTCCTTTTCTTATTTCATTAACCTCCCCCCCCCTCCAGTTACATAGAAAGTTTCTTTTTTGTATGTATTCAAACCCCCCACCTGCTGGTGAACTGATCACGACAGTACATTCAATTCATTTTTTCATAAATGTTGTTTTCTGAGACTGCTGTGTGCTTTGGTTAGAATGGCATAGTGGCTAAGCAGCTGTGACATGAAATTTGGTGAGATTGCTGAGAGAGGAGGGAGCATTACAGCAGAGGTCACGTTTTAAAAAAAAATGTTGATTTCTCTGACTGAGTGTTGGGAGTAGTGTAAATGGCAGGGAGCCATCCATTCACAGAGCAGCTCTGATATGATACTGATAGAGGCCTAAAGCAAAGAGGGAGAAAGTCACTAGTTAGAAAACTGTCATTTCTTGTTTTTATGTGCCACCTTCCATTTCTTGTGTCATTAACCTTCCTCACCCTCCAATTACATAGAAATGTTCCTCTTTTTATGTGTTGACCTCCCCACCTGCCCGCACTGATCAGGACTGTACTTTCAATTCATTTTTTTTAAATGTTGCTTTTTGAGACTGCAGTAAACCATGGTCAGTAGGGGCTAAGTGGCCGTGACATGAAATTTTCTGAGACATTGCAGAGTGAGGAGGGAGCATCACAGCAGAGGTCACTTGTTTTTTAAAATGTTGCTTTCTCTATCTGAGTGCTGGGGATCGAGTGTAAATGATGGGGCACCATCTGCTCACAGAGCAGCTGTGATGTGATACGGGTAAAGCAAGCAGGGAAAAAGTAAATTCACTATATAAGTGAAACAAAAATGGCAGCTGGACAGTTTTTGAAAATTCCAAAGTTGTACAGTGATACTGCTTGGTACTGAGGTGGATTGCTACTGGAATTGTTATTCCCATTCTGTGTTGGCATTACAACTGTACCCTGCAGGGTGCATGTTAGAGACCTGATTTTTTTAACCCATTTTCAAATAAGATATGCCTGCTTCCAGTTAAAGCCTTTCTTTTTACATCACGTCCAATTTCATACTATTAGAAAATTATCTGATGAGGACTTATAAAAGAAAAATCCTTCATAAATAAATAGTAATACAACACATCTCTTAAACATAATTAAAATTATTCTGGCTATTTTTTTGGTGCTACATGCTCTTTAAAGTGAGAGAGAGAGGGAGGGAGAGAGAGAGAGAGAGAGAGGCAGAGATGGTGCTACAAGCTCTTTAAAGTGAGAGGGAGAGAGAATATGTGTGTGTGTTACTCTTATCTTGATTCACTACATAAATTCTACTTATTCATTTAATAGCTTGTGTGCACACACTGGTAACTAAAACTTCCAACAGATAACTAATGTGCCACCCAGGGGTGCAATTATGGTGGAGGGGAGGTGAGGGGGAGCATTTCATCATTGCAGTCTTGAATAACGTACTATAAAATCCTCTTTTGTTTGTGTCCCCCTCAACTATTGCACCAAAGTTACTCCACTGGTGTCACCTCCCCATTTAACAAATGTTTCAAAATAAAGTTTCATACCTGTACATAGGCAAGATAATGACCATTTGAAAAATTATAAATATTGCTGAACTCCTCAAAGGATTGTATGCCATAACTTGAACATCAGGCCATTTCTGGAGGCTGGAATTGATGGTTTAGATTGTTTTGGTAGGAAGAAAGAGAAGCCATTTATGGCCTAAGATTCTGAGGAATTCATTCCAAGTCTTTATAGATAAAAGTGTAAGGGGATGAATTGATATTTACTTTTTATTATATTATAGGATGCAGTAGCACCCTATAGTTTAGGTTAGTACAGCACTCAAATGTTAAATTCAAAATTTTGCACATTAATAACTTTGGAGTACTTTGATGAAAAAGCCCAACATTTGGCATGCATAGTCATTATGCCGGAGTGTCAAGATATGAAAAGTTTCATGATGACATCGTTCATGCTTTTTTTTTAGATATAACGTGGTACAAATGTGAAATTACAATCTCCTCTAAGACTTTGTGAAGAGCCTTCACTGGCTCTGGGGATTCTACAACCAAAGACAGACCAGTGCGTATGTTTCGAGCGTGAAGAGTCCTAATCATTTATAACCTGTGGAGATTTGGGGAATATATTCTGCCAAGTAAGGTATACTCATCATGCAAGTATTAGATTCTTCAACATTAAATTAATCTATCTTCTATGCCCCTGCAGTTGGAACAGAACTTTTATGACCTACTATAGCACTGTTGGGAGAGGGAGTTTCAGAGTTGCTTGGCCCCCAGTGTGCAGCAGTGCATGTTTGATTGAAGCTGGGATTTAAATGCAAATAGGCAGAGAGAAAAGCAATAATATTGCTGCAGTTCTTGCACAGAGACATAAGTGTTGTAGATAGGACTTTGCACCCCTGCAGCAATGTTGTCACCTGTGTGCAGATAGTCCTTAAGAGGCAACATAACATATATAGACTCTCCCTCTGTCAGTCATCCACAGATGGGGAGAGGGTCATCCTTGCATGGGATGGGGGGGGAGGTGGTCATGATGATGTGCATTTTGTGGTCCTGATGTGTGTCTTTAAAAAAAACTGTCAGTTCCAGACTCTGGTACTGCTCACTGGCTAATAGGACAGGCCACACTGAAGGTTAAGCAAATGTAAATAAGGTTGAGCTGCTGTCTGCTGGTTGGTGGCATTGGAAACTAGAGCAAAGGTCATTGTTTCCTTCTGCTTTTTAGGGCTACAGGTGGTCACTGATCCACAGAGAGATGTGTTTACATACATTATCTTAAAGTCTTATTTCTTGATTTATGAATTTGTTTGTTAACTGAGTAGGTTATCTAGGAGATGATACCATTTTCATGAGTGACATGGGTAAGCAGAAACATTTTTTTCAATACCTCAAGCTGCAGTTCTGTACACCATGCAAGTGCATGAGTGTATGCATCTATAACAGTTCCTGCTCTGTCCTGCCTTATTCCTTCAGTAATGGTACTCATTCTGGTCTTTGAGACAGTTTCAGCACCAATTCATGATGTTTCTTAATGATAAGCTAGCCTGATATGTTATTTATTTAATAAGAAACAGTGATATAATTCAATCCTTAAAAATGTGGTGAATTCAAGAAAGTGTGCATTGAATCTACAATTCTTTAATTAATAAAGAAAGATTTGCATGGCCTTTCGAGTTGTATTTTATCCCACTATACATGGAGCAGTTTTTTTTTTATGTTTGACTTTTATGTTTTTAATTTAGTCTGGTTTCTTTGTACTTTTATTATGATTATTATTTCACTACTGACTCAATACTTACCTTTATATCTAGAGTAAAATACCAAGGGTAAAATCAAACCACGTAAAACAAAAGTGGCAGACTAATATGCTTCAGAAAATGGCAGCAGAGATGTTTCTTAAACAGTTCAAAAATATCTCTAGTCTATTTGAGTTTATGATTCAACCAGGAAGGTTCCATTGAGCAAAAGCTGCTTTGCTAGAATGTCCTGGCTCAAAAAAAAAAAAAAAAAAAAATTCCCACATATAACAGAAACTATAACATGATCATAAGTATTAAACATATAAAAAGATACAGTGCAAAATTACAAAACTGTAACCTCAAAAAACAGTTACAAGTACATTATAAGTTAAAATACAATAAACTATTGATTCTAGGGAGAGTAACTAATTAATTAATCTGCAGAGATCTTTGAATATTGTTCCATGAACATGAACCAGGACAATGATGATACATGGATATGACATCACAACTGACTATAAAATAATATGTTATTCACATACCTGTGTACAATGGCAACTTACAGCTAAACAAATACAAGCACATCTGACCAGTTACTGTAGATCTATAATGAATGAATTTTTAATCCTATGTATTTATTTAGTTATTGAATTTTGGTAACCAGATGGGCTCACTGAATCCAGAAGTCCCTTTTTCAGGGGCAACCAGTCAATCTTGTTTAATCTTGTAACAGAAACATTAAAACAGCCATATTAGTCAGAAAAAATCATCACATTGTTTTTTAGCATTAATATATTTCAGACATGATAAGATTGATCATCAGTGCATTTTTATTGCCATGACATTTTTTAAACAGCATTTATTACAAATGTTATATTATTAATGATGGATACTACCATAATTTGTTTTTTAAATCCTTTCTCCTGAGGTTACCATTTGACTTCACATACTGGATTCTTACTGGGGATATATTAGGAGGGTCGTGGCACACATTTCTGATGGTAAACAGCACCATGCAAAAATATTTAATTTACTCAAGGTTGGTATGAACTGAGAGCAAGGACTTTTACAAACTTCAAATCTCCATATCTTAGTTTAGGAGTGAAACACAATTAAATGACAGATATATTAATGTTTTTGCTAAAATACATTATTATTAATAGAATGTGGTGAATTTCTTTTTTGCTGACAGATACTGCTGCTTTAGAAATCAACTTAAAAACAAATACGTTCTACTTTGTTACATACTATGCACACTGATTAGTAAAACAAATAAAAGCCAAATGGTACCCACTGGGTGTGTTTTATGGCTGTCATTTGAGTAATTTAAGCTGTGTTGTGCCCTTCAATTTCTTAATGCAGCTGGGATTGAGACAAGAGACAGGTAGTCAGATTTTTGCTTGTGAAGAGTGAATGGTGAGATCAGAACATGAAAGAAGATTAATTCAGTGCAGATGTTGTTGACATTTTAGCTAAAGTAGATTCCTTATAGGGACAACCTCTATCTTTGGCGATTGTACGAAAGTCCTGTCTCTAAGTATTTATCATACAACTGCCAAAAAATAGCATCCACAAATCCTGAAAATATGTACAGTGGTTCTACACTCAACAATAAGAATGCAAAAAATACAGGATTAACCTTATTGTCAGGGTCATAGTGATTTGAATGTTAATGCATTATTTAAAAAGAAAAACTACTGAGGCATAAATGTACCCTCAAACAGATGACAGGCATTGTTTCTTTTTTGTATAGTATTAATTGTGAAATTCTTCTAAGGTCTGTGAGAAACATTTAATATAGCAACATTCATGCTATAAGCAACTTGTGATACGTAATCTGGGTGGCTTCTGGGGAATACTCTGAAAGAGAACACTCAAGACACCAGTTTAATTTAAATGAAATGTGCTTCACTTTTTATTAATGGTGGACAAACTGCTTGTATTCAACTTAACAATAACTTTTTATTTATTTATTTTATTAAAGATCTTGGAAGACACCTGTGAGTGGTTGCTCGTTGAGAGGTTCCACGTCATTACATTAACTGAGAGTCACAATCATGGTGGACAAAATACAGATTTGATATATATATATATATATATATATATATGTATATATATATGTACAAAATACAGTGTACAAACAATACAGTTGGTGGCTCAGACAACATAGAATTTGATGGCAGATAAGGACCCCTTGGCCCACCCAGTCTGCCCATTTCTCTACCTAATGGATAAGCTGCAGATCATAGTTAACCAGCAGCCTACTTCTTTCTACCCCCACCAGATAACAATGTATACCTGCATCCTATAAAGTGACAAGGACAGAGGGGGGGGATAATGTGATATGGGAAAGTGCTAAGATAAGTAGGAGTGGAGGGACTAGGATAGGGCATGGGTGAGGAGACGATAGAGTGTGTAGGGGGTGGGGCAAAGTGCTGCTGAGAGACTATCCTGGAAGGATTTGAATGGGAAAGTGCTGGGGTAGTCTATTGCTGCATGCTGGGTTTAGCGGTGAAACATACAGAAGCTACTATCAGTGAGGTGCTGACACAGCCTACGTTTAAAGGATCCCAGTGTGGTGGCATTGGAGATATCAGGAGGTAGGCCATTTGTCCAGAGAGGAGCACAGTGAGCAAAAGAATGCTGAGCAATGGTAGTCCAACACCTGGGAATGTGGAAGATTTGGATGGATGAGCACCTAGTGTGTCTGGCAATTGAAGTGGAGCTAGGAGTCTCTGTACCCCAGGGGAAGTAGAGTGTAGAGTGGCCTTTTGTGCAAGGAAGGCAGAGTTTGATATCAGATTCTGTAGCTCAAGTGAAGCCAGCCAGTCTATAATTTTGGTCGCAACTTGCATCACACTAACAGAAACCTCCTTTTCCTGACACCCTTCTACCTATGTTGAGCTCAGCTGTTGCTTGTTACAACTCCTCTCTCAGAGAGATAGGCAATAGAGTTAACCATACAGTGCAGTAAGGCAATTTATGGGTGAAAAGGTGTGATGAACATAAACTTCATCACATAATCTCCCCTCAAAGTAATGCCCGTGGCACCCTCAGTATGGGCCATAAGAGACCCATCCTCCTGAGAGAAAAAAAATCTACATTGCCATACTGGTTACCTGCCCAGTGGGGCATATCAAATGAGAAAGGCTGCAATGCCAAATACCATCAGGTGACCAAGGCATTGGTATCCTGCACATCATGTAATCACTTCAGGATGGTGTGATCAGTAATTAGGGTGAACTTCCATCCCAACAGCAAGTGCTGTAGGGTGACTACCACCCACTTATTACTGCCAGGCACTCTTTTTCCAGTGTGACATTGCACTGCTCCTGAGAAAACTTTTTGAGGGAGATATAAGATGGAGTGAATCCCATCCTCAAAGTCATGTGATAACACTGCCTCCACCCCACCTCAGAGGCATCTCTGTATAAAATTAAGTGGTGGTTGAAATATGGGTTCCATTTAACTAGCCCCTTACACAGCACATTTTGATAGCCTGAAATGTCATCTAGCACTCAGGTGACTAACTCACCTATAGTCAGGGCACTTTTCTTGGTCAGGTCAGTCAGTGGGTGTACCAAAGGTTGAGAATTCCAGAATGGGCTGATGGGAACATCCTGCAAGTCAAGAAAGGACTGATTCTGTCTTAATATTTGGGATGGGGCAGTCAGCTAGGACCTCTACTTTGTTGATAACAGGGTGTACCTGTCTAATCACAATGATTTAGCTCAACTATTTAGTCTTCTGCCACCCTAGATTGCATTTTTAAGCATTGGCTGTGAGACCTTCCTCCTAGAGTGATTGAGGTACCATGGTCACATCCTTCAGGTTGCTGTCCCAAGCAGGTCTACATATGACAACATCATCCAGGTACACTTCTGTATACAGTCTGTGGGGACAGAGGATGTAGTCCATCATTCTCTGGCAGGTGGCTGGGGCTCTATACTATCCAAAGGGAAGCACACTAGATTGATATAGGCCAAATGAAATGGAAAAGGCAATTTTCTCATGGGACTGAAGAGTTAACGGGATTTGCCAACACAACTTGGTCAGGTCTGGGGTATTACTGCAACAAACCTTCCCCAGTTTGAAAAGTTTGCCTGCCCATGGCATATGGTATGTGTCTATTGTAACATTAATAATTTACAATATTTTTACCCCAAATTCCTCAACTGCAGCCCTATCAGCTCTGGCCATAGTTTGTTTTAAATGAAAGCCCTAGTTCTTCCATTAATTCATTATATCTAATTATCTTGAACATCATTAGCATGTCTCCTCTCTCTCTCTCTCTCTCTCTCCTCCCCTCCAGTATATACAATCCAAGCACCTGCAGTCTGTGTTCATACTCCCTGTAATTCAGTGTCCTGATAATTTTGGTTGCCCACCTTTTGGCCCACTCTATATTATTTATGTCCCTTCTTAAGTAAGTGTTCCATACTACAGAACAATAGCCTAAGTGGGGTCTAACGTAGTTTTTGCATGGAGGCATAATACAATTCTTACCTCTGGACACAAATGCCTTTCGTATGCAACCAATAATTCTATTTGCCATAATTATGGTCTTATTACAATGGTAGCTAAAACTGAGATCTTTATCAGTATAAATACTGGGGAGTACAGAGTTGAGCATGGGGCTAAAGATTAGCTGCCACCCCTTTAACTAGGAACAGTAATTGGGAGCCAGCTATGGTCACATGTTATGCTAATTAGTGTCCAGCTGGGACTAGGTAATGGCAAATTCCTTTGTCCTCTGATCAGTCTAGGATGTTCCCTGTGCTAATGAGATGTGCCTCTAAGCTGCTAAATAAACCTTATCTTGTTCACCATTTTATGCATCCGACTCAGTTCATTCAGTACCTAGTGACTCCTGCAGCAGAAGCACCAGATGAGAAAGCAGAATACCAGGAGGTAAAAGGTCCTTTAGTGGCAGACCAAATACCAAAATGCCACACATGGTGGAGAATACGGGCCTTCTTCTTCTGCTCAGACTCCCATCTCACTTGCTCTGCATCGTTGGGTACCCCAGAGTCATCACCCAATTGTGCCTGAACTGTATGCATGCTCAGAAAGAATAAACTTGGTAGCAGACAGGCAAATTAAAACTGAACTGTTCTCTATTGAAGTAAGCCTCCTGCATTCTGCCTCTGCATATATAACTCTCCTTGCATATTAATGTGCTCCAAATTAGGACACTGTCTGTGCAACTAAGGTACAAAGTTTTTTTATGGCTCTACCAACCCCATGGAGCTGCATGCTACAAACCTCGGCAGGCTTCTGCAAACTCCATGTCTAGAAAGTGCACCAAAATCTAAAACTCAGCTCCCAGCCAGCGAAAGCACAGACTATACACTGCAGTTTCTGCCCAACTGCCCTCTGCTGCAAGGCTCAGCCACCAAACTATTAAACCAGCAAAGTGGCAGCACAATTTAAAAGTATTTTTCCTGATGCTGTCTCGGGATTGCAGCTGCAGCAAATGCAAATTCATACACAAACCCTGCTAACTAGCAGCCTGCAGACCTTTTCTAACATTGTAGGCTGTGAAGAAAAATAAATGTGTGCTGCATATTACAAGCCTGCTAGTGAATGAACTATAAATTACAATCATAGCTAGCCTGAGCACCAGGGTGCTGTGGACTGCCTGTTCATTAACTATTAAACCAGAGACATATGGCTTTCTGTTATTTTAAGTCGAGCTGCCTTCCAATACACAGACATTTGTTTTGCCAGTTCTGTCTGAAGAAAGTATTTGAGGCTTCTAAACTTTGAAGAGAGCAATAAATCTCTCAACACAAATACTTTGGATAGCCTGGGTGGGAGTCACTCAGCCAAACCAAAGCCTGCCATTTATCTTTTGAACCTACTGCAACATGGTCATCTTGCATTCTTTCATCTGCCCTGACATAAGCCGCTGCCTACAACTACAAAATAAGAAGCAACCTTTCCCCCTGTTGGCAGCCATATTGGGAATGTCAAATTAGCCAAGAAGCCTATGCTACAGGTCCAGTGGCCATCTTTGTAAGGGGCACCAGCTTGTTCAAAATGACCTCACTCCATGGAAAGTAATGGCGGCCATGGTTTTGAGGGGCACCCATTGAAATGAATAGACACTGCAACAAATGGCTGCATCTTGCAAAAGAAAAGTTTATTTCAATAACAGACAACAACAAACTAGAGTGGAAGTTGTTTATTGAGACATCCATTGATGAAAGTTGCTTACATACAGTATAACTACTTGTCTACAAAAAAAAAAACTTTTTATTCTCTCAATGAATCATTTCTATCAAGACATCTCGTTCTCTCCATGACAACCACTCCTACTCATCCCTATGACCTTCATCCAGGGCCACACAGCTGCTCTCCAACCATGTCTTCTGAGGACACTGATGCCTCGAGCACTGCCTGCTCTGGGGCTACACCTTCACCTACCTCGAGAGCATGGGGTCTCAAGATTGAAACTATGCTGCATGACATCTGGTCATCCATTCCAGCCCAAGGCATGTCCACTATACAGGCCATCCAAGATGACCTTGCCTACCTTAAAGCTATTCCCACACACTCAACAGTCTACTCCAGCTTGCAGCCAGTATCATTCTCAGCACTACCTCATGAAGATGCTGTCACCTGGCTCAGGCAATTTCAGGCCTGGATCTCCATCGATGGTTAGATTGATCCCTTATGAATTTCCAATGCTCTGCGCTTCCTCCTGAGAGGGATGGCCATATCATGGTTCAATGCCCTTCCAGACCAGATGACAGGGAATAATGTCACCCTGTATTCTACCTTCAAGGACTACAGTATTTCTTACAAGCTCATCCACCCTAGTTGTGACAACAGCAACTATGGGAGCGCATTATGCAACCCTCCGAATCATTGGAAGCATTTATAGTGGACATTGAATCACAGTACAAACATCTACAAAAATCAGAAAAAGACCAGATTACAGCATTTTCTGGGGCCTGCCTCCACAATTTCATAACTACGTTATCCAACAAAGGCCAATCACCTGGCTAGACACAATCCAAGTGGCCCGGATAGAGTCTATTTCCATGCTTTGGCCTACCACTGTTCAGGACCCACAGTCCTCACAATTGGCTGCACTTGCTACTTGCATCCAACGGCAACAAAAATGATTGACAAACTCATTTGAACTGTCAACAGCATACATTTCCCCACTGCAGCTCCCCTGCAACTCCTGTTAATGCCCCACAGCCACCTCCACAGTGACCTGAGCCACTTTCATCTTTCGGAGCCAGTGACCTGATAGTGGTGCTGGTTCAGGGGTCACACTGCTGCAGTCTGCCACAAACTACAAAACTACAGCATCACAGAAAAAGAATGCCTAGCCGTGGTCTTTGCTGTAAAGAAGTTTGACTGCTACCTTCGCTACTCCTCCTTCACAGCCATCGTGGATCACTCAGCCCTCAGATGGTTGTTCGAAATGAAGGAACCAGTAGGAAAGTTTGCCCAATGGGTCACCATACTGAAAGGCTACAATTTTGAAATCTAATACCGACCAGGTCGAGTTCACTCCAATGCCGATGCTGTAAACCAGAGACAGTATCCCTCCGTAACAACCTGTCCTGATGAAGAAGCCTGCCTACAAGCTCTCCCCTTCTACTCCACAGATGAGCTCCCTGTGAACACCCCTACAGCATCTCAGGTCACTTTGCTGCTCCCAAATGCTTCTATGGAGAAAAGTACCAATCCTCAACTATTACAAGCAGCTGAAGAGCTTCTTTCAACCTCCAGCACCAATATCTCCCTGGTCACGATTAAACTTCAACAAAGAACTGATCCTCAGTTTACAGACATCATCACTTATCTTGAGTCTGGAACTTTACCGTAACAAAAGAAACACCACCAGGATGTACAATTCTTTGCTTTACAGTATTTTCTCAATGCAGAGTGCTTTTTCACATTTGGACCAAGAAGGGCAAGGGCCATCGACCGACAGAACTCACGACAGTTAGTTGTGCCAGCCTCTCTAGTCTCTGAAGTTCTTCACCACTTATGCCTCTCCACATTGTGGAGGTCATATGGGTATCCACAGAACTCTCAAATACAAGGTTCCACTTCTCTGGCCTCACATGGACAATGACAGTGTCCATTTTGTCAAATCCTGCCAGCCCTGTTCCCAAAGAAAGCCTCCCACCAAACCAACCAAGGCACATATCATTCCAATGCCTGTAGCCACAGAACCTTCCAAAGAGTCAGAGCACAGATATTCTTGGCCCCTGCCTACTCTGCCCTGACTCCAGCAACAAGTACATTCTTGCCTTTGTGGACTACCTAACTAAATTCTTGGAAATGATCCCATTAAAAGACATTAAAGCTGCAACAGTGGCAAGTGCCTTCCCTAATACAATCATTTGCTGTCATGGTACCCCAGCATACCTGCATTCAGACTGAGGAACTAATTACCTCTCATCTATTTTGTGAGAAACCTGCAAACTTCTCGACATCGAAAAGACTCATACAACCAGTTGCCTTCCACAGTGCAATGGACAAAGTGAGAGAATAATGTTGACCATTCTTAACACACTATCCAAGTACCTGGATGAGACTCACGACATTTGGGATCATTGTGTTCCCTTCATTCAGTTTGCATACAACTCCAGCCCTTGTGTCAACAGCACAGAGTGCATCCCGGTTTTTCTAGTCCATGGATGTCACCCAAGAACACCTCTGGACAAAGATCCCTCATTGCTAGAGGTCCCAAAGTCAGCTTTCTCCTTCATCATCCCAATGTTGGAACAGGTTGAACTTGCAAGACCAGTTGCTATTGACACCCTGGGACAGAGAAAAACAGCAATGCAAAAAATGTCTGCAGCCAAGTGTCACAATCCTTCATTTTCTGTGGGGGACATTGCATATTTGTGTCAAGCTGTCCTTATTCCAGGCACCACCAGAAAACAGTTTCTCCTCTGAATGGGTCATTTTACATTGTGGAAAAGTTTCCCAGTTCATTTTGCTTGCACCAAAGTTAGATGGGAAGCTGGTACACAATAAAATTCACATTAACAGGTTGAAGCACTGGTACTTGCATGAGTCCCTCCCTAATGATCCCAGTCTCCCAAGTAATGAAGTTCTTTGAACCTGCAATACTTTCAGAAACTGAATTTCCTGCTGACAACTTGACAACAGTTCCACTAGCACCTCACGGTACTGACACTTATCAGCCAGACCCCGTTCTTCCTGCCCAACCAGATGGACATTTTGGAGCTTATCAGCCTCTTGCATCTTCTCAGTACTCTCTTATACCCCAAACAGTGTATCAGATCTAGAAGATTCTGTGTAAAAAGTACATTCATGGATCTTGGTCATACATGTTAAATGGTGTGGGTATAATAGTGCTCAGAACTCATGGGTCCCCTTTTCTGACTTGACCACATCCTGTCAAGAACTAGCTCAAGCCACCCACTCAGCAATCCCAACTGACTGTAAAAGTCACAGAATCCAGTGAACTTATTACTCAGACTCAGTGTAGTGATTCTGTCAATTCTGTGTCTTACCAGTCTGCAATTTGCTTCTGAATTCCTGTATGATCTAAATATTTTTCTCTTCTCAATTTCAGCATTTTCAGTCAATTAACTAATCAGTCACCTTCTAGTACTGTCTCTATGATGCTTTTAAATGTTATTTTACTGTTACAAAGCTTTTGCTACTTTTTACTGTTGTTCATGCATACCGATGTCTGTACTTGTTCGAGGGTACTCACATTTACAATACCCGGGGTGATGTGGAGTACAGAGTTGAGCATAGGGCTAAAGATTAGCTGCCAACTCTTTAACTAGGAACAGCAATGGGGAGCCAGCTATGGTCACATTATGCTAATTAGTGTGCAGCTGAAGCTAGGGAATGGCAAATTCTTTTGTCCTCTGGTCAGTCTAGGATGTTCCTTGTGCTAATGAGATGTGCCTTCCTAAGCTCCTAAATAAACCTTATCTTGTTCATCATTTTATGCATCTTACTCAGTTTGTTTGGTACCTAGTGACTCCTGCAGCAGAAACACCAGATGGGAAATCAGAATACCAGAAGGTAAGAGGTCCTTTAGTGGCAGACCAAATACCAAAACACCACAATGCCAAGATCATTTTCCCTGTCTACTTCTTTAAGTTTCTGTCCATTCAAATAATATTCTTGATATTTATTAATGTGTGCCAAAATGTAAAATGACACATTTGTCTTAATTAAAGTGCAGGTTATTGTCTTGGGCCTATTTTTCTATTTTTTTCAGGTCCTATGCTAGTAGTTCTGTCTGCTCCTTGGTATGGCCTTGTCTCCCCAGTTTGAAGTAATCTGCAAACTTTATACACAAATTTGAAAGGTTGTTGTTCATGTTAGATATAAACAGCCCAAACAGCACAGGACCCAACACTGAGCCCTGTGGGACTCCACCCATCACTTTACCCTCGGCTGACAGATGCCCTCTGACTTGTACCCTCTGAGGTCTATTTTCTAGCCATCTTGTGATCCAGACTATGAGTTTAATATTCAGTCCTTGTAAAGTTTCTTTATTAGTATATTTTGTGGGACCTTATCAAAAAGCCATCTGTAGCTCGAGGTATATCACATCTACTAGTTGATTTTTTCACCAGTGTCTGGCTTACTTTCTTATAAAAAGCTTAGGTGTTTGTGGCACATGATCTATTTTGCCTAAAGCCATGTTGACTTTTTGTCTGTCAGCCCTTTGTTGTAAATGTCTTCTTCTATTCTTATCTTTATCAGTTTCCATTACTTTTCCAATAGCTAAACAAGGATAATGGGGCTATAATGGCCCAGGTTCCTCTATCCCTTTTTTGTGTATGGGCATCACTGTTGCTTTATGCCAGACATCAGGAACTCCCTAAATTCACTGACATACTGAACAGTTCAGTAAGTGGATCAATAAGCCATTTGCTCATTTCCTTCAGTAACCTAGAATGTAAATTGTCTGGTCCTGATGCTTTGTTTGTTTTCAGTTTATTTAATTGTTCAGTTACTTCCTTTCTGTTTACCAGTTTATTTTCTATCAACACTGCTGTGTCATTATCATCCCTAATAGCATACATTGGTGGTATATTATCCTATTTATTAAAAACTGAGCAAAAATTGCTTAAAATCTTCTATCTCTTGTGGTTCTGTAACCTCCTTTGTACCTTTAAAAAGTGATCCTACAGATCTATCAACTGCCTTGTTTACATATGCATAAAAGGACTTATAATGTATGGTGGAACGTTGTTATCTGGTGTTTTTTATCTTTTCCTCATGTTGTTATGCCATCGATGTGACGTGATGAAGTTGTTAACCCATTGATGGTACGTCACATTGATGGCATAACAAAACAGAATGCAGCGAGATAAACATTCCACCGCACAAGCGCATCACAGTCTTTCACCGTATGCAGCATTCAAAAGGCGGTTACTCGTTTGTTTAGTTTTAATTTACTTTCTCGTTAGCTACCTGGTAATCGAGAAGAGTACTCTCAAAGTGTTTCGGATGGCGCACTGTTGACATCGATTCGCTTTTGACTCTAGTTATAAACTTCCTAGTCAAGCATGGACAGCGATTTTTTTTTTTTTTATCCTGTCCACGCCTTCACTCAGGTAAACGTTGTTTTCCCTTCTGTTTTGTAATTATGTGCCTGGACTGCTTTACATGTACACTATAAAAGACAATGTATGGGAGCAGTTAACCAACAAATGTTGAATTCTCATCTTGAGGTTACCATGGTTGCGAAAACCTCTTGAGCCGCTTCCTAGGTTTACAGACCATGGTAACCTCTCGATGAGAATACAACGCGGTTGTTAACTGCTCCCATACATTATCCTCTATATTGTTATTCTGATGAGCAATACAGAATTCAGCTTTCTTTCTCTTTTTCTTAATTATACTCTTGCTCAATTTTAATTCATGCCTATATCTATTCTGGGAAAAAAATATTCAAAAATGGCCAAGTTATGCCACTAGGTTATCTGACAAAAAATGCTTTGCAATACCAAGGATGAGAACCTCACAAGGACAACAATCTTTATCATATGTACTTCCTTTTTTTTAAATTCTCTTTAGTCTCTCTTTGAATGTTTAAACAATTCACTTTTGACTTTTAGGATGAAGTTAAAAATATCTTTTGTTTGAAAATGAGTGTAAGTGTTTTACTTGGATATGCTGTGTTTGTGTATTATCTTTTATACTATATAACATGTTAGTTCTATGTTTTTTAATGTATGCATTGTTTTTATGTACACTGGTTGACCATGAAAATGGGTCTTTGGCCCATGGAATTTCCATTTTAAATAAATAAAACAAAACAAAGTTCAAAGCCCCATTGAAATACATTGAACCACATACCTGATTTCCTATATTCACAGTCCGGCTTTTAAGAGTGAAGACGAGTAGGTGGTCTATAAAATATTATGGTGTCAGAGCCCCAGTGGGTAAGTAACGTTTAGGGTGTGTGTGGGATGATTGGTGCTGAGTGGGAGGGTCAATGGGATTAACAGTGCAACAGACATAGATAGTTTTCTATTTTACAAGGTTAATAAAAATACAAGGGCAGTTTTTATATTACAGGTAGGGTTGCCACTTGTCAGGTTTTTACCTGTTGATCAGGTTTCAGGGTCTTTATCATGTAATCTGGTTTTGCTTTGTGCTGGTCAGGTTTTTGAGCCATTTTTATTGCTCACATACTTCTGAAACATATTGTTTCATGTCATTCAGTGTTTCAGCTATGTGTCCAGGTTACAAACAAGTTCTGTTGTCAGTATAGCCTTTTGTTTGTGAAAGCAGTCCACCTGGGAGGTGTAAAGTATGACCATTAACACCATTAGCACTTACTTGACCTACTATTTTCCACTGCATCTTAAACTGGCATAGCAGCAAAGTTGCCCCCACATTTTGTAACAGCAATACAGCCAGTTGTCTTCAGCTTTCATTTGCTGTTAAACATTTTCATCTCTAACAGAATTTAGGCATTTTTAAAAGTTTTAAATCATTTTTTCCTCAAGAAAAAAATATGGTCACTTCCTTGGCTTTGAAATAGTACTGTGGACATAAAAAGATATAGGCCTGGATATTCAGACTACATCAGGCAGTGGTGCAAGCCTGGGCACAGCGCAATTGTGATATGCTGGGGCTAGGTCCAGGTGATATTCAATGGGGATGCACCATGGCTCAGCACTGTTGAATATGGCAGGGCCAGCGCACATACTGTGCATGGCACAGTGGCACTGCACCAGTGCAAGCCACAGAGAGGGAGCATGGGGATTCAACAGCGCAAGTGCAGTTGCGCTAGGTGCATCACCCGTGATATTCAGCAGGGGCATATAAATGAGGCCATAATATATTCAAGGTGCAAATGGGGCCATTTGCATGTCATTATGGCCCCATTTGCATGCCTTGCACAAGGCAGCCTGGTGACTTGTGCCTGGCACCCTGCACAGCATGATGTCTGCTGTGGGGATCCTGGAGCATCCCCCACCCCATAGCCGCGATTGTGTGGTATATGTTTAACAAGAAATCCCTGCTGGTTTAGTGGACCCCGTGTCCCCAGTTCCCTTATAAATATAAAATAGGACCAGCCCTGGTAGTATAGTGGTCCCCCCTCCCACCCGAGTCCCTGATTCCCTGATATATTTAAATATGACCATCCATGGTGGTCTAGTGGAACCCCCCACCCATTGCTGCGATCGCAGTAAATGTTAATGAAATCATTCCCTGGTAGTCTAGTGGACCCCCTCCCTCCTCACCCTGATCGGTGGTAAATGTAGAATCCTTTAACCCCTCATAGTGTAGTGGGGCCATGTCATGTCCTCTCCCTGATCCACCTCCCTAGTCACCCAGTCAAAAATTCAACGAGGTTTGTCTGACATGACCTCCCCTGGTGAAACCATGCTGCCTTGGGTCCTGTAGTCCATTGACAACCAGATGTTCCACCAATCTCTCCTTCAGTAGTGCTTCCATGATCTTTCCCACTACCGAGGTGAGGCTGACTGGTCTGTAGTTCCCTGCTTCCTCTTTGTTCCCACTTTGTATAAGGGGACTACATCTGCTGTCCTCCAGTCTTTGGGTACTCCCTGTTTCCAGTGATTGGCTAAACAGGATAGCCAGAGGTTCAGCCACCACCCTCTTAGTTCTTTAAGGACCCTGGGTGCACCCCATCTGGCCCCATTGCTTTATCAACTCTTATTACTTCCAGTTCCTTCAGGACCCTTTCTCGTGTAAAGGGACTTGTGTCCATTTCTGCACCATTCTCACCCCTTGTACTCCCTTCAGACCCATTACCCCCCTCTTCCTCAGTAAAGACTGAGCAGAAATACCTGTTCAATATGTCAGCTTTACTGTTGTCATCCTCCACGCACTCCCATCCTCCCCCTTCAGTCTCACTATCCCTCCCTTTGTCTTTCTTTTTTCACTTATGTACCTGTAAAAGGTTTTGTCCCCTTTACCCACTGATTTTGCAATGTGTTCTTCTGTCTGAGCTTTGGCTTCCTTTACTGACTTCCCTGCCTCCCTTTGCTTCTCCTGGTACTTCTCCCTATCCCCTTCTGCCTGTGTCTTTTTGTATTGCCTGAATGCAATCTCTTTGGCTTTCACTTTCTTTGCTACCTCTTTGAAAACCATAATGGTCTCCTCTTCCTTTTCTCTTGCTAACCTGCTTAATGCATAATTCTGTTGTTCTTTAATCCCCATTTTAAATACTGCCCACTGTTCCTCAACCCCTGATTCCTGTCCCATTCCTTAATGCCTCTTTCAAGTATCTCCCATTTTCCCAAAGTCTGCCCCTTAAAATCCAGGATACGTGTTTTGTGTGGTTTGGTTCTGCTCTTCTGTGATTTCAAACCACAATGACTGGTGGTCACTGTTACCCAGGTGCTCCCCACTGTTACCCCCATCACACTGTCCCTGTTTGTGAGCACAAGGTCCAGTATTGCCTTCTGCCGAGTTGGTTCCATGACCAGTTGCTTGAGGAAGGCACCCTGAAGGGAGTCCAGGATAAATCTGCTCCTAGTTGATGCTGCTGCTGGGATGCTCCAGTCCACGTCTAGAATATTGAAGTCTCCAACCAGTACTACCTCACCCTTGTCTGCCATCCTTTGGATGGCTAGCATCAGCTCCCTATCTGTTTCTTCCTCCTGGGCTGGTGGTCTATAGACCACACCTGTGCGGATGGCTGTCCCCATTTTCCTTTCCAGCTTAACCCACAGTATCTCTCCCCCATTTTGTTCCTCCTGGATCTCTGTGGCCCTTATGTCATTTTTCACATACAGTGCCACTCCTCCTCCCTTCCTGCCTGCTCTGTCTCTTCTGAATATGTTGTAGCCAGGTATGGCCATCTCCCAGTCATGGTTATCATTACACCAGGTTTCAGTGATGGCCATAATGTCCTAGTTCTGACTGTACCATGACAGCCTCCAGATCTTCCATCTTGTTGCTAAGGCTCCTGGCATTTGCACACATGGCTTTCCATGATTTGACCTCCCTAGACTGCTTCACTGTTCTACTCCAGCCCCTTCCTTGGTTGTCATTTATCCCTGGTTCTCCTTGCTGTCTGCCCTTCTGCTGAATTTTGCCCCTTTTCTGCTTATCCACCTCTTGGGCACTAATCTCCATCTTTTGCACACTGCCTTGCAGAGATAGCCACTCCTCTGGTTCACTGGTTCCACTGCTAGCTGTGGGGGGTGAGCAAGTAGGTACCCTCCTTGCTGGCCTGCCACCCCCCTTTGCTAGTTTAAATGCTTGTCAATGTAGCATTTAAACTTATCATTGAGTGCTTGGATTCCCCTCCAGGATGGATGCAGGCCGTCAGGCTTGAACAAACCTCCATCCCTCCAGGTGGGTCCCCAGTCACCAATGAACCCAAACCCTTCCTCACAGCACCAGTTCTTCAACCATGAGTTAAAGTTCCTGGTGCATGCACTCCTATTCTCCCTTGCCTCTCACAGGTAGTACTTCTGAGAAAGTGACAGGAGTAGCTACTTGCTTGAGACCCCTCCCCAGTTTCCTAAACTCTTCCTGAACTTCCTTTGGCTCCCCATTTGCCAAGTCATTAGTACCTAGGTGGATAATGACATCCAGCTCACCCTCCCGTCTTGCCTTCCCAGTGATCCCCAGGATCTTCCTTCCATCCCTCCATGCCGTGGCACCTGGTAGGCACCTCACCTCCCTGTCCTCCCCCTCCTTTGTTCCTAGCTGGATCCCTCTTACAATGCAGTCCCCCACCAGGATTTGCTTCCTCCTCCTCCTCCTCTGGGGTCCACTGCTTTCCCCACTGAGGTCACCTCCTTGGCTAACCTCCACATCCTTTCCTTCCACTTCTCTGGGTACCTCTATTTGGTTGTCCTCGTTTGCCAGTGTGGCATATGAGTTCTTGAGTGGAATAGGATCTGGGATGTGCCTCTGCCTGACTGCTCTAACTTCCTGAGCCCACTGTCATCCAAGTGCCTCGTTCTTGGCATCCTTTGAGGCAGCTGCATTGGACTGGGTGGTCCCTGGATAGGGGTGATGGTACTCCTGACCCAGTTTACTTCCGCTCTGAGTCTGGCTACCTCATCCCGCAGTCCAGAGAGATGCATGCAGATAGAGCAGCACCTCAGTGTCCAGAGGGTCTGCCTGAATATGGCTGCCCCACAGCCACTGCATTGCACCACTCCCCACATTATACTGCAATTCCACAACTTGTCTGCTACTGAAGCTCTCCTAGCTCTCTTTTTATTAATTTACTGTACTAAAAATCCTGTCACTGATCCTCAGATAATTTTTTTTTTAAGGAAAAAGAAACCAATAAATAAATAAATGAGTTAAAACACTTTGGAGTGCTGAGGGTGGGCTTCTTCCCCTTATGCCCTCCTACTTCACACCTCTTACTATACCCTGTGTTTAGCTCCTGTCAATCAGATTTATCAGGGCATATAATTGTGTTGAAGGGAGGGGTGAAAATTTGCAGCAATTAAAGACAGCACAGAATTACACCACCACTATGTTTTAAATTTTCAACAGCCCAAAAACCAATTATAAGTAAAGACAACAAAGAAAGTATAGTGTCACTGCAAGCTCACAATCTAAGTTTAGTGCATGGCTTCAATCAGGCATGGGATAGGCATAAGGGAGCAATACAGATGAGTATGAATAGATAGACCATTGACAGAGGAAAGGCGTATGGCACATTCATAAGGTAGAAAAAGAAATGGACAGACTGGATGGGCCTTGTGGTCCTTATCTGCCATCAACTTGTATGTTTCTATATATTTATTTAAACATTTGATTACCGGGAAAAGCATACTGAGTCAGGGCTTGTTTCCAGGTTCGACCCAGGCGAGGGGGGAAAGGTATAAAAACACTTTGGAGAGAATAGACAGCTTGTAGATGCTATTACATACAGATATAGTATAAATATACAAAATAGTAGTGCAGTGGCATCAAGTGTAACTACAAAAGTGTCAGATAATTACAACAGTAGCCCATTACATTTTCTAAACATTGGTTCACCCTGTTTTTGTTTCACCCTAGCTTCTCAAAATAACATTGGAGAGAAACATTGTTAGTTTGCAATGAAACAAAATCACAATCAGTTGCCAGTTTAGTTTCAATATTTTCATATATTAACCTCTTATATCCATCAGTCTTTGGCTGCCACTGTTTCTTCAGGCATTTTCTTCTATTCTGGACTTCTGTATCTTGGAGCTGTGCTCTAACAAGTTAAAATCAAAGTCACTGAAAGGAAAAGAGTCCCCAGCATCTGATATTTTCTTTGCCTGTGATCTTGTAATCACAGCTACTGAAACTGAAGGTTTTGCTCCCTCTGTGATTAACTCAGCAAATCCCGTAAAGAAAACAAGCTGTGACTGCAGCAAGTAACTTGGTGGTGCCTTGCAAAAGTTCATACATTTAGACAGTAACTGAGTAGCTGGCAACCACCAAAGGCCTGGATTCCTATGCCTCAGACTTCCAAATCCACAATAAGTCCCTGCTTTTCTTTTCCAAAAAACAATTGTAGGCATCCAAAATGGTGCAAAAATTACAATCTTTATTTGTCCAATGTCGCAAATAGAAAAGGTATAAAAACAGGAAAAACAATGTCCCTCAGCCAGTAGCTCCCAAACAGTTGGTCAGTTAGTCATCTAACATGGTTTGCACTGATTTGTGCTTTTTCAAAGCCTATCAACCACCTCCAAGTGTTCACTTAAATTATGTGCTGCTTAAAGTAATAGTACATATTTTAAACTTTCATGAATTGAGTTCATTCATTCTTAGCAGTCACCAAATGTAAACAAGCTTAAAACTGTTTCTGTGATGCTTATATTAAAACCTAGCATGAGTGCAGTGCACACAATAAATATACTCATACATTTAATTGGCACCTGTTCACTCAAGATCTATATGTGCAAGAGTTTAAAGTCCAAAACAGCAAAACTCAACAGCAGTCTTTTGAAATATTGCTGGCGCAAGAATCAGAAAAACAAAATATAATAAAAAATCTTATAAACCAAAACAGGCAGTGCAATTCAATGTGAATGCAATAATTTCTTTTTCTTTAAAAATGGTTTGATATCTATCCTCCCATTCAAATCAGGCCATTCCATTGCATTAAATACATATATCCAACACTGTTCTCCCTGTATGTGAAAGTTATTGACATTACCTCCCCCTACCCCCACTTTCATTTCGTGCGACACCCCATTAATATTCAGAGTCACTTGGGTGGCAGGATAGTATCAGTGTCCCCTGGATGCAGATGACACCAGTACCTGTGCTCTTTTGCACCATGTTTCACCAGCATTTCAACATGCACTAGAGTCTGTCTGCTCCATGACTCAATAAGTGTCTTCACAGTCTTATTTCCCACCTTGACATCTGTTAAATACTTGTCACAATTTTCTAGGCCAAATTTGCTCCGGTGTTACCATCCTTATTTTATGGTGGTTTCTTGCAATATGTCCTGGCTTATTACAGTTTTTGCAAATAAAGTCTTTGGGTGCAGATTTGTTACCCACATCAGAGTTTTATCTGACCTGGAGTTAAATCAGGAAAAGAGAGTCTCACTAGACCATGGCTGTTACTTTCCTGCTGTGGTGTCTGCCTGGATATGTAATAGTTCTCAGCCAAAGAAATGGCTTTTTCTCACTCTCTGGTTAGTGTCTCTTTACTCAAAGTTGCACATCTGTGGGAAGGTTGTTGATGAATTGCTCCATTGCAAATATGTCAATGAGCTGTGGGACTATTTTGCCCTCTGGTTGGAGCCATTTAATAACGAGTTCTCTGAGTCAGGTGATGGCTTCTCGGGATTGCCGACTGAGTGGTACTTCAGGGACTAGAATCTCTCCTGAGATGTCACATCTTCTCAGAACTGCTCTTTTCACAATGTCATACTTTTCTGACTGTTCAGTGTCCATATTGCTATAGGCAAGTTAGTCTTTACCTGTCATGTAAGGTACCAGCCTGATTGCACATTGCTGCGTTGGCCACTGGCAGGCTGCAGCAAACCATTTCAAAACTTGTCAGGTATGCTTCAATAACATCTGAGGGACACAATTTTGTAAGTGTAATGTCTTTAAGTTGTTTGTGTTTTGTTGCTTTTGAGGACCCATAACAGATCCTCTAGCTTTGATAGCTTGCAAGGCATCCAGCCATTGCCATTCCTGTCACTGCATCTCTTCTTTTTCTGCTTCTCTGTCTCTCTTTGTTGTATAGCCCACCATTTGAAGAAGGCAGACATCCTTTCAGGTTCTTTCCTTGCCTGTTCTTCTTCTTCCATAACTGGTGCTGGCTGTACAGTCTCAATTTGGAATTTTGCCTCTGCTAATTTGACTGCCATTCTTCTGGTAATCACTCCTTGGCTTGCTGCTGCAGGAGGCCTACCTTTCTTCTGTGTTTCACTGGTAGAAGGTCTAGTAACCATGCACAAAACTCCTTGCTTAGAGTATGTACAGCGTAAATTTCACTGCTGATACCATCTGTCTTTGAGGTGTAGATGAGAAGTATAGGAAAAGCAGGAGCAGTTATAAATTCACAAGTAGCATTTTATTATTTTCAATAACAATTAAGTAAAATTGTTAAGGATAGCTATTTACAAAGGCAGTACAAACAAAGAAAACAAAGTCCTACATCTAAGGGTAACTCTGATTCTTAATTTCAATCTTTCTCTCTCTCTCTCTCTCTCTCTCTCTTTCTCTCTCCAACATACATTGCTACATAGATACATAGACACTGTCCAGCAGATAAGGGCCTATGAAGCACATTCTGCCCATTTGAGCTTATAAGTTCCTTTTATGTTTTCTAGAAGTTTATTTGCCCTTACCCCGACCTACAGAATTCCCTTATGTCTATACCATGCATTCTTAAATCCCATAATTGTTTCAGCCCCCACCACTTCCTCTGGCAGGTGTTCCACTGGTCCACCACCCTTTCTGTGAATAAATTCTTCCTCATGTTTCCTCTGAATTGCCCTCCTCCAACTTCATCCCATGCCCTCTAGTCCTAAACATCTTTTCCACTGGAAAATAGTGTATTTCTGTACCCTATCCTCAAGCACCGGACGGTGCCCCCACCCACCCCGGAGGAGGCAGTCCCTAGGATGCTCCATCCTTCTCCCCGCTGACCCTCCAGCCGCCCAAGTCCATTCCTGAAACCCAGGTCACTAGCGCTGCAAGCAGAAATCCAACCACTGCACCGGCAGGCCGACTCAGATAGGCCACGTCTACTGCCCTCCCCTAATCCACTTCCCTTGTCATCCAGGTGAAAACTTCAATGAGGTTGGTCTGGCATGACCTCCCCCCAGTGAAACCATGCTGCCTTGGGTCCTGTAGTCCTTTGGCAACCAGATGTTTCACCAGTCTCTCCTTCAGCAGTGCTTCCATGATCTTTCCCACTACCAAGTTTAGGCTAACTGGTCTGTAGTTCCCCGCTTCCTCTTTGTTTCAACTTTTGTATAAGGGACTACATCTGCTGTCCTCCAGTCTTTCAGTACCTCCCTGTTTCCAGTGATTGGCTAAACAGGATTGCCAGAGGTTCAGCCACCACCTCACTTAGTTCCTTTAGGATCCTGGGGTGCACCCTACCTGGCCCCATTCATCTATCGACTCTTATTCTTTCCAGTTCCTTAAGGACCCTTTACCATGTAAAGGGACTTATGTCCATTTCTACACCATTCCCACCCCTTGTTCTTCTTCCAGGCCCATTACCCTCCTCTTCTTCAGTAAAGACTTACGAGACATATCTGTTCCGTATGTTAGCTTTACTGTTGTCATCCTCCATGCAGCCCCCGTCTTCTCCCTTCAGTCTCACTTTCCTGCCTTTGCCCTTCTTTTTTCACTTATGTACCTGTAAGAGGTTTTGCCCCTCTACGCACTGATTTTGTGATGTGCTCTTCTGTATGAGCTTTGGCTTTCCCTTACTGACCTCACTGCCTCCCTTTGCTTCTCCTGGTACTTCTTCCTATCCACTTCTGCATGTGTCTTTTTGTATTGCCTACATGCAATCTTTTTGGCTTTCATTTTCTCCATTACCTCCTTGGAAAACCATAATAGCCTCCTCTTCCTTTTTCCTTTCCTAACCTGCTTAATGCATAATTCTGTTGCTCTTGTAATCCCTGTTTTAAATATTGCCCACTTGTCCTCCACCCCGATTCCCTCACCATTCCCATTAATTCTTCTTTCAAGCATGTCCCCATTTTCCCAAAATCTGCCCTTCTAAAATCCAGGATATGTGTTTTTGTGCAGTTTGGTTCAGATCCTTCTGTGATTTCAAACCACAGTGACCGGTGGTCACTGTTCCCCAAGTGCTCCCCCACTGTTACCCCATTACACTGTCCCTGTTTGTGAGCACAAGGTCCAGTAATGCCTTCTGCTGAGTTGGTTCCATGACCAGTTGCTTAAGGAATGCACCTTGAAGGGAGTCCAGGATAAATCTCCTCCTTGGCTGTTACTGCTGCTGGAAGGCTCCAGTCCACATCTGGAATATTGAAGTCTCCAACCAGCACCACCTCCCTCTTGTCTGCCATCCTTTGAATGGTTAGCATTAACTCCCAATCTGTCTCTTCATGTTGGGCTGGTGGTCAGTAGACCATCCCTGTGAGGATGGCTGACCCCATTTTTCTTTCAAGCTTAACCCACAGTATTTCTCCCCATTTTGTTCCTCCTGGATCTCTGTGGCCTTTATGCCATCTTTTTTACATAAAGTGCTATTCCTCCTCCCTTTCTTTCTGCCTTGTCTCTTCTGAATATATTGTTGGCAGGTATGGCCATCTCCCAGCTGTGGTTATCATTACACCAGGTCTCTGTGATGGCCACAATATCCAGGTCCAACTGCACCATGGCAGACTCCAGATCCTCAGACTTATTGCTAAGGCTTCTGGCATTGGCACACATGACTTTCCATGATGTGAACTCCCTGAACTGTTTAGCTGTTGTACTCAAGCCCCTCCCTGGTTGTCTTTTATCCCTGGTTCTCCCTGCTGTCTGCCCTTCTGTTGAATTTTGACTCCTTTCTGCCTATCCACCCCTTGGGTGCCTAGCTCCATCTTTTGCACACTGCTTTGTAGAGATATCCTCCTCTTTGGGTTCGCTGGTTTCACTGCTAGCTATGGGGTGGTGGACAATTAGGTACCCACCTTGCTGGCCTCCCACACCCCTTGGCTAGTTAAAATGCTTGTCCATGTGGCAATTGCATTGCTGCTCTTTTTATAAAGTCACCAGAGATAGATATTTATGGGAAACCATAGGCCTGACAGACTATATAGGTCTACAACATATGAGTAGTCATAACTTAAACTAGCAGGAGATATAAGTAGGACCAATAAAAGACAAAGATGGTTTATACAAAGAGTTGTAAAAAGATGGAATTTATTGCCAGAATATGTGATATTCAGCCCCACAATGGATGCATTCAAAAATAGATTAGATTCCTATATAGGAGCACATAAGTATGTGTATCTCCACTAATGTTTAGTGGCAAGATATCAATGATCTTCAGCCTATAAGTTTGTATCTTTCTGTGATACTTTGATTCTGTGATATGAAGTATTTGCCTGGCAATTAACTTCTGCATCCTGAGCTCCTTAACAGACATCCTGTTTTTCACAAAATGTATCAGAACTTTGTCAATTTCTTTTCTTGCAGGTGCAATAAGAAAGAACATGTTGTTCCAGAACTAATCTCCTGTTGACAACACTGCAAAAGAGTTCAGGAATGTCAAACTGCATCTGAAAGTTAATCCCCTGAGTTCCAAATAGCTTTTTGCAATCATTTCAATAATATAACTGTATACATTTTCAAACCAAAGGATTCCAGTTTCACAAAAGTTTCTCATATATTTTATAACCCCAGATAAGCAAGGGGGAAGAAAAGATAGAAACAGCAAGAAACAACAAATGAAGCAGGGAAATAGCGGTGGTGGGATCACAGTACTGTCAGAGTGATCAGTTCTAGGTCTCAAAAGAAAAATTTGCCTGTGTAATTAGACAGACAAAAAGACAGAAAAGGAGAGGATAGAACAGATCCTTATGTTTAACTATTTCTGTGCAACAAATAGGACAGGGCCTTATTCAAACCTGTCACACACATTAAGAAATAATATGTAGTTATACTATCTCTAGGCTTACCAGGATTTGACTTTCAGTTTTTAAGATTTCTACTAAAAATATTGATGTTTATTCTTTAGCCTTTCTCCCAATCTTTCCGATACATACTATCACAGACGAGTGAATCGTGACTTTTAAATAAGGCTATCAATTTATTTTGATCATTAGAAATTTTACCTCCTGTGATTAAATCAGCATGATGCCAGCAGTGTGGTTTATTTTGGGATGGAACCAAGTGGGTGTATAGTATTAACTTAAATTACACTGGCTAACAAACACTGCATATGAATAAAATGGTTCACTGAACAAAATTTGTACTGAACTGGACTGATGGTTGAAAGTAATTTTAAGTAATGTCAGTTAACATCTATTTAGTTTTGGGAGACCTCATATCCAGTCATATTCTCACCAGAGTAATAGTCAATCAATTACATGCCACAGAAATATTAGCCTTCCCTCAAATTATCCCATCCTGTGACGTGAGAGCTGAATTAGGACAAAAAAATGCTAACTTATATTTCTCATTTCAAATGAGTCATTTAATTTATCAAGAACCCTTATCTTTCCAGAAACGGTGTTCTGGACTGGTAGTGGAACAAGTGGTGTACTCTGAGCCAGAGTGGCTCATTTTCAGATGTGGGTAGTGGGGGGTGACTCCAATCACATTGACAGCAACAGCGAGCAAGGGGGTAGCTGTTTGTTTTTATCTGGTTACAAGAAAAGGATGACTGTTGTATAGCTAGGGTTGCCAGGATTCAATTGAAATCTTTTAGAAAAAATAGATAAATACTGACGTAATTTTTTTCTGTTGGTGTCTGGATTTGTTCAGAAACTGACATTTACTGACTATTACCGATTTCAATTGAATCCTGGCAATCCTAACTATCCCTATGTATTATATGAGGTCTCATATCTCCCATTCTGTGAAAAAATAGGAGACAGAAAAGTTCATGGAATACTGTACAGTTCATAGTGGTAGGATGGTAACATGAATCCGCAACACATGAAGCAAGCATTTGTCAATTCCAAATGTTTGTTGCTTGGAAAACAATTTATGTTTTGTAATTTTGACCCCAAATGTTGAAGATACTTGTTGTAGAATTCACCTTATAGACATGACATGTACCATTTATAAAACAAAAAGTCAGAGGTTTGTTTGTGCTCTTCTGAAGGGAAAACATATTTCTTTTAAGTTCTTACTTGGTGTCCCAGAAGCCTGGGATGGGTGCTACTCTCAGAGCTGTCTGCAACAAGGTGTTGCTGACCTTGGTAGAGGGAAAGCATGTGTGAGTAGCACTGCAGTCGAAAAGGAGATGCAGAACAACAATTTCTGTACCAAACCTTATTTTACTATTTATAGCGCTTTGTAAATATTACATTAAGGTTTGGTACAAGGAATTTGTCATCCTGTCTTTGTTTTTCAACTGGAGTGCTGCTCACCCATGCTATTCCTCTACAGAGGTCAGCTACACTTTGTTATGAACCATTTATAGTATATTACCCAAAATGTCATTTCACACCAGAGGTGCAAAAAAAACATTGCATCCAGGATTTTAAACATGACACATGAAACATTTATAGGGTGATGTGGAAAATGGCTAGGTTGAAAGGTTGGAGTCAATATATTGAAAATTAGTGAAGTTATTAGTGAACACTGAAATAGCATAATGCTCAATTATAACTTGGGTATTTTACTGTTTGTACACCACATTTTCAGTATAGCCTTCTTATTACCCAACCTAATGAACCCTGTAGATGAAAATGTTCAAATCCCTGCCAAAATGTCACTCTGCAACACCGAAGCATCATTCCATACCATACCACAGGTATGAAAACACATTTTGGCCAGGAATTAAAAAATGACAGCTGACACATTCTTTAGGTGCTATGAAGAAATGGCTGTGATGAAAACTTGGGGTCACAATATTGAAAATTGCCAAAGTTACAAGCCTGCATTCATAAGTTTCAATGTAAGCTGATAACTTTGCTGTTTTTTAATATTTTTGTCCCAAATTTTTGACATAGCTTTTTTATGACCCTACCTCATGAACAAATTTAGAGAAAATGTTCAACTCCTGCCTGAAATGTGATTTCATGCAGGGACTGCAAAATCACCTTTCAGGACACAAAAACACATTTTGACCAGGATTTGAAAAATGACAGCTATCACATTCATGAGGTGTTGTGGTGAAATTGCTATGTTGAAAATTTGGGGTTGAAATATTGAAAATTACCAAAATTACGAGCCTGTGTTTGCAGATTTCAATGTAGGCTTATAGTTTATTTTTTTATATTTTACACCACATTTTCAACATAGCCTTCTTTTGACTCTACCTCATGAACAAGTGCAGAGAAAATGTTCAACTCTTCCCAAATGGTGATTTCCCATAGGGACTGTAAGTCACCTTTAGAGACAGATTTGCCTAATTTCACTGAAATTGTTCATGATGTGGGGTCCCAAAAGGCATGTTGAAAATACTTGATTTCTACACAGAAGGCAAGTGTCCATCTGGCCTGTCTCCAATGATAGTGGGTCCATTTGTTATTATTGTAACAACAAACACTTATCTAGTTTACTGTTAAATGAAGTCATACTGTTTGCATTAACCACATGTCCTGGAGGTTGTTCCACATTTTTACAGCTCTTGTGTAAAGAAGTTTCTTCTACTATTTTTTTAATTGTTCTAAGTTGAACTGTTTTATGGCTTCTTAGATTGATCTCCCTTTTCAGGGCTGCAGTGGGTGTAGCCCTACAGACCTATTGCATTGAGAAAATTACTATGTCATTCCTTGCAACTGTACAACTTGATAAGGTGTCAATAGTGGCCTTTGAGCCTAACAATCAAAAGCACTCTGCAATGCACTTTTTTAGGGCTGCAGTGGGCATAGCCCTGCAGTCTTTTTAGGACCAGTGATTTAAAGGACTCCACATTCCTTCTGAAGATTTAAAGAAGCAGGATTGACTTAAAAAAAACAGACTCCCACAACTGCCCACTGTGCACTGTACCACCCCTTTTCAGGCACTGCAGAAACCTCTCCAGTTCCATCACCCAGTTGAGTCTATCCTTAGTAGTGCCATAGCTCACTATGCAAACTCCTCCTCCTCCTCCTCCCTTCCTTCACCTCTACTAGTTTTTCTCAGCATAAGGATCCATGGAATCCAGTCCACTTCCTTCCTTTCCAAACTTTTACAGATACCTTTGCTGAAGAATGAGTACTCCCCACACTGCAGGCCAACCCCTTTTGTGACATCACTGTTCTGTGTTCAACCTACTCACCCCAGCTGGTACATCTCCACAGCATGCTGACTCTGAACACACACACACACACACAGCTGTACAATGCTTGGTTTAAAATAAATGTTGATTTCTTTGACTGAGTGTTGGGGAGTGGGTGTAAATGGTGGGGCGCCATCCATTCACAGAGTGGCTGTGATATGATACTGGTAGAAGAAAGCAAAGAGGGAGAAAGTCACTAGTTAGAAAAGTGGCATAACTTGTTTTTGTGAACTACCTTCCTTTTCTTATTTCATTAACCTCCCCAACCCCCTCCAGTTACATAGAAAGTTTCTTTTTTGTATGTATTCAAACCCCCCACCTGCTGGTGAACTGATCACGACAGTACATTCAATTCATTTTTTCATAAATGTTGTTTTCTGAGACTGCTGTGTGCTTTGGTTAGAATGGCATAGTGGCTAAGCAGCTGTGACATGAAATTTGGTGAGATTGCTGAGAGAGGAGGGAGCATTATAGCAGAGGTCACGTTTTAAAAAAAAATGTTGATTTCTCTGACTGAGTGCTGGGGAGTAGGTGTAAATGGCAGGGAGCCATCCATTCACAGAGCAGCTCTGATATGATACTGATAGAGGCCTAAAGCAAAGAGGGAGAAAGTCACTAGTTAGAAAACTGTCATTTCTTGTTTTTATGTGCCACCTTCCATTTCTTGTGTCATTAACCTTCCTCACCCCTTCCAATTACATAGAAATGTTCCCTTTTTTATGTGTTGACCCCCCCCCACCTGCCCGTGCACTGATCAGGACTGTACTTTCAATTCATTTTTTTTAAATGTTGCTTTTTGAGACTGCAGTAAACCATGGTCAGTAGGGGCTAAGTGGCCGTGACATGAAATTTTCTGAGACATTGCAGAGTGAGGAGGGAGCATCACAGCAGAGGTCACTTGTTTTTTAAAATGTTGCTTTCTCTATCTGAGTGCTGGGGATCGAGTGTAAATGATGGGGCACCATCTGCTCACAGAGCAGCTGTGATGTGATACGGGTAAAGCAAGCAGGGAAAAAGTAAATTCACTATATAAGTGAAACAAAAATGGCAGCTGGACAGTTTTTGAAAATTCCAAAGTTGTACAGTGATACTGCTTGGTACTGAGGTGGATTGCTACTGGAATTGTTATTCCCCATTCTGTGTTGGCACATAACTGTACCCTTGGGTAAGGGGTGCATCCAGTTAGAGACCTGATTTTTTTTAACCCATTTTCAAATAAGATATGCCTGCTTCCAGTTAAAGCCTTTCTTTTTACATCACGTCCAATTTCATACTATTAGAAAATTATCTGATGAGGACTTATAAAAGAAAATCCTTCATAAATAAATAGTAATACAACACATCTCTTAAACATAATTAAAATTATTCTGGCTATTTTTTGGTGCTACATGCTCTTTAAAGTGAGAGAGAGGAGGGGAGAGAGAGAGAGAGAGAGAGGCAGAGATGGTGCTACAAGCTCTTTAAAGTGAGAGGAGAGAGAATATGTGTGTGTGTTACTCTTATCTTGATTCACTACATAAATTCTACTTATTCATTTAATAGCTTGTGTGCACACACTGGTAACTAAAACTTCCAACAGATAACTAATGTGCCACCCAGGGGTGCAATTATGGTGGAGGGGAGGTGAGGGGGAGCATTTCATCATTGCAGTCTTGAATAACGTACTATAAAATCCTCTTTTGTTTGTGTCCCCCTCAACTATTGCACCAAAGTTACTCCACTGGTGTCACCTCCCCATTTAACAAATGTTTCAAAATAAAGTTTCATACCTGTACATAGGCAAGATAATGACCATTTGAAAAATTATAAATATTGCTGAACTCCTCAAAGGATTGTATGCCATAACTTGAACATCAGGCCATTTCTGGAGGCTGGAATTGATGGTTTAGATTGTTTTGGTAGGAAGAAAGAGAAGCCATTGCTATGGCCTAAGATTCTGAGGAATTCATTCCAAGTCTTTATAGATAAAAGTGTAAAGGGGGATGAATTGATATTTACTTTTTTAATATATTATAGGGATGCAGTAGCACCCCTATAGTTTGGGTTGGTACAGCACTCAAATGTTAAATTCAAAATTTTGCACATTAATAACTTTGGAGTACTTTGATGAAAAAGCCCAACATTTGGCATGCATAGTCATTATGCCGGAGTGTCAAGATATGAAAAGTTTCATGATGACATCGTTCATGCTTTTTTTTTAGATATAACGTGGTACAAATGTGAAATTACAATCTCCTCTAAGACTTTGTGAAAGAGCCTCACTGGCTCTGGGGATTCTACAACCAAAGACAGACCAGTGCTATGTTTCGAAGCGTGAAGAGTCCTAATCATTTATAACCTGTGGAGATTTGGGGAATATATTCTGCCAAGTAAGGTATACTCATCATGCAAGTATTAGATTCTTCAACATTAAATTAATCTATCTTCTATGCCCCTGCAGTTGGAACAGAACTTTTATGACCTACTATAGCACTGTTGGGAAGGGAGTTTCAGAGTTGCTTGGCCCCCAGTGTGCAGCAGTGCATGTTTGATTGAAGCTGGGATTTAAATGCAAATAGGCAGAGAGAAAAGCAATAATATTGCTGCAGTTCTTGCACAGAGACATAAGTGTTGTAGATAGGACTTTGCACCTCAGCAATGTTGTCACCTGTGTGCAGATAGTCCTTAAGAGGCAACATAACATATATAGACTCTCCCTCTGTCAGTCATCCACAGATGGGGAGAGGTCATCCTTGCATGGGATGGGGGGGGAGGTGGTCATGATGATGTGCATTTTGTGGTCCTGATGTGTGTCTTTAAAAAAAACTGTCAGTTCCAGACTCTGGTACTGCTCACTGGCTAATAGGACAGGCCACACTGAAGGTTAAGCAAATGTAAATAAGGTTGAGCTGCTGTCTGCTGGTTGGTGGCATTGGAAACTAGAGCAAAGGTCATTGTTTCCTTCTGCTTTTTAGGGCTACAGGTGGTCACTGATCCACAGAGAGATGTGTTTACATACATTATCTTAAAGTCTTATTTCTTGATTTATGAATTTGTTTGTTAACTGAGTAGGTTATCTAGGAGATGATACCATTTTCATGAGTGACATGGGTAAGCAGAAACATTTTTTTCAATACCTCAAGCTGCAGTTCTGTACACCATGCAAGTGCATGAGTGTATGCATCTATAACAGTTCCTGCTCTGTCCTGCCTTATTCCTTCAGTAATGGTACTCATTCTGGTCTTTGAGACAGTTTCAGCACCAATTCATGATGTTTCTTAATGATAAGCTAGCCTGATATGTTATTTATTTAATAAGAAACAGTGATATAATTCAATCCTTAAAAATGTGGTGAATTCAAGAAAGTGTGCATTGAATCTACAATTCTTTAATTAATAAAGAAAGATTTGCATGGCCTTTCGAGTTGTATTTTATCCCACTATACATGGAGCAGTTTTTTTTTTATGTTTGACTTTTATGTTTTTAATTTAGTCTGGTTTCTTTGTACTTTTATTATGATTATTATTTCACTACTGACTCAATACTTACCTTTATATCTAGAGTAAAATACCAAGGGTAAAATCAAACCACGTAAAACAAAAGTGGCAGACTAATATGCTTCAGAAAATGGCAGCAGAGATGTTTCTTAAACAGTTCAAAAATATCTCTAGTCTATTTGAGTTTATGATTCAACCAGGAAGGTTCCATTGAGCAAAAGCTGCTTTGCTAGAATGTCCTGGCTCAAAAAAAAAAAAATTCCCACATATAACAGAAACTATAACATGATCATAAGTATTAAACATATAAAAGATACAGTGCAAAATTACAAAACTGTAACCTCAAAAACAGTTACAAGTACATTATAAGTTAAAATACAATAAACTATTGATTCTAGGAGAGTAACTAATTAATTAATCTGCAGAGATCTTTGAATATTGTTCCATGAACATGAACCAGGACAATGATGATACATGGATATGACATCACAACTGACTATAAAATAATATGTTATTCACATACCTGTACAATGGCAACTTACAAGCTAAACAAATACAAGCACATCTGACCAGTTACTGTAGATCTATAATGAATGAATTTTTAATCCTATGTATTTATTTAGTTATTGAATTTTGGTAACCAGATGGGCTCACTGAATCCAGAAGTCCCTTTTTCAGGGGCAACCAGTCAATCTTGTTTAATCTTGTAACAGAAACATTAAAACAGCCATATTAGTCAGAAAAAATCATCACATTGTTTTTTAGCATTAATATATTTCAGACATGATAAGATTGATCATCAGTGCATTTTTATTGCCATGACATTTTTTAAACAGCATTTATTACAAATGTTATATTATTAATGATGGATACTACCATAATTTGTTTTTAAATCCTTTCTCCTGAGGTTACCATTTGACTTCACATACTGGATTCTTACTGGGGATATATTAGAGGGTGTGGCACACATTTCTGATGGTAAACAGCACCATGCAAAAATATTTAATTTACTCAAGGTTGGTATGAACTGAGAGCAAGGACTTTACAAACTTCAAATCTCCATATCTTAGTTTAGGAGTGAAACACAATTAAATGACAGATATATTAATGTTTTGCTAAAATACATTATTATTAATAGAATGTGGTGAATTTCTTTTTGCTGACAGATACTGCTGCTTTAGAAATCAACTTAAAACAAATACGTTCTACTTTGTTACATACTATGCACACTGATTAGTAAAACAAATAAAAGCCAAATGGTACCCACTGGGTGTGTTTTATGGCTGTCATTTGAGTAATTTAAGCTGTGTTGTGCCCTTCAATTTCTTAATGCAGCTGGGATTGAGACAAGAGACAGGTAGTCAGATTTTTGCTTGTGAAGAGTGAATGGTGAGATCAGAACATGAAAGAAGATTAATTCAGTGCAGATGTTGTTGACATTTTAGCTAAAGTAGATTCCTTTATAGGGACAACCTCTATCTTTGGCGATTGTACGAAGATCCTGTCTCTAAGTATTTATCATACAACTGCCAAAAATAGCATCCACAAATCCTGAAAATATGTACAGTGGTTCTACACTCAACAATAAGAATGCAAAAATACAGGATTAACCTTATTGTCAGGGTCATAGTGAGTTTGAATGTTAATGCATTATTTAAAAGAAAAACTACTGAGGCATAAATGTACCTCAAACAGATGACAGGCATTGTTTCTTTTGTATAGTATTAATTGTGAAATTCTTCTAAGGTCTGTGAGAAACATTTAATATAGCAACATTCATGCTATAAGCAACTTGTGATACGTAATCTGGGTGGCTTCTGGGGAATACTCTGAAAGAGAACACTCAAGACACCAGTTTAATTTAAATGAAATGTGCTTCACTTTTTATTAATGGTGGACAAACTGCTTGTATTCAACTTAACAATAACTTTTTATTTATTTATTTTATTAAAGATCTTGGAAGACACCTGTGAGTGGTTGCTCGTTGAGAGGTTCCACGTCATTACATTAACTGAGGAGTCACAATCATGGTGGACAAAATACAGATTTGATATATATATATATATATATACATATATATATATGTACAAAATACAGTGTACAAACAATACAGTTGGTGGCTCAGACAACATAGAATTTGATGGCAGATAAGGACCCCTTGGCCCACCCAGTCTGCCCATTTCTACCTAATGGATAAGCTGCAGATCATAGTTAACCAGCAGCCTACTTTTCTACCCCACCAGATAACAATGTATACCTGCATCCTATAAAGTGACAAGGACAGAGGGGGATAATGTGATATGGGAAAGTGCTAAGATAAGTAGGAGTGGAGGGACTAGGATAGGCATGGGTGAGGAGACGATAGAGTGTGTAGGGGGTGGGGCAAAGTGCTGCTGAGAGACTATCCTGGAAGGATTTGAATGGGAAAGTGCTGGGGTAGTCTATTGCTGCATGCTGGGATTTAGCGGTGAAACATACAGAAGCTACTATCAGTGAGGTGCTGACACAGCCTACGTTTAAAGGATCCCAGTGTGGTGGCATTGGAGATATCAGGAGGTAGGCCATTTGTCCAGAGAGGAGCACAGTGAGCAAAAGAATGCTGAGCAATGGTAGTCCAACACCTGGGAATGTGGAAGATTTGGATGGATGAGCACCTAGTGTGTCTGGCAATTGAAGGTGGAGCTAGGAGTCTCTGTACCCCAGGGGGAAGTAGGTGTAGAGTGGCCTTTTGTGCAAGGAGGCAGGTTTGATATCAGATTCTGTAGCTCAAGTGAAGCCAGCCAGTCTATAATTTTGGTCGCAACTTGCATCACACTAACAGAAACCTCCTTTTTCCTGTACACCCTTCTACCTATGTTGAGCTCAGCTGTTGCTTGTTACAACTCCTCTCTCAGAGAGATAGGCAATAGGTTAACCATACAGTGCAGTAAGGCAATTTATGGGTGAAAGGAGTGTGATGAACATAAACTTCATCACATAATCTCCCCCTCAAAGTAATGCCCGTGGCACCCTCAGTATGGGCCATAAGAGACCCATCCTCCTGAGAGAAAAAAAATCTACATTGCCATACTGGTTACCTGCCCAGTGGGGCATATCAAATGAGAAAGGCTGCAATGCCAAATACCATCAGGTGACCAAGGCATTGGTATCCTGCACATCATGTAATCACTTCAGGATGGTGTGATCAGTAATTAGGGTGAACTTCCATCCCAACAGCAAGTGCTGTAGGGTGACTACCACCCACTTATTACTGCCAGGCACTCTTTTTCCAGTGTGACATTGCACTGCTCCTGAGAAAACTTTTTGAGGGAGATATAAGATGGAGTGAATCCCATCCTCAAAGTCATGTGATAACACTGCCTCCACCCCACCTCAGAGGCATCTCTGTATAAAATTAAGTGGTGGTTGAAATATGGGTTCCATTTAACTAGCCCCTTACACAGCACATTTTTGATAGCCTGAAATGTCATCTGACACTCAGGTGACCAACTCACCTTAGTCAGGGCACTTTTCTTGGTCAGGTCAGTCAGTGGGGTACCAAAGGTTGAGAATTCCAGAATGGGCTGATGGGAACATCCTGCAAGTCAAGAAAGGACTGATTCTGCTTCTTAATATTTGGGATGGGGCAGTCAGCTAGGACCTCTACTTTGTTGATAACAGGGTGTACCTGTCTAATCACAATGATTTAGCTCAACTATTTAGTCTTCTGCCACCCTAGATTGCATTTTTAAGCATTGGCTGTGAGACCTTCCTCCTAGAGTGATTGAGGTACCATGGTCACATCCTTCAGGTTGCTGTCCCAAGCAGGTCTACATGTGACAACATCATCCAAGGTACACTTCTGTATACAGTCTGTGGGGACAGAGGATGTAGTCCATCATTCTCTGGCAGGTGGCTGGGGCTCTATACTATCCAAAGGGAAGCACACTAGATTGATATAGGCCAAATGAAATGGAAAAGGCAATTTTCTCATGGGACTGAAGAGTTAACGGATTTGCCAACACAACTTGGTCAGGTCTGGGGTATACTGCAACAAACCTTCCCAGTTTGAAAAGTTTGCCTGCCCATGGCATATGGTATGTGTCTATTGTAACATTAATAATTTACAATATTTTTACCCCAAATTCCTCAACTGCAGCCCTATCAGCTCTGGCCATAGTTTGTTTTAAAATGAAAGCCCTAGTTCTTCCATTAATTCATTATATCTAATTATCTTGAACATCATTAGCATGTCTCTCTCTCTCTCTCTCTCTCTCCCCTCCAGTATATACAATCCAAGCACCTGCAGTCTGTGTTCATACTCCTGTAATTCAGTGTCCTGATAATTTTGGTTGCCCACCTTTTGGCCCACTCTATATTATTTATGTCCCTTCTTAAGTAAGTGTTCCATACTACAGAACAATAGCCTAAGTGGGGTCTAACGTAGTTTTTGCATGGAGGCATAATACAATTCTTACCTCTGGACACAAATGCCTTTCGTATGCAACCAATAATTCTATTTGCCATAATTATGGTCTTATTACAATGGTAGCTAAAACTGAGATCTTTATCAGTATAAATACTGGGGAGTACAGAGTTGAGCATGGGGCTAAAGATTAGCTGCCACCCCTTTAACTAGGAACAGTAATGGGGAGCCAGCTATGGTCACATGTTATGCTAATTAGTGTCCAGCTGGGACTAGGTAATGGCAAATTCCTTTGTCCTCTGATCAGTCTAGGATGTTCCCTGTGCTAATGAGATGTGCCTCCCTAAGCTGCTAAATAAACCTTATCTTGTTCACCATTTTATGCATCCGACTCAGTTCATTCAGTACCTAGTGACTCCTGCAGCAGAAGCACCAGATGAGAAAGCAGAATACCAGGAGGTAAAAGGTCCTTTAGTGGCAGACCAAATACCAAAATGCCACACATGGTGGAGAATACGGGCCTTCTTCTTCTGCTCAGACTCCCATCTCACTTGCTCTGCATCGTTGGGTACCCCAGAGTCATCACCTAATTGTGCCTGAAACTGTATGCATGCTCAGAAAGAATAAACTTGGTAGCAGACAGGCAAATTAAAACTGAACTGTTCTCTATTGAAGTAAGCCTCCTGCATTCTGCCTCTGCATATATAACTCTCCTTGCATATTAATGTGCTCCAATTAGGACACTGTCTGTGCAACTAAGGTACAAAGTTTTTATGGCTCTACTAACCCCATGGAGCTGCATGCTACAAACCTCGGCAGGCTTCTGCAAACCCATGTCTAGAAAGTGCACCAAAATCTAAACTCAGCTCCCAGCCAGCTAAAGCACAGACTATACACTGCAGTTTCTGCCCAACTGCCCTCTGCTGCAAGGCTCAGCCACCAAACTATTAAACCAGCAAAGTGGCAGCACAATTTAAAAGTATTTTTCCTGATGCTGTCTCGGGATTGCAGCTGCAGCAAATGCAAATTCCTTACAAACCCTGCTAACTAGCAGCCTGCAGACCTTTTCTAACATTGTAGGCTGTGAAGAAAAATAAATGTGTGCTGCATATTACAAGCCTGCTAGTGAATGAACTATAAATTACAATCATGCTAGCCTGAGCACCAGGGTGCTGTGGACTGCCTGTTCATTAACTATTAAACCAGAGACATATGGCTTTCTGTTATTTTAAGTCGAGCTGCCTTCCAATACACAGACATTTGTTTTGCCAGTTCTGTCTGAAGAAAGTATTTGAGGCTTCTAAACTTTGAAGAGAGCAATAAATCTCTCAACACAAATACTTTGGATAGCCTGGGTGGGAGTCACTCAGCCAAACCAAAGCCTGCCATTTATCTTTTGAACCTACTGCAACATGGTCATCTTGCATTCTTTCATCTGCCCTGACATAGCCACTGCCTACAACTACAAAATAAACAACCTTTCCCCCTGTTGGCAGCCATATTGGGAATGTCAAATTAGCCAAGAAGCCTATGCTACAGGTCCAGTGGCCATCTTTGTAAGGGGCACCAGCTTGTTCAAAATGACCTCACTCCATGGAAAGTAATGGCGGCCATGGTTTTGAGGGGCACCCATTGAAATGAATAGACACTGCAACAAATGGCTGCATCTTGCAAAAGAAAAGTTTATTTCAATAACAGACAACAACAAACTAGAGTGGAAGTTGTTTATTGAGACATCCATTGATGAAAGTTGCTTACATACAGTATAACTACTTGTCTACAAAAAAAAAAACTTTTTATTCTCTCAATGAATCATTTCTATCAAGACATCTCGTTCTCTCCATGACAACCACTCCTACTCATCCCTATGACCTTCATCCAGGGCCACACAGCTGCTCTCCAACCATGTCTTCTGAGGACACTGATGCCCCGAGCACTGCCTGCTCTGGGGCTACACCTTCACCTACCTCGAGAGCATGGGGTCTCAAGATTGAAACTATGCTGCATGACATCTGGTCATCCATTCCAGCCCAAGGCATGTCCACTATACAGGCCATCCAGGATGACCTTGCCTACCTTAAAGCTATTCCCACACACTCAACAGTCTACTCCAGCTTGCAGCCAGTATCATTCTCAGCACTACCTCATGAAGATGCTGTCACCTGGCTCAGGCAATTTCAGGCCTGGATCTCATCGATGGTTAGATTGATCCTTATGAATTTCCAATGCTCATGCCTCCTGAGAGGGATGGCCATATCATGGTTCAATGCCTTCCAGACCAGATGACAGGGAATAATGTCACCCTGTATTCTACCTTCAAGGACTACAGTATTTTTACAAGCTCATCCACCCTAGTTGTGACAACAGCAACTATGGGAGCGCATTATGCAACCTCCAATCATTGGAAGCATTTATAGTGGACATTGAATCACAGTACAAACATCTACAAAAATCAGAAAAAGACCAGATTACAGCATTTTCTGGGGCCTGCCTCCACAATTTCATAACTACGTTATCCAACAAAGGCCAATCACCTGGCTAGACACAATCCAAGTGGCCCAGTTAGAGTCTATTTCCATGCTTTGGCCTACCACTGTTCAGGACCCACAGTCCTCACAATTGGCTGCACTTGCTACTTGCATCCAACGGCAACAAAAAATGATTGACAAACTCATTTGAACTGTCAACAGCATACATTTCCCCACTGCAGCTCCCCGTGCAACTCCTGTTAATGCCCTACAGCCACCTCCACAGTGACCTGAGCCACTTTCATCTTTCCGGGAGCCAGTGACCTGATAGTGGTGCTGGTTCAGGGGTCACACTGCTGCAGTCTGCCACAAACTACAAAACTACAGCATCACAGAAAAAGAATGCCTAGCCGTGGTCTTTGCTGTAAAGAAGTTTGACTGCTACCTTCGCTACTCCTCCTTCACAGCCATCGTGGATCACTCAGCCCTCAGATGGTTGTTCGAAATGAAGGAACCAGTAGGAAAGTTTGCCCAATGGGTCACCATACTGAAAGGCTACAATTTTGAAATCTAATACCGACCAGGTCGAGTTCACTCCAATGCCGATGCTGTAAACCAGAGACAGTATCCCTCCGTAACAACCTGTCCTGATGAGAAGCCTGCCTACAAGCTCTCCCTCTACTCCACAGATGAGCTCCCTGTGAACACCCCTACAGCATCTCAGGTCACTTGCTGCTCCCTAAATGCTTCTATGGAGAAAAGTACCAATCCTCAACTATTACAAGCAGCTGAAGAGCTTTCAACCTCCAGCACCAATATCTCCCTGGTCACGATTAAACTTCAACAAAGAACTGATCCTCAGTTTACAGACATCATCACTTATCTTGAGTCTGGAACTTTACCGTAACAAAAGAAACACCACCAGGATGTACAATTCTTTGCTTTACAGTATTTTCTCAATGCAGAGTGCTTTTTCACATTTGGACCAAGAAGGGCAAGGGCCATCGTACCGACAGAACTCACGTACAGTTAGTTGTGCCAGCCTCTCTAGTCTCTGAAGTTCTTCAATCCACTTATGCCTCTCCACATTGTGGAGGTCATATGGGTATCCACAGAACTCTCGAAAATACAAGGTTCCACTTCTTCTGGCCTCACATGGACAATGACAGTGTCCATTTTGTCAAATCCTGCCAGCCCTGTTCCCAAAGAAAGCCTCCCACCAAACCAACCAAGGCACATATCATTCCAATGCCTGTAGCCACAGAACCCTTCCAAAGAGTCAGCACAGATATTCTTGGCCCCCTGCCTACCTGCCCTGACTCCAGCAACAAGTACATTCTTGCCTTTGTGGACTACCTAACTAAATTCTTGGAAATGATCCCATTAAAAGACATTAAAGCTGCAACAGTGGCAAGTGCCTTCCCTAATACAATCATTTGCTGTCATGGTACCCCAGCATACCTGCATTCAGACTGAGGAACTAATTACCTCTCATCTATTTTGTGAGAAACCTGCAAACTTCTGGACATCGAAAAGACTCATACAACCAGTTGCCTTCCACAGTGCAATGGACAAAGTGAGAGAATAATGTTGACCATTCTTAACACACTATCCAAGTACCTGGATGAGACTCACGACATTTGGGATCATTGTGTTCCTTCATTCAGTTTGCATACAACTCCAGCCCTTGTGTCAACAGCACAGAGTGCATCCCGTTTTTTCTAGTCCATGGATGTCACCCAAGAACACCTCTGGACAAAGATCCCTCATTGCTAGAGGTCCCAAAGTCAGCTTTCTCCTTCATCATCCCAATGTTGGAACAGCTTGAACTTGCAAGACCAGTTGCTATTGACACCCTGGGACAGAGAAAAACAGCAATGCAAAAAATGTCTGCAGCCAAGTGTCACAATCCTTCATTTTCTGTGGGGGACATTGCATATTTGTGTCAAGCTGTCCTTATTCCAGGCACCACCAGAAAACAGTTTCTCCTCTGGAATGGGTCATTTTACATTGTGGAAAAGTTTCCCCAGTTCATTTTTGCTTGCACCGAAAGTTAGATGGGAAGCTGGTACACAATAAAATTCACATTAACAGGTTGAAGCACGGGTACTTGCATGAGTCCCTCCCTAATGATCCCAGTCTCCCAAGTAATGAAGCTTCTTTGGAACCTGCAATACTTTCAGAAACTGAATTTCCTGCTGACAACTTGACAACAGTTCCACTAGCACCTCACGGTACTGACACTTATCAGCCAGACCCCGTTCTTCCTGCCCAACCAGATGGACATTTTGGAGCTTATCAGCCTCTTGCATCTTCTCAGTACTCTCTTATACCCCAAACAGTGTATCAGATCTAGAAGATTCTGTGTAAAAGTACATTCATGGATCTTGGTCATACATGTTAAATGGTGTGGGTATAAAGTGCTCAGAACTCATGGGTCCCTTTTCTGACTTGACCACATCCTGTCAAGAACTAGCTCAAGCCACCCACTCAGCAATCCCAACTGACTGTAAAAGTCACAGAATCCAGTGAACTTATTACTCAGACTCAGTGTAGTGATTCTGTCAATTCTGTGTCTTACCAGTCTGCAATTTGCTTCTGAATTCCTGTATGATCTAATATTTTTTTCTCTTCTCAATTTCAGCATTTTCAGTCAATTAACTAATCAGTCACCTTCTAGTACTGTCTCTATGATGCTTTTAAATGTTATTTTACTGTTACAAAGCTTTTGCTACTTTTTACTGTTGTTCATGCATAACGATGTCTGTACTTGTTCGAGTGGTACTCACATTTACAATACCCGGGGTGATGTGGAGTACAGAGTTGAGCATAGGGCTAAAGATTAGCTGCCAACTCTTTAACTAGGAACAGCAATGGGGAGCCAGCTATGGTCACATTATGCTAATTAGTGTGCAGCTGAAGCTAGGGAATGGCAAATTCTTTTGTCCTCTGGTCAGTCTAGGATGTTCCTTGTGCTAATGAGATGTGCCTTCCTAAGCTCCTAAATAAACCTTATCTTGTTCATCATTTTATGCATCTTACTCAGTTTGTTTGGTACCTAGTGACTCCTGCAGCAGAAACACCAGATGGGAAATCAGAATACCAGAAGGTAAGAGGTCCTTAGTGGCAGACCAAATACCAAAACACCACAATGCCAAGATCATTTTCCTGTCTACTTCTTTAAGTTTCTGTCCATTCAAATAATATTCTTGATATTTATTAATGTGTGCCAAATGTAAAATGACACATTTGTCTTAATTAAAGTGCAGGTTATTGTCTTGGGCCTATTTTTCTATTTTTTCAGGTCCTATGCTAGTAGTTCTGTCTGCTCCTTGGTATGCCTTTGTCTCCCCAGTTTGAAGTAATCTGCAAACTTTTACACAAATTTGAAAGGTTGTTGTTCATGTTAGATATAAACAGCCCAAACAGCACAGGACCCAACACTGAGCCCCTGTGGGACTCCACCATCACTTTACCCTCGGCTGATGATGCCTCTGACTTGTACCCTCTGAGGTCTATTTTCTAGCCATCTTGTGATCCAGACTATGAGTTTAATATTCAGTCCTTGTAAAGTTTCTTTATTAGTATATTTTGTGGGACCTTATCAAAAAGCCATCTGTAGCTCGAGGTATATCACATCTACTAGTTGATTTTTTCACCAGTGTCTGGCTTACTTTCTTATAAAAAGCTTAGGTGTTTGTGGCACATGATCTATTTTGCCTAAAGCCATGTTGACTTTTGTCTGTCAGCCCTTTGTTGTAAATGTCTTCTTCTATTCTTATCTTTATCAGTTTCCATTACTTTTCCAATAGCTGAAGCAAGGATAATGGGGCTATAATGGCCTGGGTTCCGCCTATCCCCTTTTTTGTGTATGGGCATCACTGTTGCTTTATGCCAGACATCAGGAACTCCCCCTAAATTCACTGACATACTGAACAGTTCAGTAAGTGGATCAATAAGCCATTTGCTCATTTCCTTCAGTAACCTAGAATGTAAATTGTCTGGTCCTGATGCTTTGTTTGTTTTCAGTTTATTTAATTGTTCAGTTACTTCCTTTCTGTTTACCAGTTTATTTTCTATCAACACTGCTGTGTCATTATCATCCCTAATAGCATACATTGGTGGTATATTATCCTATTTATTAAAAACTGAGCAAAAATACTGCTTAAAAACTTCTGCTATCTCTTGTGGTTCTGTAACCTCCTTTGTACCTTTAAAAAGTGATCCTACAGATCTATCAACTGCCTTGTTTACATATGCATAAAAGGACTTATAATGTATGGTGGAACGTTGTTATCTGGTGTTTTTTATCTTTTCCTCATGTTGTTATGCCATCGATGTGACGTGATGAAGTTGTTAACCCATTGATGGTACGTCACATTGATGGCATAACAAAACAGAATGCAGCGGAGATAAACATTCCACCGCACAAGCGCATCACAGTCTTTCACCGTATTGCAGCATTCAAAAGGCGTGTTACTCGTTTGTTTAGTTTTTAATTTACTTTTCTCGTTAGCTACCTGGTAATCGAGAAGAGTACTCTCAAAGTGTTTCGGATGGCGCACTGTTGACATCGATTCGCTTTTGACTCTAGTTATAAACTTCCTAGTCAAGAAGGGACAGCGATTTTTTTTTTTTTTTATCCTGTCCACGCCTTCACTCAGGTAAACGTTGTTTTCCCTTCTATTTTGTAATTATGTGCCTGGACTGCTTCCCATACACTATAAAGACAATGTATGGAGTAGTTAATCAACGACTGTGAATCTCATCTTGAGGTTACCATGGTTACTGGAAACCTCTTGAGCTTCGCCTCGGAGGTTTACAGACCATGGTAACCCTCGATGAGAGAATACAACGCGGTTGTTAACTGCTCCCATACATTATCTCTATATTGTTATTCTGATGAGCAATACAGAATTCAGCTTTTTTCTCTTTTCTTAATTATACTCTGCTCAATTTTAATTCATGCCTATATCTATTCTGGGAAAAATATTCAAAAATGGCCAAGTTATGCCACTAGGTTATCTGACAAAAAATGCTTTGCAATACCAAGGATGAGAACCTCACAAGGACAACAATCTTTATCATATGTACTTCCTTTTTTTTAAATTCTCTTTAGTCTCTCTTTGAATGTTTAAACAATTCACTTTTGACTTTTAGGATGAAGTTAAAAAAATATCTTTTGCTTGAAAATGAGTGTAAGTGTTTTACTTGGATATGCTGTGTTTGTGTATTATCTTTTATACTATATAACATGTTAGTTCTATGTTTTTTAATGTATGCATTGTTTTTATGTACACTGGTTGACCATGAAAATGGGTCTTTGGCCCATGGAATTTCCATTTTAAATAAATAAAACAAAACAAAGTTCAAAGCCCCATTGAAATACATTGAACCACATACCTGATTTCCTATATTCACAGTCCGGCTTTTAAGAGTGAAGACGAGTAGGTGGTCTATAAAATATTATGGTGTCAGAGCCCCAGTGGGTAAGTAACGTTTAGGGTGTGTGTGGGATGATTGGTGCTGAGTGGGAGGGTCCAATGGGGATTAACAGTGCAACAGACATAGATAGTTTTCTATTTTACAAGGTTAATAAAAAATACAAGGGGCAGTTTTTTATATTACAGGTAGGGTTGCCACTTGTCAGGTTTTTTACCTGTTGATCAGGTTTTCAGGGTCTTTATCATGTAATCTGGTTTTGCTTTGTGCTGGTCAGGTTTTTGAGCCATTTTTATTGCTCACATACTTCTGAAACATATTGTTTCATGTCATTCAGTGTTTCAGCTATGTGTCCAGGTTACAAACAAGTTCTGTTGTCAGTATAGCCTTTTGTTTGTGAAAGCAGTCCACCTGGGAGGTGTAAAGTATGACCATTAACACCATTAGCACTTACTTGACCTACTATTTTCCACTGCATCTTAAACTGGCATAGCAGCAAAGTTGCCCCACATTTTGTAACAGCAATACAGCCAGTTGTCTTCAGCTTTCATTTGCTGTTAAACATTTTCATCTCTAACAGAATTTAGGCATTTTTAAAAGTTTTAAATCATTTTTCCTCAAGAAAAATATGGTCACTTCCTTGGCTTTGAAATAGTACTGTGGACATAAAAGATATAGGCCTGGATATTCAGACTACATCAGGCAGTGGTGCAAGCCTGGGCACAGCGCAATTATGATATGCTGGGCTAGGTCCAGGTGATATTCAATGGGATGCACCATGGCTCAGCACTGTTGAATATGGCCAGGCCAGCGCACATACTGTGCATGGCACAGTGGCACTGCACCAGTGCAAGCCACAGAGAGGGGCATGGGGGATTCAACAGGCGCAAGTGCAGTTGCGCTAGGTGCATCACCCGTGATATTCAGCAGGGGGCATACAAATGAGGCCATATATATTCAAAGGTGCAAATGGGGCCATTTGCATGTCATTATGGCTCATTTGCATGCCTTGCACAAGGCAGCCTGGTGACTTGTGCCTGGCACCCTGCACAGCATGATGTCTGCTGTGGGGATCCTGGAGCATCCCCACACCCATAGCCGTATTGTGTGGTATATGTTTAACAAGAAATCCCTGCTGGTTTAGTGGACCCGTGTCCCCAGTTCCCTTATAAATATAAAATAGGACCAGCCCTGGTAGTATAGTGGTCCCCCTCCCACCCGAGTCCTGATTCCCTGATATATTTAAATATGACCATCCATGGTGGTCTAGTGGAACCCCCTCCCACCCATTGCTGCGATCGCAGTAAATGTTAATGAAATCATTCCCTGGTAGTCTAGTGGACCCCCCTCCTCCTCACCCTGATCGGTGGTAAATGTAGAATCCTTTAACCCCTCGTAGTGTAGTGGGACCCCTCCTCCCGTGTCCCTGATAGGTGGTAAATGTTGCTTTATCGAAGCCCTGGTAGTCTAGTGGTACCCCCCCACCATGCCCATTGCTGCGATCATGGTACAGCTCAGTATAACACATCCCTGGTGATTCAGTGGCATCCCCACTCCTCCCACCCCACATGACCCCTTGCCCATCCTGTGTTATGTTTGTAGGGTGTGTTGAGAGGGAGGGTCTGGTGGTCGGGGAGTTACAGGAGCACTAACAATAGACATTGATGGATGTTTTTCTTTGTTACAAGCTTTATAAATGATATATATTAAAAAAAATACTATGAGGTGGTGATACTTGGGGATTGAGCACCCCCAGTGTCATTGTTATGTTTGAAGGGTGGGGTGGGTGCTGAGATGGAGGGTCAGGTGGGGGGAACAGTTACAGGGGCACCAGCAAAAGACATCTATGGATAGTTTTCTTTGATGCAAGTGACATATAATTAAAAACAAAAACTACGAGGTGGACACTGAAGTACTGGGCACCCCCAGTGTGGGGGGATGTGTGGGGGTGCAGGGTGCTGAATGTGAGGGTTGGGTGGGGGAAGAGTTACAGAGGTGCAAGCAACAGACATCAGTGAATGATTTTCATTGTTGCAGGGCTTGATACAGCAGCTGCACACTGATGACTTTCGTAGCAAACTTCCGGTGTGCAGCTCATAACTGTATTTAAAGCTTATCTGCTGTTTGCTGACGCGGCTTCATGCAAATCAAAGGACCAAAGCCCTCTCTAATTGGAGTGGCTTCCGTCCTTTGAAGTACATGAAGTTTCCACCCAGCAAGCAGAGAGTGGCATCATGACCACAGTGCATGGTCTCTGGTGTAGACTGCCCAGCCCCTGCTGTTCTGAACAGCAATGGGCTCAGCAGTGACACCCCCAAAATCCCCTTTCACTGGTCACAAAACATTTGGTGCACAGATGCATCAAACACAACAAAGGTATCCCAACATGATACTGAAGTGGGTTTGCTTGTTGTGAACAGTGATGGAAAATACAACTGGCATAAATGCTGTTTTTTTTTTTAAGTCAGGTCATTATTTAAGGATATTGGTTTAGGCAAAAGGCAGCTGACTATAGGAATTCATTTTTGAGCCTGCACGAGCACCCACACTGAGCCACTTGGCTCAGTATTTATGGTTACCTAGCAACTGGTGTCAACACTCTAGCAGTTGCATTGCCATGACGTCTGCATCATGAGTCACGTGGGGGTTCAGCACAGGTTCAAGAAGGGTGGTCCCAAAATTGGTGTTCTCTTTGCTGGAAACACCATTTCACAATCAAGCAGGTATATTCATTAGGTGACCTTGGTTACCTGTTTGATAATATTAAATATGTTGAAACAGAACAGAAAGGGTTTTAACCCAGTAACTTTCCATTGTATTTGCATAGACTGATAGAAGTGAGAGCTGCACAGAAATAAAGTGAATTGTGACACATGTATGAACAGTGGTATGGAAGTTATAAAACTAAATGAATGATGAGTAACTCTTAGCTAAAAATGTGTTGCTAATGTTTACTTAATCACAAAGATGAACATTTCAGTTGTACAGATAAAAGCAGTAAACTTTAAATGGATCCATAAGCATGAGTTGGGAAAAGCATTGACTATTTGGTGACTGGGTGACAAGAAAAGTCAATGATTTTAGCATATTGTAAGTATATGAGCTAATTTCCATATTAAACTGTTTAAGCCAACATAAATTAGGAAATATAGATTATAAATAAATTCTGTCTTTATTACAGAATAAGAACAGCAGTATGATGTGAATATAACAGAGAATTCCTGATGAAAGCAGAGCAATGCTATATTTAAAGGTACAGAGAGTATCAATAATGAATAAGTAAGATATTTTAATTTTTAAATGTATGTATAGATCATTAATTCATGTTAATGAGATGCTATGTTGTTTTACTTTTTAGAAATGTGAAAATAATTCCCCTTGAAAAAGCCCTGAAGGTCAGGGTGAAATTTTGGAATTATTTAGAAAATTACATAAAAAGAAGAAACACTTAGTGAGTACTAGTGGATAGCATTCATGTAAAGTGAACGCAGCCCACAAACTGTTTATTTATATACTGCATGCACCTTCAGTGAGTTTCAGTTTGAGGGAACCAGCCATTTCCCACAGCATGCATACTGAAGCAAAAAAAGATATAGGCCTGGATTTTTAAGAATTTGCACATTATGCAACTGTAGTTTGTGTCAATATTGTGATGCAAAGAGTCACTGCATCTGAGTCCTGGGGAAGGATTCATAAAGACGTGTTCCTGCACAAAAAATAGATCGTGCAATAGACTTTAATTGTACAAGAGCAAGGCAGTCCCATTCTAAAAGGATTAGCACCAGCGCTAAACACATAGCACCTGAGGTGCATATCCAGCCCATGGAGCTCCGCACCTGCAGACAGGTGCAGACTGCCGGTATTCTCCAATGGCTGCAACATGTCCACAGACATCATGCAACACTCTACACGGCAGCTGGGAGCAGAGTTGTGGACCCAGCATCCAATTGGATGCCCATCCCAGGTCCAACAGTAGATCCCTTAAACAGCAGGGCACGCGTGAGCTGAGTGCCCCTGCAAATGGATGCAGCACCAATGGACCATCTGGGAAGAGGGAGATGTCAGTGCCGCAGGTGCTTGTTTGTGTGTGTGGGGTTATTGCTGGACAGCAGTGTGTGGGACGGCGACCCTGGGCACCCCTGTGTCTGTGTGTATTGGTGAGGGTGGGTGTACCACCAGGGGCAGGTGCCCACATGGGGGTGCTGCAATCCAGGGACAGGTGCAGCAAGGGGGGGTGTTACTTGCCACACCAAGTGCCTTGCCAGTGCAGTGTCAGGCCATGGTCAGCATGAGCATGGAGGTGCTGCCCTTGTGTGGGTGTGCAGCAGTGTGGGATGGGGCAGCATCTTATGTATGTGGGGGGTCAGCCTCTGGTGTAGAGGGACAGAGCTTGATCACTCTGTGGGGAATGACCACCTGCCTCGGGGCCATTCCCTCATCCAGTGTGCATGGGGGCAGGGTGTGTAGGGGACTTATGACAGAGTTTACTCTGGCATAACAGCTACCCTCCTATGCACCCTGGTAAGCAGATCTACACAGCTTTGTGCATGTTGCGTAGTGCTGGCATGCCCCCTGCACACTACGGTGTACACGGGAGGGGGATCAGGTGCATTGGTGCTGCGCGTACCCCTTGGTGCATCCCGTGTGGGGGGCGCAATAGGTATGGAGTGTCTCCGCACTTCACATGCATGGCATGGAGATGCTCCTCACCCTGGAGAATAGGCCCCATAGTGAATATGGTGCAAAGGAAGGGGGTGCAATGGGACTGTATTGCACAATGCTGCCGGTTGCCCAAGTTGCAGAATAGGACAATGCAGTACAATGCTGCAGTGTTACATGGCTGCAGGCTAAGCAAAGAACAGTGGCATAAGGCTGCATAGTCCTGGAGGGCAATATGGGCCCACAGCAATGTCCAACACACATGGCTAGGCATGCCACATGCCAACACATATGTGGCCAGATGGGGCATGTCTGGTAGGCCCACAAAGACACAAGCACAGGAGACAGCACAGCAAAGCACATCCAGGTGAGCAGCATTATGTGGTGGCTCAGCTGGTGACATAGGTGGACTGGCTAAAAGGGGGGGTGGGGCACAGTGTGTCCTGTACAGTACAGTACAGTACAGAATCCAGAAGGATGATGCCAGTGACAGTCCAGGGAATGGCCCCCATTGCCGGCCCATGGGCACAAATGGCAACCATTCCCAGTGGACACCTGCCACCACATAGGTGTCCATCTGGTAAGGGATACAGGTGATATGGTGACATGTGTGGGTTCCCCCTCTCCTCCCCACTGGACCTTCACAGGTAGAGGGTGGAACAATGAGCACCACCAGGTGAAGCTCTGCAGGAATAAAGAAGAGGCACAGGACACAGGCTTGTTAATTATGAAAACTGCATTATAAAAACAACATTGATAAACAAAAAGAAACCAACTTTCAACTATTTACAGAGAGAGAGATGTAGGGTAGGGATGGTTGGGGAAAGATTGGATGAAGGGGTTGGGGTCTGAGGGGTAACTGTTTACAAACGTACAACTTTATAGCAATGGGGAGGAAGTGGTGGAGAAATGCTTGGGGGGCAAAGGAGTGGAGGACTTAAGAAATCAAAGTGCAGGAGGACGGGCTGGCAGCGGCAGCCTACTCTCAATTCACTGCAGGATGCTGCTCAGCTCACACAGGACATCCTCCTGCCACTGCTCCATGGTACACAGCACCAATGCCTTGAGCTGGCCCAGTAGTTTGATTCCTGCCCTCCCGGCCCATCAGTGCACCCCTACATCAGGCTGTTGAGTTGCACCTAGGAGGAGGAAATGGGTGAAATCAATACATACATCTCAAGTGTGCTGAGATGTGCAAGGTATTCACCCCCCCCCCCAAAACCCATGTGATGTGTGGCTGGGATGCTGAAAATGAGCTGGAAATAGGCAGTGACACCACACACCATCACTTGGAGGTCTCATGCCTAGGAATGTAGTGCATGACAATATGCTAAGGGCCAGTGGCAAAGTGTGCAAGGAAGGCTAGGTACTGGGACCCAATGCTGCATGAACACATCACCACAACATTTGGGTGAGGGTAAGTGGAGGGTTGCCTCCCATGTGCAGCACCAGCAGCCATGCTTGGTGGGCCAGACTGACAGGTGCAGCATGGGCCCAAGGGGCACATTAAATGGCACAGCAGACACACAGTGCTGGGAGGATGTCTGGTTCAGTGCCCACAGGACACACTACCCCAGAAGTGACATGCCCACAGGTGTGTCCCACTTTGAGCTCCATCCTTGACTGGCCACCTGAAGGCCAACATCCCCGTAACATTGTGAGGAAACAGCAGTGGTACCCAGAGATGATGAACATGGGACAAAATGGTACATATGGCAACAGGTGGGAAAAGCATGCCCAATGCTGGGACAGAAGGTCACATGTGGAGGGTGGTGATTCTGAAAAGCAGCATGTGCCACCAACATATCACCAAGCAGTTCCTGATGTAGATGGGGCCTGTGGAACATGTGGCAGCATGTGTTACTTGGCCTTGTTACCACAGGCACCACAGCAAGTGGAGGGTAGAAGGGACCACATGCAAACCATGCCAGCAGTGGATGGAGTGACATTGGCAGATGTCCAAAGTGGTCCGTGGCAGTACCTCGAGGACACAGCCTGCAGACATGCATCTGTGGTACTGCATAGGCCAAGGGGTTCCACACCAAGCACTGGCTCTGCTTGAAGATACCATCTGCAGCTGAGCACTCCCTTCACAGTTATGGGATCATGCTGTTGGTGCACGCCACAGCATGGCATTTGAGTGATATCATGACATGGTGGGACATCGTGCAATGGTTGTAGCAAGACTGTGTTTGCATGACAGACTACAATGGGCATTGCACTAATGCATACCATGCATGTATCATGCTTGGGAAGGTTTTGGAAATGCCAAAAAATGTGCAACCGTTAGCCTGCTGTTCACAGACATGTAGCATGGCCCAAACACATTGTGCAAATGTATCATGGTATACTGAGGTTCCAAAAACCTGCTATTCACAAAACTGACATGTAGGGGTTTATTTGCATCTCATTATGGAGCTTTCTACATGTATTTACATACTACATTGCTCCAGCGCTATAACAGGGAACTTGTGCACCACCCTCAGACAGCTGTTGAATTGTAAGTCATGAAGCCCATTCAGCCTGCAACAATTGCAAGCCAGGAGGGAAATGCCACACAGCAAGGTAAGCATATGCCCCTTTCCTAATGTCTAAATGCTGTTTATTCCCATGTATGACACATGTACTGCCCATCTCAGCATGCTGCACTCCACCCCTGCTTATTTGGTTGTCTTTAGGCATACACTGTCTTGCACAAACCCTGCCATTCCTTCTGGCTGCATGTCCATGCAGCCACACGGACTGTGGTGACATTTCACCTGTAGGCCCACTACCAATGTTGGTGTGTATATGGCATAAAGGCCAGCACCTGCACAGGTAGTCAGTGTCCTGCATTCCATCCAGCCTACATGTCTTGACAGCTGTGGGAACATAGCAGAGATGTCATGCACTGCCTGGGGCTGACTTGGAGTGGAAGGGTTCCCTCAGTTTTATGGCACACCCAACAGCATGGTGGCCCTCCTGGCCACTGTGTGCTTTAGGCTGTGACTCTATGGGCATCCCGCAGCCCACCCCCCTACATCCCATCCCAGTGGTATCACGTGCCAGTACATGTGTGCAGTTCAAACCAGTAGGGCTATATCCCGGAGTATGGTGTGTGGTGTACAGATGGGCACACATCCATTGTTGGCAACCTGATATTTGAGACAATATTGCCACTTGGTCATTAGGCAGATACATTACCAGGGCATGACAATGTGTCACACACACAGTGTGACAGCTCCTTGGGTGTCCAGCAATCCACATGGACAGGCAAGTCTCTAAAGTGGGACATGGCTCACCATCCATGTCTGTGATGCACTATGGTGTGTACATCTGCCTGCATACCCAACAGCATGCATGTACCATGTTCCTGTTATGTCCAGATGGACTCCGCACAGCCCCAGCATGAGGGTGTGGTGCTGTTGCATGTGGGCATGGAGAGTTGTGTGTCCCATGTGTGTTTCACCCCAGCTCAATGCACAGTGATGGTACTGCCAGCCAGGGTACTGTGGCCTTGTTCAGTGCAGCCCACTGTGGATCGCTCATGTCAGTCAATGTTGCTATTGCCATAGTTGTTCACATTATGTCATGCAGTCCCCCCCTACTGGCCTAGTGGGCACCCTGGTCAGGGGCCCTTGTGGTCGGCCTGTGGGGGATACCCCAGTTTATTTTACTGTAGGATACTAGTGGGCATTAGGGGTTACATTTAACCACTCACCAGATGAACTCTGTCTTTGGGTTCATTCACCCTGGCATGGATAGGTGTGGCTAAGCTGATGACACAAAGGGCTTACATGATACTGACCTCACCCTCTGCCATTCCCCTAGCAGTTGCTGTCTGTTACAGGGACATGCACTGTGCCCACATGTTCAGTGCCCTGGATCTTGAAGTTCTAATCCAGGCATCCCGGCCCAGTGAGTCTGTCATCAGGCGATACCACAACACTGATGCAATTGTATGCCAGGCGTGGCAGGAGATCACTGATGAAGTGAATGCCATTGGTGGTAGGAACAGGTTGGTTGATGCTGTGCGCAAATAGTATGGTGATCTCTGTCATCATGGCAAGTCCAACTTGGCCTCACTTTAGAGGGAACAGCATGCAACTGATGGCAGCCCTCCTGCCCCTGCAATGTACTTCCCCCTTGACCCTGTTGGGGAGGCTGTGGCACCAATGTTGTGGGAGGTTGAGGTGTCCAGGGTGCCTGGCAGGGGCTTTGAGGTCTACATACCAGCCAATGAGCCACATAAGTAGTATTCTGGCATCACCATTGTGTTGGCATGCACCACATCACTGGGTGTACCACTGTGGTTCCATGGCACATATCTATGGGGCACCCTTCCTATAGCTGGTGAACACCTTTGTAATGGTTTCTTCGGGTGGCCCAGGACTGTCCTGGGACTGTTGCCAATGGCCAATAATGGGTGGTGCTCCCCTTGTGATTTGGGGCCACAGTGCACATAATGTGCACCCTCTAATGGTATCTATGTCTTCATAGTGCATTGAGTCTCATTCCCACCTCACTCCTACTGTCACCACCACTGTATGCACCCCTTTGCATGGTGTGCCCTTGTGCACTGGTATGTGTGTATTTCCTGTGCCATGTCCTACTGTGTTGGTTGTACTGCATGTTCATGTGTAAGCAAGCACATTCCTCACTGTGTGTTGCACGGTGGCAGTCTTCACTTCCATCTGCAAGTGTTGTGTGGCCACACAGGGCACATACATGGGGCACTGTCACGGTAATGCTGCAACATTACTCAGTCAATAGGCTTTGCCCTGCATCATGTGCTGTCCCTCTCAAATATGTTTCTGTCCCCACAGCTCCTGAACACCCATGGCCAGTGGCAGAGCAGCCAGGTACATCCCATGGCATCCAGGGAATGCCCCCAACAGACAACAGACCTCCCAGTGGAGAGTGACAGAGACTCCTTGGTAGATACTGACCTGGACACATGGGGAGCCAGCAAGGAACTCTTCTCAACATCTCTGTCAGCAGTGATGGATGCTACATTGATTCCACCACCACCACTACCACAGATTTCACCCAGCACCCCTCTGCAACCATCCATTCCACCTGCACCACCTCAGAGGCCCTTGCACAACACCCAAACCATCCATCCCACACCTCCATCCCCATCTCCATTGCCTCATCTTCCCACTCCCCCATTTCCAGTGTCATGCTTGTGCACGGACTGGCACAACAGGGTCTGGAGTTCCAACTCTGCCCGGGGACAGCATGAGTCCAGGGATGCAGGGTGGCACACATCACCCACCTCCTCCTAAGCTGACACTGACTGGTAGTGCAGTCCCATGCACACACAGACTTCATCCGGTCACTCATCCATCTAGGGCCCTTCCAGCACCTGTGCCTTTCCCACATAGCATGCCAAGCAAAGTGCCCATGAGATGATGCGTGTTGCCATGGACAACCAGGCCACATCCCAGAAGGTCCTTGAAGAGATGCAGAACTTGCTGCATCAGTGCCTTCACCTCTGCAAGCAGAAACACTGTCTGGAATTGCAGTGGGCCCAGGAGTTTGGGGAATGGCTCCTTGGGACCATTGTGCTTCTGTTTGGGGAATGGGCAGTTGGCCGCCAGGGCATGTTGCATCATGCAAATCAGTGCCATGCTTGAGGCACGTCTTAAGACAGTGGGCAGTCCTGTGTCTCCCAGCAGGGATGGTGGCGTGTGTCCACACCATGAGGGATACATCTGGCAGTGGCAGCACAGTTGTGTCCCTCGCATCCCTTGGTCAGCCACGCACCCATGGTCGACAGCTGTTGTTGTGGGCATCCACATCCCCACACAGCAGCGCTGGCTCCCAGGTGGTGTCCCCCCGGCCTGTGTGTCCCCCAGCTCAGCATCAGCCTCATCTGGGGCCATGATGACATCCCCCCATCCAGTGCACCACAACATTATCTGCACATGTGGTGGCCTCTAGAGGTCATAACCTGCAATGTCCCCGGGTGCCCATTCCTCCCTCAAATGGGTCCTGTGCATGGGTCTCTTTTTCCATTGCCCCATTCACCATCTAGCCCCTACTATGTGGTGTCCTGCATAACATGGCTGAACAGGCTGCCCCTAGCTATATCTCTGACATGTTACATAACGGTTCTTTCATTATGTGACCCTTTCTATTTAATGCTATTTCTTTGGCATATGGCTTTGCTCCTTGTGTTTTCCCATATTCCTATGCATTTTTGTTTTTTCCGTGGTGCATCATGTCTTGATTGTGACTAGTTGTACCTTTGTGTGCCTGATTTTATTGTATTCTTTAGGATCCATTTCTATTTTGTGGGTCTGTGCATGTTGTGCATTGTGTACAATGAGCAAGGGTCATACATGGTGCCATATGTGTTGCTTGCTTCTTAATCACCTTCTGCTGGCTTCCAGCTATCCTATGATGCTCTGTCTGTACTCCTGGGCCCTCTGTGCCATGCGTGTATTCCTGCCTTGCATCCATTGTGCCGCCTCCTGCCCCTCTGACTCTGTTTCAGTGGATGTCTGTTTCTCTTGGACTGCTAGCAGTATTCCATGGGTGTTTGCCATGTTGTGTGGTATACAACATGCAAGGAATATGCTACAGAGCATCTGAGGTGTGTACTGTAGGGCACCACCTTAGTGTTCCAGGGAATGTAAACACATTTTAAGCATGCCAAAGGCCCAATCAATGAAGTTTCATGTGGTGTTATGTTCTACATTGTACCTCTCCTCTGTCTTATTTGTGGGGTGCTGGATGGGGGTGAGGAGCCAGGGGATCAGAGGGTAGCAACTGCCACATTTAAAGGACAGAACACACATGTACAATGGGACATGTCTGTGGTACACTACTCTGGTCTATATTCTGGAACCTTCTGGCATGCTCCTGTACATCCCCTACCAACTCCACATGGCCAGGCCTCCTTCATGACTTTGGCAACCTGTTCTGTGGTGCATTGTCACATTGTCAGTGGCACCTCTGCAGACTGTGTCAAGTTCCTGCCCTTTCCATCTGGATTGCTATTGCTTTCTTTCCACATTCCAGAACCTTCTTAGGGTTCCACTCCCCTCCCCGTGGGATGCAGCCCTGTGTGACCCACAGGGATTTCCAGTCCCAGTCCAGTTGTTGTACTCACTAGGGGTCCCATAGGTATTTTGCCTCCCTCAAATCTCTGGCACAACATGGAGTTCTGCCAGATGAAGAACTCATGGGTGCTCCCAGGGTAATGCACCACCATGTTGGTGCTGTGCCCAGTGGCATCACACACCACCTGGCAGTTGATGGAGTGGAAGCCTTTCATGTTGAGGTAGGCTTCTGACTCTGGGCCAGGTGGTGCACAGATGGGTGCAGTTGATGGCACCAAGTAAACATGGCAGTCACGCTACCTGATAAAACTGCTACATTGTTGCTGTACGCTCCTCTGCAGTGCTGGGGAATATGAATTCCCAGCATGTGGCAGTATAGCATCTAGGAATTCAGCCAACAGGTGCTGTGGTATCCTTAACAGAGGTGGAAGGTTCCTGCTGCCAGGAGGCACATGGCTGCAGTCATCTTCATCTCCACCATCAGGTCATGCCTGTGATGGGTAGAGGTGTGTAAGTTTTCCTCCAGGTGTTTGCTGTTTGCACAGCTGCCTGGGCATGGCCTGGTTGAGGTGGTACCAGCCAACCAGCTGTTCATCGGTCAGTGTCTCAAAGGAGACACTTGACCAGAACCATCTCTGTGTGGCAGGGCACCTCTGCCAGTGACAGATGGGCACAGGGTGTCCTCCTTCATGAACTTCCTGGAGTGCATACCCCAGCAAGTACAGCTGTTGCAGGGTAGTGTAAGCCATTGTGCTGCCTTCTGAAATTCCACCTTTGGCCTCTGGGCTTTGCCCAGAATAAGATAACCCTTTTACAGGTGGCAATTTGTGCAGTGCAAGGTGCTGCACAAGGTAATTTGTGCGGTAGAAATGATTTGTGAATTACATTGTGCCTATATGCATGGCCACTCCTCTCCCATTTGCGTCATGCATATATTATGTTGTCCTAATTGGGAAAACAAGTTTGCACTGGGCAGTTGTCCTTTTGTGAATCAGACATTGGTGCAAAAGGCACAACTAGAAACTTGCACAGGATTTGTGTTATAACTGTGTATCAGTTGTTGCAATATAAGTGATGCATATTTATGATGCATGCCCATATTGTCCAGTATGCCATGGGAATCTGTTTATCCGTATTAACTCGTGATGCAAGTATAATAGAGCCCACCAAAATGCAACACAATACTGCAGAAAGCAGTTTCAATAGCAGTTAAACCATTTCGTCATACATATCACAGATACTGCATTGTATCCTGACAGTCTCCATTGTGTCTATTTCTTGCTCTTTGCTTCTCTTGTGTCTTTTATGTCGGTAATCCCTCTATTTTGGAGGACTACTTTTCTGCTTTTATAATGCTTTATGACTTAGACCATCACATACGCGTGACACAAATAGTTGACGTAAGTGCTAGAAATTTGTGTGGAGTCATTTTTTTGTAGTATAAATAAGGTGTAAGTCATTTTCTTGATGGAAATGTAGCACAAAAGTGACATATCATGTCATTCATGGCACAAGTATGGAAATATGTCATAAGAATATTGCCACATCTTTGTGATTCAATTCCTTTTTGCACATTTTGACACAGATATGTCATTTTGGGCACCTTTCAAAATCCCATCCTTTTACTTTAGATCATCGAAGGAGGCTTGAATACACCAAGGCTTGTGAGACACCTAGTACCTGGGAATGTATAAAGATTGAGTGCCCATGATGAAAAGATAGATGCATGGCTCTGAATTTTCAAATGCAGGTCATGGATGTCCAGCATGATTTTGCTACCCCCCCCAACTTGTACCAATATGTTAAACTACTTGAAAGAGGAGCTCATTCATGTGTGCAAGTTGCACAAATTGCAATTCTTTAGGTCCACATACATCTAAAAAGTATTGTACTGTGTGCCTTACTTTTATGACACAAGTTGTCATAAAGCAGGTGATAGTTTAAAGAGCCAACAATGCCTCAAGAAGAACTTTGAGAAATATAGCTTGCACTTACCCCTATCTCATTATATACCACAACTCAATACCTTAGCAGGATTTCCTCATTGTAACTGTTACTCTCGACTATTAGGGTATATGTATCAATCCACACTCACCTATTCCTGTCAAACATATGCAGCTGTATTATCTAATTATATGTTTACAAGGTATAAAGCATGACTTCACCATGTAATTGCTATTATACTATAAGTAAGGGTATATTGTCATCTACGCCCAACTATTTCTGTCAAATGTTTTCAACTGTATTGTAATTTTATGTATATATGTCAGGACCTGGACTATCCTTGTCCTCTTCCCTACTGTACCCTCCCCCCAGGTTGCACTGGAAGACGAGCAGTTCTTGTTCAGTGTGCTTTTTCTGGTGAACCAATTTCAATAAATAAAAAATAGATAAATATTTGGACACAAAGCAGATTGTATTTCTCAGTAGCTCTGTATTTCTTATCCCAGTTATTTATTATTGATATCATATGCTTGAAAACAGGATATTTGTTCCCTGAGGGTTCATCGGCTCCCTTTTTCTTCTTCCCAACCTGATGTCATAATACTCTGCTTGTGATATCACAGTTATTCCCATGGCAACAGACTGTGATGCCACAACACAGCATTATAATTTCAAGTAGGGAATAAGCTATAGAGGCAGATGAACTCTAAGAGATAAAGATCTTGCTTTTGTAGTAATTTTTTTAAGTAATAAAGAAAAGGAGAAATATTCAGTATAGAAGATATATGAAGGACAAATTTTTTTGTGTCTAAATTTTATGTTTTCCAAAGTTTTACCAAAGTGTTTGCTGCTCTTTAATTGAATATATTCATATTCCTTCCCCCATGCACCAAAACTACATCCCTTGCATCCCCACTTAACTGAATCGCTATCATGATTCAAAATCCCCAACCAGCTCCCCCTCTGGCCCCCCAAGCAACACAAAAACATTAATTTCTCAAGGACCTGTAAAGAAGAAAACCTTGCAGAGAGATCCACTCTGTTCAGTGTAAATATTGGTACTGTCACAAATGAATGGTGATGTCTCAGCTTATAGTAAAATGTAATTGGTATTTCTGAACTACTATATACAGTCTTCATTAGTTGACTCATAGGGTTCTATGTAATTTAATTTGCAAGAGTCTCTTTTTATTTACCTAGGTATGTCACAGAACCCAATACTCTATTTTGAATTCCAAGGATTTATTTCTGCTCATGATTGCCTCCATGGTAAATTCCAATACTATGAAGGCTGTTATGGAATAAACCCATGGAAAGAACGTATTTATTTATTTAAAAGTTTGTGACTGGGAAAGGCACACTGAGCTGAAATTTGTTTCCAGGTACGACCCAGGGGAATGATCAGGTGGAGTGCACAAGGTAAAATACACAATCTTACATTAATCAAGACATAGCTTTACATATACATTGAGTGTGACTACAACAACATACTAGTTGTTGCATATACATAGACAATTTTAGATCTGTGTTCCAACAATGTTAGCGCATCAGACATTTCAGCATTTTGGAGTGCAGTACATATGATAAGAGTGAAGGAGCAGGTGTAGTGCATGATAAAATGTAAGTTTAAGTGCCAACAGAAAGAGGTTGACTGTAGATTACTGGATTAAAGTATAGTAGCTAAGTACAGAGGACAAGAGTCTTAAAAGAGTTGAGATCCAATGGATGTGGAGTAGCAGCACGGGGAGGCATAGGGGTAATTAGGGGGAGTAAGTATGCTCAGGGGGAGGGGGAGGAAGGGTGAGGGGAGGCAGCAATTTGAACTGGGTAGGAGATGGAGGTTGGACTTTAAGGAGGCAAGTGAGGGGGAGTGACAGGTATCCAGGGAGAGTTGGTTCCAAAGAAGAGAGCCTCAATATGAGAAAGCTTGCAGTTCTGCCTTGGATAGAGGGTGGTGGAGGGAGAAGGACTGAGATCCTTGGAGTTGAGGGAGTATGTAGAAGGGAGAACAGGAATTAAGCTGGAGAGGAGATGGGGGAAGGCAGAATCCAGAACCAGTACTTGTCTATGAGGGAGAGGATGTTGAAGCATCCATCTGTGGGAAAGAGAGGAGAGGAGATGGAGAGGGAGGAGTAGAGGAGGCAGTGATGTGTGAGGGGAGGGGAGGAGGTAGCAAAGCAACAGAATGAATTTATTAGATTGTCTAGTTTTGAAAATAAGGTAGCAGGAGTGAAGGAGTAGACAATGTCTGCGTAGTCAGATATGGGCAGAATAGTTTTTGCCCCCCCCCCCACAAAGATAAACCTCAAACTTAAGATCGTTTCACATGCCATATCTGCCAGTTTTCACATTTTGTATGAAAGACATGTTTATCCAGAAACAAGCAGTTGTGAAATAACCTGTTTAAGAACAATTATTTTAGGCCTTTAGCAGTAGCAGCATGTTGTATAATTTATATAATTAAATACTGAATTCAGCATACAGTATTGCAATGTGAATAATAATCACACTTTGTCTAAAGCCCATTAAAAACTATGAGCCAATTTCTTAGCTGCACCATTAGATGAAGGAGGGTACAGAGGCATTCTATTGTGCGTCACCATTGAGCTGCGTTAAATGTCTGAAATATCCCACAGTTGAACTATGGCCCATTGTCAGCAACTACTTCCCCCTTGAAGTCCATATGCAGCAAATAATCTCTATTTTTTTCTATTGTGTTTGACATCAGTACCACTTTTTGCCAGCTTAAATATGCATCAAGTAGAATTAAAAATATTATCTTTCTTTTTCTGGAAAATACGTGCTCTCTGCTACTGTCTGACTACATGCTCCTATAAATGAATAGGCACTGTTGCCTACATATTAATGTTATCCCCTCCCCCCAAAAAAAATCACATTGTCTGAACAGTGTGTCTATTCTTCTTTCAAAACTTCTTTTATCTGGACAATATTCCACAAGAAGAAAAGAGGAAAAGAAGCATATCAGCAATAGACATGAAAAATCATTTGTATACTGATGATACAGAATCAAAGATTTTAACTCTGACTTGATTAAACTGCCTTTACAAGAGGATCCCATATTACAATATAAAGCATGTTATGTTTCATACTTTTATAATGCAGTGTCTCTGCTAACATGCATTCAAGCAGCAGAGCTTTCCATAATAAATATTATTTGCAAATAACTTCATTAATGCATCAGTTAGAGTTCAGGTTATAATGATAAAAGTTTGGAAATGTGTCATTAGGGTTTCCAACACTAACTCCATATCCCCCTTGAACAAACAGCAAAAGGGGCAGCAATGCCACGATGGGGGGGGGGGTTAAACCTTGCACAAAGCACCAGCTACTTCAGCTGTGGTGTGGGTGTTGTCTGTGAGTGTAGTGTTCATTCACAATGGTAATGCAGGGTTGTCCCCACCCAGCAAGGGTTTCAGCACTGGAACAATGAGTCATGCAAAATAAGCACTCCCTTGCAGAGGTTGCAATGGCTCAGGCTTATGGCAGTAGGGAGAACAATGGTGACTCACAATCCCATTGGCATACTGGCAGATGAGCCATCCAAGGCATGGCCAGTATGGGTCTCTTTGGGGAGGCAACACAGCACTGCCACAGCAAGGGGGTTAATTAGACCTGGCACAAATGTCCACCACTCCAGCAATCCCCTAGCTGCTGTCAGTGGCTGTAGGGTGCCTTTACAAGGGTAGCACAGGGTCATCCCTACCCAGCAAGGGCTTCAAAATTGCCACAACTCATGTGAGGCATGCTGTGCCTTATGGATGGCTGCAATGACTCAGGCTTGGAGGGTTGAGTGACAACTGACCCTGATCAGGAACTGTTGAGACAGTGCAGGTGTTTGGGAGGGGTGGACAGAGCAGCGGGGGAGAGAGAATCAGACCTGACAATTTGTGTTCTTTCAGTGTTCCATTATGTTAGTGATGCAGCAATTGGAGCTATAAAACATTTACAATTCTGTGATATGAAAGATATAGAAGTACAAAGAAAAGAAGGACACGATAAAGACAGAAGTTAACCGTGAAAGTCACACATGACCATACAGTCACATAGAAACATAACAATTGTCTGCAGATAAGGGCCTTTGACCCACCTACAGCATTCTGTCCTATTGCAATTAATAATTGTGCTCTATCATGCACTGCTGGCATTAAGTTTTAACCCCCCACCCCAACTACCAGCAATTCTCTATGCCTGACCAAACATGTATAAAATCTGTAATAATTTCTGTCACCACCACCTACACTGGCAGGTTGTTCCTCTTGTCCACCACCCTTTCTGTGAAAAAGTACTTCCTCATGTTCCCTCTGAACCTCCCTCCCTCCAGTTTAATCTTGTGTCCCGTCATCTTTGAGCATATTTTTCTTTGGAATATAGTATTCTCCTGTACTTTATTTTTCCCTTTGAGGTATTTAAATGTCTCAGTCATATCCCCCCTTTCCCTTCTCTCATCCAGTGAGTGCATATTTAATTCCCTCAGCCTATCCTCATAGGGCTTGTGATGTAGTCCATGCACCATTTTGATTGCCCTTCTCTGAACCACCTCCACCATATCTATGTTCTTAAGTAGATGAGGCCTCCAGAACTGGACACAGTATTCGAGGTGCAGCCTCACTATTGTCCTGTATAGTGGAATTATTACTTCCCTTTTTCTACTGGTGTTTCCCTTGTCTATGCATCCCAGCATCCTGCTTGCCTTTCCTGCCACATTGTCACTCTGCCTACCTACCTTGAGGTCACAGGAGATGATCGCCCCCTGGATTCTTTCTTGCTTGGAGCATGCTATCCCCCCTCCCCCAGTTGATATGCAGCTCCTGGTTTTTTGTGCCCTATGTGCATCATCTTGCACTTTTTTTGTGTTGAAATCTAGCTGCCAATCCATTGACCAATCCTCCAGTTTCCTTAGATCTTCCCTCATTGTATCCACTCCCACTGGCGTGTCCACCCTGTTGCAGAACTTAGTGTCATCAGTGAACAGGCAAATTTTCCATTCCAGACCCTCTGCAATATCACAGTTAAAGACATTGAAGAAGACTGGACCAGCACTGATCCCTGTGGTACCCCACTGGTTATGTTGCCCTCTGCACAGTAAATGCCATTTATCACCACCCTCTGGATCCTATTCTCCAGCCAGTTCTTCACCCACAACATTACCTTCTGTCCTACCCCCATGCTCTCCAGCTTGTTTCACAGCCTTCTATGTGGCACAGTGTCAAAGACCATGCTGAAATCTAGGCTGGACATATTCACTGCCTCTCTCTGATACACCTTCCTGGTTACCCAGTCAAAGAACTCAATGAGGTTAGTCTGGCACGACTTTCCTCCTGTAAAGCCATGCTGCCTTGGGTCCTATAGCTCACTGACAACCAGGTGTTCCACTTTTTCTTTTAGTAGTGTTTCCATGGCCTTTCCTACTACTAAGGTCAGGCTGACCAGTCTGTAGCTCCCTGCTTCCTCTTTTTCCACTTTTTTATAGAGAGACCACATCAGCTCTCCTCCAGTCTTTGAATACCTCCACAGTTTCTAATGACAGGTTAAAAAGGTTAGTCAGAGGTTCTGCCGACTCTTCTCTTAGCTCTTTCAGTATCCTGGGGTGCACCCTGTATGGTCCCATAGCCCTATCAACTCTTATTGCCTCCAGTTCCATATCCTTCCTGCCCTTATCACTTATTGCTGGCCCATTTTCTGCCTCCTCCTTTGTAAAAACGGAGCAGAAGTATTTGTTTAACATACCCAATTTCTGGTGGTCATCCTCTATACTACCCCATCTTCTCCTTTAGGTCTCACAATCCCACTCCTTTCCTTCCTTTTTTCACTGTTGTAACTGTTAAAGGTTTTGTCCCCCCTTACCACTGAGTTTGCTATGCATTCTTCTGGCTGTGCCTTGGCTTCCCTAACTGCCTTCCCAACCTCCAATTGTTTTTCCTGGTACTTTCCCTACATATTAAATATGACTTTTTATACTTTTTGTTTCAAAACAGAAACATGCCAAAAAATTTGAAGGATGAGGAGGTGCTCACCCTGTTGGAAGTCATCCAACATCACAGACATGCCGACATCATGATGAGGGGTACAAATTTGCCGCAAACAAAAAATACGGAAAATGGTCAGTCACTTCTTGAGTGACAAAGTCTTTGAAAAAAGACAAGGACACAGGTTGCCACAAGTGCAATCAAGTGTGGCAGAAATATTTTCACAATCAAAGCATCTGGCAATGTCTGAGTTGGGGACGAGGAGTGGTTCCAGTAGGCACACAATATGTGGATTGAGGCAGGGAAGCCTGAACTTGGTAACAGACACCATGGTAGTAAGTACACCCATAAAATCGTATCACAAAGAAAGAAGGAAATGATTCTGCTACCAATATTGTTGCTTTTCTATAACATTACAATCATTTTATTAATAAGTAAAAATAAACTGTGTAGTACTTACAATCAGAAACTACATAAATAGAATAGTTTCAATATGATGAAGTACTTTGCACAATCTGTAGTGTGCAGATCTTTGTAACATTTAATATAGAGTTATATGACAATTACCATGGTAGTAACCAGTAAGTAACCATAGAGTAACAAGTAATGCCTAACAAATGAAAGGGTGTGCGGCAGTGGAAAATTATCACATTCCTAAGTCTATTCTGAGGCATGAGGCACATCTGAGTGCCTTTAACCATCTGTAAAGTACAGAATAGGAGCTGTGGCCTTGTACCTCACTGTGCTTTACCACTTAATTATAATTATGGTAAGAAACTGAATCATGTGCAGTACTGCCATAAGTTATTGCATGTTACAGTTCATTGAAGTCACTCAGGTGAGTGCCATGCCTTACGACTGATCTGGCCAATGTTATAATTTACCATTTCTGAACACCCTTTCATGTCTTGTTGTTTTCTTAATCCACACCCCCCACATGTAGTCAGACACAAGTCCACATAATGAGTGACTTTACAGTCCTTGGAAGTCTGTTACCTAATATATAATGTATTACAGAACATGTGGTGATACTGTGATATGCACACACCTTGCAGTATGTTTGACCACCCAAAGTGTGTGTATAACACAGAACAGCCACATGCTATGCTCTGTATTGTCTATCTTATAAAACAGTAATAACTATGCATGGGGTGGGGGGGCGGAATTTAGTCTTTGTGTCACATAGATTATTCTCCTATCATTGTCATTGGTTTAAAGTGATATGAACATATGAACATACAAAAATGCGAGCAGATACGGGCCATGTGATCTATTGAGTCTGCTCAAGTGTGCAGCTCCCAGTCTAATCTACTGCAGCTGCCCCACACCCCTTTCCCATCCATCTGATTTATTGTCCCCTTCTGCCAACTCCCCCTTCCCATCTTCCCAATGTTTTGGCCTTGCCTTTGACCCTGTCTCACCCCTTGTTAAAACCACCCACAGATTTCAATGATATAAGCTCCTCCAGCAGTGCATTCCACCTCACTACCACCCTTTCCATGAAGTAATTCCTCCTCACTTCCCCCTGAAACTTCCACCCTCTAGTTTCAGACTATCTCCCCTTTTGTCCCTCCCCCCTTTAATCTAAATATGCCCTCAGTACTAACCCTATTCATGCCCTGTAAGTTTTTGAAGGTCTCAATCATATCCCCCTTTTCTTCCTTTTATCCTCCAGGGAATACATGTTGAGCTCCCTAGTCTTTCCTTATATGGTTTTCCCCTCAGCCCAAGGATCATCTTTGTCACCCTGCACTGGACCCCCTCCAGTAGTTTAACATCCTTCTTTAAATAGGGGCACCAGAACTGCACACAATACTCCAGGTGAGGTCTCACCAGTGAGCCATACAGTGGCAGAATGACTTCCTCTCTCCAAGAGGTGATTCCCCTGGCAATGCACTCCAGCATCTTATTAACCTTGGCTGCCACCTTCCTACACTGAGCAAGGGATTCATTTCCCTTTGACTAGTACCCCCAATCCTTCTGCTCCAATGAAGTGGACAACTGCACTCCAACCCAGACAGTAGCAATTCCCAGGGTTCCTGGCTCCCAAGTGCATGACTTTGTACTTCTTAGCATTGAACCCCAGCTGCAATGTCTCTGACCAGCTCTGAACTCTTGCCAAATTGTCTAGGAGTACCTGCCTCATTCCATACTATCCACCTCCACCATGATCTTTGTGTCGTCTGCAAAAAGGCTGATCTTACTCCTAATCCCATCCGATGTGTTGGCAATGAAGATGTTAAATAGCACTGGTCCTAGTACAGAGCTTGTGGGACCCCACAGGTTACAGCTCTGGGAGTCGAGAGTTCTTCCTCTACAACTACCCTCTTCTGTCTGTCCTGCAGCCAGCTCCTAACCCATCCAACCAGTTTCTCCCCTGCTCCCAGGTTTCTCAGTTTACTAGTCAACCTTTCATGTGGTATCAATTTGAAGGCCTTGCTGAAGTCCAGACAGATAAAGGACATCCACTGCATGGCCCCTATTGAATGCCCTTGTCGCCAGGTCAAAAAAAGTCAACCAGGTGTGTCTGGCAGGATCTGCCTAAGACAAACCCATGTTGTTTATTATCCGGGAAACCATTCTTCTCCAGAAAGATCACCAACCTCTCTTTAAGGATAGTCTCCATTAGCTTCCCCACGATGGAGGTCAGGCTGACTGGTCTGTAGTTACCTGGTTCATACTTGGGCCCACTCTTATAGAGGGACACCACATGTAACATCCTCCAGTCCTGGGGCATGCACCCAGTCCCCAGGGAGGTACTGAAAAAGTCTGCCTGAGGTCCTGCATGAAGCAGTTATCTGTTTGATCCTGACAAGATTTTGTAGCCAAAAAGACATAAAAAATATATCTGGTTGATGCTGCTATTTTTACAGTAATTTCTACGTAAACATGCTCCCTTTTTCATTGTAATACGATCAAGTAGTCTTCATCTCAGCAAGTGAGATGCTTGCAAAGCTTTATAACAAAGTAGATTTTCTTGAAGAAGTGTGTAAAGTATTGTATTTTAGGTAACTTTAGCTACCTTTTTCCCAAAGTAATCTACTGACCATACAGCAAGGAGAGCAAACAAATCAGTGGCTTCAGAAGAGTAACCACAAGCATGAGCAACAGTTGCTATACTGTAGCAATAGTTGGTCACACTTGCATGTACTCTTCTGAAGCTGCTTCATCTCCTTCCTTTACACTTGACACCTTCTATTACAAATAAAGCTAACTAAATTACATAAAATATCACACTTTACAGAAATCTTCAATAAAACCTTCATCGTTGCAAAAAACTCTGCAGGTATGTCACTTGAAAGGATGAAGACCCCTTGACTGCTTGGTCATGCTACAAAGAAAAAAGTGAAAATGATTAATGGGAAAAACACTCTACAAATTGCAGGTTCAAACAGATAAGCTTTCTTTGTCATTACTTTGTAGATATATTAAATAATCACAGAATCAGCCACAAAATTTATTTCCAGTGTGGAGCAGCTGTATAGTTGTAATAAGTTGTAGTTCCGCCACCCCTCCTGTGTACCACATGTGTCTATGGTGATCTGCTGCGGGTTTGTCAGTGTTTGCTGTTTTACAGTGTAAGCTGTTTTACAGTGGCTGTCCCTATCCTGTCCAGCACTGAACCTCCCCCCTTCACCACCACAGAGACACTTAATAAAGAACGGTGTTTAAAATGAATTGAAAACACTGTCTTGCATTAGAAAATGGGCTTGAAAAATCTCAGGCTCTGATTGGCTGATACCCTGGCAAGGCGGGCATCTATCAGACAACAGAGTCCAGGTATTAAAAGTACCAGTTAAATTGATACTTCACCCAGTTAAGTATGCCTCTGCCCACCCCACTTCCTCATTGGCCAAAGCATTGGGCATGAATTTTAAATCAACGCCATTTTATTATTTCACTTAGCAAGTGAGTGTTCACCCCCCCAACAACGGCACTCATGAAAGTAGTCACCCAATGTAAGTTAAGAAAAAAAATATATTTCTATAAAAAAAAGGAGCAGCTGTGGTGCATACCTTACACTGCACTACACTAATCAACTGCACTGCTTCTACCGCTCGCCCAGCTCCCATACACTCCTCTGGCAACTGAATCCAAAATGAAGCATGACCCCACTTCCCACAACTCCACTGCTAATTTCTTCCTTTAAATAAATGTAACCCCGTGCTCAGAATCCAGCTGTTTATTTAAACAATGTGAGCCCAAACCTAAAAAAAAAAAAACTGCAAGCTTGTAGCGGCAGCTCCGTTTGTGCTTTTACGACCTCCTCATCCAGCTTGCCACCTGCTGTCATCTCAAAGTTCCTGTAAGAGAAATACAGCTAATGTAGCTGCTTCTGTGTGTGCCATATCGGGGAGAATACAAAAATGTCTCTCCTTCTCCTGGTGGTTGGGAGTCTTGGCATGACAATCAGGTGCAACAGTAGCGAAACTTGGCTTGGCTATCGGAGAGGATGGCAGCTGCAGCAGATCGAGCAGGAGTTGAAATGGAGGGGCCAAAAAATGGGATGGCAGCATCTGGAAAAAATCGGGACACTTGAGAGGTCTGAAGAATTGACTGCTGTGCAAAAAGAAAGAAAAAAATAGAAATCCCTGTACTTTCGATCGCTGTCCTGCTGCCATCCAGTAAAGGGGGTAAAAAACTAACCTGGACTTGCGATCGCGTAGTATAAAGTGCACCTTTCTTTTCTTTTTACCACCTGCTTTGTTTGTAACATTCCTTGACAGCGAACAGCATGCAGTCTCCCCCCACACCCAGGTTCACCTACTCATCACATTCGCTGCACCATCTTAAGAAAATAGCTTCTGAAACTTACTTAAAAAAAAATAAAATAAGCTGATACCAGCTCCCCTTTCTGTTCCAGTTGTCTCACGTCTCACTCACAGCCATCACAGAGTAATGCTCCCAATCTTAATAGCCGACCTCAGAAAGAAGAAAAACAAGAAAACTGGTAAAACATTTTATTTATTTAAAACTCAAAAACCGACACTAAGAGACTACTGGGGCAAAACATTTAGAAACTGTCTCTTCTTCTGGAAATGGGGGGGCATAGGTACAAGAGAATGGTTCTGTTGGGTGGGGTGCAACATAAGATGGGACAGCACAGAAACCAGGGACTACTTTACCTAAAAGAAAATGTTATAGTGCTTATATATAATTTCTTCACAGTAATTTCCTGTGCTATTTTATTACATTATTAAAATGTACACAGAAGCCCATTTTCTAAGTGCAATAATACCCTTCAGGGTGGGCAGTATTGTGCAACACTGGACCTTCCAGGAGCTATAAGGCCCTCCGCCTGTGGTGTTGAGCCTCATTATGCCCCTGTGCAGTCCGGTATTGCCCAATAGCGCCCACCCTGTCAGGTATTATTGCTTACTTTATACATCTGATGTTGCCAAACAAGGAACATGGTCTTAGTAAGGGTACCAAAGTGGATGACAATTCTCCCACTCAGCATAACTGCAGCATTTCACCTCTCACCCATGACCCCCTTGCAGTGCTGTAGAATACTGTAGTAGTTCACCTATCGGGCATTAGCCACTTGCAGTGCTGCAGTCACACCCAAGTTCCCTTCAGTGCTCATACATTTTTAAACATCAAAAGCTGTTCATGTGCAGGTTTGCATAGCACCCTCCCCCATGTAACAACAGGACACAATGTTTTTATCCCACATTTACAAATTTAAAAAATAATAATAATATATTCTTTAAGTCCAGTAGAACATAGTAAAACCTCATCTTATCTCTTAAAGATGTTGCATAGATGAAAAGATATTTTCTTGAAACAAATTTGCCTCATAATATGTCTTTATATCTTTTGTGTTATTGCAGAACATCTAAGCTTCCCTGCCACAGCAATACACAGGGTCTGACTGGAACCAGTTCCAGCAGATTAGGTGGAGGAGGATCCTGTGGCTTCTGATGAGGAGATGCACCTCATTGAGCACAATGGTATGTAACAGCTACAGAATGACACTGACACTTAAAGGAAAACTCCATGTTAAAATCAGAAAAAGATATGTAGTAGTCTTTTTTTCTGTGTTCTAACCAGTTCCCAGTGTTTTCTTTTCCTCTGGCTGTGAGAGATGTTTTTTCTAACTTTCCCTAACTGTTTTATTGCCCTTGGAGGTTGCCATTCTGGTTTCTTTATGGCCTCCAGTCTTCCCAGAGGACCCTTTGGTGTGATGTCTAATTGCCCCTGCAGGAAGCCAGTGCCTTGTTACAGGGTCTGTCACAGCTCAGCCACAGAGAATATACTTCTTCCAGAGAAGACACACTACTAGATTTTGGGTGAGTGTAATCATTATTATTTTTTGATATCAGTACCTTGTCCTGCTATGTTCTGCTGTGTGTGTCTGTGTGTGTGTGTGTGTGTGTGTGTGTGTGTGTTTGAATCATGTCACTGTTTACTCTATTCCTCTCAGTCACTTTCAGTTTTTGCACCAGTACTAAGTAGTAAAAATTAAACATCACCTTATAGGTTGTAACATAGCAGGACAAGGTACTAATGTCAAAAAATAATGATTACACTCACCCAAAATCTAGCAGTGTGACTTTTCTGAAAGAAGTATTATCTTTGTGGCTGAGCTGTGGCAGACCCTGCTGAATCTAAGGGCATAGCTACATCACTGTCACATGAGCCAAGGTGCATCGTAGGAGAAAGAAAGCCAATAAACCTATTTGTGATGGAGATCCCCAGGGGTCGTAAAACTACCATAAAGCTAGCAGGCTAATTTAGGAAAAACTCCTAATAGCAGACAGAGGGAAGGACACACTAGGATTTAACATACATATCAAAACACTCTACATAACATATGTTTTTGCACATTTTGAGTGGACTTCTCCTTTAATACTGTTATACATCTTGCATAGAAACATGTATAATACTACTGTCTCTTATATTCCTAGCAGTTCAGATGTCAAATCACATGTGAAATGAAATTAAAATGAAGCATACCACCTGTCTGACAAAAAAAGTGCAATACATACAATTATGTCAATACACTAAAAACATAGTTGCACTTTCATTTCTTTAGACTTTCTCCTTTAAACATGGCACCCCACCCCCATTGTCACATGCTTGGCAAGACCTTCTCCTCTGTCCCCCACCTTGTAGAAGGCACAGCCCTAGAGGTCAGGGCCGGAGGAGGGCTCCGAGCCGCTAGCGGAGTCGGCGCACCTGTGCCGCCGACCAAGGGTTCCAGGAGTCCGGGAGAAGCAGGTAGAAAGGTACGGGCAACGCAAACCAATCGGAAAGCGACCGCAGTCTGTGGCTTGCTTCCGATTGGTGCGCCTTCTCCATAGACTTAAACTGGGGTTTGCTGCACTATTCTGGCCGGGATTTCTGCTATTCTTTAAATTATTTTGAATTCCTCATAAAAAGTGCTGTTTTCTCTTACTTTGTGCCTGATTTATGGGCTGTTTTTCTGATTTTAAAATAAGTGTTACAGTCTTTTGAAATGATGTGTGGGCTAGACGCCAGGCGCTAACCCCATACCCTCCCAGTCTATTGTTGTGCAAATCTTAAGTTTTAGCACCTTATTGAGAGATTACTGCAATAAAAGGTACCCTGCTGACTGCCCTTCTCCTCTGTCCCCCACCTTGTAGAAGGGTGCAGCCCCTCGAGTCCAGGGGAGCAGAGGCTCGAGGCCGCCAGCCGGGTGGTGGCGGCACCTGTGCAGCCGACCAAGGGTTCCAGGAGTCCGGGAGAAGGCAGCAGGAGAAAGGTCTGGCAAAGCCGCAAAATTTTGCTGCCCCTCCCCTCCTGGTTGATTCCTTTATACACTTTCTCCCGCCATTTCTTAATCCACGCCACATCCCTTTCCCTTCCTCCCTAACCCATACCTAACCTCCACAATGCTACTTTGCTTCCTTTTGCTCCTGAGCCTCGCATCTCACCCAATCCCTTATGATATTAATGTTATTGCCCAGTTCAAGATAAATAACTCAGTTAAACGACCTGCCCACTTCTGCCATCCACAATGGCCAACCACTGATTCCTTTATTCACCCTTCGAACCATGTTTATAATGCAACCTCTGGGATATCCCACATAAGGTCACTCCTAATAATTCAGCACAGCCCTGGCACCTTACTTGTATCATGGCTTTTATTAACCCACTATGCCTGTCCATTAAATTATTAAGCTATGATAAAATTTGCACCTATATACCAGGACCATCACTCATCTCACAGCAGGCACCCAGGATTAGGAGGAAACGCTCTGACCACTCACTATCCCTGTCCCTTGGTGCCTCCTCAAATTAATCTTCTACCTTCTGATCTGTTTTGGTACCATTGAAATAAATCCTGGCCCCATTGAAGTTTATTTTCCCTGCTGATCTATCCTCTATAAATGGCCTAAGCTTCCTACACTTCAATGCCTGCAGCCTCTTAAAATTCTCCATAATACAGGCCTGGGTGGTATACCCTGCCTGACTTTCTGATCATCTCTGAATCTTGGCTCAGACCTTCGACCAAAGACAGTGTTAACCTTACCAACTATCAGCTCTTCAGAGCAGATCGCCCTTCCAGGGGTGGTGGGGTGGCCATATACATTAAGGACACCATCTCTGCTACCTGCCTCATCAACACATCCAACCAAAGGAATTTGAATGTTTGTCAATCAAAATATCCCTTCTAACTTGTCCTCATTTAAATTGATTGGCTGCTATAGGCCCCTCAGCAGGCCTCAAATTACTATCTCACCTGGGGTCAATAACCAATCTAGTCCCTGAAGATACCATCATCCTTGGTGATTTGAATTTAAACTGGCTATCTAATGCATCTACACCATTGGTAACCTTTTGTGACACCTATGGCTTTACACAGCTAATTAAAGACCCAACCAGGGTTAACCTAAAAATTCTAGCAACAGCTCACTCCTGGATATTATGTTGGTAAACAAGCCTCACTTATATATGCATGCAGGAGTACTACCGAATGATGTAAGTGCACCATTGTCCCATAGCTGGCATAAGATCTTCACTCAAACCACCCAACCTGCTGAATTTGTCCTCAAAGGTCAAAAGAAGTTCAACATACCAGGATACCTCCATGACCTGAGCAACACAATATATTGGCAAGATTTCTACCTTACAACCTCAGTGGAAACATCTCCAGATCTTAAAGGACATTATCACTAATGCTCTCAATATTCATGCACCATTCACCAATATCAGAACTAAAGCAAGGTCCTGCCCCTCAGTTTCACCACTGATCTTAAAACAGCCTTGCTAGCCAGAGACAAACTGTGGAAAAGGCCAAAGAAAAACTAAGGATTCCAGAGACTGGCTAAATTTCAAAAAGCAAGAAATTCAGTAACCTGCACAAATAAGATCTGCCAAAGCTGCCTATTATAGAGCTGAATTGGATGCCTCCTATAATAACCCAACCAGGCTCTGGGGAACTATAACGGGTATCTTGGGCCAAAACTCTACTCCTGCCTTAACCTGCAAACTGCTACTAAATAACACAGAAATTAAGGACAAACAAGAAATCCTAAATACTTTCAATGACCACTTCACCACTGCTGGACTAGCATTTGACTCTTCACCTGCAAATCTCCTGAGATCTTCCTTGAACCATCAATCCACCGTGGGTCAAAAGGCTACATCAACCTTCTCCTTCAACCCAATATCCTTGAAAGAAGTGGAAGATCTCCTCTCCAATTTAGATACTTCAAAAAGTGCAGGTACAGACTCCCTGGACCCCTACTTCCTCAAGATTGCATCTCAAGTCTTATCTGCCCCCTCACTCATCTCTTCAATCTTTCTCACCACTGGATCCATTCCCTCCACTTGAAAACAGCTCAAGTAGTTCTTTACTCAAATCTGGTGATCCCATGGACCTCAATAATTACAGGCCCATTTCCATCCTATCAGTTCTATCCAAGATGCTCGAAAGTTAGTAAACTCACAATTAAGGGACTACCTGGATAACAATAACCTCCTAAATACAGCACAATCAGGATTTAGATCAAGGCATAGCACCATTTTGGCCTAGCCAAAGTAACCAATGACTGGCAGATTGCTATGGATAAGAAGAACAGTACCTGTGCTGTGTTCCTGGATTTCAGCAAAGCATTTGACACAGTGGATCATGAATCATTAATCACCTCCCTTGGCTCACTAAGGTTTGGATTCCCCTTCACTCAATTGGTTCCAAGTGCTATCTATCAGATAGGTCACAACTGGTAAAAATGGAAACTACCTATCCACCTTAAAACCACTGTTAAGAGGTGTACACGAGCTCTATTCTTGGCCCCATCCTCTTTGCCATCTATATTAATAATATTGATGCCAACCTCACTCAATCCAACATCCATCTGTTTGCTGATGATACTGTATTATATGTTAGCAATCCTTCATTATCTAAAGCCTGTGAACTGCTACAATCTGAATTTTCCATCCTACAATACAACCTACTAGATAAAAACTACTTCTAAATGCCAAAAAAACAAAAGCTATGTTCTTTACCTCAAAGAGTTGCTCTGCTACTACCCCACCATCCACCACCCTACAACTAACCACCTTACTTGGAGAGAAGCTGGAATTCGTTGATAACTTCAAATACCTTGGAGTCTGGATTGATAACAAGCTTGACTATTCTGTCCATATTGAGGAGCTACTAAAGAAACTGAGACAAAGGCTTGGTTTATTTTTTAGAATAAAGCACTACCTCAACAGAGACTCCAAAAAAAGATTAATCCAGGCTTCATTCCTATCCCTCATTGACTATGCTGACTTTCTGTACAGACATTGTTCACTCCCCCTCTTAAATAAACTGGACACCCTATACCACAGGTCCATCAGATTCATTACTGACATTCCCTTCAGCACCCATCATTGCTCCCTTTATAAGGCAGTTAACTGGACAGCATTACAACACAGAAGAAATAGGAATGCTGCAATTTGGATATTCAAAACCTTATCAGGCAAGCTACCTACCTATATCTCAGACTGTTTTACTCAAATTACTTCTAGGCCATACAGCCTAAGGATCAGCAAAATTATCATTCTTAAGGTCCCCAATGTCTGCACCCAGTTTGGGAGGGCTGCTATCATACTCACTAGCAATTGTTTGAATTCAGTCCAAAAAACCATGAAGCTAAATAACCTCCTACCTTAATATCCTTCAAAAGATTATTCACCCCCTATTCCCAGAACTCTGCAACTGCTTCCTAAGGCCCAAACCCGCCCTTTTCCTTCCCCTTTCTTTTTCGTGTTCCTATATGCTGATAAAACTCCGCTTTCCAGTCCCAAGATTCACCCTCAAAATGCCTGCTAGGGTCCTATAATTTACATATTACTCCTGATGTGTCCATTGCCTTCTGTCTCACAGATTAATAGTTTTAATGTGCCGTGTACATATGTATATTGTTATATATTAGCACTTATGTCATTGTATTACTGTTTATGTTACCACTGTTATTGTATTACTGTTTATGCTACCCTTGTCAATGTATTAACACTTGCACTTCTTGACCACTCAGGTCCATCTTGTAAATGAGCTATGCTCAATGATGTTCGCCTGATTAAATAAAGATTTTGATTGATTGATTGATTGATTGAAATGTCTGCAGATTACTGTGGCCCATAAATAATTGAATACCTGGATTTACTAATCCTTCTGTACTGTATCATTCTCTCTGGACACATAATCATTTACCATGAGAACTGTGCACACATCTGAGTAACTGCATTCCAAAACAAAGAAACTGTCTATCTCCTTAATAACTAAATATATACATGCCTGAGACCTGGGAAGCTGGCTTGTCCATGATACAGCTGGGATATTGGGTGTCTGAGGGAATGGAGGGGAGGATGCTAAGCAGCATGCAATGTTTGTTTCATGACCTGGCTGGGCATTGGAGGGAGGGCACTCCAGTAGCCGCCAGGCACAAATGTTTCAATATTGAGGCCCTGATGTCAAAGTACCATATTTGTTCAATAGTAAAGACACACTATGTATGTATTATCATAGTGTTAAAGGTGTATTACAGAACATCAGAGCATAATAAGTGTCTCATATAACAAGTATCCACTACAGTAATACAGATACCTGTCAGTTCAGTTGCAAACATACAATCTGTATGTTTTATTATAGTGGAAAAGTTTGAGTATACTGCATAGCAGTTTAAAATTGTGCCTGTGTTATTTAACACAGTCCATGATGTAGCAGTGGTTTGCATCCAGCTGATTTTGTGCTTCTGCTGTACATGTACATACAGCATCAGCTGTCAGTTCAGAATAGCCACATTCAATCTTTCAATCAGTATGTGACTACAAAACAATCAACACCTCTCATCTGTAAAGGTCACATTTCATTTCATTTCATTTATTTATTTTTATACTGGTAAGTCTGTGGGACAAGCTCATTTTCACAAATGACCAGCTTATACAAAAATATACATACAAAATTTTAAAACAATAACAAGGCATAAATATACATTACACATAACATTTACAGTTTGTGTTTTCTATCAAAGTTTTTCTTAGTTCAGACTTGAAAGTAGACAATTTCTTTTGTCTTATAACATTTTTAGGAAGCTGATTATACATCTTAACAGTAGTAAAATTCAATGAATTTTGGCCAAGAGTTGTTTGGCAGAATGGAACCAAAAAGCCCTCCCTACTCTGTAATCTTGTGCAACCAGGTATGTTCCTAGGGAATAAACTAATAATGCTTTGTGGCAGAATACCTAAAAAACCTTGTGCAAAAACAACAATGCCCTAAAATTAAACCACCCCTTAAAAGACAAACAACCGAATTGTTTATAGAGTGAACAATGATGGGTTAACCTTGATTGACCAGATGCAAAATGTAGAACAGAATGATACGTTACTTGAAGTCCAGACAAAACTTTTTCTGAGGTAAACAAATATATTACAGACACATAATCCACCATAGATAATAATAAACTATGAGTAAGCAATAGTTTAACATCTACCATTAGATTATCCCGAATTTGATAAAGAAACCCCAACCTTTTATGTACCCTACTAATTAACTCTGTTATATGAGAATCAAATGCTAAATGGCAATCAATTAGTACTCCCAAATATTTAAACTGCTTAACCTGTTCAATTGCATTACCCAAGTTATCAGTAATTTTTAATTCTTGATTTTGCACTCTCCTAGGATGGGAAAATATCATTGTCTTAGTTTTTCACATACCTTTGCGTTGCTCAGTGTGATCCAGTGTGATCCATATCTTCACTGTGCTCAGTGTGATCCAACAGTGAGAATGTCTGACAACATATTTGCTATGCTGGATCAATAGCAAGCCTTGCAAATATTAATATCCATTTGATTTGGAAGCAGTGGACCCAGAGGATTTGTTAGAAAAGTCTGAAGTTGAAGGCAATGTAACTAAATCCGTTTCAAGGGAGCTATCAGCCACCTTTAGCAGTTCTTCCTCAGCTCCCAAAAAAAGCAGACCATCTACCTATGCCAGCTATACCCTCAAGACATGATTTCAGTTGGGTGGTATGTAGCACAGAATGGTGTGATGGCGCTATATATATTCTAAGGTACAAAATACAGAAAACAAATCAGTGAGAGCACCATATGTAAATTCGAGACTGATTTCTTAGCACAGCTGTGTACCACACCAGATCCAGACTCTGCTTCCCCCCACATTGCCCAGAAAGCCACATGGGAGACTGGCTCTGTTAATGGAAGATGTGGAGGAGCAGATTAGAAAAGTAGTAGGATGTTTACGTGTACAGGTGGCTGTGGTAAATGCCATAATGGTACACTCCACAGCATTAGGTATCCTAAAAACCAGTTCACCAAACCTGCTGGTTGAAAACAGTGGACATGTCAATGTGACAACAAAGTGGGCCTGGGTTTTTCTTCACAGAATGGGTTACAGTAAATGGAAAGGCACAAAAGTGGCTCAAAAAACCCGAGGGATTTCCTCCAGCTGAAAGCTGATTTTTTGGCACTCATAAGTTCAGCCTTTGCCCAAGAACTGATTCTACCAGAATTTATCATCTAACTTGATGAGACAGGCATCAACATGGTGCTTGTGTTTCAGTGGACTCTAGCTGCTTTGGGATCAAAGCAGGTTGCACTGCTGGGGCTTGGAGACAAGAGGTAAATTTCGCTAGTGTTGGCATGTACACTGTCTGGCAGTTTTCTGCCTCTACAATACATTTAAAAGGGGAAAATAAATGCTTGCCACCCACAACACACATTCCCTCAGGACTAGAACATTACTCATACTGAAAACCACTGAGCAAATGAGCTGTTAATGTTGTAGTACATCTAAAGTGTGCTTGTTCCATATTACCAACTTACTAGTGAGAGACTGGCTACCAGAGGGCAAAAATCACTTTCAGTTTTTGACTTGTTCCATGGCCACACAACCAAACCAGTGCTTGACAAACTCAAAAGCAGCCAAATCATTCCCATTTGTGTGTCTGCTTCTTGCACAGATGCCTGGCAGCTTCTAGACATTTTGGTAAATAAAATTCCAACTGACTTTCTGAAGAACAAGTTCACTGTTTGGTATGCTGATATTGTTTCTCAGCAGATCACAACTGGTGGAGAATTTAAGTGGATTTAAGCAAACAGACTCTGAAAGAGAGGCATGCTTAGTGACTTCAGGACAATGTTTTGGAACTTTCTGACAGAAGAAATGATGCACTATGTGGATTCAAGGGTGCAAGTATCAGCATAGCTCACAGATAGAGTCTAAATGAAAGCCTACTTGTGCTACATGGATTCGAGGAAGCAGGTATCAGCACTGATGATGGCACCTGAAGCACATGAAGCACAAGAATTACATTTAATTTTTATTTTATACTGGAAAGGCATGTGGGCAAGATGCCTGTTTTCACAAGCATCCAGTTATAACAAAAACATTGGTGGATATACAAAAAATTACAAAGAATAACATTTTACAGAAATGAACTTATAACATGTGGGTATGTTCATGATTACAGAAAAAATAAAATTGTTATAGATGTACTCTAGTTACATAAAAACATGCAGTAGCATATTCACATTTTAGATGATGTCAAAACAAACATTAGGACATTGTATATATATATATATATATATATATATATATATATATATGAACAACACAGATTACTGTAAGTAAGAAGCTCTCTGTGCATATGTACAGAATATCAGAAACCTGACAGGAAGGGGAAGAGGAGAAAGACATGAAGAGATTAACGAAAGATAAGAGATTAAAGTAATGGAGGTGAGTTAAACACAAGGGATAGGGTGAAAAATGGGAAGTAGGCAGATTAAGGTAAGGGAGGTGAGTTAAACAGAGAGGGGAGGGGAGTGGTAAATTATGCATCCTGGAAAGAAGTTGCTAGAAACAGTTGCAAGGGGGTTTACTGAGTAAGTGCCTTTTCAGATTAACCTTAAAGAAATCGATGTGGGGCAAATTTCAAAGTTGGGCGGTAGGGTGTCGAACATTTGGGGTCCTTGAAAGAGAGCAATCTCTGTCCCAGGACCCTAAAGAGGAAGGAGGAAGTGCTCCTGGTAGAATGAGCAGGATCAGATCTCATAAAGAGAGAAAAGACAGTGGAAGGTAGGAGATTGCTGAGAATTTTGTACATGAACGTATGTGTCTTCCTGTCACACCTGGCTTCTAGCAAGAACCATTTGATGAATTCATAAAGGGTACAGTTGTGGGTGCAATGGGGGAGCCCTGTAACAAATCTGATTATGTTATTAAAGGCCACTTTTAGCTCATGGAAATTTATGGAGTTTGTTGAGGGTGAAAAAATGAGGGACCCATAGTCAAGGAGAGGGAGGAGTAAGCTGGAGTCAAGCAGGGTTCTGGTCTAGGGGATGAGAAATTGATGGATCCTGTAAGGGAGCCCAAGTCTTAGGTGTATTTTGCTAATCAACTGGGTTATGTGCGGTCCAAAAGAGAGGTGCTTATAAAGACCGAGGTATTTAAATTCATGGACCCGCTCAATTGCAATGCCATCATTGTCAAGAAGTGTGAAGTCGAAGTTTGAGGTTTTCTGGGTGCCTGAGAAAACCATGCATTTTTTTTTTTGGCATTTAAGACTATTCCATGGGAGGTAAACCAGGTGTGGTGACTGTAGAAATCCTTCTGGAGTTTGGAGAGGAGGGCGGTAGGGTTACCATCATAATAGCACAGGGCATCATTGTCTACATAAAGGATGATTTTAGTATGTGTCCATACTAAGGGAATATTGTCAATAAAAAGAGAAAATAGGAGAGGCCCCAAGATTGACCCCTGTGGGACCCCATATTTAATGAGGCAGTTAGATGAGGTTTGGCCTTTGATAACCGTTTTGTGGTACCTAGGATGGAGGAAACTCCCAATCCAGTTTATTGTGTTTGTGGAGAAGTTCATTTGGGAGAGGGTTGCTAGGAGCAGATTGTGGTCCACTAAGTCAAAGGGTTTGGTTAAGTCCTCAAAAACATAGCCAGTGTATAGTCCATCATCCATGGCCTTAAAAATGTCATTGGTGAACCTCACGAGGGTGGATTTGGCATTGTGTTTTGACGTAAAACCATGTCGAGCCCCCATGAAAATGTCATATTTATATAAATGATCAGTTATTTGTGCATAGACTATTTTTTCCATGATTTTGGAGAGGAGGAGTAGAATGGAAATGGTTCTATAGTAACTAATTTCCTGTTTGGAACCTCCTTCATGCAGTGGCCTGATAGAGGTGATTTTCCATGATGCCAGGAAGGTGCCAATACAGAGCATGAAATTAAAGATATTGATGAGAGGGGGATAGTAATGTCCTTAATGACTAGTTTGAGGCTGTGGTAGTCAAGGCTGATGGGGCCAGTGCTGGGTTTTGGGTTATTCAGCTTAAGATGTTTGACCGTATCAGCAGGGGAGAGCAGGGAGAGTGCTTTGAAATAAAAATTGTGGGTGAATGTTAATGGTGGTGGGGGTTGGGAGGGCTGGATGAATGGGCTGGGGGGAGAGGAGTCTGTATTTGTAAAGATCGTCAGAAAAAGAGTTAAACATGATAGCCATGTATTTTGGGTCGTTTGATGAGTTCCCATCTGTAAACAGGGTAAACTGCTCAGAATTCCTATCTTTGCCCAGTAAGGAGTTTAGTACCCCTCAGAGGTGCTTAAGGTTGGCTTTGTTATAAAATTGGCTATTCTTGAGGTGCTTTACCTTCGCAGCTCAGACAGTGGACTTGCTTCTATTGCAGAAGGTTTTATACTCCTGGAAGAACAGGCCTTGTCCAGAGTATAAGCCTAAGGAGATCAGGAGTGACTAATTTGCTTGGGTGCCCACGCAGTATAATCTTTTTATTGGGGATAAGAGAGTCACAAATGGAGTTGAAAATGTTAAAGAATGCCTTCATGGTGGAGTCTATGTTATTTATTTTGGTGGTGAAAGACCAGTCCACAGATTTGAAAGCGTGTGAGAGTTCTTCAATGTTAGCCTTTTTTTAATTGCCTTGTGAGGATGAAATTTTGGGGTGATTTGGGGGCTCAGGCCTACCAGTGACAAAAATTCAAGCAGTGGTCACTGACAGAGTCTGGGAGAACTCTGGAAACTACTGTTCTGGAGGGGTTTGAAATGACTATCCAGTCAATAGTTCTACCATGCTGAAATGACAACAGTGTTGTTGAAGTTCAGCATGGCGAGATACCCAATGTCTGACAGGTGAAATTTCACCTGTCAGACATTTTGTGTTTTCTATCTGGGGGCTGTTTTCCCAAACACCCCATGCAGAGGGATCAGACTCTCCCACCCCCTTCTTAAGGTATCTAACTCCAAGTTGGAGTTGTTTTCAGTTGGGACAGCAAAAGGGCAAAATTACCTCGAAACCTCTCTGGCCACAGCGACAGTTTCAAAACCTGTTGAGATTGTCGCTGTGAGGGATTTTGCCATTGTGCATTCGCTGTTTGAACAGCATACCTCAGTCAATGGTAGAGCTGTAGGCTGTTTTATAGCTGGTTCTAGTGGGTGTGGTAATGATTTGGTGCAGCCAATAGCTGGCAAGCAGGTCTTTGGCACCTTCAGACTGGCTGCTATCCCAGTTAAGATTGAAATCACCTAAAATAATCAATTTCCTGTTACCTGGGAAGGATGATTTTGATGAGATGAAGGATTCAAATTCTCCGATGGGGGTCCCTGGAGGTTGGTAGACTGTGGAGATAGTTAGGATTTTGTTGTTTCCAATGAGAAGGTTGATGGACAGTGATTAGAGCATGGAGGTTTCCACTTTCAGGGGAAGTTCAGTGAAAGGGAGCCTTTCAGAAATAAAGACAAGGCAGCCACTTCCTCTATTTTTGGGCCTGTCTTTTCTTATCAGTGAATTGCTTTTGAGTGAAATTTCCTGGAAGAGATTTTATGAGACAGCCATGTCGCAGAGAGGGTGATGATGTTGAAATGGTTAAGTTAAACCCAGGCTTCAAATGAGGTTTTATTAGTAAGCATACTCTCAATGTTCAGTGGGCAATGCTAATATATCTCTTGTTCTGGCCTGGGGGGAGGTTGGGACAGAAACAGGGGGAGTGGGGGCAGGATGAGGGTGGATGGAGCTGCAGAGGAGGAGAAGGAGCATGATAGAGTGAGTCTGCCTCCAGTTAATACTGGGAGGTTTGCATGAGAAGGTATCCACACATTTGAAGTAATTGACCAGGAGAGGGCAGCAGACCAGAGGGAGGTAGCAGTGGTGAAGGCACTGTGATAAGGAGGTGCAGGTCTCTGATAAGGCTAGGTGTACGAGGGTGGAAGGCAGCCTTGGATGACAATGAGTTAAATGTCCCTCTGGACATTGTGCACCTAAGATCCTGTGAGGTTGTAAGGATACTGCTGTTACAAGGGGAATTAGGGAATATAAGGTGTTTTGCCATAGGGGGGCAATTGGAGTTCAGCAGGTGCACTATCAGGGTGATGAGAATTATGGGCAGCAAATTAGTGGATGAGCCCATGGGGGGGCATGGGAGAATTAGCTGTGGATACTGAGGGGATGAGGCTGTTTGAAATAAAAGTGAAGTTAGGATAAATACTGAGAGAGCAGCACAGGGCAGAAATGATAGGGGACTGAGTCTCAGACCTCCTAGGCTGAGAAGGAGGATGCAGAGGCAAGAAGTGGCTTTGAGCAGCAAAAAAAGAAACCAAGGAAACCAAGAGAGAAAGAGCCGAGCAGAGGGAGGTACCATTTACTGACGGTAGAGGCGGAGCAGAGCTGAACAGAGGGATGTACCAAGATCAGCAGTGGCATGTGGCTGAGGTACTAATAGAGCACACAGCTAAAAACAATTGTCACTGCAAGATGGCCTAGTGGACAGAGCAACAGGCTGTAGTGGGCAGTGTACCAGGGGATGGGGGTTTGAATCCAGGAGAGGGTAGGCAGATGGTAAGGGAGAGCTGATCAAAGGGGATGAAGGTTAATTGGAGGGGGAGATAGACAGGGTTAATTGGAACAATTCAGAAGAAGGTAAAGGAAATTATGTTACAGGTAGGGATGGTTGAAGCCAAAGGTAACAGTAACACCAGGTTGACTATTTGTATAAGGAGCTGATAGAGATTGTAAATTGCAGGGCCTGTCACATGATCAATCACATGACAACAGGCACCTATAGAGGTAGGGCACATCCAGAGTGGTTTGGGAGCTGCCGCAGTGGTGGCGGCGGGCTACACCGATCCACCAACCAAAGCCGCTGAAGAGGTAGCCTGTACCTGCGGTGGAGAGGAGGGGTCCAGGAGAGGCTTTCTGGCTTTCAAGAGTGTCCAAAAATGGCTCCGTGCTGTGGATTGTCTAGGGGAAAAGACAACAGAGCTGTAAATGGGAGGAAGGACTGATTAAGAGGTCAAGGTAAAGACTAAGGAAAAGCTGGAGGTCAAGGTAGGAATTAGGAAGGCACTGGGGGGAGCAGCAGGATACAGACCAGACTGAAAATGGCAGTGCAGACCCAGCAGACTGCAGCACTGGTAAAGTAAATAAATGTAATCTTAACAAACAGCTCTAACAGTACACTGTACAGTTACAGCAGGTAGCATGTGATATCCTGTGCCTTAAGGTACATAGCACACAGTAACAGGGAGACCTGGCTAACAGTTAAGGTGACTGAGAAAAATGCATAACATCACAGCTAGAGACAAAGTCTTCTAAATCTATCTTCACAGGTCTGCCAACCAAAGCACCTGAAGTGGTAGCCCATACCTGCAGTGGGGAGGAGGGTCTGAAAGTGGCTTGCTGGCAGTCAGGAGTCTCTGAAAATGGCTCTGTGCAGTGGAATGCCAGTGGTGGGGAGGGGGATCAGGGAGTGACTTGCTGGTGGTCAGGAGCCTCTGAAAATGGCTCCGTGCTGTTGAATGACTGCGGTAGGAAAGGGGGTCTAAGAGCAGCTTGTTGGCATTCGGGAGCCTCTGAAAATGGATTTATAAGTTGAGTCTGCATATTTTACTGACATGTGAAATGTGAAGCAAGATCCAGACATTTCTCCTCAGTTGAATGCTTTCTTTCCCTTTTTTTTGCAGGTTCCATTGCAGGTTCCACTGATAGGAGTAGATTGTCAATTGCGCCGAAAGAATAACTTACTAAACGATGATTGCCGCTCACTCAAATTAATATTGTTATTCAGTGAACTAAATAAACATTTTTTTAGTTACTGAATGCTATAGTATTTAATAAAAGTTGCCATTATTGCCCATAACATTACGTTGTTTTCAGTGCTTTAATGAGTCTTTTGCCATATGTGCTTAATACAGTAATACTTACAACAATATTAAAGGTCCTTTTAATTTCATTTTAAATGCATTTCAGCTAATATAGCAAAAATAAAATGATTACTAAAATATGATGCATAACAGTATTACTTTTTTTGTGTGTGTATTACAGAACATCAAAGTATAGCAGTCTGCTATAACACCACTAAATAACTGAGCTGTCATATAGCAAACAACAACAAGACTTTGCTGGCATGCTTCAGAGTAACTATATGCATGACTAGATGTTCAAATTATACAGTATCAGGCAAGGGTTGGTGAAGTACAATACAGTATATTTCATATGACAGCAGGTTAAATAGGAAGAATAAAATATTTACATATTAACATAATACTAAAGTGTGTGTTTTTTCAATTTGTGTATTATAGACCAACCAACACACAGAGAAGACACAGGCAGTCACAATAAATGAGGCACAGAAGGAGGTAGCTAGATAATTCCAGCCCCCTCTGTAACCAGCACTAAGGGACCACTGCATGCTGGTGACTCAGGTACACAGCATCAGCCACTTGAAGAGTCCCAGCCTTGTCTGTCTGGTACATCTGATGCTGGAGTGGGAAGCCAGTCTTGCACACAACAACATAAGCTAGAAATGACTTCTCTGAAATATCATGATATAATAATCAGTTTTCTTTCTCCATTTTTTATGTTTTCTTTTTTCATCACTACTTGTTTCAGTAAGGTGCTACATGAATCAATGGGTCCTATTCAGCAGTGTTTGAGTTGCCTACAAAGAAATGCATAGGCAACACTACATTGCAGTACGGTGCAGCAGGGGTCCATTGGACACTCATCAGCATTCATTAAATGTGCACGAGTTATTTGTGCACAGTATCCCCCCTGCCAGCCATACACATAATACACATGGGTGGTGCAGGGGCAGGGTTGGGTACATGCCCACATTCAAGGCGCAGAGTGCAGAGCATGACAGAGTGGATCTAACAGCAGCAGCAACCTTGCTATAACTTTACTGTACACCCCACCAAAGATACCCACCGTCTCTGCTCAGCAGGATAGGTGGACACAGTCTAGATGCAGCAATATAAATTCTGCACCATCCATGTCACCACTGGAATGACTGCAAAACCCCACTGTTTAGACTGCCAGCATGCTATGATATTGGACATCTCAGCCTGGCACCATACCAGAGGGTAGTTTTACATTATCTACTATTACTATCATATATCTTTGCAGCTACCAGTGTAGAGGATAAGGCAGCATACCACTTGCATAGATTCCCCCAGCCCTGCCATACAGCTAGCTGGCCAGAACATCATGATGGGGGGATTCCATATCCCAACATGGCCTTCCCCCCACCCTGTGATATCCCATTGCAGGTACCTACATATTAGAGCTGGAAGTATCCTGCTACATCTTCTACACCAATAGTAACACAGATACATAGAAGTACAAGATATTGTAACCACTACCTTATCATATGGCACAAGGCTGACATGTCAAATATCATTGCGTGCTTGCATTTCAAATCACATGATCCTATCACAGTAATAAGAGCAACAGATGATAGCTCTATATTAATCATTGAGAAAGTTGTGTATGTGCAGTATTGTTTTCTTCCACGAGATAAACTGTTACTTGTTCTGCATAGAAGTCATACCATAGCAATGTGTTACTGTATGTGATTCTACAATACAGATGGTCCTCTCCATATCAGGCCACAATGATGAATCATGCACTAGATCCTCTATCTCAGAAAATGTTCACAAGATCATGGGCTATGAAAACAACTGCTGGTGTACAATTGTTGTCAGATAATAGACAGTCACTCAAGATGTTCCATGAAGTTAGCAATGGGAATTTTAATTGTAATAATATATAACAGTCACAGATAGAGAACATGTTTCTAAATACATACTTTTATTTCCCTTTCCTTAGATTTACCTCCCTGCTGCCACCACATGGTTGCTGCTGAGGCAGGTAAAGCATCTCTCTTATGAAGGAGAAAGTGTGTCCCAATACCATGTTACACATACATCACAACTGAAGATTCATAAGTAGTATATGAACCTTTTAACAAAACTACAGTTAAGTACAGATATGAATTTTTCAGTGTAAAATAACTCTTCATCATATAGCAATGAATAAAGCTTTTCCCTGATTGGCAACTAACCCATACCTGATGGCACTAAAACCGACAGGTGGTGAAAAGTAACAACCTAATCACTAAAGTACTAGATCATTGTGCCCACATTCCAAAGCTGTTACAGCATTTTTTTTTCTTCATGGAACTAATCTCCCAAACCATTTCTAACAAATGAAAAACTGTCCCTTAATAATACTCTGTTTTATGCCCCACCCCATTTTGTTATTAATTTCTTCAGTGTAACCCTATATAGACAAAATAATGTAATTTGACTTTTAAAATGCATACTTTATGTCTGAAATATAATTTTTATCAGAAAACGGCATATGCAAAGTGCAATAATACACATTAATCTGTGGCTAGTAGTGCATTCTCCACACTTCCAGGAACAATAATGCACCTGCATGCATCTAAATGCCTCATTACATACTTCAGTTTGCAATGATCACACCACTACTCACACCGTTATGTATTATTGCTTAAAACATATATATGTATCATAAGAATTAGCTTAATATGTGTGTTTAATTTCTTGTGAATCAGTGTTTTCTTTGTATTGGACTGTTTCTTATGGTAACCAAGTATTCAATTCGAAAACTGAAAATTGTTTTGATGCTGAACTCCCAACAATACAATACTTATCTGCCTGTATGTGTCACAGACATCAGTGTAGCAGTCCTGCTGATGCTGTAATACAACTTTCATTCTTTAACCTCTCCTCCACACACACTCATACACACACACTCACTATGCATCTTGCATGCTATGTTTTGTAGCATAGCTCAATCTCTACAGGCTGTACTTACTACCACTGTCTTGTACTGCTACATGCTCCATTTTGTATGGCCTGTTCTTAAGTAACATTATACATTGCATGAAAAAGCAGTAGTGATGGTGTCATTCAGATAGAGTACAAATATTTACAAACATCAACGTTCATAGCTGTTAACATACCTCACAGTAATTGTGGGCCTTTTTTGCATTCTGTGAATATGTTAACTGTCCACAGAAAAATGTATAACTGTAATGAACTGTACTTACCTGTACAATTAAATCTGAAATGTATGGCAGAGGAAAACTGAAATTCTTATTTGTAGAAAACATTACAGTTGTCTTCAAAATCATCTTATCACTTCTTACTGTAGAATAGTATACATTGCCTTCACAATAGTACTTCTCTTCACAGGCCAATACCATGATCATAGTCTTACTTATATAGCACCAGAAACACACACAGAAAAAAAAAACCTTCTTGGCTCATGACTAATACATTGTCTTCACAGAATTTTTAACCTGTGATGGTACTACAAACTCAAAACGAATTCCTAACCAAAATGTACCATCTCATGACAGACCTTATCACCAGATTTATGAGGCCCTCTGTGGTCTCCAGAGCAGCAATGCTGTCCTCACTTGCAGTATTGGGGAGCTGTGATGGAGCCACAGGGACAGCATTGCAGCACAGGAGATCATACATGAGTTGCTTCCTTGACTGATGGAGGCAGTGTGTGAGACAAATCAGGCTGTCCATGAGACAAACAGGATACTGTTGTAGCAAGATGACCAGGCCCTCCTGTGTGACCTCATCAGGAGTCAGATAATCCTCCGTCACAGCCCCCTCCTAAATTCAGTCCTGAAGTGACGGGGGTATGATCCATCAGATTTGTGCCTCCAACAGACACTGCCAGTGAGTACCTGCTTCCACTCATGGTCTCACTCAGGAAGTGGCAGCCCCACATCATGATGTCTTAGGGTGGGTAGATGACCCCCCCAAAAAGGAATTTATCAAAAAATGTTCTATTTTTTGGTTTACATTTATCTTGAAATATGAAGAAAAGACTGCAATTTTATTTTCATTTAAATGAATGAGTTTAAAAAATGGATTTATATCATTGTTTTATATTATGTATTTCATTAAGTAAAATATTCTTTATTTAAAATAATTTTATAAAAAATATTATTTTTATAACAAAACCTGGTGTGTTGCATCTTTATTTCTACCTGTATTAATGTCAGGAAGTTATGGCTTGTTAAAGTTCAAATGTGGGAAAAAAACCTAAGTCCAAAATATTTTTTCGTATGCAGGGATCCTATTTTGCATGAATGAAAAAGCCATATATAAAAAAGGATTCCTTCATATGAAAAAAGAACCGGGAAAGAAAACTAAGTCCAAATTCTTTTTTTGTATAAAGGCATCCTTTTTCATATTAATGAAAAAAAATATGAAAATGGATCCCTTCATATGAATGTACTTCCCTTTCTTCAGAAAAGCAGTTTACTTACTTGCTTCAATGGCTTGTGAAACTTCCAATGTTATTCTATGAGAATTTTGAATTTTTTAATTCTAATGCTTTCTTTATATGGTCCCTAAATTTTTGGAAGGATATTGTATTATTTTGTAGCACTCCTTAAGCCCTTTGTTTTGATGTATAGAGTGTTGCTTAACTGCAAATATTGAGGGAGTTATGGCTTGTTGAAGTTGAAATGTGTGTGTGTGGGGGGGGGGGGGATTAAGCCCAAAATCATTTTTCTTATGCAGAGATCTTTTTTCACATGAATGAAAAAGCTATAAGAAAAAGGATTCCTTGATATAAAAAAATAATCAGGAAAAAACTAAGTCCACATTTTTGTTTCATAAGATGTCCTTTTGGTGTGAAAGTGCATAGCCCTCTGGGACCTGCACTTCAATTTGTCCAGGAAAGCAGTTCATGTGCTTGCTTCAATGGCTTATGAAACTTCCAAAGTTATCCTATGGCAATTTTGATTTTTTAAATTGTCTTCTTTTTTACATGGCCCCTAAATTTTTGGAGTAATGAATTATTCTTGTAGTACTCCTTAAGACATTTGTTTTAATATATAGATTGTTCCTTAAGTCCAGATATTTAGGGACATATGCCTTGATGAAGTTCCAATACTATCCTATGGGAATTTTCATTTTTAATTTTTGCAATTAAATTTATTTTATTTTAACATAAACATAACCCAACACTTTTCATGAATAGATGATGCTGGTGATTGTACAACGAGAGGAATATTACATAAAATTCCAAAACAAGATGGGATAAACTTAAAAAAAACACAAAACCCACCTTCCCCCACCCAAGTGGCAGCAGCATCTTACTATTCCCTATTAGGGATAACAACTGAACAGAGGCCCCAATGGATCTGTACTAAACCCTAGAAAAGGCTTATATGAGGGTAACAAGATCAAGGCAGTGGCACAGCACTTATCCCTTTAACCTAAAAAAGGCTGTACCATGGAAAGGAAGGAATGGAGGCTCTGTTAGAAGAAATATTGCCAAGGGAGTAAAGAACTTACCTGATGGGGGGGAATAAGAAGTGGGGACAATGAAGGGAGTATAACAGGACCCCATAGCCTATCCTGGGAAAAAATATTAACAATTAAAAAAAGAACTTTGCCCCAAGTGTCTCTCATAGGGGACCAAATGAGGAAGAGGAAAGAACAAAAAAGAGAATGGTTGAGCTTAGCCTTAGTACCCAAATTTGTTTCTTAGGTTTAGCAGAAAGTCACCCCAACAATTCTGAAACTTCTCACTGGTGTGAAAAATCCAGGCTACACATCTCTCCGCATTTAGAGCATTAAGAAGTTCAGCCCACCATTCTTTAAATGAAAGTTCCCAAGCTTCTCTCCAGTGTCGAAGTATTAGCAGTTTAGTAACCATAGCAACCAAACTTACTTGTACCTTTTGAAAAAAAGTAGGTATCAGTGAGTACATACCTAAAAGGCATGTATCCTTATTAAAAAAAGCTGCAATATTGAAATATGGTGTCACCCATTGTTTAACGGAGTTCCATAATTTAACAATTTTTGGACATGCCCATAATTTGTGATGTAAGGTAGCAAGTTCAAACCCACAATCCCCACATGCGGCTGAGGATAGTTTTTAGATCTGAAATAGCTTGGCGGGCATATAGTATAGATTATGCAAAATATTGAACTGGATATTCCTTAAATGGTCTTGTTTAATTGGGACATAAATGTCTGTCCAAATCTTTTCCCAGGTTTTAACTGGGAAGGCTTTGTTGTAGTTATTTTCCCAGTAATAAGCTATGGGAGTAAACCTGGACATGATATGGGTCAAAATTGATTTATATAATTTAGCTATTGCTTTATGGCTCTTGGATACTGCCCACAAACTACTTAGCATCGTTTCAGCCCACTCTGATCATGGTGGTTTCCCTTGGAAGTGACAAATACATTGGCGTATTTGAAACAATCGAAAGCGTCACTCATGGGCCACTCCAAATTTTAATAGCAGTTCTGGAATAGATAGGAGGGACTTGCCCGAGACAAAACTTTCTAAATGTAACTTAATAGAATAGTTAACTGGAAAAGTTTGAATTGGGTTTTTACCTATCTGTAAATTTGGATTATTTAGTAATGGTTGCCTTAGATCCCTTAAGTTAGATTTCTGAAGCAGAGAACAGAGTTGTTGCATGGCCCTCATATCCCAACCAAGGGGGGAATTTTTCACTTTCAATGGAGCATTGGACCAAGGGGTATATAAAAGGGCCTCTAGGTCTGTCCTGCAAGAATTTGCTTGCAACCAATCTAAAAACAACCAAGGAGGAGTGATCACTGAAGAGACTGTAGTAGATAGCCAATGCAAAAATCTATTAGCATGGATAGCTAAGTAATAGATGTAAAAGTCAAGTAATTGGAGCCCACCCAACCTTTTAAAATGAGTAAGTTTGGCATAAGCCCTATGTGGAGTTTTACCTTTCCAAAGAAAGTCACAGCAGATCCTACAAAGGGACTCAAAGAAGGATTTTGGCAGGTAGATATTTAGATTACATAGAGGGTAAAGGAATCTGGGCAAAATTGACATTTTGAGAATATTAGCCCGGCCCCAAAAAGACAGAGGTAGTTTATTCCACCTTGCTAAATCTTCCTTAGTAGTTTTCAATAATGGGTCTAGATTAAGGTCTTTGAGGTTAGTGAAGTCACTAGATATCTTAATACCCAGATAGGTTAAATATTTGCTTTCCCACTGTAACCCCATAGATAGGCTCCAATCTTTAGATAGGAGAGGAGATAGTGGATATACTATAGTTTTATTTCTGTTGAGCTTATAGCCTGAAAAGGAGCTAAAGTGGGAAATAATCTGTAACACAAGAGGGAGAGATTACCTACTTCTCGATATATGAACTAGCAAATCATCAGCAAAAAGGGATAATTTACATTCCAGATGCTCCAGATGTATTCCCCTTATTGCATCATCTAAATTTAAGACTCTAGCTAAGGGCTCTATGTACAAATTAAATAAATAAGGAGAGAGAGGGCAACCCTGATGAGTACCTCGGCATAAAGGGAATGTGTCAGAAATAAGGTTAGCATTTTTTATTTTTATGCTTTTTTCATATTGCCCCCTATTTTTGGGGGGGAAGGTTGGTATATGTAATTTGTGTAGTACTCAATAAGATTTTTGTTCTGATACATAGCTTGTCTCTTAAGCCAAAATATTGAGGGAGTTATTACTTGCTGAAGTTCAAATGTGGGAAAAAACTAAAGTCCAAAATCTTTTTTCTTATGAAAGAACCCTTTTTCATATCGAACAAGAAAACATCTGCGTGTACCTGTCTGTTTACTTACTGATAAAAAACATGGAATAAAACCTTTAAAATACTTCAATAAGGCTTTTGATTGGGTCTCTGAACTAATCGTGAGTGCATGGTCTCCTGACTAACCCATATGAAAAAGGATTGCTTTATACGAAAAAAGAATCAGCAAAAAAGCAAAGTTCAAAACCTCTTTTTCTTATGAGGGCATCCTTTTTTGTATCAAATGAACAAAACATACGAAAAAACATTCCTTCATATGAAAAAAAGAATCAGGAAAATAACTAAGCCTATTTTTTTTGTATGAAGTGATACTTTTTTGTATGAATGAAAAAAAAAATGAAAAAGGACCCTGTCATACAAAAAATAATTAGGACTTTTTTTCCTATTCTTTTTCAAATAAAGGGATCCTTTTCCATGAGCTTTTTCATTCATATGAAAAAGGATGCCCTCATATGAAAAAAGAATTTGGACTTTGATTCCCCCCCACCGATTCTTTTTTCATGTGAAGGGATCCTTTTTCATGTGGTTGAATTCTTTTTTTTGTTTGGCCATACAAAAAAAAGAAACTCAGTTCACGAGAATGTATTTTAAAGTTTAAAAACACATTTGGGGTCATTTTTCCACTAGTGCAGAATCCACCTAACGGGGTCCTGATGACCAAGATACATGTGTAGGTGCCTCTTTGGGATATCTTTTTGTGGGTTTTGATTTTTTTTTAAATGGAAACAAAATTGCTGCCACATGAGAAAGGATTTTTTCCTCATGAAAAAGAGCAACCCCAATTTGAAAAGGGATCCTTTTTTGTATGGACTAAATTCTTTTTTCATTCCAAGCAGCTATAAAAAAGACTGTACTGAGTGTGCTCAGAACTAAAATTTAAAATTAAAATAACTTTGGGAAGGATTTGTATTTTTTTCACCAAACAAGTGAAAATCACATCTGTGTGACAAACCCTTTCTAACCTGAAAATTTCATACTGAAATTCCAAACTGTCTGGGTGTTAAGCAATGACAAAAAAACTACAAAAAAATACAGATTTTTAAACTTTTTTCACTGTCTGGATCTCGGAATTCACACTTCTGACCAGAATGAAACTTGGCAAATCAAGAGGTCTTCTAGCTGAAACCACACATACAATATTTTGTGCAAATCCATTGAACAGTTGTGAAGCTATTAGAGTGCAAAATTTGATGTTTAACATAGAAACCTCTGATCAACCCTAACTATAGTGGCACAACTGCACCACTATAATAATGATGGAATTGGATTTTTCAATGCCCTCATGATACATCTTTTAGAATTTAACAATCCATTATCTAATATAGAGGATACTGTATGGTCCACTATACACAACAAGCGTGTGTAGCCATTGGGAGGTTTCCATCGTGACTGTTTAAACCTTAAGAGCAAAGCTTGGGAAGTTTAGTTGCTATGGAAACCTCGAGATGGCTACTCATGCTTGTTGTGTATAGTGGGCCATACATTGTCTTTTATAGCGTAGGTCTCCCCCCCTTCCACACACACAACAGCAGGAGTCTAGGCACTTGCGGTACTGAACATTTTAAAAAAAGCAGCTTTCATGATTGCCAGCACTCTTTAGTTTATATAGTGCAGAATGAGGTGGCCAGGATGTTGTTCAGCATTTCTAGGTCATGCTGTATTACACCTGTGCTATGCTGTCTGCACTGGCTGCAGGATAGGTGGTGGATTTCCTTCAATGTCAGTCTGCTGACCTATAAGGCCCTGCACGGCCAGGGGCCCAGCTACCTGAAAGACCTTCTATGACCCAATCACCCCTCTGGCCCCCTTCATTCAGCAGATGAGGGATTATTTGAGATTGTGAGGGTGTCCCTTAAATCCTTTGGGGCCCACACATTCCCATTTGCAGCCCCCACCCTCTGCAGCTACCTCCTTCACCATATGTGAGGGATCCCACATTGGAGTTATTTAAGCTGGAGCTTAAAACATTTCTGTTTAAGCAGGTATTCTCCCTGAGTTAGTTAATCATTTTATCTTAATGAATAAGGATGCATTATTTATTGTTTGCTATGTATTTTTAGTACATCTTATGTACAGCGCCCTGAGTCAAAATGAGAAGGTGCAATTTATTAAATAAAATTTGAATGAATGAATGTATATATCTGCATTGGCAGTAAGAGCTGCAGGTTCTGAGGTGAGCATGTGTGGATGTTTGAAGTTGTGCTGCAGTAGCTACGTATCTAGTGCAACACAACAACAAAATGATGTACCTACTGCAGCATAACATGGATATACCAGGGATGGATTTCCATCCACAATCGCATTCCACAATGTACTATAATTGTTTCTTAGGGCCTGTAGGTAATAGTTGTGTAGAGGAGGTGCTAAACATACATATCTCTGCTTCCAAAAATAGTTTCTAATACTTTCTTAGTTGTATCAATTATTTGCTGCCAGAATAATGAAAGCATTGCCAATTGACCATGACATGTGAATAGCTCCCAACTGCAGAAACACATCCGTTGCAATGAGGAAATATTGTTGAATTGAAGGTATTAAATACATATTTATTATTTTATTTATTTGAAAAAGTTTCACCAGGAAAGGCATACTGAGCTACAATAGATCATTTCAAGGGGCTTCCTGTGTGAATGGGAAGAAGGGGTAAAATATAGAACAGAAACTAATAATGAGAATACATAGTTTGAACTGTACAAAAGCAATACAACATGTTGTGTGATAGTCAGGCAGTACTTGTCATTGTAATATAACTATGTACATATATACATTTTACATATAAACATATATGCTTATACATTTACAATTGCAAGTATTAGTAATCAGTTACATAATCATATGAGACACTACTCAACATAGATATAGAGACCCATAACAAGGAGATCTGAACATGCCATTTGGTAGGAGACAGTGGGGACTTCGTCAGGATAGTGGAAATGAGAAGTGTGAGGATAGCCTGGAGGCCCTACACCCCTCTGGAATGCAAACCCCAAAAAGGGATTGGTGAGAGTAATAATCGATCAAGTAGGGGGGTAAATAAAATCTGTACCTTAGAGGAAGGAGTAGGGGCAGGGATCAAGAGTGGTGGCTGCTGAGTAGAGGGAAGTCAGAGAGGAAGGAGGGGCATGAACACTACTCAATGTAAACCCAGCTAGTGCAAAAGGCTGGTGGTGTGCTTGGACAGGGAAGGAGGGAGTTAAGCAGTGGAGGGATGAAAAATGGAAACAATGGAGATGACTTAAGGGAGGTGGGTCAGGTGCAATTGAAGGAGGGAAAAGTGCAATGACGAAGAAGATAGGATAGTGAACAGGTGGAAGGGGCAGAGTGGATAATTACGGGTAGGAAATTCCAAATGTTTGGAAAGTGATATGGTGCATACTATATTCTGTGCAATGTGTAATACTGAATTTGGTTCACATGGTCACTTTTAGTAATTTGCCACAGAGCACATTTTTCAGTGCGCATATGACCTATTCCTGGCCACCAAAGATAACTAGAGGAATGTACTCTCATTTTTACCAAACTCTTGTGATGTTTATGCAGCTCACCTCATAGTTGATGTTTAAGAAATTTTGATTTTTGGAAATTGTGTTAGAAATACTATTTTATAATCTCACAATAATTTCCTACAGTGAATTTACATTTTCTGATTACAAAATTCTTTAAGTCAACATCTGGTACAAAATCAGGAAACTCAATAGGTGTATAGTGCTTCACGTTTTCTAAAATTGGCTCATTTCATTTCCACAAGCTATGTAGATACTGGTGATAGCGGACTCTATTGTAAGAGGGATGGAAAAGATGACAAGTTCCAGACATGAGAGGCGGGAGGAAGTTCACTGTTGCCATGGGATAGGAATGGATAGTTTCAAACCAGGTTGGTGGAATTCATAAGAAAGGAGCAGAGAGGCCAGATATGGTGGTGCATGTAGATATGAATAGCCTGACAGTTTGTATGCGGTAGTAAGTTTATTATTTATCACTTATTTATTTTTTTAATTATTTTAAGCAGAGCTTCTACACTGTAGGAAGGATACTTGGTGAAGTACAGTAGGTGGCAACCTTTTCAGAGGTTCTACAGAGGCCAGGAGGTATTGAAAGAGAACAGTTCAGTATATATCAGTTTAATGCATGGCTGAATGGGTGCCACATGCATTTATAGTTTCAGTTCCTGGGAGACTGAGGTCCTGCTTAGAAGGGCTGGATGCTACTCAGAAGTGATGATCTATACTTATAGAATGGGGAACAAGTGTGTTAGGGCAGATGTTTTCAGATCACATCTGAAACTGTTCCATCCAGATAATGGAGGGGTTAAGTGCAATTGAAGATAGATACACCAACACAACTGTTGGTGGCCAGGCTGGCCAATCATAAGTTCATAACACTATCATGGGTAGAATGGAATGCACAGGATACAAACAAAAGAGGAGGGTGGGTGCTTACAGGGAAAGTAAGAAAGAAATAGAGGTCAGTAAAATGTAATAATATATAAGACAGGCAGGAACATGTCAAGGTAATTACAATTAAGGGGGATACACAGCCATTGCAACACTGAAAGCGAAATGGTTGAGATAAGACCAAAGGGCAGAAGTAGAAAACTAGTAACAACAAAAAAGGGAACTGTATTCTGGAGTGCAGTGTGCATAAATGCCTGGAGCCTGGAGAATAAGATTTGGGACCTATAGACAGTCATCACCATACATCGCCTCCCCGGTGGCCCACATTTTTAACCTGTCCCTTGCCATGGGGGAGATTCCCGATATCTGGAAGGTAGCCAGGGTTGTCCCCATGCTAAAGCAGGGCAACCCTAAAGTCCCTGACAACTACCGGCCGATCGCCATTCTTTCGGCCATCAGCAAGCTACTTGAAAAGGTAGTAGCTAAACAATTCTGTGAGTATATCCAAACCCATGAACTGCTGTCCCCCGCCCAGCATGGCTTTCATAAAGGGCACAGCATAACCATTGCACTGATCTCTGTCTCTTCCAGCATCACAGCAGCCATGGACCAGGGGAAACTCTCTGAAGCAGTATTTATTGACTTGTCCAAGGCCTTTGACCTTGTTGACCACGACCTGCTCTGTACTCAGATGAGGTCCCTTGGCTTGTCCCCTTCAGCTCTGAAATGGTTAACAGACTTCCTGCATGGTAGAGTACAGCTAACCAAATTCAATAAAGTCCTCTCAGATCCTCTGCCTGTGACCTCTGGTGTTCTTCAGGGCTCGGTCCTGGGACCCCTTCTCTTCTCTCTTTTCATTAACAATCTCCCTGCTGTACTTACCAGATGTAGGATCACCCTGTATGCAGATAACCGGGTCCTCCTCGCCCACTCCCAGGATCCAGCCACCCTTAATCTCCACCTATCTGAGGACTTCAAGAACATTCAGGCTTGGCTCACCCAACAGAAGTTGGTCCTCAACCTGAAAAAAATGCAGGCTATGCTATTCAACTCATCAGCCAAAATACGTGCCTCTCCAGTCCCTCTGCATATCGATTGCACAGACGGTACTCCCCTTCACACTGTGACCTCTCTCAAATATCTCAGAGTGATGCTCGACCCTCAACTGGACCTAGGAAGTCAAATCCTCAACGTCTACAGAGCCATGAACTGTAAGCTGGGACTGGCCTATAGGGCCAAATATAACCTTACCCCTGCTGCTCATCTGGCTCTTGCCAGGGGAGTGTTACTCCCTTCCCTCAGCTATGGTCTCCACCTATTTGCACGTACCTCAAAAGCCCTTCTTACTTGGAGGCACACAATGTACAACAATATCTGATGTTTCGCTCTGGCCACCCCCCCCCTCACTCATCACTGTGAACTCTATGATAAGCTAGGTTGGCTTTCCCCGACCAATGACCTAAACTTTGGAATAGGGTGCCTTGTGAGCAAAGTGATCAGCACCAGCACCCCTTCCCCGGGGCTGGCTCAGCTCCTCTTTCCAGCTGACCACTCATCCTACCCTCTTAGGTCCCAGGGCCCAGGGATACTAAATGTACCCCCTACCCGCACCCTTATGGGTGACAGGGACTTCGCGGCATATGCTCCTAGGCTCTGGAACTCCTTTCCCGAGCAGTTCCATACTGCCCTTTCCCACAAATCTCTTTGGAACTCCCTGTGGGGGCACCTGAAGCTAGCCTCATGCTGCGAGTGCCCAAAGCCTCCCTAGCACAATGCCCTAGGTACCGAAACCCTGTGGTACTCTGTTACCTGAACTTCAAAATAAATTGAATTGAATCGGTTGCTGATTCCCAGTCCAGCTCTCTCTTATGCACTTCTGTATGCTACAGATGTTCAATGTTGTTTAATGCTTGCTCATTATGTATTCTATCATCTCCTGTCTTACATTATGATCACTATACTGCCTGGTTGCTTTGCTGACTCTATATGCTAAGCCACAATATGTACATGTACTTGTTTACCTGTTATGCTGTATTGATGTATCCTCAATATACTAAGCCACAATATGTATATGTACTTGCACCTGTTATGCTGTATTGATGTATCCTTTAATACCTGTTGTACTCTCCTGGGTTGTTCCTGAAAATAGGCATACAACTTGCCTAGTGTACCTGCCCAGTTAAGAAAAGCTAAATAAATAATAAATAAATGACAGAGGCCCAGTTAGACTTGATGACTGTGAAGGAGTCATGGGTTACACAACACCACGACAGGGAACGATGAATGCCATGATACCCAGTATTCAGGTGGTATAAGAGGCAGTGGAAAGGGGAGAAATTGCCCTGTATGTAAAGGAGGGAGGACATCTGGGCTACAGAGGACAAAGAAATGGGGGACAGCATGGCATAAGTATTGTAGGTAGAGGCAGTCATGGATTGAGGGGAAGATTATTTCAGTTGAATGGCATATAGACTGCCTTCTGAAAAGGAATATGCAGACAAGGAGTTGGGAGAGTTAATAATGTGGGTAGCCAAGCAAGGTGAGGTGCTGCAAAGAGGGGATTTCACCATGTCAGAAAAGGACTTGAGTGTGCCAGTAGCACCGAGTGCAAGAAACCAGAAACTGATAGAGGCCCCCTACAGGATGCATTCCTGGTACAGAAGGTGTAGGACCCCATAAGGGAGGGGACTCATTCTGGATTTAGTCCTCACAAACAGGGATTACATTGGAGATGTCACAGTAAATGAATACCTGGGAACCAGGGATCTCCTGAATGTGTGGTTTGACATAAAACTATAACCTGAAATCAAGCAGTGACAAATTAAGGGTTTAGGCATTAAAAAAGGTGGATTGTGGTAAAACAAATGAAATGGTTACAGAGAATCTGGAGGCAGTGGGGCAGCAGTGGGGGTAAAGAACAAATGGGTTTTGATTAAAAAGGGATTGTTTAAAGCAAGTCTCTGTATTAGGGTAGTATAAAAGAACACGAGAGGAGAAAACTCAATATGGTACATAAAGGAGGTAGAGAAAGTAGGGAAGGAGAAAAGGAAGGCCTTCAGAAAATGCAAGCTCACCCAGATAGCTGAAAACAAGGAAGTATACCAGACCAAGATGAGGGATTCCTACAAGAGGGTTAGGAGGGCAAAACTGGGGGCAGAGGTAAGGATAGTGGGTGGTGTGAAGTAGGGGGATTAGGCATTCCTCCTCAACATTTGGGAAAAGTGCAATCTAATAGGTAGTTACAATGAAGAAAGGGGAACAGTTGGTAGAGGAGGATAAGAGTAAAGAAGAAATACTGAATAAGAATTTCTGCTTGGTATGCACAGTAAAGGACAAGGGACCACTACCTAAATCCAGTCTCAAGGCAAAAAGGGCAGGGGAGTCAAATTTAACCTGAAACCAATCACTAAGGAGAGGATGCTGAGAGGTTGAAACGCTATGATAGACAAATAAATGGGTCCAATGGGTTGCACCTAAGAGTGATAAAAATGTAGAAGGAGCTGGCTGCGATATTGGGAGACCTTTCAATTGTTCACTCGAAACAGAAGCACTGTCAATGGATGGGGGCAGTTCATGTGATACCCCTGCACAACAGCAGGGGCATGAAAGAAATGGGGAACTATAGACTGGACAGAATGAATTCTATAGTGGGTAATTACTTGAGGCATTTATTAGGGAGAGGATGGTGGAGTTTCTGGGTGCCAACAAATTCCAGGACAAAAAAAAAAACAGTACGGGCAGGTCATGTCAAACAAATCTGATTAACATATTTGGGACAGGAAGGTAGCAGACAGGCTCATGAAGGCAAATAACAAAGGGCAGGCAGTAAATGTGCTATTTCTGAACTCTTGCAAAGTCTTCAACTCTATCCCACATAGGGGAATGGATAAATAATTGGGGGACCTGGCGATAATGAATAAGATTACAAGGAGGACAGGGACTGAATGAGTGGGATAACACATAGTGTAGCCCTAAATGTGAAATTCTCATTTATTTTTTATAACTTTTCTTTTCCTTTTTCTGGACTTTTGTGTTATTTCTTTTTATTCAATGAGAATTTCATTTTATTTCTTGTTATCAAATTTACATTCTTAAAATACCTCAAAATGAGCTTATGCACACTAGAAATCACATTCTTAGTATACTACGTTGTATTAAGCAGTATTATGCTATGGTCTTGAAAGTTTTTTGTGAATCAGGCAGTTCTGCTGCCACTTCTCTGTGGTAGTAACAGAGCCTAAACAGCAACTGCTCCAAGCATTTATTTAGTTTTTTGCAACAAAAAAACAAGCACTTTTTTAACTTTTTTAATGTTTGTTTTCATTTTATTTCTTGTTACACCTTGTTATTTCTTTTTTAAGAAAAACATGGGTCTCTAACCATAGGGGTTCCCCAGGGATTAGTCTTAGGCCTAGTACTTTTCAACATCTTTAATTGCTACACTGAGGAAGGGACCCAAGGAAAGGTGTGTTTTATTTTGAATATGACACAGAAGTCTGCAGTAGAGCTGACAATGATGATAAAGGTGGTCAGGATATTAAGGGAAGAACGGAAGAGACTGTAGAAATAGTCAAGGATATAGCAACTAAAATTCAATGCAAAAATTACAAAATTATGCACATAAAGACAGGGTCCCAAAGATGGAATGAAGGGTGGGAGATGTAGTGTTAAAAAATAACAGAGGAGAGGGATCTCAGAGTCACAATAACAGACAAATTAAAGCAATCCATGGAACATAACAGAGCAGTGGAGAAGGAAAATAATTTGTTGGAGTGCACAGGCAAAGGGATCTGCAGCAAAAGGAAGGATTTGATCCTGCTCTTTATAGATCCCTGGTGTGATCACATTTGAAGTACAGTGTGTAATTCTGGTGTCCACACTGGAAAAAACAAAGGAAAAAAGACAGGGGTATGTTTGAGGTGTTACCAAGGAGAACAGGAAAAATAATTCAGGGCAGCAAGAGAAGTAACATATAGAGAGACTTGAGGACCTCCACATGTATACACTGGAGACCAAGACCGAGATGGAGAACATTACTGAATTTTTGAAAGCTGATTTTTTTTTTACAGGATAAACAAGGTAGACAGAGGGGAACTGTTCACAATAAGTGGAAACACATGCACAAGGGGGAACTCAAAGAAGCTTCTGGGAGGGAGCTTCAGGAAGGGTACCAAAAAGTATTTCTTTACACGGAGGGTGTTGGATAAGTGGAATAGGGTGCTGGATGGGGTCATTTGCACCACAGTAGTGGAGGGATTCAAATAGGGGTGGGGCAGACAAATGGAGCTGGTGAGGATAATAGGAAAGTATGATACGTGGGAGGAAAAAGTGAGTGACCACAAGAGTATTTGAACAGTATGATACTATAGGTAATGCCAGGCAGACAGAGTGGGACTGTGATCCTTTTTCTGCTGTCAGTTTCTGTTTCTAAGTTTGTGGCAGCGACAGGAATATTATCCAAAACTGACATTACAAAAACTGAATTACACTTTTTATCACTAATATCCAATATCCAATAAGAGTGCCTGGGGCTTCTTTGTGGACTGTCAGGTACAGTTCTATGCTGGTTTCGATCTTTCCTTACAGGAAGAATGCACAGGGTTGTCACCGGAATTTATTCCTCTGACACCATCTCCTTGTCCTGTGGGGTGCTGCAGGGCTCCATTTTGGCACCGGTTGTTCGCAGTTTATATGCTGCCATTAGGAGATATCATTAGGTGATACAGTTTGGGTTTTCACTGCTATGCAGATGACACCCAACTGTATCTGTTCTTTATTCCTGGACAGGATGATACAATCTCCATGCTTAACAGCTGTTTAGCCAAGATCAGAGATTGGATGAGTACTAGCTGGCTGAGGTTGAATCTGGATAAGACTGAGGTGCTGGTTGTGGACCCTGGTCATCCTGAGTCGGGACTTAGGGCTGGGCTACCATCAGGCTTATGGCTTGATGGTGTCCAGCTCTTGACCTCAGACTGGGTGTGTAACTTGGGCATTATTTTTGATGATGGTTTGACCCTAAAATCGCAGGTGTCAGCCGTGGTCAAATCATACTTTTACAACCTTAGGAATATCGCCCGGGTGAAACACCTGGTTCCTCGGGATGACCTACCTACATTAGTCCATGTCTTCGTAACCACTCGCCTTGATTACTGCAATGCCCTTTACCTAGGGCTTCAAGGGGTTGATATCTACTGCTTGCAGCTAGTGCAGAACACGGCGGCCAGGCTTTTGACTGGTACGTCCAGAACTAGTCATATTACGCCTGTCCTCCGCGAACTGCACTGGCTGTCTGTTCAGTAGTGGATCACCTTTAAGGTTGGGTTACTTACCTATAAAGCCCTACATGGACAGGGACCCCAGTATCTGCAAGATCTTCTTACTCCTTACTGCCCCTCCCATTCACTCTGATCCACTGACGAGGGATTGATAGAGATTCCCAGGATTCGGCTTAAGACATCTGGGGCGCATGCGTTTTCTTATGCCGCCCCTACCCTGTGGAATTCTTTATCTCGTTGGATAAGAGAATGCCTGACTGTCTCAAGTTTTAAGTCAGAGCTCAAAACCTATTTATTTTTTAATGCTTTTTTGGAAGGTTCTTAATTATGTATATATGTTTATTTAACTGTTGGTTTTAATATGCTGTACAGCACCTTGGTTTTGAAAGTCACTTAAAAAAATAAAGTTTTACTTTACTTTTTTACTTACAATATCAGTATGAATACTGAAGCCGCATAGCCATCCTGGATTGAAGTCTTGTATTAAAGACCATCATGACATGCAGTCACAATCAGTTACCATTTCTGTTAGCTATAGTAGCCTACATCTGTCTTGGGTTCCAGAATTTTATGTAGAGATTTTTTTGTCTGAAATCAGGGTGAAGTTTCTACTATCACATAAAACAGAACATGTATCTGCACTCAAAACACCAGGGTAACTTGCAATTGTTTGCATGAAATCATGTAAAAATGAAGGAGATTCCACTAACAGAATGTAGCCACGCTGTTTAATCATTTAATACTGGAAAGTAACTCTTGTCAAAGTTCATACATCCGTAAAGCAATTTCAGTGCTACAGATTTTACAACAGGCAGTTCATTCCTTAGAAATAACACAGTTTGAGTCATGGTTTATTCACAGACTTTAAAGCTGTTAGTGCAGGTCATTTGACAAGGTGCAAAAAGACAGTGTAAAGTCAGCTATGACTAGTGCAAAATTTACAAACGTGCCTGTATAATCCTGCAGGTTACCCAACTGAGTTGTATCCTCCTTCTGGCCCACATGCTTCCTTCCCATGAGCTTGGGGGTGTGGCTTTGCTGTCATGCCTGCTTCAATTAAATACCACTTATGTTGTCATAACTTCATCACCATAGTAACTAGAAGGCATACTGTAATTACAACGCCATGAGTTTCAAGTTGAAAATGGTATAAAAACGTGGTCTAATCCCCCTCTTTTTATTCATCAAATATTGCCTATGTAATACAAGTGAACAAATTGTTAAATAGAGAATAATGGCTATGCAATTGTGTGATATGGATATTTTTTTTACACATCCGAGGTGTGTGATGACCCATAAACCTCAAGAGCAAAGCTCAAACCATGACATCACAGTTGCATAGCCTTTATGTTTTTATAATTATTGGTTCAGGGAATTTTTTTCTTAAAACACTTGAGTGATGCCAAAGTTAGTGGAGCATTGCTGTCAGAGACAAACACATACACACACACACTGCCTGTCTCTCCCTTTCCAGTACAGGCATTCTTAATTTTACTTTTTATTTTTATTTTTTTTTATTACACTGCAAACCATATTAATTTAAGTTAGACTAGTCAGTTATGGTACATTCCTGATTCAGCCGCTATGTCCTGAAGCTGCGCTCAAGGGGTGTGATCAACCATATAGATTTTTAAAGTTTTAAAGGCAGGATCAACCAGATAAACATTGAAAAACATTAAAAAGCTACCTGTCATGACAGTGAGAGGCAAAGGATCAGTGTGGGTCCTCAGTAATGGAAAAACAAATCTGCCATGTTTCTTGAGGTGTTCGGCCCACCCACGCATATACTAAGAACTAATGAGGTGGCGCACCTCAAATGAGTGACACGGGATGCCATAACAACTGATTCTCCCAGGTACTATGGCATTTGAAACATGGATCGACTCCTTGCATTAAAGGGGTCACCAGTAATTATTAAGTGATTAAAGTGAATAGTGCAGTATAATCAGTTTAAAAATTAAAAACAAGGAAATATCAAAAAGGGACAATAGAACAAATGCTGAGAAATCTAATTATCATTGCTATGGAGAACATTGTAGCATGCCTTCAATTCATAAGTGGTCCTTGGAATTTTTCTAAACAAATTTCCAGATGTGTTCTTATAGAGTCAGAGCCTCACACAGACTTGTGTTAGTCATTCATGTTGCAGCATTTTCAGGTCTCAGCCATGTAACTGATACTTTTGGATTTCCAATTTGGCACTAGATAAGAGATAAGATAAGAAAAGAGACTAGATAAGATTTGGGATAAAAGTGGTTTCATGCACGTTCTGCTCCTGTGAGAACAGTGAAGTGAAGCTGATCTGTTCTAGCTGCAACAGAACGCAAGTGAAACCAGTCTTTATCCTGCAACAAGTGGTGACAGGGAATGTATTAAAATCTTACAGATTGAGGGAGCACCCAGCATTATTTTTTTTAAAAAAAGTCCAGGAATGTGTCTGTTTCCAGTGCATCTGTGCATGAGACATTCTTCACAGAATAAGAATGTCTCACGTGCAGGGGAAGGGAATGCTCCGATTGGTCAGGAGCACTCCCTCAAAGTATAATATAAGTTGTAGATCCTTGCTGGCAAGCTCAGACACACAGACTTGGCTCTTTTAGTTACAGACTGGGCCACTGAATTCTCCATAGCCATGCATCTCCAAAGAACAAAAACAAATAAGCAAACATCTTTAAGAATACACTCAATACAGGTACAATATTATACATTATAGTGGCGTGGTATAGGGTCTGAACAGGAGTTTCTATGTGAAACCTCAAATTTTGCACTTTAATAGCTTCACAACCATTCAACAGATTTGTATGAAATTTTGTATGTGTGGTTTCAGGGTGTTCAATTTCTTCACGTATCAAGTTTTGTTCTGATCCAAAGTACGGATTCTGAGATCTGGATAGAAAAAAAGTGAAAAATTTGAAGGGTTTTGCTTTTTTTATTTCATCACCTGGCACCCAGGTGGTTTTGAATTTTGGTCTGATAATTTCAGGGTAGAAAGGGTTTGTCCCACAGTGGTGCCATTTGCTGGTTTTGTGAAAAATATTTATCCATTACAAAATTATTAAAGTTTGAAATTTTGGCTCTGAACATGCTCAGGAGTCTTTTGGATGACTGCTTGGAATGAAAAAAGAATTTGTTCCTTATGAGAAAGGATCCTGTGCTTGGGCCCAGCACTTCCACTCCAGCATACATGTATACATCTGTGAAGGGATGGAAAAGCAGGCCTGGAAGGCCCTGCGCTCCCACAGGAAATTGAGGATACAATTATACTATCTGAAAAAGTAAAGAAATTCATTGCAAAAACGTTGTTAATAGACTAGTTAAGGTTAAAGCTATAACAGTAGGGGAATGTGTTGTTATGGTTCCAAGCTGTAACACCCACTCCTACCCTGCATGCAGCAATGGGGGAAAACATTTCCATTTGACCTCTCTCTGTCTTTGCAGATTAGCAGTTGGGTGTACCTTGGGGTTACCAGCAGTAATGATCACCCCATTCTGATATACTCTACACATCTCAGCTTATTTACTGATGGAATGTGTGAAGTGCTAGGGTTGACAACTCCTAGCTACACCCCAGGGCTGATTTGCAAAGATACAGGGGAAGTCAAACCAAAATGTTTTGTCCTGTTTTTCCTATTGTTGCCTGCAGGGTGGGGGCGAGGTATTAGGGTTGGGAGCCCTAACATCACATTTCCTTACCTTTGTTGCTTTAACCCTAACTGGTACATTAACAAAGTGTTGGCAATGATATTAACAATATACAATTATTCAAATCTCAGAAAATCTTTTGAAATGTATTTATTCAGATCTAACATGGGAATCTGAAAATCAGACAAAGTTGTTCCTATAAAGATACTTGTGAGAATGGGAAGCAGAGCTCAAATGGACACTGGAGCTGGTAAATGACCAGACCTTGTCAGTAAGATTATTGCAAAAAAGTTATTTTATTGAATGTTTAAAAGGGCCTAGGGAAGAAGGAATCATGGCTCACATGGATACTGGAACTTATAAAAGACCTGACCTTGGCAGTAGGATTATTATAAAAAAGTTATTTTATTGAATGTTTACAAGGTAGCACTTGCCACCACAACCCACCAACATTTCATGTAATGTCTGTCTGAGCCCTGCTGCCAGATCTACACTCATGTTTACTCGCAGTGGCTTTAGATATTGGCCATTGCAACCACCTTATCGTACAGTACTTGTCAAGCCATACAAAAGCAAGGGTGTTGGACTTTAGGAGAGCTGACTTTGTCAAAATGGGAGAGTGCCTCAGAAAAGCACTAGCAAACAGACAAGAAGAAAGGATGGAAGAACAATGGGGAACAATAAAAACGACCATCACAGAGGGAACAAGGCTTTGTGTAAAGCAAATCAACAAAACAGAATGAAAGAAAAAGCCACAATGGTTCTCAAAAGAGGTGGCAGGGAAGGTTAAGAAGAAAAGGATAGCATTCAGGAAATATAAGGAAACACAGAAGGAGCAGGACAGAGAACTATATTAGTTAAAGCAGAAGGAGATAGGGATGGCAGTCAGAATAGCAAAGGCCCAAACTAAGGAAAAGATAGCTAACTCTGCTAAGAAGGGGGATAAAACCTGTTATAGGTACATTAGGAAGTAAAGAAAGACCAAGGGAGGGATAGCGAGGCTTAATAAACGGGAGGGAATGTGGGCAGATGGTGACAGTGAAAAAGTAGGGATACTGAATGAATACTTCTGCTCAGTATTCACAAAAGAAGAGGAGGGGGAGATATCCAAACCAAACAATAAAAACACTCTGGATAAGGTGGTTGATACCAGTCCATTCACAGAAGAAAGAGTTCTGAAAGAACTCTTAAAATTGAAGGTGGACAAAGCAAAGGGGCCTGATGGGATTCACCCAAGAATTCTAAAAGAACTAAGGGTAGAACTAGTGACACCACTGACTACTCTCTTTAGCAAATCATTGGAGGATGGGGTGGTGTCTCAGGACTGGAGGAGGGTGGATGTGATTCCACTTCACAAAAGTGGGAGCAAGGCAGAGGCAGGAAACTATAGACCTGTTAGTTTGACCTCAGTGGTAGGGAAAATGATAGAATTACTTTTGAAGGAAAGAATTGTTGAGTACCTAGAGGCCAATGGGGCACAGGACCCAAGGCAACATGGATTCACAGTGGGAATGTTGTGTCAGACAAATCTAATAGATTTTTTTGACTGGGTGACCAAAGTAGTAGACCAGGGAGGGGCTGTGGACATGGCTTACCTAGATTTTAGCAAGGCATCTGACACAGTCCCACACAAAAGATTAATATACAAGTTAGCCAGCCTTGGAGTGGTAGCCTGGGTAAAAATTTGGCTTGACAACAAGACACTGAAGATAATAGTAAATGGAGTCCACACTGAATAAAGGGGGTTTACTAGCGGGTGCCATGGGGTTCAGTACTGGGACTGGTCCTCTTTAATGTCTTTATAAGTGACATTGGCATTGCAGAGGGTCTGGAAGGAAAATTATGCCTCTCTGCAGATGACACAAAGATCTGCAACAGGACTGATACACAAGGTGGGTGGAAAGGTTGAGATGGGACTTGGCAAGGTTGGAGGAATGGTCAAATGTATGGGAGATTTGATTCAATGCAAGGAAGTGCAAAGTAATGCACCTGGGAAACAAAAACCCAGGGGAAGAGTACACAATGGGGGGGGGTGAGATACTAATAAAAACAAAAATGGAACGGGACCTGGGGGGTAGTCATATCAGATGACCTAAAGATGGGCAAGCAATGTGAGAAGGCAGTAAGGATGGCTGGGGGGATACTGGGATGCATAGGGAGAGGCATCACCAGTAGAAAACAGGATGGTGTTATCCTTCTGTACAGACAGTTGGTGAGACCCCATCTGGAGTACTGCATGCAGTTCTGGAGAGCCCACTTCTGCAAGGACATAGACAGGATGGAGGCTGTCCAGAGGAGGGCAACCAAAATGGTGCAGGTTCTGCACCAGAAGACATATGAAGAGAGACTAAAGGAGCTTGATGCAGTATGTATACCCTCCAAGAAAGGAGGGAGAGGGGGGACATGATTGAAACTTTCAAATACCTCAAGGGAATCAACAATGTCCAAGAAGGTAGCATCTTTCAGGAAAAGAGATATGCAAGAACAAGGGGGCACAATTTGAAGATAGAGGGGGGACGGCTCAGAGGTAATGTAAGAAAGTATTTTTTCATGGAGAGGGTTGTGGATACTTGGAATGGCCTTTCTGTGGAGGTTGTGGAGTCAAAAACAGTGGGGGGATTCAAGAATGCTTGGGACAAACATAAGGCAAGTCTAATTGGGGGGGTAGGAGGAAGTAGGGTGTTGGTTAACTAGGATCTGCAGCTTATACATTAGGTTGGAAAATGGGCAGACTAGGTGGGCAAAGCAGTCCTTATCTGCTGTCAAATTCTATGTTTCTATGTTACTATATTGTCTAATTATGGTGACCTGAAATATGTTCCCAAAATGACTGTAATCCTTCTTGTAAACCCTATTTATTGTTGGAGGCAGTTACACTCATTGTGCTACATGGTGCCTGCACTGGAAATGCAGCACAGAGTTAACCACTGCAGGCACTCTATTGTTAGACCCCCACAATACATGTTCAGTTACTAACATTTCCCCAACATCCAACAGAAGCACCTCGACCACAAAGGGTAGTTGGTCTGGGAGGTTGGCAGGTGGTTAGAAGGGGCAAATCGGGTGCCCCATCACTCGGTGCTCTCCAACATATTACTTCCACAAACCATATAAAAACTACAGACAGGTATCTGCCTCTATCTCTGAAATCAAACAAAGGGACAGAGGATACTACAGAGCAGAACACTGAAGCACAGACCCTCACAACAGAACTCACCCAAAACAGGAACCAAAACAAAAAAAGCAAAAAGGAAATCCAAAAAACTTCTGATCATAGGAGACTCCGTGATTCGGGGAGTTGATACCTATCTCCAGCCAGGGGTAATAGTCAGATGTCTCCCAGGTACATCAGTGTGGAGAGACACTGACCACATTGCTAAAATAGTACAGGAAGCAAGAGAAAACATTGATGCCCTGGTACACATACGGACTAACAATCTTTCCAGCTGGTCGGTTGTATAGACCAAGGAATACCTGAACAGGCTGGGTGACAAACTATCATCCGTTTCATCCGGCATCTCCTTCTCTGAGATCCTACCAGTCTGGGAGAGGGGAGCAGATGGACGGAAGGCCAGAGAAGGGGAGATAGGGGAGCTAAACATGTGGGTCAAGGACTGGTGCCAGGAAAAAGGACAAATTTGTAGGTAACTGGCAACAGTTTTGGGAGTGAAAGTTCTTTAAATTTGATCAACTGCATCTGACTAAGGAGGGAGTCAGTGCATTGGGGCAGAAGTTTGACATCTTTGCAGAAAATTTAACTTGCAAATAGGGAGAGGGGTGCAGCACCTGAAATGTTCAATGGGAAGAACACCCTTCCCCCCTCAGCTGCTGGTCAAACAGGAGTTCAGCATGTCTGTAGTTCATTTGCATCACAAAGTAAGGAAAAAGGTTCAGCTCCCCAAACAACACACAGGGGAAATACCACACCTCTCCCAACAACTAACACACTGAAATCTGGCCAATGAAAAATCATGTACTCAAATGCTCGCAGTCTGGGAAACAACATCCCTAGACCTGCAGGCAATAATGACAGAGGCTAAACTGGACATAGTAGCCATTAGCGAGACATGGTTTACCAGTAACCACACTTGGGAGACTTCAGTACCTGGCTATGTACTGTTCAGAAGAGACCGGAGTGCAAAAAGGTGGGGGTGGTGTGGCCCTGTACGTCAATGAAAATATCAAAGCTACAGAAATTCAGAATACACATAAGGAGCCAGAAGAACTGTGGGTCACCCTGGAAACAGGAAATGGGACAGCCATACAAACTGGGGTTGTCTACAAGCCTCCAGACCAGGGGAAGGACATAGACACATTAGTGATAGAAGATACACAAAACATGACAGCTAAAGGGGAGGTTCTGATAATGGGAGACTTCAACATTTTAATTTTTTTATTTTTATTTTAGCCTTTGGTAACTGGGTAAGGCCCTCTAGGCACAAGTGCCTGTTTTCAGGGGCAACCTGAGAGCACTGAGCAGTTAAGTGACTTGCTCTGAGTCACACAGTATGCAAGTGGAGGTTGTGAGAATCAGACTCAGGTCTGGTCTGCTGGATGAATCAAGCTTGTTCACACCTTGTTCCTCTAACCTCTAGGCTGCACTGCCAGCAAACATGCCAGATACAGATTGGTCAATACCAGCAGGAACATCTGCCAGAACTAGACACATAGTGGATTCCCTGCAGGGGGAGGGCCTCAAACAACTAGTACAACAACCCACAAGAGACAGGGCTATCCTAGATTTAGTGCTGACTAACAGGGAAAGGATCACAGATCTCCAGGTAGAAGGTCACCTGGGGACCAGTGACCATCACATGGAATGGTTCAATTTGGCCACTAGAACTAAATCATCCCATTCCAAGGCACAAATTTGGGACTTCAGAGTAGCTGACTTTGATAAGATGACCAAGAGAATTAAGCTAACCCTGGTAAAAAGAAATACAGGTGAGGGGGTACAGGCAAAGTGGGCAAGCATTAAGGATGCAATACTTGAAGCAACATCACATTGTGTTAGAGAGAAAAGAAAATGCAAAAGAAGGAAACCACTTTGGTTCTCAAAAACAGTAGCAGAAAAGGTCAGAGCCAAAAGGCTGACCTTCAGGAAATATAACGGAACACAACGGGATGAAGATGGGGAGGCATACCAAACTTCCCTAAGGGAAGCAGGGAAGGCAGGCAAAGGCCCAAACCAAGGAAACACTAGCACAAATAGTAAAAGAAGATGACAAGACTTTCTATAGATACATTAGTGAAAGGAGAAAGTCCAGAAGGGGTATTGCTAAGATCAGAGGGGATAAGGGGGCATGTGAGGAGGAGGACTCTGTAAAAGCAGCTAACCTAAATAGACACTTCTGCTCAGTATTTACTGAAGAGAAGGTAGGGCAGGGCCCACAGTTCAGCATCATGGACATAGGGGAGGAGGGAGGGAGGTGTAACATAGAAACATAGAACATAGAAACATAGAATTTGACGGCAGATAAGGACCGCTTGGCACACCCAGTCTGCCCATTTCCCTACCTAATGGATAGGCTGCAGATCCTAGTTAACCAGCAGCCTACTTCTTTGTACCCCTACCCCATAGAATTGCCTTATGACTGTCCCATGCATGCTTGAATTCAACCATTGTTTTTGACTCCACAACCTCCTCTGGAAGGCCGTTCCATGCATCCACAACCCTTTCTGTGAAAAAATACTTCCTTACATTGCCTCTGAGCCACCCCCCATCTTCAAATTGTGCCCCCTTGTTCTTGCACATCTCTTTTTTTGAAAGATGCTACCCTCTTGGACTTTGTTAATTCCCTTGAGGTACTTGAAAGTTTCTATCATGTCCCCCTCTCCCTCCTTTCCTCGAGGCTATACATATTAAGCTCCTTTAGTCTCTCTTCATATGTCTTCTGGTGCAGACCCTGCACCATTTTAGTTGCCGTCCTCTGGACAGCTTCCATCTTGTCTATGTCCTTGCAGAGAATGGGTCTCCAGAACTGCACACAGTACTCCAGATGGGGTCTCACCAGCTGTCCGTAAAGAGGGATAACAACTTCCTGTTTTCTAATAGTGATGTCTCTCCCTATGCATCCCAGTATCCCCCCAGCCCTTCTTATTGCCCTCTCTCTTTGCTTGCCCACCTTTAAGTCATCTGATATGACTACCCCCAGGTCCCTTTCCATTTTTGTTGTTGTTAGTATCCCACCCCCCATTGTGTACTCTTCCCCTGGGTTTTTGTTTCCCAGGTGCATTACCTTGCACTTCTTAGCATTGAATCTAAGCTGCCATACATTTGACCATTCCTCTAACCTTTGCCAAGTCCCTTCTCATCCTTTCCACCCCACCTTGTGCATCAACTCTGTTGCAGATCTTTGTGTCATCTGCAAAGAGACATACTTTCTTCCAGTCCATCTGCAATGTCACTTATAAAGACATTGAAGAGAACTGGTCCTAATACTGAACTCTGTAGTACCCCACTAGTAATCCCCCTTTCTTCAGAGTGGACTCCATTTACTATTACCTCTGTGTCCTATTCTCCAGCCAATTCTTTACCCAGGCTATCATCTTGGGACACACTTCCAGGCTGGCTAACTTGTATATTAATCTTTTGTGTGGGACTGAGTCAAATGCCTTGCTAAAGTCTAGGTAGGCCATGTCCACAGCCCCTCCCTGATCTACTACTTTGGTCACCCCGTCAAAGAAATCTATTAGATTCATCTGGCATGACCTTCCCACCGTGAATCCATGCTGCCTTGGGTTTTGTGCCCCTCTGGCCTCTAGGTACTCGACAATTCTTTCCTTCAGAAGTGATTCCATCATTTTCCCTACTACTGAGGTTAAACTAACAGGTCTGTAGTTTCCTGCTTCTGCCCTGCTCCCACTTTTGTGAAGCAGAATCACATCTGCCCTCCTCCAGTCCTCAGGTACCACCCCATCCTCCCATGATTTGTTAAAGAGTGTAGTCAGTGGTGTCTCTAGTTCTACCCTTAGTTCTTTTAGAATTCTGGGATGAATCCCATCAGGCCCCATTGCTTTGTCCACCTTCAGTTTCAAGAGTTCTTTCAGAACCCTTTCTTCTGTAAATGGTCTGGTATCAGCTTCTGTATCCAGAGTGTTTCTATTGTTTGTTTTAGGTACCTCCCCCTCTTCATTTGTAAATACTGAGGAAAAATATTTGTTTAGTATCTCTGCCTTTTCACCGTCACCCTCTGCCCACCCCCTCCCCTTTATTAAGCCTCACTGTCCCTCCCTTAGTCTTCCTTCGCTCCCTGATGTACCTAAAATGGTTTTATCCCCCTTCTTAACTAAGTTGGCTATCTTTTCCTCGGTTCAGGCCTTTGCTGTTCTGACTGCTTTACCAGCTTCCTTTTGCTTTAACTGATACAATTCTCTGTCCTGCTGCTTCTGTGATTCCTTGTACTTTCTGAATGCTTTTTCTCTTGAACCTTCACTGCCACCTCCTTTGAGAACCATAGTGGTTTCTTACATCATTTTGTTTTGTTAATTTGCTTCACACAAAGGCTTGTTACCTCTGTGATGGCAGTTTTTATTATTCCCCATTGTTCTTCCACCCCTCCTTCCTGCCCATTTGCTAGTGCATTCCTTAGGCACTCACCCATTTTGGAAAAGTCAGCCCTCCTGAAGTCCGGTACTTTTGCCTTTGTATGGCTTGACTGTATTGCTGTGTTTATTGTGAACCATACTGTTCGATGGTCGCTAGTTCCCAGATGGCTACCCACTTCTACATCTGGGATTCTCTCTCCATATCCATTTAAGAAAACCAGGTCTAAGATTGCTCCCTCTCGAGTGGGTTCAAATACTTGTTGTCTAAGGCATGCCCCCTGTAGGGCATCTAGAATAACCCCACTCTTAGAAGTGGCTGCCTCAACTGCACTCCAGTTAACATCTGGCATATTCAGATCACCCATCAGGAATATCTCCCCTTTATATGCCATTCTAAGTATACTTTCTATCATTTCCTTGTCCATTTCCTCCCCCTGAGAGGGGGGTCTGTATACAACACCTGTGCAGATTGTGGTGCCATTGCCTGCCTCCTAATTGACCCACAGTGCTTCTTCTCCCCCTGTTTACTCTTTTGTTCTGTTGCTTTGATTCCCTCTCTTATGTAGAGAGCTACTCCTCCTCCTTTTTTACCCTCCCTGTCCCTCCTGTAGATAGTGTATCCTGGTATGTTTACATCCCAGTCATGGTTCTGTGTGTACCATGTTTCTGTGACTGCAATGATATCCAGATGTTCCTCCTCCATCAAGGCCACTAATTCAGGAAGCTTGTTACCCAGACTACGGGCACTGGTACTCATTGCTCTCCATTTTTTGATGGCTTTACCTTCTGTAGCAGCATCTCTCATTGACCTTTCTACTTTGGTCTTTTTCTCATTTAGTACCCTGTTTTGTAGGGGGAGGCTGGTGTGCACTAGTTCCTTCACAAAAGAAAGGGTCCTACAAGACCTCAATAAGCTCAGGGTGGACAAGGCAATGGGACCTGATGGCATACATGCCATGGTACTAAAGGAGCTAAGGGTGGAACTAGCAGAGCCATTATCAGAACTGTTTAGTGAGTCTCTGAGTACAGGAGAGGTCCCAGAAGACTGGAGAAGTGCTCATGTGATCTAGCTCCACAAGAGTGGTAGCAGGGAGAAGGCAGGGAACTACAGACCAGTCAGTCTTACCTCAATAGTGGGTAAGATTATGGAGGCACTCCTTAAGGAAATGATAGTGCAACACCTGGAATCCATAGGAGCACAGGATCCAAGACAGCATGGGTTTACAACAGGAAGGTCCTGTCAAACTACTCTCATAGATTTCTTTGACTGGGTAACCAGAGTGGTAGACCAAGGGGGAGCAGTTGATGTCACCTACCTTGACTTCAGCAAAGCTTTCGATACTGTTTCACATAGAAGATTAATTAATAAGCTGGGTGGGCTCAGGGAGGGTCAGAAGTTGGTCAATTAGGTGGTAAACTGGTTGACGGGCAGAAAACAGAGTGGTGGTAAATGGTATACAATCAGAAGAGATGCAAGTCACAAGTGAGGTACCTCAGGGATCAGTCCTGGGGCCAGTCTTCTTCAATATCTTCATCAGTGATATTGCAGATGGACTGGAGGGTAAGGTTTGTCTTTTTGCAGATGACACCAAGATCTGCAACAGACTAGATGATCCAGATGGGGTGGGCAGAATGAGAAGAGATCTGGATAAACTGTCAAAATGGTCAGAAGAGTGGCAACTGGGGTTTAACACAAAGAAATGCAAGATCATGCCCATAGGGAAGAGAAACTCTGAAGCCACCTATAGGCTGGGAGGGGAGTTGCTGGCTGTCACGAGGGAAGAAAGAGACTTGGGCATCATCATCACAGATGACTTGAAATCATCCAAGCAGACCACTAAAGCAGTAGGTAAGGCTAGGGGGGTATTGGGGTGTATTAGTAGGGGTATCACAAGTCATAAAAGGGAGGTAATAATCCCTCTTTACAAGACACTGGTTAGGCCTCATCTGGAGTACTGCATACAGTACTGGAGGCCACACCTTCACAAGGACATTAACCAGATTGAGGCAGTCCAGAGAAAGGCAACCAAAATGGTGCAGGGACTGCATCAGAAAACATATGAGGAGAGATTAATGGAGCTCAATATGTATACCCTAGAGCAAAGGAGGGAGAGAGGTGATATGATCAAAACATTCAGACACCTTAAGGGCATTAATAAGGTGAAAGAATCTAACATGTTTCAGTATGAGAAAAATAGCAGGACAAGAGGACACAGCATGAGATTAGAGGGAGGTCGACTAAGGGGTAATGTGAGGAAGTTCTTTTTCACAGAAAGGGTGGTGGATGCATGGTAAAGCCTACCTCAGGAAGTGGTGGATATGAATACAGTGTGGTTTTTCAAACAGGCATGGGATAGGCATAAGGGAGCAATACAGATGATTATGAATAGATGGCCATTGGCAGAGCAAAGGCAGATGGCACATTCATAAGGTAGAAAAAGAAATGGGCAGACTGGATGGGTCTTGCGGTTCTTATTTGCCATCAACTTCTATCTTTGTATGTAACTCACTAGTGGTGTATGTTACTTTCTAGCCTTTATTAGTACTACAAAAAATCATGTTATGTAGGTGTATCAGGCTATGGGAACCTGTTCTCAAAAGCTCTGCAGCTTAGAGTAACACATATTATTATACATTCAAAGTTCATGTTTCCTCTGTGTTCTATGTGGATGTTCTTTTGGGGTCAACATGTTTTATTATCATACAGAGTACTGTTTTTGTTTTCAGAAATTAACCTTGATGTTCTAGTACTATTACTTTAGTCCATCACACATTTAATTCTATAGTGTTCATTTTGTCACACTTGCTGTCAAACTTTCAAGTTCTTGCTGTAAAATACTAGAGTGGGAGGACCAGGAAAGGTCCTGACTCTTATTATCGGGATCAGGGTCTAGTCCAATGTCCTGATTATTTCTGACTGGTTCTGATTCAGTTAAGAACCTTTAAGAAATGTATATTGCTAGCAAAAGAAATCATAAAATACAGTAAGAATTTAAAATATTTTCTAACTGGATTATCTCAGTCATTGTTTCTGAGTCTATTCTGTATGTCCTTCAGCATGGTCTCCCTTTTCTGGCAATTCAGAATCAATGTATGCTTTTCCTTACCATCTGATTGGACCATGGAACACTACAAACCCCTCCCTGCACCAGTATGCAAATCCCCAGTGTCTCTTATCTCCTGACAGTCTCCCCACCTGAGTAGGTAGATTCCTGATCACACATCCCATCTGTTGAAGCCACGCTGTGAAAATATGCATTGCACATCCACCCCTTCATCTTCAAACACCCACCCTATCCCAAAATGCAGACTGCTTTTCCCGTAAATCAACTGGAACCCACCCTGTCCCAGTATGAATGTGTACCTTTAACCCTCTTCATCAGTGGCTGACACCCTGCTCTAGTATAAACACATAGGCCCCAGTATTTAATCCCTTTCCCAAGCTCATCTGCTGGCAATCGCCCTACTCTAGATTGAGACCTCTACCCCCACCCATCTGATAGAACTCACCCTATCTGGAATATAAACATCTGTAAACCTTCTCATCTGATGGTCCACCAAGGATGAACACCTGTGCTCCATGAAATGAAACACTACACAGAGTGGAACACTCTTTCACACCTAGCACAGCCTTAGGAGAGCTGTGAAACTCAAATGAGCACAGACAAGTAAATAAAAGGTGCACTCATGGACAAAGATTGTGAATAAAATGGTGAACTAATCTTAATCCAAACTAGTGAAGGTAGAAGCAAATGAACACATTATACAACTATCACACATTATGAGGGAAATCCATCATTATGCCACTCATAACTATTCTGTTCCAAGTGAAGGTGCTGCTCTCAGAGAGAAAGTGCTGCCTCACATTATAAATTCAGACACTCATATAATAAATAAAAATAAATCTTCACATAAATGGCAGGACTAAGTTTCACAGTATTCTGAGCATGTATCTCCATGTTTGAAAAGTCACACATTATGAGTTCGACTGTGTCCATTAGTCTGAGTGCAGAAAAGTGGAAGGTTATGAGCACAGCAGACAGATGGGAAAGGCTGATGGATAGGTATTGCACTTCTGTGCATTCGATCCCTTCTTGGAAGTTGCACTCAAACAGATGCATGCAGCAATCTAACTATAATTTTTCCACATTAATTTCCTATTATGCAACCAGTGAGACCATCAGGAATGAAAAATTTAGAAAAATATCAGAGAAATAAATGAAGTCAGTAATGTATGCAATTCTTAACAGAGCAGTATCTCAGTGCATTGTATGGAACTGAAAGGGACGTTGCCTAACTCCCTACTGCTTCTGTTGCTTTGTCCTCACTCACATCTGAAGCATGGCTGCCATTATTTGGAAAGGACAGACTTCTTTCAGGCCATCACTCCAGGCTAATCTGTGCATGCAATGTTGCAATTAACTGCTTGCCACCTGTGTTCTCTCTGCAGTTATGGAAGTGTGCTCAGTCTAGATCATTGATCCAGTGTGACCAATGGCAGTGCAGCCCAATTTTTTTTTTCACATTTGATTCTTGCTGGCAGAATGGAGAGTGGATTGAGGTTGCTTAAATTCAGTGAAGTAAAAAAAGAAAAAAAAAACATGGCAGACCCCACCTACACTGATCCACAGTGTCCTCATCTACTTGTGTCCATCAGATCCTGTGAGATGCGGTGGGGTTCTTTTTCAAGCTTACCGGTCTGCACATCACTATATAGTACACTATTTTAAAATGATGACATTCCCAGTATTGTTTATTTATTGGTTACTCTCTTTACTGACAGCCTGATGGACTGGACTACAATGAGCAACAGTAGCAGCAACTAAGTAACTTTCAGATGTGTAAGAAACAGATAATGCAGAACCCCTGATGGATGATCCATAGTTACAGCTCAGATGAATCTGTGAATGACAATGTCAGCTCTGAAGAATGTGAAGGAAACAGCTGTCTGTCAAACACTGACTGATGAATTGCCATTTGAGTTTGTATCTTTATGTGTTTATTAAATAATGACAGATTCATTTATTTCTTCAACTGTTTATATTCGTTGTGATTGCTGTGAGGTGCCCCTTCAGTTTTCCTTACATGGTCACTCACCCCCAAGCATCATATATATTTTGTATTTTTGGTATCTGTAAATCAGTAGTACTTGATGCTCAATAAACTTCATTCATGTTAGCACAACTGCATTGTGATATTGGGTATTGTTTAATGCATCACTTCTTAGACTTGGTGTGAAGACTACTCAGTGGATGACCACCTCAGTTGGACTAAATGTCAGCCCTGTATCCACAATTATTCCACACTTCCCACTCCCCATCATATCCAAAATTAGTCCCCCCCTAAATTACTCCCCTCATGGCTGCTTCCAATGCATGAGTATGTAACACCCACTGCCTTGGAAGTCTCACATGCAGTGCTGGCTGGTCATTGAAGAAGTTGCAATTTTCTCATTCCGGTCATCATGTACACTGGCTCCCCAAACAATTTGCTACCTGATGTGTGTCTCCAGGTGATGTGAGGGAGCACCTCCACTGACTGGCTGCTCCATAGGTGTTTGGCGGTGGCATTGTGTGTAATGGACACAGTGTTGCACACTGACTAATAGCCAGGTCTGCCAGGCAGGCTACTTTTCATTTAACTTATTTTCCCCAAGGTCACTGGTAAGGTACTCTTTCCACCCCACTAAATCCTGATCCTGTTCACCAAGACACAGCCACACACATGATCAAGGCTCTGAGGACCACCCACTGTGCACTGCTGTACAACCACGTGGTTTGCCCCACAGGTCTGGGTCCACTTTCAGCCACCTCTGCTTACTGCCTCACTGTCTATCTGATCACCCACAGCAGAAGTGAAGTCCTAGAGGATCCACCTGGTCTTTGGTGGGGTCTGTCCATTGTTGAGTATGATGGGCAGATGTCAGGAGCTTCATATGCCCTTACCCAGTCCCATCTTTGGTCTCATCCTCCCTAATGGAGAATGTCTTCTCACTGGTTTCCAGTAGACCAACACACTCTGATGACTTGATGCTCGCTCCATGGTCCTGCTGTGACATTTCCCACAGCACCATCAACTGTGGTCACCCAGGTGGTGGTACAGCAATGGAGCAGTGACTTTCCCCTCCCTGGAGGAAGAGAATGCCCATTTTCACAATTTAGCCTCCTCATCCTTGTTGGCCTTAAGTGTTACTGGTTAGTTCCCGAACTAGGGTTGTTGAGGTCACAAGCAGCAGCACTACCACCTCTGCTGGCAGAAAGGCTTGTATGGCCATTGCTGATTGACTCATAACACAACACCCAAGATGGGGGGATTATGATGGATGACCCATCATTCTCACAAAACCACCATCCTTCAACTGGAAAATGCTCATGGTTAGCTCAAAAATCCAAATTGTCATTGTCTCGGGTCTAAGCAGTACAGACATGAATTATAGCCGTCATCAGTCAGTGTTTGGCTTTTCTTGAAACTATGTGATTGATGTTGTGCAAAGGATGGAAATAAGCAGATTATGGCACACCACACCCAGAATAGTTTGTATTATAACTCTCTCTCTTTGTGATGGTGGTTTGGGAGTATTTTGAGGTATTTTTTGTTTTTGATTTTGAGTCATGCTGTCCTTCACTTTCTATTTAGCTGTGCATTTCACACTTAAAATGCATAGCTAATGAACACTAATTATGCAGTATTTTCCATGACCACTTTACAAGAAATGATAACAGGCCTAACTGTTTGAAAAACTACTTATTAATTTATTACTACTTTAAACAGAACTATGATAATATACATTAATATTTAAAAAAAAGTTCATCATGTATTTGCAAAAATAAAATGACATATAAATCATGCAGTCTTTCAAACATTCCTATTTTTATGTGAAGCATAATAATAACAGCAGTTATATGTACTTGTGAATGTGTACTGCTTGTGAAGATGAGAAACCATGTTTGGGAATGAGCAGGGGTTGTAGGAGGACCTGCCAAGATGGATAATAGCTTAACGTCACATGGACACTTAGTTCCTCAGGGAGGAGTAGGATAATAGTCTCTGCTGCAACAATGCCACCTTGCTGAGCACAGGTGACTGTGCAGCTGGAGCCATACATTGTGGAACAGGACATTAGTGGATTGATGTAATGCATCTGAAATGTCCTCCTGACATCAGGGGGCTATATAGGAAAACAGGAAAACACCCTGACCAAAGCTGTATTCTGTCTTTAGACTTTAGGGACTCATTAGGCTTAGGCTCTATAGGTGAATGCATACCAGAGCTGGAGGGTGAGTCAGAGTCAGAGTCTGAAGAGTGTCTGCTGGGGGTCTGAACCCTTTTTAGAGAAGTGTCCTGGGTTTTATCCCTTACCTGATGTCTAGAGGAGCATTCTCCAGAAAGCTGGGAATCCCCAGGAGATTCTGGTCTAGGGGTCAGAAAGGAGGCAGGAGTAGAGGCTGCCACTGATTTCTGAAGGTCAAGCTCTGAGGCTAGTTGAGTTCTGGCCTTCTGATAAGTATCAGAAACACTACCTGGATATCAACCTGAGGCTGCTCTGGAGGCAGAGGCTGAGGCTAAAGAGGAGGAGGAGGTGGTGGTGGAGGAGGAGGAGGAGGCTGGTATAATGGATAGCCCAGCATCTGATTTTGAGGGTATCCATGAGCCTGATAGGAGTAGGGAATACCAGAAGGAGAATACCCTTGATTAGGCATAGCCTGGTGTCTGGTATCCCGGTACATAATGGGGTTGATGACCAGGCATTGGCTACCCTGGTGAAGGGTACATTGGTTATGTTGGGGGTGAATAGCCTGGAACATTGCCTATAGGTCCAGCCAAGGGTGGAGCAGAAGGCCCAGCAGGATGTGGGGCCGAAGGCCTAGCAGTAGGTCCAGAAGGACCAGTCGTCAGCCCCGTAGGGACATCTGAAGGGGCTGGCACTTGATCAAGCACAGGAATTTCAGCACTGGAAGATTTGGCACCTTGGGAGCCCAATAGAAAGCTTTCCAATGTTTGAGGAATGGCTGCAGTGCCAAACATAGCCTGACCCAGAGAAGGGTCACTTGGCATTAGGGTGTGAGTAGAACCCAATGGAAGACCCACCGTCATCTAAGAAGCTGGAGTCCAAGATGGCAGAACCTGGATGTCCAAGGTGGCTTGGGCTGAGGAGGTTCCGATGGAAGGTCCTGGAGGAATTAACAATAGGCCCAGTGGGCGAACCAGGAAGAGACTGATCCAGCGAAGGAGGGGGAACCTCCAGATTAGTGTCCACCTCTGGCTCTTGATCTTCAGGCAAGCTCAGAGGGTTTGGTTGGGTCAGTGGGAGCAAGGAACCCTCTAAAGACTGTTGGTTTCTGGCAGCTGGCACAACTCAATGTCAGGGGGTATCCTGCAACCCCGATGGGAGAGCCTCAACTGTGCGGTCCCCAGAAGGACTGGGGAGTGACTTATCAGATGCAGCCATGCAGATGTAAGAAGAGCTAACATCTGACTTATTGGCCTGGGCCATGCAGACAACAGCGGAGCTGGAGTCCAGCTTACCGGCTATGACCATGCGCTCCTCGGTGGGGCCAAGTAGCAACTTATTAACCTGGCTGCTGGTAATAGACCCTGAAGAAGATATGGGCCTGAGGAGAACAATAGGGGTTCCAACATCCAAGAAGAGCCTCGATTGCATCATGAGTAAAACAGGCAGGGAGGCCAAAGTCTGATCGGCTAGAGTGGTAGAACTCCTGGCAGTAGGGGTACTTACTGAAATGGAGGCCCCTCCACTGTCAGAGGTGCCCGATGGTTACTGCCAAGTGGATGGAGACCTATCCCAGCCTCGGTGCCCCTCCTTGTCCTTTTTCTTCTTTTTGGGTTCTGGCATTGGAGAAGATTTTTCCCGCAGATGCTGCAGCTCCTTTTCCATCAAAGCTAGGCACTTCTCCAGCAAGTGGGCTTTGAGCTTTTTCTGGTGCCTAATCTGTGTGACCTGGTTGAAGGATTGGCAGGGCTCACAGTCATTGACCTGGTGTTTGGGGCCTAGGCAGATCATGCAGCGGGAATGCTCATCCTCATGCAGGATCTGGGTGCCGCAGGACTTGCACTTCTTCTTTTTGACGTATCATCCAACTGTTCATGTTCCTGAACTGTACCTCCAACTATATCCCATGCTGTAAATGTGCCACTGTTATTTATTTGCTTCCCCTTTCTTCTGTATATCCCTCAAGATCTCTGTATTAGACCTATTTATGTTAGACCTGTTTATACTGTATTTTACTATGTAATTGTTTGACATGGTGTTCTGTTCTCTTTTTATGCTTAACTGGACATTTGTGTAAACAGGCATTTTTGCTCACATACTTTCAGTTTAAAATAAAGGTTGATTGATTAATTGATTGATTGATTGATTGATTGATTGATTAAAAACAAGACTGACAGACCTGAACCACAGCAGTTCTGTAAAAATCCAAACTGGCCATAGTGGGTGCTACTTCATCATCATCATCATCAAATCTTTATTTATTCAGGCAAGCATCATTGAGCAAGGCTCATTTACAAGATGGACCTGATAAGGTCAAGGTTCGATAGTTGGTACACAACATATACATCAATGCACTAATATATGCATAACAGATACAGAAACAAACATTTATAAATACAATGATCAAGAGTAAAAAGTTGATTCAGACATAAATGACAAGGTAGGTTATAAGAAAATTATACAAAAGGTAAAGTATATACATATCTCAATATAGGAGTCAAGGGATACACACAGCATAATGTAATACTAGGATGAATGGGGAGCATTTAGGAATGATGTAAGGGCCAGTGATTAGTGGGAGAAGGATTAGGTAGGTAGTAGGTATTTAGGTAGAATTAAATGGAACTGGGGTACTATAAAAAAGGTGGCTGCCCGGGACTTGCACAAATACTGCTGGTCTGGTCATTCTGGCTGCACTGTTCAGTCCCACTTGTACATATCTGGTCCACTCCTGGAAGTCTGTTTTTCAACCCTTCCTTGGCATGGTTGAAAATGGAAAATGGAACCATCAGGACCAGACCAGCTAGGTAAAAGCAATACCAGATCATCTGGAGTGAGTGAATCAGCAATATTTGCACACGCTGTGCCCATTGCAGATTTTACAGCCCTGGTCTGGGTCTGGTGATCTGGTTTTTACCCATACCCCACTGCATGTGGCTTAGTGACATACTGTACAGATGGATGCAGAGTCTAACCCATTGAAGGTTGAAGTTTCAGAAAACCATTATGCTAAAAATACCAAGACTCACTCAATTCATGATGATCCCCCACCCCCAAGTCACACTTAGTCCTCTACCAAAGTCTTGATTAAATATTGGTGTCTCTACATCCACACCATTAAGCTTTTAATGCCAACATGTCTCTTCTGCTGCCATGAGCACCCCCATCCACAAAGTCCCATTCTGCTTGTGGCAGCCCCCCCCCCAAACCAGGTAATTTTCTAGGAAGCAGCTCTTTACACCACATCAACCAGATTACTGCTGAACTCCTTATTTTTAAACATTTTGTTGAGACATTTTTGTTTTAGTATATCCATGGTCAGGGAAAATGAATTTGTAAAAGAAACCAGATCCCCCATTTATTAGTTCATTTAATCACAATACAGCTTGTTATGAACTGATCAGATGATATGTGTAACCTAAGCCAAACAAAGATCAGACACACACACACCTACCTATTTGCAAGGGCAGCAAATGTGGTTACTATAATTCAGTTGTAAACACCTATAGTCACAAATTGCAGCTTAAGAACATTCAGTAGAATATAAACAGTAGCCCAGTACTGCCTGCCTGAGAAAATGAAGTTGGTATATTATTTGGAAACAGGCATCACTGGGACTCTTTGCTGTGTAATGTCCTGCAAAGTAGCAGAATTACTGCTCTTAGAATGGTAGTGTCAAATGGCTTAATGAGGTGTTCATGGGGGCTGAGGGAAGAGCAGAGCTTATTTATTATGCAGAAAGCTCCAGGAAGTGTTTAACTCATTCTACTTCCAGTAGTTTTTTTATGATGCCTGCACTATCCATTGGTAATCTGACACAGAATAACTGACAAAAGATAATGAGCTAACTTTCTGTGGGCTCAATTAACTCATCAAGCCAGAGGAAAAATAGAGCTCTGCAGCTTCCTATAAACACACAAGCAGCATAGCAATGAGGCTTCAGTGAAGGAATCTATTTTTAACACTTTACCATGTTGTTTGGTAGCAAAAATGACATCAGTCCTTTTCTGAGTGCAAAACATCTGCTGGGCTACTCCCACAGTTGTAATAATGAGTTAACTTTATGTGGGCTCAATTAGAAACATAGAAACATAGAAGCTGATAGCAGAAGGACACTGCTGGGTCCATCTAGTCTGCCAATTTGTTTTAGACCTATTTTGACAATTTAGTTGCCTTTTGTAGTCAGGGCTCCCTTGTGTCTATCCCATGCATTCTTCAATCACCCCATAGTGTTGACCCCCACAACCTCTTGGGGCAGGCTGTTCCAAGCATCCACCACTCTTTTTGTGAAGAAAAACTTCCTGGTGTTGGTAGAGAACCTCTCTCTTTCTCTCTTTACAGCCTGAGGTTATGTCCTCTGCTCCTGCAGCTCTTCTTGAAGTGAAAAAGTTCACATGCCTGTACCTTGTTAATGCCTTTTATGTACTTGAATGTTTCAATCATGTCCCCTCTCTCTCTTTTCTCTGCTCCAAGGAGTAGATATTTAGTTCCCTAAGTCTTTCCTCATAGGACATGTACTGCAGACCCTGAATATTTTTTTTTGCCTTTCTCTGTACTGTTTCCACCCAGTCAATGTCCTTCCTGAGGTGAGGCCTCCAGAGTTGGACTCTGCATTCCAGGTGAGGTCTGACCAGCGATCTATACAGTTGTATTATGACCTCTCTCTTCCTGCTTGTGATTCCCCTCCCAGTTCAGCCCAGCATTCTGTTGGCCTTCATTGTTGCCTTCTAACACTGCTTACTAACCTTCAAGTCATCTGAGATTATGATTCCCAGATCTTGTTCCTGGTTTGAGGCCACCAGTCTTTCACCTCCTAGGTAATACTCCTTTCTTGGATTATTCTTTCCTATGTGCATGACCTTGCACTTAACTCCTCAAGTCCGAGGAAAAATAGTGCTCTACGGCTTCCTACCGTATACACACACAGGCAGTGTAGTAGTGAGGCTTCAACAAAGGAATCTGCTTTTAACACTCTGTCATGTTGTTTGGTATCAAAAAATGACATCAACCCTTTTCTGAATGCAAAAGGTCTTCTGGGCTACACACACAGCCGTAAAAATAAAGCTGATAAAGATTGCAGTGAACATCTAAATACAGATTGGTTAGTCACATAAATAGAAACATATGCAGTGAATGGAGACAATAATCATTGTTACAAAACTTCTACCAATGACTGATACTAGTAACCATGTGCATAATCTTAATAAAGGATTATATCACTAACTGTCAACAAATCTATTATATAAGCATTGCACCCTTCATCATGTCATGACTGTGCTTGAAATAAATAATGGTTATGTCTATCAGAACCTCAACAGGTAAACTGTTCAGTGGTAAAAAATACAGTAGGTAGGGGTGAAACAAAACAGTGTCATGACACACAGGAAAGTAAGGTCACCCATTATCATTATCTATAACTTTTAATGTTCAGTTTAAAATTGTTATTCAAGTTCAATGCCAACATAGTTACAATACATTAGCATGGTGGCTAATGGATCATATATACATCTTATTAGGCTTCAACCATTTTCATTTCCTCCAAGGTTCTTCCAATGGACCATGTGCACACTGTGGGAATAGAGAGTTGTTGTGTACATGAATGTTTTGTACGTGATTAGTGATGGACTATAACTTTGCAAGCATCACTTGACCATTTCCATCCAGAGTGGATCTATGTATCCAATAAATCATGTTTTTGATGTTGCATCTCCATTCCTGAACCAGTTCACATTGTTTTTGTGAAGCCAGATTACAATTTCTTGGTTATACCTTTCCAATGGAAAATACATAAACAGAAAAAAGGTATTACAATTTCATAAGACCAGTATTGCCAAACAAACAGTAACAGAAACAGTGGTGTCCCACACCATCTACTGGTACTACTTCAAAAATTGTACAACAATCAAAGGTGGTGTAGTATGGAAAGTTTCCTCCACCACCCATTCAGACTCTGTTAAACATTCCCTGGAAGTGTAGTTTCACAGCACTGACCCATTCAACCATTCTAAATCCATAACACAAACCAATATGTGTACTGTGTAAACACACATACACCACAATCATATGTTCACACACTTCCTATGTATCATTGCTTGTTCATGTGCCCCCACCCTACTGGACCCACAGGATCACATACTGTACCTTATTTTCCTGCACACCCTCTTACACATGTGATCAGCAATGATTGAAACTCAATACAGTGAAAGTTGTATCATTACTGTTACCTACAAGACAGGCCACATTATGCAGTTTAAATTAGTGAATATACAGTAATTAAACTGTGTATGTAAACACTGCTGCCTCATATGTCACCTGACCACTTACGTAAGAGGACATCAAAACAGTCAATGTATTGAGTTTGGATTATGGCAGTTAAACAGGGAAAGCGTGGTAGTGCCAGGAAGGTGGTACAGTAGGTGAACCTGAGGATCTGCTTGGGTGGGGCAATGGGTTTGACAGTAGACCATATGTGTCAACTGTAAGTATGTGAAAGGGTGATCGGCTAGTGTACATCACTACTATACAGTAGTTTTTTTTCCAATGGAGTTATACAGAGTTATCATTGGCAAGTGATCATTTCATACCATCCTGGTTTCCATTTACCGTAAGTACAAATGGCAACCAAAATTTATTAATTTTTTTATTTTATTTTAGCCTTTGGTAACTGGGTAAGGCCCACTAAGGACAAGTGCCTGTTTTCAGGGGTGACCTGGGAACACAGGGTGGTTAAGTGACTTGCTCACACAGTATGCAAGTGGAAGTTGTGAGAATCAAACCCAGGTCTGGTCTTCTGGATGTACCAAGTTCATTCACAGCTCATTACTGTAACCTCTAGGCTATACTGCCAGCCCAAAATGGTAGCAGGGCTACTCGAGAAGTCATATGAAGAAAGTTGTATCATTACTGTTACCTACAAGACAGGTCACAGTATGCAGTTTAAATTAGTGAATATACAGTAATTAAACTGTGCATGTACACACTGTAGCCTCATACATCACCTGACCATTTATGTGAGAGGATATCAAAACTGTCAATGTATTGAGTTTGGATTATGGCAGTTAAACAGGGAAAGAGTGGTAGTGCCAGGAAGGTGGTACAGTAGGTGAACCTGAGGATCTGGTTGGTTGGGGCAATGGGTTTGACAGTAGACCATATGTGTCAACTGTAAATATGTGAAAGGGTGCAAGTTGTGAGAATCAAACCCAGGTCTGGTCTGCTGGATGTATCAAGTTCATTCACAGCTCATTACTGTAACCTCTAGACTATACTGCCAGCCCAAAATGGTAGCAGGGCTACTCGAGAAGTCATATGAAGAAAGGCTAGGGGAGCTCAGCCTGTACACACTGGAAAAGAGGAGGGAAAGGGAGGATATGGTTGAGACTTTCAAGTACCTGAAGGGTATAAACAGAGTGAGGGTTGACAGCATCTTCAAAAGGAGTGATAACAAATCAACTAGGAGGCATGCTTTCAAACTGGAGTGGGGTAGTTTTAGAGGGGATGTCAAGGAGAAGTTCCTCATGGAGAGAACTGTGGGGCCATGGAATAGACTGCCATAATAGGTGGTGGGGTGGATTCAGTGGACAAAATTAAAAAGGCTTGGGACACCTATATGGGCCTAAGCAACAGTGGGCAGGTAGGGTATGGGGGGGTGGATGTCTTCCTAGGGAGAAAATAGGGCAGACTAGATGGGACATGGTGTCCTTTTCTGCCAACAAATTCCTCTTTCTATGTTAATGGACTGCTTTGTCACATGCAAATGAGAAAATGTTGGCCATGCTAATTAACATTAACAACCTTGCATACCAAATGTGATTGTTTGCATGCTGTGGATGAGCATAGCCCACAGGTGTGTTGTCCATTATCTGTTTTGGGCATGAAATTCCAGCATCACATTATTTCATTATTTTGTTTTTTAAAAACATTATTTTTATTGAAAAACTGAAACATTATAATTACCTATTTAACACAAAGGAAAAAAAAAAGTCATTCATTCATACATCATCATTGTCATCAAACATGTCTGAACATTCCTAACTATCACACCTGTACTTAAAGATACTTCAACATTTATTTAACTAACGATACCAGCCTAGTTAGTTGTAAATGTAACCAAAATCATTGTAACTACTCAACTAACATTACATATAGTTCACTATTCCTGGGTACATCAGAAAAAAGTGTCCAAAATTTCCCTAAACCTATCTAAGTTGGATCAATATACATATAGTAATATTATTTTATAATAAGATTTATGTATGTTCTTGTACTAGCTTATATTCATAGCATTCATGCTGTTTGCAGGATGGGCTAAGGTAGTTTAATTACATATATTTTACTAAGTGCTACACATCATAATGGTGTTTGATTTCTGGTTCACTTTCACATAGCTATTTCTGAATTTGTGGATATTGATCAGTGATGAGACACACTGGTTTCAAACCATCTTTTTTCTTGACTTGTATACCCCTTTTGAGACCCTGTAATTCTGCATGGTACAAACCTTTTACCTCATTGGTATCTCTCACTCTCTCTCTCTCTTATATATATATATATATATATATATATATATATATATATATATATAATTTGATTAGTGTGTTTTTTATGAGGTTTTATGTGAGGTATATGAAATCTAGCAGCAGTAATTGTACTATTACACATTTGAGGCACACTACTGACATAGTTGCGAGCAGTTTCACAGATACTATTGGATCAATTGAAATTAACAGCATAAATTTCCTGTACCAAATTAACAGCATTTTTTTACAGTGCTGAACCTCCAAAAGAATGTATGTGCCAAAGTCTGCTTAGTGACAGGGGTTGTTGCATCGGATGTCTCCAGCTGCTAAAATGATAATTGGATTATCACTCTTTCTCAACGTCACTATTCTTTTTTTTCTCTCCTTTTCCCACACTGATTGTATTATAGGTTGTAAATAGTGTTATGAGTGCTCATAGAATGTGGTATCAGAAATGCACTGGATATTAATGTGACATATAACATGAAAAGTCTTTTGTGGAGATACACCAGAAAGTCCAGTGCTGGCTGATAGAAGAACGTTGCCAGCTGGATAATCACCTGTGTTTGACTGAGAGCCCCACATGTGTTTATCAGTGCATTCAATACAGTTACGTTGTATGACAGCTACTGTTCCTCTGACTTTATAAACAAATGCAGTTGTTGCAGCACAGCACTGACTGTACTGTTTGAACAACTGCAGCAAACATTTTTCAAATGCAATGCATTTATATTGCTGCCATAGACTTCCGCTGGTTGTGTTTTCATCCATGTTAGAATCATCCCCACAGCTTAAATAAAATTATAAATGTGAAATGATTTCCATGTGAAATACCTATGCAAATTACTGACTTTTTTTGTAGATGAATTTCACCTGATTACTGTATGTCATGCTGTACTGAGGCATCACTAGCACTAACACTGTAAGTGTAGGTAGCATCCTTAGCATCATTCAGCACTTATATTCTTCAATTTTCACTATTTTTATTTAATAACCATTGGTCTCAGTACTGTTAAAGTTGTTTGCCAACATATTGAAGGAACAATCCATCTTCCTCAGGGCAACCGTTACTAGCCAAATGGTTTTCTGAGGAAGGTGAAAAGCTTTTCATAAACTCATTCTAATTCTTTATTTTTAAATATTCCCAGTCTTGTTGGCATACCCGAAGAGATCTTATCTTGTCAGTTGGATGACAAGGCACCAGCTTGTCCTCTCTGCTAAGGCTGGGAAAGACCACACGAGGAGACAAGTGGTGAGTGAGCCTATTTCTCCAAAAATGGTAGAGACATAGACATGCTTTGCCTGGAACAGACTCCTCCCTGTGGTTTTCTTTGTGTTGCAGAAGGTGGGCCACACTGGATTCCTATGTGGAAGCTTCTTTAACATTATCAACAAAGTCGTTATTGGATTCTGAATCTGAAGTAACAACTGGTGATGAGGTAAACAAATGATGTACCATGAGTTCAGTTTGTGTGTTTGTGTCTTTATATCTTGATCATGTCTGTATTCCTATAAAGAAAAATTGTTTGTTTACTCAGTTGAAGAGCAGTTGTATAACAAAACAATCTTGGAAAGGAAAGATAGACCATAAATGTTAACATTTGCAATAACATATAGTGACTAATAATGAATATTACATATAAGATAGTGCCTGGGGAACAGTTGACAACAGGGATATTCTTTCACCGAGTTGGCACTATGATGACGGATTACCTCAAGAGTGCAGCTCAAGAGTAATCCGTCATATGCCAGCAAAAAGATGCCCTGTGTCAACTGTTCTCATGCACCTTTCTTATAGTGTATGGTGGAACATCGTTTTTTGGGGAAAAAAATCACTACAGTATGTTTCTGCTTCAAAACATTTTTACTGAGTTACTAGAAGGAAAAAAGAACTTTACATTTTGAACATTTTAATGCTAAAATTAGTACTGCCGCTGACATTGCTGCTTTCGCTATGTGTCCTGTCTATGGAGTGAGCCCTAACTGTCAAATGCTGCTTGAGGACACAGTGTGTGCCGTTCGCAGTGCAGTAGAAAAAATCATTCTGCTGCACCGGGAATGTCACTAGTGTAGGAGAACAACATTTCGACAGCGATGGATTTTGGTGGAGAATGACGTTCCACCATAGACGATAACACAAGAATCATAACACATGGAAAACACAATGCAAATATTTGTGCTCTGCTTGCTAATGATCACATCATACCAGCTGCTATACTGTGGCAAGTTTTGACCAACATTATAAAAGGGTCTAAAATATGCATCATTATAATTGACTGTAAGCATTCTGACAGCAGCTTGATTGTAATGATGCATGAATTCTTGCTGTCAGCATTCAGTTCTCTGGCACTGCTGAATGACTGGAGTGATGCATGTAGATTGTGAACTTGCATTTTTAAATACATTGTGGATGAATTATCTCATCTGGGAACTATCTCAGCAGTGAGCTGGTAACCAACATGGTCCTCCTGATCTTTGATTATGCTGATGTGGTCTATGGTACTTCCCCTTCCTCCTCCTTTGCAGACTGGATACCCTCTGTAACACCTTTTGCCAATTCACCATCATTTCTCCCCTCTGCTCTCATCGCTATTCCCTTTACTACTCCCGCTCCCATCACATCTCCAGTCCCGCTGTGCCACCTTCATTGTCAAGTATTTGCTCAGATCCTTTCCATCCAACCTATCCTTCCTGATCTCCCTCAATCCATCCTCTTCCTACTCCCTCTGCTCCAGAGATTTACTGTACCTTTTTCATTTCCACCCTCACTCATCTGCTGGCCAAGTTGGCCAAGTTGCCTTCTCCTGCCGCCTCCCATCCCTCTGGAATATGCTTCCCATCCCCCTTCACCTCTCCCCCTCACCCTCTGCCTTTAGATATCAACTAAGACAATTCCTCAAACACTCCTTTTCCTCTAAATCCCCTTCCTAATCTCAGATGCCCTTCCTTGACCCTTTTCTGTCAGTCCCTCTTTGTTTGAGGCTTATTAGCAAGTCCTGTCCCAACATGCATTGTGCAGTTTGGTTTGTTTATATCTACTAACCCTATCACAGCTGTATTTATGCTGCTATTTTATGTTGTCACTTTATTTTCTGTTACCATGATATTTTTTTACATATATGTGTACATATAAATATATTCTTGGCAAAAAGCTTTGTTAATGCATCAGTTAGATTACAGTAACTAATGATTGGAAATGTGGTGTTAGGGTTTCCAACTTTAACACCCCACCCCCACCGTGCAGACAGAAACAGGTGTGAGGGGGTGTGCCTTGGGGTTAGCAACCCTAATGCTAACCCTATTCCATGTGTAAATAAGCTGAGATGGGTAGAGTTGAGTGAGCATTATCACTTAAATGTAATATCCATAAGTGAAGGAAGAAACTCCTCATTGGTGGCAAGGATGCTACAGAAGTATGCAATACTCTCAAAACAGGAATGGTGTCTAAGTGCAAACCAGGCATTAAGGGCTTGTACTGTAAAATCAGTAAACTGTGATAAGGAGGGGGTAGCACTGCACGCTGAGAAAATAATGGGACCAATATCATATAAGTCATTAATTGTCATTTCAATATTCTTCCAAGGGGAAGATGTCTGTTGTAGAAGCCAAATAAGGATGACATTCAAATGTGCTGCCCAAGCATAATCAAATAAATTCAGCAGGTTCAAGCCACCTTCAATTAAGGGTAGTTGCAGAACTGAGTAGAGGATCTGGGGGTGTTGACCTCCCCCCAAAAAATGGGAAATCCTTTTATTCCATGAGGAAAAATAATGTAATTGGAGAATAACGGGGAGGTTTTGGTAAAGATCTAATAAATAAGGAAGAATGTACATTTGAATAATTTCAATACCATATATCATATCATATCATATCATATCATATCATATCATATCATATCATATCATATCATATATCAACTTTATTTATGAGAGCTGTTCCAAAAAAGACAAAGAGCTGCACAGTGAGCAACAAAACCATATAAACAATAATAAAGCAGTTAAAACCAACAATTATAAAAATTGTTTTGATTACAAAATAGCAGTGAACTAATTATCATTAAAATCTGGATAAGCTGGGAGAAACAAGTAGGTTTTCAAGGCAGTTTTAAAACTCTCAACAGTTAGGCACGCTGTGATCCAATGAGGTAGATAGTTCCACAAGGTAGGGGCCACAAAAGCAAAAGAATTGCCCCAGAGGTCTTCAATCACACCTTGGGAATCTCAAGCAATCCCTTGTCAGAGGAATGGAGTGAGCAGTAGGGGCAGAGAAAATCTTGCAAGTAGCGTGGACCATTTCCATGTAGGACTTCATAGGACAGTAACCCAACCTTGAAGGTAATCCACCAATGTACAGGCAGCCAGTTCAGGTCACAGAGCACAGGGCTGACATGGCAAGATCATGATAAGCCAATCAACAACCTGGCCACTGCATTCTGCACTAGCTTCAATCAGTGGATATCAACTCCCAGTAGCCCTAGGTATAGGGCATTGCAGCAATCAAGGCGTGAGGTTACAAAGGCGTGGACCAGAGTTAGAAGATTGCCAGGTGGGACCAGGTGCTTAATCTGGACAATGTTCTTCAGATAAAAAAAGAGGTCTTAACAACAGCAGACATGGGGTGGGGCTAGTGCAAGCATGATGGCGGTCGCGTTTTAGTACCGCTCCTACAGCATCTACCTTAATAAGCACCCTTTTCCAGTGATCCAACTAAGATTTCAGTCGCTATTGATAGGGGAGCGATAGTGCTTGTTCATGGCAGCAAGAAGACCCAAAAGCAGGCAGTCAAAGTTACAGTTTGGGTTGGCAGAACATCGCAGAGAGCTGAAGCGGGGCCCGGACCCCTCCTCATGCCTGCAGGCTGAAAAAACCATGACTGAGGAGTTGGGCATGTCTGCCTTAGAGCGATCCTTGGCAGAAATCCCGTCCACCCTCGATGCCATGCAGCAGGAGATGCAGGTGGGGTTTGCCTCAGTAACTGCCTAAATGGGTCACCTACAATTGGTGGTGACTGGCTTAACAGAGACCATGGCCACTCACTCCACCCACATAATTGAACTGCAACAACGTGTAAGCGACTTGGAGGGTTCGCTTTATACACTATCCCGTGAATGCACTAATTACGCATAAACTATTGTAGAGCTACGAGAGAAAGTGGATGAACAAGAAATCCATTCCTGTCACTCAAATTTACAAATAGTGTGACTACCTGAATGAACAGAGGGGAAATTCTCCACAGTTGGCCTGCAGCAATGACTTGTGCAGAATATTAAGCTACTGCCAGAGGTCGCAAATTATGAAATTGAGCGGGCACACAGGGTAGAAAATCAAACGAACGGCCGAGGCACTGTTTGATCAAATACCTGCAGTTTTCAGATAAAGAAATGATGCTTGCAGCAGTGAAGAAACAGGGCTCCCTCAGGTGCGGCAACTCTAGAGTGGGGATCTATCAAGATTATAGCCGCGATCTGCAAAACAAGTGGCAGAAGTTTAATGGAGTCAAGTCTAGGCTGCATGACCTCGGGTGGCCCTTTTCTGTTTTCTACCAAGACAAACTGAGGATCGATCGATCAGAGGCCCCATCTGAAACCTTCCACAATTATCTGGAGGCAGAGAAATGGGTGGCAGTGACGGCTCAACTGGAGGGGAGAGATTGCTGCATCACTGAGTAAAAAAATGGAAAAGCCCTTCACTGATGTCCAAGGTTAGTGGACCTAATGATCAAAGTGAGTAATGTTACTGGCAGCCCCTTCCTCTTAGTCATGCCCCCTACTAAAAAGCAGCTGTCCTTTCAACTTGGCCCTCTCTCTGGCTTATTGGCGTGAAAGCATTGTAACAATCGGCCCTGAAGGCCGTAAAGGCTTCGAGGTGGAATAATCCTAAATGTGTCATGACACAGCAGCGAGCCCATTACCGAGCTGGAGAAATGGGAGACTATTTAAAGGCTGGGGAATCATCTAGTTCAGGCTCTGTGATATTGGCTTTGGTAGTGGGGAAACCATCATGTTCTGGTCGGCTCGTGCTGCAAACTGTGAACTGCAGACACCCAGGAGTGTTGCGGTATGTACCCCCACCTGTCTGGTCCTTTTGTTAATCTTCTTGCTACTGGCTTGAGCTTGGAAAATGGACAGTCCCGACAGCATCTGGGGATGTGGGTACTAGTGGGTAGTAACTATGTAATGGGTAATGGTACATCTCGTGGAGGCTCATCAGAAATGTACACTTCTCCTCTCATGTTCAGCGTGTTGGCAATTGCATGGTGTGGGGGGTGCACGCTTTAGCTTGTAACTTGGAACTGGCCAACTGGGAGACCCATGGAGTGACCTAGGTGCTATATAGAATGTCGCTTCATAGGGGCTGCGGGGGTGGGAGGGATTGGCTGCAGTAACCATAGAAGCTTAAACTTATGCAGCAACTCTATCTTCAAGCCTATGGATGGGGAGAGAGTAGCTCCAATTGGCTCAATGGTTACCTTTGACATGGGGGGGAGTTTAGGAAGTGCACGCTTGTGGACCATGACTGGACATAAATCAGTTGCTTGTAAAAATGCATGAAAAGTTATTGTTATTGTATTTGCTTTATAGCATGTTTTTCTTGTTTGCTTATGTCCAATGCCTTTTTGCATGTTCATTACTGAGGCTGGGAAGGGGGGGGGCTAAAATGGCCTTAGAATGGATAGTTGGTGTTTTCTTATTTTTCACAGGGTGGAGGTTGCCATGAATTACACCCCTGGAGAACAGTACCAGGACTATGTTAAGAGAGACATATTTAAACAAGGTCCTGATAATCTCACACAAAATGGTATTAAATTCCAATACTATTAAGAGAAAACAAAAAGAAGCAGTTATGGGTGAAAGCCTTTTTAAGCTCCTTATTGCAATAGTGACAATAGTGACTCGAACTGTATGTACTGTGCCTTTCAGCCAAGAGAATGGCAGGTAAGGTGGTTGGTTTTTAATATTTCTTCTATTATTGCCTGCCACAGAGGGACTGGTCAGCTATCAGCTTCACGTATTAAGGTTACTGGATTTGGAAATGTGTTAATCAAATGGATGCTCAGGTAACTCCAGAGACTTGCCATCTACAAGAGTGGGATCTCTGACAGGGCAGGGGTTTGCCCAGTCAAGGGGGGGTAAAAAAGGGGTTAGATTGGTTGCCCTATTGGCACAAATAGTTCAAATGTTGGGGGATGGTAATGTTAAATGTGGGAGGGATGGAAACAAGTTCTGTTTTGATAGGGAACAAAAAATACTTAGTGGAAAAGAATCACAGGCATCAAGGCGGGAAGTGCATTTTCAGAGCACCTCAACATCACTCTGCAGAGAAATTAGGATAGTGATCTTATAAAAAAATAAAAGTGGGTAGTTTAACTGAGGTGGTGACATGGAATGTCAATGGACTAAAATCTGTGTTGAAAAGAAGAAAGGTCATAAATGAAATGAAAAGGGCTCAGGCCCAAATTGTCCTTTTGCAGGATATACACATGTCTGAGCAAGAGGCCCTAAAAACTGAATGCTATATGGGAGGTCACTGGATATCAGCTTGCTATTCTACAAAAGCTAGGGGTGCCTGTATTTGGATACCTAGAAATTCAAGAGTTAAAATTCACAAAGTAATTAAGTAGGTAGTAAGTAAGTAAGTAAGGTAGGTATGTATTGGCCCACCTGACTGTAGAGGGTGGAAGTGCCATTTCAGTGGCTCTGTTTATGCCCCTAATGTGGAGTATCAGGGTTTTTTCTAACAGCTAGCCTTGGACATGTCTAACCTGCTGGGCCCATGGGTGATGGGGGGGGGTCTATAATTGTGTAAGCGACATAACTTTGGACAGATCTAACCCTACCCCTGTGCCAATGTCAAAGAATGCATTGGCCCTAGGAGACACAGAACGGGCCTATACCCTGGTGGATGTATGTCATCACCAGAACCCCACTAACAGAGAGTACAGCTTTTATTCACATGCCTATAGCTCTTATGCTTGGCTAGACTGGGTTTTGGTCAGTGCCCCTCTTTTGGGGGGTATGGAAGCAGCCCAATACTCCTCAATTTTGGTGTCTGATCACGCATACTTAACAAATACCAATGGAACTGGGAGAGGGGGAGAGACCAAGGCATGGGGCTTGGTGACTAGATCCCTTGTTGTTGAAAGATGGGGACTTTCTGGCTTATATGACTAAATCACTTTAGGATTTCTGGAACCATAATAAAAGGGGAGATACCTCACATTTGGCCAGATGGGAAGCCATGAAAGCGTATGTAAGAGGTCAGGTAATTTCATACTCTGCTCATAAAAAAAGAGAAACTCTAATAGAATTGGAAAGGCACAGACAACTAATTGTGGCCTTTGAAGAGGCTCACATGAGAACCCCCACACAGCCGCTATACAGAATAGTGCAAAAACTGAAATGGGAGTTACATCTATTAAATACTGCACAAATAGAAAGAGTAATTCTGCTATCAAGAGCCACTGCCTACTTTGATTGGGATTGGGTAGGGAAGTTCCTAGCCTGGCAGCTAAAGAGGAGGGAAGGTAACAGGTCTATCACACAAATTCACAAGGCAACTGGGGAATTCATGACCTCAACTGGAGAAATTGGGGAGGAATTTAGTAAATTTTACCAGAACCTGTACACATCAGAAGTTGTACCTGCCCCACAGCAAATGCAAGCTTTTTTTGACAAAGCTCCCCTTCAGACCTTGCCCTCTGTGCTGGCGTATGAGGCAGACAGGCCCCTACAGATATCAGAAGTAACCAAGGCCATTAAATCCCTTGCTGGTGGGAAAGCACCGGGCCCGGATAGCTTACCTATTTTTTTCAAAGTATTTAAGGATCAGCTAGTGAACCCTCTGTTTGATGTACTTCAGGAAGGATGAGTAACAGATCATTACCACCATCTAAGAGGGCTGCCACCATGACTATCCTTCCTAAACCAGGGAAGGACCCCGCACACTGTGCCTCATATTGATCCATATCTTTGCTCACAGCTGACTATAAAATACTGGATAAAGTATTGGCCACCCATCTGGAGCCTGTCCTCCAAGTGCTTATATATACACAGATCAAACAGGGTTTGTGGGTGGTAGACAAGGGAAACATAATATTAGGAAGACCATAAATATCTTGCATTCATGGGATAAATCTGCTGCGAAACACGAGGCGGCCATATTAGCATTGGTTGCAGAGAAAGTATTCAACAGAGTTGAGGGGGGATATATGTTTGAAGCCTTGGAGCAGCAGGGGCTGGGTCCGGGATTATGAATGGATTAGGACACTGTATGCTTCCTCAAGTGCCCAAATATTAGTGAATAGGGTACTGTCTGCCTCTTTTGCGCTGGGAAGGGGTACTAGGCAGGTCTGTCCCATATCCCCATTTCTATACATCTTGGCATTAGAACTGCTGGCAGCAGCCATTAGGAATCATACAGGGATACCAGGGTTCGGGGTAGAGGTAAAGAACACAAACTAGCATTATATGCAGATGACATTCTTTTAGACCTGCTGAACCCTGGGGAGCACCTGCCTCAGATACATGGTCTGATGCAAGAATATGGGTCACTGTTGGGACACAAGGTCAATTGGACACAAAGTGAACTCCTCCCTGTGGGCCAGCTAAACTGGCATAGACTGGTGCAAATCTTGGAGGGCCTGATAAGATAAAATATCTGGGGATCCTCATTTCTGCCAAAATTGGAACATTATATGCCCAGAATTATGGCCCATTAGTGAAAAGATTGGGCCTGGACTGTGAAAGTTGTCAGAACTTACCTTTGACCCTGATTGATAGAGTCAACACAGTAAAGATGATGATTCTTCCAAGATGCTTATATCTGTACCAGTCTATGCCTGTTCGGGTACCCTCCACTCACTTTAAGCAGATTAACTTTCTGATCCATGGCATTATCTGGAGGGGGAAAGCCACATGAATTAAAAGGTTGGTGTTACATATGTCATCTAGCAAAGGTGAACTGGGCCTGCCCAACTTCCAGCTTTATTTCCTGGCTGCGCAACTGGCGTTCTTGCCAATGGGGATGAATCCTCACAGGCTGGATTGGGTGGAGATGGAAGAGGAGCAGTTCGGTGGGTCCCTGAGGCATATGTGCTTGTCTTGTGGACTAGAATCAAGGGTTAAACTGAACACCAATAACCCTTGCACAATAGCCACTATGGGGGCTTGGCATCATGAGCATAGCAAACTGGGTGGTGAACTGGGGGTAAACCACTCACCATACTCAAACCTAACCACAGTCCTAAAGGACAGAGGTGCTTATACAGCTTTCATGCACCAGAGATTAAGAGTTTGGAATGCCAGGGGTATTGGGTGTGCCCTGCAATTATTTGAAGGGGGGAGATTCCTAGAATTCTCAGAAATTAGAGCCAAGTTCTCAATTGACCATGGGGACTACTTCATATACCAAGTAATCTGCTACAGATTTGGAGATGCCATGAATGTGGAGTATGGATGGGCCTAGCCTACCCCTTTTGAAGAGGGCTTACAGTATATAATCTCCCTCTGGGGGCAAACGTTTTATCTATTTATTATCACACGTTATTGGGAGCAGAACCAAACCAGGCACAAAACACTAGATTAAAGTGGGAGGGTGACCTTGATGTTAAACTTGATCATAATGTATGGAAGTTGGCAGTGAAGCACCTCAACACATGTCCCAGGAATAACAGACTGAGGTAGGTGCTGCTCAGTTTCCTATATAGAGCCTATTTAACCCCCACCAGGCTTCATGTAATGAGCCCTGATAATTTCCATTGCTGCCCTAAATGTCAGCATGAGCAGGCTGATTTTCTGCACATGGCCTTGACCTGTGTGAAAGTAGCCCCCTTTTGGGCAGAAGTGCACAGAATAATGGAAGTAGCCCTTTCCAATAAGCTACCCTGCACCCCTCTGGAATTGTTATTGGGGGCAGATCCTCCAAGAGAACGGAGACAAACTACCCATCCTTTGTGAGAAATTGCACTGGTCATTGCGAAGAAAACATTAGCCCAGACGTGGATTTCATTCAGTCCTCCAGTGGTGCAACAATGGGTTAAGAATCTAAAGCAGTGTCTCACACTGGAAAAAGTTCAACACTCAGCTAACAGTACTAAGGATATCTTTATAAGAATATGGGGTCCCTTGGAGAGGACCATTGAAGCTGGTATAATTCTGGTATAGCCTTAACTAGTTTAACAGAATGTACAATGCTTTGGGTGCTTGTATATGCTACACCCCAGTTCCTCTGGGTACCATCTTTTTTCCTGCTTTCTTAAAGGACACTGTTGCATTCCAACCATGGTCACCAGCTAACTCTAAACTGTTACTCGCAACTCTTAATGGAATTGAGTTGTTGTATATAATTAACAGTAGAATCTGGTGTATGCAGAAATGTCTATACTGATGCATTTAGTTATCTGTGATCCTGAAGTAAAGCAAATATCTGTGTTAAGTAATATTGTTCATGATGTACTGCTACTTTTCTCAATAAAAATATTTTACAAAAAAAAACAACAGCAGACACCTGAGATTTTGTTGTCAGACCACTATTGAACACAACTCCCAGATATCGCGGCCAGTCAGAGGTAAGCAGCTGGTCACCCTCAAGCCAGAGCCCAGATCGTTGACCTGCTGGCAACCCCAAACCATGGTGTCCTGGCTCCACAACCAACACCTTGGTCTTTTCCGAGTTCAACTTCAACCAGTTGGCACTCATCCAGCCCTGGATCTCAGAGAGGCATCTGTTAAATACTGAGACCATTTCACTCTGCTCGGGTACAAAGGACATGTAGAGCTGAGTATCATCAGTATAGCAGTGAAAACTCAGCCCATACTACCTTATAATGTCTCCCAACAGCAGCATGTACACTGCAAACAGCATGGGGGACAACACAGAGCCCTGCGGAACCCCACATGATGGGGGGGTGAGGCAAGGAATAAATCCCTGACATCATCTTCTGAGTCCTGCCATTGAGGAAAGATCAAAACCATCTGCGAACTGCACAAGATAGTCCACAGAGAGTCTGAAAGTGCACCAGTAGCACCCTATGGTCTACAGTGTAGACGCACCTGCCCTCCCCCTGGCATCATGTCCTAACATTGCTGAGAAAGTGGGACAAAATGTTGGGGGCTTTTCTGAACGAGAATTCCTCTGTGACGTGACACACTGTAATTAAATTATGGGCGGTTTTCATAGAAATGTATTGCACTATGTGGAGCAAGAAAGATTCCCCTGGAAGTAAGGCGACCACATATTAGGTTAGGTGCAACACCATAACTATGTAACATGGTGAATCTCTGTAAAACAGCAGTGCAACAATCTGTTGAGAACTCTGACCTATATTTTTTAATGCTGTGTTACAACTTCCTTTACTTACATCCTGACTGGAATGATACTATAATTTCCAGTATAACTTCCAGTATTTGAGTCTGCTGTACTACCTTTTTTCATGTGTGAAATAATGAAAAGAGCATTCCTTTTAATATGGTGCTGACCAGGTCTTTGTCAGTGTTTTCCACTGCTTTTCTCCATCACGTCAGTTAGTTGTTATATATCAGTTCTGCTGTAAATTAACAGTTATGTAGCAGGCAGTGTTTTATGACCCCACAGAACAATATTTATTGGAAAGCAGCTGCAAATAAATACAAAATCTGGCCAGAAAAATATTGAAAGCTGTGCTCATTTTTTTTTCATACATGAAAAAAAGTAGTCAACTAAGTAAAGCAGACAGAAATTGTGAAAAGAAGTGTACCATTCAAGTCATGAATTGGAGATAAGTAGTTGCTGGCAATGTAAAGTAGTATAAAAAAGTACAGTTCAAAATTGTCACAACATTATTGCAGTGCTGCTTTAATTGATAATGTCAGTATGACATCATGAGCTCTCAATCACACAACACCCAAAATGCATCCATCTTGTGTCCAGAAAATTGACAAGTGGTAACAAAGTGAAATGGGATCATTTCAGCACATACAAAGTCCCCCAGCATCAATGGTGCACTCAGTCATGTGCACAGTGGTGGCACAGAGTCCGCAGATTTTTTCTGCATGCCCAAAATGCATCCACCTTGTGTCCAGAAAATTGACAAGTGATAACAAAGTGAAATGGAAATGTTTCAGCACATACAAAGTACCCCGGAATAAAATGATGACCGTGAGTGAACTGTTGCTGGTCCAATGTGTGCTGCGATTTGAGCAAATGCAATGTGATCATCTCAACCGGATGGAAGGGTGCCCTTTGTCTGTACAGTAATAGTAGCCTTGGTGAGCTGATATATATAGATATATATTTGTGTATTTTGTAGGTGAGAGGGGTTGACATAGACATGTACTCATGATATTGTTCTGTATCACAGGTCACAGAAATGGTTGGTGTGCACATTTCAGTGCTCGATGAAAACTTTTTGCATAGAAATTTGAAATGGATAACTGTCAAGCATATGAAGGCAAGTATTTTTTTGGGGGGTGGGGGGAAGCATATTTGCAGGTTTGTCTGCAATGGTTTCTTATTTTGTTACTTCTTCACAGATTTCATCTGCATTCTTCTTGAGTCTGGTTGTTAATGATGCTCATGGTCATCTAATGAAACGACTTCTGCGTGTTGCATGTGTGCCCCAGCCCGGGGGGGGGGGCTGATGTTGAAGAGCTTATTTGGATAAGGCCACTTTGACAGAACAACAAAGCATCTGGAAGTTTCCTAAAAAAAGAAATGAATGACTTCTTACAACTTAATTGTAATTTGTCCCTTGTTCTCAAAATCTCAATCTCAAGTCAAGTTACTTTTCAAAAACACATCTTGTCAAGTAGCACAACCTGTGTGCAACTTTTTCAACTCTGCCATGGTCGGGGCTGCACAGCTGCAAGTTCAGAATACAGTGCATGAATGATATCTTACAGAAATAGTTTTGGTGACGTACACATGTCACCTAGTTTATGAATCATACTCAGTCACATTTGCTGCAGTCTTTCCAAAACAATGAAACGGATGAAATAAAATCTTCATACTTACCAGAATGGATTTCAAATGTATATTCCATAGGTTCCTCTGTATGATACAGCTGTAGTACCATTCCCTCTGAGTTTCAGAGAAGGAGAGTTTTTTGGTTAACTGTAAAAAAAACAAAATAAGTGTACTATATGTGTTTGACCATTGCGGCTATGAAAAGCTACAGAAAATAAAACATACAACTAAAGGAAGTGAAATAGCATAATAAACATTAGTACACATACTCACTTTATGGTTTAAATATTAAGAAGCTTTGTGTCTGGGGCTGATGGATGTGGTGGTCCGGGGCAGGGATGGATATACTCATGCTCAATGGTGGCAGTGGCTAACATCAGTCCCAGTGGTGGTGGTGGTCCCAGGACAGACAGACTAATGCTTAGTGGTGGTAGTGGCTAACATCATTCCCGGTGGTGGTGGTGGTCCAGGGTGGCACACCGCCTTTTAACATCTTCAGTTAAAACCTACCAACATTAACCACATACATAGATACATAGATACATAGACAGTGTCGGCAGATGAGGGCCTATGGCCCACCTAGTCTGCCCATTTGAGCTTGTAAGTTCAGTTTGTTTTCCTAGAAGTCTATTTCCCCTTACCCCTGACCTCTAGAATTCCTTTATGTCTATCCCATGCATTCTTAAATCCGTGATTGTTTCAGCCCCACCACTTCCTCTGGCAGGGTGTTCCACTTGTCCACCACCGTTCTGTAAAGAAATTCTTTCTCATGTTTCCTCTGAAACATCCTCCTCAACTTCATCCCATGCCCTCTGGTCCTGAAACATCTTTTCGCTTAAAAATAGTGTTTTCCTGCCCTGTTCCTCCTGTAAGATACTTGTATGTCTCTATCATATCCCCTCTCTCCCTCCTCTCCTCCAGGGAGTACATGTTCAGTTCCTTCAACCTGTCTTCATAGGACTTGTGATGCAACCCATGCACCATCTTTGTTGCCCTCCTCTGAACCTTCTTTACCCTGTCTATGTCCTTACGTAGGTATGGTCTCCAGAACTGTACACTGTACTCCAGGTGGGGCCTCACTAGTGTCTTGTATAGCGGAATTATGACCTCCCTTTTCCTGCTGGTGATGCCCCTGCCTATACAACCCAGCATCCTATTTGCTTTACCTGATGCCTTGTCACACTGTTTCCTTACCTTGAGGTCATCAGAGATGACAATCCCAAGATCCCTTTCCTGCTTGGTGCATGCTATATCCTCACCCCCAACTGATATATTGTGCCTGGGGTTTTTGTGCCCCATATGCATTATCTTGCACTTCTTTGCATTGAATTTCAACTGCCAAACCCTTGACCATTCTTCAAGTTTCTGCAGGTCCCTTCTCATTCTGTCTACACCCTCTGGTGTGTCTACTCTGTTACAGAGCTTTGTGTCATCAGCGAACAGTGAAATTCTGCCTTCTAGATCCTGTGCAATGTCACTGATGAAGATGTTGAATAGGACCGGTCCCAGCACTGATCCCTGTGGTACCCCACTGGTCACTCTTCCCTCTGTGGGTGACAGCCATTTACCACCACCCTCTGTGTCCTGCCACCCAGCCAGTTACCTACCCACCACACTACTGTCCTGCCACACCCATATTCCCCAGTTTGTGTAATAGTCTTCTATGTGGCACAGTGTCAAGGCCTTGCTGAAGTCCAGATAGGCCATGTCCACTGCCCTCCCTGATCCACCTCCTAGTCACCCAGTCAAAAATTCAATGAGGTTGGTCTGACATGACCTCCCCTGGTGAAACCATGCTGCCTGGGTCCTGTAGTCCATTGACAACCAGATGTTCCACCAATCTCTCCTTCAGTAGTGCATCCATGATCTTCCCACTACCAAGGTGAGGCTGACTGGTCTGTAGTTCCCTGCTTCCTCTTTGTTCCCACTTTTGTATAAGGGACTACATCTGCTGTCCTCCAGTCTTTGGGTACCTCCTGTGTCCAGTGATTGGCTGAACAGGATAGCCAGAGGTTCAGCCACCACCTCTCTTAGTTCTTTAAGGACCTGGGGTGCACCCATCTGGCCCCATTGCTTTATCAGCTCTTATTACTTCCAGTTCCTTCAGGACCCTTTCTCGTGTAAAGGGACTTGTGTCCATTTCTGCACCATTCTCACCCTTGTACTCCCTTCAGACCCATTACCCCTCTTCCTTAGTAAAGACTGAGCAGAAATACCTGTTCAATATGTCAGCTTTACTGTTGTCATCCTCCATGGCTCCCATCCTCCCCTTCAGTCTCACTATCCTCCCTTTGTCTTTCTTTTTCCTTATGTACCTGTAAAGGTTTTGTCCCCTTTACCCACTGATTTTGCAATGTGTTCTTCTGTCTGAGCTTTGGCTTCCCTTACTGACTTCCCTGCCTCCCTTTGTTTCTCCTGGTACTTCTCCCTATCCCCTTCTGCCTGTGTCTTTTTGTATTGCCTGAATGCAATCTTTTTGGCTTTCACTTTCTTTGCTACCTCTTTGGAAAACCATAATGGTCTCCTCTTCCTTTTCCTCTTGCTAACCTGCTTAATGCATAATTCTGTTGTTCTTATAATCCCATTTTAAATACTGCCCACTGTTCCTCAACCCCTGATTCCTGTCCCATTCCCCTTAATGCCTCTTTCAAGTATCTCCCATTTTCCCAAAGTCTTCCCCTAAAATCCAGGATACGTGTTTTTGTGTGGTTTGGTTCTGCTCTTTCTGTGATTTCAAACCACAATGACTGGTGGTCACTGTTACCCAGGTGCTCCCCACTGTTACCCCATCCACTGTCCCTGTTTGTGAGCACAAGGTCCAGTATTGCCTTCTGCCGAGTTGGTTCCATGACCAGTTGCTTGAGAAGGCACCTGAAGGAGTCAGGATAAATCTGCTCCTAGTTGATGCTGCTGCTGGGATGCTCCAGTCCACGTCTGGTATATTGAAGTCTCCAACCAGTACTACCTCACCCTTGTCTGCCATCCTTTGGATGGCTAGCATCAGCTCCCTATCTGTTTCTTCCTCCTGGGCTGGTGGTCTATAGACCACACCTGTGCGGATGGCTGGCCCCATTTTCCTTTCCAGCTTAACCCCACAGTATCATCTTCATGAAGAAAGCTGCCCTCACAGTCATCTATGTCTGAAGTCTGATCACTGGGAAATTCTTTCTCCATTGTGTCATCATCTACATCAATGGTGGGCCGTTTCAGGCAGCCACTGCCAGTGCCACCAGGATAGTCCATTTCCACATCACCAAAACCACCATGACTAGGCCAGAGTACGAATACCAAGGTTACAGGCTGTGCTGGTGTGTGCCTCTCATTCATTTTAATGAATATTAGCAAACTAAAATTTGCAGGAGACAGGTTTGTCCGACGATCCCTAACTATTGCACCTCCTGAGCTGAATACCCTCTCAACACTTATACCGGGGGGGGGGGGGCATATGAGGTAGTTCAGTGCCACTGCAGTCAGCTCTGGCCATTCACTGACCTTTCCACTGCAGAACAATAGAGGATCTTCACTTATTGTCAGATGCCTGTTTTCAGACAAATATGGCTCAACCATTTATTTCACAAATACTCACTTGAGACAAAGCCTCCCAAAGCGGGTTGATGCCAGCCACTTTGGATGACAGACCACCTGGAACTGCAGTCCCCTTCCCCTTGCAGGATATGCTTGATGGTCCTCCAGGTTCACCTTCAGCCGGATTATGCTGCTGAGGTTTGCTGACCTTGGCATGTGACTTCTGCCCCATGAACCAAGCGTACCAGTTGATCACTGATATTTTTTACCTGTTCAGGCCCTCCCTCCAGTACTGATGCAATTCCATGTTTATATCGTGGGTCCAGCATTGTTGCTATGGCAAAGCTGTCACTACACTGAATGTTCACAATGTGATGATTCTGGTCGAATACTGTCAGCATGTGTTGCAGCAATATACTGCTACCACTGTCTCTGGCAACATCAAGGCCATGCTGTACATTCACCAATGTCTGCCTCAGCACCCGCAGCAGTGGAACTGATTGGCTAATGGAGGCAGACTTGCCACTCACTGCCTGTGTGGCATGTTCAAAAGGCCACAAAATTGTTATTACAGAGTCCATGAGGCGCCACTGTTCAGTCTTCATAGACATGGAGGCCCCGGAACTGTCACGGCTAGTGTGCATCACAAGATATTCTGAGATGGCTTTGTATTGTTCATACAACCTCTCTGTCATGTATAAAGTGGAGTTCCATTGGGTGACAACTTCCAGCTTCAAGCGGTGCTGAGGCAGGCTGTTTGTATCTGCAACTGCCGCAGCTGGTCACGGGCCTTTCCAGATCATGAAAAGTGAGAGCAGATATGTTGTACAACGGTCAGCATTTCCTTTACATCAGGGTGCTGCAGAAACTCTTGCACCACAAGATTTAAACAATGGGCCGTGCATGGAACACGAAAAAAAACGCCATTCATGATGCATTTCACCACATTTGACCCATTGTCACTTTCTATGAACCCAGCTCTCAGGGATAGGGGGATTAGCCACTTGATAATTTCAGTCAGTACCATGTCCAACATGTCCTCACCAGTGTGTGAACAGGTCACATTGCACATTTCAATCGTTGCATACTGTCTAACTCCTGGAAGATTGCTACTGCAAAAATCCACCTTACTGCGCTGATTATTCACACTACCAACATCACAAACAACCCCCAGCACCTGCGCCCTGTGTGCAGTTATACACAAATATGAACTCACTACAGTTTTGCCACTTGTCCACATATCCATACTTAAATGGATGAATGGAGAGGACATGTCTTACTTAGTCAGACACAGTACGGAACAACTTGGGGACAGCACGGGTAGAAAAGTATGTCCTGGATGGGACTTTCCATTTTGGACAGGCACGTGCAGCAAATTGCCAGAACCCAGAATTCTCCACAAAGGAGAAGGGCAAAAGATCAATTGCCAGTATTTCAGCTACAGCAGCATTAAGTTCACATGACACTGTATGATTGGTGGGGTACTTCAGCTTATGCTCAACGTGGGTTGACTTAAATGTTTTACACGGGGTGTGATCACAAATGGTTGTGCTCTGTGATGAATGACATTGGCAGGGGGTGGAGTGTGGATGTTTGATGAAGACGGTTGCACAGGTGATGATGGCAAACCCAGAAATGCAGTTATTTTGCCAGATTTGACAACCAAGGTTGATGTACCACTTGCACTAGACATACTGCATTCACCACCACCACCACCAAAACTGCTACTCTCACCAGCACTGGACAACATTTCAAAGTCATTATGCTCCTCCACCTCATCATGCCTGTAGTAATCCTCTACTCTTATTACCTCACTACTGCACACATTTAATTTACTACTGGACTTAACAGTCATGGAAGAGGATAACATGCTCATTATGGTTGCTGGTGATGAGGATGAACGCCCCACTGTGGTATCAGCTGCCAGCTTGTGCTGGGTCCACAGTGCCATGTGCCTATTCTTAATATGCGTATGCTGTCCTCCTGTGCCCAGATGGCTCCCCTTTTTACCTCGACTCACACACACATGGCAAACCTTGCAGATTGCAACTGACTCATCATTTGCATCTTGAACAAAAAAATCTCAAACAAGGGATTGTGATGCTCTATGTTTAACATGTCCATGATGCTGCTTATTTAACTCCGTTCTTTTAAGCACTGAAGTGGGGGGCAGGCACATGATGTTTCGGGCACTGCACACTTGGACTGCAACTGACCACCACAACTACATATCATTATTACTGGGTCATCATCATCAACTAAAACTGGTAAATCACAAGTTTTTATGGGGGGGGTGGTCCTGCAAACAGACTTAGACACAGATACTTTGAATTTATTTTTCTCCAGTTCCCAAGGGATAAATTACATCATCATCATATTCATCAGCATCATACACATCCACATCTTCTGCTTGGATGCTAGCATGTGGACTGCATGTTGCAACAACAGCAACATCATCATCATCATCACATTCATCATCTACACTACCATCACCTGATATTTTTTCACCACACTGGGAATCACTGCATGGCAAATGTATGACATTAACCGCCACAGTGGACAGAATATCACATTGTATGCTATAGTTTACATGATCATCAGAATTCTCAGTTTCAGTTACTGGGATGTTACTGGGAAGTATTAAATCATCTACACTGCCACTCACTTGCACTGCTTCACACTCCACTATATTTTTGGATATGGTACACTGGTCAGAATTCAAACTTATGTAGAAACATAGAAGTTGACGGCAGATAAGGACCGCAAGGCCCATCCAGTCTGCACATTTCATTTTTTTCCTTATAAATGTGTCATTGGCCTTTGCGCTGTAAGTGGCTTATCTATTCATACTCATCAGCATTGCTCCCTTTTGCCTATCCCATGCCTGTTTGAAGCCCTGCACTGTATTCATAGCCACCACTTCCTGAGGTAGGCTGTCCCATACATCCACCACCCTTTTTGTGAAAAAGAATTTCCTCACATTCCCCCTAAATTGGCCTCTCTCTAATCTCATGCTGTGTCCTCTCGTCCTGCTAGTTTTCTTTTATTTAAACATGATAGACTCTTTCACCTTGTTAATGCCCCTTAAGGTGTTTGAATGTCTCGATCATATCACCTCTCTCCCTCCTTTGCTCAAGGGTATACATATTGAGCTCTATTACTCTGTCATCATATGTCTTCTGATGCAGTCCCTGCACCATTTTGGTTGCCCTTCTCTGGACTGCCTCAATTTGGTTAATATCCTTGTGAAGGTGTGGCCTCCAGTACTGCATGCAGTACTTCAGATGGGGCCTAACCAGTGTCTTGTAAAGAGGGATTATTACCTCCCTCTTATGACTTGTGATACCCCTACTAATACACCCTAAAATCCCCCTAGCCTTACCTACTGCTTTAGTGGTCTGCTTGGATGATTTAAGGTCATCGGTAATGATGATACCCAAGTCTCTTTCTTCCTTTGTGACTGCCAGCAACTCCCCTTCCAGCCTATAGGTGGCTTCAGGGGTTTCTCTTCCCTATGTGCATGATCTTGCACTTCTTTGCATTAAATCCCAGTTGCCCCTCTTCTGACCATTTTGCTAGTTTATCCAGATCTCTTCTCATTCTGCCCATCCCATCTGTATCATCTACTCTGTTGCAGATCTTGGTGTCATCTGCAAACAGACAAGCCTTACCCTCTAGTCAATCTGCAATGCCACTAATGAAGATATTGAAGAGGACTGGCCTCAGGACTGATCCCTGAGGTACCCCACTTGTGACTTGCATCTCTTCTGACTGTATACCATTTACCACCACTCTCTGTTTTCTGCCTGTCAGCCAGTTTGCCACCCAGTTGACCATCTTCTGACCCACCATGAGCCTACCCAGCTTATTTATCAATCTTCTATGTGGAGCAGTGTCAAAAGCTTTACTGAAGTCAAGGTAGGTGACATCAACTGCTCCCCCTTGGTCCACCACTCTGGTTACCCAGTCAAAGACATCTATGAGATTAGTTTAACAGGACCTTCCTTTTGTAAACCCATGCTGTCTTGGATCCTGTTTCCCTATGGATTCCAGGTGTTGCACTATCCTTTCCTTAAGGAGTGTCTCCATAATCTTTCCCACTGCTGAGGTAAGACTGACTGATCTGTAGTTCCCTGCCTCCTCCCTGCTACCAGTCTTGTGGAGCGGGATCACATGAGCTCTTCTCCAGTCTTCTGGGACCTCTCCTGTGCTCAGAGACTCACTAAACAGTTCTGCTAATGGCTCTGCTAGTTCCACCCTTAGCTCCTTAGGTACCCTGGGATGTATGCCATCAGGTCCCATTGCCTTGTCCATCCTGAGCTTAGTGAGCTCTTGTAGGACCCTTTCTTTTGTGAAGGGAGTAGTGCTCACCTCCCTGCCTACCCCTTGTGTCCATGGTGCTGAGCTGTGGGCCCTGCTCTACCTTCTCTTGAGTAAATACTGAGGCACCAATACTAATACTACCACCACCACTAACACCACTAACACTAACAACACTAGCTGGGAAAACATCATCTCCTCCAACTATGAGTGAAGCCACTAATTGGGCTGTAAAAAAACATTGCAGGAGAAATACCTTTCCTCATATCAGCAATGCACTTCTGCATCTGCGTACTACCATGCCCACAGATTATCTTACTGGCAGCAGTGCCATGGTGAGAACCAGCTTTGCTTGCACTTCTCTTTGTGGCCATTTTGGGGGATCAACAACAATATTATAAACAAATTTAGATTTTGTTACGTTCACTCTCTGATTGGGGGGGGCACTGGATGTGAAGCCAAAAAAACAACTGTAGCTTCAGCAACAGATAGAGATTGTCACAAAATGAAAACAACTTTAGTAACCAGTGGTACTGATGAGGTCACAAACAATCCAATCTGGTAAAAAATTCATTTTGCCGGTGGGTGTGGGGGGGAGCACTGGCTGCAGACTTTTACGGCAGTACAAGCAGCAAAACAAAGAACAGATACCACGATTGTAGTACAAAATCAGGCAGTTGCAGTGGATAGCAGGTTCACACTGCTGCGCCTGCAATTGCACTAGTCTGTGGCACAATAAAAGGTGTATTATTTGATGTCACACTCACCTCTCTCACACACACACACACAGAACAGTTTGTCTACAATGGTGAATGAGTAATGCGTAGCAAATTGAAAACTTCAGTAATATGCCACGTATATTAATGTAAACAACCAGAAATTATGAACTGCTGCACCAGATCCACACAACACACAATCAGCAAGAAAATTTCAACAATTACTGACAACATTACTGTGTGTACATTAACACAGTCAGTTATATAACCAAAAAACAAAGAAAACACTATTTCTCCAACTTAAATCTACCTATACCACAGATGTGCCCCTCCCCCAAAGCACGCTTTCACTGTCTTTCACTACACACACTCAATGTTGTACATTGACATTCAAAATCCACACAAAAACAAAAACGCTCAATGATATGAGCACAGGAGGGTGTCCTGCAATCAATGAACTAAAGGCGGAGCTCAAAACAAAATGCAAAAATGCTTTTTTAACAGCTTTTAGAAAGTTTCAATTACAGATAGCTCTCAGAGCACACTGTCTCCTACTGCTTCCTACACACACTACCCCGAACAGAGGCTGTGCAGATCAATATAGAGCCCATGTGACCTGAAATCCCATGAATCACTGCAAAATTTGCCTTCAGAGCTCAAAAACAAGTCGAAGTGTGGTGAAGTACATTGTTTAAATGCACTTCACTTAAGATTTTGGTGGAGTAGTGGTCTGGGAAGGTGGAGTAGCACGAAGTCATTGTTTTCAATGGATTTCGCGTTACTCATTAGAACACGAATTACTCCGCTTGACGTTGCGGAGCACTCTGCGAATCAGCCTTTACTCCACAAATCACTTCGTGGAGCTGATTGAGCCCACTTCGCCCACCACTACATATGTGAAACATGAATAGTGAGAAATCAGTATTGTGCGTGTTACCACAGTTACCAGCTACACACCTGGAAGGCATTACAAAATGATTTCTGAAATACAAAAATGAAGTAGCAATTTGGAGGCACAGAATGCATGCAGTGAGCAATAATATGAACACTAAATACCAAAGATTATGATCAGTTAGTTTGTACAGTAATTACCTTATTAAGACAAACTGAAAACAATCACTGTATTAAGTAAGGACATAACTTTACAATAAAGAACTATTGCTCATGACAAACGTAATATCAGGCAGTACTGTAAGTGATAACTCAGCAGTACATCACAAGTTGTTCAGATGAGAGCCACTGAACAAGGGGCAATGACCACATAAATTGCTAAATATAAATGTCAATCTCTGCTGAATACAGAACAATCAAAAGTGCAACCCCATGTACACCATTATAAAATAATTGTCAGTGTGCAAAGAATAAAATATGCTGTGATATTAATGGGTGCACTATAAATCACTATGTTCTTTTTTTTGGTTATATTTTTGATATATAACTGACTGTGTTAATGTACACACAGTAATATTGTCAGTATGACTGAAATTGCAGAATTTGGAATTATGACAGCAAACCTCCCTTCCTATGTATTGCACTGTATCTCAATCACAAATGACTGAAAAATCGCTAGTTTTATTCTATAAAATAAAGTGCTGCCTTTACAAGTAATGTTATCAAAGTTAGCATAGAAAAGACAATACAGGCACAAACAAGATACTGGTTAAAAGTAGTTTTATTAAACAGAAAAGGCAAAAAATACAGGAGCCTCAATCAAGACAAAGCTGAAGTTAATGCTAAGTGACTGGACATCGGCAACAGGTATGCATTTGGCAGATTCCTGTTGAACCTGAACTGAAATAAACAGGCCTCATTGAAGCAGTGGGTCTCAAACATGACACAAATACATGCATTAAAAGAGGTAATGTGAAAAGAACAATGTGATTTGCCTTGGCTGGGACTAATCAGTACAGCAGTTGCTATATGGCATGTGTTAGTAAGGAATGTAAAGAGCTGCTTTGCCAAACTGAAAGCAGATTTGACACATTTTGTGACCAGACCCATGTGTGTCTGATCTTTTGGCAACAGTTGTGTCTCTGGTAATATCAAGAAGAGTAAGTTCGTTACAGACGTCCCATAATTATTTAATGCCAGAAATTATTTCAGTTCAGTTAAATTTGTTGGAATAGTGGCTTAATCAATAGCTATTTGTTGTACCCCGATGTTGTATTCCTCACTTTTGTAAAATTTCGTTAGCAGCAATACTAATGCCACAGTTACTTTTAATCAGACAGAGGTATTGGCTGTCCTGTTCTACCTATTAAACTGTTTATTATCATGACTATAAATATTAAAGTGTCTCAATATCAAAGAAAAAGTATAATTTCTTCAATGTTCTCTGAAATGGCCAAACAGTTACACTGATATCCTTATTGGTTTTCTAGTGTGCTGTCTGCCATAGTTGTTACAGATAACACAGTGAACAAATCATTTTATAATAGAAAGTGTACTGTGCATGGGGTTGATTTTTGATATTTGTTTTGTTTTTTGTTTGTATTTATGTCTCTGGTAGTTGTATTTGTATTCATTTAAATGTTCATGTTTATGATCTTTTATCTATAGTCCAGACATATTTCTATTGCTAATTATGGCAGAAAACCAAGGGCCCGATATTCAGTAAAGTGCAAAGCAGAGTGAAAAGGTTTGTGCTGCACTTTGCAATTTCCCAAGGATCTGAGGATGCTATATACAGTCAGATAGTACACCAGCACTCTCTGACTGAATATAAGGCCATGTCAGTGCAGTGCTAAGTCAAGTGGCTCTTGAAGTGTACCACAAGAGTGGATAGCACAGGAGAGATATCTGCAGTTTTCAATGGGACCATTGCAAATGTGCCCAATTAGCATGCAAGGTATTAAGGGTCCATTTACATGCCCATTATGGGCTCATTTGCATGGGTAGCAGAGGCAGGTTATTATGACATCCCCCTTCCCTGGTCCAAGCCATATGTAGCTATCCCTGGTCCCCCCCCACCACCCGATCATGAGACCATAGTGAAAAATCTCCATGGTGCTAATAGACCCCCACCTCCAATTTCCAATCCATTGTAGGAATAAACGTCCTGGTGCTAGTGATCCTTTCCCCCAACTGCCAACCCATAGTGAAAAAATCTCCCTGGTGCTAGTGTTCCCCCTCCCTCTGATTGCCAGCCTGTAGTAGGAATAAACTCCCTTGTGCTAGTGGTCCCCCCTCTGATTGCCAACCCATAATGAAAAATTCTCCCTGGTGCTAGTGTTACCCCATCCCTCTGATTGCCAGCCCATAGTAGGAATAAACTTCCTGGTGCAAGTGGTCCCCCTTCTGATTGCCAGCCCATAGTGAAAAAATCTCCCTGGTGCTAGTGGTCCCCCTTCCCTCCAATTGTCAGGCCATACAAAAAGTATCTTCGTAGTGCTATTGATCCCACCCTTCCTCTGATTACCAGCCTGAAGTATAACTAAACCCCCCTGGCATCCAGTGATTTCCCCCCGGCACTGACCATGTCACATCTGGTCACACGTTTTTAATCCCTGGTGTCTAGTGGCCCACCTACCGTGGCACCAAGCTCCCACCCCCCAGTCCCCTTACCAGTATCCTCGGTGCCACAGGTGTGTATATAGCAACAGGTGCAGCCCTCCTCACAGCTCCTTGGCTGGCCACTGTATATCCAGGCAGGGAGCATGCAATTTATTTATAGGACAGGGTGATGCACCCTGTCCCATAACTATGACTCATGCTCCTTGCTTGGACATATGGTGGATGATCAAGGAGGTGTGAGGAAGACTGCAGTGGTTGCAGTAAGTGAACCAGCAGAACAGATGATACTGGTAAGGTGACTGAGGGGTGGACAGTAAGGGGGAGGCTGCTAGACATTAGGGATTACAGATGAGTGACTGGTGGTACTGTGGATTGGTGTGGGGGGCACCACTGAACAATGAGGAGGGGTTAGTTCTTCTACAGGCTAGTGATCAGAGGAAGGGGGGGCCACTAGCACCAGGGAGATATTTTTTTGTATGGGCTGGTGATCACAGGGGGGGACCACCAGAAATAGGGAGATTTTTTTCTATGGGCTGGTGATCAGAGGGAGGGGTGGGACTGTTAGCACCAGGGAGTTTAGTCCTACTACAGGCTGGTGATAGGAGGTTATGGTCTGGTGATGAGAGGAGGGGGACCACTAGCACCAGGAAGATTTTTTCACTATGAGCTGGTGATTAGAAGAAGGGGAGACCACTAGCATCTGGGAGTTTGTTCCAACTAGGGGATGGTGATCAGAGGGAGGGGGGATTACTAGCACCAGGGAGTAGACCCTGGAGTCAGTTGAAAAACCAATTATGACTGACTTACCACACATTATGACTGATTTTTTCTACTAGTTTGAAATTTTTGACTTCAACTAACTGAAGAAAATCCAACCAATTTTTTCAACTTTCACCATTGTTGAATTTTATTATGTAGTAGTTTGTCATACTTTTTTAACTTTGTATCTTTTTTTAATAAATATTTTGACTATAAAAGCTTAATAAAATGTATAGAAAAGTCCCCCCTTCTCGAAATCAATGGGGTGTGCACACACACAGCCTTCGCCTTCTGACATCACAAAACGGGGCTACATGTGCCTATGTGGGTGCATGTTGGTGGGTTAAGGTCAGGAAGCAGCTCCATTTTTAGCATTTGGGACTTAGCAGCATTATAACTTCATAAATGGGCAGAAACAAAAGGAATTATTTATGCCCCTCAACTCTGGGGCAGGTGAGGGATTGCATATGGTGGAGGGAGCAGCAACTAGGCCGCAGCAGCTAAGAAGCTGGCTGCTCTTTAAAATGCAAATATAAAGTGCAGTGAAACAAATCTACACACAGTAGGGACCCACTAAAGCACAACAACCAGTCCAAGCAACAACAAAATATACTAAGTCCCTGAAAGTAACAAGTTGAAACAGGGCAGTAAATCAGTATACGGTAGAGGAAAAATAAGCAGCAGTAATACCAGTTACTTAGAAAAAGAACTGTGAGTCTAAAATACAGCATAGGTAGGGCCTCTTAAACCTCCCACAGAAGCTAGAAGGTACCCTTTTGCAAACAGAGCTAACCATCAATATATGTTAGTTTACTAGTTGGCATAGAATCCATGAGACTAAAAACAGTTTAAGGGAGGACCCCTAGAAATACCTCCTGTATGGTATACCAGAACTGAGACATATCCATAGTTTAAATTTAAAGTTTTTCCCAAGTGGATAATACGGTCTTAACTACCCCCAGGCAAATTGCAAAAGAATTTGAGCAATATTATAGACAATTGTATAGCCCTCCTGAACCCAATCCCCCACCTAACGAAATTCGGGAGTACTTGCTAGCCTCAGCACTCCCTTCGTTGGAGGTAACCCAGCAGGAATTCCTGGTGCATCCTATTTCTCAGCAAGAAATTAGGGAGGCTATTAAGTCTCTAATTAAATACAAAGCCCCAGGTTCAGATGGGTTCCCATCCAATTTTTACAAAGTTTTTGAGGTGGATTTGTGCCCTATTCTTTTGCGATTGTTTAACTTCATATGTGAGAAAGGGATTATAGACACCCCACTTTTGGAGGCCATTATTGTGGTACTGCCGAAACCAGGCAAGGAAAAGAATAGGGTCACAAACTTTCGTCCCATCTCATTAATGAACTATGACATAAAAATGTTGGCCAAAATATTGGCAGCAAGGGTGTCTAAAGTCTGGATAGAGCTTCTGAGCCCTGAACAAATTGGGTTTGTAACGGGCAAAGTTGCATCAGACCACATTTGTAAGCTAGCACATGTCTTCTCCGCATCCAGAGAGGCAGATAAACCTATGGCTTTGGTTTCCCTGGATGCGGAGAAGGCATTTGATAGGGTCAATTGGGCATATTTGTTTGATGCCTTGGTGGTAACGGGCTTTCCAGCTTCCTTCATATCCTGGATCAAAGCTTTATATTCTGACCCTAGTGCAAAAGTTTACTGCAATGGAGTTTTCTCCTCGGTCTTTCCTCTAAAATCAGGCAATAGGCAGGGTTGCCCACTTTCTCCATTATTATTTAACCTATACCTGGAGCCGTTGATACGACAATTAAAGGATTCACCAAACTTGCAGGGTATTAGGATAGGGACGTTTCATTTGAAACTATCAGTTTATGCAGATGACATTCTTCTGCATGTCACTAATCTCTGCGAATCTATTCAGGCTGCCCTCCAGATAATTCACAGGTTCAGTAAGGTTTCGAATTATAAACTAAATATTAGTAAGTCAGAAGTGATGCCCATGAATCCTTTGCTTTTAAAGGAGGATATCACCCCGCTTGCAATGGTGTGGACTACCCATCTAAAATACTTGGGAATAACTTTATCTACATCAGGATCCCCGATGAAAAGGCTGAATTTGGACAAAATAGTGAAGGAAATTCAACTGGATTTAAATAGGTGGAATTCTATGCCCTTGTCCCTCCAAGCAAGGATTAGTGTGATTTAAATGAATGTTTTGCCAAGAGTTTATTATCCACTTAATATGTTAAATGTTTATCTTCCCATAAATTGGTTTCATAGATTCCATAGCATAATCTCTCATTTTATATGGAGGGGTAAGCCCCCCCCCAGAGAGCATATAATCGTTTAAGTGCTCCAAAGCACTTGGGGGGGTTTAAAACTTCCTAATTTATACCACTATTATTTATCTAGTCACATGGCTAAATATATGAAGTGGAGGGATACTCCTTCGGGATCAGATAATGTTACTGAGTCTCCTATATGGTTACAGATTGAACAGTACTTATTAGTGGGACTGTCCCCAGAGAGCCTCTTATTCATAGCCCCATGTAAATTGCCCAGCAATTTACGAGGCTCGGTGTTATATGTCTCTCTAAAGGTCCATTCACAGTTTTGTAGGTCAGTGAAATACAATAACCAAATGGACCTGTCTCAACCAGTGTTTAATAATCCCAATTTTAAGGTAGGTGATAACTTAATTGTCCCCCCAAAGGATGTCCTGGTCCCCAAATTAAAGTTAGTGATTTGGCTGTTGATGGTAAATTAGGGGGAACATCGGAAATTCTAAAGGTCCTTCAGCTTCCCAATAAATATTTCTTTTTTGTGCTTCAAATCAGGCATATGCTGATAAAATGGTTCAGCTCAGGAATATGGAATACGCAACAGACGCCCCCCTTTCAAGAGTTCTTTGAATGTGTCAAGCAACCGCATGTGGTATCCCAGTTAGTCTCATTGTTATATAGGAAACTTAATCCGGAGGTATCAGGTCATTCTACTTACTGGGAGCGTGATTTTCCACATGATAATTTTTCATGGGGGAAAATTTGGGAGAGAGTCCGCTTATATATTACCAATGATCACTTAAGACTAACACAGTTTTATATATTGCATAATATCTATTATACTCCAACTAGACTGCATGGAATGGGGAGAATACAGAATTCAATGTGTTTTAGATGTGAACAGGAAACTGGGACATTGCTACACATACTATGGGACTGTCCCAAGGTAGCCAGTCTCTGGAAAGCTATTCGGGAAAGGGCCTACCCTTTATTGGGGTTGCAAGAACATTTCTCACCACAGGTATGTATAGTGGGGGACAAGGAGAAGAGATACCATATGGCTATTATATCTCTGTCGGTCAAAAGGCTTGTCCTTCACTATTGGAAGGACCAACAAGCAATCTCCTACCTTGAATGGGTAAAAGAACTCCTATATAATTTAAAAATGGAAAAGGCAATTGTGAGCCTAAGGGGTAAGCTCCCCCAGTATAAATCCAGGTGGGAGAAGCTTTTTACGCTTTGGTCCCTCACCTCGTCATCTTAGGAAACCAAAGTAGTAGAGAAGAATCGAAGGTGTACTGTAATACCCTATAAGGATACCCTATAAGGGTCCACAGGAGGCCCTCTTCAGAGGGACCCACATGGATGATATTCCTACTCCATGTTTTATAGATAGCAGGTGTTGTGGTGTTACCTAGCTAAAGAATGGCACCATTGGGGAAAGTGAACATGGCTCTGGGGGTGGGTTGGGGAGGGTTGGGGGGTGGTTTTGGGGGGAGTAGTTAAATGCTGGGTATAAGGCGTGAGTAGGTTTATGTATTTTTCATATGTTTAATATATGGCAAGCTACTGTAAAACCTTTTTAGGTATTGTATTATGCCTTGTTTTGGACTCGTGCCACTGTACCAATGTAATTTTACTGGAGAGTTGTATGCCTGTTAGAAACTGGTGATATGGTATAAATCAATAAAGTTTATTTAATTTCAAAAAAAAAAATTGAAAGTTAAAAAAAACTCATGCATATTAAAAAACATTTTCTGACGAAGTTTCTGAACTTGTTTTGGCTTTCAGCATGTACACTAATGTGTCTTTTAAAATGTTGTTCATCTTGCCATGAGGACTTTAATATTTAGTCTGTCCAATTCCTACAGTGGCAAACAACAAACATTTTGTCCATTAGACCCGACCGACCATGCTCTGCTCTCAGGTCTCCTATAGGTCCGGGAACTCACCAACCAACCACCTGCACCTGGCCTGCTTTATGACCTCCTGGGGGGTCTGACTTACTCACAATGCCACCTCAGTCAGAGAGAGAGCACAGCCAGGCCACCAGCATTAGATCGATGATGATCGATTGCCTTGGCTTTTCAAGTTTGGCCCCACAGCCCCCAGGCCCTCAACCAGCCAGATAAGCCAGCCCAGCATGCAGCAGACACACAGACAGATTGAGTAGTCTGTGAGAGACCATCCTCTTCCTCTTTCCTACTGCCTACTTCCCAGCCCTGATGGCCTTATGTACACATCTCATACAGTACCTTGTTCACTATAGTAGCCTGTTGCCAGTTTGGTCAGGTATCGGGTGATGATTCAGTCAGCGTCGGTGGGTGTCTCCATGGCTCAGGCTGTAGCTGCTGCTCTACTCAGTGGTGGTGCCAGTGTCTTTTTGGAGCTGTGTGCTCCCTCCTCTCAACTCACACAGTCAGTCCCCAACCCAGACCCACGTCCCCACTCCATACTCCATGCATTGGAACTAGTGCACCTACCACTCCTCCTCCTCGCCAACTCTGAAGACCTGACCAAGACTGAGTGAGAGTTGCTTGATGGGCCCAGCCGACAGGGTCACGGGCTGATCCCGTCCATGACTAGACCACTGACTTGCTGCCTTCACATGATTGCTGCCTGGCTTTGCTGGAGGACTGACTGAGACCTGCACAGCCACACACTAGTCTCTCTCTGGGCACCGGACACATCAGGAAAGTGGACACAGTTAACTTATTTTTAAATTAAAGGCCCAACCTCCAAACTTCACCCTTGCAGAAAAATGATACTTACTCTGTTGCCCACACAACACAGATGCCTCCTCTCCTGACAGTCTCCTCTCCAACCTAGGCATGATCTCCTTGCCACCTCGTGCAGCCAGTCACAGACACTCTAAAGCTCCTGGCTCCACCTTTTAGGTCTCCTAATTGGTGGATGCTTCATGTCCAGGAGCCAGGGGTGCATTTTATTGGCTCTAAGGCTCAGTGCTGGCAGTTGAGGACCGTTACATATTTGTGGTCCCCTGGCTCCCCCTTCTCCCCGGGAAGAAAAAAGAAAACACACTGCACTGCACCACAAAAACAAACCTGGATGGGTCACGGAATCGTCAACTGCAGTGGATTTCAACTCCACTATTTTATGACTGCAATCCAATGCAATTGCAACTGATGTCAACTGTATTGAATTGCAACTGACTATTTCAATTGCCAACCACTGCTCCGGGGTCTGCCAGAGAAGTTTTGTTTTTAAACTATTGGCTGATGATCAAGGGTTGGTGCCACAGACCACAGGGGCAGGTGTGCTTCCCCAGCGACCATCTGGCTAGTTGGCTGCATTACCTCTGGCAGCCTATAGTAAGAGGGGATTTTGTTTGGTGGTATTTGCACTGTGCATAAGGACCATGCTAAACCCTTTTGTGCAGTGCAAATCTGTTGTATATTGACTTGCGTGGATATTCCTGTCTCCACCCTTCCATTTGTATGGATAAATACTGGTTAGTGCCTGTGCAGACTTTTGAATATCGGGCCCCAAGAGTTTGAGTCATTAATAAAATATGCATTCATGTTATGTGCAGTATTAGTCATATGTGTATGTCACACCAATCTTGGTCAAGATCTAACATTACATTATGTGATCTAATGCAAATATTTAAGAGTGATGTTAGCAGTTGTAAAAAAATGCAATATTTACTGTTTTTGTATTTGTCCTGAAGAGTAAGTTTTTGCACAGCACTACTAGATAGGCCATTCTGCTAGTTGTTTTTAGAAGTTTCTCTTTACACAGAACTATGAAGAAGAGCTTGTTGAGAATGTGAAACATTTTAAAGAATAGGGTTTGAGGTACTCATGAATAACAAACATAGGTTGGGAACAACAATGAGAAAGTTTGTGCCTGCTAGTATTAAAGTGGGGTCTGTCATAAGAGAATGCAACTTTAGGTGTTCTGTTTATTATGTGTTGCACAATGCATAATCCTGCTGTTATTCTGACTGCTGTATCATATAGAATTATGAGATTTTGAAAATAGTTGCACTAGCAGGATCTTGTAAAACTTGATAACTGTTGTGTATGCTTATCTGAATTGATCTGTTTAGAACACTTTCATTTGTTTATTTATTTATTTCTCAGAATTACAATGCCTTTGAGCCAGAGACTCTTTTTTAAAGATTCCACACCAGGAGTGAACAAATAGTTACAACAAAAGGACATTTGCAAAGCACAGTGACAATGATGCTGAGACAGTTACATACATAAGATCTTAAAAAGAGTAAGACATGGTTACAGTTGGTACAATCAGAAGGCAAAATAAAGAGGCACCATCAGTGGGATGACTTTCTCATTAAAGAAGAAGTCCACTCAAAATGTGCAAAAACATATGTTATGTAGAGTGTTTTGATATGTATGTTAAATCCTAGTGTGTCCTTCCCTCTGTCTGCTATTAGGAGTTTTTCCTAAATTAGCCTGCTAGCTGTATGATAGTTTTATGACCCTTGGGGATCTTCATCACAAATAGGTTTATTGGCTTTCTTTCTCCTACGATGCACCTTGGCTCATGTGTCAGTGATGTAGCTATGCCCTTAGATTTAGCAGGGTCTGTCACAGTTCAGCCACAAAGATAATACTTCTTTCAGAGAAGTCACACTGCTAGATTTTGGGTGAGTGTAATCACTATTTTTTGACATTAGTACCTTGTCCTGCTATGTTACAACCTATAAGGTGATGTTCAATTTTTACTACTTAGTACTACTGCAAAAACTGAAAGTGACTGAGAGGAACAGAGTAAACAGTGACATGATTCAAACACACACACACACACACACACACACACACACACAGACACACACAGCAGAACATAGCAGGACAAGGTACTGATATCAAACAAGCATTTGTCAATGCCGAACGTTCGCTTGCAGGTATTTGCAGTGGTGTTTGGCATGCATGGTGCTTTACCCTAATGCCCTGTGTGATTGCTGGTATTTGCACAATAAATTGTCAGCATGACCTTTTTGTTACCCGCATTGTGCGCTACATAGGCGGAAGCACGTTTTGGGCAGGATGTGAAAAATGACAGCTGTACTGCTTATAAGGAAGTGTGGTAAAATGCCAATGTTGAAAATCTGGAGTGGAAATATTGAAAGTTTGCAAACCTACGAGCATGTGTGGGAACTGTGCAACGCACGCTCGTAAAACAGTCATTTTTAGGAATTTTTTCACCAAATTTTCAACATTGCCATTTTAAAACCTCTGCTAATGAACAGTGTCACTGTGATTTTCTAACTATGTCCCATACATTGATTTCACACACCGACTGCGCCATTGTGCACTACATGGGAGAAAGACGTTTTGGGCAGGATGTGAAAAATGACAGCTGTACTGCTCATAAGGAGATGTGGTAAAATGGCAATGTTGAAAATCTGGAGTGAAAATATTGGAAATTCACAAACTTATGAGCGTGCGTAGGAACTGCTCAACGCACACTCGTAAAACAGTTATTTGTAGGAATTTTTTTGCCAAATTTTCAACATAGCCATTTTAAGATCTCTGCTCATGAACAGTGACACTGTGATTTTCTTAATGTGTCCCATACACTGAGTTCACACACCGACTGTGCCATTGTGTGCTACATGGGCGGAAACACATTTCTTGGGCAAGATGTGAAAAATGACAGCTGCAGTGCTCATAAGGAGGTGTGGTAAAATGGCAATGTTGAAAATCTGGAGTGAAAAATATTGAAAATTCACAAACTTAAGAGCGTGCTTAGGAACTGCGCAACGCAGACTCATAAAAATCATTTTTAGGAATTTTTTCACCAGATTTTCAGCACAGCCATTTTAAGACCTCTGCTCATGATCAGTGTCACTGTGATTTTCTTAATGTGTCCCATACATTGAGTTCGCATACCGACTGCGCCATTGTGTGCTACATGGGCAGGAACACATTTTGGGCAGGACATGAAAAATGACAGCTGTACTGCTCATGAGGAGGTGTGGTAAAAGGCAATGTTGAAAATCTGGAGTGCAAATATTGAAAATTATGAAACGACGAGCCGCAAGGTGAGGAACTGCGCAACACACCGTGAAAACAGTCATTTTAGAATTTTTCACCAAATTTTCAACATAGCCATTTTAAGACCTGTGCCCATGAACAGTGTCACTGTGATTTCTTAATGTGTTCCATACATTGATTTCACACACCGACTGCGCCATTATTAGCTACATGAGGCAGAAACACATTTTGGGTGACATGTGAAAATGACAGCTGTACAACTCATGAAGGTGTGATAAAATGGCAATGTTGAAAATCTGGAGTGAAAACATTGAAAGTCGTGAACTTCTGAACCTCTTATTAGGAACTGCATAGCATAAACTCGTCATACTTGATCATTACAGGAATTTTGCACCAAATTTTCAACATAGGGTTTTGGGACCCCTTCTCATGAATGATGTCACTGTCATGGCATTATTTGAGGTTGAAGGGTGATTTCATGCAGTGACTGTGCAGTGCCTGTGAAATCACCCTTTGGGACCAAATAACACAATGACAGTGACATCATTCATGAGAAGGGGTCCCAAAAACCCCATGTTGAAAATTTGGTGCAAAGATTCCAAAAAATGACTAAGATATGCAATAAAGTTGAAACCCCCCTATCTAGCCCATCATACAGCTGACCAGCATTTCCTCAGTTTGCGGTCAGCTTTGAAGAGTGCAGACGTGTTCCCGGTCCACCGAAGATCATCGCACCAGAGTCCGGAGGTAAGTATGGGGTGAGGGGTGTGGGGAGGCTGGGTGCACAGTGGGTGGAGGTGCGGTTTGTGGGGGCTGCGAGACTCACCATGGGACCGTTTTATTTACAGGTTTAAAAAAAAGGACGTGGGATGTTTGCCATGCTGGGGTGGGCTCCCAGCATGGCAGAAGATAATGGGGGCCGAGGACTGACGTGGTGATTGGGCACCCCATCGGCAAACCACTGGGTTACAGTCGATGGGGACTTGGGCACCCCTTCGCAAAACAAAAGTGAACATTTGCCACACTGGGGTGGGCTCCCAGCATGGCAGCAGGATGGCTTGGGGGGGCCATGGATCCAAGGGGGGATTGGGCACCCCCATCGGCAAACAATGTTTGCCATGCTGGGGTGGGCTCCCAGCATGGCATGAAAGCTTTGGGAGGGCGGCATGACACACGCGGGGGGAGCTCGGTGACACACGGGGGGATGGTGGTGGTGCTCAGTATGGCAGCGGTGCTTTCCTTTGAAGCAGAGGAACACTGCTGTCATACTGAGCTCCTGCACCCATTGGTGCAGGACCACCATGCCTGCTCAAGGGAGCAGTGCATTGGATGGGAGAGGCACACCTCCAAGTGTGCTACTCTCCCAAAATGTTCCTTGCGCATGCACGCAAGTGAATGTAAAAATAATAATGATTACACTCACCCAAAATCTAGTAGTGTGTCTTCTCTGGAAGAAGTATATTCTCTGTGGCTGAGCTGTGACAGACCCTGTAACAAGACACTGGCTTCCTGCAGGGGCAATTAGACATCACACCAAAGGGCCCTCTGGGAAGACTGGAGGCCATAAAAGAAACCAGAATGGCAACCTCCAAGGACAATAAAACAGTTAGGGAAAGTTAGAAAAAAACATATCTCACAGCCAGAGGAAAAGAAAACACTGGGAACTGGTTAGAACACAGAAAAAAAGACTACTATATATCTTTTTTCTGATTTTAACATGGAGTTTTCCTTTAATGAGGAACAGGTTGCAATAATGGCAGATGGGCACATAGTAACATTTGAAGATAAGACTGAGAAAAATACAAAGGGTTACAGGTAGGTAACATGATTTAATGCAATATCAATGCAGTCAGAAATTGACTAAGTCTATATTAGAGTGGAGAATGGGGGGAGGGATCGGGTGGCAAAATCAGAGGCAACAAAGGCCAGGGTTGACTAAAAGCTAGGTAGTTGGAGCAGTTGGGTGGGGCAGTCACAGCTGCCAAGAATAATAAGGTGTTGCCGGAGTTTGAAACATGATGTGTAACAACTAGAGAATTCAGGATTTTGTATTGTGTTTAGTAATGCTATCTGGAATAATTTCTACCCCAAAGTCTGAAGTAAATTGTGCCCTTTTAGTAGTAGTCAAGGGGTACATTCTCAGGAAAAAGTCATTATTCAATACCTGCCAAAGTGTCAAATGTCAGTCCAAATGGCAATCCCCAAACACACATAATCCTTGACTCTGAGACCTCCCTAGTGATCAAGAATTCCTTGTTAACATAGTGGTGAGTATCCCTGCTTGGTTCCATGTCATAAGAGAGAAGAAATTGCAGTGAGAGACACAACAGTGAATATACATCGCTGATAACAGAAATGGCGACTGTATGACTGTACCCAACAGTGGACCCAAAATCAATGAGGTTTGCAACACATGTTCACCCCCTGCACTCCCTTTACTGTTATAACTAACTCCAGGTGGAGCCAGACACAAGGGTACAGGAGATGACTAGGAAGTGGACTATTCTGAGGGGAGCCCAAGGCATCAGAACAGGGGACCACATGCAAGACAGTGGAGGATCGTAGAGCATAATTCTAGAAAACGGGGGAAAAAAAATTACAAGTGCCCAACACATCAACAAAATATTTTTACCTACCTGTGGCCAGCTCCAAACCCTGGTCCTCTTGCACTGTAGGCATGAACACCCATCACTTAGAAATGTTGTGAAATAAAATTTTGCTGGAGAAATTGCTGCAAAATAGGAAAAATTTTGAGAAATTCTGCCGTTCTGCAAAATATTTTGTGGGGTGGGAACTTGTGAAATCTTGCCATGAAATGCTTAATTTCACCTGAAAATGGCAGCAATTTTCATCATTCCATGGGTGAAAATTTGCCATTTTCGGGCAAAATTTTGCATTTTGCACCCACAAAGTAGTTAGCAAAATGCTCAAATTTTGCAAAATACTTCACATAACAGAATTTCTTAATTTCACACAACACTACCACCAATAGCTCAAATGGCCAGCTCAGAAATGCCTGGCCAAACTGTCTCTCATGTAGTCATTCCTTACAGCTCCCTCTAGAAGTCATCATATGTATATATCACTCGCAGTTCTTTCCCCATTGAACTAGCTCTAACCATGCCTCATTAACATTTCAAGGCTGCTCATTTCACAGGTGGTCAAACTGAGTCACTCAATTTGACTCGCCCATATCATTGGATACCTCCCTGCTTCACACATGGGAGACCAGGGTTCAATTCCTGATGAGGAGGTGTATATTCCACCTTTTCAATTCCTTTTCAACTGAGGCCCCATTTAAATGTTCTGGTGGACATTAAAGATCCTTTTGCACTTTTCAAGAAGAGTAGAGGAATTTTTATTGGAATAGAAGAAAAACATACAAATGATAATATAAAAAAAAATCACAGAGAGGCAATAACAAAAAAGGCTATAAAGAAACAGCCTCATGTTGTAACTTAGTACAAAACTACGTATACTGAACTAAAACAAATCCAAATTCTGTGGGAAGTGGAAGAAAAGATATGTAGAATATTTGCAGCAAAGAGGAATGATATTTTTAGGTGTGCAGTGCAAAAAGGATATGCCTAAGGCAATTCCATAGCACCATAGCTGCACCACAACAACCTGTTTTGGAAAAAGGAGGGGACGGGAAGAGAAGAGCTATGAAGAATATTCTGTGCACTAAAAAAGTGGAGAAAACCAGCACCATAATCCAAATACAATAATAAATCTGAACAATTTTATGCATGATTACTTTTTATGGTCATTCAAATAGACATATCAAATTAAATTCCTTAAGACTGATATATTTAATACTGCTACTGCCTAACCGGTCTTGAGACTGACCAAATCCTGTATTTATGAAATCAATACAGTATATTAATTTATGGTGGTCCACAGCATAACTATCTAGTTTGCTAAAACTAGGGCTCCTATTACAAATGAGCCCTTAATTCAATTTTGTCATTCAACCTCCTGTTTCTTTAAGGCACCCAGCTCAAAAATCCAAAGGGATTCCCTTGAGAGTTTTGTTTCATAGCCCCCTATCCTGGGGTTGATCTCAACTCTTTCTATGCCACAGAAAGAGAACTTGTGTTTCATCACCTTGTATGCTGTTATGGTGTCTGAATAAGGCATTATGTTTATCTCTAATGCAAATTGCACTACAGTGTTCACATACCTGAACCTTAAATTCTCGCTTGGCTTTCCCACATAGAAAAAGTGGCATGTACAAGCTGCCAGATAAATTACACCTTGAGTACTGGAATTGATGAACCTAGCGATGTCATAAGTTTTATGGCCATAAATAGGGCTGTAAGTTTATCATGGCATGCAAATACTTCATGGATTCCATGAAAAAGAACCTTGTCCATGAAGTAGAGCACCTGCCATGAATATCGATGTTTTTTGTTTATTTAACAATTTTTAATGCTTTTTTTAGCAACAGGATTTTGTTTTGCCCAGTAATTCATCTATCAGCATATCAAGCACTAAGCAGTTTCATCTAAAGTAGCACCGAACAGCTGTTAATGAAATCATACAGTGTTTTTTTCACACACCGTACAGTACTTAATTGTTTCAATTAGAACACACAATAGATAGCATGCAAATGTATCAATTTAAATGTGCTTTGCTCAGGCACATTTGATTACCCTTTGATTACTCTCAATGTAGTATTCAATTAATATCTAGATAAAGCACGAGTTCAGAAACCTAGTCAGTAGATGATTAATGAAGAGGAGATCTGCAGTTGCATACCAGCTTTTGATGACAACATTCATGCCTGCTCTGAACTCTGCATATACATCACCAAAATACAGTGCAAGAAACTTGCCTTGTATGACCAGACTGTTAACCAATTCTGGAGCGATTGCAGAGACCAATTCCCAAATTCAAGCAATATTGCCTTAAGCTGCATAAGCGTGCCAGTGCATAGTGCTATGTAAAGAGCTCCTTCTCAAGGTAAGGGGTACTTTTGACAAACAACAGAAGGAGCATTAAACCACAGAACCTCAAAGTATATTTTATGTTGCAGCAGAATAATTTACACTGAGACTTCACACAGTGCACTTTGCTATGTTATCTAACAGCATTTTTCAGATGTTTTTATGTTTTTAAATTGCTGCATTTGCACATATGTATTATATTTATGAATGTGTGTAGTATTAAAGATTTTTGTATGCCTATACTGAATCATGTGTTTCTGTGTAATCAACTTATTTTTACAGATCTGCACCATGAAACACAACAAAAATTACTGTGCATTTATTACAGCCCTAGCTATAAATAGTGTTAAACATTTTGTTCCACTGAACTACCCAACAGCAGTTGTAATGGTCACAAGTAAAACATCCTCAGGAAGAGACAGGTAACCAATTCCAGTGTTGAAATTTCTCTATTCACTAGAAACTAAGAACAAGCATATCACCCCAATTCACCCTCATTTGTAATAGAGGCATTAATAACTGCAGTGCAATGATGCATGAGACATCCCCTGTAGTTACACATTTGATTAATAACAAAAGTCAATTGAATATTTTAAAACCTGTCTCCAGGACTTTGAAAACCTTTTTTCAATGGACTTTATGAGAGAATTTGTAAATATTTTTCCAAGGGAGAGGGAAGTAATAAAGGAACTGCTGGACAATCCTTTGCTCACAATTATACCAGCTGGTAAAGGAGGTTCAATTGTGCAGATGGACACACAACAGTATATGAAGGACATGTTTAGATAGTTGTCCAATAATGTCTTTTACACTGGCCTTAAGTTTGATATTAAAGATTAGTTTAAGAGAGAAATCGATTAATTCTAGGGTTACACTTTATTGTAAGTGTTGGATTCGAAGTAACTAATCATTACTTATATGCAACAGGGTAATTACATTGTAGTTACATATTTGCTGCCTGCACCTACATAGCAGTTGCAATGCAGTTACAGTGTAGTTACAATGTAGTTAACTGACACTTTAAAGTGTAACCTTTCCTGTTGAGTTCTCTTGCAGCGGGCACTATACCAGAACATTCTTTTGAATATCTCAAAGTTAAACACCCTGTGAGACCTACAATGTAAATTTTATCAAGGTTCACAAAACTTTATATAATGCACTGGGATGCCCTATTGTATCATGGATAGTGTCCCTTACAGTGCTGCTATCTAGAGTCATAGATTAGCACATTAAACATATGGTTCCTTTTCTATCATCCTATATTAGGGACATCATCCAGATTTTAGACACCCATGGGAAAGTTAATATTTGAACCTGTTTATTGGTGATGATAGATGTAGAGCTGCTCTACACAAGTGTCCCCATGATGACTTCATGCACTATGTAATTGGCTTGACACTTCATCTGACTATAAATTTTTAAAGAATTCCTATGTAGGTTAACAGAATTTGTGTTGAAGTTTAATTTGTTTTTGTTTCAGGGCCAATATTTCCTAAAGGTCAAGGGTGCAGCACTAGAGGCAACATTTCCCCCCACCTGTGCTAATCTGTACCCTGGCCTGTGGGAAAAAGAGGTAGTTTTGAACCATACTGTAATTTTACCCCCCTTTTTAAACTAAATATACTGTACCTTATTGAAAAAATTTACAAACAAGACAAACAGCATTATAACAATACAAATAGCAATATTGAAGTTCTAAAGCTTTTCACATTATAATACCTGTCCAGAAAGCTAAAAAAAAGGCCTCATGCATCTAGTCAACAGTAATACCACTATAAACATGGTAGAGTCCTAAAACTAATTCAGATTCAATCATTTAACACAGCCACCAGCAACAATAAGAACTAAAAAAATGTCAATCAGCAAAGAGAAAGACTAAACAAAAGGGCAGCAATACAATTTTGAGAAAAATAAAAGCTAGGCTGAAGTTCTAGAAGGAAAATAGATAACCAGGAAGTAAGGACAATGGCTACCATATATAATAACATGTATCATGGAAAAGCTGAGGGAGATCAAATGGGGCTGAATTAATTACAGTAAAGTTGATAATGCTTCTCTTTGAGATTTATAAATATTATCATGATGCCTCAAACTAGCAAGCATGTGCTCCCTATGTAGGGCTTCAAGAATAGCATCTAGCCATTCCCTATAAGATGGAGTCTACTCATCCAGCCAGTGCCTGGCTATACTTTTCTTAGTTGTAGCAGAAATGAAAGCCATATGATACCTCTGCAGACCCACCAGATTCTCCAGTCCTAAACCTATAAGACATGGTAGGGGTTCAAAGACATCCTGTAAACCTAAAAGCTGGTTCAGCTTCATGTGGATCAGCATCATGGACACAGGGGGGAGGGAGGTGAGCACTACTCCCTTCACAAAAGAAAGGGTCCTACAAGAGCTTGCTAAGCTAAGGGTGGATAAGGCAATGGGACCTGATGGCATACATCCCAGGGTACTTAAGCAGCTAAAGGTGGAACTAGCAGAGCCATTAGCAGAACTGTTTAGTGAGTCTCTGAGCACAGGAGAGGTCCCAGAAGACTGGAGAAGGGCTCATGTGATCCCGCTCCACAAGAGTGGTAGCAGGGAGGAGGCGGGAAACTACAGACCAGTCAGTCTTACCTCAGTAGTGGGCAAGATTATGGAGACACTCCTTAAGGAAAGGATAGTGCAACACCTGGAATCCATAGGGAAACAGGATCCAAGACAGCATGGGTTTACAAAGAAGGTCCTGTCAAACTAATCTCATAGATTTCTTTGACTGGGTAACCAGAGTGGTGGACCAAGGGGGAGCAGTTGATGTCGCCTACCTTGACTTCAGCAAAGCTTTGACACTGTTCCACATAGAAGATTGATAAATAAGCTGGGTAGGCTTGGGGTTGGTCAGAAGTTGGTCAACTGGGTGGCAAACTGGTTGACGGGCAGAAAACAGAGAGTGGTGGTAAATGGTATACAGTCAGAAGAGATGCAAGTCACAAGTGGGGTACCTCAGGGATCAGTCCTGGGGCCAGTCCTCTTCAACATCTTCATTAGTGACCTTGCAGATGGGCTAGAGGGTAAGGCTTGTCTGTTTGCAGATGACACCAAGATCTGCAACAGAGTAGATGATCCAGATGGGATGGGCAGAATGAGAAGAGATCTGGATAAACTAGCAAAATGGTCAGAAGATTGGCAACTGGGATTTAATGCAAAGAAGTGCAAAATCATGCACATAGGGAAGAGAAACCCTGAAGCCACCTATAGGCTGGGAGGGGAGTTGCTAGCAGTCACAAAGGAAGAAAGAGACTTGGGCATCATCATCACTGATGACCTGAAATCATCCAAGCAGACCTCTAAAGCAGTAGGTAAGGCTAGGGGGTGCTAGGGTGTATTAGTAGAGGTATCACAAGTCGTAAGAGGGAGGTAATAATCCCTCTTCACAAGACACTGGTTAGGCCCCATCTGGAGTACTGCGTGCAGTATTGGAGGCCACACCTTCACAAGGACATTAACCAAATTGAGGCAGTCCAGAGAAGGGCAACCAAAATGGTGCAGGGACTGCATCAGAAGACATATGAGGACAGATTAACAGAGCTCAATATGTATACCCTTGAGCAAAGGAGGGAGAGAGTGATATGATCGAGGCATTCAAACACCTTAAGGGCATTAACAAGGTGAAAGAGTCTAACATGTTTAAATATAAGACAAATAGCAGGACAAGAGGACACAGCATGAGATTAGAGTGGGGCCGATTAAGGGGGAATGTGAGGAAATTCTTTTTCACAGAAAGGGTGGTGGATGCATGGAATGGCTTACCACAAGAAGTGGTGGCTATGAATACAGTGCAGAGCTTCAAACAGGCATGGGATAGGCATAAAGGAGCAATACAAATGACTATGAATAGATAGGCCACTGACAGAACAAAGGCCAATGGCACATTTATAAGGTAGAAAAACAAATGGGCAGACTGGATGGGCCTTGTGGTTCATATCTGCCATCAACTTCTATGTTTCTATGTTCTATGGATCCCTTGCCATAAGGGTTTAATTTTAACACAGGCCCAAAAAATGAGTCCCAAGGTTCCCCTGTTGACTTGACTTTTAAAGCATATGTCTGTTTCAAAATGATTAAATTTAAACAGTGCAGCTGGAGTACAATACGTATTAAAAAGAAGTTTATATTGGGCCAGTTTTAAACAATCAGATTTCAGATATTTATGCAGATTCTGCCAAACACATGTTATATTGGCCTTTTCTTTAAAATTCTTCAATCTCAGTACCTCAATACCCCAGTTTAAGATTCAATTTGTTGGTGGCATAGTCTCACAATCTCCTGCACAGGGAGGGGACTATGTGACACCGAGTCACATCCTGGCCCAAAAAAATCCCATATTTAAAAAGACATCATATGCCATGGTCATGTATCTAATCCTGAACAAATAACATGTTGAAGCTGCATAAATGGAAAAGCAGCAGTAGTATTTAGGGCATGCAGGGCCCGGAACTCAATAAAGGAGATAAAGGATCCTCCTGGAACAGGAGACAAGAGACTCCCCAAATTTACTTGTGGAAGAAAAGTATTACCAATCATTTTATTCCCTATCCAAAAATTTATGTTAAATCACAAAGGTTGGAATACATCATGGATTGGAGAGGTGCCCAGAAAATTATGCTTCTGTCTACTTGCTCTGACAGCAATACCCATAGGAGAATCCTGCATAGATGTAGGGAGCTAACTGATCTTACAACTAGTTAAAGAACCCAGTGCCAAATTATGCTTTTTTGCAAGCTATATTGAAAGATTTGTAAGCTAGTAGAGCCTTCACCATACTATCTGGAGAGTGTTCCACCTTCCACCATAGGAAATGAGCAGCATGTCCTGCCAAATAGTAAAGAAAAAAAGTCTGGAAGATTTAAACCACTTTGTATTTTGGATGTTGTCAACTTGACATGCGCCCACTAAGGATGCTTCCTTCCCCATAAAATTGAGTAAGAATCAAACAAAAAGAAAAAAGACACTGCTGAGGTAAAAATGTGCCAGTGCCAAGCATCATTAAGGGATATAAAACTCTGGGGAGAATATTCATTTTTATTATATTCATCTGAGTCCAAAGTGTCAGGGGAAGTCAGAGTCACCTATCCAAATCTGATTTAATAGTGCCCACCAATTTACTCAAATTAAACATAGAAACATAGAAACATAGAATTTGACGGCAGATAAGGACTGCTTGGCCCACCCAGTCTGCCCATTTCCCTACCTACTGGATAAGCTGCAGATCCTAGTTAACCAGCAGCCTACTTCTTCCTACCCCCATCCCCCAGAACTGCCTTATGACTATCCCATGCATGCTTGAATTCCACCACTGATTTTGACTCCACAACCTCCTTCGGAAGGCCGTTCCATGCATCCACAACCCTCTCTGTAAAAAAATACTTCCTTAAATTACCTCTGAGCCGCCCCCCCTCTATTTTCAAATTAGTTTTAATTAAAGCTTGTGTAGTTTTGCAGACTGATACACCCAAATAGTTGAGAGCATCAAGGGTCCAGGAGACTCTCCATTTCATAAACTCTTCTTTATACATGCAACAATTAAGAGCCAAGAAAACTATCATGTTTAAGTTCAACCAGTAACCAGGAAGATAACCAAAAGGATGAAGTACCTCAAAAACTGCAGGAAGCAATGTTTTAGGATGTTGCAAATGAAGCAATACTTTATCAGCATACATCAATGTCATATGCCTGACCTGCAATAGAAATTCCTTGTATTTGGGGATCATGTCTAGCAGTTTGATTAAGAGGTTCTAGATACAAATTAAAAAGAAAGGGAGACAGGGGACCTCCTTTGCGAGTATTTCTTTGTAGTGAGAAAGAAAAAGATAAAGAACTATTAAAAAAAATGTGAGCCATGGGACAAGTTAATAAATTACAGGGGAAACCATATGTATCCAAAACTTCACATAAATGAACCCAAGAGACTCCATCAAATGTTTTTTCTGTACCAAAGGAGACCAAGACAGTGGGTGCCTTGGAGTCCTTCAGTGCAGACATAAGATTGGCCAACTTACGCAAGGGGTCCCGAGAATGTCTATCAGTCATAAAGCATATTTGATCTGGGCCGATCAGATGACACAAAACTTCCTGCAACCTGTTAGCTAATACATGACCAATAATTTAATATCAGTATAGAACAGAGATATGGATCTGTAATTGCCTGGAAGCTCCTTATCCTTCCCTGGTTTAGGAATAATTGTTTAAATGCCTCCTGAAAAGGGAAGGCAGGGATTCTGAAGTAAAGATGTCATTAAAAAATTAAGTAAGATGGAAGGCTAACTGATCTTTCAAGGCCTTGTAGAAATTAGAGGAGAACCCATCCGGCCCTGGGGCATTGTCATTAGCTAAAGAACTTACTGTATGGCTTGTGCCACCTCTGCCTCTGAGATAAGTTTTTTAAGCAGCTCCTTCTGGTTATCGTGGAGCTGTGGAAGCTGAGCATGCTGTAAAAATACAAAATATCATCCAGATAGGCTGGAGGATCTGCTGAGTATAATTCAGCATAATAAGTGCCAAAACAATGTGCTGTGTCTTTAGGATTGGTAAGTAAAGAAGCTTCAGGCACCCCTCTTATAGAAAGGATGTATCTCACTGCCTCTTGCTGTTTTCATCTCAAAGCTAAGAGCCTCCCTGCCTAATCCCCCTGGATGACATAGGACATGTGAAGTCCAAAAGGTGCCATTTCTGCACCCTCTCTAAGACGCTCTGCATATTGATCTCGGGCTATAATGAGGTCCTGCCAATCTTTCTCAGAAGATGATACTGATATATTACACTCTAGTTGTCTTATGCGTGCTAAGGGATTGGCACTGTGTTGGATCCATTTTTTTTTTTTTTTTTTTGCAGATTGTGATAAACAGGATGAGCTCTCCCCTTTTAGCTGCCTTATATGCTCCCCAAAACATGGAGTAGGCTGTCACCATGCCAACATTTTTCTGGAAAAAAAACTCAGTATATTCCTGAAGACAGTGGAGACATTCAAAATCTTTAAGAAAGTGGTTATTAACTCTGCAAACTTTATCATGAGCCACCAAGGGAATAGGGGCCATTGAAAGAAAAACAGGTGCGTTATTCAAAATAACTCTGGCCTCTTTTTCACAGCTGTTGACACGCTCCAATAATTGTGGAGAAACCCCCCAAAAAATCTGTCCTCAAAAAAGAATCATGAACTGGAGAATAAAATGTAAAACATTTTTGTGAAAGGTAAAGCACGCTTCATACGTTCACAAGTCCTAAAGACTCTTTAAGATCAGCGAGAGCTCTATGTGTTGGGGAAAAACTGGTCTTCCTTGCAGATGTCCTGTCTAAAGTAATATCCTAAACTACATTTCATTCTCCCTCTAAGATCAAAAACATATTCACCAAGGGCAGCAACAGATTAAGCAAGGCATCAAAAAAAGTGGGAACATCTGCCTTAGGGCCATATATGATAGCAATCAGTCTTTCCAAGCATACCTTTCAAATTAATATATCTTCCTTCAGAATCTCTGATATCTAGAAACACCTGGAAAGGGCAAGATATGGCTATCAAAATTGCCAATCTGGCCAGTCTGTTAGTGTATCCAGTGACACACACCTGGCCCACCCTGGTACGGTGTCACACATTACCATCATTTGCTTAGTGTGCACCTCTTGGAGCAATGCTATTTGAGCTTCCAAAGTATTTAATTGACAGAGAATGGCAAGGCACTTCTCTGGAGTTTGGGTACCTTTGATATTCCAGGTAATTATTTTATAAATATGAGTCACAACATAGAACCTTAGTTCATAGGTTTTGTTACTCTTTACAATATTACCAAACAATCCAGTGCCATTCAGGTGCATGGATTTTTTTAAAAAAAGGAAAAAAAATGTACTAAAAGCACTGGAAGGGGACACAATACTAGATAAGTCCCGCAAAATAACATATAATGCCCACCAGGCAATGATCACCTGGTATGATTGTTTGCAAATAGTTGTGGTAGCCACTGTCCTACCAAACAAACAGAACAAACTACAGTATGTCCACCAGGGTAATGCTATGTTTGCTACCCCAGAAAATTCTACGAAATATAAAAAGCATAAACATTGTAACATGTATGTCAACAAGATAAACTATATACAATTGGAAACAGGGAAACTGGAAAAACTGCCTATTATATAAAAAATAATAGTTAGCAATCTGAACATGGTGAAAAGTCTTTGTAAAAATGTCCCATTTGACCCCTTGTATGAAAGGGGCACCGGCCTGGATTAATCCTGGAGTGGCATAAAGCTGCCACAAATACACAACCTGGCCATGAAGCATGCATCCATTAATACTTCAGATCAGGATTCCAGATTGAGCCAATCATATTGTAGCAAGACGACTAGCTTCACTAAGAACAAGAATATTAACAAACATTGCACCCCCCCCCCCCCAACATGTAGTTTTGTCTGGAATGTAAACATTACCAACCATAACAAAATACATCTATCATAGTATCGAACGATTATACAAATAAGAATCAGGTAGTTTTTTTTTCCCTTTCTTTTTCCTTCTTCCCTTTTCATTTTTTTAAACAAAAAAAAAAAAAGTATGAAGCCCAGACCAGTTCGGTACAGTAAATAACTACAATAATCAGTGTACTGGACAAAACTACCAGCCAATATAGAGCAATGATACAAATGAAAGTGAGGAATAGCAACACTTGATCCTGTCATAAAGAAAAAAGTCTGAAAAAAGGAAACAGCTACAAAGAGTCCCAGTTTAAAAAAGTGGAAGTGTCCAAAAAAACCTGAGATGCCCCTGAAAAGTGTGTAGCATCGTAGCATCCTGAAGAGTGCAGCTAGTTCAGACCTCCAAGTTAACCCTTTCAAATAGTAAAAATAGGAGATCAAAAAGTCAGTCTCTCTCTCCAGTAATGACTGCACAAATGTGCAAGCATTCGAACAGGGGTTTTGTGCAAATAAGAACAATATTTAATTGGACTGGAGTCCAATTAAACTCCTCCCCTCTCTGGATGAGGCTGCTGCCTTCTTTCAGTGAACAATTACCTCAGTTGCGGACCGACTCGCCCCTATGAAGAAACTCTGCACCAAGGGGAGCTGCTATAGGTGGATCACCCCCCTTGTGAAGTCCCTAATGAAAAACCAGGACAAAGCTTGGAAGAAGTACAAGCTCTCCTCCCTACCTGCTGACCTGATGAGCTATAAATCTCTCAGAAACAGGTGCAAACTGGCTATTAAAGTGGCCAAAAGAGAGTATGTCACCCAACTACAGAAAAAGAATCTAGGGAACCCTAGACTTTTCTGAGCGCACATAAATGGGTTAATAAAGGGGAATGGCAAGACCGCACACGGCCCCGTCGAGGTAAACGGTCAACTAACAAATGACGAACCAAGCATTGCAATGGCCCTCAACTGCCAATTCACGAACCTGGATCAGTTCAAAGCGGGATTGCCAATCCTCTCTTCGGACCGGAATGATAGCCCACACCACAGATGGGACCACCCAGCCTTCCACCTCAGACTAGTAAAATCCAGCGAAGTTCTCCCATTATTAATGACCCTCAAAACATCTGGATCAGTGGGACCAGATGAAATTCACCCCCATATACTGAAGGAAGGAGCCCATGGTCTAGCCAGGCCCCTGACCTGGCTCCTCAATTGATCCCTAATAGAAGGTGCTATCCCTGAACAATGGAAACTGGCTCACATAGTCCCCATCCACAAGGGAGGCCTGAAGTAGTCAACTAACAATTACAGGCCAATCTCCCTTCTCTGTAGCCTGGCAAAGATACAAAAGAGGTTGATATACGGTCAACTCTGCGACTACCTAGAGCTCCATCAACTGCTAGCACCCTCCCAGCATGGTTTCAGAACCAAGCACCGGACTGACACCATGCTTATCAAGTTCTCCACAGATGTTCTCAGAGAACTGAACAAGGGGACCCCCACCAGAGTGGTCTTCATTGATCTTTCCAATGCATTCGACCTTGTCAACCACAACCTGTTTCTTGCCAAACTGAGCTACATTGGGCTAGACAGCCACTCCATGTCATGGTTTGATGGCTAGCTTACCGGTCGGTCACAGAGGGTAAAATGGAAAGACTCCTTGTTGGATCCTCTCCCATTAACGGAGGGGGTGCCCCAAGGGTCTATCCTTGGCCCCCTTCTCTTCTCTCTCTTCATCAATGAACTCAGCAAACACTGTGGCGGGAGCTCCGTGGTACAGTACGCGGATGATGCCGTCATTTACCGCCCCTCCTCTAATCTAGGAGATCTCTGCTCCTGTCTAAAAGATGACCTGAGATCCCTAGAGCAATGGCTTGTCACTAATAGAATGGTCATTAATGCTAACAAGACCAAGGTCATGCTGTTTGGACCTAGAGCCCTCGGTCGTGACAGAAGCCAACACCTTCAACTGACTACTGCGTCAGGCAATAGACTAGAGGTGGTCAAATCTTTAAAATACCTTGGCCGTACCCTGGACCAGGGCTTCACCCTCAAGGACCACGAAGATCAGGTAACTAAAAATATTCATGTGAAATTCAGGACTCTATACAGGTTGAAAGACCAGTTGATACCAGCTGCCAGGGCCTCTATTGCCACCAGCGTCCTACTCCCGACCATTACCTAGGTGGCCCCAGTGGTCCAGAAAAAAGCCAGACAAGAGACAAACTGACTCCAAGTTCTCTATAACAAGGTGGCTCGGTTCGCCACACAATCTGCCCCCAGGACCCATCACTGCGACACTTTGTCACAACAAAAATGGCCCTCCTAGGAAGCCCAGCTTCAGTACCCATTACTCTGCCAAACCTTTAAGTTACTTAGCCCCTCCCTTCCCCCGGCCTCTCCAGACTCATTGCCCTAAAGAGTAACCCTAGGCTCCTCCGCACGACAGACCGGACACTCCTAGCAGTGCTCAGGGTCAGAACCAAGGCGGGGGGAAAGTCTTTCACCCACACCGCCCCCACCCTGTGGAACTCCTTGCCCCAGGAGTCCAGGAAGCTACATCCCTCAACAGCTTCCGCACAAGGCTTAAGGCACATATTATGTCCACCTCCAAGTGCAACTGCTAAAGAAAGGGGGCCACCAAGCGTAAGCCCAAAATATCACAGCCCTACACCCATCAACGAAACAGGGGGCTATACCCCCCCAAACTCTAGGGTAGTATCTCTTATGATTGCACTAACCAAATGTCGAACTCAGCATATGTAACCAGCTGAGGTACAACTATGTATAACCCTGTAGTATGTTTGTATGCCTTCTTTGTAATTTATTATGTTGTAATTTTTACCATGTAAACCCGGGTCGCCCCTGAAAAAGGGACCTTCGGGGCCCAGTGTGCTCACCTAGTTACCAAAATTTAATAAATAAAAAATAAATAAATTTCAAAGTACCGGAGCTAATCTGAGACACAACCAAACACTCAATAAATTCTCCAGTAAAGGAATTTAATACTGATTCATTATGTTCAACATCATCCGAATAGAAAACCAGAATCCTTAAGCACACATTTGTGATAATCAGCTAGGCTTTGCAGATGGAGAAACCACAGGTTGAAAAGGCAAAAACTTTATACTGTACCAGGAATAATTTTAGGGAGACCAAGCTTTATTGCATCTGTCAATCTAAACTCTGTTAAACCTTGCGCAGTGTATACTGTACTACTAATCTAGCTGGATAGAACCAAAATTTAATGTTAAAGCAGCAGCACTATGAAAAACAAATTTACGCTTTTTTGACAGTATATTCCCTGTGCTCTGCCGATCATATACCTGGTACTCTTTCCCACCGGCATTATACTATTACTGAGTAATTTGCTCAGTTATCCTCTGCTTTTTTTCACATTTCAGAGGGTCCCACTGCTGTAGTCAAAAAACGTGATGCAACCTGAAGGATAATCGCAGCTGAAAATTTGTCAACCCCCATATATATTGTAGCACCACAACAATTCAAATAAATTGCAAATATCTAAAAAACTAAAGATGACTGAAAAAATATTTACAGGTATGGAAATTGGAACTTTGGCCACATGCTTGCAGCCAAAAAGCCGAATTTTGATAGATCACTTCCTGATTTGGTAGTACTGCTGCTTTACAAGCTTGCAATGCTTTTTTTTTCTTCATGGTATGCCGTCTGTCGATCTCGAACAAGCGGAGCCACATCACTAAAGAAACATGATAGCAATGACCGCTCCAGAAAAGTGTCACTTTTTCCTGGGCCCTCTTTTGTACAAAATACTTTCTGCTGAAAATCCAAACACCTTATGATAATGGCCCTGGGTTTGCTATTGGGGGGGTAGTAGGCTGAACCCTTTCAATATGATGTGGATCGGCATATGGGGGGGGGGGCGCTTAGTCCACTAGAACATTTTGGATAAACGCTAGCATGTCTGACCCCTGTTTTCTCAGTGATGTCCACAAAAAATGTAATTTCATTGGTTCTGATTTTCTTGATTCTCTATCCATGTTTCAAGCTTATCAGTCTTTTTCTGGAGTTCCGAAGATCTTTCTCATCACAGCGCTGATTATCTTCTACTGAACTAATGCGTACCTCAGCATCTCCCATGCGATGAGTAAGGTGGCCCAAAGAAGGCATAATCATTTTAATTTTCTCTGCCATGCTAAAGGGGGTCATCTTAATGGTAGCTAATTTGGCAAAAAAACTTATCAAACCGATCATTGACTCCTACTAAGTTTGAAGACTCCTGGGAATCAGGAGGGGTCTCTGCTTAGTCAGAGGTGGCCATGGTGGTAGTGGAGAGACATCTGGAGCATCAATCTCTATTGCAAATGAAACCATCAATTCACTGGCCATTTTTCACCAAAAAAGTTTCCTAACAACGTTATGGAGCAAAATAAGGCCAAGAAAACTGCAAGAAATATAGTCAGAATAAAAGAAAAAGCCACCAGTTAATAAATTCCCTATCAGAGCTAATCTGAATGTGTCTTACTATGGTGCCAGAATCACATGACTCCTCAACCCGTTTTTTTAAGCAGTAGGGACTTTGGCATCATTTTGTCAATGACATTGTGATGATGTGGTGCAGGGGATGGTACAGGAGTTGCAAGCATTTGTCCATGTTTCTTGAAAAATCTAATCCCAACCTGAGATTCTCTGTGATTTCACATCCAGAAAAAATGTTCAGTTTCTTTACTTAGACATGCATAGAACAACGGAGGGAGTGACTGAAGCTGATCTGTTTAGAAAACAGATGGATAAGAACAGCCTCCTCCACGCTGGTAGTTGACACCTGCACCACACCATCAAAAACATTCCCAAATCACAGTTCTCCCTTGTTCAGACAAACTATTCTACAGATTAGGTGTTTAAACAGAGGTTATTAGAAACTGAATAATTGTTCTGAATGGGGGATATAGTTTTGAATTAGACAGTAAAATTATGGATAAAGTAAGACACACCTCAAGAGCACAACTGTTATAATATAGACAAAAAATGGATAGACAGAATGAGGGTGTAGGCTTTCTCAAAATAGTACCCTTAATCTGCAAAAATCAGGGAAACTATTGTAAAGAACTGGCATATTCTGTCTACTTAGCCAGCAACCAAAGTTTTTATTGATTCCCCAAAATGGCTCATAGAAAGGGGGTGAATATGGGTGATGTGATTGTTCATAGTATCTACCAAGAGGAGACATCTCAGCACAAGAACTGCTCCTCCCCTCCCCATTCCCCGGGGATATATTGTGCCCATGGCAGCTTCTGCAGGGTAGTTCAGAGGAGCAAAACATTTAACACATTAATGGCCATAAAACGTACGACGTCACCAGGTTTATCAATTCCAGTACTGAAAGTATCATTTATCTGGCAAATTTCACATGCCAGTCTTTCTATGTGTGAAGGACAATGCGAGCATTTAAAGTTCAGATATGTGAATGTCTTAGTGCAATCCACAATAGAGATGAACATAAATTGTCCAATTCACAAAGCTCCCCTGAATGATGCAAGGGGCTTGTACCACAAGGCATGGCACAAGGTGCGGCTTGCCCCCAAAAATGTGCCTGGAGCAATTTACAAAAGCAGACTGTGTCAAACCAAATGGAGCTTGCACCAGCCTTGTGCCATAAAATAGGTTGCATTATGGCACTAGGGGGCTTGAGGCAAATGCAAGCTGTCATATCCCCTAAATTGGGATCCACTAAACTGTCCCAGAGGGCAAGATTCTAAGTACCCTTAGACCAGCCAGGGCTGGCATAAGAGAACTTAGAACTCTGTCCTAAGGGAGGATTAGTGAGCATGCATCATGTGCCATGCCCCTTCCCCGTTCCCAGCACCAATCCTCTTTTTTTTAAAAAATCATGTCCCTGGTGGCTACTGGTTCCCCCAACTCAATCCCCTTGTAATAAAAAATCACATCCATGGTGGCTAGTGGCCCTCCCCAACCCCAATCCCCTTCATATTACTCAAATCACATCCCTGGTGGTTTACTGGATCCCACTCCTATCACCAATCTACCCAGATAATGTAAATATATCCTTCCCTGGTGGTCTAGTGGATCCCAACCCCAGCAAGCAGTGCCCCCACCCCATCTCCCCATCCCATCCTCAAGCCTGTGACCAACACAACCCTCTACTCACCACCACAGTCGGCCACTGACTGAGCTGTCAAAGAGCATGTACTGTATACAATACACGCTCACTGATTGACAGTCTTAAGGAATTTAATTTGATATCTCTATTTGAATCAGTATACAGAGTAATTACACATTAAACTGTTCTGATTAATTATTGTGCTAGGATTATGGAGCTGGTTTTCTCCCCTCTTTTAGTGCACATGTAACCACCACCAACCCCGGTACTTTACTCAGTTAGCACCCCTGGCACCCATACTGGGCACACACTCTAACGTTTAGAAATGGTACCACCCCTAGCTTTGGGAATGTATACCAGGCTCATTCTTCTGAGATCAAAGGGTTGGGGAGTACAAAAACAATAACCTATTGGTATTTACAAACCAGGTCCTGGGGAGAGATTTTTTTGCTAGGCATATGCTAGTCCTATCTTCTGGAGGGGTACCCAGTAAATCCACACAGGAAGCAATAATGTAACTGTCCAGACCATAGTTAGGGTTCCAGAGTGGGACTTTATTCAAAAGACATTCTCTAAAGCAAGGGTAGATCCCCAAGGTTTACATATCTTGGCACTAGGAACTTGCAGAATAACAAATTTGAACTGTGTCTGTCAGAACTCTTTGCAATCCCACCGCAGTAGGACATAGGACACTTGCACTTGGTATTCCCACATGTCGTAGGACATAGAATAACTTGGACTTGTATTCCCACATGTCGTAGGACATAGACCTTGCTTTCAGTGGCAAATTTGGCCACTACTGAAAACACATTTGGCTAACACTAGCACCATTCCTCCATAACCAGACAAGAAACTGTAACCCACTCCAGGGTGTAAAAATCTTCTTCAGACATTTGGCCATTTGTCTGAAGTAACTGGATGCCCTTACTGAACCTGTTAGTCCTGAACTGGTTACTACAGATGGGGTTCTGCTCACCCTTTGCTCCCAAATACATACTCATTCATTCTTTCAGAGTTACACCTAACACATTTGGAAACCTTTTGAATTGCTTTTGAATGAAACTTGGCATTCAGAATTTAAATTCACCACCTCAGTAGTGTAAAGGTAAGAAGTCCCAAACAGTGTGGTATAGTCATACCTCTGGACATCACACACCTCAGCCAACTTTACTTTAAAGACAGTCTTGCATGTCTGTACATACAGGAAAAGAAGTTGTGCCTTCCCTCTAGGCATGGAACACAACAGGACAGGTACTTGCTTTCTGTAGCAAAAGTCAGAATTCACTCACTGTTAGACATTTCAGGCAGCATCAAAACATCCTGGATCAAACAGGGGATTGCCACTCGGATCCATCAACTAGCAGTCCATTTCACCCCTCCAGGGATGAAAATCAGGAAATCCTGCTGTAGAAAAGGTCTCCACCACTTCACTTGGCAAGATGGGGAATACTATTCTAGGGTGAGAATTCAGGGCTCTCAACTCAGCCCACACTCTGACTCTCACTCCACCAACTTCAAACTGCAACTGATAACTAACTCCCATCTCAACATTCTCTCTCCCACTTCAACAGTTGGCACAAGGGTTATGCTGCTGCAACAGTTCCAAATGAGCTCATCACTTCAGTCTCAGTTGAGGCCAAGTAAAAAGAAGAGTGAGCAGGTGAAAAAACATTTAACTAGTTAATCACCAGCTGCCTCTCCCTGCCTAGCATTGATACTGAGGGGATTCTAGTAACCCCAGGGACTGGGTGGTTACACACACAATTTTCCTCCACCTTCCCTTCTTCCATTCCCCTTATTTTTTCAATACTGGTTGTGGTGCTGTGGTATTATCTTAGGACCTTCCTAACACATGTTTTGCATTGCACACCCTAAAATATTGCTCCTCTGTTTTTGCAAATATTCAATATACATTTCTTCACCCTCCCCAGAAGTTAATCTGTCTCATTTTCATAGTCTTTTGGTGGAAGTGCAATATTATGAATACACTGAAGAATTTTACTTCCTATATGTTATTTCAGTTGTACACGCCATGTAATATTTACACTGCTGGTTTACCATAATTTTTGTACTTTATTTTTTGCACCTTATCAGTATGCTTACACTGTTTTTTTCTTACTCACATTCATGATTATTTATATTTCATAATAATGGAACATATATTTACTAGATTGTTTACTATGCACTGTCACTTTAAGTTTGTGAGTTTAAGTACTGGTGTATCAGGGCTGCTAATCACACTTTCTGATGATGCCTTAGTGAAACAGTTTTAATTTGCTTGTCTGTCATTGTCTTCATAATGGGCTGGACTACCATTTACAAGGTTATTTTTTGAATAAATTATCTTCATAAATGATATGCCTTTTGCATTGATATATTTCTGTTTCTGGTGATATTTGAACTCGGACAGTGTGGTGCTGTTCTTTCCTGTTTGAGCCTCACTTAATGACCAAGGATTAAGAAATAAAGCAAAACTATAGTTAAGACCTCCTATAGGACCTTTGGTAATGTGAGCATTCTTGTTTCACATAGTAGCCTCTTCTCATTTCAGTTGTTATGTCAAAGGAGGATACAACCGGAGTCCCCGGATATTGGATGGGTCAGTCTACCAGTAGGGAGCAACACATCTGGGAACTATCCTTCAGCCCAGACCAGGGGTCTAATTGGTCCAGTATGGCTGGCGATAGAAGGAGTGAACATCAAGTGTCTCCCCTTATCCTTCAGGTTTTGGGGGACTGGCACAGTGGGTCAGTGGCACAGCTAGCTGTGGTGGCCTTCCTGGGACCTCCAGCAAGCCAACTCTTACTGGATTGCTTGCGTGGGTTCCTAACCTCAGCTTTTGCCACATGTAGGGCTGTCTCCATGGCAGACACAAGGTTACATATAGAACTTCACATGATCCTGGGGTCCCACAGGTTTGGATGGAGTTTGGAACGTCCCATCCAGCTGACGGTGCACAGAGAAACAAAAGCAACAGTGAGTTGGTTTAGGCATGGCTCTGCATGCCACGAGTGTTGTGACAGCTGCTTCTGGGCAGATGGCCATTAGGGGGGCCACACATTGTCTAATGAGGCCTCCTCTCCTGGCAGGTAGGGGTTCATGAGGCAACCAAGGTGGTTCTGTTTTTCACATTGTACTTTGTTTCTTTCTGGTCCCCTGAGTTAGGCCCAGAAAGGAGAGTCATCAGGGATGATGAGACCCTTCCCCCTGGTTACTTCATGTTATGAGCTATTGTTCATGTTCCTACATTGTCCTTTGTGTCTTTCAGGTCCACTCAGTGGTTCCCCTGAGTGGAGAGTTGGTGAGAACTCCATGGTCTTGGAGTAGCAGGGGAGTGGCAAGCAAATGGCATGCTGGTGATAACATTCCAGGGGCAGTCTGGGTGCTATGGCATGTCAAAACCCTAAGAGTCCAATACCCGAACTGGATTTTGGTACACAACAGGGCATGAGGGCTGCTGAGAAGTTGGATAGGGACTCTGAGCAGCAGGGGAGCCAGGGGTTTGCAGTGTTTGAGCACAGAGAGCCCACACCAGTTAGCCTAGCATCACTGGCAAGGTTTTGTCTGCCTAGGACAAAGCCCTGACCATGGCAGGGGCTGGAGCAGCCTCTCAGACTGCCAGCCACATGGGTGCAGTGCAGGGCAGATGAAGACCCTTTTCCAAGATGTGCGGCTTCAGGTTACCCTATGTTTATTTATTTATTTTTATATTATTTAGTTTTTGTTTACTGGGTAAGTGCACTAGACACAGGAGTGGCTATTTTCAGACACGACCTGGGAGGTTACAACATCATAGGAAAATAGCTCAAATACAATACAATGCAAGAATACAACATTTAGGGATACAATAAACAATGAATAACAGTTCGTAACAATTGAGGTAATAAGATTAGCATTCCAGTATTCTACATATCAACATAATTTAAGTGCATTTAGAAAACAAATATTTAGGGATACAAAAAGTGGAGAGCAGTCTGAGCACTTGAAGTGGAGGAAAGCATTCCGACCTTCTACATACATACCATAATAAATAGAAAAGAAATGAAAGTGAGTGCACATGTTATAGTGGAATAGTAATATGAGCATAAACTCTATACTACATGACCAGGATGTAAAACACCCCTTAGAAGGCACTAAGCCGAGGCGCTAGAGGATCTCACAAGGTGGATCTTTAAATACAACTATTTAGTTGTTTAAACTGTTGTTTTGGTGTTTTTTTATGTGGTTGGAGTGCAGCAGTTCAGGATATTTTTGCTTTATGGTTGGGGTAGCCACCACTCTGCTGTGAACCCCTTGCACATCGAGTGTGGTCTGAGTTAATTTCTGTTTTGTTTGAATTGGCATTTACTTTTAGACCACAACTTGTTGAGCATTTGCTCTAGAGGACTTACCACTTTTCTTTGTAAACCACATCCCACCATTTTTGTGAGGGCTAAGTTTTACATGACTCTCGATTGATTGGACCTCCTCAGGACTCCGATTTTGAATCTGCTGACTAGTGCATTTCTGGGAAAGAGAAGAAAGAAATAAAGAGCCAAATACAATTCTGAGCATCAAGGAAGATAAACATGCATTCTTTGACCAGAAGCAGCTTCCGTATTTACTCGGTACTGGCTTATTTATGTCTGAAGTACAACCCAGAACTAGTGGCACACAAGAAGAAGACAAGAGTTTCTGTTTGGAAAGAATAGCTCCATTACTAGCACATAAACAAGAGCTTCATAGCAACTTGGAAGGTGGAGCAGTTGCATGAGCAATGGCAAAGGCAGCAAGCACTGAAGGTAATATTAAAACTTCCTTTCTCAAGTTAGAACGTCTGCTGATAAAAGAAATGAATGTCAGTTTCAATACAACATCATTAGAAACATATCAAGAAAGAAATCAAGCACCATGAGGTTTAAGGGTAACGAAAACACCTTCCTGTGGTTTAGACAATTTTAAAAGGATGGATGCCTGGCTAAAAATTTCAGAAACAGCTTCATTTACATAGAAACACAGACATAGAAACATAGACTTTGATGGCAGATAAGGACCACGTGGCCCACCCAGTCTGCCCATTTCCCTACCTATTGGATAAGCTGCAGATTCTAGTTAACCAACAGCCTACTTCCTGCAACCCCCCACTATAATTGCCTTATGTCTATCCCATGCATGTTTGAATTCCCCCACTGTTTTAGACCCCACAACCTCTCCAGGAAGGCAGTTCCATGCGTCCACCACTCTCTCCATGAAAAAGAATTTCCTCACATTACCCCTGAGCTGTCCCCCTTCTTACTTTAAATTATGCCCCCTTGTTCTTACACATCTCTTTTTCTGACAGATGCTACCCTCCTGGACTTTGTCGATTCCCTTGAGGTACTTAAAAGTTTCAATCATGTCCCCCCGTCCCTCCTTTCATCAAGGGTACACATATTAAGCTCTCTCAGTCTCTCTTCATATGGTTTCTGATGTAGACCCTGCACCATTTTAGTTGCCCTCCTCTGGACTGCTTCCATCCTGTCTATGTCCTTGCGTAGATGAGGTCTCCAAAACTGCACGCCGTACTCCAGATGGAGTCTCACCAACTGTTTGTATAGAGGGATAACCACTTCCCTTTTTCTACTTGTGTTGCCCCTCCCTATGCATCCCAGTATTCCCCTGGCTCTCCTTACTGACTTCTCACATTGCTTACCTACCTTTAGGTCATCTGATATGACTACACCCAGATCCCTTTCCATTATTGTTGTCGTTAGTACCTCCTCTGCTATTGTGTACTCTTCTCCTGGATTTTTGTTTCCCAGGTGCATTACTTTGCACTTCTTTGCATTGAATCTAAGTTGCCATATATCTGACCATTCCTCCAACCTTGCCAAGTCCCTTCTCACCCTTTCTACCTCCCCTTGTGTAGCAACTCTGTTACAGATCTTTGTGTCATCTGCAAAGAGGCATACCTTTCCTTCCAGACCCTCTGCAATGTCACGTTAAAGAGGACTGGACCCAGTACTGAGCCCTGAGGTACTCCACTAGTAACCCCCCTTTCTTCAGAATGTGTTCCATTCACTATTACCTTCTGTGTCCTGTTGTGCAGCCAGTTTGCTACCCAGGCTACCACCCTGGAACCCACTCCCAGGCTGGCTAACTTGACCATTACTCTTTTGTGCTGGATTGTGTCAAATGCCTTGCTAAAGTCTAGGTAGACCATATTCACAGCCCCTCCCTGGTCTATTACTTTGGTCATCCAGTCAAAGAAATCGATTAGATTCTTCTGACATGACCTTCCTGCTGTGAATCCATGCAGCTTTGGGTCCTGTGCCCCTCTGGCCTCTAAGTACTCAACAATTCTTTCTTTCAGAAGTGATTCCATCATTTTCCCCACCACTGAGGTCAAACTTACAGGTCTGTAGTTTCCTGCTTTTGCATACACGCAACTGATATTAGATGAAGATACTGAAAACTATCATGAACTAGAAGCTGAATTAAAGGCAGCTAAGACAGAAGTTGCAGGATTTAGAAGTCACATGGACTTTAACCAGCTTGATAGAAATCTTAAAAATAAAATTAAAAAGCATGAGAAACAAATAATTGACCGAAAGCAGGTCAAATTATTACGGGATGCTGAGGGCTATAATTCAGGAAATCCGTATACAGTTCAAAAAGATAATTGTTCAAGAAGCAGAGGAAGATCAAGGGAGAGAAGCTTTAATAACAGGAATAAAAATAGGAGTCAAAGCAAAGGAAAAGCTAGTGATAAAAATACAACTTTAAAAGAAACAGATGGGGCTGCAAAGAAGAAAAGCAGCAAACAGTTTCTGTTGATGTAACCTCTAATACAGTGCAACCTTTTATGAGCAAAGAGACTGTGCTAACAGATGTAGTAACCAAAGATGAACCAGAAGGGGAAAGAGAGGAGGGAGGGAGAAAGTTCAGGAAGCAAAACATATGTGCTACGGATTCCCAAGAAACTGAGTTACAAATAATAAATCTGAGTGATTTTACTTTAAGTGACTCACAACACTCTCTCTTAGAGTAAAGAACTGAACATTGTGCCATTGCCCCCTATAGACCATTTTCAGATTTGTGTAGATTTATTTAAATTATTTTGAAAAATTAGGTTGAAACTTTACTTTGCTGATTGTAAAAACATGGGAGCAGCAAACATGGGCTATATTGAAGGGCTAATACAGCAGTAACAAGTACTTGATGAGAGTTTGGATTTAATCCTGACAGACAAATTTATGTTGGGGGATCATGAAGAAATGGAAAGAACTGAAGATTTAACCTCAGCTAGTGTTGTGGAAAGCCAATATAGATGAACTTTTGGAGCTTATTTCAGAAAGCGAGGATCCAGACAGCTGTCAACCGGGAATGAGATCAGCTGAATTTACCACAATGTGGAACACTTTGTTTAAATGCAGTTCTGACTTTATTCCTTTAATAATTAATAATAGCATAAACGTCTTTGAAAGCACGGTGTTATTTAAGGTAAGACAATTACTAGATAAATCAGACCAAAGGAATGAAGTAAAAAATCTAACTTTTGCAGAAAGAACAGCATCAAAGCAGCTTTCTAGTGAACCCAGGATTGTTATTAAAAAGGCTGACAAAGGTGGGAATATTGTCTTAATGAGTTGCAATAAATATAAAGAGATGGTAGAAAAGTTAATATTTGATGTTAACAACTATAAAAAAACTCAAGGGTAATCCAACTTTGCAGTACAGAGGGTAGTTATGTGGATTATTGGATCAGGCAGTGCAGAGTGGGAGTATCAGTAACAATGAATTTAAACATCTATACTGTGAATTCCCAGTTGTTCTCACTCTGTACTGCCTACCCAAAATACACAAGAATCTATTAGAGCATCTAGGGAGACCGATCATCTCAGGGGTAGGCCCAGTAACAGAACACATTAGTGAATTTCTTGATTTATTCCTTCAGTACAGCATGATAACACTGCCATCATACCTGAGAGATACAGGAGATACTATCCAGAAATATAAAAGTATTAAATGGGAACCAACATATTTGTGGATATGTATTGACAGAGAGGCATTGTATACTTCAATTCGACATGTAAATGGAGTTTAAGCATCTAAGTATTTTTTGGAACGTGATCAGAGAGAGACAGTTGCACCAGTGGCCTTTCTAGTAGAAGCTTTAGAGTTTGTGATAAATCACAGCTATTTTGAATTTAATGATGAATTTTATGCCCAGATATGTGGCATAGCTATGGGGGCCTCAATGGCCCCTTCATATGCTAATCTTTTTATGGGATTGTGGGAACAAGAACACCTACTAAATCAAAATGTGAATCCATATTTTCAGTATATCGTGAAGTGGGGGCAATATATTGATGATTCTTTATGTATTTGGACTAGGGTGTAGAAAAAGCCGAAGAATTTGTCAAGTGGCTCAATATTAATACACTAAATTTTAGATTCACCTCAGTCATGCATGAAACTGCAATTGATTTTTTGGATATTACTCTGATGGGAGGTGATGTAACAGGCAGAATAAGTACAAAGAAAAAAACTTCCACTAATTCTCTTCTAACAAATGATAGCTGCCACCCACACAAGCTTAAAAAAATCTAGTTATTATGGACAGCTGATTAGACTCCGTAGAAACTACTGATGATGTGGAATTTTATAGACAGGCTGATGAATAGCTGCAAAGGTTTAGGGGAAGGGGTTATGCATCTGCAGTATTGAATGCTGCCTTGACCAACGTACATAATAAAACACAAGCAGAATTACTAAGCTGGAATACAAAAAAACTGTAAAACAGACATCATAAATGAGAAAATCACATGCTCTCTGGAACATGACAAAGTTTCTGGGGAAGTGGGAAATGTGGTTTGGAGATGCTGGGATATGTTAAAGGGAGACCTTAAAAGACATTCTACCAGATGTAGGAAAGCGCCAACATTTGGCCCGCTCTCACTCTGTAATGATTTCTACTGCTTGTTGTTAAGTTTTGCACTGCCTGTTAAGAGTTAGCTTCTTTCTGCTTTGACAGTATTTTAGCTAGTAATTGTACCACATTTGACTGTTCTGTATTGCACTGACATTGAAACAAAAAATTGTATGATTCTGCTGCTTTTCACTACTTGTGCCCCTTCTGCTATTTCTGCCTAACTCTGTAATTTCTGCACCTCTCTCTGGCCACCCTCTGGCACACCTCCCCCTTGTATCCTTCCATTGTTCTGTCTCCTATCCCCTCTGACTTCACTGTCTGCTTCATTCCACATTCGCCCCTGTCTCCACTCCTCCCGTGGTGCAAAGGCAGGTGAATTGTTCTTTTGCTCTGACCGCCCCCCAGCTACTCTCACTGTGTAACTTTCCTCCTGGACCCCTACGGCCTCCCCCTGCCCCCTGATTTAACACCTGCGTCACTGTCCCTTTGTCTCCTTGCCACATAACTGTAACCCTTCTCTCCTCTTCTCCTCCAGACTACGGCCCCTGACTCAGGCTTGATTTTCTGCCACTGGAGCAGCCGTGGCTCGAGAAGCCAGCCACCCACCCTCGACACCTCCAGAGACACCCAGGAGCTCCACAAAAGCTGGGTAAGACTGCAGAGTGGCGGGACAGCTAAAAGAAGCTCCCACTGGCTAGCGCTGTCCTCAGCCACCTGTGATTGGACTTGGCCTTTATGCCTTGCTCTCCGATTGGACCGGCTTACTAATGCTACCCTGGGCTTCAGCACCCATTGAATCTCATGGGAAAGCCCTGAAATTTTGCCCGCTCTAACTCTGTAGTGATTTCTACTGCTTGTTGTTAAGTTTTGCACTGCCTGTTAAGAGTTAGTTTCTTTATGCTTTGTCAGTATTTTAACTAGTAATTGTACCGCATTTGACCGTTCTGTATGGCACTGCCATTGAAACAAAAAATTGTAAGATTCTGCTGCTTTTCACTTATTGTGCCCCTTCTGCTATTTCTGCCTAACTCTGTAATCTCTGCACCTCTCTCTGGCCACCCTCTGGCACACATCCCCCTTGAATCCTTCCATTGTTCTCTCTCCTATTCTCTTTGACTTCACTGTCTGCTTCACTCCACATTTGCTCCTGTCTCCTCTCCTCCAGTGGCACAAGGGCAGGTGAATTTTTCTCTTGCTACTGACCGCCCCCCTCCTCAGCTCCTCTCACTGTGTAACTCTCGCTCCCAGACCCCCTGTGGCCTCCCCTACCCCCTGATTTAACACCTTCATCACTGTCCCTTTTTCTCTATGCCACATAACTGTAACCCTTCTCTCTCCTCTTCTCCTCTAGACTATGACCCCTGACTTAGGCTTGATTTTCTGCCACTGGAGTGGCCGTGGCTCAAGAAGCCAGCTGCCCACTCTCACCTACCTCCAGAGCCACCCAGGAGCTCCACAAAAGCTGGGAAAGACTGCAGACCGGCCGGGACAGCTAAAAAGAAGCTCCCATTGGATAGCACTGTCCTCAGCCGCCTGTGATTGTACTTGGCCTTTATGCCTTGCTCTCCAATTGGACCAGATTCCTAATGCTACCCTGGGCTTCAGCACCCATTGAATCTCGTAGGAAAGCACCAAAATGTTATGCTCACTCCCCAACCCCCCTCCTACCTTTATTAAATAGACCCTAGATCCTTCTCCTTACTTCAGCCACTCCCCTAGCTCTACACCATTGGACCACTATTCTAGTACTTTCCCTCTCCTTTTGCCAACTCCAGTCTTCTCCCTTTCTTCTCACCCCTCTGTCTAGTCACATCTGTGATCCTCCCCTACCCTCCACTCCATTCCAGTGCCTGCTGTCTTCTGTTTCCAGGCCTCTTATTTCTGTCTCTCTTTGTGCCCCTCTGTTGCCCACTCTTCTCCTGCCTCCCTTAGCCACTGGCTCTACCATCCCGACATGCTGGTGCAACTTATCATTCTCATGCCGATTCCCACTCTGCTACATCCCTGGTGCCTGTTACCCCGGCCCCCCCAATTATCACCTTGACCTCACCCTCTTCCAACTAGGCAACCACTCTCATATGCCGCTCTACACCCCTTTACCTACCACTGATACTAAATGGCTTCCTCTAGGAACCCAGTACAGAGGTTCCTGGCCTCCCCCACCTCCTCTCCCCCACTTGGTCTATACAACACTTTTCAGGGACAAACACTGGCAACTCCTTCAACCAAACAGCAAGGTACAGTCCCGCAAACTCTCCGTCAGGGACCTACGCCTATGTTCTCTAAAATTACTGCTCCTCCTGCTACTACTGCCTGGAAACATTCACCCTAACCCATGGCCTAAAACTATTGACTCAGCCAACAAAGTTAACCACCCAGGGGCACTCTCATTTGTGACTGAACATCTGTAGCCTCCTCCCAAAGCTTGATGCCTTACAAGTCTTCACTAATCAGCATAAACCCGATGTCCTCGTGATTGTTGAAACCTGGCTTACAACAAAAGTCCCTGATTTGGCAATTGCCTTACCAGGCTACACTGTTTTCAGGCTTGATCAGCAGGCCAAAAGAGTTGGGGCTGTGCTATATACCTCAAAGAGTCCCTCCTGGGCCACCCCCTAACCTCTCCACCCACTGATTCATCTGCTCAGATCCCCCAATTAGGATCATCCTTGGAGCCTATGGAAAAGTCCTCACTATTGCTGCCATCTACATCCCTCCTAAGGAGCAAGTGAAAAGTCTCAATGCTGCTCTTGACTTCATCCCAGCACAACCATCTGGAACAGAGCTCTTCATGCTTGGCGACTTTTACATCAACTGGTTTGCCCCAGATCCTGGTGGACTCAAGGATTCCATCCCCGCTGTAAACCTAACCCAAATGGTCACCTCCCCCACCAGGCACAACTACTGAACCAGGACCAGCTCCCTACTAGATTGGGTTCTTACCAGCCACCCTACCCGCATCTCCAATATCTCCATCCTACCAGACTCTCTTAGTGATCACTCTCCTGTTATCGGTGAATGGTCTAACAAATTCTGCAAACCCCCACCATCTGTCATCAATAGCAGATTCCTGCCCTGTGGTAACTTGAACCTCCTCAAATCCTACCTCAGGCAGCTGAACTGGCCACCTATCTACAAAGCTACTGATGTTAACTCGGCCTTGGATTCCTTCATCTCCACCTTCAACTCAGCCTGTGACATCTACACCCCCCACAAACTACATAAAGTCAAGACACTATGCAATCTCTGTCTCACCGCAGATTTATTAGTGCAGTTAAAATCAAGGGGCCACCTCTGGCAATTGTCCCTAGACACCGGGACACCAACAGATATCCAGAACTATAAACAGGTGCATAATGACTGCACAAAAGCTATTAGACTGCACAAAAGCACCCACTATAGGGATGCCCTCACTAATAACCTGGGGAAACGGAAGAGTGTTCTAGAATAACATCAAAGAAGTGACAGAAAAGCAGACAAAAACATCCCCCACAATGCTTGTTACAGATGGAGAAATTACTCTGGACCCTATGACAATCGCAAACACCTTTAATACTGCATTCACAGATCTCAGCTTAGTTCTCCATCCTGACTTCTTTGATAAAATCAATACCTCTGAAAGCATTACTAACACTCCACACTCTCCATCACTCCCACCTTTCTACTTCAAAGCAACCAAGAAGCATGAAGCCTACAAGTACATTAGGAAGGCAATAGCCAATTCAAGAAATAACGGGGACTCTCTGGACCTAAAACTACTGTCCCTTACTCTCAACAAAGTTATTAGCCCTCTCACTAAAATCTTCAACCTCTCCCCTAGCCTTAGCCAGTTCCCAGACAGATGGAAATCTGCAATTGTTACCCCGATTCACAGAAATGGCAACAAGACCAATCACACAAACCACCGACCAATCTCCATGCTACCACCCCTCTCAAAACCTCTCAAATGCCTCATCACTGACCAGCTCTCTGACTACCTTGACAAGCACAACATCTTCTGCACACAACAGCATGGCATCAGAAAGGGGCATAGCACCACATCTTCACTCTTGGAACTAACTGGAGCCATCCACAGTTCACTGGACAAGGGTCACCTAACTGGCTCTGTTTTCATAGATTTAACCAAAGCCTTCAATACAGTTCATTACAGTCTGCTGTTGGACCAGCTATCAATTTCTGGCTTCTCCCCTGTTGCCACAGCATGGTTTAGAAGCTACCTGGAAAACAGAATGCAAAGGGTGAAAATTGCTGATGTTGTCTCCAATGCTATGTCAGTCCACTCAGGAGCTCCCCAGGGTTCTATCCTTGGTCCCCTCCTATTTTCATTCTTTCTAAATAAACTCCCACAATCCTGCAGAGAACAAATTATTCTCTATGCTGATGTCGCCGTAATTCACTACTCTCATAAGGACCCAGTATCCCTGCAAAATAATCTTCAGTGTGGTTTTGCCTCTGTGGAGAACTGGTTCAGCAAGCAGAGACTCATTCTTTACTATAAGAAAACAAAGACCATGCTTTTCAGTAATTCCCACAATAAGCACAGACCGCCACCCCTGAACAACACTAACTGACTTGGGACTACCCTCGAACAAGTTCAAACCTTTAAATATCTAGGGATCACGCTAGACAGTAACCTTTCCTATGGGACACACATTGACAACGCTGCTAAGGCTACCAATATATGTCTTGGCCTTCTCTACAGGCACAGGTCTTGCCTTATCCCAGCAGCCCTAGGTATTGTAGTGCAAAGCTCCATTGTCACCATAATAGACTATGGCCTCATTATATATGGATCAACTATGCCAACTGCCCTCAGACGCATTTCTACATCACTCAATAAAGCCTGCTGACTTACTACAGGATCCCATCCACTAACCCATACTTGTGATCTTTATGCACAAACTGGCTGGCTCAAACTCTCCACTCACCTAAAATGCCTAACCTGTACCATGGCTAGGAAGATATCCATGGGTCTCACCCCTCCTGGGGTCCAATCTCTCCTCTGCACAAGCAATAACCCCCGTTGCACCAGATTCTCAACTCTTGAAGGTCCCACACCACAGAACCTCCCTGGGTCAATGATCATTTGCCTATAGGGTCCCATGCTGGCTGAACAGCCTCAACACTGAGGTCACCTCCACTCCCTCACTTGGACTATTCCAAACAAGGCTCCAGCTTTGCCTCACTGCTTCAAGCACCTGTGACTGCCACACCTAGCCAGCCCTCCATTTCCATATCATTTGTCCTGTAGCACCTTCTCAGCACTTATCTCCTCCACCCCTTCCCCTTTCCTCCTTCCTCCTCCACCACCACCACCTCCTATCCATGCTTACAGCACTTCTCTTCATGGCGACAATCACCTCTAGCAGCTCAAACCTCCACTGTCCCCCCTTTTACCGCCTGTACTCCCTCCTCACCCTACCTGTTATAGCCATAAGTTTGCATTGTACATTCATTAAATGGTGTGTCTGTTCTGTATTTTCTGTATGAAACTACATTTGCTCTGTTATGTACTGTTCTTTGTCTCTGACGTGGAACCTTTGTAAAAGAGCCTTGGCTCAAAGGTAATTGTAATCCTAGATTGAAATAAATAAATAAAATAAATAAGACACACTAAGAATCACCTTTAGAAGGACTGCAAATTTAAAAGAAAAACTGGTTAAAAGTCAGTTTTTCAAGAAAGAACCACCCACAAGCACATGGCTGCCTAGTAAACCAGTGGGCAACCACAAATGTAAGAGGTGCAATGTGTGCCAGCATATGGTCACTGGCAAGGAGCTAACATTACCAAATGGTATATGTATCAAGATACAAGATTGTATATCCTGCACCATTACATTCCTTGTATATATTCTTTGGTGTAGCTGTAATTTATACTGCATAGGAAAAACAGTAAGACCCCTAAAAGAACAGATACAGGAGCATGTACATTCTATTATTAATCAAAAATTAGACACACCAGTAGGTCGACATTTCTTTCATGTACACAAATCTGATGTTAGCAGCTTCAGATTTTTGGGAATAGAACAAATAAAATGCCCCCAAGAGGAGGTGACAGATCAAATTTGTTACTACAAAAGGAGAACTTCTGGATATTTAAAGCTGAAACAGTTAGTACCGCAGGTCCAAATGAGAGATGGGACCTTAAACCTTTTTTAAAGTATAAGAATTGAATTGAATATCTTTTGGATACTTCTCTCTTGCACAATTTATTTGAATATGTTAATTTGCATTTTTCTAATATGTAAATAATTTCTGCTAAACTTTGTTTTTTTCATTTTTTTCTTTTCTTTATGTATGTGTTAAATATTTTCCAGCATAGATGACCTGCATGAATTTATGGTTCATGATCTTGATACAAAGGTCTTGGGCAGACCTCACAAACAATTTAACTCTCTCTATTGTCTTCTGTCAGTAATTTGAAGTTAGGTAGTAGGTAAAATTCCACATTTTTTTGACTTCATTGTTAAATGGATGTTTATATCTATTTGTCATGGCCCCTATTAGATCTACAAATTAATAGAGCTTCAATGTATCTCAGGTATGGAGAACCTGTTTAGCCAATAAGAAATGTGATTTGAAATAATAGGTAATCATAGCCAATAATGAGTTAAAATTAATAAAATATCAAGGTCCTTGTATCCTGTACTGTATATCTTTGCCATTATAAGAGAATGCATTTTGTTTACCATAAATAGTTCATGGTGTGTTGTTTAGTACATATAAAATGAGTAATTTAAGAAGTTATGACAAACAGACATGATTTGATATTTTTTAATGAGGTTTTTAAGAAGTTATTTTGTTAATAGGTGATTGGTTGCTTAATAATGAAGTCACAGCTGTGTAATGGATTTAAATGTGTATTGCTTACCAGGATGTAAAATGCCCCTTTGAAGGCACTAAGAAAAGGCGCTAGGGGCTCTCACAAGGTGGATCTTTGAAAACAACTATTTAGTTGTTTAAACTGTTGTTTTGGTGTTTTTTTATGTAGTTGGAGCACAGCAGTTCAGGAACATTTTACTTTATGGTTGGGGTAGCCACCCCTCGCACATCAAGCACGGTCTAAGTTAATTTCTGTTTCACTGAAACAGCCTCTCAGGCTGCCAGCCACATGGGTGCAGTGCCTGGGCAGATGGAGACCCTTTTCCAAGATTTGGGGTTTCAGGTTACCCTATGTTTATTTATTTATTTTTATATTATTTAGTTTTTGTTTACTAGGTAAGTGCACTAGACACAGGAGTGGCTAATTTCAGGCACAACCCAGGAGGTTACAACATCACAGGAAAATAGCTCAAATACAATACAGTGCAAGAATACAACATTTAGGGATACAATAAACAATGGATAACAGTTTGTAACAATTGAGGTAATAAGATTAGCATTCCAGTATTCTACATATCAACATAAAGTAAGTGCATTTAGAAGACAGATATTTAGGGATACGAAAAGTGGAGAGCAGTCTGAGCACTTGAAGTGGAGAAAATCATTCTGACCTTCTACATACATGCCATATTAAATAGAAAAGAAATGAAAGTGAGTGCACATATTACAGTGGAACAGTAATATGAGCATAAACTCTACTGCATGAACAGGCTAAAATAAAAGGTTAGGTACCAGAGAGGGGGGCAACAGGTGGTGAGGATAGGAACAGTGAGAAATTGTAGGGAGGGAGAGAGCGAGTGAGAGACACAGCATGGTGGAGATGTGAAAGAGGTAGGGTAGGAGTGAGGGGGGATGACATGCAGAGGTCCTAAGCAATATGTACTATAGGGGTCAATGAGACAGTAGAGGAGTAGGGAGCAAATGACCTAGGGTGGGTTAAAACACTTGGACTGTGATCTTTTATCAAGCAGAGAGTGATGCCTCTCCTTAACAGGTTCTGATCAGAGCCGATATGGCTGTGGAGAGCTTTTGGAATGCTTTTACCCATTATTTCTTTTTTGTGTGTGTGTTATTTCTTTTTCCCCCTCCTACATGCCACATGGCCCACCACTCCTTCAGGCTGCCAAGTTCCCTACCGCTCAACCTGTCCCTTCCTGAACCCTCCACCACACATAGCAGCCACCCCCTTGGTAACCCGGCATAATCCTTCACTGGGCAGGTCCCCTTCCCCCGAGGGGGAAGGCACCGGGGGGCAACCAATGCAAACTTGGCCCCAGGGTCCTGCTGAGGCAGAAGGGCTCCTTCAGGGCATCGATCTTAGAGGAGGACTGGTGGCTGCCATCCAGTCAGCCGTGAAGCGGATTTCCATTTTTTGTGCTGTTCTCCCGCTTGTGCCACCTCTGCAGTGCTCCCGGTCTCCACCAGAGGCCACTGCAGAGCAACACCTTCTCACTACCCACCCCAGGAGAGGAGAGCAGTTCCTACAGATGCTCAATCCTCTCATTCCCCTGCCAGCTCCCATAATCCCAATTCTGTTCCCAAACCCGGGTTGAAGGCATGGCACGAGGTGTGGTGTCCAGCACCTCAACCCTCAGCACCACTGGGTCAGCAGTCTACCCATTATTTCTAATGAATTTGGACAATGCAGATCTATGAAGTGGCAGTTTCAATGCAGACTTCCTTTTACACATTTTTACAATGTGTTTTCCTAGAATATGTCTGCTGATTGCTATATATTTAGCCTGGATATTTCACAGATGAAATTGCTTATTTTCAGAGGTGCTCTACATCTACACAATATTATGCTGCATTGCGTAAACTCAGAACACACTGAAAACAATATTTTACATCTGGGGGGACATATTAAGTGCCAGACTGATGCAGAAGCAGAAAGATGCATTGTGCAAAGAGGGTGCAATGGTCGTCACTGATACAATATTCAAAGAGAATGCACCAGAGATACAGGGCGCATATACTGTACCTGTTGAAAATGTGAACCTGGATGGGAGTCGCAGTGCAGGCAGCCACCAAGACAGGTGCATCCAGGGTACCCCTGACTGAATACCTCCCAGGGGAAATACCTTGCACGTACCAGTATGTGCCACAACCCCCATGGCTGATATTCAGCCCAGGAATGGAAATGAGCTAATTGAACAGGCAGGGTGCAAAGGTGCCTTATGCATGCTCAATACCAGACTATTTGCATGTTGGCACAGGCATGAATGCACCAGAGCAGCTCTCACACTCAAGTCCTGATCCCAATTGCTCCCATGTGGGACACGATCTGAAGTCTCTGGTGGTAAAGTGGCACCCCCCCACCCATTCCACCAGCCATGATCATACTGGAGTCCAGACTTATCGGCTTCATACTGTAGAGACCCCACTCCCATCCATCATAGCACCACAATACACCTACAGTCCATGTCCATAGTGTGGTGGCCTTGTCCACCCTCAACACTGCACAGACACCCCTGTCTGCTCCCTAACCCATCCCATTGTGATGACTGGCACTGTGATGGGATTGTACCACTGTATCAGTGGATGGCAGAGCACTGGCAGTAGGATGCTGGAATGTGTCATACATAGGCATGAGCTGTGTGTGGATGATAACACCCAGTGGCCATACACCTCAGGTGCTTGCATGTGGATCCATCGTCCTGCTGCCATTGTACTTCTCAGTGTGGGTGATGGCTGATGATGTACCCACTCACACAGATCCTAGAACAGGCATGTTACAGTCAGCCTCCCATTTGTTTGTACAATCAGGGAACCATGGACAAACTATCCATAGCTGGAGTGCACATTGCAAATGGCATTGCAGGATACTGCAACCCATGGCACCTGGGATGCCTCAGCAGTCCAGAGGAAGGCATGCTACACAGGGGAATGGGGGAGACTGTGGACTTGCAGTGGTGTATGACATCAGGAAGATAGAACATCGACAAGGCATGCATTGGAGGTATATCAATTCCCTCTTATGGTTTGCCAGGGAAGTACACATGGCTGCATACACTGGTGGATCCATAGCTTGCATAGTGCCCCAGTGCATGGTACGACCACTTAGGTCATTGTGGAGTACAGGTCCCTTGTCTAGGTCCAGCGCAACTGGCATCTGGCCATAGCAAAGTGTGGAGGGCAGTGCCAGTCTCTGCAACAGGTTAGGTATGGGGGGAGCGAGGGTGTCTGTATACCAGGGTAGTGGGTGGGGCTGCCTTTACACTATGAATATGGACCATGGTTTCCTCTGGTGCAGTCTGGTCCAGGTGGCTCTAATCTGTGGAGCTCTTTGGTGATGGAGTTGGATTGATTAGGGATGAGATGGGGGGTACCTCTAGTCCATCAGGACTGCCAGATTGCTGTGCACCTCTGTGCACTTCCACAGTTTGCCTGTGGGTTGCTGGCTGGGTTAGGCCAGCTATTCATGGTCTGACTGTGGGCCATGGTGCTATGGACTGTGAAAGGTGCATTCCCACTGAATATGCCACAGCATGGCATATGCATGGGAACACCACCTCAGCTTGCATGGCATACCATTTGTGCTCACCCTGGCCCATTCCCTTGTGGCTGGAGCATCCTGCATGTTTGAATATCACGCTATGGCACATTGTTGGAATTGCTCGGCACATCTCCCTTTTCTGCTGCGATGCACTGCGCATCTCATTTTAATATGGAGGACCCTGGACTAGGTACCCTGAATAAAAACATTATAAAAATGGTAAAATCATGACCCCACTGAAACCAAGATAGTGCATCTAATCTGGGGCAGCCCGAGTAAATACAGTGCAAAAATGTGTAAATAAATATCCTTATGACAATGAGATGTAGCATCTCCCCTGCGCTATCCAGGATACAAAATATAGGATAAGAAATACTCAGTGCTCCCAGATCCAAATAACCATTTCCTTGTAACAAGCCTTCATTTTTCCTGTATTTTCCCACTAAGGCATAATCAAATCCCTGTAGAATTTTTCATAAGCCACTGGTTCCTTATTTATGACTTTATTCTTTATTATATCAGTAGCCTTCTATCAGGAAAAGAGCTCTGATTTGCTGTTCTTTATTAATACAGTATTATATGTGAAGATGGCCTTGGAATGATTTGGATTTACATGGTATGCATAAGGCATAATGGGGGACTATATGAAATAACAAATATCACACTCATTATTTCATGAACTATACTCAGAATTAGTAATCACAAGTCAGTCAATCTTTCAAAAGATACTAGCAGTGCCTGTAAACAAATGTATTGCAAATAAATTAGACATTTTCCAATATGCATAAACACCAATGCTATTTTTTGTATCTTACATATGTTAGTTTTCAGACAAATTCTCATAGACTTTTTTCTGACCACCTGATGGAATCTTGAATGAGTTAAGTAAATGTTATTATTTTCTTCAAGGCCTTGATCCAGCAACTCAATAAATACACTCAGTACATCATATTATAAAGTGACAAAAAAACAGTCTTCTGTTTCCAGTTGTTTGATCAGGACCTTCTAACCATAAACAATACATTTATGTTCCACAGCATAGAGTTGCAGGTCCAAAACACAAGAAAAACTTAACTGTTGTCCCCTACAAATTTCTCTGTTGTTTTGGCTAACTTTTTTATAACTCCATATGGGAACATAAGGAATTGGATAATTATACAGATGAATTTCTCACTCTTTTGTTTTGCCAACAGTTAATTCATTAGATGAGGTCTCCCTTGCCAGAAGTTTGACTGTTTCTACACCACACACACAAACACACACACACACACACACACACACACACACACACACACCCCTCAGTACTTGGCAGGCTCTTATCTGTTATGTTTGGAAAGCAGTTCACTGAAGACCTGGCATATGTCTGAGAGTGCTTATCAGATAGAGTCTTAAAATGATAAAAAAAAAGTGTAAGTCATTTATTGGGAAAGGGTGACATTTATGAGGTATGAGACTGTCTTGAAAGATAATACATACCAACCGAAGTTAGTAGCAAAACATGTTTAAATGCTAAGCATTTAAATGTGCAAAGTTGTTTTGAAAGGGGTAAACAAATCTCCAGTTTAATAAGCAACCAACATTTAACAAGCTGTTTCAGTTTCCAAATGGCCATATGATAAGCAGCTTAGGGTTATGTCTTCAACATTCTAAAGAAAAAGAAGGGATTATTTTATGTTAGTTGGCATAGTGATTTATAGATATGAAAGGATACATTGTAAAGTGCAAAAAAGGTGTTCCATGATACTCTATTTTCAAGCTACAGACAGCAAGATGGCTGTATGTTCCACCCACAGACATAAAAATAGCATGGTTAAGTGTTAGGTATACTTCAAAGGGCAGCAAGTTCCAGTATCTGGGAGCCACATAGGAAAACCTGTTTTCCCTTTTGAAGTGTTACATCTGGGAATGTAGAGCAAAGAGAGGTCAGCAGAGCAGAGCAGAGTCCATTGGAGGTGGACTGTGGGGAGAGTGCAGCGGTGAGAGAGCTAGGCATACTGAATCTCAGGATCTTGTCTAGAAGGGCCCCAAGAACAAGGAGTCTGCGGACAGTTGGAGAGGGCCAATTTAGGTCTGTATACAGTAGGCAGCAGTGTTTTAACCTCAGGGATGCAGAGGCATAACAACATATATTATTGTAAGTTGTATCCATTTATATAGGGAGGCTTTAGTTGCATTATCATAGATTACAGCTCCATATGCGAGGGATGGAAGAAGGATTCCTCTGGCAATGGCCAACCTAGCTGAAGGGGTGAGAATGTGACTAGTTCTACAGGCCAACCCTAGTTTAGTATTGCTCGCCTTACACATGATGGTAATATGGTTCTCATAGTTAAGGGTTTCATCAAGTAGAACCCCCAGATATTTAAAGCAGTCAACCACTTCCAGAAGGGTACTATTCATACTTACTATTTTGAAGTGATCACGGTAATTTTTTTTATTTGGCAGGTGAGCCATAAAGCATAGCCTGAGTTTTGCTAACATTGAGGACCAGCTTATGACTATTGATCCAGGAGATCCCTAGACAGATTGTGGTAGAGACTAAGCACATTGTCAGAGCTAGTATAGAGAACAAGATCATCAGCATATAGCAGTGATGAGCAGGAGGAGACATTTCCTGTTATATTGTTAATGAAGATCAAGAAAAGGAGAGGTCCTAGGATGGATCCTTGGGGTACACCAACATCAATATCTGTTATGTTGGAGGTTGCAGAGTTGAACTTCATGACGTGGGTCCTGTTGGATAAATAGCCATTAAACCAGTCCACAGACTCTACTGAGAAACCCAGGGATAGGAGGTTGGCAAGCAGGAGGGGGTGATCAATGAGATCAAAAGCCTTCATAAGATCTATAAAGACAGCACCTGTTAGGAGATCCCAATCCATGGCAAGTAGTGTATCACTGGTTAGATGTAGCAGGGCAGTTTGAGTGCTATGGCCTTTTCTGAAGCCACGCTGATTTGTGGATAGGAGGTTATGTTTGGTGATGTGTTCCGTTACCTGTCTAGCAACAAGTTTCTCCAGGATTTTGTTTGACAGACAATATCGATATTGGCCTATAATTAGCTATCTTATCACCTTTCTTAAAGACCAGCATTATTCTTGCCATTTTCCAGATTTTTGCCACTACACCTTCACCAAGGGACATAGTAAAGATTTTAGATAGTGGCCCTGAAATGAAAGGGGCAGCCAGCTTGAGGAGCTTGGGCTCCAGACAGTCAGACTCAACCCCCTTGCTGTCTGATATGGCATTGAGTAATTTGAGGACATCTGTTTTGGATACAGTTTTGAACTGGAATGGTGGCACAGCTGGCATACCTTTTGGGGAGAATGTACTAGGAGTGGAGGGTCAGTGGTATATTTGGAGAGGTCTGAGAAGTGATTGTTGAAAGCATTTGCAATTGTGTGTGGATCTGTGCAATGCACTCCATTTAGTATCATGTCATTTGTAGACTGGGATTGCTTTGAGCCGAGGAAGGTTACGTGCTGTGGTTCTGGTTTTCAGATTTGTCCTTTGTTCCTTTCAGGTCCCCCTATGGAAACAGGAGCAGAGAGATGGCAGGGCCAAGGGAGATCCCCATTTCCCCAGGAGTGGGACTTTCAGGCTGCCCTATGTAATGTGCTGTTTTGGTTTCATCCCCCGTGCAGCCTAGAGAAGAGTCAGCAGGCATTCCATATTTGGTGATAGTAGGAAGTGACAAGAAATGGCATGTTGGGACCCACACTGACACTGGGCCCATGACAGTCCATGAGGGTTGCCTTAAAGGCAGATGCACACCCTGGGAAGTGGGTGGCATTCGGTCATGGCTATTCTTGTGACTGCATATCTTTAACCTTGTCCTATATGTCTTTCCCAGGTCCTCCAAATGGATCAAGCAGATGGTTTGTTAAACACTTCTTCATGCACTGAACGATGGGGAGTAGGGCAATGGCCTGAAGGGAGAAACCTGGCTTTCTCTCAAGCAGGCACACACATGATGTTTGGGTCTGTGAAGCATGTGCTGGAGGGAACTTTTTCCTAGACAGAAGACTGAGGTCACTGAAGAGGACTCTTGTAATTACCATGACAGCATCAGGGTAGAACATCCAGTAACTTGGATAGGCTGTGTTCCACCACTTTGGGGTGAAGGAGGGATGCAGTTCATCCATAGGTTATGGCCTGAGGTTGTCATGGAGGTGCACTGTTTGGTGCCAAGCCAGTTTCCACAATACAACAAGACACCATTGACACAGTGTGACCAGGGTGGGACACCAAGGCCACAGTGCAGTTTAGGAACAATGGTTGGGACTTATCATGGATTCACTATGTTATGTCTTGCAGTCAGTACACCATGTCTTGGAGTAGTTAGAGTGAGCAGCTTGGCATGTCAGACTGCATCTGTCCTGCTGTGGCTTTGGAGTCTGTCAGGGAAATGGTACAAGGGAAAAGGCATAAAGTCAAATTCCTCCAAAGGGCTTCTTTCCCTAGGTCAGAATTAAGTGGGGGATCTGCAGAACCTGAATGCTGGTTCACTGGGTCATGGCCAACCTCATTTGGCTTGACTGTAGGTGCAATGCCATCAGATGGGGTAGGACGCTTGTCCCCAGCCAAATGCCCCCCTTACTCTTTAAGGTTCGGGTTCCAACTAGGAGGTATATCATTCCCTTGGTTCATGCAAGGCTATGGCACTTCCCAGAAAAGGATGCATGGCTTCTGAAACTGGCTTGGGAAAACTCTTACAGAAAAGCCAGCAACGATACAGTGTAGGCTAGAATAGGGAAACCTCTGCACCCATAAAGGGGAATGCACTAGGATTCATGGATGAACTTTTCTGTTTTTTCCCTCAGAGTTTTTTCCCAGGATTCCACCTTCTCCAAAGGGCTATTTGTTAGTAAGGTAATTCTATTTGTATCAATTAGTTGGAGACTTTGTAGTCTCCCAGGAAGATGATACAAGGGGAAAAGGGAGAGAGTCAAATTCCTCTGGATGGCTCTTCTTCCTGGACGGCATGAGGTAAGGACCACAGGACCTGGTTCCCCATTCAAGCAGTTGCGGTCAACTTCATCAGGCTTACCTGCAGATGCAGTGCAACTAGACAGGGTAGGTCACTTGACATCCAGCAAATTGATCCCCTAGTTTTTGAGATTTGGGTTCCAACTCAGGGAGGTACATCATTCTCTCTGTTGGCACAAGGGTATGGCCCTTCATGGGAAGGGGTGTGGATCTTCTGAGGTTGAGTTGGCAAGACACCTAGCTGCACATGTCTCTAAGATATGCATTATGTGATACTTTAGTAAATACATCACTGCATCCATTTGCTCAAAGACTTGTGTGGTGTGTGGTTTGTCCACGGTAGGGGATGTAAGAACCTATCAAGACAATATGGAACAGTTGCAGAAGAAGTGGTACTACAACAAAGCTGACAGGCGACAAGCATTGCAGATGTCCAAAAAGCTTACCTTACTTTGTTCACACATACTAAATCTGAGAAGAAAGAAAGGTGACATCTTATTGATATTTTTCCAGCAAGCAGCATTGGGTAGTGTTCTATTTACTGGTTTTATGCAGCAAACAACTACAGCTAAGGTTTACAGCAGTCAGATTGCTTTTAAAGAAAACCATTCATTCACAGTGTACCAGAATGAGAGTTCTATGTAGTGTACAGGCTTCAGAAGGAAAAAAGTAAATAAGTGGTACTACAAAAAAACAAATTTGGCGGGTAGTTGATGCTGTAGATGTCCATAGCAAAAGCTTGCTGTATTTTGTACACACGGGGTGGGATAGTCAGACTGCACCAGGCTGTGGCGCAAGCCTGGGCGCAGCACAACTGGGATGTGCCAGGGCGCTGACAGGGTGATATTCATCAGTGCTGCACCATGGCTCAGCACCATTGAATATTGCTCTGTGGCCACCAACATTGTGCATGGTGCAGTGGCACTGCACCAGCGCAAGTGGCCAGAGAGGGGCAGGGGGATGCACTAGTGCAAGTGCTGTTACGCTAGGTACATCTACCGCAATATTCAAAGGTGCACATGCAAATGAGGCCATAATGCATGCAAGGCACAAATGGAGCCATTTGCATGTCATTATGGCCCCATTTGCATGCAGGTGCGCCCATCACCGGTGACTTGTGCCTGGCGCCCTGCCAGGCTGCAGCCATCAGGGACCGATGCTCCCTGCACAAGTGGCAAAGTGCCCCACTGCCCAATCGTGGGCAAAAGTATAAAACCAATACACTCCAATATCCGTGGTGGTCCAGTGGACGCTCTTGCATGTCGTGGGCATATGTATAAAATTAAACGTCCTGTATCCCTGGTTGTCCAGTGAACCAATGGGCGACAGCTGTACCACAGTACGCAGTCAGTCGGCGGGTGGCTGGGCAGCTTGTGAGGGGATCTGCCTCCCACAGCTGACCGGGGGAGGGGTGGCGGGGCCCAGTGGGAGGGTGGGGAGGGGGGTACCGCTGGACCACCAGGGATGGGATTTAATCTTTCTTTAGACTTCTGCCCATGATCGGGCTGCGAGTGGTCCACTGGACCACCAGGGATATAGGTCATTTTAATTTTTATACATATGCCCGTGATCGGGCTGCCAGCGGTCCACTGAACTACCAGGAATATAGGACGTTTTAAGTTTTATACATCTGCCTATGATCAGGCTGCGAGTGGTCCACTGGACCACCAGGGATATGGGACTGTTTATGTCCTACTTCTGCTTGCGATTGGGCATGTGGGGGCACTACCCGACGGAGGGTGCCGCCGGAGCTCGGGTGGCCACCCACAGCTGGCAGCTGCAGTGTTGTGCCCTGCAACATGGCAGCTCACCTGTGGGTGGCCTGCTGTTGCTCTTTAATTTTTTGGAACAACTGTATGTGGCGCATGTAGGGGTTGCACCTGCATGAGCTCCGCACATCCTGGGCTGAATATCGGGATGTGCTGGGGTATGCATGGGCACGCCCCCCCTACTTGCGCCGCATACATTACTGATGCACCCCGGTGCATCGGGATTTGTGCCACACACTTTCCCCTTTTGAATATCATGCCGGGGTGCATCAGTGGGTTGTGCATGGCGCAACTGTGTTGCACCATGTGCAACCCTTCTGAATATCCTACCCACAGACTCTAAATCTGAGAAGAAAAAAAATGCTTCAAATTTCTTTTTCTTGTGGGCACCAGTAGGTATGTATTAGCTACTGGTTTTAGCTAGAAACAGCTGCAGTGAAAGTAAACAGCAATGAGCCAACTAGTACAAAAAAATCTATTATTTGCAATGTGCCAAGAGAAGGGCACTACAGATTGCCAGAGTCAGAAGAAAATAAAATCTTGAAAAGATAAAGATGCAGGTTATATATTTTCTCTGCAGATAATCAACAGCTCCAGTATGAGTACTTACCAGTACAGCAAAGCTGCAAGCATCTGCAGATAATACACATAACCAAAGATTGCCTTCAAAACAGTCTACTGAATCTGCAAACAAATATATATATTTTTTTCAGAAGGGACCGGTAGTGCAGGTTTTATTTAGCAGCAGCAGCCCAGCAGCTGCAGCAGAATCTTTGACCAGTCAGCCAACTTGTTGTAAAAAAACAATCCCTTAGCCAACTGTGACAGTCAGTATCAGTTATAAGACACACTGAATGCCGTGCTGAAGCAAAAATGAAATCTTCAAAAATGGGTTGTCAGAATTAGTTATAAAAAGATTTGAACTGTGCTTGAACTATAGTGTTCGAGTTCTAAATTAGAACTCGAACACATGAGGGGTCACAGCACAGTTCAGGATCTTTTTTGGGGGTGCTGTTTTCTTTAGTTTCTTAGCTCAGCTGATGTTGCAGTCAGCAGTCTCCCAAATCCACTACCAGTCATCTTGGCAGCGGTGGTGCAGAGCTTCTCCCAGCTGTGTGTGTGCGTGTGTGTGTGTGTTTGTGTGTGTGTGTGTGTGTGTGTGTGTGTGTGTATGGTCATCATCACATGTGGACAGCGAGCCAAGGTGATGGTGGGAACAAAAGTAAAGGGAATAGATGTCTGCCAGGGAATCAGGATTGATGCTGTTCTGTTGCACTTGTAGGAGGGTCTACTGGGTGTGTGGGTACACAGCTAGCAGCAGGTGCACTGGGTTGGGAACAGGAAAGGAAAACAAGTGCAATGCTGTTGGGGCAGGGATTTGGCAGTCATGGAACTTGCAGTAGCTGGTTGACTGGTGAAAATGGGAAGGGAGGGACTGGGCAGCATCTGAAATTCAGTGCTGCATGGACTTTTTTGTGGGACATAGCTGGAGAGAGAGGTGGGTACATACAGATGGAAGAGGAAGGAGGGACAAGAAGGAACTGAAACTTAAGAAAGTGTAAGGTCGGTGTCAAGGAGAGTGACTCAGGATGGAAATGTCATCAAGCGGGCTCACTATTTACCCAAGGAATGAGCCAAAAAGTAAACTCATGACATGTACTGTGGCTGGGGGCCTTGGTCATGTGATTCAGTCAGAAAACTTGTTACACATATAGACAGATTCAGAGCACTGAGCTAGAAGCTAGCAGTAGAGTCATGAGCAGATGTCTTTTGGGCAGGTGCACTGGTGTGGAGCGGTGGCAGAATGTGTTCTAAATTAAAAAGCACTTGTGTGGAGTGTACTCAGAGGTCTACACACTCTTGAGGCAGGCACTAGAAATGCCTAAGAAAAATGTATTTTTGGGAATGAACAGAAAGAAAAGTGAGAATGCAGGGATTGGGAAGGGACTTGTGGGAAAGGTAGCCAAGCAGTGACATAAAGTTAGGCAGGGACGGACCACTGCTAGTAGTACTTAACTGTCTAGGAAAAACATATGTTTATTAATTCATAGAAAGACAAGTCAGGGATTGGGTTATACAGTAGGAAGTGAGTAAGGGACTATGGTGGCAAGCAGCAGTGGCATAAAGTGAGGTGTTTTGGGGAACACTTGGGGAAGGCTGCTGCTAATGCTTCTAGTAGTGCCCACCTGACTAAGAAAAATATAGTTGTTTTAAATTAAAAGAAAAGCACAGCAGAAATTAGGATTTGGGAAAGTACCGGCAGGTCAAGCAGTAGTGGCATAATTTGAGGTGGGGGACTAGGGAGGGTCTTTGTTTCCTCTCTCTCCCATAAATAGTTTGTGTAAAAGTAGAATTAGATGCTCCCCTCTCCCAGTATATTTTGCATTTGTAATGTATTCATTGAGCACAAGAGGTTCATAACAGCACACAGTGATAGATCCCCAAACGTGCCAGGATTCAAAGTGAGGAGCTGCAAGGAAATACTCTATGGTGAATGCCTCATGGACCACTTGTTAGAAGAAAGCAGGTAACTATCACAATGGGTTCCCTCTGCACCTGTACCCCCCCCCCCCACTGGGGAGGTGAAAGTGGAGAAATTAGTCACTAATGACAGAGCCTCCCTCACTTGAGGTATGAGAGACTATGTAAGTGGGCATGATTTCTGAGGGTGAAGCAGTACACATCAGGCTGTGCCTAAGGCTAAAATACATGGCATTACATTAATGTGCTGTGTTGCTGTTACTGCCTGCAGTGTTATTGTTAGTTACAGTTATTGTTCTTTAGCAGCAGGGATTAACAGGTTTTTCGTACTTATACAAAGCATGGAAGGCACACAATACACTTAATATGCCCTTCTGGCATTGATGGTAGTCCATGTGTGCAATTGATATTACAGAAAGAGCAAACTACTGTACATGGGTGCAGTCCACTATCAGTAAAGCATGTTGTGGGGGCATATATCTTCTATCATTGATACCTTGAAATCGGAGGAAATCAGTTTACATCATGGAATCTAAAGGGAGCCAAAAACAAACAGAAATGGCATCAAGCGCTGCGTCATCTAAAATCTCTTGGAAATCAAACTGCCATACTGCAGGAAACCCAAACAAAAGTGGAACACAGTAATTTATGGCACAGTGAATGAGAAAATTATATAGAACTTCTCAGAGAAGAAGCAGAATAGACCATATTTATAGCCAAACTGCATTATGTAGATGAGGGGGAGACAGAAGGGAAATTCCTGGCCCTCACACTTGGACAGAATGAGGCAGCCAGGATGATACCTGCAACAGGAAAAAGTCAGGGGGCAGACTGCTCACCCAGCTTAGAAAAATACTGCAGATGAGAGATTTGGGGAGTTCTGTGATGAATTATGTGCATACAAGACTCCAGGGCATATTTCAGAAATTAAAGCCTTTTTGGGTGCTCCCAAATTACTTACTGTACCAGACCACCACAAAGAGGCCCTTAGCAGTTTGGTCAACACTGCAGAGGTTCCGATAGTCATCAAAGACCTCAAATTGGATAATGCCCCAGGCCCTGAAGGGTTTTCCACTAAATTCTTTATGGCACTGAAAGGTGAGGTTGCACCACACCTTGCCAATGTTTGTAACTCAGCTTTTGGGAAGGGGAATTAAGATTCAAGCCTGCAGGAAGCCCTGATAATCCTAATCCACAAACTTGGAAGAGATCAAGAACTAATTAATAATTACAGGCCTATTTTCCTGCTGAATCTCAAGATACTGGTGAAGATTCTATCGGCAAGAGCTTCCAAAATCTAAACAATTTGGCAAAGCTAGTGGGAGTGAAACAGGTGGTCTTCATCCAAGGACAATTGTCTCAGGACCACTTAAGAAACCTTAACTATATCAATGCGGTATGTGGGGACTCTGGGATTCCTACAGTTCTGGTGGCCCTAGACACAGAGAAGGTATTTAACATATTTGCTATCTTGGAGGCATTTGGCTTCCTCAAGGAATTTCAAGATTGGGTCTTCCTGTTGTACTCCCAACTGACAGCATGAGTATGCTGTAATGGGTTGAAATCTCTGCCTTCTAGCCTGGGGTAAGGTACATGATACGGTTTACCCCCTGTCCTCTTTACTTTTTAATCTTTATTTAAATCCCCTTACAATAATCATTGTACTAGATCCCAGGGTTACTGGAGTTAAAGAAAAAGAATGCAGATACACCATATCCACATATGTGGATGATGTCATGTTACACCAAGAACACCCAACCGAGTCAGTTACTGCAGTCTGTGAGATTCTTTCCACCTTTGTAGGCTACCTAGTTACAAACTGAACTGAGACAAAACTGTGATTATGCCCCTAAACAGATACATGATGAGAGCAGATATTATGCAATGGGGAGGGGAGGTTTAGAAAAAGTAGTGTGCAAACAGATATCTCAGATGGCTGTCATCATGTCAGCTGTTAGGCATGCTATAGCAAGGCGTTGGATGGGAGAGAAAACTCTGGAAGAGGAAACTCCAAGCTATAAAGAGCAGCTGGCTGTGGCCTTCAAAGCACTCAGAATGTAACAAATGTTGGCCATCATTAAAAGTAGGTATGAAACCTTTGTCTCCCAATTGGAGAGATTACAAGTCCTGCTGCAGCTGCCACCAGCTACATCTGCAGCATAGGATTAGGCCAGCTAGACTTCCCAGTGCTTCCACTGGCAAATGTTTGAATGGTATGACTGAACAAGTACTCTGCATGCAATTAATTCTCTGCTATGTTGTTTCCGTTATTGTTTTTAACAATTTTAACTTGTTTACAGTTCGCCATGCTTTGCAAGTTAGCAAACATTATATTATGCATATGTTTTCTGAGCTGCAGATATGGATGTCTCATGGAATGCCACTGAATGAGTAGATGAATACAATAAAGAATATTAAGTTTAACCCCCAAAAATTTCAAATTACTGACATCATTTTGCCAGTCCCATGCCCATTCTGTAAACTGTGAACCTGGGATGCAATTTGATCTTTTTTTTTAATTATCTTCAACTGCATCACACTGTATAAAGCCAAAACAAAATTTGTGAGTTGAGGTGAGTCACACCATTTCCTAATGCAGGAGTTGTGCACCCATTACAATCACTGGTGCTATTATGGCTGACAACACAGATTAAGCATCTGGCTCTGCTGCTAGTGATTCATGTGTTGGTGATAATGGCAATAGTAATCCTGGTGGGCAGCAAAAATAACCCATATGTTTCTTGTGAAATTGTGATGAAAATACAAATGCCAAAAGAGTCACAATGAACCATTTTAAAGGGAAATCTTTTTAGAAATCTTGTGCATAAGCTGGTGTCATGACAAGAGGCACTATATGAAATGTTGTTCATGTTATTAAAATCCCAAGGACTAGTGGTAAAGAATAGTATAATCGACAATGACTCTGAATCAGACAGCAGCTCATTGTTTTAGTCTGATACTTTAGTGACTGGTGACATATCATCAGTCTCTCAACCTAGCCAAATGAGAGAGTGCTGACAAAGAATCAGGTAGTGCCATTGAAAATAAATCTACAAATGATGGCAATGAGAAGGACAAATCCAGTGAATCCACCACTAGAGGTGTGCGAAAAAAACCTTCCACCGTCAGAACCTCCATGAAAGTCAGATTTTCGCTTCCTCAAAAGTGCAGAAATCAAATTAGCAACTTTCATGGAAATTCTAAGTTAGAATGGTGAAAAAATGTATGAATTGAAGATTATTTTATTAAACTGTGGAGAAAAAAGTTGACAGAACTGGTTACTGAACTGCGGAATAATTACATGAATTGTAGAATAACTCATCAAACTGCAGAAAAAAAATCCTCAGAACTGTTATTCTGCAGTTCATGTGTATTTTCTGCAGTTCAGCCAAAACATTCAGTGGAAAATGGCAAAAATCTACCACACACTTTAGGAAGATTCCAATCTTGCCGATGGTGGAAATTCAGAAAATTCCACAAAATTTCTGAATTTTCACAGAAATTACATAAAAGCGGAATTCACAACTTTCACCCACCCCTATCTACCACTTCTACATAGGATAAAGCTGAAAAAAACTCAAATGCCCACTCTACTAGCACCATGGGTAAAAAAACACATATGAGTGGCCTGGGTTCTCCTTACACAGGTCAAAAACACATGCTACTACAGTTTTCAGTTAACTTCCTAGCATTCAAACCAAGTCTGTCAGTTTTACAGTTCAGAACTATTTTTTGCCAGTAAAACTGATCAATGCAGAGCAATTTGTACCCTCAGTAAAGAAAGTGTAAGCTATTGCAAAGTTGCTACATGTTTCAGCACAACAGCTCTCAAATATCATCTGACGACACATTCACCATGGATTTTTCAGCCACAGACCACGTCCTCCACCTTCTAGACCACCAATGAGAAGGATCAGGATGTAGAAATGGATAGTAAGGGGATCGTGAGATGCACTCACCCTGAGAGGACGTGTGGCTGCTCTGCTCCCTCACCTATGCTCCTACAAATCCTCATTTATTTTTTTGCCACTTTTTATTGACATATTAGAGTAAGAAGAGGCGATACTCTTCAAATACAATGAATCACAGGGTGCATAATACCACACAATTTACATACATGTAAAACATAAAAGCGCAAATGAGCACCTCTTAAATAAACGCCTCCTTCCTCCTCCCTCCCCCATCCCCTCCCCCAGGGCCTCTCGACACCCGGACACAGAGATAAAAAAACAAGAAAAACAATAATGATAGCAGACAAAGCTTGTACAGACAAAAAAGTTTGATACATGGTACTCATGAATAGGCACATACTAAGGGAGACCAGATTTTCTCGAACCTAGGGAGCTGATCATGCAATATTGCAATACTTCTCTCTAGCCTAAGTATGGCTAACAACTCCGATAACCATTCAGAGTAATGGATTCTATTGGATTCCTTCCAATGTCTGAGCACGAGCCTCTTAACTGAAATAGAAATCAGGAAAATATGAAATTTCCTCTGCGTGACAAAGACTTCAGGCATGTATCCTAATATACAGATTTCTGGTTTAAACAGTTCTTCTAGGCCCAGAAGAGGGCTCACGTTATCTTTGATGTCTAACCATAACTGGGCAATCTTAGAACAATGCCAAAATATATGCAATAGGTCTCCTCCCTCTGACCCACACCTAAAACAGCACGAGTCCGGTAACATTTTTAAGTTAAACAGTTTCTGGGGAGAATAATAGATGTTATGTAAAATCTTGAATTGAATTAATTTAAGAGGGTCCTGCTTCAAAAACCTATGACAATTAGACCATATCTGGGCCCAGTCTAAGTCCAAATTAGGAAAAGCACTGCCCCACACTGATGGAGGAGAAAACCCATCTGGAAAAGCCCAGCACAGAAGTACTGCATATATTTTGGATATTGCATGTTGAGTACCCACCAACGGTCTAATACTCTCCCAAAAATCTATCTTAGGAGGTTTAAAACCACTAATTCCTAGCTTCTGAACTATGAGATGACGCACCTGATATACCTTAAAACACTCATTCACCGATAGATTCAACCTATTGAGTATCTGGGGGTCATATAGAGCTTGCCATCCTCGAGAAAAATCTCCCAACCTACTATCCTCTAACCCGGGTAACCATCCATACCTAATTGGCTTCCCTCCAATCAACCAACATGGGCTGCCAATGAGAGGCTGAGACGCATCTAACCTATACTCATATTTCAAAAAGCTGCAGACTTGATCATGAGTCCTGAGGGAAACACCAATAGGGGAAGTTCGTGAGAGAGGTATTAATCTGGGGGGAGAAAACACCAAGGCCTCCTGGTTAAGACCTGATCCCTTAATAATAGAGAGTTCAAGATCAAACCAGAGAGGAACATATTCCTTCTGCTGATCCGGAGTAGAGGAGCCCAGCCACCTGCCGTATTTGTTAATCTGAGCGGCAGAGTAATATAGTGCAAAATGAGGAAGCCATAGGCCGCCATGAGTTTTGGGCGCCGCCAGTTTATTATACGACATCCTTGCCTTCTTAAAATTCCAGACAAAATTGGCTATTAATTTATGTATTCTACTGAACCAGACCATCGGGAGTTGAATATTTAACATAGATAATGGATAAAAAAGCCTGGGAAAAATATTCATTTTTACTATGCTGATCCTGCCCCATAATGATAGAGAAAATTGAGCCCACCTTTTCATATCCAGATCGATAGTCCGAACTAGAATATCCAGATTGAGATGCCGAAGACAATCCTGATTTACAGTTAGGAAGAGCCCCAAGTAGTTAAGAGATTTAGAATTCCAGCCCAGGCCCATCTCAATGATATCTTTTTTTGAAAACCCCATTAGAAAGAGGAAAAACTACTAACTTATCTTGGTTTAGCTTATAATTGGATACTAGGCTAAACTCCTTGATTACATTTAACAGGACAGGAACGGAAGAGACTGGATCTGATAAATAGATCAGGAGGTCGTCCGCAAAAGCGGTAACCTTAATGGTCTGATCCCTCACCTTGATCCCAGAAATCGTGTCATTAGATACAATATACCTAATAAGGGGCTCTAAATAAAGATTAAAAGTAAGGAGATAAGGGACAACCCTGCCTTGTCCCTGCCTTTAACACAAAGGGTTCGGATATAACACCATTACAGGTCACCCTTGCCGTCGGATTCGCATACAAGACCTTAATCCAATCAACAAACTGATCGGGAAAACCTACCCTTAACATCACTCGATAAAGATAGGACCAGTGAACCCTATCAAACGCCTTCTCGGCATCCAAGGAGACCAAGGCCTGGGGGGTCTCGGCCTCCTCAGAGGCCGAGAAGACGTGGGACAATGTCTTAAAATGATCGGCTGAGGATCTACCCCTCATAAACCCCACTTGCTCCTGTCCTATCAAATGAGGCAGGAATTTGCCAATACGCTCAGCCAGAATTTTTGCCAGTATTTTGATATCATAATTAAGTAGGGATATGGGGCGATAACTACCTGGGTTTTCAAGTGGCTTATTCGGCTTAGGGATCAACACTATTAAGGCCTCAAAAAGGTATTTATCCACTTCCTGTCCCGATAAAATATACCGGTATAGGCCGGCCAGCAACGGAATCAGTTGGGTAGACAAGGTTTTATAGAAATTGGGTGAAAACCCATCTGGGCCAGGGGTTTTATGCAATGGTAGAGCTCTAATCGCATCCTCTATTTCATTATAAGTGATGTCTGCTATCAGGACCTTATTATCTACCCCCACCAAACTGGGAATCGGTATCTTTTCAAGGAATTGCTGAATGTTACTCAATGGTGGGGGGGATTGCATACCTCCATACAATACCTCATAATAATCAGAAAAGACACGGACAATGTCCTCTGGGGTGGTTTTAATCAACCCATCTCTACCCGATTTGACTCCTTCAATAAGTCGAGACGCTTCCAGCTGTGCTAACCGCCTTGCTAGCAGCCTGCCCGGCTTCTCCCCTTGGTCTGTGTATACAGCCTGAGTTTTAATGATGGCCAGCTCAGCTTGATCCCCCAACATTTTAAGGTATTCGTCCCTAACCTTAGCTAACTTAATCTCTATTTCCTCAAGTGGATTAGTGACCAATGAAGCCTGCAGTTCCTTAATCGTTCTCAGCTTATCTACCATTAGAGCATTGGTTTCTTTTTTCATAATGGTAGCCTGCCTAATAAGGAGGTCCCTCATAAAAACCTTTAAAGTTGCCCAGAGTATGTCCGGCCTGGTTTCTCCAGTAGAATTCAAAACTAAGAATTCTTCAAGCTGGGAGTTCAGGGATTGGACAACTTTGGTAACCGAAGTAACTGGTTGTTAATTTTCCACCTGTTGCCCCTACCCAAAGCCGATGGGAATGAGATTATAACCTCCACAGCCGAGTGATCCGACAAGGGGGCAGCCACAATCTCCGCGGTAAAGACCCCTTTAAGTAGAACCCGGGAAAGGAAGATGTAATCTATTCTCGAGCCCGACTTGTGTACCGGTGAAAAAAAGGAATATTCTTTGGTTTGTGGATGCAAAACCCTCCACACATCAGCTAGGCCCAACTTAACCAATAAATCGGTTAGAGCTAAGGTAGCCGGGGAGAGGCACATGCGTAGTCCTGAAGACCTGTCTAATGTGGGGTCCAGGACCATATTAAAGTCCCCACCTAGAATTACGGGCAAGTGAGCAAAAGGTAATAGCTTTGGAGTAACTTAGTTAAAAAATCCTGGCTATCCGAGTTTGGTCCATAAACCGATCCCAACAGTACTTCCCTCCTAAATAACTTCCCAACAGTGAATACGAACCTCCCATCCTTATCTGAGATAACCTGATTGGAAACAAAAGGTATCGACCTATGTACTAGAATCGAGACTCCCTTACTCTTTGTGGTACCCTGAGCAGAGAAGATTTCACCAAACTGCCTTTTCCTCAGATTTTTACTTTCCTAGAGTAATAAGTGTGTTTCTTGTAGGAAAGCAATCTTAATTTTAGCTATCTCCAAGTATTTCAGTATTTTATATTGCTTGACTGGCTGCCTAGCTCCCTTAACATTCAACGTACAAAATTTAATACAGGTATCTATCGCCATAGCCTAAAGAAAGGTGTACCCAACTGTCGATTATTAACCCATTCTGTCTGCCCAATGTAACCCCATTCCTTGTGTCTGAAACCCAAACCCTCATTAGTCAAGAGGCCTCCCCAAAACCCAAAAAATCAACCCCATCCCAAAACCCACATAATCCCCCAGATTCCAGCACACCCCCCGCCCCCCACCAACCCAATTCACAATATGGCCCATGACAACAGGGTACATCGCCTTCCCCGCCCCACTCCGCCAACTACTCTGCCAGGACAAGGTATACAAAAAGGTACCGGGGTTACAAGAAACAATTGTGAAAAGGTGATTGGGAAAAAAGAAAAACCCCCCGATACTAGGTAATGTCCCAAACATAATTCCACACATACTTAAGCAAAACTGCTTTATGTCCTAAAGGAGAAGTCCTGAAGTATACTAAAAAGTCCAAACAGGTATGTCCAGAAGAAGGAAGGCCCACAAAAACCGTGTAATCCAGACCCTGAAGAAACAAAAATGTTCCACAATAGTTAAAACAATTGTCTTTTCCACGAGATGCAGCCCTTGAAAAGCCAAATGAAGGACAGACCAGCACTATCTAGAGTCGCCTAGGGGCATTTGCTTCATGAGTCCAAATAACCAAAATGCAGGGCATAACATCCCTTGCAGCTCCGGAATGCTGAGGACGAGGAAATTAACCAGATGGACCTTCCGGTGTACCCGGGTTCGAACCCAAAATAAGAGACAGAAAGTTCCATTTCGCCCAAATAAATCAGCATTGAGACTCCAGAAATCACCATTAATGTGGCCCTTCTTAACTCAAGTGTCCTTAAAGAGATCAGGGAATGCTTCTCTCAAGACTGGCGCAGCAGAATCTGGAGATTCAAAAGATTTCCACTCCTTCCCAATATATACTTGGAGCCTCGCGGGGTATCCCATCCTGAACTTCACTCCTGCAGGAATCAGCTTCTTGACGAGAGGATGATAGGCAGCTCTCTTCTGTCTGACTGTTAAAGGAAGGTCCTGAGCGATCCTTAGCTTGGTACTGTCCCAGAATATATCTTTATCCTCCTTCGCCTTGGAAATCAAAAGTTGCTTTTCCTGGTAGTTCAAAAATTTAATTATAAATGGCCTTGGTGGGTGATCAGATGGTGGTAATGAAGCAATGCCCTGTGTCCCTCTCGATGATATATTTAGGCCCATAAGGGAAAGGCCCTGCTATTTCTCTGCCAACTTCTGAGCAAATGCAATCGGGCTATTGGCCTCAGCTTTTCAGGTAACCCTAGAATAACGGCGTTATTAGACGACTTGACCTTCTAGATCCTCCACCTTATTTTCTAATTTCTGGATTTTCTGTGTTAGTTTGATTACCGACGACTCCATCGTGTCTTTGCTTTTTTCCAACGAGAAGACCCATGCCTCGGTATCTGTAGCTCTTCTGGATAAGTCCTCTATAGCTGCATTTATATTTTTAACTACGCCAGCGACTTTCAGAATCGTTATTTTAAGAGGGCCCATCTCATCCAGAAACTGTGCCAGGGTAAGTGGTTCTACCGTGTTGCTGCACACACTCTCCCCGTGACCCAGCTCAGAGGTCGAGGCCTTAGGCTTTTTAGCCACCTTCTCGGGTGTTGCAGGCGGGGTGTGTTTCGGGGGCTGCTTGCGCATATCTGCCTCCATAAAACTCTTCACGGCACACTATTCCAACGTTGCCCTGGACAGATCGATCGATCGCTTACTTCTAAATGGGTATCTTTAATCAGAATAGCGGAGTAGAAGACGACGGAGCTCAAGCGGACCCAGCTACTCGGTCTCCCGCATCATGTGACTCCACAAATCCTCATTTAAGCAACCACTACATAACAAAAACTCTCTGCTTACTGACATTGCAACACCTTACAGTCTGGTGAGACTTGCGATCGACATTTCTTCTGCGGAAAAAGCATATTGAGACCTAATGGAGGTGGAAATGTGTCAAGGCCTCCCTGCTCTTATGCCTCCTCAAACACCAGACAAAATGGCAAAACGGGTGAAAACACAGGCCGCAGCTGCAAGCCAAAACTCAACGCTGGCTAACAGTCCTGTACCGCTATCGGAAGATAGGTTTCTCACTGAAATGGAACCACTCAAGCAAGCCCTTCTGGAGCTCACCACAGAACTTAAAGGCATGAAGACTGAATTAAAGGAAACAAACATAAACGCCTCCGACATTTCAGCAAGAACTACTTCACTAGAAGGCTGGCAATCATGTCTAAACCCCGACGAAGTGGCACTCAGACAGAAATTAAATAAGGTGGAGGCTAAACTTGAAGACCTTGAGGGTCAAAACAGGAGGAATAACCTAGTCATATTTGGCTTGCCTGAAGAAGCCGAAGGATCGTCCACAGTGCTCTTTACACAAAAGCTCCTGTTGAAAATCACTGGTACTCCACCATATGCTACCACATATCATGTGGAACTGGCTCACAGGTCACTACAACCTTGACCCCCTGTTGGAGCCAAACCCAGGCCATTCATCATCTGACTGTTAAGTTACATAGATTGGCAACACATATTATCTAAGGTTAAAGAGCTGCAGGAGATTAAATGGGAAGAGACCCCCTTGAGAATCTCATAGGATCTACTGGTAGCCACCAAGCAGAAGTGAGCTGAATACCATCCATCAGTAACCAAGCTGATTGCTGCTGGAATAAGATTCAAAATGATATACCCTGTCAAATTATTGGTTCTGCATCAGGGAAATTGGAAATAATTTGATAATGCAGGACAAGTGGCAGAAAATCTTGCTATCATGTTCCCTGACCTATTTGCACATTGTGAATCCTGCTATTTCAAATATTGTGTAATGAAAGGAACTGTCATGGTAAACATTTTGTCAGAGAATCTGTAGATACTCATTGTGGACACAACGATAATTTCAAGAGCTGGGGAGGCTAATGGATGAGAAAAATGAGCACATCGGCTTTTCCTGAACAGACTTTTGATTTAGTAAGCAGAAACATCCTGGTGGTGATCTGGCGGAATTGCTCATCCGACGGCTGGTTTGTAAAATAAAAGAGTTTGCCTATTTGGCTTGGTTTTTTTGATTTTTGGTTTTCCTGCTTGGTGTTGAGTGCAACGAACCAATATTGGAGTGGTGGCTGTGAAGTGAAAACGGGAAGATGCTCTCTGGTGCGGTGGCTAGACTCCTCGATCACGCGCAAGTGCGTGTGGGTTTCTCTGTCAGCAAGAAGCTATTACGGCAACGTGTTGTAAGAGACCGGACACAGCAATGAAATAACAACTGGCCAGTATCTGCACAGACAAGTCAAAGATACAGCTCTAGGTCTGGACTTAAAAATATGCTAGTGCTTATTTTTTGTTATTTCTTTTATTCAGTGTTTTTATTCAGACCTTCAAGTAAACCGGGCATGCTAAGCCCTGACATACAATTTACCAATAAGCTTTGGATGTCCCTAAGAAATGATGAGGGGATATGTTTTTCTTTTTTATCTTGTATTACATGCATGTGGTCTAAACTGATTAAGGAAGATGAATGTTCCATATGGGAATAATTGAAGCATTACATGTGTAAGTTTCTAAATTGATATTATTGTAGGCATGCAAAGTAATGTGGATTGATTTCATGTGCTATTACATGGTATAGCTCACCCCTGGAGTTTACTTGGGGATTGTGGTGTTGGGATGCAGGGGGTTTTCTTTAGGGGGGAGGTGAAGGGAGTAGAGATGTGCTGTATCATCAGGGCAGAAGCAGACACATCATTACAATCGGGGGAAGAGCTCCCACTCTCGACTCCAGGGTTATGGGTCAAGATTTTCTTCTTCTTTATTTTTATTATATGGGGCTCAGTGAATTATTATTTTGGATTTTCTTCAAGAGGAAATGTTATGTTGAGAAGGGTGGAGGATTTTAAAGAACTGGGCGGGATGGGGACTGCCATAAGTAACTGGGTTTCACTGGATACACTTTTGTTACTATCATATGCTCCTGTACATGAGGTTATTAGTTTTCTGGATGTTCAACTAGAATGACGGGATATAATTTCTGTTCATGTAATGTCAAAGGGGCTCAGACAACTGCCAAAAGAACTAAAATACTACTGCATCTCCATAGTCTTCAGGTGGACATAGCCTTCCTACAGGAGACGCATCTCCTGTCTACTCAAATTAACATTTTTCATAGATGCTGGGTAGGACAGGCTTTTGGCTCAGGTCTGAACTCTCAACAAAGGGGAACTGCCATACTTATTGCAGGGAAGATACCATTTCATTTGTTACAAGACGTGTCGGATCCTGAAAGTCTCTATATTATTATTAGGGTGATCTTGGGACATTCAGAGATGATTCTAAGATCTATCTATGGTCCCAACACAGAGAACCCTAAATTTTTTATGAACTTAGTAACAATACTGGCTACATGGTCAGTGTTGCCAACAGTTCTGGGGGACAATTGGAACCAAGTCCTATTGAATAAATTAGATAGATCAGGTAAATCTAGACCCTCTCTGTCATCAGGACAGAAAACCCTGCATGAGTTAATACATTCATTAGGTCTTACAGACCCCTGGAGAATAACCTACCCTGAGAAGAAAGAGTTCTCATTTCATTCTCTCCCACATCACTCATTTTCACGCTTAGATTACTTTCTTATAAGTGTTGAACACCTCCATGGGGTGGTATCAGTTTTTTACTCCTCTAAGATTTTTCTGGATTACCACGTGGCACAGCTAATATTAAATGTTGCACCTAATGTTCAAAAGAACAAATTGTGGAAAATTAATAATCAACTCTTAAAATCTGAAGAAACCACTCAACGTTTGCAATTTTTTATTTCAGACTTCATGGCATATAACTCCCCATCTATGTCTAAAATGGATATTTTATGGTGCATGTTAAAATGTGCTTTAAGGGGAGAATTGATCCGTATAGCCTCGAAGCATAAAAAACAACAAAACCAGACCCTTTCCTCTCTATTCAATCAGATCACAGTAGCGGAAGCTAACTTATCAGCTTCATCCCCGGAAGAGGACTGGAAGCAGTGGAATCCTTGCGGGCACAATACAATTTATTGTTAGCCAAAAAAGCCGAATTTCACATGCTTAGATCCAAAATCTCCTACTTTGATCAAGGAGAAAGAGCTGGGAAGCTTCTGGCCCTCCAGCTTAGGTCTCAAACATCAGACAGAATTATTACCTCTGTTTACTCCCCATCAGGTAATATTCTCACCTCCCCCATGGATATTAGTAAAGCCTTTTGAGACTATTACAATTGTTTATATACAATGCCCACCTCTTCCTTTTTGCAGCAAATGTTAGATTCCTTTATGAGTGGTATTAATGTCTCAACATTCTCTGAATCCCAAATTCTTATTCTAAAGGCCCCTATAACAATTAAAGAAATAATTGATGCCACTGAATCACTCCCCTTAGACAAAGTGCCCGGCCTCAATGGTTATTCCTCAAATTTTTATAAAGCATTTAAAAATATATTAGCACCTATTCTCCTAAATACCTTCCAATACCTTTACACTAATGGTGTATCTGATTCTTCCCTTACCCAGGCCACTATAATAGTCCTTCCCAAACTGGGCAAAGACCCTCTGCTCATCACCAACTATAGACCCATCTCCCTTATTAATGTGGACTTAAAAATCCTTGCCAAGAACATGGCATTAAGATTGAACCGAGTCTGGGACTCACTGATTGGTCCTGAACAAATGGGATTTGTTAAAGGCTGCCTTTCCTCTGATCATCTTCGGAAGGTGACTTAACTTTTTTCTGTGGCCAGGGACTCCCTGACACCTGCTGTTTTGGTGTCCTTGGATGCAGAATAAGCTTTTGATAGGGTGTCATGGGACTACCTCTTTGCTTTACTTCCTAAATACGGTATTCCTCAGGAATTTATAAATTGGGTTAAAATACTTTATTCTTCTCCCTCTGCAAAAGTCCAGTGTAATAATGTACTCTCCACTCCTTTTCTTTTAAAACAAGGGACACGGCAAGGTTGTCCTCTCTCACCCTACCTATTTAATCTTTTTCTAGAACCCCTTTGTAAGGAAACTGAACTCCTCTTCTTTAATTTTGGGTATTAAGATAGGTGATACGGAATACAAGCTATCTGCATATGCGAATGACATTTTACTACACGTTTCATCCCCTTCACAATCTCTCCCAGCAGCATTCACAATAATTTCTCAGTTTGGCTTTCTCTCCAGTTATAAACTGAATTTAGAGAACACAGAAGTCTTTCCCCTTAATAAATATTCACAGAAGGCAGAAATTGCAAATCTGGGTTTACAATGGCACACAGACAAACTTAGATACTTAGGAATTAATCTCCATTCCTCACCCTAAATGATGAAGAAACTCAACCTGGACACCCTTGTTAACACTTTAAAAGAAGATATCAAACGCTGGTCTCAACTACCCTTGACCCTGTGGGGCAGAATGAGTACAATAAAAATGAATATTCTACGTTGTGTACTATATCCATTACAAATGTACAACTGGGGCCTGCCGAACTCTTGGTTCTTGCAATTGCAAAAAATTGTTAATTCCTTTTTATGGGCAGGTAAAAAGTCTAGGCATAGCTATATTAAACTTACCCATCAAAAGATAGATGGCAGTTTACAGGCCCCAAACTTTTATTTATATTACTTAGCGTTACGCCTAACAAGGCTGAGGTATTCGTTAGCTTCCCCTAACTCCTCTGCTGAGTACCACTAATGTCCCCTCTGGTTAGATATTGAGCATGCCTTATGTTTAACACAGGAAGTGAATCCCAGGGCCCTTCCTTTTCTTACGAGGAGGAATTTTCCCAACAAACTAAAGGACTCTGCACTGGGCGCTATGCTTGAAATACAGCAACAATTTAACACCCTTCTTAAGACTGAGGGTCACAAGGATTTAGCGCAACCTCTTTTTAATAACCCTAACTTTTTAATTTCAGGTAAACCTCTCAAAATTACCTCATTTTGGCCTAATATGGGTGTTGTGAAGATAGAGGACTTGGTCGCCAACCATAAATTGATGTTGTTTCAAGAAGCTAGCACTCTTTATAAAAACATTCCTTGCACCTGGGACCAGGAATTGAAACCTGGTTCCAAACACACCACTCCCTCCCTTGCTGCCTGTGGCTCATCCCGTCGAGCCATGGCAGCTGCTCACTGGCCCCACCTCCCAGCACTGGTCTCATCACCTACCTGGAAAGAGTGAGAGGGTGCACTACCGCCTATACATCCTTTCATGGTTTTGCACCTTCTCGCTCTACCCTACCGCAATGTTCCTGTTGCACATTTTTAACTAGCGTGGTAGAGCGTATGACAAAGGGACCTGGTAGGCACTGACACAGACAGTAGCTTCTCATCACCACAACATGGAGGTCCATCTTCAAAAGTTTTGAAAATGTTGATGTGGGGGACCCACTGGCAAAATTTCACACTTTTGCCATGTTTCACCCCCCCTCGTGTTAACTCTGACTCAGAGTCAATAATCTTTAGAAGGGGGGGCACAGCCCCCGACAGAAAAACAGACTGATGTCTGAGAGGCGAAATTTTGTCTGTCGACATCAGAGATGTCTCTATGCCGAATGTTGACAACAATGTTGTTATGTCAGCATAGGTAAACTGCTGGACACCACACCTTGCACCTGACCAGCAAGCCAGCTTCAGGAATTAGCTCAGGTCATCAGATTTGGCAGAGGCAGGAGAGGATTGAGCATCCAGAGGACTGCTCTCCTCTCCTGGGGATGGGTGGGTTGTGTCTCCCAATGCACTGCAACTCCCAGTGGAGACTGGGGGCATCACTACTTGTGGGAGCCACACAAATGGGTATGGGAGCAACAGTGGACATCCTGTGGGTGGGTGCAGGAGTACACCTGCCACACACACTGGACATCATTGCATGCCCACACCTCTAGGAACTGGAAAAAGCAAAAAACCCTGGCAAGCAGACAGGTGAAGGTGGGCCCAGTGGATGACCCACACACCCTCTGCTGGGTCAGACCTAACTGGTCTCTATCTGGTGACTTTTCTAGATTATTGTTAGCATGCCAGAGGAGTTAAAGGTGGTCCCACCTCAGGGAAGTCAGAATCAGGTGGTGGAGTGGTCAGCGGAGTTGGAGGAGAGTTCCCAGGAGCAGAAGACCAGATCGGGGGACCTCAGGTTGGGCAGGATAAGGCCACTCTGAGTGTCCCACTAGAGAGAGGTCTAAGGAACCAGTGATAGGAGGATAAAGAAAGTAAAAAAATAAATAAATCTAATGCAGCTGCAGCAGGAAAACATTTAACATACGGGTGGGTGACCCTGTTAGTAACTGTAAGTGGTGGACTTTGGTAGACAGAAGAAATCACAGATAAAGCTAGCTGTACTCATGTCAAAGTCATACATAATCATCTGTCTCTCCCCTTATATTGAATAGATTTTATTTCTATGTTTCCTCAAATTCATGACATGTATTTTATTATTATATTCACTATTTGCAAACCAATCATCATCTCCAACTCATGCAGTGAGCTGTTGGAACAAGTTCACTTGTTCAAGTATCTGGGGTCATAATAGAAGATACCCTCACATTTGGACACCATATTGACTCTCTGGTCAAGACAGTCAATACCAAGATTGGTGTCCTGTACAGGCAGAGGCAATACCTCTCTCCGGGGGCCCTCCACCTCTCAGTCCGCAGTTCAATTATATCTATATTGACTATGGACTAGTGGACTATGGGGCGGCAATGGATACAGTGCTCAAGAGGGTTCAGACTGTGTTCAAAAAAGCCTGCAGACTCACCCTGGATGCTGAGCATGGCACTCACACTGTACTCTGTATGAACCTGCAAATTGACCGTCATTAAGAAAAAGGGTCAAATTTCAGACTTGCATCCTAGGGAAGAACCTCTATTGAGTAAAACACCACCTTGTGTAGGTAATTTTATCTAGGTAGCCAACTCATTACAGGACACCAGAGGGAGGACTTGAGGGGCCTTGGCTATCCCCTTCTGTCGTACCTCACTTTGGCAATGTGCATTTGCCTATCGGGCCCCCCTATGGATAAATGAACTCCCTGGGTACCTGTTGGCCACCAATTGTCTGGTACAATTCAAAACTGACATCAAACAGCACCTAATAACCCTCTCTAAGTGTACCTGCCCCTGAGTCCAGCCACACCTGCTCTCTCTGCCCCCCATTAAGCACTAGTTAGGCCTCAGGTATCCTCTCCTCTGCCCTTCTCCTGACTTGCCCAGCAATCAGTCTGCATCATGCTCCTTCAGCAACCACCACCCCTCCCTCCCCCACCTCACAGTCCGTGAGTTTCCCTAGCAGTCACTACTAATGCAGGCTACCTGACCATGCCCCCTCACACCCCACCATTTTACTCTAGCATGTCCTCGCTGCTCAACCTCCCCTCACCCCATCATTTCTCCCTATACCTTATTGCCCTTCTTCCCCCCACCCTTCATCTGCACCACAGTACATATGTCTCTCTCCTGTACCTCCTTTCTTCACCTCTCTGCCAAGTATCTGCATCCCTCTGAACTACTGACAAGGCACTTTGTGGCTGCTTATCCCCCCACCCACCCTCATAAAGTGTTTTTCTTGTTATTTAACTTGTACCTATGTTTTGAGTTATTCTGTAAGTTCTGAATCCAAGCTGTATCGTTCATTGTAATGCACCTTTGCTTTCTTCTATTGTACTTTGTTTTGCAATCTAAGATGTGGAACCTTTGTAAAAGAGCTTGTACTCGAAGGTCTTTTCCAAATCACTGAATTAATTAACTAATTAATTAAAAAACAAATGATTCATGTTCCAAAAAGTTTAAAAAAAGATTAGAACCCTACAACTTTTTCAAATGTTCTGGGCTAGAACCAGAATCAAGAACTTTAGCAGGTTCTGACAAGCCTACTCTCAAATTGGTGTCTTTCTGTGGTTTAGCATTGCAAACAGGTCACATGGTTAAGCTCTGGAATGCTCTATGAGCAGTTTGGAGATTGGTTGTAGAAATCACATGAGATTTCAGTCTTAGAATGCCACGTGTCAAATACCCTGAATACTAGTATACCCTAATAATCAGTCAGTTGGGTATTTGTGGAATTTGCTTGGAAATTATGGTTTTCATGGATGATTCAAATTCCACATTTCACCCCCTTATTCTGGTGCCTAAATCATCTAATCAGTGTCTCAGACCTCATAGGTTGTTATAAATCTATAACAAATAAATTAAGATTCTTTAAAAAACACTATGGAAAAAGGCCTAGCAATTATAACAGGCTAGAAAAATAGATAAATGCAAAAGGGCCTTGTGAGGATAAGAAATTCTGTTTCTAATTAAAGCACTAAAATTACATTTTTTTTGCAGTGTGATTTGAGTAATAATGGAATAAACTGTAAAACTGAGGTATTTTACTAGGTGATAATTTGATTCAGTGAAATAGGTAGGGACCTGGGGCTTTGCCAAAGGTTCTTGATACTGCTTTAGGCCATCGTCTGCTTGCATGTAAACAAAACTGAAATCCTTACTGCTATTTGTAATCTCATCTTACAACTGTTGTTCATATGTTTACATAGATTATGAGGAATCTGTTTTATGTTTTGTATTTTCTATTTAAAGATTTTCAAATGAAAAATTAAAGCACAGATAAAACAACAACAACAACAACATTACATTTTACATCATTGCTCAAATGCTTGCACCCTACAGTATATAATTGACAGGTTTTCTAATGCTAATACATTATGGTCTATCTGTTATGGGAAATATTACTGTGCCCTTAATAGATGTTGAATATGCAGTCACACTAATTAGCTGTTTAATCAGTTTACTGTTAAATCTCTGATCATCTGAGACTGAGACCAAAATGTCAAACCTAACTTTTTACTACAGGGAGCCCCTGTACTGTTTTTATTGGTTTCAGGAAAACTGCTACCTCTTTTAGGAATTTATGTATTGTAACTGGATGATATGAACTTCTATAATGGAAAGCACTGGTACCTGTAGGAGTTTAGAAACTACATGCAGTTATCATTTTTCAAAGTGTTTTTCTGTGTAAATCCTAAGTCCTTAAGTCATGTTCTCCCTATTGTGTGGAATACCATCCAAAAGTCTTTAAAACTCCTGCAAATTGTTGGGTTGCACACCTTTAAATCCTTGCTGAGCTACTCATTGCAGGAAACTTGCAACTGTTATTCTTAATCTGAACCAAAACCTCCCTGATGAACCTTTGTTGTACAACCCATACAGCACTTATTGTCTTCTTTAAGTTGATTGTTTCCTTTAATGCACTTATTGTCCCCTTTCAGCCTGATGAATTTCATGAGTTCTTCCTTTCTCCCCATCCCTCTTGTTTCCAAAAACTGCCCTTCAGAACTCTAATGTCCTATCCCACTGTACCTGCTCCCTTAGTGTCTATTTAGTCCTACATTGTTAGAAACAATCAATGAATATATTTGTAATTGTATTGCCATTTTATCCTGCTGCACCTGCTCCCTTATTGTGTATTTAGTCCTACATTGTTAGAAACAATCAATTAATGTATTTATAGTTGTATTGCCATTTTATCCCACTGTACCTGCTCCCTTATTGTGTATTTAGTCCTATATTGTTAGAAACAATCAATTAATGTATTTATAGTTGTATTACCATTTTATCCCTCTGTACCTGCTCCCTTATTGTGTAGTTAGTCCTACATCATTAGAAACAATCAATGAATATATTTGTACTTGTATTGCCATTTTCACTTGTATAAGCACACTGTCCATAGTATCGTTTTTATGGTGTTGTATTTGTATTGCCTCATCCTGTTGCATCCTTCAAGGACACCTTGTAAATGAGTCTACTCAACCATGTGATTCCTGGTAAAATAAAAATTGAATTAAATTGAAAAAAAAAAAGCATAATGAAAGTTGCTCTTAATGGCTGCCGATACATGAGATTAAAGTGAAAGACAATTATTAAGAACTAGCACAAGACTAAGTGCTTCCGAAGTGTTTCTGTTACTGCCTCCACTTGGACTCCTGTAAGGTGGGCAACTAAGGCCATCTTTAACACTTAGTACATGCTTTCTTGAGCCTCGAGTCACACTTCAGTCTTACCTGTGTTCCAAGCTAACTAGTTGGATGCCATCCAAGATCAGAGCTCTGGATGAAACAATGCTTTCTTTTGCATGAAACCTTCTTTATCAGGCAAAAAGGGAGGTACAACTGTGTATCATATGCATAACAGTAAAACCCAATGCTATATTATCTTATGCTCATTCCCAGTGTGAGTAAATACACTGAGAACAATGTAAAGAGATATGTCAGACTCTAGTGATACATCACAGTCCAGGTTTACCAGACTCAACTGACAAGCTCATTATGATTGACTAAACTCTTTCTGACAGGAAGAACCTGAACCATTCATAGGCAGTCATGGACAATACCCTGTACACCTTTAGTCTATTAACCATCAGTGTGTGATTGACAGTGTCAGTAGCTGATGGAAGGTTGAGGAGAATAAGGATGGAAACTTCAATGATGATGGTTCTTGTCTGTCATATTCCTCTTTCCTTACATAAAAGATTTTGTTGGCTTACAAATGACAAATAAAGCATGCATTTGCTATATTTTAATTATTTGTGTTATTTACAAAAGCCTAGGAACCTAAAATCACTTTTTGTAAGTGTGTGTGTGGGGGGGTGCATCAGGTTACTCCTGTTCCCAAGGAAATAGTAATACTCTAAAGGTTCTGATAGGCATTTTTATGCCCCCATGAATTGTCATATCGTCACCTGTCCATGTACTCCTACTGTATGTGCTATTACTGAATAGGAGATTACCAAAGGTTGTACAAAACCTTTTTTTTTCACTGCCATACATGGAGTTGCCCTAACATTGAAAAATGGAGTGAATGTTCTGAGATTTATCAGAGATGAAACATAATTGGAGTATAAGGCCATGGACTCTAAAAGTAATTGTTTTTACAATGTAAAGGCTTGAAAATATGAAAAGAATGTGATGCAGTAGCTCACTGAATAAATAGAATTCTCTACATATGTACCATACCAACATTGGCCTCCATTCATCAAAGTGACCTGGGTACATTCCAAATGAGCATACCTGGTCCACAGTGCCCAGCATTAACTCTGCAGTGCACATCCCATGCTATGCAAGAAGCATAACTGTATATCCATGCCACTTCCCTCCATCTGTGTAGTAACATGTGGGGTTAGTGGGCATAACGGGGTGGACCGGTAATTGACAGCTGTATGCTGATGCCACAGTAATGTTTTCTGAAAACAAAGTACATTACAGCAGCAAGTTGCTGTTGCCACTGTAATATACTTGTGGGGCCTCAGTACTGCTATCTCTGGAATCCCTCCTCCCCAAATCAACTCTGACTCAGAATTGACAATCCTACATTATTGGGGATATGTGGGGGGTTCAGGGTGAAGCCCCCCAAATAAACACACAGTTTCCCAACAGATTTATGCTGACTGCAACTTGCGGTCGACATAAATCCGTTGCTGTAGTATCGTGTTGAAAAAAGTTGTTGCTGTGGTGTCAAGGATCAATTGACAGCAGTCATCCAATCAAATAGCCCACTATATGCAAATGAGGTCCTCTGCACCATGTGGAGATGGGAATTGTTGTATATGGTCAGTCCTCCTGTGACAGCTGTATCTCATGATGGGACATATCAGTCCTTTAGTGTGCTCCACCATACTTCCAGTCCTCACAGTATGCTCAGATGGCAAGAGTGTAGCAAGATAGTGAGGTTGGCACCATGGCCATAGTTCCTTGTAGCTGGCAGGAGGGGGTACATATTTGGCTACTGCAGGGTTCCTGCCTGTGTAATTGGTACCTTCTCCACCACAGCTTCATGCTGAAGTACTTGGATTGAGCATTACACCTTGCCATGCCCTACCACCAAACACCCTCCTGCCAGGCTGCATGCATAGCCAGCTGGCCAGAAAGGAGTGAGGGTGTGGAGGAAGTGGGGGTCCAATGCCTCACCCACTGTGCATCAGGAAATACACTGAAGCCTACACATTGTGTATATGTGGTGTGTAGCCTTCCTGAATAGAACCCATTGATATCAATATGGGCCCAACTTACTGAAGCAGGAAGTTTAGATACAAAACCAAAATGGATGTGTCTAAAAAAATAGAAAAAAAAATTAGAAAAATTGTGTTTCTTTTTCCCTAAATAGAAAACCAATATCTTTCAACATCTCTCTCTCTCTCTCTCTCTCTCTCTCTCTCGATATATATATAAAATTCTTTGCAAAAATACTGTGTTAATGTTACATTTAGGGTTGATGATAAACCAAAAATGTAGGGAAATGTGACTTTAGGGTTCCCAACCCTAAAACCCCAATGCCACCCCTAAAGCAAATTGGGATGGAGTCTTCCAAGGGGTTGTCAACCCTAAAGCTCACCTCATTAGGTCTGTATGTTTCTGGAGTGTATAGAATTGGGTGACTCTTAGGGATGACAACCCCTAGGAAGATGTTGCTCCAATTTATTTTAGGGATAGCATTGGTGTTTTTAAATCTTTTATCTTGAAGTGCTTACTGAGTGTACTCAGAACCATTTTACAGTAGGAACAATTTAAAATTAAATAACTTGGGAACTTTGGAATGGATTAATATTTTTTTACCAAACCAGCAAAAGGCACATTTGTAGGTCAGCACCTTTTGTCCCTGAAAAGTTCAGACCAAAATTCCAAACCTTTTGGGCTGTAGCCAAATTCAAAGAAAATCACATTCAAACCATGGGGAAAATAAACTACAAAATCACTTTTATTCACTATCCAAATCTCAAAAACCACACATCTGACCAGAACAAAACTTGGGAAATGGAAGGAGCTACCAAAGGAGATTGCATGTGCAAAATTTCATGCAAATCCATTGAAGAGTGAGAGGATACTAAATTGCAAAATTTCAAGTTGAACCCCAGTTCAAACCTACAGTATAGTGGTGCGACTGTACCACTATAGTTAGGTTAAAGTGTTCACTACTATGTTAAAGCTAACTTTTTTAACTTTAATAACTTTGGAACCATTCAAACGGATTTGCACAAGAATTGGCATGCTTAACAGCTATGTATTGTTCTCCTGACTGGGCAAATTTAGTGTGAATCTGTAGTGTGGTTTCAGAGATACAGAGTGTCAAAAAAAAACCCATATTTACTTGTTTTATCTATATAGTCTGACACTGGGATGCCCAACCCTAGTGTCAGATGCCCCCCCCCTCAGTCCCTTGTGTTTATTTGCCAACATTAGGGGCCTAATCCCTATGCTGGCACTAAAAGCCCCCACCAGCAGTGTGAGACACTGGGGTGCCCCTCCCTGTGTCTCAAAACATTTATTTTGTCTTTACCTGTAAAGAAGAAACCCATTTCCTGATGTCATTTTCTTTCCATTAATAAAAAAAAGAAAATGGTCTCTCGTCATCCCTGCTGCCCCCTCCCCCATCCTGACCCTCCCACTGAGTACCCACCACTCAACATACCCCCTTACCCTATACTTACCTCTGGAGGTAATATGCTGTCATCTTCTGTGGACCAGGGACACGTCTGCACTTTTCAAAGCTGAAACACAAACTGAGGAATCAAGGTAAGTTCTGTATAATGTATTTCAATGGTGTTTTGAACTTATGTTCATAACTTTGCCATTTTTAGGTATATTTTCAACAAATTTTCAACATGGGCTCTTTGAGGCCCCACCCCATTAATACTGCCATTGTTATTTCATTAATCAGGCCTGGAAGGTGATTTTCCAGTCACTGTACAAAATCTCCTTTTGGGACTGAGTAACAAACTTTCACCACCAGTGTTCATGAGGTGGAGTCCCAAAAAGCCATGTTGAAAATTTGGTGAAGAAATTCCTAAAAATGGCCAAGTTATGAGTGTTCTTTGAACTGTTTCTATGCAAGTGCATAACTTTGGTAATGTTTTTATATTTTGAGACCTAATTTTCAACATAGCCATTTTTTTATATCACCTCATGAAAAATATAGCTGTCATTTTTCACATCTTACCTGAAAAGTGTTTTCACACCTGTGGCATGGAATGGCATTTTGGCATGGATTTTAACATTTTTACCTATGGGGTTTGTGAGGTAGGTCATAAGAAGACTATGTTCATAATTTGTGGTCAAAATATGAAAAAATGCCAACGTTATAACCATTCATTGCAATTTCGCTATGCCCACTTGTAACTTCAAAAAGTTAAAAAAACAACTGTGTCTATTGGGTTGATGTGTAATTATGTGTTTTTTCACAACATGGTTTATTTGTCCATCTGCATAGAGTCAATGCAAAATAAAATGTGGCTGCCCAGTTCTAGCTATCTAGATTCAATGCAATATCAACTGTATCAGCTCAGTTTAACAGATCATGGAGAATTCAGCAACACATTACCATAAAAGTTTTCCAAGATACACTTGATGTAGAACAAAAATAAACAACAACAACAACCTCAAAACTGATGACATCTGAGAGCCCTGGTATGTTTGAATTAGAATGCATTAGAAAAAGTTAGAACACACCAAATCTATCATATCGACACTTACATAGTAAGTAGTAATACTTAATTTGAGGTCACAAGAGACTTTCCTGTATATGTCAACATGCTGAGTGCCCCACCACTCCCTCAGTTTGAGGGCATACCTGGACTGTAGGCCACTCATGTTGCACCCCCCCCTTCTAATAAACAAGTACACCGGGGAAGAATGGACTCTCGAGACCATCACATCAGCTGGTGAAGCTTTTCATGCACATGGGAAGTGCAGTTCGCATATTCTGCTCATAGTTTTCCCATTATTTCTGTTTTCTATTTACATTGTTTTGTTACTGTAATGGGGTGTGCTGGACCTGGTTATAAGAGAGGATCTACTTTCAGTGCATTCTGTTTTAGTTTTTGTATGATACCTACAGTGCTGAAAATGGACATTATTACCTGGGGGAACCACCACATTTCATATAGACTCGAACATAGCTGATATGGATTCTTTGAATAAATAACATCTTAAGATGCAATATATAATGAGAAAATGTTTTCGAAGTATTTTGATGGGTAAATGCAACTTAGCGGCAGCTCTTAGTTCTACCATGCCAAAATGACAACTGTGTTGTCGAAGTTCACATGGCAAGATCCCCAGTGTCGACAGGTGAAATTTTGTCTGTCAGACATTGTATGTTTTCTAGACGGGGGCTGCACCCCACAAACCCACCATGTGGGGGACTGTGCCCCCCTCTTTAGAAATCTAACTCGAAGTCAGAGTTGTTTCGAAGGGGGAGTAAAAGATGGTGAAAGGGTAAAATTTTGTCCTTGGGTCCCTCACAGTGACAATATCAAAACCTTTCAAGATTGTCACTGTGAGGGATTTCACTGTCCTGGAGTTATTGTCTGGTTGGCATACCACAGCTCTTCACCATTTTACTCCTGAAATTGAGGCTCTTAATTTTACTCTAGGAACTGAGCCCCCCCCCACCACCACCACCACTGGAAATGTATTGGAAAGGTAAAAGGGTAGTACAAATATAGCTCATTTTGTGATTTCAGACTTTCCTTCTCTCTTCAGATTTGTTGAGTTGAGACAGAACAAACCTTATAGGACTACATATCTGTACATGTGTGTTATACCTTCTGGTGATGTGTTGGATATTTCTGTAACACATGGCATTGGCGGGGATACCAATCACTGTCTGGTGTATACTAGAAGTTGGACTTGGGGATTTTACTGTAGGGGAATTGTACCAAAACCCAACTGAAAAGTGTCTGGGTGGGAGTGGGGGGGGTTGGTGTGTGTTTCCCCTCTGGAGAGAACGGGTTGGGTATATAAAGAATAATGTGTATTACAATTATTTGTATTGAGGTCATGCATGGAGCTACGGTATGTGTTTTGCAGTGATGGACCAGCTGAGACATGATGATGATGGTGGTGGTGGTAATGGGGAGGTGGGCAGGGGAGTTCCTTCGGGATTAGTCTTATTTAGGATCCTGTTTTGCAAAAGGATCCTTTATCATGCTTTCCCATTGACTACAATGGGGACATATGATAAAGGATCCTTCTGTGAAACAGGATCCTGTTTTGTGCTGTGGTGCAATGTATTTCAAAGGGTTTTCAACTTTGGTTCATAACACAGCCATTTTATGAGATTTGACCCCTAATTTTCAACATGGCCTTTTCGGGAATGCACCTCATGAACAATAGGACTGTCATTATGTAACTCCTGCCCGAAAGGTGATTTTATGGTCCCTTAGCAAATTTATCTTTCAGGCAGGATTTGAAAGTTTTTTCTGCCCTTGTTCATGAGGTGGGGTCATAAGAAGGCTATGTTGAAAATTTGGGATCAAAATATGAAATAAATGCCAAAGTTATGACCATTCATTGCAATTCAAATGCACTTGCTTGCAACTTTGGAAATTTTAAATAGTTTGACCTCAGATTTTCAACATAGCCTTCTTATTACCCCGGTATAACACACATGTAAGGATATGTAGTCCTATAAGGTATGTTCTGTCTTAACTCAACAAATCTAAAGAGAGAACATGAGGGTCTGAAATCAAAAAATGAGCTACATTTGTGCTACAGTTTTACCTTTCCCATACTTTTCCAGTGCTGGTGGTGGGGAAGGGGCTGAGTTCCTTGAGTAAAGTTAGAAGCCTCAGTTCCAGGAGTAAAGTGGCTAAGAACTGCTACTGATTTACATTTACCCACCAGCATACTTTAAATAAATAATGTGTTAAGATGCAATATATAATGAGAAAATGTTTCCCCAGACATACATATATATATATATATATATATATATATACTATGACATGGTGAATGTGAGATAGTGGATAACTCTTCAAGCCCTATACTGGGCCTCATGACAAATGGCAAAATGGCAAAGCCAATAGTGTCAGAGATATTAAGTACGGCAAGTGAAGATTTTTCTATCTCACTGACGTCATGTTTGATTTGTACAATGCATATTTAGAAGATTTTGTAACAGACAGTATCAAAAGTTACAAAAACAAAAAAGTAGAAAGTGCAAACTGCACCCTTCTGAACAATATGTCAGCAAAACACAAGCAAATCAATACATTATGAATTAGTGCTGTGCCAGTCAATACAGCTAATACAGTACACATCAATAGAATCAAAACAGATGTGAAGTACAAAAGAACAAATTATAGAAAAAAATGTTCACATCCTGGCTTTTCTGGTGCACATAGTTATTGTGATGTCATCAACATTGTTAAATCTGCTGTCTGATTGATTTAGTATTGGGTAATGGCATTCTCAGCTTCAGAAGATAGTAACACTATCTTGCAAGCTAGTGCTCCATTCCTTTGTGACATGCCCAGCTTTAAAAGACAGTTGTATTATCTTTGAAGTCGATCATATACAGGACAATGGCTGGGAATCGGGTGATAACCACTCTGTAATCACCTCGAGTGGTTGCTAGGGCAACTTGGTAAACCTCAAGAGTGAATCTCGAGAGGTTTACTGTTGCCCCTAGCAACCACGAGAGATGATTACATGCGTGGTTATTACCCAATTCCCAGCCATTATTTTTTATAGTGTATGGTGAAAAAAGCATTAAAAAACATCATAAAATGCATTTAACCCTTACGTTAGATCTGTGATAACAGTAGGAGCCTTTATGATGATTTTACATAGCAACAGAAAAAATCCAGTTGGTCACTGGTGGTCACGTGGTCAGAAAATCCTAAGGGTTGTGCGATGCAACATTGCATCTTGTTCTGGGGTTCAAACAAACGAGGATACATGGGGAAGTTTACATCCTGCAGGTCAAAGAAGTCACTCGTTTTTAACTTTACTGCTGCCATTTCAGTTGCTAGTCTCAGTAATGGAATGTGCTTTTGAATTGCTTACCTAGACTGGCGATCACGATCTATGGGGTTGGAATCTTGTTGCATTCATGCATTCCTTTTTGTTATGCCACGGCTTGGATGTTTTAAAGTGTGGTTAATAACTTTTTAAATTCTAAATAATGGCATAACAAAACTGTGTAACTGCTGGTTATGGTGGTTAATAGGCACTTAGCATACATTATAAGATTGTAGTTTTGACTTCTACAGTGCATATTTATACATGTTGTGTAGGTATATATCTGTTCCATATATACATGTATGTAGCTTATCATCATAAAAAAGAGGAAACTATCACAGTATGCACATAGTAGTATAGAATAAAGTACTGTAAACTAGTCTAGACTTACATAGGTTTATACGTATATATACAGATAGAGCACTATGGAAAATAGTTATAATTATTACTGATATTGAACACTGAAGTAAACATAAATAAAATTATTAATGATAAAATAATACAAACTTATATGTAGAAGATGTGATATAGTCATGTTAAAGCCCTACAGTATATGTCTCCTTAGGAAATACTTTCTTAAGATAAACGTATTTGTAGTAGAGCTCACTATGACTGGTATAATAATGCATAGATATGTATAAAGCTATATATTATGTTAAAGTGGTGTATCTCTCCTGAAACAAATACCTTTTAAGAAAAACGTGACTGTTACAGGAGGTGACAGATGCTGTGTAGCAGGAGTATCAGGTGTTGTTCTGCCTGTTTAAATAGAATCAGAAATGTAGTGATATGATTAATCTTGATACAAGACAATAGAAACACTTATGTTTACACTTGTAACACAGTAAACATACCTTATTGAAAGTTATAGCTTTGTATATTTAGTGTTGTTAGAAAAAATATACTATGATGATTTCAAGAAAACTGGATAATATTGCATTGTATGTATTATTTTTCATATAGATTTGTATAGACAGTTCTATGTTAAATTCAAATTGTTGTATCTTAATGACTTTGGCATTTTCTGATGAAATAGCCCATGATTTGGCATGCTTGGTCACCCAGTCAGTGTCTCAAGGGGTGGGAAGTTTTGTGACAGTATCTTGTATGGCACTTGGGATACAAAGTGGTAAAAAACAGAAAAAAAACACTTTTTTCACTGTGGTTAACATGGAATTTTTTTCACTGTCATCTACAGATCAGATGGGATAAAACTTTTACCTGAAATTTTCAGGGATGATTGGAGCAGTGCTAAGGGTGCGCCTTTGGATAGGTTGGTGAAAAGACATTTCACCATTTTTGAATACCAACAAATTTTGAGATTGCTGCCAAACAGGCAGGTTATTGAAAACCATTCAAATTGTTAATTGTGAATGATTTACTGGTTGTACATCAGAGGAATACTGTCTGTGCTTCCACCATCTTGTTTTTTTTTTTCTCCTTTTAAAATTGGACTTCTGATGAAATCCTACATGGTTAGGAAGGACCAAGACCTGTATTTAGGTCTCAGTCAGATGCTTAACAACACTATTTAATTAATATTTAAAATTTCACTAGTGAAGAATGTGTTTTGGGGGAAAGAATCATATCACCCATTATTCGTTTTGAAGGGATCAATCAATCGGAAAATAACTGTTTGAAGTTCTTTACAGTTCAAACTTTACTGTTCTAACTGTTTAGGCTGGCAGTATAGATTAGTGGTTAGAGTAACGAGCTGTGAATGAGCTCGGTACATCCAGCAGACCTGGATTTGATTCTCCCAACCTTCACTTGCATACTGCGTGACTCTGAGCAAGTCACTTAACCAGCCGAAAGCTCCCAGGTAACCCCTGAAAAGAAGCATTTGTGCCTAGTGGGCCTTATCTGATTAACAAAGAATAAGTAAAATAAAGACTTTGAACCATAAAGGTGAATAAGAGATCAAATTTTAAAGGCTCTCTGGTGTCTACTGACACCCTCCCATGGCTGACCACTGTCTCTTTAATAAAACTGAATTTCTGAAACAAATCTAAAAGGTTAAAACTGTGGGGACTAGGTTCAGCAGGCTGAAATCTTCTCTTTTAAATACTGCTTTTTTTGTGGGGTGTAGAGGTGAACAAGGGGTCTGTTGCACAGACACAGAGACCAGGGAATAGTTCAATGTCAATGACCCCAAACTTGCTGGATCATCTGACTGACCCCAATTTATTGCAGCAATTCATTTGAGAGGAAGCAGATTGAGAGTCAGGCTTCCTGTTCACTGAGAGAGAGAGAGAGAGAGAGAGAGAGAGAGAGAGAGAGAGAGAGACTGTTGACAGTGGGCACATAGAAAAGAAGCATTCTCAGCATACCATGCTGGTGACCTGCAAGCTATGGTGTTGCATTGCTCTATAGGGGAGCACTGTCTGCTTATTTGTGTTTTTACTGTCAATGACTAATTATGCATTCTCACTAAATTAACATGTTGGATGTTATCAGCCTTTATTTTATTTCCTACTGTGTCTGAGCTGCAATGTCAGCTCTGAGCCCACCAATATGTGGCATCAGAAGTTACTGCAAGTTTCTCAGCCTGCTAATATCATATATAGTAGAAGCAAATGTTTGTTTGCAGTATGCTAAATACTGTAATACCAAGATTATGGTATATAAAGTGTAGCCTTCTTCATACCAAAGTAATACCTTTAATACATGAATAAATTAAAAAGCATTACTGATCGTTTCTCATGGCTATGCTGTCAACCAACTCAAGTCAAACATTATTTCTGAAACATGCCATTTTATTAAAATTACTATAAAACATCAGAATGTTTGCCATCAATGCACTTGTGCTTGGAATTTATCTACATGATAATATTTCTAAGAACCCAGACATTTTCTGCAATATGTTATATTTGGGAGTGATTTGCACCCAACAAACACCCTGAGGTCATATATTCATTGCAACAATGACCACAAGTTATTTAAAAAGAAGTCTAATAGATGGCACCCCCCAACCTCTGATCACTGTCCCGAGTGTGATTGTAAATTTCCCTGGTGTCTAGTGACACCCCCAGCCTCTGAACCCTGTCTGACTATAAATTTCCTTGGTGTCTAGCTGCACCCCCACCCTCTGATTTGTATACAAACCTAAAACAAGGAAAACCATCCCTCAAAGTCATTTTTGTTTTTTTAAACCTGTGAAAAAAGTCCATTGCCGATCACACCAGTACCCTCCACCAAACCTCCGACTGTGCACCCACTTCCCCATAGCCCCCTTGACACATCCACACACCCTTACTCACCTGAGCAGGTTTCAAGTTCAAGATCCGTTCTCCTGATTGAAGATATCTTGCTGCTGGAAATGGTGACTACAATATGAGAAACTAAGGTAAATGCAGTTCAATGTATTTCAATGGGGGGTTCAACCATTCAACCATTGGCATAACTTTGCAATGTTTAGACATTTTGACCCCAGATTTCCAACATGGCCTTTTAGGGACCCTGCCCCATGAACAATGCAACTCACATTATGCAACTTCTGCCCGAAAGGTGATTTTGCAGTCCCTTGGCAAATTCACCTTTCAGGCAGGATTTGAATGATGACAGTTATATTGTTCAAAAGGTGGTGTCATGAGAAGGCTACATTAAAATTCTGGGGTCACAGTACATAAAAATAGCAAAGGTATGACCATCTGTTGCAATTACACTATGTAAGCATGTAATTTCAGAAATTTTTAATATTTTGACACCAACTTTTCAACATAGACAACTTATTAACCCACCTCACGTATGTTACAGCTGTCATTTTTCAAATTCTGGCCAAAATGTGTTTTCGCTCCTGTAGCACAAAATGGGGTTGCTTTTGCATGCAATTACATTTTTCTGGGGCTTGAACATTTTTCTGTACTAGGTACATGAGGTAGGGTAATAAGATGGCAATGTTGAAACTTTGGGGTCAAAATATGAAAAGTTCTCAATGTTATGACAATTGGTTGCAACTTCACTACTCATGCTCGTAATTTTGGAACTGTTAAGTACTATTGACCTCAGATTAACATAGTTGAGTTCTTATTTTTACCCCACCTCATATATGTCACAGTTAAGTTATTTTTTCAAATCCTGGCCAAAAGTGTTTTTGCAACTGAGGCTCTGAATGGAGTTGCAGTTTTGCAGAATTATGTTTTGGCCGGGATTTGAAAATTTACTATACCAGCTACTGTACATGAGGTGGGGTAATAAAATGGTTATGCTGACAATTTTGGTCACTGTTGTCTTATAAATGAAAGCACAAGGCCCAGATGACCCTGTGGTTCTACAGCTACATACATACACGCATCTACGGAGGGATGGGTGTGCAGAGTCTGAAGGCCCCTGCACTCCCACAGTTAAATAAGCATACTATTATACTATCTCAAAAAGTAAGGAAATAAGTTGCAAAAAAACGTTGTTAATGCTCCAGCTAGGGTCAAAGCGACCCACAGGAAAATAAGGATTTGATTGCTCTAAGTCAAAAACTATAGATGGGAGGGAGCGCAGGGCCCAGAGGTAATCTGGGTAATAGGTAATGCACTACAGTGTGTGCAGTTGTGCTCTGATCTATGCATGCCTTGGTGCATTGGTAGGCATGAGGTCACAGGATAAGTACATTCAACACTGCACTTTCACAGTCAGATGGATGTATTCACACAGTCAAACTGTGAACTACAGTTCATCTATGAAACAGTTAAATGACTACAGCACTAACATGGTTCAGTGTGATTCCCAGGCTCCAGCCTTGTTTTCGATTTGCTTGACTTTGCTCAATCACATGAGTCAGTGGGAAACTCACTCACACACTCATCATCTGGCTGTTAGGCAGCCCAGACAGGGCTGTGTGATTGATTAGTTAAATTAGTTAAGAAATTATTCACACCTGAAAAACATCTTCCAGAATAAAAAGTCCAACCTATTAGCAAGGCTACTGAGGGGGGAATATTAGAGGAAAGGAAGAAAAAATGAAACAGTGGGCTGAGCAGCAGCAGCGCTGCAGGCTTGCAGCAGGCCTCTGAGACCAGGGGTCTGCTTGAGAAGGGAAGGGAAGAAAGACTGTGCTCTAGGAGACTGGAGGAGGATGGTGTGTGCTTGGATCTGGGCAGTGAGCAGATGGAGCATTAGGTGACAGGCTACCAGTTTCCACTTGATGCCTTTGTCAATGGGATATCTTACCCTGGAATGAATCTCAAACACTGTATATTTGGGTGCTCAACTGGCAAATTTTATTTTGCATATAAACCATTACATCCAAAACTGTTTTTACCTTACACAACCATATACCAACATACTTACTGTACATTATAACATCTGTAAACCCAACTTTCCCACTCCAGCCAACTATCCTTTCCTGTGATGTTGTCTCCTCAGGTCTGGGTGTGTAACCCAATGCCCTACTGCCTTCAAAGCTCCGATAGCCTCTGTTCTTGTTGAGGGCTTGGATGTTGCACCCGATGCCCGCCTCTGTTCCTCTCCATCCCACTGGAATATCTTTAGGAGGTGCCCAACCTGGCTAGGTGCTGACCAAGACCGGGCCTGCTGCTAGTGGCCCCACATCCCTTGTGCCTCTCTACCCCCTTCCCCCTTCTGCTAGTGCACCTCTAGCTCTGTGTAAGAGGGTGTGCTTCCCCCAAACCTCTACTTGCTGCTTCCCATTCCTCAATAGCCTCATCAAACCTGTTCTTAAATAAGGCAATACCCACCTCTGAAAGGTATAAACCATCCTGCTTATAATCCCCTGGACTGTCGTAAGTAATGGCATGCACTATATACACTCCCCCACTAGTCTTAATGAATGCTGCCATCCTTCTGTTCATCCTCTTTCTCGCTCATTCAGTCCCCTTGGTGTCTCTCAACTGCCTACATTCCCATCTTGGGATAATCCCAAACTAGGCCACTGTGATCCCTGGTGACCATGTTCTCACATTCCCTATGTTCCTTTGTATTTCCAAAAGTAAATCAATCCACAGCTGTTCACCCAAGTCATTACCCCCTAAATGTATAATTAACAAGTCTGTTTTTTGGACTCTGATCTATTGTTCCTCCAGGATCCCTAATAGCTGACCCCATTGCATGCCCCATATACCTTTCCAATGCAGCTGGGTGGAATCTGCCACTCTCTGTAGCTGTCTCCCACCAGGCATGCTTGCTGATCTCCTCTTAGCCCAGAAAATGAAAGCATGCCACATAATGCAGACCATTCTTCTGCACCCCAGACCAGGAACAAAAGGACAGAGCACCAAAAGCCACCTTTTCCCATATATATTTTTTGTAAGGCCAACTTACATCTCCCCCTTTCTTTGATGCCATCAACCAGGATACACAGTGTGGCTTTCTCTGATGCAGCCCTGATTCTGAATTAATGTAAGGAAAATCTCCAGGCATCTTCCCCTATGAATCTCATGCCTTTTTTAATCACTGACGAAACTGGTATGCTGACACTACCACTCCATTCCCATGCCCAAAGAAGAGCCCCCCCAGTGCTGGTCCAACCTCCCAATATTCATCCAAAGCTACTACCACACATGTGTCCCCAGCAGCACTGCTGGGTAACCTGACTTCGGCACCCACTCATGCTTGGTCCGTTTCTGACCTTCTCAAATTAATTATTGCCCCCAACTTATTCCACTGTATCTCATCAGAACACAACCCCCACTGCTTGTCCTGGCTGCCTGCTACCACCTGACTAACCCTGAATGCCCCTTGCTGCCTGACCAGGAATAATGCCCTGAATAACCTCATCTCATATGCCAAATTGCGAATGCACCCCAAACTATCCAATAACCTCCTTAATAACTGACCCTCAATAGGGCACCTGCTGTCCAAGGGCTTCCCTCTTAGTCTCAACCACCCCTGCATCATCCATCTGACTGCCAGTACCCTGGAGGAGGCCCCCATCCTTTTGCTTCACAGACCACCCCTATGCCTCCTAAATGCATACACATTGTGGAGTGGGCTAACCCCTCTTCCCACTGTAGTACCATGAACCAACCACCTACATCGAACCCCTGCCACTGTTGAAACTCTTGAAATGCTTTCCATGCTCCCTCATATGTCCTTAATGTGTTCTTTGACCAGGAGCTATGGTACAGCATGCTGGCTCTCTCCACCCAATCTCCCATACAGTGGGGGGGAGGCAACATACTCAGGGCTGCAACAATGGGTGCTACCTCCCTGAACCTGTGTAGCTGAAGGCAGGAAAGGCTGCCAGATATCTGCTTACGAATGTCCTGAATGTGTTTGGCTTTAAACAACAGATTCAGTCACAACCTTGCCAATACTAGCTGCTGCACCACCCTGGTCACCCTATCAGTGGACCCCCACTGGCACTTCAAGATCTCCACTACCCCCATATTATCACATCAACAGATAATTTTCCTGTTCTGAAACTGCTCCACCTACACCAGCACTGCCACCCAAATGGAAATAATTCCAACATTGTGATGTCCTTCAGCAGCCCTCCCCTCCCATCTTTTCTGTCATGCTTCAGATATCCATTCTGCTTTGAAGTATGCCTCCATCCCTAGGGCCCCCTGCCACATCAGTTTACAGCTCCAAGTCAGTGTTAAACATCCACTCCTCCAGCCAGAACATGACCCCATTGTACTCCTCCAAAAACTGCTACCACACCTGCAGATCCTGTCTCACCTCTTTTGTAATATCTACCCAGTGGTTCAGGATCTTGGCCTGTAGGCCTGGTCAGCCTCTGCATGAAAAACCTCCCCAGATCCACTGTTCTGTATACAAAATTTAGATGTCCAAGCAGTTGTTTCACCACTGATATCTATGCCTTCCTCCTCATCTTTACAAATCCCAATAACTCCCTTAATCTGTTGATCTTATCCATCAGGAGTCAGAAAACCCCTACCTCTGCTCCCAAGAACTCAAGCTTCCTCACCAGCCCTTCCATCTTGTCCCTTGCTAGCAGTACCCCAAGGGTCTGGCAAAAACTCTGGAACTCTGCCAACATCCTGCCTGCCCCTATTTCCCCCTCACCCACTAGTAAAAAAGCATCCAAATAATGCACTACTCTCTTGTACCCCCACCTATTTCTGAATACCCAGTGCAGCCATGTGCTGAATGCCTCAAAGGCTATGCATGCCACTGAGCAGCCCATGGGCATGGCTTTATCAAAGTAGTACTTCACTTCTAATTAAAAATCTAATAGGTCCCAGTCTGCCTCCTTCACTGATAGCAAACGAACAGCAAACTCAATGCCTGTCTTCGCTAACCAGGCCCCATCCACTGCCATGATCAGCTTGATGGCTTGGTAAAGCATGGCATAAGACACCACCCTGTCCCCTTCAGGAATGCCGTCATTCACTGAACCTCCTTTGGGGTAGGATAAATGGTGTATAAGCCTGCACTCTGTTAGGGAACACCACACCATCCTCAGATTCTAGATGGTAATAAACCAGCAGAAGAAATGACTGGCAAGTGGCAAAAACAGCAATAACTTGTTTATTACTTACAAGGATTAGACTCACACCCTAAACAGTATCTTCAGCCAAGTGGATACTGGGAGCCACAATTTATCACGCTCCACAAGACCGACTCAGTGAGAATGTGTAATGTAACAGTTCTTATAGTGAGATAGTGACTATGGCAACAGCTAATCCATGCGTATATTATAATTACTGTTAGAGTTACAGACAAATCCTATTGTCCAAAATAGCTAGGTGGCTCCACAGTACAGATAATATTATACAAAAAGTGTAATGTTGGCTGAAATGAACAAAGAGCTTATACAAGTACAGGGAAAAACACATGCACTATACATAATATGTGTAGTATTACACAAATACAAAAGATGGCAGTGCAGACTGTATAATAATATCTTAGAAGATAACAAAGACACAAGTGTCTTGGTCTACTACATGCTGTTACTAAGCAGAGTAAAATGGAATCATAATGTTTCCCAGGCTACTTACACTTGTAAGGTAAATGCCAATGCCCTACAATTTAGTAGTGATTTGTCATAAATATGTATAACAGAAGGGTTGTCTAAGGTTCACAGTGGAAGGCTAATTAAGGTGTGGGGACCGAGTGTAACATTCCCCCCCTTGTTGCCTTACTAAAAAGGCAGCACAGTATTGGGTGAGTAGTGTTGGCAGCAGTATCATTTACAGACCTGATGTGCAAGCCTTGTAAATGAATTTTAATATTTAACGGTGTTGTTTTAGAGTGTGCTGTAGACAGTAAAGTGTTAGTATCAAAAAGATAATTAAAAACAGTTGTAAAATAACAAAACCTTTAAAAGTTAATTGGAACCAGGTATTAGAGAGTGTGTTGATAAAATTGTCATAATTAAGTATTGGAATGAAAACAGTATACTAAATGGCAGTACTTTTATATATGACAAATCAAAGGTTTAAGTTGTACTGTAGAAAAACAGTTTATACTTGATTATGACACAGTATTATGGTTTGCATGAAAAACCTTGTTAAAACTGGTTTTTAGCAGACAGATTGTTAATTTAATCATGAATGGAGTCCTATTCTAGAGTTTGTACAAGGGTAATTACAGATTGAGCAAGAATGGAATGGTTTGTTTGTAAATGACAAAACAGAAACTAGGTATGTCAATACCAGAAGAGATATGTGCATAAGAAAGGGTATTGATGTTTGCAACCACATAACATAATTGGTTAAAACAGTATTGAATTTATTGTTGAACATAAAAGGATACACTATTGTCTATTGATGATGAAGAGTGCTCTTTGAGAGTGGGTAAGGCATGTGGCGGCGATGTATGTTTTGCTTAATAGAAGAATCTGTTGACAATGTCTCTTGACAGATAGGTCTTTATAAAACAGATATGACCAGTTGAGAAAGTTTATATGAGTAACAGTCCATAAAGTTTATATAAGTAACCAGAAGTTGGTGTAGTTACAGGCAAAATATCATTTGCAGGAAGGTTACCCCATAAAGCACATGGGGCTATGCAGATGGTAATTTAAAGACAGAACACCAACATAGTAAGAAAGTCAATGTTCAGGTTACTGGTTGCTGGATGGCTGGATTTGCAAAGACCTTCACAGGGAGTGCATTAGACTGTGCATTGAGTCTTTCAATGGAATAGCCACACATACTGGCATAGCGTTTGTTTTGTTGAAGTTGATCACACCCCTGCAAAAAGATTAACAGTCCATAAAAGAACAAGTGACAGTCCATAACAGAACAATAAAGAACACAGTCTGTAACTAAACATGAGTTTGTATGAAGTGCCAGCCAGGCTTGGAAAACACCAGCAGTGAATAAAAGTTGAATGAGCTGCTTGAAGATCTTACACATGCCATGTTGTTAAAACCTATAAACTTGTAAAAATCCTGTTATAAACATAGTTGATAAAACACCCATAGCTATTTTGCATTGAAAAATGACAAGATTATTAGCAATGTTTTTGATTAAAGTGTGGTGCGACATAACCTAAGTTTCTGGCAATTGTAAAGGAAAAAGTATTGGTGTCAGCCATGCCCTAAAAGGGACATGCCGAAGTCCAATAAGGAGGGAACACCATTTGGTCATTTGTAAATACAGCCTGTTTCCAGGTCTCAGAAGAGGTTGTGGCAGTAACAAAAACATAGTTTCCCTGTCTAGGTGTTGCATTTTTGGCCTAGTGTAGGCTTGTCTTATGAAATAAAAGTGCAGTAGAATACACTTTAAACCCTTAACTTATGGCTGTATGCCATTTATACCATGTAATACTGGGATAAATACATGTTGGCCTATACCTGTGATAGTGCCTGTTGCACTTGTGAGGTTTGAAAAAGGGGGCCCTCTGTTTGTTTTTTTTATTTTGGGCAAAATACTCCTAGGTATACAATAGTGTGGGACCCGGCTACTGGGTCTTGAGTATGTGTCTGGTATGCTTCAAGGAGGTCTAGTAACATGACACTATGAAACCTAGAAATGGTACATAGGCAGAGTATGAATTCTGTCATATTGTAATTGGATAGATGTAAGAGTACCTGGGAGTGATGATGCATGCAGACCACTAGTTGGTCTGGGTTGCTGCATAGCACTGTTGGGGGAACAACAGTTGGAAACATGGCAGTGCAAGCAATGAAATAAGGTGCACAGTTTGGTGATGGCACATAACATGGAGGAAAGAAGTAGTAAATTTGGGTTCTTGTTGGGAGGCTTTAGAACATTATTAGCTTCTGAAAAGAAACAACTAATTTGTTTCTGAGTTGATTATTTCTGGATTATTACCTGTCCCTCGCGCAAACCCTACTAAAAGACAGAATATAATATTTTTAAATGGATGGTTTAAACGTTGGTGTCATAGGGAAGGTTTTGTGTTTCTGGAAAACTGGGATGGTTTCTTAAACCAGGGGTTATTAGCAAGGGATGGCTTACATCTGAATAAGTATGGTAAATGGATTTTTGCAGATAGGCTAAGGAAAAAAATCGACAATAGTTTAAACTAACAACTGGGGGGGACCATCTTCTCAACTCAAGTCTAAAAGTAGTATGGTAGGTCCGAGTACACCTGACCGGAATTGCTTACTTATCAATGCAAGAAGCTTAAATAATAAGTTTGATGAAATTATACTTATCTTGGTGCAATTAAATATTCATATATGTGCAATCACTGAGACATGGTGGCAAGACTCAGACACCTGGGACAAGGATATTACTGGCTACACCTTATTACATAAGGACAGAACCTGTGCTAATGGTGGGGGGGGGTAGCCTCTTACATTTCTAACAACATTACAACTGGAAATATTGTAATGAGTCGTTGGCCTGATATAGAAGCCTTATGGATTAGAGTCCTCCCTAAAACTGGCGAGCATATTCATCTTGGTGTTGTATATAGGTCCCCGTCTATTTCCCTTAGGGACAATGTCCAATTACTCGAATTTATAAATGAGTTTTCATCCTCAACAAATGCTATCTTGATGGGGGATTTTAACTTACCAGGTATTAACTGGAACACATTTTATACTAATACTATTACTGAAAATAATTACTTGAAAACCTTTTTGGAGCATAATATGGAACAATTAGTTAAGGATAGCACTCGGGGTACAAATATATTAGATTTAGTCTTAACTAACTCTGGTGCTGGCTTAACAAATGTTAAAGTTATTCCACCACTTGGGTCTAGCGACCACTCAATGGTATACTTTAATTATAAAGTGAACCATGAATTTGATCCTAGCATTATTTCAGTATATAATTTTAACAAGGCTAATTTTGGAGATTTTCACAACGAAATGTCCCAATGGGACTGGAAATCAGAATTTAACCACAAATCACTTCTAGAAATATGGCAGTCTTTAAATACTAAACTGACCATTACTTCAAAAAAATATATCCCCCTAATTAGGAAAATGGACAATAACAAACCTAAAACACTGTGGATGAGTAAAACAGTTAGGAAACATATTAAAAATAAAAATAGGGCATTTATTAAAGCTAAACTAAGTAATTCTCAAAAGAACTGGCTTGACTATAAGCAATACTTAAAAATATCTAAAAAAAGTATTAGAAAAGCAAAGAGTGATTATGAATATAGGCTAGCTGTGAATGTTAAAGACAACTATAAAGCTTTTTATACTTAGATAAATAGTAAAAGGGGAGGCGCGCCTGTTATTGGCCCATTAGAAAATCAAAATGGAGAACTACAAACTGATAAAACAGATATGGCTGCAATTTGTAATAACTTTTTTTCTTCAGTCTTTAATAACAAAACTGCCCCCACTAAGAATCACAATATTCATCTCACTATCACACAATATAAGACTGAGGATAAGGAAATGGAGAAATTACTTTTGGGACTCGACCCTAACAAATCGGCTGGACCTGATGGAATCCACCCCCGTATCTTGAAAGAACTGGCATTCCCCCTATCTGGTCCATTAGCTACCCTATTCACAAAATCTCTCATAGAAGGTGAGGTCTTGGAAGAATGGAGACAGGCTACTGTCATTCCCATTTATAAAAACAAAGGATCTAAACATGATGTTGCGAATTATAGACCCATTAGTTTAACATCTGTCCTGAGTAAAATCATGGAGGGTATAATAAAAAATTATATAGAGACCATTATACAACCAGACCCAACACAGCATGGATTTGTTAAATCCATTCCTGTATGACTAACCTGCTTGAATTTTACGGTGGAGTTAGTTTGGCTTTGGATAGGGGTGAAGCTGTGGATATAATTCTACTGGACTTTTCAAAGGCCTTTGACAAGGTGCCGCATGGTGAACTTATTGATACCACAATAAAAATGGGACTAGACAGGAACATATCTAGATGGATAGAGTCTTGGTTGTTTGAGAGGACTCAGCGAGTTTGTATAAAGGGTTACTACTCAGAATACAAACCAGTGACTAGTGGGGTCCCACAGGGTTCTGTACTGGGACCCTGTCTTTTTAATATCTATATCTCCTCACTAACATCTCAATCTAATGTCTGGTTGACTAAATTTGCTGATGATACTCGCATAGGCCACATAATAAATAAACCTGAGGATGTAAGTACTTTGCAATACGCATTAAATGAACTTGAAAATTGGGCATTAACAAAAAAACTTGTGTTCAATATTGAGAAATGTGTTGTAATGCACTTTGGGAAAGATAACCCATTAGCCAATTATCATATGGGCAACAAAACTCTTAAGGCTGTTGAAGATGAGCGAGACCTGGGAATTAGGGTCAAAAATGATTTAAAATTTGGCTTACATTACCAACAAATAGTTAATAAAGCAGGGGGTATCTCCACTGTATTAATAAGCATATCAAATGTACAAGTAGCAGGGTTCTACTTCCATTGTATTCCTCATTGGTTAGGCCTCATGTTGAGTACTGTGCCCAGTTTTGGTCCTCTGGTGACAGGGGTTCCATTAATGCCCTTGAACGTATTCAGAAAAGGGCAACTAAAAGAATCAGTGAAGTTCAGGGTCTAGATTATGAAAATAGACTTACAAAACTTGGACTATACAGTCTCGAATATCGCAGACTGAGAGGTGACTTGTGTCTGGTGTATAGAGCCCTACATGATACTACCTTATGGGATTCTTTGGGACTGGTTTTTAGAGATGTAGTTTATGAAACTAGGGCTCACCCACTGCAATTATTGATAGAACAACGCAGAACTAAACAGAGAAGTTATTGGTTCTCCATCAGAGCGTCTAAAATTTGGAATGGGCTACCACTCTCTGTGGTGACTAGTAAAACTATGAACTTATTTAAAACTAGATTGGATATTTTTCTAAGAGACAAATCAATCAAGGGTTATGACTAATTATATTGGCGAGCAATATGGACTACGGTCTTCTCAGCTCTGACCTACCTATGATACCTATAATGTGTATCCCCCCACCCCCATGTCAGGTTGACAGACTAAACCTGTATTATGATCCCCACTAGGCCTGTTACACCCAAATTATGCTGGAGGCATCTTGGGGTGGAACATCCCTGGATGTGGAGTAGATTCTTGGGCTTATACTTGATGAGCTGCTACTACATGTAAAAACAGAATATCATGAAACCTAAACATATTTGTAATGACACAATGACCATGTTGGGCATAGTGCATCACACTACATAGAGACACAAAGGTAGGAAACACTTCTAACACAAAATTTTAGAGATTATAGTCAGGCCCCCTGAATGTTCCTGCCTTTAATGTAGGCCTTGTGAGGGCTGTGCTTGAAAGGTGTGTGCATGCAGTTTGCTGGGCACCTGGTGAGATGATTTGCAGAGGGTGAGTATATCATTAGGTTTTATGTAACCACATGGTGTTGCATGTTTATTTGTGTTCAAAGACAATTATTTTTAGTATCCCACTTCTCTGTGTTTGTAGGTTTGAAAACGACAAAAAAGAGGGCCTGCCTTGCCAGGCAGTATGGTTGGGATTGACATGGCCTTTTTAAGATACGCCATCTGGAATCATGAATAAATTAGGTAAAGTTCTTTTATGTTTGAAAATGCAGATATTTCTTGTTGTTCAGGGGAAGTCTGTTGCATTGTCCTGTAAAGACAAGAAAGAACAGGTGAAGGTACAACCCCCTCCCCAGCTCAGCTGATTATTTACTAAGGATTATGGCCCTTGCACCAGGCCAGTGCTGGTTGACATAAAGCCACCTATTAACAAGTTTTGTGCAGTTCGGTCACCTTGTTTGATAAAGAGTAAGGCTGAGCTGGTTCATAATGTTAGAGTGCACTTAGTCTTTCCAAACTTTGAGCAACAAATGGGTTATTTGCAAACACATTTTTCTTTTTGTGACTTGGGGAGAGATTGATATATTTCTTTTATTTATGGATCCACCAGCTATGGCTCAGTCTGGTCCAGAGGGAGTTTTATTTCTGTTGTATGCAGTCACCAGGTGTTGCACTGGAATGGGCAAAGGTCATGCTCCATACACCTCCCCTGAGCTCCTTGTTTGGTGAAAGAGGCAGCATGGTTATTGTAGTAATGGAAGAATTGTGCTTTGGGTTGAACAATGCTGGCACAGAGGCCAGGAAACAAATTAGTAAATTTCCACAACTTTTGCTGTAACAGTTTTTTTGTCTTTAGATGTCAGATGGCATGTAATTGACAGTAGGGGTGTGGACATTTAACCACAAATGTGCTGGCAATCTTAGCCATTCCAATAGCTCAGACAAGCGCACACATTTACTGGTCAGTGCAGAACATGGGCGGACACCCATATAACCAACAAAATCCAGAAAGCCCTGCACTCACAACAGGAAAGGGACTGCAGGAGTTGTGGTATCTAATTTGCTTTATTCAAAACCACATAGAAATAAAGAATCACTCATGCTCTTAACAGGGCCCTGTGCTTTGCCTCTACACAAGGCTTCCAATTTTGATGTAGTTTTGAATAAATCTTATTAGCCAGCCAGTCATCAGCTTAGAAAGGTGTACACTGGATAGGTGGTAATGGGGTGGCCCCATTGTCGTCCACAATAAATACATTTTTCAGATGATAACAAAATTATATTGCAATCAGCATAATAAGTATAGCTTTATATATTACCTGAAGGTTGGAGTTTCTCTTTCCTGAGACAAAAAAAAAACATGGTTCTCTCTGTGAGAGGTTAGCACTGATTTTAAAAATGCTTCTGCATTAGGATTATGCAGATGTATGCCTTTAGCAACTAATAAAGGGAAGACTAGGTTTGCTGGCAAAGGCACGTGGCTTCTCCTGAGCTCTTTACTTATAGGTTTGCTTGTAAGGACAGAGCAAGAAACAACATTATCAGACCAAGAAAAAAGATTAAGGCTTCATTTGGTTAAGCAGATTTACTGTGTGTTACTATTTTCTTTTGTGCTCACAGGGTTTGTTACTGTTTTTTACTTACATTTTACTGCTGTAATCTTTGATTCAAATTGCTGTTGCAGGCTATATTTTCTGCTGTATTATTACAGGGTATGCCTACAGGTTTGTTACTGTTTAATGCTTACAGATTTCTGCTGTAATCTTCTCTGATTCAAATCATTTTTTGCAAGGTATAGCTTCTGTTACTGCTTTATTTTTCTGTATAGCAAAGTGTTTTTGCAGGGTATATCTTCTGTGAAATTGCTACAGGTGATTCTTACATTTTTGTGACTTTTTTATTTATCATTAGGCTAAGCAAAATTACTGTTTGCTATGATTTTATTTTATTTGTTTTGCTGAAAGGTTTTCTGTTTGGTCTCAAAGATGTTGCAGTCTCCTTCTCACATTGAAGGAGCTTCATAGATTCATAGATTGATACAAGTTCAGAAGGCACATGCCCATTTATGAATGCGCCACCAGCTAAATTAGCAGTGGAAGGAAAATTTCTTGTCACCCATATATTTATCAGGGTTTCTCTTAAATTGTTCTATGTTTTTGCTGTTTATAATATTACTAGGCAATGTATTCCAGATTGGAGGAATTCTCTGTGTAAAAAATCTAGATCGTTTATTGGTTTTACATAAGGATGATTGTAGTTTTGAATTGTGGGATCTAGTGGGATTACTTATTGAAAACTTTTCCAATCCTATTGTGTTTAATAAGTAATCGTTATTGTATGCATTGTAAGTATAGATTAAGTCGCCTCTTAGTATTCTGTACTTCAAAGAGTAAAGCTCTAAAGATCTTAATCTAGAACCATAATCAAGTTTGGACATATTAACAATCCTTTTAGTTATTCTTCATTGAACTATTTCTGTCATGTTTAAATAGCCAATGGAAGTTGGAGCACAAAATGAAATACAATAGTCCAAATGTGGACGAACCAGGCTTGTGTATAGGGGCAAGATGACAGATGATTCCCCACTTTTGATATGTCTCAATATACAACCTATAATCTTGTGACATTTTTAACAGTTTTATTGGTATGGGTGTTACATTTTAAGTTATCAGTTATAGTTATACCTAAATCTCTTTCCTCTGTTGTGATTGTTAATTTCACATTTTGAATAAAATATGGGTGTCTCTTATTATTGTTCCCCATATGCATTATCTTACACTTTGCTGGGTTAAATTTCATTCTATTGTTTACTGCCCATGATGTTAATTTATTTAAATTATCTTGGAGAGTGTTTGCAGATGCAGTAGTGTTCACAATACAGCCCAATTTGCAATCATCTGCATATTTATTTATCCAAACTTCTTTTGTTGTTTGCATACTTGCTATCAATATATTAAAAAGTAAAGGCCCAAGAACAGATCCCTGCGGTACTCCACTGGGGACAGGGCTGCAGTTGGATTTATGCCCTCCTACAACCACCCTTTGATGTCTGTTGTATAACCATGCTGATAGCCACTTAATTAAGTACATATCCAAATTTATATTATGAAGTTGTTTGATCAAAACTTTACGGGAAACAGTGTTGAATGCTTTTTAAAAATCCAAGAATATGATGTCCACTGGAAGGCCTTTATCTAGGGTGTCACTAACAAGTTCAAAAAACTAATAAGCTTTTTTTGACATGACCTACCAGTAGTAAAGCCATCCTGGGAAATGTCAGTACAATTGGAAATTTTAAGATGATTGGAAATTTTAGCATGTATTAACTGTTCAATAATTTTACTGACAAGTGATGTAAGGCTGATAGGCCTGTAATTAGATATTAACTGTTTATTACCTTAAGCTAATTGCTTTCCTCCCACAGCTCTTCCAGGGGATTAGGAGTGTAACTGGGGGGTGGAGCTAACAAAGTCTTGGTAACTTCCAACAGAAGGAAGAGTTAAAAGGTCAGGTTAGCTGGTGTTTTTGTGGTGGAAGACTAGGTTTTCTGGCAAAGGCAACTGACTTCACCTGAGCCCTTTTCTTATAGGTTTACTTGTAAGGACAGAGGAAGGAACAACACTATCAGAGCAAGGAAAAAGATTAAGGCTTCTTTTGGCTAGGCAGATTTACTGTGTGTTATTTTCTTTTGTGCTCACAGGGTTTGTTACTGTTTTTTACTTACATTTTACTGCTGTAATCTTCTCTGATTCAAATTGCTGTTGCAGGCTATACTTTCTGCTGCATTATTACAGGGTGTGCGTAATGATTTGTTACTGTTTTTTTCTAACAGATTATTGCTGTAATCTTCTCTGATTCAATTTTTTTTTGCAAGTTATATCTTCTGTTACTGCTTTATTTTTCTCTGTAGCAAAGTGTTTTTTTGCAGGGTGAAATTGTTACAGCTGGTGTTTACATTTTTGTGACTTTTTTATCTATCATTAGGCTAAGCTTTCTGGGCTACTACATTTGTTATTAGTTGGTTATTTCTGCTCTTACCTTCTTGTTTCTTTTGGCCGTGGTTCTTTTTTGGCAGGGGAAGGTTCCAGCCACCCACCCCCATGCCCAACCACCACATGCTATATTCCTTTTATAGAGTAGCACAGTCATGATATTTCCTGTAGCAAAGCAGGAAGGGGAGGATCAGAGGCGTATCCACACAGTGACCTCACTTACAGGGGCAGAAGCAATTTAACTTGTTATAACAAGTTATACAAAAACCAAAAAATACAAAAAAAAAGAAAGAAAACTCTTTTGCTTTCATTTTCCTCCTAATTAATTGGACCAGGTTATAAACTTGGCAACTCCACTGAAATGGATATTATTAACTGCAGGTACTGTAGGACACTTTTCAAAAGGGAAGTTATAAAGGATTTAGGACACTGTCCTACATGCTGGATCATTGGAGATCTAAGGGCTCAGCTCCAGACAGCATGGGCAGAGATTGAGCACCTCAAATCACATATTCAGGGGGAAATATATTATAAGAACCACCTGCCATTTCCCCAACATCCAACAGAAGCACCTTGACCACAAAGGGTAGTTGGTCTGGGAGGTTGGCAGGTGGTTAGGAGGGGCAAATCAGGTGCCCCATCACTCAATTTTCTCCAATGTATCACCTCCACAAACCATTTAAAAACTACAAACAGGTATCTGCCTCCAACTCCAAAATCAAACAAAGGAGCAGAGGACTCTGCAGAGCAGGACACTCCCACACAGAAGCTAGTGCTACAAAACTCACCCAAAACAGGGACCAAAACAAAAAAAGCAAAAAGGAAATCCAAAACACTTCTGACCATAGGAGACTCCATGATTCAGGGAGTTAACACCTACCTCCAGCAGGGGGTAATGGTCAGATGTCTCCCAGGTACATCAGCATGGAGAGACACTGACCACATTGCTAAAATCATGCAGGAAGCAGGAGAAAACATCGACATCCTGCTATACATAGGGACTAATGATCTCACTCACTGGTCAGTTATGGAGACCAGGGAACACCTGACAAGGCTGGGAAACAAACTGTCATCCATTTCATCCGGTATCTCCTTCTCTGAGATCCTGCTGATCTAGGGGGGGGGAAGATGGACAGAAGGTCAGAGAAGGGGAAATAGGGGAGCTAAACATGTGGCTCAAGGGGTGTTGCCAGGAAAAAGGACTCAAATTTGTAGGTAACTGGCAACAGTTTTGGGAGTGAAGGTACTTTAAATTTGATTGACTGCATCTGATTAAGAAGGGAGTCAGTGCATTAGGACATAAGTTTGACATCTTTGCAGAATATTTAAACTAGCAAATGGGGAGAGGGGTGCAGCACCCAATACATCAAACAGGAAGAACACCCCTCTCCCTTCAGCAAGTGATCAAACAGGACTTCAGCATGTTTGTAGTTCATTTGCATCACCAGGTAAAGAAAAAGATCTGGTGCTCCATACAACATGCAGGGGAAAACCCGGACCTTGCCCAACAAACAGCTAATGCACTGAAATCTGGCAAATGAAAAATCATGTACACAAATGCCCCCAGTCTGGGAAACAAGATCCCAGACCTGCAAGCGACAATGACAGAGGCTAAACTAGACATAGTAGCCATTAGCAAGACATGGTTCACCTGTAACCACACTTGGGAGACTTCAGTACCCAACTATATACTGTTCAGAAGAGACCGACTTGCAAAAGGGGGGGGGTGGAGTGGCCCTTTATGTCAATTAGAATATCAAAGCTACAGAAGTTCAGAATACACATAAGGAGCCAGAATAACTGTGGGTCACCCTGGAATCAGGAAATGGGACAGCCATATGGACTGGGGTTGTCTACAGGCCTCCAGACCAGGAGGAGGACATAGACACATTACTGTTAGAAGATATACAAAACATGACTGCTAAATGGGAGATTCTGATAATGGGAGACTTCAACATGACAGATACAGATTGATCAATACAAGCAGGAACATCAGGCACAACTAGACACATAGTGGATTTCCTGCAGGGGTAGGGCCTCAAACAGCTGGTACAACAACCCACAAGAGACAGGGCTATCCTAGATCTAGTACTGACTAATGGGGAAAGGATCACAGATCTCCAGCTAGAAGGTCACCTGGGGGCCAGTGACCATCAAATGGTATGGTTCAATTTGGCCACTAGAACTAAATCATCTCATTCCAAGGCAAAAATATGGGACTTCAGAAGAGCTGACTTTGATATGATGGCCAACAGAGTTAAGATAGCCCTGGCAAGAAGAAATACAGGTGAGGGGGTACAGGCAAAGTGGGCAAGCATTAAGGATGCAATACTTGAAGCAACATCCCATTGTGTTAGGGAGAAAAGCAAGAGCAAAAGAAGGAGGAAACCACTTTGGTTCTCAAAAACAGTAGCAGAAAAGGTCAGAGCCAAAAAGCTGACCTTCAGGAAATATAAGGGAATGCAGCAAGACGAAGACAGGGAGGCATACCAAACTTCCCTAAGAGAAGCAGGGAAGGCATTGAGACAGTCAAAAGCCCAAACCAAGGAGATACTAGCATGGACAGTAAAAGAAGGGGCAAGACTTTCTATAGATACATTAGTGAAAGGAGAAAGTCCAGAAGGGGTATTGCTAAGATCAATGGGGATAAGGGGGAGTGTGTGTGGAGGAGGACCACGGAAAGGCATCTCTCCTTAATAGATACTTCTGCTCAGTATTTACTGAGGTGAAGGTAGAGTAGGGCCCACAGCTCAGCACCATGGACACAGGGGGGAGGGAGGTGTGCACATGTCCCTTTACAAAAGAAAGTGTCTTACAAGAGCTCGCTAAGCTCATCATGAACAAGGCAATAGGACCTGATGGCATATATCCCAGGGTACAAAAGAAGCTAAGGGTGGAACTAGCAGAGCCATTATCAGAACTGTTTAGTGAGTCTCTGAGCACAGGAGTGGTCCCAGAAGACTGGAGAAGGGCTCACGTGATCCCACTCCACAAGAGTGGTAACAGGGAGGAGGCAGAGAACTACAGACCAGTCAGTCTTACATCAGTAGTGGGAAAGATTATGGAGGCACTCCTTAAGGAAAGGATAGTGCAACAGCCAGAATCCATAGGAGCACAGGATACATGACAGCATGGATTTACAACAGGACTGTCCTGTCAAACTAATTTCATAGATTTCTTTGACTGGGTAACCAGAGTGGTGGACCAAGAGGTGCAGCTGATGATGCCAATCTTGACTTCAGCAAAGCATTCAGTACTGTTCCACATAGAAGATTGATTAATAAGCTAGGTAGGCTGAGGGTGGGTCAGAGGTTGGTCAACTGGGTAGCAAACTGGTTGGCAGGCAGAAAACAGAGAATGGTGGTAAATGGTATACAGTCAGAAGAGATGCAGGTCACAAGTTGGTTACCTCAGGGATCAGTTCTGGGGCCAGTCCTCTTCAATATTTTCATCAGTGACATTGCAGATAGACTGGAGGGTAAGGTTTGTCTGTTTGCAGATGACACCAAAATCTGCAACAGAGTAGATGATCCAGATGGGGTGGGCAGAATTAGAAGAGATCTGGATAAACTGGCAAAATGGTCAGAAGAGTGGCAAAGTGGGATTAATGCAAAGAAGTGCAAGATCATGCACATAGGGAAGAGAAACCCTGAAGCCACCTATAGATTGGGAGGGTAGTTGCTGGTAATCACAAGAGAAGAAAGAGACTTGGGCATCATCATCATAGATGACCTGAAATCATCCAAGCAGACCACTAAATCAGTAGGTAAGGCTAGATGGATGTTGGGGTGTATTAGTAGGGGTATCACAAGTCATAAGTGGGAGGTAATACTGCCTCTTTACAAGACACTGGTTAGGCCCCATCTAGAGTACTGTATGCAGTACTGGAGGCAGTACCTGCACAAGGACATTAACAAAATGGAGGCAGTCCAGAGAGGGGCAACCAAAATGATGCAGGGACTGTATCAGAAAATATATGAGGACAGATTAATGGAGCTCAATATTCATACCCTAGAGCAAAGGAGGGAGAGAGGTGATATGATCAAAACATTCAAACATCTTGAGGGCAGTAACAAGGTGAAAGAGTCTAACATGTTTCAATATAAAAAAAAATAGCTGGACAAGACACAGCATGAGATTAGATGGAGGCCAATTAAGGTATAATGTGAGGAAGTTCTTCTTCACATAAAGGGTGGTGGATGCATGGCACTGCCTACCTCAGGAAGTAGTGGATATTAATATAGTGCAGGGCTTCAAACAAGCATGGGAGAGGCATAAGGGAGCAATACAAATGAGTATGAATAGAAAGGCCATTGACAGATTAAAGACCTATGGCACATTCATAAGGTAGAAAAATGGCCAGACTGGATGAGACTTGCATTCCTTATCTGCCGTTAACTTCTATGTTTCTATGTTTGTTGTGCCATTAGCCACACTTTGATGGAGTTCTGAAAATAAAATGAGATTGTTTTCTAGGGCAAGAGGAGCCAATCATCCTTGGGTCTCTTGTCCTAAACATTAGAAAATGTCAGCTGAGTTCATAAAAGATCCTGATTCATTGTAATACCATATGCATGTAGAATGCATTCATAAAAGATGGTAACATAAAAAGATGTTAAAATTGAGGCCTGAAACAAAAGGTTATCATTAGTAAATGTAGTTGGTAAAATCTCTCAAAACAGCTGTAATATTTATTTTCAACAGTATACTGTATAACAAACTTATTACAAATGCTGGGGGTGGTGAGTAAGCCCTCCCCGATCACCTTGTGTAGCTTGGGAATTATGTGATGCTTTACTTAACAAGGAGAAGCCATGTGGAGAATAAACCTTTGTGAATGAAGGAGTTGGGCTTGGTGTTAGATGAGCCAGTAGGTTTTGGCTGCAAGCCCAGGAAAAAAGTGTCCGTCCTTTTTATTTGGACAGAGTGCAAGTACTATAGAAATTAAAAGAAAAAAAAAATAAATAAATAAAATTGTAGGGTTTACACTTGGTGTGTTTCCATGAAAACAGACATTTTGGGTGGAAACTGGTGCTTAGGTAGGGACACACATCAGGTTTGAACTGGTAGTGACATAGAATATTGAAACACAAGTAGGTCAAGTAACTTGCCAAAGGTTACACAGTGTGCAAGCAAGTGTTGCTGGGATTCAAACCCTGCTGTTTCTGCACTGTCCTTAAACACTACACATATTGAAGTGTCTTTTAATCTGCTGGCTGAGGCAGTACACTTAAAAAAAATTGCTTAACACAAAACATATGATTAGATTAGCCTGTTATTTGACACCAGTTTGCTGAAGTAATGACCATATTTTCATTAGAAAACTGTAAAAGTGTTTTAGATATGTGCTACCTACTGTCTATCTTGTAACAACCTGCAATTAACTTGAACCAATACATTTATAAAACCATGCCACATCTTTTCAAAACGCAACCTTTCAAACACAATCCAACCACTTTGTAAAATAAAAAAAAAATTTGAAACCAACAAGGTCTTATCTAAAGGTAGTAAGAATACATTACAATACACCATTTGTAAGTGAAGACACATCTAGGAGACCATGGACTATGCCCTATGGCACGGGGCCAAAATATGACACATGGCCATTTTAAAACCTCTGTGATGAACATTTTATTTCTCTTTAGCAAAGAGTTTCTGATTTTAACTAGAAGTATGATAAAGCCATTCATAGCTGTTAACACAAAACATTTTCACCTAGCAGTTGCTTGGTACATTGTCTGCAACCTACAAATCTTTCCACATATTACAAGCTACGATGTCATATCTCTTTACCCGTAAAACCACTTACTCCAGCCAACAATCTACATAAGAAAGTCCTTCACTAACCCTATCCAAGCAGCACAAATCTTTTATTAAAAGACTAATTAAAACAATCAGATAAAAGGCAAAGAAGGATTCTTAATCACCTACAGTAATAGGTAGATAGGAAAGGCAGTCCATCATTTCTCTTGAGACCAATACTATATTAACTAGTGACCCAGTTATAGTCTCCAAAACTTTTAATAATTATTTTGGTGATCTAGATTCTTATAGGTCTCTTTTTTCAACAGATGTAAGTGAATTTCAAACCGGTGCTGCTGATGATAATTTTCCTAAGTTCTATTTTAAAAAGGTTACCCCAGAAGATGTCCTGAAATATATTCTGAATAGGGAACCCCTTCCATCCTTGTGTTCCGATGGTTTGGAGTTTAGGATTATTAAATTTGGCATAACATTTTTGGCCTATCCTCCTTCCCTTGTTTTCAATGCTTCTCTATGCTCAGGTTAATTTCCTGTGCAATAGAAATGTTCCATCATTGGACCAATATTTAAATCAGGAAACCCAAATTTAGCTCAAAATTAGTGTCCTATTTCCCTTTTCTTTCCATTATCAAAGATATTAGAAAAGATTATTTTTGGTCAGACTACAGATTTTCTCAATAAGTATGAGTTATTAACTCCCCAATAACATGGTTTTAAACAGAAACACAATACAGAGACAGCCTTGGTGAGGTTCACCAGCTGCCTACAGGGTGCTCTTGATAAAGGGCACACTGTGGCAGCTATTTTTGTGGACCTCACCAAGGCCTTTGACTTAGTGGAACACAGCCTTATAACTGTGATCCTTCAAAAACTTCATTTTTCCCCTGATGCAATTGGTTGGTTTACTGACTACTTAAGCAACAGAGTACACAAAACAGCTACAGAAGGTTATGTTTCTACATTTAAACCAATTGTTTGTGGTGTCCCTCAAGGGTAAATTTTAGGGCCTCTTATTTTTTTCTTATATATGAAATGTGTCTGTTCGCAGACATATATTATTATGTATGCAGATGATGCAGTTCTTTTTGAGGTAGAAAATAAGTCAAGTGATGCCATGAGTAAAGTCCAGGCTGATTTTACTTCTTTACAGAACTGGTTGCAACAGAATTATATGGTTATGAATGTAAAAAAAAAGGCCATGTTATTTTCAGGCTGATTTTACTTTTTTAAAGAACTGGTTGCAACATAATTATATGGTTTTGAATGTAAAAAAAAGCAAAGGGTATGTTTTTTTTCAAATAAACAAAGTAAAGAAGAATTTGATCCAATATTGAATCTAAAAGGGAATATAATTGAATATGTTGACCATTTTAAGAATCTGGGATTGACCTTGGATTCCCACTTAACATATAAAAATCATATTAACGGCCTAAGAATAACTATCCATCAAAGGCTAGGTGGGCTTCATCAGGTAAAAGCCTGCTTCACCCCAAAATCTCAGGTATTGTTGTCCCATAGTTTTTTGTTTAGTTCTTTAAACTATGGTCTTATTGTCTACTTAGGTACCAATAATAATGTATTGGCACATCTCTGGGTTACATTTAACACTATACTTAGATTTATGATTAATGCCACATACCATACACATCTTTGTGTTTTGTATCAGCAGTCTGACTGCTTATCCTCTGGCAACAGGACTCAGTGTAAATATGGTATTTTTAGGTATAGCATTACCTTTGGTCACCTCCCCAGTTCTGTTACTAGTTTATTTAGTAGGGTAACTAAGGGAAGTAGGACTAAATCATAAGATAAATACTCCTATAAACTCCCATTTTGCAGTAAAGTTATTGGGCAAAAATCTATTACTTATAGGTCTCCTACATTTTTTAACTCACTTCTCTCTGAACATTTGAGTAGTAAAATAGTTGAAGTTTTTAAGAAAAGCCTTGTGATGTATATATGTGAACAACAGCACTGTGTTCAGATGATTTATATGAATTGTATCATGCTGTAAATGCATTTGTTCATGCAAGTTGTATGGTATTTATACTTTTGTTTGTATTACATGTTTGTATTTTGTAAATCACCTCTTGTCACCTGTGAAAATGGGCATTTTGCTCATCAGGCCTACAATAGTAAAAAATAAATGAAATAAAATGAAAGAAGCTTTTTGCTTTTGTACCATAACTCATATTTGTTTACATGCTCTGCTCTGAAGGCAGCCAAGGCTATCTTCAGAACAACCTTGAGAACAGTACATAACCACAGAACCCAGAAATTCATTGGAAAAATGAGAAAGAGAGAGAGAGAGAGACAGCATTACTTTGTTTCATGTGTGTAGTGTTACAGAAATAAAGCAGATAGACAACAACTAAAGAAAACTGTAGGACAAGATACACAATATCTCATCCCTATGACAACTTTTAAGATAAGACACACACTTACCCAGTGTCAAGGTATTTTTTCCTTTTCTCTGTCCTGACAACTCCGATCTGAACAGCAACTGCAAAACCTAGATTATTACCTCTTAGAGGTGCAGATATTGACCCTTTTCAATCAGGTTTCCTTTTGGCCATTTCAGTAGTCTGCAGAGTCAGCTCTTTTTTATACAGCTGCAACTTGCAGTCCAACAGTATACAATCAGAATTGGGATGCTTTTAAAGCTGGGAAGGATGCAGGATACAGAGCTGTGACCAACAGACCCTGTAGAGAGTTGGTCTGTGCAGTCTGTAAACTCTGAAGCTGCACTGGGTGCTGGGTTGAAATCCAACTGGTGGAGGTCCCCAGTACCTGGGTTTGGGATAAAATGTTGCAGCCACCATAGGAGGCAAGGGAATTTGAAATTGAGACAACAAGCCTCAAGCTGCATGGATAGTAAACAGTGGTGTAGAAATTCTCAAATTAACCCATCTGTAGTCACCTGCTGTGTATGCATCCACAGTGGTTGAACAGATAGACGGTTGGGCGGTCTGTACTCAATGTAGTCCTGGAACTCAAAACTGCAATTGAACAAGGTGAGGTGGCATCAGCCTTGTCCCAGTAAGCAGCCAGACCTTACAAGACACTACAGAGTTAACAACAGAACATGGGTGAGCTGGTACGGGGTGTACACCTAATTAGTACCCGCAATGGAAGGGTAAGCTAGCAGGCAATTGAATCTTCACTAGTTTAGACTATTTGAGTCATGGCACCAATTGTTAGGGACCATCAAGCCCTCCTCAGATTCTAGATGGTAATAAACCAGTAGAAGAAATGACAGGCAAGTGGCAAAAGCAGTAATAACTTATTACTTACAAGGATTAGACTTACACCCCTAAACAGTATCTTCAGCCAAGTGGATACTGGGAGACACAGTTTATCAATCCCCACAAGACGGTCTCAGTGAGAATGTGGAATGCAACAGTTCTTATAGGGAGATAGTGATTAAGGCAATAGCTAGTCCATGCATATATTATAATTACTGTTAGAGTTACAGACAAGCCCTATTGGCCAAAATAGCTACGTGGCTCCACAGTATAGATAACATTATACAAAAAGTGTAATGTCGGCTGAAATGAACAAAGAGCTTATACAAGTACAAAAAAAATTTTCACTGTTACATAATAAGTGTAGTATTACACAAATTCAAAATATGGCAGTGCAGACTGCATAATAATATCGTAGAAGATAACACAGACACAAGTCTCTTGGCTTACAACATGCTGCTACTAAGCAGAGTAAAATGGAATCATAATGTTTCCCTGGCTACTTACACTTGTGCGGTAAGTGTTAATGCCCTATAAGTTAGTAGTGATTTGTCATAATATGTATAACATAATGCTTGCCTAAGGTTCACAGTGGGAGGCTAATTAGGGTGTGGAGACTGAGTGTAACAACTTCCTGGGTTTGTTCTTGGGCACTAGACCCAAATGAGACACCCTCAGTTCCTGTCATGATGGTGTTGCAAAAGGTCCCTCCATTCTCCCTGCTGCTATCTCCTTGTCTATCATATTTTTTACCAACCCTTCCTTCCCCTTTGTGGACCCCAAATTCTTCAGCCCCATGACCACCCACGGCCCCACATAGTGCAGACTGAAACACAATGTAAAATCCTCTCTAAGCCTCCTCCTCCTTGTCGCAATATCTGGGTGACCCTCCATCCATTACCAGAGGGATTTCAATCCAAATAGGCATGTGCTCTCGCTGGAATCCCCTCCCCTCTTGTCCCTACACTCCCTTCCTTAATTGCTTGTGCCAGCCCCGAATGCCCCCTAACCCCATATCCTATCACTGCCCCACCTTGTGCCCTCTCCTCCCCTGACCCCCCATGAAATCCAACAAAATGGCTGCCCTGCATATGGCTGAAAGCCCGTCCTATCCCCCACACTCCTACACCTGGAAACTGGATGCAGACCTGCGCATTTTGAACAAACATGTTTAAATTTGCAGTTCACCCAACTACAAGCTGCCTTGTTATAGCCAAAAAACAAGTCTTGGTTGCAGTGCCACTAGCCCCTTTAACTACTTCAAATGACCCTGAACCCCTGACCAATGAGAGTACATACCCACAGGTCCGCATGCGTGGTATCCCAGCATATGTTCCCATGCTTCACAATGTGCTAGTGAAACCGCTCATCATACACTAACCACTTGTAGCCTCCTTTTGCTTTGTATGCTTCCCTGATAGTGGCCAAGTAGGTCAGCAATGAGATCGCCAACTCTGGTTGCTTTTGCAAGAGGATGGCACTGAAATTAGTAAACCCTGCAAATCAATTGTCAAACATCGTCCCCCTGAAACCTTGGTTCTCTGTGGTCTTACCCATCAGAGCTAGTGCCACCGCCATCTCAGACCTCCCTACCCACTCATCTCTGCATATTTTGTTTCAGCCTCCTTGCCCACCAGCGCAATCATGTTGATATACTCCCTTTTCCATATCTTTTCATTTATCGCCTGTGACATGTGGTCACCCAATGTCATCCTTGGGAAACCACCTGTTTGCGCCCCCTTCCCATCACTCCCTGATACCCCTACCCCTTGACCCTGGTGTCCTTTCCCTGTTAACTCAGATAATGCCTTTTCCATCTCCTCCAACCCCTTGTCTCTTCTATCTGATATTAGAACGACCAGGTAGTCCTTCTGACTACCATCCAGCATCAAATCAACATTATCCTTACCCTTCTGAGTTTCCCCTCTCCTCCACCGCTGTCTGTCTCAGCCACTTCCCTGCTCTACCTTTCTCTCCTTTGTCTTACAGCTCCTTCCTCTTCTCTGTTCCATGTCCTTCCTCCTCTGCCTTGTGGGCCTTCTCCAGTATGTACTGCCTGTTTGGTCAGCTTCTTGGTGACACTCTCCTTCTTCCCCAGGTTCTTCTTTGGTGCCATCTGCAAAGCAAACAAACCACATCCCCAAGGCACAGTTATTCTTCTTTACTGTTGCCTCCTTTTCATCTGTTTTTTTTTTGCACCACCAGTCATACCCAGTTGCCCCACTCCTGTTGCTTAGCACTCTGCTCTACAGTATGCTCTGTAAATGTTCCCCCATTTGCTCTCTGTTGCCTGATGGCCCCTGATGCTCCAGTGAGGGGGGCAGGGCACCAAACTCCTATTGCTGTCCCCCTTTGTGCAACCCCCCCTCCTCTGGCCCCTTCCAGAGCAGCCTCCATTGCCCCTCCTTAGCCACCTTTCTTTATCTATTATTTTTTGGTTTTTGTTTTTTTAAACCTTCTTTATTGTTTTTCAGGAAAAGAAAATTCAGACAAACACACACATGCCTGGCAAGCCACTGCACATTAAACTGGCTGTGATAACTATATCTAAACCCATATATACACATCCACAGCAGAAGACCACCATCACATTTCCCTTATACATATACCACACTTTTGCCTCTGAGCAGCAGGGTCAGTAAGTAAATTTAATCCAGAAAAAAAAAGATATAACCCTTCCAACCCATCCCCTGTTACTCTCAAACGAGCATCACATCCTAAACACCGCTTTAGGATAGCCCTTCAAGGTGATATCTCCTTGCTGTGTCCCCAGGAGGGAGAGAGAGTTCCCAGCCTATCATCTATCCTAGCAGACCAAGAGCATCCAGCTAATTATTTATACATATATTGAAACCTATTCACAGAAATCAATTATCCAGCCATCCTAAGCAAAGTCCTACTAAACATCACTGAAGCCTAAACCAGCATATCTTTCACCAACTAATCACCTCTCGACAGACAGAGCCTGAGTCCCAGCCCTTTTTACTACAATGGTATATAGCATTTTAGTTTGACCATCTCTTTACATATAACCCCAGTTTGCCTTCCCAGACACTTAATATCGCTGTATTTTGCCTATAAGCCCCAATATCTCTCTTCCACTGATCATGCGTGTACACTTGATCATCTTTCCAATGCTGCAATACAAATGCTTTAACCATTGCGGACATTAGAGAAAGATGATATTTAGGTGCACTACCAGAGACTTGTGAGTAGTCACCTAGGATACAGATCTCCAGAGTCATAAGTTCTGAATATTCCATTAGTGGGTCCATTCGCCATTTGATTTCAGCCCAGAGGGGTGCAATCTTACTACACTCCCACAGCACATGTAAAAGATCCCCACCTGTAGTTTCACATCTGAAGCACAGGTCTGTCTGTCTGAGGCGTCTATCTCATAGCTTTACAGGGGTAAAGTACATATTTGCAACAATAAAGTATTGCATACTTTTGTACTTGGGCATAGGTACATACTTATTGCTCTTCCATATGCAGTCCCAATTTAGAGTCCCAGGGGCCATCTTCTTGACCCAATATGCTACTTGTACAGGAGATTTCAAACTATAATAATCCAATAGCACTTTATATACTTGTGAAAAAACCTTAGATATTGAATCAACATCTTTCAAATTATCCCAGGTAAAGGAAGTATCTACAAAATCCCCCAACTTTTTTCTCATCCCTTCTAACATACCCATGATTTGCAGTTTTCTAAAGAACCGTATTCCTTCAGTTCCAGCTGAGAAAGCCACTCTGCTGCCGTGAGTCATATCCCTTATCCTCAAACCCATTAACTGCAGCACCCATTTTCTATTAATTATTTTATCCCCAATTAACAAATTAGGATTGCCCACTACTGGCTGGTCACTAGCCTTCATTTGATTCCTCCTTTGGATTGGGGAGAGAAATGACCACCAAGCTCCTGCTGACTTCACAATTGGAGTCGATGATATCTTGTTAGGGCCCCTTTCTACATTAGCAAATAAAATTGCCTCCAGTGAGAGTCCTGAGTCCCTTAGTATTTGCTTCTCAATTTGTAACCAAGTTGGAACATAGGACTCCCGTTCTAAATGTTTACTCCACCGTATCATGAGCCCCATTTGGCCTGCACATAGTATAATTGGAGAACAGGCAATTTAATCCTCCCCTTCCATGTGGCATACGCAAAATACTATGCTTCTTCCTAGGAGGTCTAGCATTCCATAGAAATTCTGACAAAAGTTTCTTAATTCTTCTAAACCATATCCCGGGTATGCAGTATGGGGCTAGATATATCGGATATAGTAATCTGGGTAGTAGGTTCATCTTGATGAGACCCAATCTGGCCATGAAATTCAAAGGGAGCTTATTCCATCTTGTTATATCCCCCCAATCTCTGATAGTACCCACTCCATATTTAGTGCGGCACCCTTATCAATAGCAGGTGTAATCCAAACCCCCAGATATTTCAACCTATCCATCTTCCACTGTATTTGTAGTGGTGCAAAATCTATCCTAGATACATAAGGAGTCAGGGGCATAATCTGGGTCTTAGCCAAATTTAATTTGTAATTCGCAACTTTGGAATACTTCTCTATTAAGTCTATTGTTTCTTTAAAACTTGTTACCCGATCCTGTAAATGTAGGAGTATGTTTTCAGCAAAAACTGAGAATTTTAGCTCCCACCCCACTATATTGATCCCCTTTATTAGTACATCCTTATTAAAAGCACTCAACAAAGGTTCCAGATATATGTTAAATAAAATCTGTGAGAGAGGCATCCTTGATGAGTCCCGTTTTCTAGATGTATCTCCCGAGAAACATAACCATTGTACAATACCCTAGCTGTTGGATGCATATAAATTTTTGATACCATTGATTAGGCCCTCTGGAAAACCCATCTTGCCCATTGTAGCAAAGAGAAAGGGATAGGAGACCCTATCAAAGGCCTTTTCTGCATCTAGTGATATCAGTGCTATGGGTATTTGAGAATCTGGCGCATAGCTAAGTATATGATGTATCTTCCTTACGGCATCATGTGCGCCCTTCCCTGGCATAAAGCCCACTTGTTCCTGACTAATTAGAGTTGGGGAAATGCTTAATATTCTATTAGCTAAAATTCTGGTAAGGATTTTAATATCTTGATTCATCAAAGCTATAGGTCTATAATTGCCTGGTATGTCTTTAGGCTTATCTGGTTTAGGGGCAAGTGTGATATACTCCTGGTACAGTGGAGCATGGCTCACCCCCTCTCGCATTATAGTATTGAAGAATTCTTGGAGTATAGGAAGTATAGTCTGTATGTGTACTTGGTAAAACCTAGCCGTTAGCCCATCTGGCCCCGGGGTTTTACCATGGGGCAAAGACTTAACCACCTCCAATATCTCTGATGCCATTATAGGGGCCCCTAATTTATTAGCTTGTGTGGGATCCAGGACTGGGAGTGGCACTCCCTCTAGAAATGTTCTAATTTCCTCCTCACTAGCTCCCTCTTACTTGATAGATCTCTTTAAAATAATCAGCAAAAGCATTCACCATTTCTTGGGGATCTGTTATCTGATGTCCAGTGTATTGTATATGAGTAATCCTCCTACTGGCTTCCCATTCCTTAACCCTAGCCACTAAGAATCGCCCAGGTATATCCCCTTGCATTAAATACTTAGCCTTAATCTTTCCTAACCAGAATTCGACTTTCCCATTTAAAATATCCTCCAGTTCCCCTATCAAACTTTTAAGTTCCGCATCAATTTCCCCAGAGGACCCTTCCAATGGAGAGAGCGACTCAATGGCCCCCATAATAAATTTCTCCTTGGCTCTCCTCAATCTATTCCTTTGTGCTGCAAGCCTCTGAGCTGCTCCTGCATACAGCACCTTACATGTTGGCCATTTAAGCTTTTCATTCTGTAGTGTGGGTAGCTGTTGGTGGATAACCTCGCTGAGGGCTTCCTCTAATTTTCCTTGATTTGGAGCCGTCACTAATAAGGAATCGTTTAATCTCCATCTATGTGGTCTAGGAGGGATAGGTGCTGGTTCCCACCTTAAATGAATAGGAGAATGATCGGATAAGATTCTACCCTCAGTAGCTATTTCCTTAACCTCCTTAAGTGCTTCTCCATTTACCCCCAAAAAATTGATACGTGAGTGACTCTTGTGAGCTGCAGAGTAATACGTCATATTATTGCCCCCCATAGAGCAGGTCCTGAGCGGGTCTACTAAAGCCAAAGCCTCCATCAATCTATCCAGGGCAATCTGATCCTTAGACATAGGGCCTCTGAATGGTGGAATTCTGTCCTCTAAATTGTTTAAACAAATATTCCAATCCCCTGCCAAGATAAGGGAATGCTGAGATAACACGGCCATATCCCTTTTTAATGATGCAAAAAATTCTGGCTGGGGGGGGTTGGGGCATAAATTGAGGCCACAGTTAATGCTTTACCAAATAGGGCACCCATTAGATATATCCCTCTACAATCCTCTCTAACTGTTACTTGCTCCACCTCATACATTCATGTTTTCTTTATTAAAATCACCACGCCCCCGACGCCTTTTCCTTACCCACCCCAAACACTTGACCCACCCACAATCGCTTGAGGCAACTCATCTCCTCCGTTAATAAGTGGGTTTCCTGCAGGGCAACAATGTGGGCCCCCAGCTGTTCAATATGTCTGAGGACTACAATTCTTTTCCACTTACCCCTAAGTCCCTTAGTGTTCCATGACAGAATTTTAACCCCTGCCATTGCGAAATCTAAATCTTGTTATAGCCAAGCCATCACCTTGCACATACTCTTGGTCTGCTAGCCGCAGACTCTCTCTAATGGACTTTCTCTCCTTCCTATCTCCAAAACCCCCCCTACCCCCTTGCCCCCGATCCTGCGATCGCCCTTCTCCCGACTCTTGATTCATGGATGAGCCACTTTCCGCACCCCTCCTCCTCCCCTTTTATTGTCCAAGCATCTCCTAGTACCCATCCCTTATCCATAACTAACTGGAACATATTTACATCTCCTCCTATATCCCACTATCCTTTTAACTCTAATCCTGCCTTCCCTATCTATACATCTCTCTCTGGGTTTCAAATCTACCCCAATGTCCCCTAAGCTTAAGTGTTTAACCCTCCACCTTAAACCTTCAACCGGTACTATGTATAAATCTCCCTAGCTGTCGCCTCAATCCCAACTTCTCCGCTATGTGGAGTATCTCTTCCACCCTTTACCATCCTCCATCAAGCCCCCCCAACCTATTCTTCTATTCCCTTTTTTCCACTCTTACTAAGGTAGGCACCCCATCCTCTTCTGGTGCCTGTTATTCCACCCTCATTTTACATTCTTCCCACCCTAAATTTAAGTTCCCCAACATGGGGTTCCCTAGAGATTCAAAACTATACCTAAACCCAACCAGACCCCCGCTTCTCACCCTTTACCCCATCTTTCAAGCCCTACGGCCCTCCTTTGATCTAACACACTCGCATCTGCCTCCAATCCCTTACCTTTACCTTCTGCGCCATCCCCTCTTTCCACCCCTGAGGTTAACCCATACTACCAAAACCAATAAATCTTAAATGAATTCAGCCTTTTTTGTGAATCCTTTGTAATACAAACCCAAAACAACAAGAAAAATTTGTAAGATCTTTTCAGTGTCCAAAGTCCCAGTCTTCCTCTCTATCTCGCCTCTCCTCTTTCGGCCCAAAATTCAGGTCAGTGCTTTGAATAATTCTGGAAGTTCAACTCTTAGGCCCTCCAAAGCATATCTCGTCATCAGATATCTCTTCTCCCCAGACTGGAGCCGCACATTCAAGGTTGCGGGGTTTTGTAAATGGAATTTAATTCCCGCCATATAAAGCTTCTTTTTAATCTCGGAGTACTCCTTCTGCTTCTCCTTGACCGTTGGGGTTCAATCCTGGAACATCCACAGCGACGCACCATTCCATTGCAGTGTCTTCTTCTGTCTTGCAGTGGCCAATGCATGAGTCTTCTCTTTGTAATTCAGAAATCGCATTATTATCACTCGCGGCCTTGCACCAGGAGGAGGGATTTCTCTTAGAGCCCTATGTGCTTTCTCCAGGTTATAGAGCTTCCCGAGCGTGGGAGCCCAGTAGCTTGAACAACATATCTTGCATAAAAGAAATGCAGTCTGACCCTTCAGCCCTCTCTGGGAGCCCCGCTAATATTAAATTATTCCTCTGACTTCTGGACTCTTGGTCGTCCATCCTCTCTTCCAACCTTTTAACTTGCTTTCTCACAGCCACCAACTCCTGATCCAATGTGGCAACCTTCCTCTCCTGGGAGGAGATCCGTACTTCTGCGTCTCCCATCCTTTTTGCTAGAGACTGTAATGCAGGCTTCACCTCTGCAAAATCCAACATTAAACCTTGCAGCAGCTTTTTGATTTCCTGTATATCATCTGAGGTCTTCACAGCACCCCCTTCCTTATTCAGATCCCCCTCTTGCTTGCTCCGATCAGGGGATAGGGGCTTCAGTCTTTTGGCTGCCGGCATTCTCGCTGTGAGAGGCTCTGTAGCCTCCACTTCCATACTGCTACTTTAGAAAAGCCCTTCGTGTCTGAAATGCCCTCGTTATAAATATACTGACTGCCACTTTTCAAGAGCTTTCTTCTGCACGGTTTTAGTCCCACTTTGTACCGCTACCTTTCCGTGGCAATTACCCGGTGCTTTAAATCACCACCTATCAGTACTGGAGATTTTAAACACTTTAATCCGCTTTGGGGCCTGGGAGCAGTGTGGAACACATCTAATCAGACCCAGCTCATCCCTTGATCCTCTCCTTTATCTATTATTAATATTATGTTTATAGATTATATTTCTCCATTTACCATTTTTTTTTTAATTCACCCACACTTGGGCTTGAACCACTGCACTTAGCCTACTGAATTACCTCCATCTGACTCGCTCTCTCTGCTCATTCTCTCTATCACCTCTCCATTTTCATTTTGTTTATGTATTCCCCCTTCCACGCTCGCATGCTGAGGCTGCTGCCAGCTCTGGCACATCCCACACCTGCACTCTAAGATAGCGGCGGCCACATGCAGCTGCAAATTGGTGGCAGAGCCTCATGGTGAATTGAGTCACTGCCACGTTCATCCCCTATTCCTCCCACCACACTTTCTCTTCTTATGCATCTTGCATTCCCCTTTCTTCTCTCTCTGCCCCACTTCCCTTCGTACTGCTTTATCTTTTACTTCATACATTTTTTTTTCCAACTCGCAGAGTTCCACGGTGCTCACATGCATCTTTCTTCATTTCAGTTGGTAATACAATGAAATCTAATGTGCCCAATCATTTTCTGATCCTGTAACTCCAGTGTTCAACTCATTTCAATATTAGTGCTGAAGGCTAAGTGATGTCATGCATCCTAAGTCTCAACCCCATTTTTGTTTAAAAACTAATGTGTCCAAATTGCAGATTCTTTATTGCCTCAAAATAGACATTTTAAACCAGTTAGAAACACTTTGCCCTCCTTTTCATGTGAGTATGCTGCCTACCTAAAGCAATACAATTTTTTGCCTTCTTGATTAAACATGCTTTGTGCGCCAATAGCGGGGTTACCCCTGCCTTGTGGCCCAGCACGGGCCAGCCCCCTGGAACTCCACACACCCATCCCATCCTCCAGAAGGGCCCACCTACCTGAGGGCCATGGCCACCCCCTGCCACTCCGGCACCAAGTCTCTGAACTGTCTAACTGGGCCAGTGCCCCTTCAAGCTCTGCTGCCCTTGCAGCCCACCAGCCAAGGCTGCTGCTCTCTCCTTCCTCTCACAATCTCCCCCTTCCCTTCACCAGCAGGCCCCCAGCTGCCCCCACCCCCTTTGGTCCACCACACCAGTGGCTGGACCTGCCCATCAGACCGCTCCTGCAGCTATAAATAAAACACCTGACTCCCGGCTACCCCACACAGCACAATGCCATTGCACAATAAAGAACACCAGATCACAGCAACATTATGCAGTATTCAACATACTTGATCCATACAGGTAAAACAGCCTACTCAATCAATTCACACTGCCCAACCCCAAGACAGAATACCAAATAGCAGGAATACCATGAAGTAAACCCATGTAATCACTATCAACAGGTGACAATCTAATCAATCAACTATCCATGGATCCCCCGAGTGAGCTGTACCGGTATGCCAACCATATGGTGAAACCTGCATGGCTAAATCCCCCATAGAGTCAATCTCAACAGGATTAGAGATTGTCACTGTGAGGGACCCAGGGGCAACAGTTCACATTTGCTGTATGTTGCCCACCCTCTGAATCAACTCCAACTCAGAGTCAAAAATCCATAGTAGGGGGTCACCCCCCCTGCATGTGGGGTTGAGGGATACAGCCCCCCGAGAGAAACTCACCAATGTCAGACAGACACAAGTTCACCTGTTGACATCAGGGATATCGCTATGCTGAACATCAACAACAGTATTGTCACTGCAGCATAAGTAAACCAGCTGTATCCTATAAATTGTTTACATTCACAAGTGACTATACTGAAGGTTAGATTAAAACCCATTGGTTCTAAGCACTATCCTGCACTATCTAACTGAACATTCTTCAATTTAGCTCACCATACTCACCACCTGCCCCTGGCAAGTACCTGCTCCTTAAACCTGCTTAACTACCTTACCTCTATTTGTTCATACCTTGCCAGTTTTGTTTAAGCAAAAACCTGCCAGTTGATGTGCTGTTAGTCTTGAGAATTGATCCAATCTCAAGAATGTCAGCAGAAAAGTGGCAGGTCACTGCCTACAGCCCCATTTTTCACCCAGTGGCCAATCCCTGCTTCCCCCCTCGCCAAGTGCAAAGCACCCACTGTCATGACATACTGTTAAACCCCACTCTTCCCTTACTCTACCTCACCTCCCTTAGCTCCCCCCTCTCTCTCTCCATAACCCCATCCCCTATTTACAGGTCAAGATATCCCAATAATTGGCATCACCCTGGATTGGCAACCCCCTTTATCTCAGCAGTGCAGCCTCTAGCAAAAGTCTGATGTGACCTTTCTTTGGAGGGGGAGTTACTGTCTCAGTAATTTAATTTTACTCACGTAAGTGTGTGCCACCTGACATGAGGACAGTGTCTGGTCACTGGTAGTTGGCACCTTGGTGGCACCCCATAAAAAATAATTATTCATTCAGATTTCTTTTTGTGGGAGTGTAAAACTCCTTACAATACATTTGCCCAAGTTGCAGTCTTGCTTGCATGTTGCAGCAGTTACTTCTTGCTCATTCCTCCCAAGTCTTGAAGCAGATTTTTCCAGTGTTATATGATCAGTAGGCAGGGCAACAAGTCTGTGCCAGTGCCAATATGTGCCAGCTGGCAGCATGCTGGTGCCCTTACCCTGGTAGTTGGTACCTTGGTGGAATCCCACAAAAATATTATATGTTTTCTTTCTGTTGCAGTTTTCAAATATAAACTCTTAGTCTTCATGTTCCCCCAAGTTGCAGCACTGCCATCCTCCTGAGTTCTGATGCAGCCTGTGTGTGTGTGTGTGTCATCCTGAGATGTGCTCTTGCAGTGTGAACTGGGCAATGGGCAGGACAACAAGTGTGTGCTAGCATGCAACATGCTGGTGCCTGGCTCTTAGTATTTGGCACCCTGGAGGCATTCCATTAAAAAATACATAATTTTTCTTTTTGTGGTAGTTTTCAAAAGGAAATTCTTAGTTTTCACAGTCCCTGAAGTTGCAATAGTTCCTTCCTCCTGAATACTGAAGGTGTGTGTGTGTGTGTGTGTTGTCCTAAGATGTGATGTTGCAGTGTGATCTTGGCAGTGGACAGGACAGAAAGTGTGTGCCAACCTGCAGTGTTCCTCTGCCCAACCCTTGGTAGTTGGCACCATGGTGGTATCCCATAAAAAACTTTTAACAGTAATTCCCCGCATTCCCTCAAATTACCCACATTCCTTTCTCCTCCAGAAGAAGAAACCTGTGTGTGTCATTCTGACTCTTAACTCTGCTCTTGCAGTATGAGCTAGGTTGAAATCTCAAAAAATCAACCAAGATATGAATCAAAGTTGGAAGGCATTTTACTGCTGTCACTAGACACCTATTGGTTTTGGGGGTTCTTACTTTCATTTTCATGTTTTTTTTTTTTTTACAACTTTTGCACATAACACCATCATTTTCTGTGATTATAACCATAAATGTTAATTGTGGTCTATTCCCCCTCCTCATGGACTTGACAGCAGTCATTTCTGAAATTGCACCCAAACTTCTGTTTGCAGTACAACCGTAGAATGACATTTTGGTTGGGATTTGAAAGATAACAGCTGTCAGGTTCATGATACAGTGGAGTACAAAAGGCCATGTTGAAAAGTTGGGGTCAACATGTTTAAAATCGATGACGTTATCAATAAAAGTTGAAATTATGAAAAAAAGTCCTAAGTGTTTTCTGCTCAGTGGGGTCTCTATGTGGTATTGTATACATCATCAGTCACTAAGATGATTGTGACAAGGGACCCCTGTACATGTAAGTGGGTAATTGGGGGGTGAATAAGGGGGTGAAGGGTGGCAGTGTGCAAGTAGACAGTCATGGTGAGGGTGGGAATGTGTTGGAAGAATGGGACAATGTGCCATTTTCTTTTCCTTTTTTACAGGGAAAAGGGGAGAGACAAAGCTGGATTGTTTTCTTTTTTACAAGTTTATTTTATTCAGACAAATGCTACTTGGGACAGTTTTTTTCTTTACAGGTACAAGACATGTTGGGAGAGAGGGAAGATTAAGATGGGTGGGTTTTACATTAAGAAAATGGGTGCTGAGTTTGGGCACCCCAATGAATGCATTCATATCAGGGCTTGACTACTGTAAATAGGGTATCAGGCAGGTTGGTGTGCAGCCTGCAGTAGTGCAGAATGCTGCAGCCAGGCTGAATACTGGATTAGCATATAGACAGAACATATTACACCTGTGCCTCTGTAGCTGCACTGGATACCAATTAGGTGGCACACCATCTTTAAATCATGTTACTAACTTAGAAATTCCTACATGGCATGGAACCTGGCTACTTTAAAGACCTCTTAGCCTAATATTCTACTAATCATCCACTCCACTGAGGTCCTATTTCTGCCCATTCCTATGGAATGCATTAAACTTTCTGGAAAAAGAGCATTCTCAGTGGCAGCCACACAGATGCCATGTATGTGACCATGAAGTGAGGTGTTAGTATGGCAACCATGAAAATTTGGGGTCAATCTTATTCCCAATAGCCAAGTAATGGCTAAAGTTACAGGCAAACAAAAAGCACTGTTCATTTTCATGACTCATAATTCCTGTTCTTGAGTCCAGTCAAATCCTAATATTGTAAAAAAACATTTTAGAATAGAACATTGAGAAGACATTCTGTGCATGAATGACAATGGGATTTTTAATTGTTAGTAATTTAAAAATGAAACATCTTCAGTGAAACCACCTTTAAAGGCAGCTCCTTAGGTCACACTCTAACAAACTTGAAAGTGACAGATTTCAAAGGTCAGCCGTTTTTGAGCAATAGTACAGCTGAGCAAATAAAAAAAGATCCTGACTGGGCAACTGTTGTGTATTTTCAACCTTCTAGAGCTTTTACACGGGTGAATTAATAATTTCAGAATTCAGGGATCCTATGCCCAAAATGTGCATACCAAATTTGAGGCTACTCTGTTCTAAAACAATTGCATTAATACAGAGCCAAAAATAAATAATTCTATATCAACAGACTGTGATATTACAAATACAGCAATAGTGAGGTCAATTAGGGACAGTTAGAAGTTTTTTTTAAAAACATAGTGAAAGGGACTGCTGAATGGTCCAGCAGAACCCTGTTGTGCTTCCATGTTCATGACCTAGGTCTTGGAGAAAACTCTAAAGCCTGCTTTCAGACATCCTATCTGGGGAAAGCATACTGCCAATGGCAGCCCATTCTAGCTGGCAAATGGGAGGTGGAATGTTTGACACCACAGTGGCTCATGAACTTGCTCCCTTGGTGGAAAGATGCCACATGAATCCAAAGCACTCTCCCACACATGGAAAGTGTGCTACTTAGGGAGAAGGAAAATAAAAATGGCAGAAAAGCCTTGGCTAATGCCAGGTGAATGTCTGCCCTTCAGGCCATACACAACCAACCACAGCATCCAAATCCACCAGATCTGTATCCTTTCAGAAGGGGACGGCCTAAGGGATTACTTGTTACTCTGAAAGCCCCCACCATGGGGGGTAAGCCATGGGGGAATGATGGATGGGTAAAATACTTAGAGAAGGTGAGGGATGGGGATGGGTGTTGACCATTTGTGGGCCAGTTAGGAGAAAGAAGCATAAACACATAAATTAAAAAAAAAAAGAAAAGACAGTGAAAAACATAATTTATTATCTAAAATAGTTACTAGAATGGTAAAATATACTTTACTGTCTGAAATAGTTAATAGAGCAATAGCAGGAAAAAGTATGCAATGAACAAAACATTAAAGTCTAGAAGACAATTTGGGTTCTGATAATTCCTTGTCAGCCTGTCCTCCACAATAATTTGAACACACATGATGCGTTGCACTGGGTTTGTGGCCTTCGTGTGGATATGCGTGATTTGGAGTGATGCACAGAAGCAAACAAGTTACATAACTGATACGAATCTAACAATTTTAAGGTATGTATTTTAGTAGATACTGCTCTTTAATTGTGTACAATGAAATTTTTTGAACTTCAGGTTTTCTTATAATGCAGGGCAACTGAGTTTTGCTGACCTCAACAGTGTTTTATTTTTCTGGCAGCCAAACTCCATCTTTAGCTCTTATGTCCTGATATATAGTAATTTGCATTACCCAATACAGGACTGGACCTGAAAGAAATGGCCCAGCTCCCTGTGGATCATTTCTGCTATCCAAAAGGCTTGTCTGTCACATTGTGCAAAAAAATGCTTCATTTATGCTTGTTTGGTGTGATGTTACATGCTTGCTCAGCAGATATGTTGATTGCTGTCAACTATTCTTTCAATTGCAATGGGCTTATGAGCATCAGAAAAATAGAAGCTAATGCTGGCCTGGTAGTGCAGTGGTAGTGTTACCGTTCGCTATGCCAGTGACCTGGGTTCGAAAACAGACTCAGGTCCCTCAGAGGCTGGTCATGGGAAGGAGGGAGAGAGGTCTGAACATCCCATGGACAGCTCTCCTCCTCCTTCAAGAAGAGGAGTTATGGGGCCCGATTTTCAAATGAGTAGAAATAATACAAGGGGATTACATCAAATGTAATTTTCCAAAGCAGCCTGTCTCTGATCAAGACACTGATGTGCCAAAGCCCCCTTGTGCCATGGTTGCATAAATAACCAAGTGTGCCAGGGCACAAGGTGCCTTGCACCATGGCGGGGCTGCAACATCCCCCATTGATGCATGCAACTCAGGGCTGACGCTGACTTAGAAATCCTCTGAGAAAATTTTATTTATTTATTTATTTCTAAGAATCAGTTTACAACCTTTGAGCCAGAGGCTTGTTTCCAAAGGTACTTCGTCACATAAAGACATACATTGTGTTTTTGGTTACATAGCATAGATTTGCAAAACAATAGGCGTTCAACAGAGGCGCCACGTCACACTGTGGTCAGACAAATACAATTAGGTTACAGGGTACATGTAATTGATAACATGTGTTACACAAGTAGGTATCAAGTGAGCAATCTAGTTGGTAAACACCTAAACAACTGGCACTGGCCAGGTTAAACATAGGCACGGTGTACAGGGAAGTGATGGTGGGGATGGCTAGGTGGAGAGCTGCCCGGGGGCGTTGTCAAGAGAAGCAGAGGTGGAGGCTATGTTCAGAGACAGGAGTAATTACGAGTGCTGATGATGTGGTTCGAAGGGTGGTTTTGAACTTGGAGATGGTGGTGGCATTGGTGATGGGGCAGGGAGAGAGTTAAACCAGGTTGGGGCTCTATAGCAGAAGGACCTCTGGCAATGGCTGGTTCTTGATCTGGGGACCTTTAGAGTGGTCTTGTAGGAAGACCATGTTGCAATAGTGGGAGGGCTCTGGTGGATGGATGCCATTACCCTGGGGGGGAGAGCCCGAGTAGGGTTTTTTTTGTGAGGAGACAGGTTTGGTATCGGAGCCGTTCATCCAGGGTAAGCAGGTTAGCCTCGACATACAGCTGACAGGTGTGTGTGAGCCTGGGGGCACCAGTAATCAATCTGCAGGCTTTATTCAGGGTTAAGTGAATTTTGTTGAGTGCAGTGATGTCGGCAGCACCATATACTGGTAGACCATAGTCTACAAGGGACAGAACGGATGATGTAACAGCAAGCCGGAAAGCATTTGGGGGAAGACAGGTTCTATGGCGGAAGAGGATGCCAAGCCATGTGTTAGTGGTGGATGTTAGGGCGTTGATGTGGTTGTGAAATGTGAGGGCTGAATCTCACACCCTCCTGCATATAATAGATGTTACCATCCTTTCAAGGTCTCTGCCTGTGCTCCAGGTTTGTTCTTGTTATGTTCCATCCAGTTTCTGGCTTTGAATCAGAGTCAGTGCTCGTGCCTTAGAAGGACGGAAAAAAATGCAGAAATAAAGCAGTCTATATGCAAATTGTACCAATGGCTTTTCCAACAACCTTTGCACACAAAGGAGAGCTAGTGATTAGTGAAATACCAGAGACTCCTGGCTGATGAACAAATCAGTAAAGAAACCACCAAACCACACAGCAATTAAACTGAACTATGTTCTATGGAAAGGAATTCAGCTGGGTTCTAGCTAGGCAGCTAGTAGGCAGGCAGACACCATGGTAATATTTAATCTAGCAGCTGATATGTCAAATATCCTAAGACTGTAACACAGAAAAAAGCATGGTACTGGTCCTCTGAGATGGAACTGCAGTAACAAACTTGATCCATAAGCAAAACAAAACTGCATTTCAAGAACAAAGGCTGTGGCCAAAGTGGTGCAGTGAAACGGTGGTTTGTTCAGGAGTCATGCAAATAACAAAAAGTTGGTACTGTATGCATTGCTGCCATCTTCTGAACTGAACCATGTTTTTTTTGGGGGGTGCATGAAGTTTCTAGCCTATGGGTGCCATCTAAGTTAATGCAGCCCTGCCTACTTTGCCCTCCCTTCCCAAGTTTATTCTACACCTTTCTCTTTTAACTGATACTGTCCTTCTTTTTATCCTCCCTCTACCCACCCTCATGGGTACTTTTCTCAGCCTCAGTTCCACCTTCAACAAGGGGTACATTCCACAAGGGCATCTCTGCCTTGGTGGAAGCAGCAAGGGACATTCCCTTTTCAAAAGATTTGTAATGCAGCTAGCTGGAAAACAGTAGACACCTTCACAGGACATTACTGTCTAGATATACAGTCCAGGAGAGATTCCAATTTTGGCACTGCTGTCTTATAATGTTTTCCCTAAATCAGTCCTGGACCCAGCCTCCCAAGGTTCTTCTATAGAGTCTGCTTTTTGGGAATATATGTTGATGGATTCCTGGAGGTAAAAGAAAAAAAATTACTTACCCTAGTAATGTTTCTTCCAGGGGTGTAGCCAGGAATTTCTGAGCTGCACACCAAGTAGACTCATCACTGCTAGCCACCCCCCCTTCGGGTGAGCTACCCCTCCCCACCATCCATGCCCTCTTTCAGAGAGGGGGTGTCATTTACTGTGTTGTATGCCAGCACACCACCACCAACAGGTGTCAGACTAACAGACTGGCTTTTGGTTCCAATACTGCATTGTGACAAGCCTCTGTACCAGATTGACCAAGTTACAATGTTGCATTGCGACAAGCCTCTGTACCACATCAAGGTAGCCAGTCCCACAGAGGTCCATTCACACTAGCCAGCCACCAGACTAGCTTTTAGTTACAATGTTGCATTGTGACAAGCCTCTGAACCAGATTGGCTTAGTTACAATGTTGCATTGTGACAAGCCTCTGCCATATCAAGGTAGCCAGTCCCATAGAGGTCCATTCACACTAGTGTCTTAATCTTACACTATCCACTCACTATCCACCAACACAGAAGGTCCACATCCAAGCTCCCTACACCAGCCAATCAAAAGCCCCAAGTCAGAGAACCCAAAAGGTTCATTAAAAGGTTCATTACATTACCAGTTTAGATGTAAGCAAGATCCAAATACTCACCCAGTCCACACAACATGCATACCAAAATCAACCGCTGAAAAACACACAAGTAGCGCAAGTAACAGTTGAGCCCTCAGCCACACATTCATGCTCTTCTGCCCACTCACAGCCAAAGTAGCCCAAACCCACCACTGCAAGTGGCCACATACCCACAGCAGTGTTACAAGTAGTGCAAGTAGCAGCTGAGCCCTCAGCCACACATTCATGCTCTTCTTCCCACTCACACCCAAAGTATCCCAAACCCACCACTGCAAGCGGCCACATACCCACAGCAGTGTTACAAGTAGTGCAAGTAGCAGCTGAGCCCTCAGCCACACATTCATGCCCTTCTGCCCACTCACAGCCAAAGTAGCCCAAACCCACCACTGCAAGTGGCCACATACCCACAGCAGTGTTACAAGTAGTGCAAGTAGCAGCTGAGCCCTCAGCCACACATTCATACACTGCAAGTGACCACATACATATACATAGTTTACTTGTAATACTGCTGTGGGTAGGTGGCCACTTGCAGTGGTGGGTTTGGGATACTTTGGGTGTGAGTGGGCAGAAGAGCATGCATGTGTGGCTGACAGTTCAGCTGTTACCCACAGCACTGTTACAAGTGAACAGCTGAGCTCACAGCCACACATTCATGTGCTTCTGCCCACTCACACCCACAGTATCCAAAGTCCACCACTGCAAGTGGCCACATACCCACAGCTATGTTCTGTTACATGAACACTACACACTTTGTCAGGTAACCATAACATTACACTGTTATACGGAGGGTCTGCATAATCTAGATGATGCACTGGTTTTGTTACCTTAACCAAAAGCATTCGCACCAAATAGCCCAATAGCCCCATACCCCCATACCATGCAGTAAGTGTTCAAAGTCATCCTGTTGGCTTATTTGAGAGTCGGTCCTGGCATGGGTCAAAGTCTTGAGCACCTGTTCCACATCAATTTCCATGTCTCTGTGTATGTAAGAAGCGAGTCCTGTCAGGCGTTGTTCTCCCATGCTGTTTCTGAGCCAGATCTTCAGTCTCCTCAAGGCACTGAAGGATCTCTCTGCACTTGCCACTTGACTGGCATCATTGCCAGGACGATAATACTGCATTAACATTTGGAGATCTGCATTCACATCCTGTAATGTCACGAGAATGGTCTCTGGAAGGTCTGCCACAGGAACGTCGGCCCACTTTTCTTTCCATCTTTCCAGCTCCACCTTAAGCTCCTCCAGGCTGCCCAGGTCAGTCTTGTAGGCACTGTACACTGCTGCTATTTTGTCCTCCTGTAGCAAATGCAGTTTGAGTGGTAGAAGATACTGCCCAAGGAACCGTGGCCAGCACTCTATAAGTTTATCCTGCAATTCCAAAATGACATGGTCTAGGAAAGGAATGAAAATGTTGACTCTGAAGTAGTCTTGAGGGCTTGCAGCACTGATGTTGCTTCTCTGTGTTTGCCTACCACATATGCGAGGTACCTCCTCCCAAATGAATGCAGCCTCCGCTAGAGTCAGGATACTCTGATACAGTTCAGCAAAGTGGCTTTCTGACCTGTCCCACATTTTCTTCAGTACTTGCACAAGGTTGGAGGCCTCTTGTGTTGCTTGTAGGAGGTCAGTGTTGACACGCTGCAGATACAGATGAAGAGGTTTCATTCGGGACGAAACATAATCAACGGAATGAAGAGTCACAAGGAAGTTGAATCGCTGGATGCAGAGCAGCAATCTGCTTGCTTCATTGTCAAACTCTGCAATTTTCTCAAGCATACTTGCTACTACCAAAAATTTCACTTTTAACCTTGATAGAGAATCTGCCTGACTCATCAACCTCGTGTTTCCAGCTGCAGGAATAGTGTATGTCCTATCTTCTGGCTCATCATCATAGTCGGATGGCAAGTTGTTGAATTCTTTGAGTTCTGCCTGAAAGATGTTACTGCACTTGTAGGATGACTTTAGTGTAGAGATGATCCTTTTTCGTGGTGTCAAACATATTGGAAACTTGTCACAAGGAACACGAATGCACTATAGCTGTGTTGAGGCCATGAGCCTTGCAAACTGTATACACTGCTTCAGGGACAACTGCTGTGATGTGTGCTTGCACCCCATTGAATTTTCCACTCATGTTACTCCCCTTGTCGTACCCTTGGCCATGCATTAGTTTTGTGTTGATGCCCCAAGCCTTTAAACGCCGCAGGAATAGTTCTGCTAAACCATGGCCAGTTGTATCCATACCTTCAGTGAACTCGACGAAATCTTCACAAAGTTCAATTGTGCCTAAAAGGTCCCGATGTACGTAGCGAACCGATAAAGAAATCTGCTCCTTGGTTGACACATCAGTTGTTCCATCCGCTATCAAGCTGAACCATTTTGCCTCCTTTACATTGCTTAGTATTTTTCGCTGTATTTGCCGACCCATCAATTGAATTAGTTCATTCTGAATCTGTGGGGATGTATATAGTGCATTCCTTGGAGCTGCTAGTAGGTGTTCTTGCAGACTGGAATCCACTTCAGCGATTATTGCAACAAGTCATAGAAATTTCCGGTATCATCATACTTACCCGAAACAGCGTTGTGTCTCCCACAATAGAGAATGATCTTGACGATTCTCGTGAGAAGTGAAGAGTATTCTCTGTCACCTTGTTGTTGAGCTCCAGCAGACAGTGGCTTGCTGTTTTCATCTTCCCAGCACAAACAGAGAAAACCATCTGCCCTCACTACAGCATTTCCATGGTTCTTAGACTTGCTATGCCTCTCCAGAGTCTTCCGTATTGGACCAGTCCTCATTGGTGCCGATACCAGAAGGTGCTAGTACAGGAACTGTTGAACGAAGTAATGGATCACAGAACACGCCATCCAATACCTTTGAATACCGAGTAAATTTGAAGTCGTGCAACACATGAGCATTGAAACATCTGTAACGCTGGCTCGGACCATCTGGACCCATCAGACGACCAGGAAACTGAAATCCTGGAGGTGGTTGCCACTGATTTTCAAGAATTTCCTTCCTCTGAGCATCCGTGAGATGGGAGAGATTCATACAGCCAATGTCCTCAGTACTTTGCGGATGCACATCTGGTTACTGGGAAATGCTTGGAATCTGGACTGCTTCAAAAGTAGTTGCTTCTTCCACTGTCTCCATTAACTGGGAGTTGTCACCAGCTTCCTGCAGATCTTCCATAGTCTCCACTAACTGGGAGTTGATGTTGGCTTCCTGGAGAACACCCTGTGTGGCTGAGTCTTCGTGAATTTCACCAGCAACCTGTTCTTGTACAATCACCCATGCACGGTTATTGGATGGGCAAGTCTCCTCCACACCACTTCCAGGCTGCGTCTCTGTGTTGTGGACCCTGTACACACAAAGGTCTGCAGTTAGCTAAGCTGTTTACCTATCAAAAATTATGTTTACTCTATTTTATGGCAGGATTTCTTACCCAGAGCTAGCTGAAGGCCGAGTGAGGAAGGACTGCATCAGCCTGGACATTTGTGCCGTTTCCTCTATTCTGGCCCTTTTAGTTTTTCACACCTGTGCTCCAGAAGGTTGTTTTCTTTTGCCTGCCTCCATTCTGGAAACAGAACACAGTTTAACCCCTGCACTCTAAGTGGAAGAGGGACAGTATGGAAGCAGGATAAAGGAATAAGGTAATGGAGCGGCATGATGAGGCAGGTGAAATATGGGCAGATACCTTACCTTAATGCAGCAATTGGTGCAGTCAAGAAATCTTAGTAAGTCTCAATATCTAGCAGTTGCCTGAAAACCACTGATGCTTCTGCCTCCGCCCGCAAATCAAACGCTCTGACTGTTGATCTCAGTAACTTGCAGGGTTAATGCTGCTGTCACCTGTCCCCGAGTAACCACGCTGCTTACTTGTTATGGCTGCCACCCCTCAATTGAAACACAAAAACAAAACCCCTCAATTGACAGCCCGTGGGATTGCATGCAACAAAATTCACATCACAAATTATGCTGTTTCAGTGTATGCAATACATAACTGTCTCTGGACAAGGGTAAAGCACAAAATCCCAGTATCCACCACCTTATCACAAGCAAGACTGCTCCAGTTGGCAAACTGTGGAACCAGGTAGCATTCAGAGGAAATGTTCAGACAAATAACTGGTCCTAATACAACATCCCTCGGAATTATTTACACCGAAATGCCGAACAAGAACAGCGCTTTCAGTCACGGCGTCTGATGATTCGCTAACATAAATGGTCATCACGTCCAAAGGTACTGCACTACGCAAAACTAAGGCTTGGTGAAACAGACCCCCACAATGTGGTAGAGATTTTTGGAAGTGGCACTTTACAAGACAGTGTAGGTTAGCTTATAGGATGTATACTGAGACAAAGTTTTAACCGACAGTCATGTTCATGGAAATAATGCAAGATCAGTTACCTCACAACTGCAGTTAAATGCATAATGCAACAGCATTTGGACATGTTTTGTTTGGACCGATGACATACAGCTGTAGAGGCCTGTCTCAGAGCCTTTGTGAGGTGAATTGTGAAAAACAGTATTTATAATCTGTGCTGCAGGCCAAGTGATCATACCATTTTACCCATGTACTGTACATTGGTATGAAGTATATACTCTGGTTGCCCAGCATCAGATTCAGTTTGCTTGCCAAGTTACATTTATCTACAGTATTGTTCTTTTAATATCCAGCAGAACAGAACAGAGCCTAGGAAACGGGGACGGAATCAGGGCACACGCTCAACAAAAAAAAAAGCTTTCAGTAAAACACAAATCCTTGACTACACAGTGGGCTACAGACTTAAATCAGATGCTAGGCAACCAATTGCTAATGCAGTTTTACACCAAGCAGAGAAAAGAAATAGTTCCGCTCTTCACTCAGTTGCTGGGCAACTGACTGTACCATTTTTATAGTTTCACTGCTGCAGTCTGATACAAAATGAGATAGTAACAGTATAAAAGTCAATTGTCACTACTCCGTTAATAGCCATGCAGAAATTACCTTAGGTTGCCCGATTCTGGTATCAATACTGCCTAAATACTAGTCATAACCTGGTAAGACTGAGCTGTCAATGGGTACATACAACTGTGCAAGAACTTGGTGAGCTTCACATCTCTGAATGAACCTGCAGCACACAGTCATTTTGTTTTTACAATTTTCCAACATACACCAACCAAATACTGGCCAAGTAAAGATGTAGAACCCAGTGCGTTCACCCAGAGGTTTTTATATTCCTCAAGTCTCTCTAGTTTAGTTCATGCAGTCTGTGCGCATCAGAATCCCTGTTGGTGAGCAAACTGGCTCTGCACCTTTGCTCAGCCAGATTCTCTATATACGCAATTTGTACCTGGTGGTGTACCAAATCAAAACTATCATTGGTCTCTACAATCTCTTATAGGTCTGCCCAGAAGAGAAGATTAGTTTGTGGTCTGCGAGATCAACATTCAAGAAAGAGACCTCCTGCCATAAAGAAGTTGCTACAGTTACCCACCCCCCATTATCATAAACAGCAAGTTATGCATTTTGTGACACAGCAATAATAAAATTTTATTAAATGCAATGGTGTCTCCTTTCTGTCTCCTTATAGTCCATATGTTCATATTACACCAAATTATGCCACAGATTGCAGCTCTCCTTCCAGAATGAACAGTCGCAGTGGGAAATGTAAGTATTATGATAACAATCGCAGCGGTAAACAACTAAAGTACTGTAATAGAACCAGTGACGTACTGTTGATTAATGCATTAAGGTACACAGCGGAACACAGAAATACAATTCGCTCCTGTTGTAGGAAATATAAATATAATGATAACTACAGTCTTTATTCTGTGGGGTCGCTCCACCACACACACACACCCACACCCACACCCACACACACCCACACACACCACCACCACCCCCAGGTACACAGAAACTGCAACTGAAGTTGTTTAATAGCAGTCGTTCTTCTGCAAACCAAGTACCCCAAACAGACCTGGTCTGCAGCGGTGCATTTGCTATTATTCCTAAATCACAGCAATACTTGTTCTGAAAACCATAACACTTCATTTTAGAGTACTGTTGAACCAGTGACATACAATTGACTACAATGCGCATGTGGCCTTATTTCTCCCTCGGCGCACTCACATCCCCATAGTGTCCCCTAAAGTAAATAAATGCCGGCTCCAGCAACCAACTGCTTAGGTTATCTGATACGAATACCCCCAGGTCCCTTTCCATTTTTGTTGTTGTTAATACCTCCCAACATTGTGTGCTCTTCCCCGGGGTTTTATTTCCCCAGGTGCAGTACTTTGCACTTATTTGCATTGAATCTAAGCTGCCATACTTTTGATCTTTCCTCCAATCTTGCCATGTTCCTTCTCATCCTTTCCATCCCCCTTGTGAATCAACCCTGTTACAGATCTTTGTGTGATCTACAAAGAAATGTACTTTCCTTTCCAGTCCCTCTGCAATGTCACCTATAAAGATATTAAAGAAGACCAGTCCCAGTACTGAATGCTGTAGTACCCCACTAGTAACTCCCCCCCCACTTTCTTTGCAGTGGACTCCATTTACTAATACCCTCTGCATCCTGTTGGATCCACGTGACACAAACAGGAGCATTCTTTGTCATTGCTAACATTACACTGAACATTACACTATTGAAACATAATCCATAAGTGGGCTGGGGAGAACATAAAACATTGCGAATGACAAACATCTCCAGGTTCGTAACTTTATAATCAGGGGACAAATCAGAGCTAATAATGTACAAGAGCTGGTGAAATTGGAACATTATGGTTTATGCAAATTTCAAGTCAGACTCCCTCATTATTATTTTATTTATATCTCACTAAATTTACCCCAACTACAAGGGTTTCCTGATAACTGGCACACCCGTTATCGATTGGGGGGAATTAACCCTGTGAGGGGAGAGGATGGGAGGGAAAGGGAACATGAGAAGGAGTGCATGAAGGTGCAGTGTGGGCAGAAGGGACAGCACGAGTAGTGGAACATTTATTAATACTAGTGCAGTGCAGCAGAGGAGAACATCAGTATTGGTGGCAGAGGGAATGACTGTCCAATCTGCACTGTGATCCTGAACCTCCCCAAAAGGATTACTTTAAAGCTCACATTAGACTTTTCAGACCGTATTTCTTCTGTTTGCAAATCTGTTAACTATGTATTGGGCTTTGCATACAGAATTCAATATACTCTTACAAGTAATGTTCACTTCACAAGCCACACCCTGTGCATCCCAACAGACTCACCCTGCACTGCTGAATCTGCTGCTCCCCCACCCCAAGTCTTCCATCAGCTGGCCATTCAAACGTATCTCTGTTGAGGGAGCCCTCCTGCTGGCATCACAATGGTAGGCTTACCAGGCCAGCTCACTTGGGGTTTGTTGGCATGGGGAAAGGTTGACACAGGTGCTGTCAGCTAGCATGTCAAGCACCATTCCTTTTTCGGGCCCCACCCATCACCAGCATACCCACTGTATGGTGTCCTGGGGTAGGGATGCTAAGCAGTGCATGATCTCACACACACACACACACACACACACACACACACACCACACCCTGAATCCCTCCCTGCTGGCATCTGCTCCTGACGTCCCAGGCTTGGGCCACAAACCTGGGTACACAGGGTGTCAGAGTAATTTCCCAACACTATGCAGCCAGCTGTACCGATATCCTTTAATATATGCTGTAGTTGCTGTTTCCAAACTGAGTTAAATACTGTGCTTGTGATATCATCTAGTCATTCCCAGGACAACAGACTAATGTCTACGAGCATTTTTCTCAAACCACAGCTGGTAACTCAATTTCTGTGTCTGCAAAGCACCAAACAATCGTCGATTCTATAACAGCATATTAGTGAAGACCTTCCCCCAATCTATGGAATGTCAATGTTGTAAATCACTAAATCACCGAGCCCCCACATTCTAAACTCTGGTTTCAACACAGTGAAAGAAACAAGAAGACACACCAAGAGCGGCGGAGATCATTCTTTCCCTATATACACCATTAGCTAATGCATAAAATCAAAGTTCATACACACACCCCCCCGCCACTGGCAATGCAGTAATTTCACAAGGAGTGGGGGACTCTTGGTATTCACCTCAGGCCCCTGGAGCAAAGTCACCCAACTTGCTACCACCCATCAGCTGTGCCCCTACTCTAAACAGCATCCACCTCAAATGGTTTGCATAAAAACTATAAATGGCATTGTAAAGAGTGGTGCTGCATATTACATACATAACCCACCCAAAATACCACAAGTCAATGCACACTCCCCCCCCCCAGGTAAATGTAACAATGAAAATGTTTGTTCAGCCATTATTGGCAATTATACTAATTTAATTTCAAAAGGAGTGGGAGTCTCATAGGTATTCACCTCAGGACCCTGTGGTGAAGTCACTCAGCTACCACCATTGAGCTGAATCCCCCCCCCTATTAGCTGGGTCCCTACTCTAAACAGCATCCATCATTCTCAAATGCAGAACCCAATGGCAACAAAAATATTTACTTTTTCACACAGGAATGTGGTTTGCATATTTCATGGAACACATACAAACAGAGATGAGAAAGAATAAGTGCCTCAGCTGGGACTTGAAACCAGACCACCTGGAATACAATTCCGATTGCCCAGGTTCCAGCTGCCTAAGTGACACAGCTAGTTAGTGCAATTGGACGGTATTCCGGGTGGCCTGGGTTCAAGTCCTGACCATTACAATACCTATTTTGTTTACTCATCCAGATTGCCACTAACAGCAGCACCCTCCCAATAAATTGAACAAGCCATAAAAATACAAACATGCATATAAATCTGCTAGCAGAAACAGATCAACCAGTCTATCAAAGTCTGCCCAAATGTGCAGCTAGCACCCTAGATTGCAGCTGCCCCATCCTCTCCCCCCCACTGTTCCTCCCCATCACAGCTCCTGCCACTCAGACCCTTTCAAAAATCTAAGGTTTGGGAAGCCACACCACGTTAAACCATTACAATAAAACTAGCCCTCCCCCCACTTGTCCAGACCCCAACCCCCAGCAGCTGAGAGTGAACCCCTGGATTTGGTTTGGGATATTCATATACAGAGGCTCCAATAGTGCATAGGTCCCATTGACTGTTGGGAACTGAGTGTGGGGCTGCACTGAACTGCCATGCTGCTATGCCATTTGTATGGAACTCAAGATCCACTGACTCACTGGGAACATAAATGGATGGGATGTTTAAGAAAAAGGGATGGATTCCAAGAATGATATCTATTCAAAACTCAGGGTGACTGCCTTGAAACATGGCATTGGGCCAAGTAACGTGTACAATGCAGTTTTTCAGTTGCAATCTAGCATACTACTGCAGTGTGTTCATACCTCACTTGCAACTTTTAGCAAGAGCACTGCACCTTTGTGGAGGACCTCTTTCTCCTATGACACATTCCATCTTCTGTGAATGCTAGGATATGGCAGTACAATGAGGCAACAAGTCCCCCTATCCCACTACTCCCATTTTTTGTAATCAACACAGCAGTTGTGAATGATGCCTACCTGTGTTTACAAAGATAAAGGAAAGATAAATAAAATGTTTAAAAAGAAAAAGATAAATAAAGGTGTACTGTGTCCTTTACATGCTCTATTATTACAATCAATATGGAAATATAAAGATGTGAACAAGCCAGCAAAATAAGGCCATTTGGTCTATCTAGTCTGCTCAGAATTGCAGGGCCATTGATCAGTAGTTCATTTACAAAAGAAATGGGTGTGAAAATACTAGAAATAGCAATATGTGTGTGTACAACTTTAATGTCTCCCACTCCTCTTAACTGGGGGGAGGGGTATAGTCACAGTGCAAAATATTTAGTGCATCACTGGTTTTGTGCCCTCCCATTAACCCATAGCAAGTGAGACAAATCTATTAGGTTCATATTAATGTAATCGCATAGTAAGTTGCTGTGCCATTCAAACAATGTTTTTGAACTGTATGCTAGACTGTAAAAATAGCATGCACTTATTATAGAACTTTAAACACAGACTTTTTTCAACAGCAGAAAAGGAGATACAGGCTGTTGATCCCTGTGATCTCAGCACTTACCTTCATACACAAAGGGTAGAGGGAATAAAGCACAATCAGAGCAGTGTTTAAGAGATACAGATGCAGATTTAGGGCATCATTGCTAGAGCCATGTAGCCTGCAGGTGAGACAAATCTGTGCAGACAGCCATGAATGATACCTCCAGCAAAACCCTGTGACTAGAAACCACTCAGCCATGAAATTAACATCCAAAAGAAAAGAAAAAAAACTTTTCCTTCCAGACAACAGCAACTTCCATCTTTAGGGCAAAAACAACAGATGACAAAGGAGTATTAACTAAGGAGGGCAGTTGGGGTGGAGCAAGGCATCTCAAAACACCACAGCAACCTGCACCACAGTAACAGTTTACCCCCCCCCAAAATAAATAAATAAATAAATAAGGCAAGCAATCGCGAATTCGCTCAGTGGTGACTCACACATACAAGTGTAACCTGCCTGAAGATTGGGGACACGCCAACAACCGCCACCAGCCAGGTCCCTCTGAATCTCGCTCTCCAAAATCTGCCTATAGCCACAGACCCACAGTGCTAGGTGGTCATTCGAATTTCGGCAATCTCTCCCGTCCAACTCACCAAAAAAAGTACTATGCACTCTCAGCAGCCACAGACTCAGTTACACAACCTACCTTAGCTAGCTTTACGTAGAAGGCAAGGCAGCAGTTCCAACTTGAATCGTAAGAATTTGGAAGAATTAGGACATGGGCAGCTCCCGATACAAGCAACTACAGGAAAGCAACAGGGTCAGCAACTCTTCGGTCGCGGTTACGGTAAACTCGGCTGTAGTTTCTCACTGTCTCGCTCCTCGCTCGCACTCTCCCTCTCGCTCGCTCTCCTCCAACAAAGTCCTGACTCCCGACGCAATACTAGAAGCAAGCAACCAGCAACATGCAATGCAACAAGTAAAACAGGAGAGGAGCACTGCTTCTTTCTACAAGGGCATTTAAAGAGCCCGTCTGACACGCCCCTTGTACACTACCACGCCTCCTTTCTCTTGACAGCGGACCTGATTGAAAGCGCCCCCCCTCCCCGCCTTCCTTGGGACAAAGAGGGGCTGGGAAAGCCCACGAAAAACAAAAAAAAATTTAACCCACGAGTGCAGAGAGACAAAGAGACAAGCTTGCTCTCCTGCTACCCCTGCTGATTGTTGCAACATGCCATGGCGTGTCGGGCGTATCGGTAGCTACACCCTTGGTTTCTTCTTGAGGGATCCATCAGTAATATTCACAATCCCTTACTCTGCTTACTCTTCCAAAATCTGTAAATAGATTCAGCCAAGAATCAGCTTCTGTCTTACTGCCTTAAGCTTTACTTATTACAGTGTGTTCCAATTCTGAGTACATGGTGTGATAAACTCAGGCACTGGAGGAGAGGGGGTTTCCATGAGTAAGACAGTCAGTGTAAAGCTGCAGCTGATTCGGCTGATTGGCTTCAGCTGCACAGACAGGAGAGCTTTAAAAACAGGAAGGAAAAGCCAGCAGGCAGTTGCTGCAGGGGTAGAGGGCTGACAAGCTGCTTGGATGTGTTCCAGAACAGGAGTCCCTTAAGCAACCTTCAGGAGATTGGTCTCCTGAATTAGACCAAAAAGAAAAAAGTTATTTCCATTGTGAGTTTTCTGTTTCATTGTTTGTGTTCTTCCAGAAGGTCTAGCCTTCTGGAAAAGGGGGGTTTCTAGTTAGGGTCGGGGATTGTTTAGTCAGCACTCCCACCTGGAGCTAGGCCTCTTTATTTCTGTTTTTGTTTCATTTTCCCCGGTGGGGCTTAAAGAGGAAAAGGGCAAAAGCTCAAAGTTCTGTGTCACCAACCATATTAAGAAAATAAAAATATATCTGGTTGGTTTGATGTTAACAAACTGGTCTTCCTGAGACTCCTTAACTACCGCAAAGCTGATCCTGAATCCCGTGGCGAGGTTGTGCCTTGTCTCACATGGTGTGAGAAGTGGGATCAGGTCGGCGTAGAATTTGGCTGGAATCCAAACCACCCCGGAGTAATTGAGACCAGGCATGGAGAACATGGTGAAAGCCTTGATCCAGGCTACAGCAGCAGAGCAGGAAGCTACCCAAGCTCAACAAGAGACAAACCAGTTGCTGCTCACACAGATGGACCAGGACCGTGCTGTCATCCAGGAAATGGTAAAGTGTCTCATTGAGATCATGTCGGGAGAAGGTCGCCCGGGAGGGCCTACCCTAGAGGGTTACCTGACTATACGGGCTTCCCACTGTCTGCAGAAAATGATGATGGCTGACGACATTGAAGCATATTTGCTCGCTTTTGAAAGGATGGCTACTCATGAATCATGGCCTCAGGAACAGTGGGCCAGCATTTTAGCTCCATTTTTGTATGCCGAGGCCCAGAAGGCATATTATGATCTGGATGAGGGAGTCACCACTGACTATCCAAGGCTGAAGGAAGATATCTTGGCTTGTGTTGGCGTGACTCCAGCCCTTTGAGCCCAGAGGTACCACAGCAGGAGATTCAAAGAGTCAGCGAAGCCATGGTCGCAGATGTACAACTTCCTCCACTTGGCCAAGAAGTGGTGTGACTCGAACCCCATAGCGCTGCCAAAGTCGTGGAGCTCCTAGTAATGGACTGGTTCTTAAGAGGACTACCACCCAGCCTATGGCAGTGGGTTGGACAGGCTGACACAGCTTCCTGTGATGAACTGGTCACCTTGGTAGAGTGCCATTATGCCATGAAGAAACTTTCCTCTGACATTGGGGTTGGCAACCCCCAGTACTTGGGGCGGACTACAAACCAGAGATACCGACCCCCCAAAAGGTTGGACTGGACAGGGCCCGGGAGAAGGACTACCAAGGAGCAGTCTGAGGCAGCAAAGGGACTTTCAGGTTCGAAAATAGAGGGGGACCTGACCTCCCCTAGAAGCCCAAAGTGTCCAGGGTCACCCCAAAAATGCTACCTCTGTTATGGGAGCGGGGACATGTAATTGCCAACTGCCCAAATGGGGTCGAACCAATGCAGTGCAACTGGGGTGGGTTCCCACAGAGTGATTGCCATTTGAGTAATGTGGTAAGGGTGGTCACCACTTCACACTGATTTACCCAGGTGGTTAAGGTAAACAGACAGGCCGTTATGGCCCTTGTTGACTCAGGGAGTGAGGTCACCCTTATAGTTCGCAGTTTGGTGCAAACCTCCCAAATTAATTTCCAGAAACATACCGGGATCACCTGTGTTCATGCCACAGTGTTTTATTAGCCCAAAGGTGCTAGTTACCATGGAAGCACAGAGGGAGGAGAGGCAGGTCACGGTGGGGGTCCTCCCTTGATTGGCGCATCCTGTCCTGGTGGGTTTAGATTTCCTGGGGTTTGACACATTACTCAATGGGGGGGGATCCCGGGAGGCCAGGGCCCCAGTAACCGAGGCTATGGTGCTAGGAATCACCGAGGGGTTGGAGGAATCACCCGATTATTTCCCTTATGGGCATTGGGAACCCAAGTTGTATGGGAAGACAGGAAAGTCCCTGAAATCCTGAAAGGAATGCAGGGACCAAGATACTGGCTGCCAATGGCAGGTCTGTGCTGGTGGGAGGTAGAACCCCGCTCCCAGAGGGACAACAGGGTGAGCGGTCTGGTGCCCAAGGGGAGAGTTGTAGGGAGGAGAAGGAGGACCCAGAAGTGGAGACAGAGTCAAATCCCCCTGAACTGAGTACCCTCAGGATAGCCTCCAGGAACTTTGGTCGGGACCAAATAGACGAGCCTCTCTTTCAGAATATCTGGTTAGAGGTTGAGGAGATTAATGGGGTGCCGGTAGAAGGCAAAGCCAAGGGACCCAGACTGTATTTCATGTTAAATAATGACCTCATATACCGAGTGGTACCAGATGAAGAACATGATGTGGAACAGTTGCTGGTCCCCCGCCAGCACAGGAAGATGGTACTGGATTTGGCACATGCTCACCTTCTCGGAGGACACCTTGGGGTCAAAAAAACACTGCGCTGCATACTCTGAAGATTCTACTGGCCTGGAATTTATGCCGAGGTAAGGAGGTACTGTGCTTCATGCCCAGAATGCCAGTTGGCATCCCCGTGGCCGAAGTTAAGAGCCCCATTGGTGCCCTTGCCAATTATCGATGAACCCTTCACAAGGATTGCGATGGACCTGGTAGGCCCCCTAGACAGGTCAGCCTGGGGCCACCAACACATCCTGGTCATCATAGACTATGCTTCAAGATATTCGGAAGTGATCCCACTCTGTACTACGGCCTTGAAGTCGATTGCCCAAGAGCTCATTCAAGTCTTCACAAGGGTCGAATTCCCAAAGGAGATACTGATGGATCAGGGTACTCCCTTTGTCTCACGTTTGATGAAGGTATATCTCTCAAATGCAAGAAAGCTTGGCCCGGGTCACTCCTATTGTCTGGGAACACTTAGAAAAGGTCCAAGAAACCCAACAGACTTATGACCATCAGGCAAGGAGCTGGAAGTTCCAGCTGGGGGATCGGGTGATGGTCCTGGTTCCCACAGTAGAAAGCAAACTGCTTGCAAGGTGGCAGGGTCCATACGGGGTTGTGGAAGCTGTTGGTGATGTGAACTATAAAGTAAGTCAACCCGATCGTTGGAAGAAGTTCCAAATATACCATATTAACCTCCTGAATGCATGGCAAGACCGGGAGGCCTGCTGTGTCTCATTGGCTGTAACCCTGGCAGAAGGTAAAACAGAGGGGTAAGTCCATATCTCACCTGAGCTGTCTCCTACACAGTACAAAGAAGCAGTGGAAATGGTTCATCGAAATGGAGATGTGTTCTCCGAATGACCTGGTGGGACGGTCGCAGCCTACCGTGACATTGTGACAGCTCTGGCTGTAAGGATAAGGGAAAGACCTTACTGTATCCCAGAGGTCAAGAGGAAAGAAATCTGAGCCGAAGTCAAGAGGATGTTGAAGCTCGACATCATAGAAGAGCCTCATAATGAATGGTCAAGCCCCATCGTCCTCGTGCCAAACCGGATAATACTTGGAGGTTCTGTAATGATTTCAGGAAACTAAATGAGGTATCGCAGTTTGATGTGTACCCGCTACCTAGGGCTGATGAACTGATTGACCAGTTGGGTAAGGCCAGATACCTCTCCATCTTGGAACTTACGAAGGGATACTGGCAGATCCCACTCACAAGGGCTGTCCAGGAGAAGACTGCCTTCTTTGCCCCGGATGGTTTATACCACTACAAAGTACTCCCATTTGGTCTCTATGGAGCACCTGCGACCTTTCAATGCATGATGGACTGACTGTTGTGCTTACACTCTTACTATGCTGCTGCCTATATCGTTGATGTGGTCATCCATAGTACAGACTGGGAAACTCACCTTCGGATGGTCGAGGCCGTACTAGATACGTTATGAGAAGCCAGGTTGACAGGGAACCCAGCCAAGTGTAAGATCTGCTTGTCAGAAGCAAAATACTTGGGCTATGTGGTTGGACGGGGATTGGTGAAACCCCAAGTGAAGAAGGTAGAGACAATCCAAGACTGGCCCCAACCAAACAAAAAAAAGCAAGTGAGGGCTTTCCTAAGGTTGGTCAGTTACTACCAGAGGTTCATCCCTCACTTTGCCACTCAGGCTGCTCCATTAATGGAGTTAACCAGGGCGAGAGCACTGGACATTGTGAGGTGGTCGGAGGCAGTGGATGGGGCATTCGCCAACCTCAAGATGGCCCTCTGTTCTGATCTGGTACTAGTCTCCCCAGATTTCGATAATGAATTCATTCTGCAAACAGATGACTCAGATGTTGGATTGGGGCAGTACTCTCCCAGATGGTAGCAGGTGAAGAGCACCCCATCCTGTACCTAAGTAAAAAGTTGTTACTCCAGGAACAGCGGTACGCATCGTGGAAAAGGAATGCCTTGCAGTAAAGTGGGTGATGGAAACCCTCAGATATTACTTACTAGGTAGCAAGTTCACTCTGGTGACAGACCATGTTTCACTCAAGTGGATGCAAACAAACAAGGAAAATAATTCCAGAGTGATGAGATAGTTCCTTGAACTACAACTGTACCACTTTGTGGTCCACCACAGAGCAGGGACACTGAACGGAAATGTGGATGGACTTTCCTGAAGACCCTACCTCTCGGCACAGGCCGCCCAACCCTATAGTGTTGAGCTGGAGGATAAACTCAGGTACTGGAGGAGAGGGGTATCCCTGAGTAAGATAGTCAGTGTACAGCTGCAGCTGATTCGGCTGATTGGCTGCAGCTGCACAGACAGAAGATCTTTAAAAACAGGAAGGAAAAGCCGGCAAGCAGTTGCTGCAGGGGTAGAGGGCTGACAAGCTGCTTGGATTTGTTCCAGAACAGGAGTCCCTTAAGCAACCCTCAGGAGACTGGTCTCCTGAATTAGGCCAAAAAGAAAAAAGTTATTTCCATTGTGAGTTTTCTGTTTTACTGTTTGTGTTCTTCCAGAAGATCTAGCTTTCTGGAAAAGGGGGGGTTTCTAGTTAGGGTCGGGGATTGTTTAGTCAGCGCTCTCACCCGGAGCTAGGCCTCTTTATTTCTGTTTTTGTTTCATTTTCCCCGGTGGGGCTTAAAAAGGAAAAGGGCAGAAGCCCAAAGTTCTGTGTCACCAACCATATTAAGAAAATAAAAATATACCTGGTTGGTTTGATGTTAACAAACTGGTCTTCCTGAGACTCCTTAACCACAGCAAAGCTGATCCTGAATCCCGTGGCGAGGTTGCACCTTGTCACAGTGGTCTAATCAGAAGTCTGCTTTTAACTGTGTAATATTTTCAAACTTTTATCAAAACTTTTGAAACTTATTTGGTAGCCATCTAGCTAGTTTCAATGGACACAGCTCCCCTAGCTTTAGAAGCAAATCTGAAGAAAGGCAGTTAGGAAGAGGATGACCACAGTGCAGAGACTGAACTTGATTTTAATTCTAAATTCCAAAATTAGCATATGTTCTATCTCCAGGGGAAATCAGTCCAGTGGACTGATTACTGTTTGTGAATATTACTGATGGATCTGTAAGACTAAAAAGCATTACTATGGTGGGTATTTTTTCTTCTCATTTTAGTGATAATTATTTTGTTGATTATTATTTATTATTGTTACAATGTTAATTGTTGTTATTAATTATTTTTAGTGATTATATTGTTATTAAATGGCACAGAATTGTCTGCCACATTTATGAGATTAAATACTTTTAGAAATAAATCATCAGATAATGTTGTTTGTTGTGCTTCATAAGGAGCTTGGGATTTTTAGTACGATAATGTTGTTTTCAAGAGTTTGTGTTACGGGAATGTTTAGAATTCATGTTTTGACCACCATACAATAATTTTTCTTTTTTTATTATTAATCAGTTTTATTAGTTTTACAATAGTCCAAACAGTACCCAACAGTAGTACCAGTACAGTATATCATAACAATAAACAGCAAAGTCAAACAACTGAGTCCATCCCTCCCCCCCCCCGACTACACACGCCAAAAGCTCTTGGCTTACTGCTCCTATAGCAAATTCAGCCATCAAGGCTTCCAGGTTGTCAGGAGTGCTCTCCAGCGAGGCCCACAAAGATGCATATACCTTAGGTCTACCTTGCATGTAGGCTATATGCCTCTAACTGCAAGGCCAAAATACTCTCCTTATACCGCTCCATCACGGTGGAATATTTGTCACCAACCCAGTGTCTCAAGATTATTAATTTGGCTGTTGCAGAAATGAGCGACATATGGGCCCTCCTAACTTTAGTGGTACCCATTGGGAAAAAATTAATTAAACAAACTTCAGGGGTAAACAGGGTTTCTAAGCCAAGCACAGGGTCAAGGACGCAATAATTTTTCTTGATGACTATCAGTGCACTATACAGAACAGCTAACCAAAATGAAAATGAAAATCTTTGGAACTGCTATTTGTCAGAAACCTCTTTCCTTACAGTCACTCACCTGTACTTTATGATACAACAACTTTGTGGGAGCGGGGGCATGAAACTAAGCATTTGTGATTTCCACTACAATCTGCTGTCAGAGACAAACAGATAAAAAGAACCCAAGACATCTGGTGAAAACAGTGTGCAATGTTTGGGTTATTAATGAAAATAACATTTAAAAAATATTTTTCAACACATGAAAAAATGGTTTATGACGTATTCAGTTATATAAGTAAAATTAACTACTTCATGTTTAGAGTTAAAAACTATGATGTCACCAAGTTATTGAAGTGCATCTGGGATGTACTTTGATCCCCGTGGAACTATTTGATCTTTCATTTGAATCCTTTCATTCAAATGGAAGATCTTCTCTTTGACCTAAAACAAAGACAACAATGTTCTTCCACTTCCCCCCACATGCCTTTGGCTTGGCTCAGATCTCTTTTGACCTGTACCTAGTGGGGGGTGTTTTCAAGACAGATCCCAGGCCTAAGCCTAAATGGGTAAAATTGCTATCTAGTGGCTGCTGAGCAGTAAGAAAGAAAACAAAAAATAGAACCTCAAACAATAACTTCTAAAAGGGATTAACATACAGAATTTAGGCCTCAGGCAGATGTAACTGAAACTAAGGAATAAGGAAACATAATGGAATAGAGGCTTTATCAGACTCAGAAATTCCCCCACATGGTCAATTACATTACTTATCTGAGCTTTGAGTGTGGAAAGGCTGGGAGTTAGGTGTGAGAGATCTAGACCTTTGATAAAGTGGGCTTTGTATTTCATGTTAAAATGTGGAAAAGGTTTCACAGGACTTAAGCACAACAGGCCAGATTTGTTCAGCTAAGATATGTTAATTGGTCCTGCAGCAGGCAGGCTAATTTTGAAAATGCTCTTTAAAGCCTTAGTCACTCTCATCTGAAGCTTAGTATTGGTATTACATTTGCATGTGGCTTATAACTGTTCAGCATGGGCAATAAGAGTCTGCAGATATATATTTTGTTTTCCAGAAACAGACTACTGTTTGATCATTGTTAATTATTCAATTACAAAAGAGCACACACAAAATACTTGGGCTCTGATTGGTCAGTGCTGACCTTCAACAGTGATGTTATCCCAGTACAACATCAAAACTATTCAAAAAGAAATTAAATTGCATTTCTAAAATGTATTTTTGAATCTTTTTTTTTGTTTTTTACAAACAAGCAATTTTATAATGGCAATAATGTGCTCCAGGGCATGTGTCATGGGGATAAAGTAATTCTGCAGATGTTGGACACACTTGGCCTTTAGCTTCATGCCTAAAAACCTGAGGTGTAACTTTATTCCAGCATGACACACACCCTGTTATGCATTACTGCTTACATAGTCAAGAAATTCAAACTGTTGAACCTTTTTAACAAAACTGTGTTATACCTTATTGTGTTATTCACACATTTAGTATGGGAATATGAATGCTGATGGTGTATGTACCCCACAAGTACCAAGTTATTCTTTTGATATGCTATATATTGCTCATATTTTAGACTAGTGAACTGGAAAAACAATACATACTACTAGTGCCTGGTCCAATGATATATTTACTCTGTAATATTGTGTTTTGTTTAATGTAAATGTTTAAACTACTGTGTCTGACAAGGAACTTAGTTTTTAATAGAATGGGACAAATGTAAAAACATTATCTATCTGTGACATATATAAGATTTATTTCATATATATCTATATCTTAATTATAGTGCCACAATAACACCAGTATAGTTAGGGCTCAGTCCAGTGTTCACTGTCAAACTCCTAACGTTATACCTTAATAACATTGCCGGTGTTGACTAAACTGGCCCACATTTGACATGCTTTGACCAGTAAGCAACAAAAGGTGAGAAGTTTCATGATGGTGGCTTATCCAGATTCTATGATGTGGACGCGTCACATCTACAGAAAAGGGTAACTTTCTTTAGTCTTTTATTACTTTTTTTTTTGTGCCATCATCTACATCCTAGATGGTATGCAATTTTGATGCAGAATGTTCAGGGTTGATGGGTCCTGTTCCAAGGTAATAATGCCTTTCAAAGATTTATTCATCAGTTTCAGAGTTATAAGGATTTTAAGATTTTTTTTTCTGTGCAGACTCAGTATGGTTTTATGATAACCCTCTGATACAAGAGATAAATTTAACTTTCATGAACATTTACCTTCACAGAATTACTGTTTTGTCTTTCGTTAGAAAAAAATGTTCAGGTCGTGGTAGTCGCCATCTTGTTTTTTTTACTTAGTTAAAAAAAAATTGCAGATACATAATAATTAAAAAAAAAACATGAATCTTTCTAAACTGGCCCCATTAGCAAGTTGTTATTTTCTTTTCCCCAAATGAGCCAGTGATACATTTTTGGGACTTTTGCTGTCATTTTACCAAGATGGCTAATTTTCATGTCGCAAACTGAAAATTTTGGTATTGCATATTTAAGTGTGACACTAAGTTAGAAGACTAAAATTTTACTGTTACACATTTTTTTCATTATTATATAGCTTTTTCTCCCCTCAGGGCTGACAGGTAAGCTCCTGCTCCCTCTCAGAGAGCTAGTATTACTCCATTGTTTTACTGCCCCCAGCCTGCTCCCCCTGGTGAGTCCTCCACAGATTCCCCCCATGACAGGATGGCTGGCTTCCCCTTCCCCTGAAGCACAATCCAGAACCTGGGGGGTCAGTAGAGTCAGGGTCATGCAGCAGCTGTCATGGAGCCTGTCAGCCCTATTTTACATTTTCTCTCTCCTCACCAAGCAGTGTGAGTGTACACATGTGGAGGCACATGCATGCCACTTACTTCCATTTTTAAGCCTCCCTAACTCTGCCACTGCCACCTGGCCTCCACTTGGGGGAAGCAAAGGAGCAGGATGACAAACCCTCCTTCCCATGAAGAGGAGAAAAGTCCATCAAGTGCTCAGTCCTCTCCCTCCCCTGCCAACCCCCAAGAACCCAAAATCACTGCCAACCTCGGGTCAACTGCATGGTGCAAGGTGTGACATCCAGTGCCTAAACCCTCAGCACCATGGGCTGGCCCTACTGTTGCACATTTTAGTATTGCACTCACTTGTGCTACACAAAAATATGTAACACTAAAATCACATTTTTATGTCTCACATGCTTGTACTCATAACTTGGATGTCTTATAGCATATTAGTCCCACATTTTGAAAATGCTGTTTACATGACACTATCTCATGAACAAGGATTGGTAGGAATTTTCAAGTACAAGTTGAAAGGTGATTTTGCAGTTGCACTAGGAAACTATCTTTTGGATGGGATTTAACATGCTCCAGTAAACCATGTTCACAATGTAGGGTCAAAATAATTTTCATGTTGCACATTTATGTGTAATATTAAAATGGGCAACACTAAAATATTCTGTGTGCACCAAAAATAGAATTCTTGGATCTCACTTAAATGTGGATGGACTTTTCCCTTATTGCAAGGCACAAGGGGCACTGGGCTTCTGCATCTCTTCAATCAAGTCCTGAAATAATGTATGTGAATGAGAATACAATTCCACTAACCCTAAAAGAAAGGGCATTCATGCAAAACACTGCATTAATGCATGAGGTTGTTTTTAACTTAATGCCACAAAGTAGGTAAATATGATGTTAGGGTTTTCAACTCTAACTCCCTCCCAGCAGCAAAACAACAAGACCACACAAGCAACCACAGACATAGAAACATAGAAACATAGAAGTTGACAGCAGATAAGGACCGCAGGGCCCATCCAGTCTGCCCATTTATTTTTCTACCTTATGAATGTGCCATCGGCCTTTGCTCTGTCAATGGCTGATTTATTCATACTCATCTGTATTGCCCCTTATGATTATCCCATGCCTGTTTGAAGCCCTGCACTGTATTCATATCCACCACTTTCTGAGGTAGGCCATTCCATGTATCCACCACCCTTTCTGTGAAAAAGAACTTCCTCACATTAGACTTTAATCGGCCTCCCTCTACTCTCATGCTGTATCCTTTTGTCCTGCTATTTTTCTTATATTGAAATATGTTAGACTCTTTCACCTTGTTAATGCCCTTAAGGTGTTTGAATGTTTCAATTATATCACCTCTCTCCCTCCTTTGCTCTAGAGTATACATATTGAGCTCCATTAATCTGTCCTCATATGTTTTCTGATGCAGTCCCTGCACCATTTTAATTGCCCTTCTCTGGACTACCGCAGTTTATTCAATGTCCTTGTGAAGGTGTGGCCTCCAGTACTGCATGCAGTACTCCAGATGGGGCTAACCAGTGTCCTCTAAAGAGGTAGTATTACCTCCCTCTTATGACTTGTGATACCCCTACTAAAACACCTCAACATCCCCCTGGCCTTACCTACTGCTTTAGTGGTCTGCTTGGATGATTTCAGGTCATCTGTGATGATGATGCCCGAGTCTCTTTCTTCCCTTGTGACTGCCAGCAACTCCCCTCCCAGCTTATAGGTGGCTTCAGGGTTTCTCTTCCCTATGTGCATGATCTTGCACTTCTTTGCGTTAAACCCCAGTTGCCACTCTTCCGACCATTTTGCCAGTTTATCCCGCTCTCTTCTCATTCTGCCGACCCCATCCGGATCATCTACCCTGTTGCAGATCTTGGTGTCATCTGCGAAAAGACAAACCTTACCCTCGAGTCCATCCTCAATGTCACTGATGAAGATATTGAAGAGGACTGGCCCCAGGGCTGATCCCTGAGGTACCTCACTTGTGATTTGTATCTCTTCTGACTGTATATCATTTATCACTACTCTCTGTTTTCTGCCCGTCAACCAGTTTGCCACCCAGTTGACCAACTTCTGACTGATCCAGAGCCTACCCAGCTTATCACTCAATCATCTATGTGGAACAGTATCGAAAGCTTTGCTGAAGTCAAGGTAGGTGACATCAACTGCTCCCCCTTGGTCCACCACTCTGGTCACCCAGTCAAAGAAATCTATGAGATTAGTTTGACAGGACCTTTCTGTTGTAAACCCATGCTGCCTTGGATCCTGTGCTCCTATGGATTCCAGGTGTGGCACTATCCTTTCCTTAAGGACAACCTCCTTAATCTTGCCCACTACTGATGTAAGACTGACTGGTCTGTAATTCCTCGCCCCCTCTCTGCTACCACTCTTGTGGAGCAGGATCATATGAGCCAGTCTTCTGGGACCTCTCATGTGCTCAGAGACTCACTAAACAGTTCTGATAATGGCTCTGCTAGTTCTGTCCTTATCTCCTTTAGTACCCTGGGATATATGCCATCAAGTCCCATTGCCTTGTCCACCCTGAGCTTATCGAGCTCTTGTAGGACCCTTTCTTTTCTGAAGGGACTAGTGCACACCTCCCTCCCCCCTGTATCCATGGTGCTGAGCTGTGGGCCCTGCCCTACCTTCTCTTCAGTAAATACTGAGCAGAAGTATCTATTTAGAATAGATGCTTTTACATGGTACTCCTCATCACACACCCCCTTATCCCCTTTGATCTTAGCAATACTCCCTCTGAACTTTCTCCATTCACTAATGTATCTATAGAAAATCTTGTCACCTTCTTTTACTGTTTGTGCTAATGTTTCCTCGGTTTAGGCCTTTGCCTGCCTTACTGCCTTCCCTACTTCTCTTAGGGAAGTTTGGTATGCCTCCCTATCTTCTTTCCACTGCGTTCCCTTACATTTCCTGAAGGCCAGCCTTTTGGCTCTGACCTTTTCTGCTACTGTTTTTAAGAACCAAAGTGGTTTCCTTCTTCTTTTACACTTCCTTTTCTCTCTAACACAATGGGATGTTGCTTCAGGTATTGCATCCACAATGCTTGCCCACTATGCCTGTACCCCCTCACCTGTATTTTTTTTTGCCAGGGCTAGCTTAACTCTGTTGGCCATCTTATCAAAGTCAGCTCTTCTGAAGTCCCATATTCTTGCCTTGGAATGGGATGATTTATTTCTAGTGGCTAAATTGGACCATACCATATGATGGTCACTGACTCTCAGGTGACCTTCTACCAGGAGATCTGTGATCCTTTCCCCGTTAGTCAGTACTAGATCTAGGATAGCCCTGTCTCTTGTGGGTTGTTGTACCAGTTGTTTGAGGCCCTCCCCCTGCAGGGAATCCACTATATGTCTAGTTCTGGCAGATGTTCCTGCTGGTATTGATCAATCTGTATCTGGCATGTTGAGGTCTCCCATTATCAGAACCCCCCTTTAGTTGTCATGTTTTGTATATCTTCTAATAATAACATGTCTATGTCCTCTCCTTGTTCTGGAGGCCTGTGGACAACCCCAGTAGATATGGCTGTCCACATTTCCTGTTTCCAGGGTGACTCACAGTTCTTCTGTCTCCTTATGTGTATTCTGAATTTCTGTAGCTTTCATATTTTCATTGACATAAAGGGCCACTCCCTCCCCTTTTTGGACCTTAGTCAATTCTGAACAGTACATAGCCAGGAACCAAAGTCTCCCAAGTGTGGTTACTGGTAAACCATGTCTCGCTAATGGCTACTATGTCCACTTTAGCCTCTGTCCTTATTGCCTGCAGTTCTGGTCTCTTGTTTCCCTGACTGCAAGCATTTGTGTACATGATTTTCCATGGGACAGATTTTGGTGTGTTAGGTGTTGGGTGAGGTCTGATGTTTCCCCTGTGCATCATATGGGGAGCTGGACCTTTTCCCTTATTTGGAGATGCAAATGCACTACAAACATGCTGAACTCCTGTTTTACCACTAGCTGAGAGGGGAGGGATGTTCTTCCCATTCAACTTATCGGGTGCTGCATCCCTCTTCCCATTTACTTGTTTAAATATTCTGCAAAGATGTCAGACTTCTGCCCCAATGCACTGACTCCCTCCTTAGTCAGATGCAGTCCATCAAATTTAATGAACTTTCGCTCCGAAAACTGTTACCAGTTCCTTACAAATGTGTGTCCTTTTTCTGGCACCAGCCCTTACGCCACATATTTAGCTCTCCTATCTCACCTTCTCTGACCTTCTATCCATCTTCCCCCCTCTCCCAGACTGGCAGGATCTCAGAAAAGGCAATGCCAGATGAAATGGATGATAGTTTGTCACCTAGTCTGGTCAGATGTTCCTTGGTCTGCACAACTGACAAGCTGGTGAGATCGTTAGTCCCTAGGTGTACCAGGACATCAGTGTTTTCTCCTGCTTCCTGTACAATTTTAGCATTGCTGTCAGTGTTTCTCCATGCTGATGTACCTGGTAGACATCTGACCATTACTCCTGGATGAAGATAGGTATCAACTCCCCAAATCATGGAGTCTTGTATAATCAGAGGTTTTTTGGATTTCCTTTTTGCTTTTTTTGTTTTGGTTCCTTTTTTGGGTGTGTTTTGTTGTGCTAGCTCCTGAGCTGCAGTGTCCTGCTCTGCAATGTCCTCTGTCCCTTAGTTTGATTTCAGAGACAGAGGCAGATACCTGTTTGTAGTTTTTATATGGTTTGTGGAGGTGATATGTTGGAGAGCACTGAGTGATAGGGCACCCGGTTTGACCCTCCTAATCACCTGCCAACCTCCTGGACTAACTACATACTGCAGAAAAGGTGCTTCTATTGGATGTTGGGGAACTGGCAGGCGGTTCTTATGATATAATTCCTTCCCCTGCCAAAAAAGAAGAACCACGGATGGAAGAAACAAGGAGGTAAGAGCAGAAACAATCAGCCAGCGACAAATACAGTAGCCCTAAAAGCATATCCTAATGATAGATAAAACTGTAAAACCTGTAAAGCACCACCTGTAATAATTTCACAGAAGATATACCCTGTAAGAAACACTTTGCTACAGAGAAAAATAAAGCAGTAACAGAAGATATACCTTGCAAAAGACAATTTGAATCAGAAGATTACAGCAGCAATCTGTAAGCACATACCTGTAGGCACAACCTGTAATAATGCAGCTGAAGGTATACCCAGCAACAGCAATTTGAATCAGAGAAAAATAAAGTAATAAAGTGTTAGCAACAGACAGTAACAATCCCTCTGAGTACAAAAGAAAATAATAACACACAGTAAATCTGCCTAGCCAAAAGAAGCCTTAATCATTTTCCTTGCTCTGGTAAGGTTCTTTGCTCTGTCCTTTCAAGCAATCTAGGAGAACAGAGCTCAGGTGACGCTAGTTGCCTTTGCCAGCAAACCTAGTCTTCCACCTGTCTTTCAGGCAGCCTTCATGTAGTAAGACAAACATTACTGGTACCACAGCAGTCACCCAGGCTCAAGATTGAACTTAGGACACTTGTGGATATCATGGGGAATTTTGTAAGGATACAGCATCCCTGGACCCAATCTTCTCTTGGGGGAACAAATTGCTCCACACATCAACTACCATCAGGGAAGGATGAAACTGCCACCATTCACATGCCCAGCAATGCTGACAGGGTGACAGACTGTCAAACTGGCTGAGAGTTGTGAGGGGTGGATGCCCTTTCCCTTCTATCCACATCTTGGTGGGAACCTGTGGGTGGTACCAAAGACACAAGGTAAGTTCCAGAGGTGGACAGTAACAGGGATTGGCAGCTAACAGCAGTACAGGGCCTGTCAATGGTGTGGGGCAGCAGTGACCTGACCCTCATCCTGTCAGGCACTCGTTTCCCTTTTTTCTTGCCACCCCACTTGCTCTGATGCAGTGCATGGACCCATCAAGCCTTGACATGCACATCAACCACTTGTGAGGGAAGGCTCCCCAGCCTGCTGCAAGCTATCATCTGGCACAAGAACAGTGCTCTGTGCCTTCTCAGGCTGGGGCTAGTGTCGTATGCCACAGGGCATTCTCCCCACCTTGGCCCATTCAGCTGGTTTACTGATCTCACATCCAGACATAGGTAACTGGCATGAAAAGGCAATATGGTCCTTACAGGGCCAGCAACCATCCCTACATATGTTACTTCATAATTATTTGTGACATTTTGACTCCACATTTTCAACACAATCTTTTTATGACCCCCCCCCCAAACAGGATTGGTGTAATTTATAAAATACTGGCCAAAATGCCATTTCCTGCCATAAGTGCAAAAACACATTTGGATTAGACCCAGATTGTCTAGCAAATTACAGACCAGTCTCTAACCTACCCTTTGTGGGTAAGGTTATTGAGAAGGTGGTCGCAAGGCAATTGGAGGATCATCTGACCAACAACAATATCTACGATTCTCTCCAATCTGGATTTAGGAAGAGGCATAGTGCCGAGACAGCACTTGTTCAGGTACTAAATGACCTCCTAATAGCGAGAGATCGTAGGACCTGTTCTATCTTGGTACTTCTTGATCTCTCAGCAGCATTTGACACTGTTGATCATGGTGTGCTGTTAGAGCATCTGCGGTCCATCTGTGGATTATCTGGTATGGTCCTTAGGTGGTTTAGATCTTACCTCGAAGGTAGGACTCAGAGGGTGGTGTCGGGAATTTTTTCCTCGGCATCAGTCTCCCTATCTTGTGGGGTACCGCAGGGCTCTATTCTAGCGCCTATGTTATTTGCGGTGTATATGCTGCCGTTGGGAGCGATTATAAGATGATACGGTCTGGGTTTCCATTGCTATGCCGATGATACCCAGCTGTATATGTCTTTTGTGCCCGGCCAGGATGCTGCCTTGTCAGTATTTAATAACTGCCTTGCAGAAATCCAAGATTGGATGAATGGGAGTTGGTTGAGGTTAAACCCGGAGAAAACTGAGGTGTTGGTTGTGGAAAAAGGTCGCTGTGAGGCGGGTTTGCCGGCTGGATCGCACTCAGGCTTGTGGCTTGCAGGCGTTCCGCCGACGACCTCAGATCAGGTGCGGAATCTTGGCGTAATAATTGATGACCACTTGACGCTTAAAGTTTAGGTGTCAGTGGTGGTCAAAACTTCCTTTTTTCCATCTGTGGAATATCACCAGGGTGAAGCACCTGGTTCCTCCAGAAGATCTCCCAACATTGATCCATGCCTTCGTTACCTCCCGCCTTGACTATTGCAACTCCCTGTACCTAGGGCTATCGGGGGTTGAGCTTAGCTGTCTGCAGCTAGTGCAGAATGCGCCGGCCAGGTTATTGACTGGTTCTTATAGATACAGCCATATAACGCCTGTGCTCCGCGGACTGCACTGGCTGCCAGTATTTTGGCGAATCACCTTCAAGGTCGGTTTGCTGACCTATAAAGCCCTACATGACCAGGGACCTACTTACCTGAAAGAGCTCCTTTGCCCCTACTGTCCCTCCCGCCCCCTCCGATCCACTGATGAGGGATTGCTGGAGATTCCCAGGGTCCGTTTAAAGACTTCAGGGGCTAGATCATTTAGTTTTATGGCCCCGACCCTGTGGAATTCTCTACCTCGTCAGGTGCGAAATAGTCCGACTGTCCTGAGTTTTAAAGGAGCCTTGAAGACCCATCTTTTTAACTTAGCTTTCATTGATTTATAATAGTTTTAGATTTTGTTTATTTATTGTTTTATGAAATTGTACAGGCGCTTTGGTTTTAAGAAAAGCGCCTTTTTAAAAATAAAGTTTGATTGATTGATTGATTGATTTGAAAACCATCACCTATCATACTCATTAGTGAAAAATGGCTATATTGAGAATCTGGGGTCAACATTTTGAAAATTACCTCAGTTATGAGCAAGCATTGAAACTTTTCAACATGCCTTCATAACTTTCTTGTTTTCCTAATATTTTGACCCCAAATTTTCAATATAGTCTTCTTATGACCCCACATCATGAATCCAGTAGGTGAACATTTTCAAATCACACCTGAAAGGTGATTTCATGGAGTGATTGCAAAATCACCTTTTGAGCTAGATATGAAAAATGTCACCTACAGTGTTCATGAGGTGGGGTCCCAAAAAGGACATGTTGAAAATGTTGCGGAAAATATTAAAAAATTACCAAGTAACAAGTAAAAGTTCAAAATGCTTTGAAATACATTAACTGCAGTTACCTTGTTTCCTCAGTTCCTGGTTCAGTGTTGAATGAGAAGGATGCATCTTCAGTCCAGAGAGGACTACAACATTGGACCCGAGCAGGTGAGTAAGGGGTATGGGAGTTTGGGGAAGGGGGATGCTGAGTGGTTGTTTGGTGGGGTTAATTGGAGTTAGGGGAATGAGGCCATTGACAGAACAGACATTGATGGACAGTTTTCTTTATCACAAAGCTAAAAAAATAAAGATAACAAGGGACAATTTTTCTTTTACAGATACCATCCATGGAGACTGGGCACCCAAATGATGGCTTGATGTATGGCAACACCAGCGGTGGGCTCCAGAGCAATACATACTGTTGGGTCAAGGGAGGAGGGTGATTTGAGCAGGCACCAGGGATTGTGCACCATGGTGTCAGGATGTTAGTGCTGTCTGTGGGGCATAAATAACAGCAAACAGTGGAGACTGAACCTGCACTGGGGGTGGGCACTCAAGTGTTGGAATATGTGGAATATGGTTGGTATTGGGAATTAGGCACCATAGCATCCAGTTTAAACAAATTAGGCTGCTGGTGTAGCTAATGGCCACTGAAGGCATGCACAGCTCTGGTTGACATGGGCAGTGCTATGCACTGACACATAGCCCTGACCCTGCTGAATTAATGCTGGTAAAATTGGAAACAGACACTGCATACAGCATCAAGCTAGCCCTTCCCCCTCAGACATGCATATATTCTCACCAAACAAAAGCATTTAGAAATGTGGTCACAAAAATCTGTAGTCATAAATAATCAGCTTTTGAATGTTCAGTTTCTAAAATGAACACGCAGTCTTTTTTTTGTTTTACTTAATTTCTCAAAAATGGATCAAGACAGGAACATACAAAACAGAAAAGAGCACACCTTAGGGCAAACTCTATTGAACCTAAAAAGTTTCACATTTGAAATCCTTTTAGTTTTTTTAGTTATAGATGAACAAAAAGGATATTACTTTTGTCCAATTTTCATTTTTTGCGCCTCTATGACTTTGATCCCAGTGAACTGATTGTCACAAAATTGTCAGGATCTTAAAATCCTGTCTCCATGTCTATGTTTGACAAATTTTAAGTAAATCAATTGAACATGGGCAGTGTTGTTGAGGTGCTAAAATTGGGGTTAACCTTAAAGTGCTTACTGAACCCTAATATAGATGCACTGCCATCCCTGTACTATATATACACAGGTACATATGTATTCATTGCAAAAAAAAAAAACTGCATTAATGTACCAGTTAGGGTTCAGCTTAAAGCAACAAAAACACAAACATATGAACATATGAAAATGCCAGCAGAAATTGGCCTTAAGGTCTGTTGAGTCTGCTCAATTGTGCAGCTAGCTCCTCATCACGCAGCTGCCCCAACCACTCCTCCCCTCCTTAGATTTACTCTCCCCCTCACTGTGTCCCATCCCCTCTTGAAACTGCACACCATCTTATAGGCCACCACCTTCTGTGGTAGAGTGCTCCATTTGCCCACCACCCTTTCCCATGAAGAACTGTCTCCTTACCTCAATCCTGAATCTCCCCCCCCTCCAATCAGAGACTATGCTCTCCCGTGCCACTTCCTTTTCTTAATTGGAAGATCCCCTCTGTTCGAGTCTTGTTCATCCCTGTCAAGTACTTTAAGGTCTCAATCATGTCCTCCATCCCTCCTCTCCTCCAATGAATACATATCTAGCTCACTCAGCCTTTCCTCATAAGGCTTGCCTCCAATCCCTGGATCATCTTTGTCACTCTATGCTGCATCCCTTCCAACATCTTTCCTCAGGTATAGGTGCCAGCACTTCACGCAGTACTCCAGTTTTGGCCTGACAAGTGACCTGTACAGGAGGAGGACTAACTCCCTACTTCTGGAAGAGATTCCCTTTGCTATGCACCCGAGCATCATGTTGGCCTTCACTGCCACCTTCCTGCACTGAGCAGAGTTGTACATGCTCCCTGTTATAAGAGCTCCTAGGTCCTTTTCCTCCACGGTGCTACCCAACTGTACCCCTCCGAGATGATAGTCCTTCCCCTGGTTCTTTGCTTCGAAGTGCATTACCTTGCACTTCTTAGCATTGAACCCCAGCTGCCATGCTTCTGACCATTCCTACAGTTTAGTTAGGTCGTCCCGTAGCCCCTTCCATCCCTCAATGTCATCAACCACCTCCCCCATTTTGGTGTCATCTGCAAACAGGCTGATCTTACTTCAGATCCCATGTGAGACATCAGCTATGAAGAATCCAAACAACACCGGCCCCAGCACCAATCCCTGTGACACCATGCTTGTCACTGCCCGTGGTGCTAGAGTTCCCCTCCCACTGCCACCCTGTGCTGCCTACCACTTAGCCAATTATTTATCCATTTCACCATCTTTGCTCCCATTCTTGCAGCTTCCAGCTTTCCCCCAAGCCTCCCATGCCACACAGAGTCAAAGGACTTTCTGAAATCCAAATACAGGACATCCACTGCATGGCCCTTGTCTAGGTCCGTTGTCACCCAATCATAGTACTCAGTGTGCTTGGTCTGGCAGGATCTGCTCAAGACAAACCCATGGTGATGCCCATCCTGGAGTCCATTGTCCTCCAAAAAGGTCACCAGTGTCTCTCTCAGAATTTTCTCCATGAGCTTCCCGATGATTGATGTGAGGCTCACTGGCCTGTAGTTTCCTTGTTTATCCTCTGTGCCACCTTTGTGGATGGGCCATCCTCCAGTCCTGTGGTATGCATGCCATGTCCAGGGAGGTATTGAAAAGGTCCACCAGTGGCCCTGCCAGAACCTCAGCCAGCTCCTTGAGTACCCTATGGTGAATATCATCTGGTCCAGGTGCATTGTCCACCCTCAGTGCCCTCAGTCCTTCCAGTACCCTGTAATCAGTAATCCTCACATCTGTCACCCCCTCTCTCCCCTGCCTACCCCATCCCTCCCCTTTGGTATCTGCCTCACTTTCTCTTGCATGAATACAGAACAGAAGTATTCAATTAATGCCTCTGCCTGATCCTCCCCTCTCCCACCCCCATCATTTTTTATCCTCATTATTTGATCCATGTTGTTTCTTCTTTCCCTTTTGTATCTGAAGAAATCCTTTTCTCCATTTTTAAAACCTTATGCCAGCATCAGCTCCCTGGAAGCCTTGGCTGTTCTGACTAGTTTGGTGGCCTCTCAGGATTTCTTCATGTACATTTCCTTGTCTCCCCATTGGTCCTATCCTTTCTGAATATCCTTTTGCCCAGGACCATCAACTCCCAGTCCTGGTACTGGGTGGCCCACATTTCTGTGATGTCCACAATATCCACCCTCGCCTAGGCCAATAGGGCCTGAAACTCAGCTGACTTGTTTCTGAGGCTCCTCGTGTTCAGTGAGACCACTGTCCAACTCACTCCCTTCCCCTCCAAAACCCTTCTCCCTCCTTTCTCTTCCTCCTCCTGTATCCCCTTCCCTTTTCCTTCCCCATTAATTAGATGGTTAAGCTTGTCAGGCCCCCACTAAAGGATCCCTATTTACTAGCTGACCATTTGCCAACCCCCTTCTAGTTTAAATCCATCTTTGTTTCTGTGTACTCCTCTGTCTTCTGCTTCAAGTACTGCTTTCCCTTCCTTGCTCAGATGTAGTCTGTCCCTGGCATGCAGGTCATTCCTGTTCCAGGTTCTACCCTGGCCGCCCACCAAGCCATACCCCCTTGAGTGATACCATTCCCTCAGACAAGTATTAAACTCATCTAGCCTTCCTTTCCTTGCTGTACTCATGCAGGGTACTGAGAGTACCTCTGAGAAGGCCACCAATCCCCCCAGCTCCTCACACAGCCTTCCCAGTTTCTTGAACCCTCTCCCATACCACTTCCACCATCCCCCCCTCCAGGTTGCTTGTAACCATGTGCACCTCCTTCCATTACCTGTACATTTAAGAAGAGACTGCACCACCCTGTTGGCAGTCAGCCCAGGTATAAATTCAACCTAGATTTGGCTATGCCTTTACCCCTTACTGCCCCATTTGATCCCCTTCAGTATGCAATCGCCGGCACTAGAACCACCTTCATGTCTCATACCTCCCCCAACCTCTTCTCTATGTACTCATTAGTAGACTGCCCCTTACCCTGCCTTTTAGTAACTCCATCTAATCTCCCTGTGCCTTCCATAACCTCCTCCCCTGGCCTGCATCCCCTCACCCCTGATGCTGCCTCACTATCTTCCACCTCTCTACCCACTACCCTGGGTCCCCATCCCTTTTCTACAGTGTCTCTGGCATCTATCTCACCAGCATTGCCCTTCCCCCTTTATCCCTGCCCCACCATCCATCAGTCCAACTGAGTCCCTCTCCCCTTCCCTCCTTCCTCTGTCCAACTGCTGTCACCTGGGCTGTCCCTGGCCCTATTCCCTCCTGCCCCATCTTGGAGATCTGGCGTCTCCCCCTCCAGCATTTCTGCCAACACTACAAACCTGTTACCTGTTCTCTCAGTGTTGTTGAGACTAGGATCCTTCTTCCCTCCCTGAAGCTTTGCTCCATTACTAGAGCCCCTAGTCATTCTGACCCCTTTCCCCCTCCTCCCTGCCTCTCCCTCTTCAGTTCTGTGTCTCATCCTATACCTTGGCATCATGCTCTCTTATGCTGAAGGTGATCCTGCCCCAACTCCCCTTCCCTTCACCCTCTCCAGCTCCTTACCCAGTCACTGCACTTCTCCCTCCAGCCTTCTCAGCCTATGATAAATTGGACACCCATCTAGCTTCCATAATATGCTCATCCAAACAGCCACCCCACAGCCATTGCAGGCCACGATTCTTCTCATGCCAACTCCCCTAACATCCTGCTGCTCCCTGTACCCTCCCCATTACACTGTCTCTATCCTCCCCATTTCTGCAACTCCACCTTGTGGCATGTCTTCCCTCATCTCTCTCCATTTTCATACATCTCTGCTGCACTTAACCCCCTTGCATGTTAAACTCCTTAAGTGGTGCCTGTAACTCCCTTTTCAGCTTATAGTCCCTTCCTATGCTGCAGTATCCTCTTAAGACCCTTGTTCCTGACCATTTCTACCCATTCAACATATCAGTACATTTTTTTCAACTACATTAATCATGCAGCCTTTACTCCTGTGTGTTTCCACTCCAGTTATGTGTTTCCATGGCCTGTGTCTTTCAGACTTCTGTCCAGGGAATGAAATGGGCTGCAGTTGACAGTCCTGTCCATCAATTGTAGGATAGCTCCTCTCCTATAAATGTGCAGTACTCCATGGTGGGAGGGATGGGGAGGATGGGATGAGGGCCCTACCCTGACTGTCATGAGAGTCAAACTGCCCTGACCTTTTCCCCACCAGACCTCTCAATCCCCACATAAAGTTACAAGGCCAAACACAACTTCCTGCATGAGGTCCAAATCTGAGATGAACTCACCCAGTCAGAACTCCAAACATTCCACAGCACAGATTAAATAACACAGCCCAGTATGTGCCTCAGTAACAGTTCTAAATCCCAGTACTGATTTCAAATCCCCAACACCATCTCCCCTCCTGGCACAAACAATTCCAGTATCAAAACTAAAATAGAAAAAGAAAAAGCCAACACTTCCCTGAAATAGCTCCTTCACTGCTGCTGGATCCCAAGTGAGACTGATTGCTAAAATGGTGTCTATTAATTACCCATCCCCCCTCTCTCAAGGCTAACAAGAACTTCCTGCCTGAGTGGAACTCACCTAGCCAGCCAGCATTCCAAAAACAGCATAGATTAAATATCACAACCACAGTGATAATTTCAAATCCCCCACCACCATCTCCCTTCCTAGCACAATAGAGCATTATGGCATTAGGGTGTCCAACCCTTACTCCCCACCCCCAGAAGCAAAAAGGACAAGACCACACAATCAAATACAGACAGCCATCATCGTGTAAGACAAGCAACATACAACTGTTTCCAGATGACACAAATACAGTAACACTAATGTGCTGCCTTCTTGGATTTTTATCTGTGGCTATGTAATCACAGGCCCCAAAGGGGCACGTGTTTGAGCAGCCACCCCTGTGTGTGTATGTTGCACAATGTATTCTGCAGACAGAAAGCCTTATGGGGCCTGTGCCTCTGCAGAAAGAGATGGTCACGCACACTGTATGATGTACCTTGTTAGACAGCATGACCCGCTACTGCATGGTTTTCTATATGCAGCTGTGTAACTGAAAAGTTTCTATCATCTTGAACAATCTCTATATCTGCTGCTGAAACTATGATGCCTACGTTGCAACAGTACTTCCATCTGTGTAGCAGCAGGCTCCACAGAAGCCTAAGCTTCTGTAGCCACAAATCAGTGTGAATGAGTTACACCTGTGCCTGAAGACATGCAGGCCCATCATGGACCTGCACTACTGCAGAGAGAAGTACTGTTGCAATTTTGGTGTAATGGATTTTGTGGCTCCCATGCTTCTGCAGCCAGAGGTCAGTGTGTCTGTCTTACACCTGTGACTGCAGAAGTGCAGGCCCGTCAAGTGTGTATAAGTACATTTTACAATGTGCATGATTACCTGAGGCTACAAAAACATTACCCCTTACTGGCGTGCACTTCTGCAGACAAAAGAAGTCTTGTAATTTGGATATCATGGATTTATATCCATGGCTGCAGGAACCTGTGCTTCTGCAGACAGAAGCACTGTTGTGATTTGAGTATCCTGGATTTCTGTCTGCATAGAAAAGTCATATTGCATATTGCTTGTGCTATACATGCCACAGGTAGAAATCTATGAAGGTAGCACATCATTGCTACTGCATTTGTGTCATCTGGAGATAGTTGTATGTTGTTTGTCTTACCTGATAATGGCTGTGCCTGGTTGTGGGTTTATTCCTTTGCTGCTTGGGGGGTGGAGAGTTAGGGCTGGAAACCCTAATGCCACATTTCCCTACTTTTGTTGCTTTAACCTGAACCCTAACTGGTAACAGGTGCATTAGCACAGTTTATTGCAATGAATTTCCTTTCTTTTTGAGGTAGTGGAATTGTATCTGCATTTATGCAGGTCCCTTTGGGAGATATGTCAACACGGGTCTACAATGCTTGTTCTACAAAAATGTTGTTGACTGACATTACAGTGATGGATTTATGTTGACCGCAAATTGCATTTGCATAAATCCATCGGGTGACAGGTCTGTTGTTCTTGTGGGGGCTTCAGCCCTGACAGTATAGCCTAGAGGTTAAAAGTAATGAGCTGTGAATGAGCTTGGTACATCCAGCAAACCAGACCTTTGTTTGATTCTCACAACCTCCACTTGCATACTGTGTGACTTTCAGGAAGTCATTTAACCACCCAGTGCTCCCAGGTCACCCCTGAAAACAGGCACTTGCGCACAGTGGGCCTTACTCGGTTACCAAGGACTAAAAAAACAAAACAAAAAAACCATGTAGGGGCACTGCCCCCCTATCTCCTGGACTTAAGGATTATCAGCTCCAGGTCAGAGTTGATTCAGGGAGGAAGTGCAGGACCAGGGGAAATAGTGCTGGGGTCCATGGTAGTCTTTACAGTGATCTGTCAATGTTGTCGGCATCAATGCAATTGAAGTAAAATATTTGCTTTGGGATCAGCATACATGTGAACACAACTGTCTGGCTGCAGAAGCACAGAATCCAATGCATCTGCACTTCCATGTGGCTACGGATATAGATATATAGGGCCTCTAGGACATGTGCCAACTGAGGAGTCCATTCGGGCATGGAAGCACAGGGCCTTATGGGCCTTGCACTTACATGTTCCTATAGATGTAGACATGCAGGAGTCCATCTGAATGCATAAGGGGCCTGCACTTCAGTGAGGTTGCAGATGCAACATTTTGATCAAGTGTCAAGCACAGTATGTTTCCACAACAGTTCATGAGGTAGGGTCATAAAAAGTACATATTAGAACATGTTGCTTTGAAATCTTCAAAAACGGCAGTTATGAACAAAAGCCTTGATTCTTTCAATATAAAGAAATTATTTTTTCATGAGTCTATATTTCTATTTTGTGTGACAGAAGTTTTGATTTGTGAGGGTGATAAAAGAAGACTGATGGCTCATAAATAAGATTATGAAAAAAAAACTAAGTCCAAAATCTTGTTTGGTGAGACTACCTTCTTGTGTATGAGATTTGCATGAGCTCACAAAACAAAATGTCTTCTCACAGAGCAAAATTCTGAAATAATTCTAAAATCTGGTTTCATGAGCCCACCTTCTTATTTCATGAGATTTTCATGAGATCACTATCTTTTTCATGATTCCATCTTCTTGTTTGCTGAGATCTTCCTTAGCTCATAAAACAAGATGTCTTTTCACAAAACAAGATTCAGAAAAAAAACTAAGTCCAAAATCTTGTTTTGTGAACTCATCTTCTTGTTTTGCGAGATTATCATAAACTCATGAAACAAAATGCTCATGAAAACAAGATTCTGAAAAAAAAACTAAGCACAACATCTTCTTTCTTGAGTTGAAACTCTTCCTTTTTGTGAGACCCTATTCCTGTTTTGTGAGCCTCACAAAGTAAGAGAATTGGCTTGAAACAGACCTCGCAAAAGATTTTAGTGATGTCCCAAAAAGACATTTCGGGGTAATTTTTCTCAAAAAACTAAGTCCAGAATTGAGCTGTGCGGGTCCTGTTTAGCTAGATACATGTATTCATATCTAACCAGGGCACCATGTTTATGGTTTTGCAAACAAAAATTAATAATAATGATTTTTGAAAAAAGCAAACAAGGTGGCCACTGTACAAAACTTTTTTTTTTCTCTCAAAGCAGGAATTCCACCTCATGAAACAGGAATCTTCTTTTATGAGCTTTTATTCTTATTTTGTATCATATACCTATCTGAAAGACCCTACTGAGCATGTTCATAACTGAAATTTCAAATCCTTATAACTTGGGAATGGATTAATATTTTTTCACCAAAACAATAAAAGGCACCATTTTAGGGCAAGCCCTTTCCATCCCTAAGATTTCAGAACAAAATTCCAAATCATCTGAGCTGTAGGTGAGAGCAACAGAAAGTGAAGAACACTTATATTTCCTATTTTTGCACTGTCCAGATATCAGAATCTGAACATCGGACTTGAATGAAACTTGCCAAATCAAGAGACCCTGCCCCCTAGACCATGCATGCCAAATTGTATGCAGTTCTGTTGAACAGTGTGAAGCTATAACCATGCAAAATTAGGGGTTTAACATAAAACAACATACGAACCTTACCCCTATCCTATATATATATATATATATATATATATATATATATATATATATATATATATGTATGTATACATATACTATAGTAGCACAGTAGTGCTACCATAGTGTGGGTTGAGGAGCCCTTTTAAAGTTAAAGGGTCAAATTCTGCACCTTAATAACTTTGGCACCATTTAATGGATTTGCCTGAAATTTGGAATGCTTATTCAAGAACCACACACCTTGTGATCTGCCAAGTTTCATACTGGTCACATATATGGCTGTGGAGTTATTAAGCATGATCTGCACACATGCTTACACTATTTGGTGAATTCTTCGCCATTGCCTACAGGTTGCATGTTTTATGCCAGTGGTCTGAAATCTTCAGGGAATGTGCAGCTGGGGTGCCTGATGTGCCTTTCAAAGATTTCATGAAAAATATTAAACAGTTCAAAGGTTATTCAAAAAACAAGTTCCCATTATAAGTCAATGGGAAAAGTTAACAAAAAGTTCAAAAGTGTTGCAAATGCAGTTTTTACTTTCACAAATCTGCCATTTTGTTTTCAGTTGGTCATCAGAAAAATGCTTGCCATTTAAATTTGGGACCCTCTAGCAACCTAATTCTTTTTGTATTCACCTAGTCAGACCCTGAGGATGCTAGGCATATCTTTATTTTGGGGTAAAACACCTCAGAAATATATTTTTCAAATTTCTGGAAAAAGTACTTTTGCAAAGTACTTTGGCACCTGTGACACTGTCAAATGAATTTGCGAAAGCTTTTGCAAAGTTCAACAGTACTTTTCCAGGCTATGGCAAAATGACAGCAATTCTTTGCCACTCTGCTGCAAAAGAATGGTTTGGTCTTTTGGGCTGAAATATGGAGGGAAAGCAGCCAACATCTCACAGATGTGCCTTTCACTATTTTGGTGAAAAAATATTACAGGGCGGCAAAGTTATGGCACTCCAAAGTTGCCACTTTTTCCTGTAGGATAACATTACAGCGTCCGCCGTATTACAGGAATCTTTTGCCATCCTGCTGCAAAATAATGGTTTGATCTTTTGGGCAGAAATTTGGAGGGAAGAAAGCCAACATCCCACTGATGTGCCTTTTAGTGGTTTATTGAAAAAATATTACAGGGTGACACAGTGACGGCACTTCGAATTTGATGCTTTTTCCCATTGGATAACATTACGGCGTCCGTCGCACCTTTCGGGGCCCGTATCTCGGAAACGGTGCGAGATACAAACTTTTCATTGCAAAAATGCTTAGTCTCCAACCAGGGAGCAAAGTACAAAACTAGCCAGGAAAGTCATAATTTATTTGAAATTTACATTTTCTTTCTACGTCGTACGGTTCCTGAGATATAAGAAATGTAATATTCCAAGTCCTCATTTTGTGCTCCGAGGCCCATTCTTATGTATACATTCTTTGTTTTCACTTTATTTTCCAATGCAGTTTTTGGGGAAAAGAAGGGTGTGCCCATCTGTTACAGTGCCAGTTAGCGTTTCCAGTTGCGTTTCCGTTACCATTTGCGGCACCGTTGCCGTAGACGCCACCAAGTGTGTTACGGTTTGCGTCTTCACTTGTGCTTGCATTTGTGTTTCTGTGTTGTTTGGCATTATTGTTGCTGTTACCATTACCTGTTTCATTTGCAATTGCGGTACCATGCATGTGCATTATGGTTTGCTTTTCCATATGCGCTTGTGTTTCTGTTTCGTTTCTGTTTCCTTTGGCGTTATTTTTGCTGTTACTGTTACCATTTGCGTTTACAATTGCAGTACCATGACTGTGCACTTAATGGTTTGCATTTCTGTACTCGCTTGCATTTGCATTTCTTTTTCCTTTGGCTTTATTGTTGCTGTTACCGTTACCATTTGCGTTAACAATTGCGGTACTGTGCCTGTGCAGGCTTTGGTTTGCGTTTCCGTATGCGCTTCTGTTCCCATTTCCCATTTCCATTTCTCTTTCCTTTGGAGTTATTCTTCATGTTAACTTTACCATTTGCGTTTACAGTTGTGGTACCATGCCTGTACATGTTACAGTTTGCGTTTACGTGTGCGCTTGGGTTCACGTTTCCGTTTCTGTTCCCTTTCACGTTCTTTTTGCTGTGACGCTTAACATTTCCATTTAAAATACCACTGCCATCACTGTTCGTGTTACCACTTGCATTTTCGTATGCGCTTCAATGTCCATTTGCATCACTGTTTGCTTCGGCATCACTTTGTGCTTGCGTTTCTATTAACGTTTCCTTTACCATTTACATTTGTGTTATCATGTTCACCACTGTTCGTGCTTCTGTTTGCATTTCTGTTCCTGTTCCTGGCATCGTGGTGCACCATGGGGTCATCGGTCCTAACTCTCACCCCATTTTTCTACACCTCAGATTCTTTACACAAGTGATGGGGTGTGAGTTAGGGCCGACGAGCCCATGGTGCATCACGATGCCAGTTGGGGGGTGGGCAGTGGTGGGACCAAGGGGGGTTTTCAACCCTAACACTGAATTTCCTCTCTTTTGTCACTGTGGAACAACCCTAACTGATGCATTAAATGGAGTTTTTTGCCTCTAATATATATTTTGCATTCCCCCCTCCCTCCAAGCAACAAAAGGAAAATACATTTTGGGTCTCTGGAGTTGTGGTGAATCAGTGGTGGGGTCTTCCTTGGGGGTTGTCAACCTTAATGCCCACCCCATTCCTTGAGCAAACAACATCACACTTGATCTCCTTTCTAGATGCAGGCTCAGAGTGGGGAGGGGGGCATTAGGGTTGACAACCCCCAAGTAAGACTCCACCTCTTGTTCATCAAGACTCTGAAGACCCAAAACCCTAACTTTTTTTTACTACCGCTGCTTGGAGTGGTGGTGGATGTTAAATGGCAGGACTCTACACCTGTTGACAAAACATGAAACAGAAGCCCAAATATCACAGAGAGAGAAGTTTATTCCAAAACATGTAGAAAAACAGCATACCTGCTGGGAGTTCAGAAACCTCTGAACACCTTACTGTCATCATGCAAACTAGGCAAAAAGCAGTCTTACAGACATTCTTATAAGGTAGATAAGAAAGTGTGTTACTAAGTAATGGACTATTCCAAGAAGGCAGAAGAGCATAAAACAACAGTTCTATTGGTGGACCCTGTGGGCACCTATCACCTAGGAAAGTTAGAAGATTACTTGTTTTGTACTTCACACTGATAAGAGTAAAGCTGACTAAAACTACTTTTGGGTAACAGTACAGCAATTCATAAAAGGTGCTGATCCTTGCAACATGGCAAAAAGCTGTAGGTGCCATACAAGCACTGCTAAATAATCATGCTGGATAATAATTCCTAAGCACATAATAACAAGTAAATACAGATGTACCTTATATTGAAGTAATGTATGATTCAAGGGGGTATATGGGTGTCCAGGTCTACATATCCCACCTTGTTTCCTGATAAAGAGGCAACACCAAAAGGGATAGCACTGTAGGCTAAAGTTTGGTGGACTGGGTGGCATAGAGAAAACATAACTGTGCACAATGCTGTTGGAGAGTGTGGTACAAGCAGCATAAGGTAAAAACAAGGAAAACAATCACAAAGGCTTGAATAACAACAAAACCTTTAAAGGAAAGTTCCTACCAAGTGTTGGATAATGCAATACTTAAATCACAATCATGAAATAGGTCATTAAGAGAATTTCCAGCTTTAGTAATATTACTACTAATATGACTATGGTGTGTATCCTTTCTGTCTAATAGGGATTTCAGATTCAGGGTGAGTGGATAGACATGCACATTAAAAACTGGTAGATACTGTTCTATAGCATTGATATAGTCAGGGTCACTATCAAAGTAATCATGTTCCGGGGTGGGAACAGCAGTGATAACAGTATGCCCAATGATAGTGCACTCATGTGGTACAATACAGAAGCTGGACATGTCAACACCACAGGTGAGAGGTCCATAGGAGAAAGATTTTAATTGGTCACAGTGCAGTATTGTCCATCGCTGTTGGAGGTAGCTTGAATTTGAGTAAAGTGCTACTTCTTGAGTTGGACAGTGCAGGTAATGGAGGCATTTGTCATCTGGCTGGTGAGGCATCACACTGTTGCTGTATGTGCATGGCATTAGACATTGGAGGAGGTGATGTGACATTATTGAAAACAGTTACAAAAAGGTCATCATCAAAGGTATATGACCAGTCTATAGAGTTTGTTGAGTAACCACACAATGGTGTGGTTACATCAAATATATCACATTGGCACAAATAGTGGTAACCCTGTGTGGCACAACAGTCAGTATGTGGGGCTACCCAGGTGTCCAGTAGAGGATGAAATACCAGCAGAGTGATCCTTTCTTAAGATGGCTCACAGAGTGGACTTTCTCCAACTTTTTGAAGACTGATGTGTCCATGTCAAAAACTGATAGGAACATGGTGAAGGTGACATACAAGGTGTCATTGATGGAACACTGGCCTGTCATGAAGCAAGGTCCTTGATTCAGATGTGGTGTGACATAACCCAAGTTCCTAGCTGTGGCCAATGAAAAGGATACAGTCCTGGCCATGCCCTTGGTAGTGTATGTCAGAGATATACATTATAGGCAATATCATTTAGCCATACATTTATTGTGTATCAAATCTGGAATCCACCCTAACTCCAGATCTCAGAAAAGATTGGTGATATTGTTTATGGCATAGCTACCATAAGTTGAACAACCAAGTTCCCTGCCTATGTGTTGCTCTCTAGCTTCTTTATTGTTATAGTAAATCAATTCATTGATTTGGTTTTGAGTCTCATAAAACAAACATGCAATATCATGCATGCTATACACTGTGACTCTTTCCTCCTGAGATAAACCAGTGACACCATGTTGCATGGTCTGTATCATGTTCTGAGCTAGTTTACTGTTAAAATATTATATATGATGCTGATTTTTTGCTAAATCAGCCCTGTTCCAAATTGACATGCCCAAGCCAATTATACATGTAACAATACCAGCAATTCCTGATATGCCTGCTACCCTCAAACTCCACTTAGGGTTTTTGGGGCGGAACACTCCTCTGTGTTCAGTAGTGTGTTGCCTAGCTACACGATCATGAACACATGCCTGATACATTGCAATGAAGTCTAGTAACACAGTAGCATGGAATCTAGAAACATTTGTACTGGCACAATGGCCAAATTCAGCTATGTTCCAATGTGTAATATTCAAGACAAAAGGAACATGCATAAACTGAACATTATTAATAAGTATCCCAGGAAAGGAAGTTGCTGCCAGGCCACTGAGTGAGCCTGGTTCCATCAGTGCACGCTGTAAGTGTTCATCTGATGAAGCTGGTATGACTGTAAGAAAAAGAACATTGGTTACAATTGATTGGGTTACACAATCATGGTGCATGGTGGTATTAGAATATTGAGTATGAAAGTCTAGCCTCAATGCTGCTGTAATGTTGTATGGTTCTGTATGTTGTTAGTTAACTTGGCATATGCACAGAGTTCCATTGAGGCAAATGAGGCCATTAGGCCAACCTTGAGAGGTTCCTTTTTCAAGGTGGGCAACTGGGAGGCCCTAGCTGGTAGAATTACCAGTTCTTCATTCAATTTGCATGGTGGAATTGTCTGGAGAGACCACCATGGCAATAAGATAGGCATCTTTTACTTCATGCACAGTCACATGGGTAGATAGAAGTTGGATGGCCATGCCCCATTGTGGGATGTGGAGATGTGGGCTTCAGGATGCACATTATCTAGGTGATGAAGGAGTATCCAGAGATTTTTCAGAGCTAGTTCCAGAACACTCACTAAGGCACATAACAAAAGGTAGGTGGCAGGTGGTGACATTCTGAAAAACAAAACAAGGATAGGTAAAAATAAAGATCTCCCCCCACCCCCATGTGGGGAAGGAGCATTAATCAGCTTTGTATAGTTTCAGTTAATTAGCATAGTACCAACTTGTCCAGTGGTTTCTTATGGTCTGTCAACACACTTGATAGACAGCAGGGCTCAATTTGTTCACAGTGTCAAAGGTCCAGCCCAGCTGCTTAAAAGAGGATGGGCTGGTGTGGCAAATTTCAGTACCATGACTCGGTCACCCACTTCACAATTGACATCTTTTACATCTTTGTCAAACTACATTTTAGACTTTTGCTGGGCCTTGCCCAGGTTTTGAGCAATGAAGTGATAGGTTTGGACTAAATTGTCCTTCAGCTGTTTGACATAAGTGTTAGCTGACACTCTGTCCATGGCTGGGGTGTTGATATCTATCCACAAATGTTCCAGCAGTCTTATCTGCCAGCCTGTCATCACCTCGAAGGGTGTGCACTGGGTTCCTGCAGCAGGACTAGCTCTTATTGCCATTAGGAGTAGGCAACAGAGGGTCCTAATTTTGGCATTCTCATTTACAGACTTACACAACATTAACATAATCTGTCTGTTGGCACTCTTTACCTGTCCAAAATACTAAGGATGGTCAGCCTTGTGGAACTTTTGTCTGTCTCCTAGCAACTCCAAACATTCCTGCATCAGTTCCCCTGTGAAGCTTGTCTCTTTGTCGGAGTCCACCTTAAGGGGTAGACCCCATCTGGTAAATACCTGTTCTACCAGGATCTTGGCAGTAACTTTTGAAGGGTTTGCCTTAAATGGGAAAGCTTCAACCCATTTACAGAACAGATCCATGATCACAAGTGCATACCTATTGTTTTTACTAGTCTTGGGCAAAGGCCGAATGAAATCGATCTGTACGGCATTCCAGGGACTGGATTGCCTTTGTAGGAGTAGTTTGGCATTTTCTTACCAGAAATAGGATTATACTTGGTAGAGGTGATACAATTGTCCACATAATGCTGGTCATCTGCTGACTGACCAGATCATCAACCCACAGTTTTCAGTCTCGGTATAGTTTTGTCCACACCGTGGTGTTCACTTGAGGTGTGTCATGGATCTGGTGGATGAATTCTGATTTTAGCTCCTTAGGGATCACTCACAATTTTGCATAGCCAGATTGGTATAGAACCAAATTCTGGTCTGCAGAGAAGAAGAGATTTGCAGAATGTCTCTTGAAGGAGTTGTTTCCAGACATTTCCTTTTCTGTTTCTGTGGAGAGATATTTGTATACCTCTTTTATCTCAGGATCTGCCATTTGTGCTGTGGCCATGTCCAGTGGGACCACTCATGTCATATTCTGAGTGGTTACTGAGTGGGCCTAAGTTTGGGGTTGCATTACCCATACCCCCCACCTTGAACGCCAGCCTTGGTCATGGTGTTAACTCAATCATTTAACTCATGGCATAGATCAGCCTTTGAATGATTGTTGACCATATGGATGTAAAGCTTGAAAATAAAGTTGGCAGTGAGGCTATCAATGTATCTGAACAAGTCTCTGTATTTAAGAGGAATTCCCTATGAGGAAGCATATTCAGGGGTCTTCCAAAAGTGGATAAACTCTGTAAGAGAGTTATACACCCACGATGAAGCAGAGAAAATGATAGTATCCTCCTCTTATTTGGCATGGATTATTTCCAAGGCACCAGCAACAGATGCCAGCTCTGCATACTGTGAGGATTGAATGAGACACTGTCTTGACACCTCAAGGGTGTCACCCACTGGGGGCAGTGGACCAGAACCCTGAACTCTGCCACTTGTTCTCCCTCTTGATAAGAGGAGGAGCCGTCTGAGTGGGTGGGTCCAGGTCACATTCATGGGGATCCCCTTGGTAAAGGAGTCCCTGTGCCAGGATAGATGGCATCCTCCTGAGGTGCGCAGCAATATCTCAGTCTTGCAGGAGGAGGAGGGACCAGTGGGTATGGCTGGTGTTTGAGATGTTGCCATCCTTGACTAGGTCTGATAACAGAAAATTTGTGCGGGTGTGGTTGGTGTGCAACACAATAGGAGAAAAACCCATGATGTAGGTGAAATGTTTGGCAGCCCAGAAGGTAGCAAAAAGATTTATTTCACAGAGAGAGTAGTTCTCTTCCACAGGGGATAGTATCTGGGTAGAGTAAGCAATGGGCTTAAGTGCCCCATTTACTATTTGTGCCAACACTTCAGACATGGTAGTGTCAGAGGTAGCAGTTTCCAAGTGGAATGGCAATTCTGAGTTAGGATTGACCAAAGCTGGGGCTGATGCCAATTTCCATTTTAGGGAAATAACAGCAGCTGTAGGTTCTATTCTCCATGACCAGGGAACATCCTTTTTCAGTAACTCATACAAGGGTGTGGCCTTCTGTGCAAAATCACTGATAAAATCTCAAGAGTAATTTAACATTCCCAGGAAACACCTAAGAGTGGAGACACTAGTAGGAAGTGGCAAATCCTTGATACCGTGGACCTTGTCAAGGGTGAGACTTCTACCCTCTGCAGTAATGAGCAGGCCTAGAAAGGAGATCTCTGGGAGACAGAGTTGTACCTTTGTGGGGTTGCACTTGAGGCCTGCCTGATGAAGAAGTGTGAGGAACTCTTCCAGGAGCCACAACTGTTTCTCTAGCCTGGCAGTGACCAAGAGAAGATTGTGCACATACTGAAAGAGGCAGTCAGGAGAGAAAAAGCCTTGTATGGCATCCCTCATGTCGATGTGGAAAAGGGAGGGTCTGTTATAAAAACCCTGGGGGTGGCAGGTCCATCTGTGCTGACACCCCTCAAAGGTGAAGGCAAACCGGTATTGTCTCTCAGGGGCCAATAGTAATGACCAAAAACCATTGGAGATGTCTATGGTGCTGAACCATTTGTGTTGAGGTTTGAGGAGCTTGAGCACATCCGAGGCAGATGCAACAGTGGCTGCACAACTTGGGGTTGCTTGATTGTGCTTCCTGTAGTTAATGGTCAGCCTCAAATTGTTGCTGGACTTTTTAACAAGCCAAATTGAAGAGCTGACTGTAGAGACACAGGGCCTAATGAACCCCTGTTTCAAAATGAAAGGTACAGTGGCCTTAAGAGATGAGATTGCCCCTGTTGGAAAGGGGTATTGCCTTTGGTGTGGTGGGTCCACACCCGTAACCCATATGAGGGTATTAATTCTGCTACAGTCATGTTTGTTTTTGGCAAAGACATCCCAATGTTTTACCAAAATAGGCTTCAATTTAAGGAAGAAGGGATGTTGCTGGAACATGAGGATAATGTCATATTTTGCATCATTGGCATTCAATGCTTGTATGACGTATGAGTCCAAAATGAGGAGCAGATGGCTTATGACAGGTTCCTGGAGTAGTAGCATATTGACTAGGTCCTCCACGCACACATACTGAGAATGGAAATCTATATCTATATACAGATTTTGCTTCAGCTTTTAGAAGCAGCAGCTAGTAGCTGAAAGGGAACTAGTATTTACTTCTGCTTCAGTTTTTTGAAGCAACAGCTAGCAATTAAAAAACAGCTAGCTTTTTCTTTTAAAAGCACCTCATTTTGAAGCGGGAAGTTAGCAACTAAAAGGGACCTAGCATTTGCTTTTAAGAGTACCAGATTTTGGAGAGGAAGAGGGGAGCCAGCTAAATCTCCTCTTCCCCAATCACTTAACTGCTAACAGCTACTGCTAAGTGGGAGGGCCCTGTGACTTGTGACTAGCAAAGGCAGTTGTGCCTCAGCTCCATTTTGCTTCAGCTTTTAGAAGCAGCAGCTAGAAGCTGAATGGGAGCTAGTATTTACTTCTGCCTCAACTTTTAGGAGCAACAACTAGCAACTGAAAATCAGCTAGCATTTACTTTTCAAAGCACCTCATTTTTTTAAGGGGAAGATAACAACTAAAAGGGATCAAGCATTTGCTTTTATGAGTATCTCATATTGGAGAGGAAAAAGTGAATCAGCTAAATCTCCCCATTCCCCCATCACTTAACTGCTAACAGCAACTGCTAAGTGGGAGGGGCCTGTGATGTGTGAATAGCCGAATCACTTGTGCCTCAGTTCCATTTTGCATAAGCTTTTAGAACCAGCAGCTAGCAACTAAAAGTGAGCTAGCATTTACTTTTAAAAGCATCTGATTTTGGAGAGGAAGAGGGGAATCAGCTAAACCTCCCATGGTTCCCATCACTTAACTGCTAAAAGCAACTGCTATGTGTGAGGGGCCTGTGACTTGTGAATAGCAGAGGCAGTTTTGCCTCTGCTCCCTTCTGCTTCAGCTTTTAAAAGCAGCAGCTAGCAGCTGAAAGTCATGTTTTTTTTTCCTGTAAAAAAGAAAATGGGCCCTCATCATTGCTCCAGTCCCCCTTCCCCATCCCCACACTCCCACCTAGCACCCACCTCCCCACACCTGCCCTTGTCCCATACTTACCTCTGAAGGTCAGCACTGTCTTATTTTCTCAACCATTAAATGTCTGCACTCTTTAAAGCCAAACTGCAAACTGAAGGATCAAAGTTAAGCTTGCTATAATGCCATTCAATGAGGTTTTCAACTTATGCTGATAAATCAGCCATTTTTTGGAATTTTTGCACCACATTTTCAACATGGGGTTCTTGGGACCCCGCTTCGTGAAAGCTGTCACTGTCATTTTGTTAGTCAGTCCTGAAAGGTAATTTCATGGTCACTGCATGGAATCAGCATTTTTGGAATTTTTGTCCCAAATTTTTAACATGGGGTTCTTGGGACCCCACCTCGTGAAAACTGTCACTGTCACTTTGTTACTTGATCCTGAAAGGTGATTTCACAGTCACTGTATGGAATCACCTTTTGGGACCAATTCACAAAATGACAGTGCCACTGTTCATGAGGTGGGGTCCCAAAAAGCCCATGTTGCAAATTTGGTGAAAACGTTCCAATAAATGACTGCGTTACGAGCGTGCATTGTGCAGTTTCTATGCACACTCCTAACTTCACACATTTTTTTATATTTTCACTCCACATTTTCAACATTGCCATTTTTGCACTCCTTCTTCAAAACAGTACAGCTGTCATTTTCCACAATCTGCCCAAGATTGTTTTCACACCTGTGGCACAGAATAGCATGTTCATTCTGAGAAATCACCTTTTGGGACAAGTGAACAAAATGGCATTGGCACTCTTTATAATGAGGGGTCCAAAAAGGGCAATGTTGAAAATTTGGTGCAACACCACCAAATAATGGCCAAGTTACACCCCGGGCATTGCATAATTTCTATGCACATGTATAACTTTGGTCATTTGGCAGCTCATTACAGCCCTAGTGGCTCTGGCTAGAGTTTGTTTTTTAAAGTTGCAGTTGCATTTTGAACTTCAGAGACAGTGGGACATTTTTCTTTTTTATTATTACAAACTGTAGATTCCATGTTGAGAAGGTATAGTAAGTGGGTGGGCGACTGCATTTAGGAGGAATGATCAGGAACTGAAGATTAATGGAGGTACATCAAGCTGGGAAAGGTGGTGGAACAAACTGGAAAAGAAAACGAATGGCAAAAAAAAGGTTTGTTTGTATATTGTTTACTGGTTTTCATGCACAGTTTTAATATGGGCACTCAGCAGGGTTAAAATTTGATGAGCGAAAGGAATTGGGAAAATCAGGCAGCAGAATGGTGGCAGAGTTCACCCCTTGGCATCTCCCAAGCCCTGCATCTCCCACAGATTCCCCCCCATGGCTGGGTGGAAGGGAGGAGAGCTGTCTCCACCCCCCCCAAGTAACCACATTTGGAATGGGCCCAGAAGTTCTTTGAGGCAGCAGTGCCAGAGTACTGGAGGGGCTTTGCGGAGCCGGCAGCTGCATTTCTCATTTTTTTGTTCCCACCCCTTGCAGCCATGAATACATGTGTGTGGAGGCATGAACACATCAAAAAGCCACATTTACTTGTCTCCCTTAAATCTAGTACTACTCCCAGCCTCCACCAGGAGGCAGCCAAGGAGTGGGATGACATGCCCAACCTTCCCTGGGAAAGGAAAGCAGTTGTCATATCCTCTCCCACCCCTGCCAACACCCGGAAGCCTGTGCTCATTCCTGAACATGGGTCACCAGCGTGGCATGAGGTGTGGCTTCTAGTGCCTCAACCCTCAGTTCTACCGGACCAGGGGCAGCAGAGTTTCTTAAGTACTGCTGCCCAAATGTGAATATGCAGTGCTGGCTTGCTCCACTTACTACATTGGCTGGCTTTTTAGTGAGCAAGAGCTGCAACTTGTTCTATTACAACTTATCAGTCTGTTGCAGCTAAAAAGCTTACATTTTATTTAAAAAGCTGTGTTTTCTTATGTTGCTTGTTGTTTCGGTATACGGGGAAAGGGGGTACTGCCACTGTCATTTTTGTTCTGAGAAGGTTCGCTCCATTTTTGATTGCTGTGCCTTGCATTGTGAATGTCCCATTACTTGGCACTGCGCTTGCCCACTGAAGTGTTCAAGCTGAAATTTACAGGTGTGTGGCTGAGGGATATTATTTTGGTGATGAGGCATCGTAGGTTGGCACTTGTTTTAGGTGGGCATTGTTGTCTGATAGATGCCCACCTAAACAAATGTCTTGGCCAGTCAGATCTGAGTAGAGATGCAGCAAATTTAAAATCCGCTGGCGAACTGAACGTGAAGTGGCCACTTCACATTGGTACTTTGCTACGTGGAGTGCCCCATAGGAAAGGCTCACTTTGCCTTGTTATTATTACTTTGTATTGACATTCCACCTTAAATGCGAAGTAAGGAGGAGTGACAACAATATTGGCAGCACTCCACACACACAGTCACCAGAATTAATGTGCATCCCCAAAGTGCTACTGTCTTGTGCCCAGAAAACTCCACAGTGCTGATGAAGTGAAATGAGAGCATAACAAGAAATGCAAAGTCTCACAGAATTAATGGTGCACTCATCATGCACGCAATGTTCACACACAGAGTCACCAGAATTAATGTGCATCCCCAAAATGCTACTGTCTTGTGTCCAGAAAATTCCTCAGTGCTGATGAAGTGAAATAAGAATATAACAAGAAATGCAGTCTCCCAAAATTAATGGTGCACTGCAAATGTACAGACAGATTAAGATTGTGCTGTGCACTCAAGGGATGCATACTAAAAGGCACAACAACACCTAACCAGTGCTCACAAGTCACAAATCCAAATCTAGAAAGGAATACATTGTGCCAGTTGGGGGATTAGCGCACACCGCTGCAGTTACTCTATGGCACAATGTGTCTGATTTAATGGCACGCATTGCACACACACTCACACACACTACAAATAATGCATAGCAAATTTAAAACCTTTAGTAATATAATCAAATTTTTAAACAGACAAATTATACACTGTTGCACCACAACAATCAGCAAAAAAAGTCAAGAATTACTGAAAATAATACTGTGTGTACATTAGCACAGTTATAAAAGAAAAATACAACCAAAACAGAAAGACTGACTTTTTCTCCAAGTTAATGTACCACACCACAAATACGCCCCTCCCCCAAGCACACATCACAGTATGCAGACTGACTGTTCTAAATTAACATTCAAAATCCACACACAACAATAAACACTTGATGATATGATCACAGAAGGGTTTCCTACAATCAATTAACTAAATTTTGAGCAAAAAAAAGACTCAAAAAGGCATTTTAAACAGCTTTTAGAGGTTTTGAATTGCAGAGCTCTGAGAGCAATCTGTCTCCAGCTACCACTACACACACACACTACCCAGGCCAGAAATGAGGCTGTGCAGAACAATCTAGAGCCCTTGTGACCTGCAAACCCAGAATTTAATTTGGAGTTCAATTACAAAGTGAAGTGAGGCAAATTACATTGATTTCAATGTACTTCATCTTAAAATTGGTGGAGAAGTGGTTTGGGGAAGGCAGAATAATGCAAAGTCATTGGTTTCAATGGACTTCATGTTCCTCATTATGGAGCAAAGTTCTCCACTTCACATTGTGGAGTACTCCGTGGATTCCGTGTTACTCTGTGAATCACTTCACGGAGCAAATTGGGGTCACTTCGCCCACCACTACTTACAGTACTGTAACTCACATGCTGTATATGAAGGAATGCTAATGCCTATGGCTGTACTTCCCTGATGAGCTGAGCCTGTATCATAAAACTCCCTAATTTAAAAATTCTTATTAATGAGTACAGTGGTGGGATATTGAAGCCTGGAGAGACACTACAAAACAGGCTTACAATACAGCCAAGTAACTAGTAAAAAAAATTATGTTATGATTCATGACATGATTGTGAATTGTGATTTGTGACTGTGATGATGAAGAATGTGATTCGGTGTTGATGGTGTGAGATAACCAACATGGAAATGTACTGGGAACATGAATTCCTATGGCTGTACTTCCCCTAATAGCTGCAGCATAAAACTCCCTGACTTAAAAACAAGTATTAATGAGTACAATGGTGGGGTGGTGAAGCCTGGAGAGATACTACAAAACAGGCTAACAATACATCCAAGTAACTAGTAACAAATTTAATGCTGTGATTCATGACATGATTGTCAATCGTGATTTGTGACTGCATTTGTGACCGTGATGATGAAGAACATGATTCGGTGTCAACGGTGTGCGATAATCAATATGGAACTGTACTGGGAACACAAATGCCTATGGCTGTACTTCCCCAATGAGCTGTAGCACAAACTCACGGACTTAAAAACACATGTTAATGAGTACAATGGTCGGGTGGCAAAGCCTAGAGAGATACTACAAAACAGGCTTACAATACATCCAAGTAACTAGTAAAAAAATTTATGTTGTGATTCGAGACATGATCCTAAATCATGATTTCTGACTGCATTTGTGACCGTGATGATGAAGAACGTGATTTGTATCACGAGTGACTCGTGATGATGGTCCTGACTTAAAAATGCATATTAATGAGTACAATGTTCATGCAGAATTATGGACCACGCCAGTCAAGTACTCTGAAGGGAAGCCAAAGAAACAACTGTGACTTAAGTTACAGATGGAGATTGGGCCCTAAAGAGATGCAAATGCACAGACAGATTAAGATTGCGCTGCACACTGAAGAGATGTAGACACAAAGGCACAACACCTAACCAGTGCTCACCATCCGAAATTGAAATCTGGAAAAGAATACCTGTGCCAGTTGGGGCGGGCTGCTGGGGGGCAGTGTCTGCACTGCTGAAGTAACGGCCACTAATACTGGTACCAGTAAAGATACCACAAAGAAGTACAAAAATCATACAGCTGCAGTGGATAGCAGGTTCATATTGCTGAAATTACTATGTGGCACAATAAAAGGTATCTGATTTGAAGACACACGTAACACACATACTCACACACACACACACTAAGTAATGCATAGCTAATTGAAAACTTCAGTAATATAACCACATATTTTAAATAAACTAAAATTATGCACTGCTGCACCACAACAATCACCAAAAAAAGGCAAGACTTATTTAAAATATTACTGTGTATACATTAACACAGTTATACAACAAAAATATCACCAAAACAGAAAGAACTTTTTCTCCAAGTTTATCTACCTACACCACAGATACGCCCGTCCCCCAAACCACACTTCCACTGTCTCTCAGTACACAGACTGAATGTTGTATATGAACATTCATAATCCACACACAAACAATAAACGCTCGATGATATGAGCACAGGAGGGTTTCCTACAATCGATGAAATAAAGTTTCAGCAAAAAAAATGACTCAAAAATACTTTTTTAACAGCTTTTAAAAAAGGTTTGAATCACAGAGAGTTCTCAGAGCAGACTGTCTCCTACGGCTTCCTACACACGCTACCCCAAACTGAGGCTGTGCAAAATAATCTAGAGCCCATGTGACCTGAAATCCCATGAATCACTGCAAAATTTGCCTTTGGAGCTTAAAAACAAGGCTAAGTGAGGCAAAGTACATTGCTTTCAATGTACTTCACCTTAATTGGTTGAATAGTGGTTTGGGAAGGCAGAGTAATGCGAAGTCATTGTTTTCAAAGGACTTCGTGTTACCTATTATAACACAAAGTACTCCGCTTCGCGTTGCGGAGCGCTCCACGAATTCGCTTTCGTTTCACGATTCACTTCACGGAGTGAATTGGGGCCACTTCACCCATCTCTAGATATTATTCATTTTACCCATTTTCTAAGCATTAATAATAATTGCAACTCTTTTTTATCTATCTGTATATCAGGTTGGGGAATATGCAATAGAATTAAACTGGGGGAACTGGGAGGGAATATCAAACAAAGAAGACAGGACAGACACTGTTTCATTCCAGTAAGGCCCAAGGAGAAGGCAAAACCAAAATATATGGTCTTAGTCTGCTGCTACCTTCCCACAACCATGCCAACATATGGAGGAGACATTGCCTTGGTACTTAGCATTGATTACTGAGCATGGCAAGGTGTGGCATCCAGCGTCTCAACCCTCAGTGGAGTTTCTTAATTATTGCTTCCTGAATGTGGAAACGCAGTGCCGGCCTGCTCCACTTACTACATTGGCTTGCTTTTTAGTGAGCGGAAGCCGTGACTTGATCTATTACATCGTATCAATCTGTTGCAGCTAAAAAGCGTACATTTTTTTAAAAAAGTTGTGTTTTCTTATGTTGCCTTTTGTTTGGGTATAAGGGGGAAGGGGGGGTTACTGCCACTGTCATTTTTGTTCTGAGAAGGTTCTCTTCATTTTTGGTTGCTGTGCCTTCCATTGTGAATGTCCCATTGCTTGTCACTGCGCTTGCCTACTTGAGTGTTCGAGCTGAAATTTACATGTGTGTGGCTGAGGGATATTATTTTGGCGATGAGGCATCGTAGGTTGGCACTCATTTTAGATGGGCATTTTCTGATAGATGCCCACCTAAACGAGTATCTTGGCCAGTCAAATTTGAGTACTGTATTCATTTTATCCATTTTCTAAGTATTAATAACAATTGCAACTGTCTTTTACCTATCTGTATATCAGGTTGGGGAATATGCAATAGAATTAAACTGGGGGGAACTGGGAGGGAATATCAAAGAAAGAAGACATGACCAACACTGTTTCATTCCAGTACGGCCTGAGGAGATGGCTAATTAAAATATATTGACTTGGTCTGCTGCTACCTTCCCACAACCATGCCAATTTATGGAGGAGACATTGCCTTGATACTTAGTCTGGATTACTGGGATAAATAAAAACAATTCTGGCATTTCCATTATAACTCTTTTAAATGAAGAGAAATTGTGATTTTAGTAGAAGCAAGACTATATATTTCCCAAAGTAAGAAATCATATGACTGATGAAGGTAATTAGTCCATTTATTTAAAATCCATAAAGTAGATTCAGAAAGGTGTGAAAGAAGAGTAGAGTAAATATATCCAATCAAATGGGAACAAATTTCCTCTCCATGATGATATCAAATTAAGACAAAAGCAGCAAAGGATTGTCAGACAGGCATCGGAAGGAAGACAGTAATGTGCTAAGAAAGGCCTAAAACTGTAAGTAATGATAATGGTCAGTAGAAGGAATAGAAAATTGTGCCTGCCACTCTGAAAATAAATGAAGTCTCTGCTTACTGAAAACTTGATGATAAAAAAATCAAGCCTCTCCTGGCTCAGTATTGCAGTATTGCAAGAACAGATCAGATTTCATCAGATGATTTCATGTATCCCATGCTAAAGCTTCCAACAAAGAATGTTCCTCTGGCACGAGATGTTTTTGTATTGTATGCCTGCTCCAAAATGAGACCTGTGTGAATGTAGCAAACTTAACAATAAGCAGGTAGTCCAACAGTGTCGAAAATAAAATTCAAGTCAAATCATAACGGTCATTTATCGTAAACTCTGTATTCTTCCAATAGCTGTGGTATGCATCTGACAACCATAAACAAAGAATCTGCAACTGACAGGATAACCCATACCACCACAAATTTTGAAGGTTTAGACCTCCCTTTGAAATAAGTTGGTGCAAAACTGGAAGACGGTTTACAGCTGGACTAGATAAAATGAAAAATCATACACTGCCAATCACAGCTGGGAAGGATAGGTAGAATTTGAAAAAAAAAAAAGTTCAGGGTAAAGTCAGCCTGCTGGTGCAGAGGCATGGTTGTCATCTGCAGCACCAATGACCCGAGTTCTGGAACTGACTCAGGAGTCAGACAGCCAGCCGGGGAGAGTAAGATTGAGCATCCAGTGGACTGTTCTCCTACACTGGGGGGTAGTGGGGTTGAGTGTCTGACACACGACAGATCCCTGGCAGAGGTAGGGGGTTCTGCAGCAGTTGGTGCCTGTGCATTCGGGGAGCTGGGTGGATGTGGGTAATCATTACACGGCCCCATCCCCATGGGGGTTACAGCCTATAAAATGCCAGCCCCTGCTAATGAGCCAGCTCCATTGCTATCCCCTCTGGCATCCAGGGTTCACCTATTGGTGGCCCCACTTGGGGGGTTATGCCTGAGTATGAGGGGGCAGCTGCTGGAGCCTGGTGAGCCCATTAGGGCTTGGGGAGCTGGCACAAAAAAAACAGGGTAATACATTGGAGCCTACAATGTCAATCTTTTTAAGAAATGGGAAATGATAATCTGACCATCTATGTAAGTCTGCCTCTTTCACAGAAGTTAAAGGCTCAAGTTTAGCAAATCCAAAAGGTCCAGATTTTGGAGAATGACCACCCCAAGATACTTCAAATGGGTTCTATTCCCATGAACAGGAAGAATTTCTAAAATGGAAGGAGAAGGGCTGTAATTAAATGATTGGATTTCAGTTTTATCTTTATTAAGACAAAAACCAGCTAATGACTCAGAAGAGGCATGTAACTCAAAGGTCAATAGCAAAGATAAATTGGAGTTTGTCAGGGTAAGTAAGATGTCATCCACAAATAAGGAAATCTGAAAATCCCACCCACCCAAAGGGACACTCAAAAAAAGAAGGGGAATGGTGAGTATGAGAAGCAAGGGGCTCACTGTAAAGAGCAAAGAGTAACAGAGTTATGGGGCAACCCTATCTAGTGCCCCTTTCCAAGGGGAAGGAGGGACAAGTGACACCATTGACTTTACCCAGAGCAATAAGTGATAACTAAAGCTGCTTTAATATAAGAATAAAATGTGAAGGAAAACAAAAAAAGAAGAACATGCCATTAAAACTCCCAATAAACCCTGTCAAAGGCCTTCTCCACATCTAAGCTGACCTGGACCATCACGATAGAGCACTGTAAAATATATATTCAATAAGCAACAGGGTATGGAGAACATTGTCGTGTACCTGATGTGAATGAACAAATCCAGATTGGTCCCGGTCCAGCAAGATGGAAGGAGTCCCTCAAGTTGTTTGGCACATATACAAACAACTTATAGTTACAATTAAGAATAGAAATAGGATGATGAGAGAAGGATAAATCAGAATTTATTCTGGGTTTAGGAAGAGGTGCAATTAAAGTGTAGTTCCAGGATGATGGTGTGTGTGTGTGTGTGTGTATGTGGGCTACCTTCTGAGCAGAGATAAATGCCCTTAGCAGAACCAGTTTCAAAAGAAGAAACAAAGCCTTAGATTTATAAAATTCAGGAGGGTACCCATCTACTCCTGGTGTTTTCCCAGTTTTAGCCTCTTGTACTGCCCAGCTAATCTCCACCTCTGAGATGGGCATAATAAGGTTTGTACCTGAGCATCAGAGAGTTCAGGAAGAGCTGCCTGACATGAAAAAACAAAGCTGAAGTCAGGAATGCAAGGGTACTGAATCTTTCAGTTTGCACAGAGCCTCATAATAAGACCAAAAGGTGGTGGTTATTTCCTAACAATGACCAGTAAATTGTCCAGTAAAGGGATCATGAATACGAACAACAGTTGTGGCCACCTTGGAAGCCGTTAGGCATCTTGTTAATCTTTTGGTGCCTCTTGGTCCCCCCTCAAAGGCACGCTGCCTTAGATAAAAGAGGACGTGTTCCACCTTTTGGTCCAGGTGTTTTGGAATTTGCACACAAACTTCAAGTATGGAATATTTTACAGAGTGATCACCCTGTTGCTATCTAAGTTGATATGTTTGGAGGACAGAGTACAACTCTGATAACTATTTTTTGCAATTTCTATGCTGGGCACTTGAGTGAGTATTGATGGTGCCCCATAATACAACTTTTATAGCATCCCAGAGGGCGGTAGATGAAACATCCTCAACATCATTTTCAGGCAGAAATTGGAAAATCTGAGTTTTCAACATATCTATAAGAAAAGGATCATGCAGTAGGCCCAGATGAAGATGCCAAAAGGTCCTCCTAACTCCCGAATTGAAATTAACTTAAATATGGACAGGCACATGGTCAGAGAGGTGTATAGGCCCATGATAGATATGACTAAACAAATCAATGTGTTCAACATTAATAAAAACATAATCTAGACAGGAAAACAAGCCACAGCGGGGGGAATAGTGAGTAAATTCTTTATCTTTATGATGGAAAAACCTTAAAATATCAATAAGGCCTAAAGTTTGCAATGTCTTCACAAAGTATTTCAAGGCCACAGACCAGTGGAAAGCCTTAGGTTTTGAGGAGTCCAACTCTGGAGTCAATGCCAAATTATATTCATCCTCCCCCCCAAGAAAACCTGGCCATGCCAATGGTCCAACAGCAAGGCAAAACATTTAACAAATTCCTAACGAGTGGTACCTGGTGGGAAATCGGTATTAATCACAGTAACGAAGTTCTTCTAATGAACCTGTAGCAATTATGTATCACCCAGCAAAGTCACTAATCAAGGACCTAAGCATAAAGGAGAGTCCCTTCGAGCAATGTATTAAAACCTCTTTCCGTCTGCCTGATTTGTGAGATGAAAAAATAACTGATCAAAACCAAATTTGCTGAACTTCTGATGTTCTTCAGCAGATAAGTGCTTTTCTTGGAGGAAAAGCAGATCAGCATGCTGGTATTTAAAATAATGCAGTAAACAGTAGCGCTTAATTGTATTATGAATACTGTTTACATTGCAAGATATTATTTTTATATCATCAGACATACTTAAGTAATGAAGAAAGTTAAAACAGTGCCATTAAAACAATCACAGCAAAAACCTAAAAATTACAAGGTGAGTTCCCAACTCTTAACAAGGGCCAAATAAATGAAAACATAATAAAACAGTTAAGGTAGAAACTATGCCATCAGGATTAAATAAACCAGACAGTGCAGGGAGAATAAATCTATAGCCCAAAAATAGTAATTCAGTTTAAGTATACAGATTCTGAATCAAAAACTTCACTTGGGATGGCAGATAAAAAAAAATTGAAAAAGTATATAAAAAATGGAAATCAGCATCAAAGCTGGTAAAGAAATCCAAATCAGTGATAAATCAGTTATGCCTCCAAAAAAGTAACTAATAAAATTGTCCAAAATGAATCCACATAACTCAATCTTATACGAACAATATATAACTAGTAGTAGAATATTTAAAATTATACATCTATAAGTGAAATTCGAAAAAGCTGAATAGATTTAACTTAACTCAAAATCAAACTGGCTTCTACCAACAGGGCAGAAGCAATTAGTTATAAATAAAAAGGTATACATGTGGCACATGGACAGCAGGTTCTGATTACAATATGATATTTTTTTCTGCAATATAAAATATGTAGGGGAGTGTCTGTCAGGAGAAACTACTGTCTTGCTGAAATGGTACATCAAACCCCCCCACCGGTATAAGTTCAAAGGACAGGACGTAGGTTAAACTACAAATATCTGGGATGCAATTAGCTTGTCAGTTTGCTTTGAAGACAGGAACTAAAATATTGATTTATGATGTCATCAGGGAAATCTTTTGATTTGCACTAGGTGTCATGAAGAAAGGAGCATATGCATGTGTTTGGGGTGTCTTCCAAGGAAGCCAGTTAATTACATCAAAGAGACTTTGATGTTTTGATGTCTGTGTGAAACATATCACAGACTGGTTTGGGGAAGTCACATGAAGAGAGGAGATTCACTGATGTCACCATTTTTTTTAAATATCTTATTAGGGCATCCTGTGTTATAAAATACTGTATATATTTTAATACACCAAGGCGGAGTTAGGTGACCTCAGAGAGAAGGCCACCTCAAGACTGCTTTTAAGTATACTGAGCAGACCTTAGAGTCACAAAGAGACATGCATTTTCTGACTGAGAAAGAGGAACATCAAAGCACTGAAAGATTAAGAAACTAAGGATACATTAGATAAGATGAATCTGAGTGTATGGGTTGTAGGAATTTTCATTTTTAAACCTGTTTTGTTTTTAAGATTGTATGTGTTGGGATATCTTGTTCTGTATTTACTGTTTTCCTATTTTTATCTATTTTAAGGTAAAGATATATATTTTAAAAACAGAAACAGCCTGGTGTGCCTTAAAACTATTTTTATAAGTGAAGTTTAGATGGCTACAATTGACACTGTGCATGAGCTTATTGTGGTACCAAACCGGGAAACAGGTGAGAGTTCTCTAGGTCTTGCATAGAGTTCTAAAGGTTCATTTTGTAATACCTGGTTAGGTGCCCATAGGCAAAGATATCTGGCCCCTCGAAAACAAAATTATCTGAGCCTGATAATTGGGTACACTAACAAGAGGTTATCAGTTTGAATCCCTCCAGAACTTGGGACAAAGGTGACTTGAACCCACAAAAACAGACAAGAGGGTTACCTTGTTCTGTTAACTGTTTACAATACTACACTTGGAGGTTGGCACTTTGGGAGCAGAGGGCTGACCTGCTAAGTGGGGTTGTGACAATACACATAACAGTTAACTGATTACAAACTTCCAATTTGGGGAGTCAAACTACCTAGTTGACTCCTTGGCAGAGCCAAAAGAAAATTTAGCCCTGCAGGGTGATTGGTCTGAAGCATCCAGAGGCCCCCTGGGTTATGCAAGGCCCACAATAGCAAAAAAAAAAACAAGCTGTCCTAAAAGGACTATGCAGCCAGGGTTAAGGCTACAAGGGGACCACAAATTTAGGAAATAATAAAGAGTCATCTGAATGGGACCCACAGAGCATAACCAGCAAAAAAGAGGAAAGAGAGGAGGAATATTATAGAATGGGAGAGAATGGGAAATAGCAAGAAGAGGGAGAGAGAGAAAAAAACCACCCAGGGAGACTCTTATAACCCATTGTGTGTCCAAATCCTCACAGAACACCCTCAGCACTATAAGTCAGTTATCAGTTTATGTATAGGACACACCAAAGCAGCAGATAAAAAATATAACTAAAATATCCCTTCCTGCAAAAAAAAAGAAAACTCTACCAAAATTAGTGCCGAGCCCTTTTACTCCTTGACAAAGCTTAATGCTTTCACATAATGCTATACCAATTAACTAAAACATAGACACACTTATTGAAAAATATAAAAATGACCCAGCTGTCCATCAGGGACCAAAACTCATATGAATAAAAGCATTTATGAAACATACAATTCCCTTTTCCCCTGGAATTATGTTAATAACAACGCCTCCCCAAAACCCCAAGAGCACAGCAGCATTTTCAACCTCGCACAGTAAGAACTGCCTACCTCTGTTAGTAGACATTGTTTCTTGCCAGGAGAACTGCACAGCCTGTTTACTGTTTAACTGGACTGACCTGGTGGCAGCGTTGGTACCGGCAACCAGGACATAGGAGGTGACGTGGAAAGGAGGAGGGTTGCCACAGTTTGTACAGGTTTCTTCCTCTACCTGCTCTCTGCATTGTGTCTCTCTGTGTGAGTGGCTCTTGCTGGAGTGGGGGGAGTCACAGGTGGGAGGCAAAGGGGGAGGTCCTTTTGAAAAAAACAAACAAACATAAACTCTCAATAAAAGTCTAATTTGAAACCAGAATGTAAGAAATAAATAAAATAGTATAGTGGTTTTGCATATGTAGAGGGGAGAAGATGGAAGAGATAGGGTAGGCTTAATAGTTACTTGTAAGAATAATTATGTGTAATAGGTTGTATTGTTTACTATTGCTATTGTTGGGAGTATTGTTACAGTGTGGTAAAATAACAACAGTTGTAACAGGGAAGACAAGTTTACGTGGGGAGGACGATATGATGTATACATCAAGTAACATGCTGGTGGAGAGAAACGATGGTCATGTAAATGGGGGTAATTTGCATAATGCTGTTTGTAAACCTGAGAGTTTGGATTTGAGTGAGGGGGTTATAGTCCCCATACCCAAGGCACCATCTGTTCTGATGGGCAAGTATTCAGGATGGCTCAGGAGCCTTGTCCAACTTGGGCGGTGTGGTGCAATGCCAGATATGTTAAAAACAAGTCTGCTGCTATTGCTGACTTTGTTGGAACAGCTGATCTGGCTTGCATCACCGAGACCTGGCCGGATGGAAATGCTGGCCTCATTTTGGAGGCAGCCATTCCGTTGGGTACTTGGTGATTCACCGCTCGAGATTGGATCATTGGGGGGGAGTAGTGGTCTGTTTCAAGACGGGGTTGGAGCTCAAGGGTGTACCAGTTGATGAGGAAAAATCCTTTAAGTGTACTGTAGTAGCTGGTGTGGGTTGCAGGATAGCCCTCGTCTACCGTCCACCAGCAGACGAGAAGTGATTCCTGCAGGAAGTGGCAGACTTTGTCACCGATATGGCAATGGAGTCACCCAGATTGATGGTTCTGGGCAACTTCAATGCTTGGGTCAATGACGAACTCTCATTGTTTGGTCAACACTTCCTCCAGCTGATGATCTCGCTGGAATTTACACAAACTGTTTCTTCAGCTACTCTTAATCACCGTCACTCTTTGGATTTGGTTTTCCTCCTGGGGATTGAGGCCTCTGATTTGGTGGTGGAACCTGTCAGTTGGTCTGATCATTACACCATGGGCTTCAACTTTTGTGCTCCTCTTCGTAGGTCTGCCCCTGTGAAGTAGGTTCGATACCACCCTTTACGGGATGTGTACCCTGAAGACCTGAAGGTGGTGATGAACCTCTCAGAGTTTCCTGTTGCCAGCATGAGTCCGGAGTCAATGGTTCTGGCTTATAATCAGGCCATTTCCTCAGCTCTTGACTCAATTGCTCTTGTCTGTGTTCATCCCCTCCCTCTCCGCCCTCGGGACCCTTGGTTTGATGGGTCCTTGAGGGAGCTGTGGCATGTGGGATGATGGTTAGAGTGCTGTTGGTGGAAGTCTGCTCTAGAAGTCAACCGCCTTAGTTTGAAGGGTCATTATCAGCTCTACCAATCAGAGATCTCCCGTAAGAAGGCAGAATTCCTGTCCAGGGAGATTGCTGTCACTCAGAATCGATCGGCTCAGCTTTTCAGAACTGTGGACAGGCTGTGCAACCTAGCCTGTCTTCAGCTCCATCAAGCTTTTTCACAAAATAAGTGTGATGAGATCACTCAATTCTTTGTGAATAAGATAGCCGACATCAGATCGGAGATCCACCGGACGCACTTTATGGGGGAGGCTGTTAGTCAGCGTTTGTTCACGGTACTCCGAGCCTTCTGGAGTTCCTTTGATCTGCTGATGTTAGAGGATGTTATGCGGATTGTCCAGGGATGTTCCCTATGTGCTGTAGTTTAGATCCAGGTCCAACCTCCCTGATTTGGGGTTGTGTTGAGATCGTGGGCCCATTTCTGTCTCAAATAATCTGGTGCTCCCTAGAATTGGGTGAGTTTATAAGCTCCCTGAAGGAAGCGGTGGTGACTCCCCTTTTGAAGAAAGCTTCTTTGGACCCAGATATTTTTCCTAACTACAGACCTATCTCTAACTTTCTCTTTATTGGAAAGGATATTGAGAAGGTGGTGGCAAACCAGCTGAGGACCATTTGACCATCCATAATATCTACAAACCTCTCCAGTCTGGTTTTCATAAGAGGCATAATACTGAGACTGCTCTGATTCGGGTGCTCAATGATCTCTTGATGGCGAGAGATCAGAGAAACCATTCTATCTTGGTTCTCCTTGATTTCTCTTCAGCTTTCAACACTGTGGACCATGAGGTTTTGCTTGAGCACCTGAGGTCCATCTGTGGACTGTCGGGTACAGTACTCAGATGGTTTACATCCTTCCTATCTGGGAGAACACAGAGAGTTGTGTAGGGATTTTTTTCCTCTGACCCTTTATCTCTGCTTTGTGGGATTCCTCAGGGCTCGGTGCTTTCCCATGTTGTTTGCAGTGTATATTCTGCCCCTCAGAGACATTGTAAGATGTTATGGGCTGAGGTTTCACTGCTATGCTGATGATACCCAGCTCTACCTGTCTTTCGCTCCTGACCATGTTAGTGCTTTCTCAGTATTTAATAGCTGCCTCACTGAAATCCATGACTGGATGAATTTGAGCTGGTTAAAGTTGAACGCAGGTAAGACTGAGGGTATGGTTGTGGACCTGGGTCACATGATAGAGGGGCTAGGATCTAATCAGCCCTCTGGTTTATTTCTCAGGGGGGAGATCAGATCCTTACCTCTGAACGGGTGCGTAACCTAGGAGTGGTACTTGACGACAGGCTGACCCTTCGCTATCAGGTGTCAGCAGTCGTGAAGTCTGCTTTTTACCATCTCAGGAACGTTGCCATGGTGAAACACCTTATTCCATCTAGTGATTTACCTGCGTTGGTCCATGCCTTCATGACCTCTCACCTTGACTACTGCAACTCCCTGTACCTGGGGCTTCCTGGGGTTGATATCCGCCACTTGCAGCTAGTGCAGAACGCTGCTGCTAGGTTGTTGACAGGGGTGTCAGGAAGGACACACATTACCCCTGTTTTGTGCGATCTGCACTGGCTGCTGATACAGTGGTGGATCACTTTCAAAGTAGGTCTTTTGACCTACAAAGCCCTGCACAGACTTGGCCCCGATTACTTGAAAGAGTTTCTGATTTCCTACAGCCCTGTATAGCAGCTCCATTCGGCTGACAAGGGGTTGATGAAGGTTCTGAGGGTTATTTTAAAATCTTTTGGGGCTCAGGCTTTTATGTTTATAGCCCCAACCCTGTTTAATTCTCTGCCCCATCAGTTTTGGGAATGCATGAACGTGGGGAGTTTCAAGTGGGAACTTAAGACCCATCTGTGGAGTAAAGCTTTTATGGCTTGATGTTCTGTTATCATTCTGATTTTTATATATGTATTTTTTCTGTGAATTTATTGTTCATTTGTACAGTGCCTTGGTGCTTGAAAGGTGCTTAATAAATAAAGTTTTATTATCATTACAGAAAATATACCTGTGGTTATAACTTACCATAGGAAACCCAAGAGAGATGTGGGTTATGTACATTGTAGAAATCTATACAATATCAATTGCAAACTCAAGGATACAGTTTTGAAGGAGACACACCAGATTCCAGTTCATATTACATATAGAGATGATCATTTATATAGGACCAAAGTAAGAGGTAGATCCATTTCACAATGAAATTTAGTTTTTGTGGAAATTCGAAAATCATGGGTCCCTACATTAATGAATACAAATATTAGAGTTCTTGTTGCAAAAGTAGGTGAGTTAAGTGCAGTGTTGAAAAATAACCTTGTGCAAATTGCTGCTATTACAAAACATGGTGCACCCCTCAAATACCAGATGACTTGTTATAGATTAATGGGTATCAGCCAGTTAGAAAAGATTGAGATGGCAAATTGGGGGGGGGGGTGGACTTGCATGTTATGTACAACAGCATATTCCAGTTACAAAAACGAGTCAATTGGAGGTACTGTAGAGGGATTTGAGACATTGTGGTTAAAAGTAAATATGCCAGGACTTCCCAGAAATTGTGGTCCCTGTTCATGGGTTGTTTTTATCATCCCCCTTCCAGTAATAGTTTTAGTATGATTAAGCACCTAAATTGGTGTCTAGACAGAATCATGGAAAAATATCCTGTCTGTAGGATTGTGTTAATGGGAGATGCAAAGCAATTACAGTTATTTAAAGTTATGCAAGGTAGGAATTTGAAACAGATAGTTAGTGAAGGGACTAGAGGGAACAATACTTTGGATGTTGTGTTTACAAATTTGGATAAATGGTATAATCTCCCTAACGTTGGTCCACCAATAGGTTAATCTGACCACAAATCTGTTTTTGTTATTTCTAGTATAGCAGGGTGTCAGGCTCAGAGAGAGAGAAGAAACAGGTGTAGATGAGTCAGAAATGGAATCATACAAAGAAGGAAATGGTGGTAGATGGGATAGCTGGGGAATTTGAGTCTGAATGGTTTAATTTTGAAACAGCAGATGCTACATGGTCTATGGTGGTTGCAAAATTACGGGAGATAATGGACAAAGTTGCACCTTTGTGCAAGGTTGAAACTTGGGGGGGAGGATAAACCCTGGGTTACAGAAAAATTCAAGGCACTGATAACAAAGAGACAGAGGGCTTTGAAAGCAGGGTGGATTGATGAATTCCATGGTCTGAGGAATAAAATAAATAGGTTTGGTAAATGGAATAGAAGGAAGTATGATGAGAATAAGATTAGTGGATTATAAAATGCAGACCCCAAAAGATGCTGGGAATCTACAAATGTCCTAATACAAGGAAATTAGGAGACATAACAGTTAGGAAAATGGGCAGTAAACTGTGGATTTGAGGGTGAAAATAAAGAGTTGCAATGTGTACAAGAATTAGAGCACTGTGTGAAGTTAGCAGAAATTTTGAACCCCTGAAAGAGTGTGAAAAGGAGGAGTGGATGGTCCCAGATAAGTATTTGGTGTCAGTACAGGATGTTGCTAAGGTGCTAAAAAGATTGAAAATAAATAAAGCAGTGGGGCCAGATAATATACCTAATTGGATTTGGTAGTAGGGAGCTGATTTGATAGTTTCTTGGATTTGTAATGTGTTTAATGTAGATAAAAAACCAACAACAAATATGGTGCAGGTGATACCTTTTATTGGACTAATAAGATAATTTCTAAGACTAGCTTTTGAGAGATAAAATCCTCGTCTGTGCATGTCTGCTGTGTCCACGGGGTCAGCAGAGTCAAAGGGCAACATCACTTAGTACGGCTCGAGAGTAGGTTTATGACAAGTTTAGCTCTGTATTTGATTGTAAGGCTACTTTGTAAAACATGGATACATCTAATAATTACTGTTTGTCTTGTCAGATGTTTGGTTTGGGGCCTCAGATTAATGACTTTGTATGTAGTAAATGTTTAATGATCGAAACCCTGCATGAGGAAATCAGTCGCTTACTGGCAACCTCAAATGTTAGTCCTGAAATAGAGGCTCTGGAGGATTATATTGACTTGATGTTGGGTCAGTCCATACCCTCGAGTCCTATTCCATCATCTGCTGCTCCTTCCACTTCACAGTTCGATGTCTGCAGCACTGCCCCCTCTCCTGTTCTGACTTCTGAAGACCCTGAACAATGGTCGCTTGTTACCAAATGTAAAACCAAACATAGGGGTGGGAAAATAGGTAACAATGAATCATCTTTACACTTATTTAATCATTATGGTGTTCTTAGCCAGGAAACAATTGTGTTACCCAATGAAGACCCTCCAATTGATACTCAGGGGAGTTTGTCTAATTTCAGCCCCCCCCAGAGGCCCAGTACACAAGATCAGGAACACATCCTTTATACTATTGAATTCTCAGCTTGAGGCGGGGAGTACAATTAATGCGTTTGATTCATCATCACTCCCTGTAAAAAATACGGATCGCTATTCTCCTTCTAAACAAATTTTTGTTATTGGAGATTCTCTTATAAAACATTTGGATCGTCCAATCTGTAACATGGACAAATTTAATCGTACTTGTTCTAGTTTTAGGGGAGCCCGAGTTTCAGATATTACTCCTATTGTTAAAAAATTATTGAAAGGAGCTGGGGAAAATCCTTTGTTTGTAATACATGCTGGCTCCAATGAAATAAACAGAACCAGCCTTGATGAGCTTAAGCTTGATATTATAGCACTTAATGTTTTGGCAGACAATGATAGCCTTGTATGCTTCTCTGAGATTCTTCCTGTTCCTAGAGCTACCAATGCTAACAATACCAAGATTAAAGCCTTCAATGACTGGTTGAGATGATGGTGCTTTCAGCAGGGCATTTTATGTCTTGCACACTGGGAAACATTCTATATGAAAGATTCTCTGTTTTGTTGGGATGGTCTTCACCTCAGCCGTAAGGGTAGTACTTTACTGGGTAAAAGTGTTAATTTAGCCGTTAATAAACTTTTAAACTAAAAACTGGGGAATGTGTCCTGTTCTCTAAAATGGAATAACGCAGATCCTATTGGATACATGGTTCTTTCTCTTAATGCAAGATCTCTGAACTTGGTAAAAATGGCCGAACTCGAGGCCAAGTGTCTTCTGGTTAAATATGGACTAATTTCAATTACTGAAACTTGGTGGGACCCTGATACCACCTGGAGCTTACATTTACCAGGATATAAGTTATTTTATAAGGATCATCAAGGTCAAGTTGGGGGTGGGGTCTGTCTTTATGTAAGGGAGGACATAGCCTCATTTCAACTTCCCATTACCACTAATACTGAATCTTTTTGGGTGAATATTCAGTTTAAGGGTCAACCCCAATTGTTGGTTGGAACATGTTACAGGCCCCCATCAGCTAATACAGATTATACTTCACTTTTGTATCAAGAGATTTTAAATATAGCCTCAAAAGGTAACATTCTCATTTTGGGTGACTTTAACACGCCATCCATAAATTGGACAACTTTATCTGGTAGAACGATGGTTGAAAAAGATTTAATTTCGCTTATTGTGGATATGAGTCTTGAACAAGTCGTAAGTGAACCAACTCATGGTGAGAACATATTAGATCTAGTTATTACCAATATAGTGAGTTCTATTACAAATATACAATTGGGTGCCCCTCTGGGTTCTAGTGATCATTACTTCATTTCTTTTTCTTTGTTATTTGTTCATCAAAATTTGAACTATTCAGAATTTAAAAACTACAATCAAGCTAAATTTGACATTATCAATGACCAATTAAATTCTATTTCATGGGATGAAGTTCTGTCTCCCCTTTCCCTTGAGAAATCCTGGGAATATTTGAAAGCGTCAATTTATTATTTGGAAGATTTATATGTCCCTATAAAGAAAAAGTTTAATAAAAAGGTGAATATTCCATTGTGGTTCAATAGAACTATAAAAAAAACTTATTAAATAAAAACAAAGGCGTTTTTCCCATTTAAAAAACAGAAGGGGAGACGATAATGATTTGTTACTTTCCAAATATAGGAAAACTCTAAAACTTCTAAAACAAACTATTATACAATCTAAAAAGAAATTGGAGTTTTATCTAGCGCACTCTAAGGATAGTTATAAATCATTATGTTCATATCTAAATAATAAGAAATTGAATAATAGATATATGGGTCCTTTAATCGTCAATAATTCCATTCTATCAGTTGATAGTGATATTGCAGACACTTTTAATAACCAGTTTTGTTCAGTCTTTACAAAAAAGAAATCCCTAAACTATTTAAACATGTAGATAATTGTAAATTACACTATACTATTACAGAAGATGATACCTTAGAGGCTATTTACTCTTTAAAACAGACTTCTAGTCCAGGACCAGAAAACATTACTTCCAGATTTTTATTAGAAACTGCTAAAGCTATTTCTAAACCACTAACTCTAATCTTTAATAAATCGCTATTGGATGGTGTCATTCCCCATGACTGGGCACTTGCCACAGTCATACCAATCTTTAAGAAAGGTAATCACTCTAATCCTGAAAATTATCGACCAATAAGTCTAACATCTATAATAAGTAAACTAATGGAAAAAAATATTAAAAAATTATTGGAACAGGAATCTATTATTAATAATGTAACTGACATTACTCAACATGGATTTAGGCAGGGGTACTCTTGCACTACCAATCTTGTAGCTTTTTATAACTATATTAGTTTAGAACTTGACAGAGGTATCCCCATGGATGTTATTCTCCTTGATTATAGTAGAGCTTTTGATAAAGTTCCTCATGATGTAATGTTGGATAAAATGTTGAACATGGGATTTTCAGAGTTTTTAACTAATTGGGTATCAGGCTGGTTAAATAATAGACTTCAACAGGTTAGAATAAATGGTTCTCTCTCCCAAATTTAGAAAGTGACCAGTGGAGTTCCGTAGAGATCGGTTCTTGGACCAACACTTTAATATTTTTATTAGTGATCTACAGGTTAGTTCTGATAATCTTCTTTCAAAATTTGCTGATGATACTAAGTTGGGAGGGTCTGTTAATTCACCACTAAACAGGGTCTCTATTATTAATAATTTAAAAATTGTTGAGGACTGGGCAGATACCAATAGGATGATACTTAATTCTGATAAGTGTCATGTCTTACATTTTGGAAAGAATAATCCCAAACAAACCTATTATCTAAATAATATTCTCCTTCAGGTGTCATTAGTAGAGTGTGATCTTGGAATTCTCGTAAATGACAAGTTATCCTCAAAGGATCACTGTATTAGGATAGCCAATATATCCAATGCCATGCTTACCCGTGTTCAACTATCTTTTGTGTCAAGGACTCAGGAATGTATAATCCCCTTGTTTAGAGTTTATGTGAGGCCTCACTCTGATTATGGGTCTCCTTTCTGGAGTCCTTATTTAAGACAAGATAGGGATAGAATAGAAAAAATCCAGAGAAGAGCCACCAGAATGGTTCCTTATTTGGCAAAATTGGACTATTGTGATAGACTTCAGAAAACTGGGTTACATTCACTTCAATTAAGATGCATAAGAGATGATTTGCTACTTTTATACAAAATCCTTAATTCTCAGGACTTAATGAACCTATGTGGTTTAAATCTGTCAAGTAGAAGAATTAGCCCTCGGTTTCACAACAAACAAATTGATGTTGCAAGTTCTAAAACTAACAAAATGTTAAATTATTTTACAGTTCGAACTCCTGGGGTTTGGAATTTATTACCGCAAGACCTGGTGGAATGTGATTCAATTTCATCTTTTAAAAGGGGATTGGATCTTTGGTTGGAGTCTAACTACTTTAGGGTTTAATTTTCCCACCATGATGGTGGGGGACAATCTCGATGGGCAATAGCCTTCTTTTGTCCTTGTGAACCAAGTAAACCAAGTAAACCAAGGTCAAAGTGGAAACAGCTGAGCAGTATGACAGATATAAAAGTTGGATGTGGATTCAAAACATAGGCTAGTGCCATCCCAGTGGTGCTGAAGGCTGAGGTGCTGGACACCTTACTTCACGCCATGCCGGTGACCCATGTTCAGCAACAAGCACAGACAGCTCGGGGTTGGTGGGGAGGAGAAGGATCAAGCATCCATTGGACTGCTCTTCTTCTCAGGGAAGGGGGGACACCAACACTTGGTGCACTGCTGGCTCCTAGTGCAGGCTGGGGGCCAGTGCCCCGAGGCTACAGCAGGGGAAGCCAAACAGACATTTGGAGGAATGCATATAGGAGCATGCGCATTGGCCCTTGGGCGTCATTGCACATCCTTGGCTTGAGAGAACAAAAACCAGAGGAAAAAGAGGCCCTGGCAAGCTTCATGGTGGCCAGTCCTTACAAGTGCTGACCCCGTGACTGGCAGCAACACACCTCCAGCACCAAATCCTTGTGTGAGGTGAGTTGAGGGATCCCCGCTGCTCCACCATGGGGGGCAAGCCGTGAGGCAGCTGGAGGCTGAGCTGCGAGCAGAGGATGGGGCTGGGGGATCTGACAGGAAGTACTGCCACCAGGGACTGGAAGGAAAATATATTAACTAAAAAAAACAAAAAAACATAGACTAACAGTTTGCAGATCAAAGCATTGCAGTCAATTTGCACCTCTTACAAACAGAAAGACTCATTTTCACTGGAGGGTGTCTGTTGGAGAGATCAACTTGTAAGATCAAAGGGCTGCTTAATTTTATTCTGACTCTGGGCCATCAATTAACATTTCTAAAAAGTCAAAACAGAAAAAAAATGCATACCATTGTCTTAAGAAGGTACCTGCTAAAAGAGCCAGAGGGTGCTGATTTGAGGGTTCAAAAAGAAACTCTGAAGCACTGCTTTAAGCATAACCACTGGTAGTGTATTAAAAAAAACAACATCTTTATTGATGTGTTTAATAAATCAACGTTGCTGGGAAAGATGCCCAATCAATGGAAAGAGGCCCCAGTTGTACCATTGGCTAAAGTAAATTGCCCAGGTGATATTAAGAAGGATTTTAGAACTATTTTGTTGACCTGTGTTGTTTCAAAGGTTTGTGAGGAATTTGTTGTAAACTGGCTTTTGGAAGTGATAAGCCAGTACATAGATCCCAATCAATTTGGCTCCTTGAGGGGGTGGTCTACCACCCTAGCTCTACTGAAATTTCAAGAGTTAAGTATGAAGTCATGGGAAAATGGTGAAAGGGTAAGAGCAGTGTTAGTCGATTATAGGAAAGCATTTGATCTGATAGCATGACATTCTAATTGATAAATTGCAATTGCTTGTGGTTCCTGCTTGTTTAATAAGATGGATTCATGACTTTCTTGTAGGGAGGTCGCTGTGGATAGAGAAGGAGGGATGGAGATCAGAATTAGATTATCTGCATGGGGTGTCCCACAGGGTACTAAACTGAGGCCAATTTTGTTCCTTATTATGTTTAATGATTTGCATACAATGGGACCATGTATTAAATATGTGGATGATACATCTGTTATTGACAGGTTCAGTGATCAAAGTCAAAGTGTAATGGAAAAGGATTTAGAAGAAATTAAAGCATGGACACTGATTAATAGGATGCAGATAAACCCTGCAAAAAACACAGGAAATACAATTTGGGAAAATAAATAAGTCTGACTTGCCACAACTTAGGTTTGGCGGTAGATTTGTGGTAGAGTGTTAAATTGCTAGGGTTAGTATTTCAAAATGATTTTGGATTGAAAGAACAAGTAATAGGGACAGTAAAGAAAGGGAATTCAAGTGTCTGTTTCCTGACAATGTTAAAAAGAGCAGGTGTGAGTCAAGATGATTTAGTTTATTTTTTTTTTGTACAGTGGTTCATCCTATGTTAGAGTACGGTGCTATTGTATGGGATGCTGGGTTGATTTTGGCAGAAAGTGAAGAAATTGAATGAATACAGAAGAGAGCTTTGAGGATTATTGTGAGTAGTGAAATGTCATATAAGGAAGCATTGAAAATGTGTAAGGTAGAAAGGTTGGATGACAGAAGAGTAAATATGTCAAAGAAATTGTTTTTTGAAATTTGTAACCATCAGCATAAGTTGCACGCATTGTTACCAGTTAGAGAAACAGCAGTTTATGGATTAAGAAAACAAGTGAGATGGAGAAAACCCGTGTTTAGAACAACTAAGTATCAGTCTCCCTTTTTTATGAAATTTATAAATGAATGTAAAAAATGATTGTAATTTGTTTTCCTTTTTATTATTGGTTATAAGCACATTTTAAGGTGTTGTTTTGTGTCTGTGAAAATATGTCTTTTTTATTGTTAAAATATGGGTATTTTTTTTTCTCTTTTTAATAATGTTATGTAATGAACTTCAGCCAACCCACTTCAGTGGGATTTTTGGCTGCAATATGGTAAACAAACAAACAAACCCCACGTATATGATTATACATCAAAACACAGTTCAAGCAGTATCCAGCAACATTATAGTAAACTATTGCAAAGAACGAAAACAAATAAAACTATAAAGGCAGTAACTTGTAGGGGGTTACTAAAATGAAAGAAGGAAAGAACCAGTCCAAGCTTTAGGTCCTTGGTATGCCACAGAGTAAAAAAATATTGATCCAGCTAAGGAATGTTTGCAGGCAACTCCTCACACTAAAATCAAACAAATTCTGTATTAAACAAATAATGCAGACTGGCTTTTTCTTCCCTTTTCTTAACTACATTGGTAGAGGTGGCTTTAAGGGACTAATAAGTAGGCATATCAGTCTCACAAAACACCGGGCTGAGATTATTACAGTCACAGAACCAATGGAGCTAATCATGCGATCCAGACCAGCCCAGCTTTTAATTCTATAGCTACCAAAGATAAATCGAACAGCAAAACAAAATCTCAGCTGCCCCAATAAAGGAAAACCAATGTTAAAATTGCTGGAACGTACAGTCAAAAACTAGGGGCTCCAACTTTAGGCCATAGGTCCAAATGGCAAATCACCTTAGAACCTCAATATTATCACTGTCAAATTAAGAGAACTAATGGCCCAATACAGTCAAACCTGATCCTCTAGTCGTAAGGTTTGGGGCACACAATGAATTTCTTCCAGTGCTTGTTCTTTCCTCCGTTGCTTTCCTGCGGGAGAAGCCTTCAACCACTCTTCTTTTTGTAGAGATGGGCCCAGATATTCAAACTGCACCAGGCTGTGGCACAAGCCTGGGGGCAGCTCAACTTGGCTGCGAAGGGGCGTGGACTGGGCGATATTCAACGGAGCTGCGCCATGGCTCAGCATTGTTGAATATCGCACCCTGGCCACCTGCAGTGCACATGGCGCAGTGGCACTGCACCAGCGCCAGTGGCCAGAGTGGAGCATGAGGATGCGCTAGCGCAAGTTCCATTGCACTAGGCACAATAACCACGATATTCAAAAGTCGACATGCAAATGGAGCCATAATGTATTCAAGGCACAAATGGGGCCATTTACATGTTATTATGGCTCCATTTGCATGCAGGTGCGCCGATCCCCATCGACTTGCACCTAGTACCCTGCCAGGCAGCAGCCGTCTGGGACTGACACCCCCTGCAGCGCGGCAATGTGCCCCACAGCCCAATCATGGGCTGCACTAAAAAAACAGAATAATCCTATATCCCTGGTGGTCCAGTGGACTGCTGGCCACTCGATCGTGGGATTAAAATAAATGTATTGCCGAATCCTATATCCCTAGAGGTCCAGTGGACTGCTGCCCACCCAATTGTGGGCTTAAGTGTGTAATAATAGATAACTCCTATATCCCTGGTGGTCCAGTGGACAGATGACTGCCCGATCGTGGGCTTAAGTAAAAAAGAAACATGGAATCCAATATCCCTGGTGGTCTAGTGGACCGCTGCCCACCCGATCACAGGCTAAGTAAACAATGGAATTAGTTCTATGTCCCTGATGGTCCAGTGGATCTGTCCACCCGATCGCAGGCTGAATTAAAAATATAATAACACTATTATCCCTGGTGGTCCAGTGGACCCCCTCCCCACCCGCCCACTGATCTCCACCACCTGCTCCCCAGTCAGCGGTGGGCGGCAGCACCTCTGTCTGCCGCCCGCCACCCCACCAACTGACACTGTCGGTAGGGCTGTATGCCCATTGGTCCACAGCATGGGCCAATGAGCGTGCAGCCCATACTGCTACTACATTCCAGATGTGTGAATGGATCATATCTGGAATGTGTAGTATATGGTAGGCTGCACTCCCACTGACTCACGCTGTGGACCAATGGGCGTACAGCCCCACTGACGTCTCAGTCGGGCGGCGGGAAGTAGGTGGGTGGGATGCTGCCACCCACCGCTGACTGGGAGGAGCGGGTACTGGGGATTAGTGGGCGGGTGGGGAGGGGTCTGACTGGACCACCAGGGATATAGAATTAATTCCATTGTTTACTTAGCCAACGATCGGGTGGGCAGCGGTCCACTGGACCAGCAGGGATACTGGATTCCATCTTTCTTTTTTACTTAAGCCCATGATCAGGCAGTCATCAGTCCACTGGACCACCAGAGATAGAGGAGTTATCTATTATTACACACTTTTTTTTTGGATCAACTTTGTGCTGGTGCAGGTAGGGGTTACGCATGCATGGCTCCGCACTTCCCAGGCTGAATATTGGGCTGTGCAGAGTATGCATGGGCACGCCCCCCCTACCTGCACCTGCATACATTACTGATGCACTCCAGTGCATTGGGATTTGTGCCATGGACTTTCCCCTTTTGAATATTGTGCCGGGGCACATCAATGGGTTGCACATGGTGCAACACTATTGCACCATGCGCAACCCTTTTGAATATCTGGGCCATTGTTTTCCCAAATGTTCTGACACTCCATCAGCTCTTCCCAAAACAAACCTTTGTCCTGGAGAGCATGCATAGCTGACTTAGAATCTTCATACACATGAGGCTCCTCTGGAAAAAAAAAACTTTTAACAAAGCAGGATACAATGCAAAAAATTTTAGGTTGTATGATCACAGTGTAGAAAAAAGTGGCACAAATGCTTTCTGGTGATGGTGAACAGTCAGAGAGTAGTCATTAGCAAATGAAATGCATTGGCCTCGATACTCTAATTTATCTGATCTCCAAGCCCTAGTTAACACTTACTGCTTCACAGGCAGGCTGAGTTAAAGATCTGTGAGCCCTATCAGCAGAGTTAGGTGATCAGAAACATCTAGAAGAGAGCTAATCAAATCTTGTACGAAGTCCACAAAATCCCCCCACCCTTTAGAACCCTTGGACACTCAAAAAATTTGAATGTTGCTTTGGCAAGATCTATTTTCAAGATTATCACATTTTTCTATGAGGGTTTGGGTCTCCTGCAGAAGACTGGTCAATAATCTCTCAAGCCGATCGACCTGATCATCAGTTGTAGAGGCTTGTTGTTCAAGATCTTGTATTTTCTCCTCAATATTGGCCACCAAGGATTTTAGTTCTGTATATAGAGATCAGGATTCATTTTGAAAATCCCATAGTGTAGGCTGCAATAATTCCTCTGAACTGCCAGACAGCATGTTATTCTGGAGATCAGTAGGTTGCTTCAATGATAAAGAGTTATATATATTATCTGTTATTGTCTTGTTTTTAGCATGGCTCAGGTGCTTCCCCAATACAATATAAACCTCCTTTTTTGTAAAGAAGCCAAGCTGATGCAGTAATTTTGCTGTAAGGAGGTTTTTAATTTGTGGTCCATACAGGGCTCAGATCTTAGCCCACCATTTTTACTGTTACATCACAGGAAGTCCAATAAATTCCTTTTTAAACATTTGTGATGGTGGTTATTTAAATAAACTTTTAAAGTCTTTGTGTCTTGCTTTCTCTTTAAATCACAAGCAGTCTTTAACACAGTTCACAATTCAAGATTAAAGCCTCTTCTAGGGTGTTGTGAGCTGAGGCATGGGCTGCAGAGCCCCACTTTATAGACAAGTTAAATGAATTAATGCAGTTTGGAAAGTTCATTTAAGGCAGTTCCCCTATATAGGCCCCAAAACACTAGACAGTCTTTAAACTGAAATTCAATAATTTCAATAGTCCTACCCCTTTATCTTAGCTCTTCTGTTCCAAGTTCTGCCCCATAGGTGGTGCTGACAGAGGCATAGCCTGCCATTCACAGTCTCTGTCTCTGAGGGAACCCTTTGTACATTTTTCAAAGCTATGTCCCATGGGTGGTCATTGAATGGGTCCTGGCTCACCCCAAATGGCTGAGCAGCTCTCGTTGGTGCCAGGTGGTGTAGAATTCCTAATAAAAAAACACAATTCTTAAGATGGCCAGCACCCACTGTGGTGCTGATGCCACTCATCCTGCACCCACTTAGTTTTTTAAGGGCCAGAACTGCTGATACTGTAGACAGAAGGAGGCCTGGAATCCACCTCTTCTCATGGCCTCCTCAGACTACTGCTGGTGGTGCTGCTGCATGGAGGGATGGCCTTTTGCTGCCACTACCCCTTCCCAACAGATTGACCACCATTGAGTTACCCAGACCATTACTGCAGAGAGATGGAGGAGGAGCCACTGACATTTTGGACAAGCTGGGACATTGGGAGGTACACTGGAATAGACTGTAAGTCCCTCTGTTTCTGGCTTTGTCAGGTAGGCCAGCCACTTCCCCTCACACTAGCTGCTCTCTCTCTCTCTCTCTCAGCTTACCAACTGAACAGAATGGCTTTTGCCTTTCAAAACAGCTGGGGATTCTGCTCCAGAATCCTCAAAAGCCTGACCCTGCCTGCTTGCCCACGCACCCAGGAACCACAAGCACAGGTTCCCGTTGCATGGTAATGGGGGGGTTCTAAGGAGAAGCAGGTAGAGGGAAAAGAAATTTAAACAAATAAAAACATTTTGACAATAAGCCCTGCATGGGCTTTGCAGAGTATAAAGTTTTGGGGCTGGGGACCCTACCCAAACATGTTACCTCTTACTGTAGTGCACCCTAAGAATGCTAACTTTGGAGCACTTTATCATATTTTTTTTTTCTGTTGGGCCCCATACTTTTGGGCACTACAAATAATATGCAGGGGTTTGGCTCCAGTCAGACTGGGGTCAACTTCCTGTCAGACCTATAGAAATAAAGGAAAAAGAGTTACTATAAGGACAAAAATAAAAGTGCAAGTAGAGACAGAGTTCTAGAGAGGTACAACAGCTATAGGACAAGCATAGATATTATGTACAGTGACCAGGTAATCCCATGTTCAAATCCCACCACAGCCAGTGACTCAGGAAGACACCTTGGCCATGTCACTTGACCTGCTAGCTTTAAAACTGTGAGGAAGGATGCAGCACTGATCAACACCATGGACAACCCCACCTTGGTTGCTCACCACCCCTGAACATCTGCTAGACATTTTCACCTACCTTCCTGACACAAAGCTGCTGAGCTTAGCCCAGGAGTGCAAGAAACTGAGGCAAATTTTTAAGAGTGATAAATTCCCCCCACCACAGTTGTCTGGCTGCCTTCAGGTACTTCGAGTCTGTAGCTGTAGGGGCACGTAACTAACTGCAATGCCTGCTGACTTTTTGGTGTATACTGTATTCTGCTGGTGGATACATGTTCACCACACCCCTTTCCAGAGGCCCAGCTCACTATATTTAGGAAACAGAACCCTCCCTGTCCACCCCAAGAGCCAGAAGTAGTGCTCCCAATGATGCAACATGCTCCCTCCATGACTCCCCTTATGTCCAAATTGTATTTGTCACACACTGTCACCCCCTTAGAGGATCAGACCTGGTAAGCTGATAATTTACGCTGTGCAATTCCTCACTTTATCCCTGCCCACAGTAAACTCAGCCGAAAAGAATTCTGTCCCCGCCTGAGGTAGATTCACACACTTTGACATCCCTACCCACATACAATTGTTTTACCTCCATCATAAGTAGATTTACTATTAGTCAACCAAAGTGAAATGCCTAATGATGAGACTTGAGGAAATTCTCAAAGAGCAATTTGTGTAACTCATTCAAGAACTCTAACTCTTTGTACCACACATATAGAAACAGAAGTAAACAGGTAGCATAAATCAGGTATTTAGAAATCAGTGACATATTGTACAATAAATGACATCATCCACACAACAAATACTGCTTTCTTTAGTTTTTTTCAGAAAACATGCTGGTATTGTTGCTACAACAACAGATTCCCAACATTTTAAAAGGGGGTGCATGTCCCATCTGCCTGTCCCGCTGGTTACAGAACACAAATGAAGAACAGCAGCTCTCAGGCACAAATCCAACTGTAGCTCATGTCCCCATCTCACTGAGTTACCATGAACCAGTTGCAAGACCTTCCTCCCTCTGCTTCAGCCCATCTCACCTACAAAAAGACTGGATACTCTCTGTCGGGCAATTCCAGCAGGGGGTGTAGCAAGGAAATCTACACTGGTGTCCCCCAGGATGAAACCCACTTTTAAAGCATTCTGCAGTATGCTGCAGCAGACCTACTGAATAAAGCCATGTAATTTCAATGGCAATCAGTCCTGTTTGTCAGTTAGAAAACTGTGGCATTCACGTCATCCTGGCAGTGTCACATTTTCCTGAATGACAAAGGGGACTAATTGTCATTGAAATTACGTTGATTTATTCAGTAGGTCTGCTGTAGCATTCTGCAGACTGCTGCAAAATGCTTCAGATTTGGGCTTCATCCTGGGGACGCCACCGTACTTCTCCATCTACACAAAATATAGCTTTATGGTTATCTGCTTGTTAAACTGACCAATTTCCCTCTCTACACCAGCTCAAATGAATCTGAAAGCACAAATAGCTTCCCAAAGTCATTAGCACTGTTGCAATGTGAATAGAAAGCAAAGCATGAGAAATTGCTATGCTGGTCAACCGGTGGCACCAGACTTATACAGGAGGAAATTGTTGGCTGGCAAACCCTCATCAAGAGCTTATATATAAAGTGGGTTCCAATGAATTTCTTCTCTGGTGTTTCTGGTGCTACTTTGGAGAAAAGTAAATGACTCACCTGGGAATACTAGTGTATGTGTGAAGGCAACTGTAAAGACAAGAGCATCAACAAACCTGAATCCATTTTTACATTAGATGGGGATCTACCTGAACTCATCGGCCTGTACATTCTCGTTAACACAGTAAGGTGGAGTGGCCCTAACAATCCTTACATCCCCATTAATCAGTAGGAAATGCATGCAAAATCCTAAGGGAAGGGGTTGACATGGGTGCATATATTCTGGGGATGTGGTGGATTCTGAGAGCGGGACATGCAGGTAAGACAGACACTACAGTTTCCCCATTACTGGGCTCTCAGACATACAGGAATTCATGCACAGTACAGAGGAAATGGAGTAGTCTGCAAAGCAGCTGATAAAACAGACTTGAACTGGTTATTTAAAAATAATATCAATTTGGGTCAAAAAAGATATTTGGGGGGCATTTAAGGAGTTACAATAAAATGTCAAATGGATGTGGTTGTGGAGTTTCAAAGAGAACGTTGCATGAACACACATGAAACACTGTGGAAGGTAGCTGGACTCGAGCCAGCCCCATGACACCCACCCTTCCATCCATGAGACTACTCCACTGCTAGTCACTTATCCTGGCCCCCCAGTGGATATTGTGTTATTGTTACTTTCCACTCCTCCAGCACTGACAATGAGCTGTGAGACGAGTAGTTGACTGAAATGGTGATATTACAGTCTCTCTCTCACTTACGAGGTCTTCTACCCTCACCCCAATCACCGCCTGCTTTGTGATGTCACCCCCACAAGGTGGATGGCACCATTTTAATTAAAGAGACAGAAGCACATGCTCTTCCCCATCCCTTCTCACTGGCCACAGCAGCAATGTCACCAGCACCTGCTGAAGCCATAACTGTCATACACTTCACAACCTCAGAATGAGAAGAGATTGATTTCAGGGGCACTGACTGACAGCACATCTGTCTACTGTTAAATGCAAAATAAGAGCTCTCAAACAGCACAGAAGCACTGGCATTTTGGGGGGGTTCAAGCCAGGAGGTTTGTTCAAAAAGAAAAGGGGGTCTGCCACACCCCCAAAGACCCCTAGTTCAAGTACCACAGGCTGTAAGAAAACAAAATTGCTTAATTTAAGTATAATATTGCTGAAAAGAGAGTATAAGCTTTATAGCCCCCTCCCAGACAACAATGGCATACCTTTTCCTGGAAGAAAAGTGCCTTTCAGCACTTAGTGTGCTACTCACCAAATCACCAACTCTGGTCAGTCCAAAATGTACCTTCATGGGAGACTGGCAAGAAAACATCTACTGCAGATAAACTCCGTACTGCGTGCTCAAGACAGCACTTCCCCAATGGTCATCTCCAAACACCACACACAGTATATCCTAAGTAGGCAGATTCATCAGGTAGAACCATGGACTGGGCATGCTATGGGGGGGTGGACCATTGACTGTCCCAGCAATTTGGCATCAGGGGTCTGATAAACCAGAAAAAAAATGCAGAAAGGGGAGAGAGACATGTGACCTGTGAAAAGGCCAGGATGACCCTAACTTATGCTTTGCAAGTTGAGCTCCGTCTTCTCCCACAGCCTCTGGAAGTAATTTTTTAAAAATAAACACTGCTGTTTAAAACAAGGAAATGGTGCGAGTTAGTGCCGCACGGGTGGGCAGGGTACAGACAAAGAAACAGCACTGTGGTGAATGTAGAGAAGGTGGAGAGATGTGGTTGAATTCCACTCAAAGCACTCAGTGGAAGGAGACAGTCTAGATAGCTGGTCATGTGGTTCTCAGCTCTACTCTCTCTCCTATGTCATAGCACTACATTAGCATGGCTCCATCCCTGCAGATGTAAAAATGGGGACTGTCTCATTCATCATCTCAAAACAAAAATGAAGCGGTACATTGCACAATACTGAACTAGAATATGCTAATCTTGCTAGAGAACCAGGTTCCCTCTTTTCATGGCTGCAGAGCCAGAGCTATACTTAAGTACTGTGATCAGGAGGAGAGAAAAAAGGGTGACTGGGGTCATGACTGGATACCGAATGCATCACATAATATTTGCTCTGTGCTCCATCCAGCGGAGTTGAACTGAAGCACAAATATAAAGCATAAATCAGTTTGCTTCCTCTTTTTCTATCCCCACCCCATGCTTCCTCTCTCTCCCTTTCTCTATCAGCCTGTCTCTCTCCCCCCCCCACATTTTTTCTTCCCTCTGCAGTGCTCTGGTTCCATCTGCTCATAGCTTAATGCGTCCTGGTTTGACTACAGGTCTCCTGTCCTATGCAATCTACAGCCCATTCTCCCTCTCTCTTCCTCTTCACACAGAGCTGGACTCAGGTTGCAGTTCTGACATCTTCATTCAGGCAGTGCTTCTGTCACCCCCCCATGCTTCCTCTCTATCTGTCCTCCCCTCATTACAGCAGCTGCTCTGTATTTAGTAACTGCAGCCAGCTAAAATATATTGTTTTGTACAATAATTTTACCCATGGCCTCAATAAGACCTAAAAATGTATATACTGTGTCATATGAATACAAATCCAAACAAACTTTATCTCTGCTACTCCGTTGAAGACTGCTAGCTTGTTGTATCTACAGCCAAAAGAAGAACTGCAGGTAGCACCTATGTGCAAAGTGTTCTCTCCTCTGCAAAAAAGATCCTCCCAGATGACTGTGTTAGATCCCACTGATGTAATACTCTACCGACACTAAATGTATTTGTAATCAAATATGGATTAACCAAATCCCATTGAACAAATTATCAGGCAACTTGTAGCAGCTCTATATATCAGTCAGTGTCAGTGGCTCAGTAGGTAGCACACTTGCCTCTGAGGCTGGGAGATCAGAGGGCTGTGGGTTCAGTTCCCACATCTGGCCCTTGGGTTAATGTCCCAGTACTGACACTGTAGTGCAGCATGAGAGGGGTGCTGCAATTCTGAGGTGCTGTCTTTCGGATGAGATGTTAAACCAAGGTCCCATCTGCCTGGATTGGTGGTAGTTCAAGTGGATGTTAAAGATCCCATGGCACTTATTGAAAAAGAGTAGGGGAATTTTATTGAAAAAGGTTGGACTTCATTACAGAAAAAATGACAACATCCTGTACACAGAAAACTAAATTCAGAATCATCAATAACATAGTGAACAAAATACAAAACAAATATGAAACAAAAAGGAAATAACACATAATCAATCAATAGACCAAAGGTCATAATTATGCCAAAAAGAAGAAATTGAGGTCCTGTAAAAACCTGAAAATCATGCAATTTAACTAAACGGATAGCAGTGCAAATATTGTCAATTATTTCTTGTAAAGAAATCAATTTCTGGTGCAAAACTAACATGCATCTAGCCTGCCATAGGTAATATCTAATTAAAATGAAAACAATATACAGGGTATCAGCATGATATTTATAACATAAATCAACATTTGTACAAAACATAATCTGCTCATATGATAATTGTAGGAATAAAGGTTCGGACCACAAACCTGCCAAAAAGGACCAAAAAGCAAAAGTCAAAGGGCAATTAAGAAATAAGTGCTGTTGAGTTTTCAGAATCTCGTGACAAAGATACCGGGGGCAATATTGAGCATTCAAAGCTTTATGCTTATGATTACCCTTGACACTCAACCTGCCATAATTACCCAACCATACCATATCCCAAGCATAAGGGGGTAAATGGGGATTACTAAGTTGTTGAAGAACCCAAGTAAAACTATCTGGGGGACATAAGGGAAAAGCCACCTCTTCCTGAGCCTCCCTCCTCCAAACCTTGTCATAAAGCATACGTCTAGACAGAACACAAAAATCCTGTGGAAAAAAACCCAAGATAATGCCATCTTAAAAGCTTCTTTCCCATATAATGGGACATCCTGAGAATGAGATATAGTACCCTTCTTTCCAGAATCCCAATGTGAAAGACAGGGTGACAACCACAGCATCAAATAAGGTTTCCAAACCACCTCCCCAGGCTTCAAAGCTTTCCCAAAATTATAACTAAAAAATAAACTATAAAAAAAAGCGACTGGATGAATCATGCCTACCCCTCCCTCGCTTATTGGTCGATATGTTACACTATGCTTTATCGGGTTAAGGCGAGACCCCCAAAACCCATGAAAAAATATCCCATATACTGTAATCTAGTGAAAAAAGTCATAGGTGGGGGAAACACATAACAAAGATACAAAAAAATAGGAATTACCAATGTTTTAATCAACACCACCCTCTTTTTCTTACCAATCAAAAACTGTTTCCACCCAGAAATCAGACCTTCCACCCTCCCCAAGCTGCTCTGCCAGTTATGAGAAAGCATATCGCCTGTCCCCCAAAAAATACCTAAATATTTAAATGGAGCTATAGAAATAGGAATCCCAGCATAGGTACCAGCTGGCGGGAGAGTGAGGTGACCAATTGGAACCCCAACACTTTTCCCAAAATTAATGCTAGATCCAGAAACTGAGGAATAGTTTTGAAGAACCTGGACCAAGACTGCTTCCTCAGTATGTATGTCCACAACCAAAACCAAATCATCCGCATAAGCTAACAGTTTGATATGTGCCGAAAAAGGGACCCCCTCAAGTCCTATGATTTGAGGGCAAAGAAAGATTGCCCGTATCAAAGTATCAATATAAAAATTATAAAGGATAGGACTTAAGGGGCACCCCTGCCGAACTCCACAAACAATCGTCACAGGATTCCCTAACCAACCATTCACATTAGGAATGATCGTGGCCCCTTTATACAAAGTCTGAAGCCAAGAAAGAAACTTAACAGGAAGTACAAAGGCTCTCAATACAGGAAAAAAAAACCTGAGAAACCCTGTCAAAGGCCTTCTCCTGGTCCAAACCCAAAACCCATCCAGTAACTGCCCCCCTTTCACCCAGGGCAAATAATTCTCTCAACAAAACCAAATTTTCATATTGGCATCTGCCAGGAATGCCACACGTCTGAGCAGGACTTATATGATCAGCAATTTTAAGTAATCTAGATAACAAGATTTTTGCCAGAATTTTATAATCCACATTTAATAAACTAAGTGGTCCCCAATTATTCAAATCAGTAGGATCCCCTTTTTTGAAAAGTAAGATCAAAATGGCTTCTTTCATTGTCTTGGTCAAAGAGGCTGAGGCCAACATATCATTGAACAACAACATTAGGGCAGGAACCAAATCAGTCATGAAAGTTTTAAAAAAATGGGCAGTAAGGCCATCCGATCCAGGTGCTGAATTCAAATGTAAACTACCTATGGCTTGAGCCACTTCCCAAGCAACAATATCAGCGTTCAACATATCCTGCTCCACAGGAGAGAGCGCAGGGAGATGTAGAGTCCAAAAATGGCTCAGCAGACTCACATTCCGGTATACTACCCAATATGTTCAATACATGTTGTTCAACAACAGTAACCAAAGCCTCTGGAGCCGTAACCAATTCACCAGAGGGGGACCATAGACATCGAATAAATTTAGAATCTACTCATCCCTTACAAGCCTTAAAAGGGTCCAACCCCTCTTTAGTCGTCCGAGTCCCAAATTGAGCCTCTTGTCCTAAAGAGCTAGCACAATCATATTGTAGTGTTTTCATCTGTGTGCAAACCACTGCAATTTGATCACTATAGTCACGCTGTGTGGTATCAGATAGAGAAATCAAATGTTGCAACTGCTGCCGTAGTGCAAAATACGGCAAGTATTGAGCAGTCTGAGATGCAGCAGACTTCTTCTGGAAGACATGCTTCCATCGTAATTTAGAATCTTCCCACCAATCCATCATATCATACTAATACCATCACAGGACCTCCTTGTGAATGAGCTTGCTCAATGGAGTTTTCCTGCAATAAACTTGAACTTGAACTTGAACATCCTCATAAAGATCAGCCACAGAGAGCCATGCAGCCCATTCCCTCCACCATAACTTCAAAATAGTGGGATCCTCCAAGAGGGAGTCATTAAACTGCCAGCGGTTTTTCTTACAATTGGGAGCAGTATCCCAGGAAAAAGATACCGAGAGGGCAGCATGATCTGAAAATTTCACACCTACTGTCTGACAAGAATGAATCTGCAAGACTTTAGACAAAAACATAAAATCAGTGCGTGTTTGCAAAGGTCCCTTAAAAAAAGTAAATCCACCAGTCACATGACAATACCTGTAAGCATCCACAAGCTGAGCCGTGGTTATAATGTCCTTCAAAGCAATAGAGTCACAAAATAATTTGGGGGTTTGTAACCCTCTATCTGTTTGGTGCCAACCACAGTTAAAATCACCAGCCCATAAGTGTAACCTAGAGGTATACAAAAAGGGCCTCACCAAATGAAAAAGAGAAACTTGCTGTGCTTTAGTCTGGGGAGCATAAACCACGATTATCCGAAATCTCTCCAAGGATTAAGTAAAGTCTAATAACAATGCTCTCCCTGGTAGTATATCTACCAATCTGGAGACATGTATATCCAAGTTGGAAAACAAAATACTAATACCATGACATTTATCGGTACCAGATGACCAAAAGGAAGGACCACAGGTCCAAGCCCTGGAAGCCTGTTGCAGTTCTTGATGTGATTTTAACCTAGTATCTGCAAGACAGACAATATCACACCGAAAATATTGCACTGTCAAGAGTACACCCCCCAGTTTTCTATGACCTTTAATACTATTCACATTTAAAGAACAGACCGAAAAAGAAGCCATTTAAATACCAATGGGTGATTTACTCCTTCGACTTTGACGGGTCCGTTTAGCTATAGGATCAAAATCCCTACCTCCTTCCGTGTCCGTACAAGAACGAATGGAGGAGATGTCAGTGTCATCCTCTCCTGAGCCCTTATCAGACAGGTCTGTGGCTAACACTGCAAATTTGTTACTAGATTGCCAAGTACGAACCCCAGCCTCCTTGCCCCGACTGACAACCGCCAGACCTTTCCTGGTCCTCTTATGAGGAACTTGTATGAAACCAGAAGCGTCCAGGTCAGAATCAGACTGTAGGGGGGAGGGGGGCATCACACCATCAACCACAACTGATTCTTCTACCCTCACGGGAGCTACAGGGACAGATAGAGGAACAACATCAGAAAGTGGAACTGGTAATAGGGGAGATAGGGCAACTGAAGTGTCCTGAACTATAACCTCCTCAGACCCCTCGTGCAATCCCACCAATGTAGAGGAGGTTAAATTGACATTTAAATCCCGGGCAGCAACATGTTTAGCCTGCATTTGCTGTGCTATGGTAATCAAACCTTCATGTGAAGGACAATCCTCCCTATTATGGGATGCCCAGGGACAACGCCAATAGGCGTGTCCCATACGTTCACAGAGGTTGCACTTAAAAAGATTTAAACAGGTGCTGGAAGTATGGCCAAAGTCAAAACAATGACTACATTTCACAGTGTCACAAGCAGAACTAAGGTGAGCAAGGGAGCCACACTTAAAACATGACTTAAGCTGCCCTACATAAAAAATGAGCCCTTTATCTTTTCCCAAGTAAAAAAAACCTAGGTAAATATCTAGGCTCAGTACTGGTAGAATACAATTTGACACAAACTCTCCAGCCACCATCCCAGATTTGTTCACTATCCAACATGGGGGTGGGCCTGTTAAGCACCTCACACCTCTGCTTTAACCAAAATAAAATATCCTCCACATTTACCCCTTCGTTCTTAAACATAATCGTAATATTTCTAACAGCAGGTTTGGTCAATGGAATAGCCTGAAAGGGAGACCAAATGGGAGAAGTCTGACAGGTCGCATATTGTGCCTAAAATCTATCCAAACCTGAAACCTGCTTAAAACTAATGTCGTAATTGTAATTACCCAAACTAATCAGGGCAAAAATTTCTGATGAAAAGAACTTCATAGAACCCTTAAGTAAAGTTTTAGCAATATAAACATGATCGGGGGTTCCTCTAGCCCTCTCTTATATACCAACTGGATGGCATTACGCCTAGGTGCCAGTTCCCCCTTAGTGGAAAATAAGTCAGCTAGTTTAAAACCAACTGAACGACCCCAGTCAGACTCCACAGAATCCTGTAACAAAGGTACAGGCCCCAGTTGCAAAGGGACTGTAGACCCAGGGGGTATAGAAGGGGAAGGAACAGGAGACAAAATAACTTTAGGTAAAGCAGAAGCATCATGAACAACAGGAGACCCTGGAACAATAGAAACTTCCTCTACATTAGAACAAGGAAGTAAGTCATCAGACTGAACATTTAAAACACTACCCTCCAGCAACCCACAGTCAGAAGCAACACCCCGGGGTTCATTGGAGCTCAAGTTAGAGTCAGTGGCCACAGATGCAGCTGCTTTTTGTAACATCTTTAAGTAGGTAGGATCCTGAGAGTCTGGAGTCCAATCACCCCCATCTCCCTGTTCCCAACCAGCACTCTTCAAAGCCAGTTCAGGGGACCAGGAAGCCCCTTGGCAACAAGATTTGGCAAGTCCCGTGGAAGAAGGATGCACAACAGGGGCCAAAATCCACCACGTTTGCTCCAACCAGGTGCTTTATTAGCCGAAAAGAGAAACACATCTGTTGAAAAAGGCAAAGGGCCTGACGTCTCAGGCCGACTCTTGAGTGGCTTACCTCGGGATTTACCAGGACCCCACTTCTGTTTACCTGAGGGAAACGGACGGTCATCAATGAGAACAGGCAGGGGCTGTGGGCACACCGAGATAGACCTCAGAAGACTGCCAGCCCCATCAAGAACCTCCGCCGATGCGGAAGTAGCAAAGAAACACACTGAACCTTCGGCGTCATCAGGGGGCTTAGACAACTGCCCATCCCTGATCGTAGTACTCCCCTTAATTGCCTGAGGGAGTTCCGCAATTTCTGAGTCCAACGGCAACATTTTGTGGAGTAAAGCAGAATGCTTGCCCAGCAAAGCAGATCGAGAATCATTTCCAGCAGCAGAACAGGTAACACCCTGCCACCCAGCAGAAGCCACAACACATGGTATATCCATTTCAATGACTGTTGCTGCACTGACTGCAGCCACACCAGTTTCTTCCTCCACAGCCTCAGAAGGTGCAAGCACAGGAGAAGAGGCCCTCTCTCTCCTGCACTCCCGACGTCCATCTCCTCCGAAGGTTCTTGTACACTGGCCATCGCGCAGCCAGTAGCAAAGGCTCCCCCTACAGTGAGTAGGGGAATTTTCCCAGTGTCCTGGCCAAATTTCCCTCATTCACTAAAAACACCACCTACAGCTTAATCTGGTACAAGGTCAGTTTGCATTCATCTGCATCCCCCTCCCCCGGGTCGTGCCTGAAAATAGGCAGGATTTGTCTAATGCACTTACCCGGTCAACAAAAACTAATAATAATAATAATATATCAAGAACAAATATTTGTCATATAACAAGTATCCATCAGTAACATTTTCATTCAGTTGGCCAAAAAGGCATGAGAAAATGCTAACCCAGATCTGTCCCATGGGCTCAGACTTCTAAATTTATCTTCCCACTACAAAATGTTTGTTTATTTTTTTGTTTGTTTGTTTCTGTCTGAGTGGGTCATATTTTAGGGCTGTATAGCTGATTCAGAAAGGAAGAAAAGGCAGCTCGGTCCAGTTGGGACTTTTTGAACTGACTACCACTTCTTCCTGATTGCTGGACTACATTTGGAGGCAGTTTCTGTGACTGCATGCAGAGCCACATGCTCTTGGAAATTAGGTGATTACACAGATGGTATAAATCCGGGCACAAATACTTATGTGTAGCCCCTTCACAAATGCATCATGTCACATATGTCGGTGTTAACATGATACCCCACTTCAACTGGTTGTTTGGTCTACCCTCTTGTAAATAAAATAATCTAAAATTCAGTGTCCAAAGTTACCCTAATGTTGTCACATTTCTTGATTTGGAAATGAAAAGGGATGAAACTGATGGCATACAGGCATCCCCTTATCATAAACCTACTGATAGAAACTCCCTCCTGAGCACCATCAATTGTCACCCCAGACATATGGTGAACAATATTCCCAAGGCAAAACTATTAAGAGCACAATGAAATTGTAGCTCAGAAGCAGGCTTTGATTTTCACAGCAGGAGATGTGCAACAGATTTAAAAATAGAGGATATTCAGCAACTCTAATAGAGGAGGCTAGGGGAGTAGTGTCTGGTATGAGTAGGGAGTAGGGACCATCAGGCACCAGATTGCAACATCAGACAGAATGCATTTTGTGAGTACTTTTTGTAGGCAATCTGGAGCTGTAGAAAACATGATAAGAGAGCATTGGCATTTACTTAGTTTGAATCATCATTTAAGAGAAATTACCATGAATCCCCCAGGTATTGTATGTAGGAGGATTAAAAACATTAATGATATAGTCACACAGAGCTATCAGCCAATATAAGGGAGAGATGGGGAGGGGAGCATTGGCACATGGTTGCCCCAAAAACCTAATGACACTTTTCCTTGTGGGAACTGTAAATACTGTAACAGTATTTTGAAGAATATCACCTTTACAACAGTGAATACCAACAAAGTATTTGAATCAAGATCCTTCTTTAATTGTATTACAGAACATTTGGTTTATCTGGCTACTTGTGAATGTGGGGCATTCTATGTGGGGAAGCCTACTCATCCATTTAAGTTAAGGGTGGGAGAACATATGTGAAGCATCAGTAACCAGGATGAAAGAAATGCCCTAGCTATGCACTGTAAGAATTGCAGAGATGATGGTAGAAATCACCATTTTAAATTTTGTAGAATTGAGGTAATGAAGTTGAGACCAAGAGGTGGCAGTGTAGATGATGTCTTACTGGACAGAAAGTCCTATTGGATATACACTTTGGTAGGTTTAAAGCACCTAGGACTCAATGATAAAATTGACATAATACCTCTAATCAAGAAAAAGAGAAAATAAGGAACAATAGAATAACAGGAATGCAGTAGGTTGTGATGTGCTGTTCATGCGTTTTTATTTTTCCTTTCTCTACCAGGTGGTGCTGTCCACATGGAGGAAGGAGCCTTGAAATCTGTATACATAAATGGACTCATTAAGTGTATCTATAAAAGTGGGAATACTTTTATATATCTGTTAATTGGTAATATTTAGCTACATCACTGGTTGAATGTATTTGTATATATGCATAAGCTTTAAATATAGCTATAAGGATTAGAAAATATGGAAATAGTTGTTTTTTATGATATAACTTAAGTTAACAATACTATTGTGGACACCTCATATGTAAAGGTTTAAGGCACAAGTTGAGTATATGCAATTTGGACAACGAGCCACTTTTGGAAGCAGGTAGCCATACGTAAAATACATGCATAATTCTACATTATAAATTATGCATGATGGTCTGTCTATGTGCACTTTATAACAACTGGTGTTTATAATGATATAGTGGTATTGTGGTTAATGGCACAAATTAAATACACTGTTTAGGGCAACTTGTCATTTTTGTAAACAGGTAGCCATGCATTAAATACATGTGTATTCTATATTTTAGATCATACATGATATTTCTATTTATGTGTACATTATATTAACAGGTGCTTTTAATGGTATTGTGATAAATTGTCTATCTGTATTTATGTGTGTTAATTTTAATGCACTGGCACTTAATGTGGTAGCTTTTTAAGTAGATGTGGATATGTTGGAGTACAGACTCCTGAGGATGCACTTGACGTATGAAACTGGTTGAGGTGTCCCCCAATTTGCAGGGCTACTGTTACTATGCATGGAGCACATTTTGTATGAATAAAGAAGTAACTCATAGTACTCTGTGGTGCCTGGTTTTGATAATTTCCTAAATAAAATAAACTAATAAATAAAACAGGTCATGCAAGCAGTGTGGATTTTTAAAATAAAGATCAAATACCTTTTTTCCCCAAAGCAGAATGGGGTTAACGAGGACCCACAAGCAGCTTGGCTCTTGTGTTTGGTTCAGGGCTAACAAGGACTCACAAGCATACTGGCTTCTGGGTTAAATAAAACCAGGAAGTCTGGAATCATCAGATAGAGCTGTACACTGGACCTGCTATGGGGGGTATAACCATGAATTGTCCGAGCGATCTGGCATTAGAGGTCCAATATGCCAGAAAAAAAAACTGCGGACATGGGAAACAGACATGTGGCCTGTGAAAAGGCCAGGATGACCCTAACTTACCCCATGCAAGTTGAGATCTGCCTTCTTCCTCTGCTTCCATAAGTGATTTTTTAAACAAACACTGCTGTTTTAAGCAACCTGGTTCCTGTGTTTTGTTTGGGGCTGACAAGGACCCACAAGCATACTGGCTCCTGGGTTAAATAAATCTCAGATGTTTGGAGTCATCAGGTAGAATGGCCCACTGGACCTGCTATGAGGGGCCATGAACTGTCCCAGTGATATAGCATCAGAGGTCCTGTAAGCTGAAAAAAAACTAACTTACCCCATACAAATTGAGCTCCAGTTTTTCCCATGGCCTCCAGAAGTGATTTTTTTTAAACAAAGACTGCTGCTTTAAACAAGGAAAAAGTGTGAAGTAGTGCTGCATGACTTGGCAGGGTGACGCAAAGGAGCAGCACTGTTATGAATGTAGAGGAGGTGGCTAGATGTGGTTCAATTCCAGTGAAAGCACTCAGTGGAAGGACACAGTCTAGGTATCTAGTAAAGTGGTTCCCAGCCCCACTCTCCTATGTCACAGCACTACATCAGCATGACTCTGCCCATGTAGCCATAAAAAGCTGAAAAAAACAGTGACACAATATGCATCATACAAACATAGTCACAAGGAACAGGCAAGGATCAAAAGCATGGAGTCAAACAACAATGAAAGATAGTGCAAAAAAAAATATATTGCCCCCCCAAAAATGTCACAATGGGTCAAAGTAATGAGAGTAATAGAAAATGGTGACAGATATGCAAAGCATTATGGGTTGTGAACAATTACAAAGCTGTAGTATCAAAAAGAGTCAGGTACTGTACAAGAACAAGAACACAAACTCAAGAAATTGTGAAGTTATTTTTTCAACTTGGGGTGGGACTGAAAAATGCAAATTTAAGAAAGGAGGGAGTTCCATACCCTTGAAACAAATGAGGCAAATGCCTGCTTACTCATTTTAGAGGAGAACTTGGGTATGGCCTAGACAGACAGATTATTGGAATAGAGGGTGTAGGCTTGATCTGGGGGTGCTAACATAGCAGCAAGAGTGGGAGGCTTAGAAGACCTGATTATGTCACCAATAACACAGCTTAGGATATAAGGGTTTGGGCAGAAGAATCAACCTAGACTGGAGTATAGCAGGCAGTGGTGGGTCAGCCGGGGAGTGGATAGGGCAAACCTGCATATGTTATTTTAAGCGTTGTTCCAGTTAGATAGGTTATAAGTGCTGGCTTGGTAAAATGAAGTGAGCTTATATGAAAGGCTAGGGAGCAAGACTCACTGGGCAATTGCTACCACAGCAGCAGGTATCAGGGCATAACTGACTCTGTAGGCAAACCCACACTTGGAATTTACAGACCTGCACATGCTTGTGACATGCAGTGCAAAATTCAGGGCAGGATCAAGGATATGGCCTAGATATTTTAAGGAGTGAACAACAGAGATGTGGGAGCCATCTAAGCAGCAGAGGTCTAGATCTGTGACCCCTTAATACATGTGTGGACCCAAAAAGCATGGCCTGGGTTTTGGTAGAATTTTATACAAGGCAATTTTGGACAAGTCAGGTCTGAACTCTGTAAGAGGCAGCACTGAGCTTAGCATTAATGTCCATCAAACTCTTGGAACTAGAGTAAAGCACCATGTCATCAGCGTAAAGTAGGTTGTTAAAGTAAGAGATGGTACTAGGGGTATCATTAATAAAGATGAAAAAAGCAATGGGTCCAGGATGGAGTCTTGGGGAATTCCAACATTGATAGTAGTTAGGGCAAAATTAGCCTTGCTAAACTTAACAAATTTATGCCTGTCACTAAGATAACTGGAAAATCAGCTAATGGCAAAGGTGAAATCTCAAGGGATGACAGTTTGAGTTTAAGTTGGGTGTGATTGACAAGACTGAATGCTTTTGTAAGATCTATAAATATGGCTTTAGTTAACATCCCCTTGTCCATGGCAGTTTTAATATCACTGGTGAATTGGACATGTACATTGGCAGTGCTATGAGCCTAACTGAAACCATGTTGGGTGGGGAACAGCAGGTTATATTTGTGAATGTGGTTTGTAACCTGTGTGATCATAAGTTTTTCCAGCAGTTTGCTGAGAACCGGCAATATTGCAATTGGCCGGTAGATCGTACTGCTTTTTCAATCACACTTTTAAAACACTGGGATAATCTTGCCAACCTTCCAGCTTTTAGGAACCATACCAGTGGTAAAGGACAAGTTGATTAGACTGGTAACTGGGGAGAGAAAAACTGGGGCAGTAATCCTAAGTAGCTGAGGCTCCAGCCTATCTAAGCCAATGCACCCAAAACATGGGATGGATTTTAGAAGTTGCAGGATCTCACTATAAAAGACAGCATTCGGATGCAGCAGTGGAAATCGATGGGCAACTAGATGTAGAAGGATGCTCAGGGGAGTATGACATTAAGTTCTCAAACCTGGTTAGGTCAGAGAAGTGGGAGCTAAAAGCATTGACAATAGTGTCAGGATTATTGCAGTTGGTGTTATTGATAGTCATATCAGATGGGGTTCGACATTTACTGTTTCCCATGAGCCCCTTAATGTGAGTCAAGAAACTCCTGGAATCTCTAGAAGATGTCTGTAGAAGCTCTTTGCAGTATTTGCTTTTAGCCATTCTCATTCCATTTTTACAGGCATTCCATAAGGCATGATATTCCAGCCAATCAGAGTGTAGCAATGTAATTTTAAATTTAGCCCAGCATTTGCCCTGACCTTGAAGATGGAGAGCAGGTTATTATGTAGCCATCTAGTAGATTTTCCTCTTACCCTTTGCCTGATAAGTAGGATATGTTTGTCCTGATGGGATTGAAGGGTGAAGGTAAGGTAGACCAGGGCTACTTCCATATCACATAAGCAATATAGCGGGGACCAATCAATAAGGTGAAGCTCAGCAGTGAAGGCATACAGACTTTCCATTGCTTAACCATGATACAAAATGGTCACCAAGGCAAACTTCAGTTAAGAGAGAATCAAAACGTTTAGTTATTATTATTCCAGTAAAGATTAAAATCCCCCATGAGAATAAATTTCATTCTTCCCTATGATGGAGGGCAGGTAATCAATTAATTTGGGTAGGCCAGTCCTACCTTCCCTAGGAGGACTGTAGACACATATTATGTGGATTTTCTTTGTGCTCCAAGGACCTTATGGGAGTGAGGGACTTTGCAGGTGGATAAGGTGACACCAGGTAGGGCAGTTAGGTGCAGGTGAGCCTTGTAATAAAGAACAATGCCCTTGCCCCTTTTGGTAGTGGGACAATCAATTCTAAGCAGCTTATAATCTGCTAGGGAGCACATGGAGTCAAGGACCAAAGGTTTTAGCCAAGATTCAGTGAAGCTGGCCTCAGTTGGTCTTTCCTTTTCAACAGTTCAGTGGTTACACTCCTTTCTGACCAACCACCAACAATCTGTATAGGTGTGTACTGTTTTATTTCCCCCCACCCATTCGCACAAGTGTCCCCCAGGGTTCTGTCCTGGGACCCATACTATTCTCAATCTATCTCAATGACCTTCCCTTCACCTGTATCTTCTCCCATATTCATATGTATGCTGATGATACTGTCATTTACACATCTGGGCCCTCTTCATCTGCTGTATCATCCTCATAACAACGAGACTTCCACAATGTTTTACACTTGTTTCAAGCCACCCAGCTCAAAGTAAATACAAAAAAAAGATGTTATCAATGACCTTTGGCACCAGTCAAATGCTATCAAGGCTATTTCCTCTCCCAGTCTTTTCCACCCTTGATGGCACACAACGGGAGGTTGTCCACAAGTACAAATACCTTGGTGTGTGGCTAGACTGCAAACTGGACTTCTCAGCACACATCGATGCTATACAGTCAAAACTCCACCACAAACTAGGCATCCTCTACCGAAACAAGGACTGTCTCCCCACCAACGTATGAAAAAACCAGCTTGTCAAAATGATCCTTCCCATTTTTTACTGCGCTGATGTAGTCTGCAGTGTAGCCCCTCTGGCTAGACTTGACACTATCTTCAATGCTTTCTGTTGTTTTGCTGATAACTCTCCTCCCCACACACATCACTGCTCCCTTTATTCCAGTCTGACTTTCCCCTCCTTATCCTTGCATCATCTCTCTCCCATTGCTTCTCCCTGATTGGAAAATACTGGTTCACTTCCCTCCCCCCCACCTTTCATCTCTACTCTCCCCTACTGTTGCCTCCTCCTATCTGCTTCATTCCAGACACTCCCGTTCCTTCTCAATTTCCCACCCTTGCTCTAAAGCTGGTGTAGCCACCTTTTTTTACTATATCCCCCATGTTTGGAACCAGCTCCCTCTTCTTCTTAGAAATGCACCATCCCTACATCACTAGAACATGTTCTAAAGCCACCCCCACTTGCACCTGTCTCTCCCCCTTAACCTCTCCCCATCTCCTCTCCCTCTTCTCCCTCCACTTCTGGCCTACCCCTCCTCTCTCCTCACTGTTGTCTCTGCCTTTTGCCTACTTGCTTCTTTACACTCCCCTCTCCCCTTCTGAAGGCTTTGCTTCACTACATTAACCCTCCTGATCCCTCTCCCCCCCATGCACTCCTTGGAAATCTTTCTTTACACAATTTAAGTAATCCTCCTTTATACCTCTGGGTGTTTATTTTCTCTATTTATTTAATTTTTATGCCACTAATGTACTTTGCACTTTATAACTGCTGGTGTTGTTTAATTTCACTGTAACTGATGCTGTTTTGTCACATTTTTACCCTTCCCTTGGGTCACTCCTGGAAATGAGCTTCGGCTCAGTGTGCCTTTCCCAGTTACCAAAGTTTTAACTGACTAATTTAATAAATAAATAAATACCAAGAATCTTAGAACCATAGTGAGAGACCCAGACTTCAAGTTCAGAAAGGTTGGCCATAAGACTTCTAATATTGAAGTGATTCACCTTGATACCCATAGTATCAAACCAAGGAGAGGAACTTTTTGGACCATGACGACATGGCGAACCAGGGTTGGTTTCAATACCATCAGCCAGGGTTATGGAGAGAGCCAGGCACCACAGGTGAGATAAGTCAGAGATCAGGGAATCACAAAGAGAGCATTAAAGATTACACTTAGTGAGGTGCCTAAGTATTAAAAACAAGTGCTTTGGTCTGATGCACCACATTAGATTTGAATGTGAGGCAGTGGCAACCAAAAAGAGAACTGGAAGTCCTGGGATTGACTGGTGGGGAGCATATGATGGTTGGAAGGAGCAGGAACTAGGTAACAACCATCAGACAACCATCAGACTTGCAAGGGCAATGCTCGTCATAACAAGTAGGTGTAGGAGATACATGCTCATTGGAAACAGGCATAGACAGAGTACTTACACAATTAATGAATAAATAGAGGCTGTAAGAGAGAAAGAACCAATCTAGAGTGGTTAATAACCAGCAACCCAATATCTTTAACTGAGAAATACACCCTGACCTTGCCGGTGAGCGGCAATCTTTAAGGAACTAGCAGTACGACACTTAATTGGGGGACAACGGTAGTAACTGGGAACTTGAGTGACAGGATGGTAAAACAGCATCAGTCTCGGCATAATGATGAGGATCTGCAAACTACTATATTGGCACCCTAGCATACAATATAGTGAGTAACAACTTGAAACTCTATGTTAACTGTACCCCTTGTAGAAAACATTGTTAGCACCATACAGTAGGTTACTTTTTATAAACCTCCCAATGACAATAGAAAGTCATGGGGCAGAGGGTGTAACAAGACAGTTAAACAGCAAAGCAGATTACAGCTGAGGAAGGTAAAATAGTATTCCTTACAGACTTAAGTTAATGTCCATTTGCAATGCAATCCCACAGCAGACATGATGGAGGCGGACTAGAAGTAGGGTTGGATTGGTAGGAGCTGAAGGTGTCTACACTACAGGACTGCATGGCTGATCAATGGCTGACTCCACAGCTGACAGCCATAGTGTGACACCCTTTGCACTGCAGCCCTTAGCACTTGGGACCACAAATGTGGAGGTCCACTTGGGCAGGTGTCTTTTAGAAGGGAAGGGAAGGGAAGGAACTGGAACCCAACTGGCTGCAGCAAAGGGGGCATCGGTCTCAGGGTCCCAGCCAGTCAGAGCATTCTCTGTTCAGTTATAGCTTGCATCAGTGAGATGGGAGAGGGAGTCCCTACATCAGGATAAAGTTGCTACTTCCCCCCATGGCTTGTAGCAGCAAGCTAACTGAAAGAAAAAGTGCACAACTGTCTTTAAAACTGGCACCATTCTTGTTCTCTGGACCCAATTAGCTACAGCAATGGAGGGCATCAGTTTCAAGGTCCCAGCTGGTCAGTGTGTTCTCTGTTTGTCTGTAGCTTGTCATTAGTGAGGGGGAATAAGGTGTCCCTGCATTGGGATGATGCTGCCTCTTTCCCCCTGTGGCTTGTGGCAGAAAGTTAACTGAGAAAAAAGTGCAAGCCCGCACTTTAAATCTGCTGATAAGCAGTTCAAAACTGGTGCCTTTCTTTTTCCCTGTACCTGACTGGCTACAGCAATGGGGGGCGATCGGTCTTGGTATCCCAGCCAGTCAGGGCATTATCTGTTCATCTGTAGCTTGTTGTTGGTGGGGGGAGGGGGATCTCTGCATTGGGATAAAGCCATCTCTTTCAACCCATGTCTTGTGGCAGAAGGTTAACTGAGAAAAAAATGTGATGGTGAGAGCGAGATACTTTTGAGTAAAACAGTTTATATTGTTCTTTTTTTATTTTGTAACTTTTCATCATTTCTTTATCTTAAAAGCCACTTAAACACCAGTTGTACAAATCATGTATGACATGTGTGAGAGTGGCATGGAAATACTTTCACTTGCTATACTTGATCTTTTGACCTCATGGTAGATTCTGGAAAAAAAACATAGCATTCTCCTAGGTAAAATGATAGAAATCATAGCAAAAGTCACATTAAGTAATGGATCCATTGTGTGTTAAACAAATTACCCCTGTTTTGACAGATTTGTATATCAGAGCATCTACAATAATTAGAATGTTTTAAAAATTACAGTTTAGGCTGGCCCAGTGGCAGAAGGCAGGGCATTGTGTTTTCATTTGGGTGACTTGGGCTTGTATGCATGTTCCGGAATCCCACACTGACCTGAGGATCAAGTGCATTTCAGAACCGAGGCATAACACTATTGTATTTTCATTCAGAAACACTAAAAACTATGATGTTTTCATGGAAAATGCTAAAACTCATGACGTTGTCATGGAAATTGCCAGACATCGTGATGTGCTGTCTTTTCATCCAGAGCAAAGCACAGTTGAGAAATAGGTCACTGACAATAGTGATAAAACAGACATTACTGAAGTTTAAGATGTGGCTAGATTGAAACCTGGAATGGAATTCATTCACATTATTGCTGTTAGAGTAACAGGAAGGCAAAGTAAATGGAAAATATAGTCTTATTTCATGAACCTCTGACACTGCAGGAACGATTTTGAAAATCTACAATAAGCAAATATAATTTAGCTCATATTCCATATACGAACATACAAAGAAGCCAGCAGAAGAAGGCCCTTTGGTCTATCCAGTCTGCTCATATTGCAGGGTCCACAGTTCTGAGCTACTGACCCTAACCCCCCCAATCATCCCATCCTTTCCATCCTCCCTACCCATAATCCTTACCTTACCCCTATGCCTATCCCAAGCTCTCTTAAAGCTGCCCCCATCTTCAACAAGACCACCTCTCCCAGCAGCGCATTCCAAGTGTCCACCACTCTCTTCATGAAGAAGTGCTTTCTGACCTCCTTCTAAACCTCCCTCCCAGCTTAAGACTGTGCCCTCTCATGTTATGGTTGCCACTTAGCTTAAAAAGACCCTCCTTATCTGCATTATTTGTCCCTTTTAAGTACTTGAAGGTCTCAATCATGTCCCCTCTCACGCTCCTGTTATCCAGGAAGTACATGTTCAGTGCCCTGAACCTCTCCTCATATGCATTACCCTGCTGACCCACTATGATCTTTGTAGCCCACCTCTGGACCTTCTCAAGGTGTGGGTGCTCATAGTGAACTCCACACTCTAGATGTGGCCTCATTAATTACCTGTACAAGGGCAGTATAACCTCCTCTCTCCTACTACTGATCCCCCTAGCTATGCATCCCAGTATGTTGTTTGACCCTGCTGCTGCTTTCTTCTACTGTGTGGAGTGCTTCAGGTCACTAGTGATCATCACTCCCAGGTCTTTCTTCTCCTCTAATACAGATACCTTGACTCCATCCAAGTTGTACCCTGTCCTGGGAGTCTTGGCTCCAGTGTGCTTAACTTTGCATTTCTTGACATTGAAGCAAAGCTACCAGATCCAGGACCACCTCCCCAGCTTTTCCAGATCATCCTGTAGGTCCTGTATCGCATCAGCTGTGCCCACTCACCTGCAGAGCTTAGTGTCATCTACAAATAGACATGTTTTGCTCTTAATGCCACCTCCACTGTCATTGATGAAGACATTGAACACCGGCCCCAGCACCAAGTCCTGCGGGACCCCACTGGTGACCTCTGTGGTGCCAGCTTACTCCCCTACAACCACCCTCTGGGTTCTGTCCCTCAGCCAGTTTTCCACCCATCTGGTCAACTTCTTACAAACCCTGAGGTCCACCATCTTCCTGATCAACATTTTGAGGGCACAAAGTCAAAGGCTTTGCTGAAATCCTAACAGAGGATGTGTACCATTTGGTCCCTGTCTACTGTCTTAGTGACCCAGTCACTCATACACTGTGAATACTGCCCTTGCCATTGAATGACCTAGACTATTTAATTGTATGTATATACATATATTACCTATTACTGCTTACTGTAGACTATCTATGTTAGCCTGTTCTTTTGCGTCTCTCTACATAGCTCTACTCGTTGTTATGAACTCTGTTTGGACCTGTATCTTCATGGTACTCTCCCGGGTCGTACCTGAAAATAGGCATATAACTTGTCTAGTATACCTACCTGGTCAACAAAATCTAAATAAATAAAAGAAGTCAATCAGATTTGTTTGACATGATCCTCCCCCTATGAACCTGTGCTGCCTTGCATCCTGGAGACCATGCTCCTTTAGATATTTTACCAACCGTTCCTTATGTATGGCCTCCACAAGCTTGCACACAATTGAGGTCAGACTGGCTGTTCTGTAATTCCATGGGTCATCCTTGGCACTGCTTTTGTGGAAAGACATCACACGTGCAGTTTTCCAGTCCTGTGGTACCATGCAGGACTCCAGTGAACTATTAAATAGGCCTGCCAGTGGCCCTGCCAGCTTCTCAGCCAGTTCCCTTAGCACTCCTTGAATCACTCTGTCCAGGTCTGGTGATCTGTCCACCTTCAGTGCTAGCAACCCCTTCCTCACTCTCTCCTCCTATATCACTACATCTGAGTTCCCCCCTCCCCCCGCTCCTCTACTCATTCCTGAAGGCACTGGTTCATCCTTGTTCAAGGTGAAGATGGAAGAGAAGTATTCATTTAATATCTCTGCTTTTCATCTGTTACCATCCACCCACTCCTCCCCTTTCTTAAGTCTAACATTCCCATCCTTCTTGTCCCTTTTCCTGCTTACATAGTGAAAGAAGGCCTTCTCCCCCTTTTTAATTTCTTCAGCTATCTGTAGCTTCTTCTGTGCCTTAGCTGGCAGGACTTCTTTCCTTGCCTCACTAGCCAATCTTAGGTAATTTCCCTTATCAACAACTCTCTTGGTCTTCCTGAATTTCCTACAGGCTAACCACTTTTTCCTTACTGCCTGGGTGACCCCAGAACTGAATCAGCTGGGTGCTTTGGCCCTTGTGTTCTTCCCCAAGAGCCTAATGCCCTCCACTGTGGCAACCACTATTCCTTCCCTAATGATGAATTGCCTTTGATCCACCCCCATGTCTGCTCTGATGCCTACCAAGTGGCTCCTTAGCACTTCATCTATCTTCCTGAAGTCCACCATCCTAAAATCCAAGTTTTTGGTATTAGTCAAGATGCTTTCCCTGCCCATATCCAACTGGAACCACACTGTGCAATAGTCACTACCACCAGGGACTCCCTGACCAGTATTTCCTGTAATGCACCCCATTTGTGAGCACCAGATCAAGAATTTCCTCTACTGTTGTTGATTCTGTGACACCCTGATTCAGGAACCCACTTTGCAGTCCTTCAAGGATCACCTTACTCCTAACACATGTTGTGGATGCTACGCTCCAGTCCACATTCAGCAGGTTGAAGTCCCCACACTATTACCACCTCTCCTTTCCCTACATCTTCGAAGATATACTTACCTTCCTCTTATACTTCATTTCTCATTTAAGAAAACATGACCCCAATCATTTGGTCATTATCTGCTATGGCTGCTTGTGTACACATGACAACAGAGGCCTCTTCTGTGACATCACAACTGATTGCTGTAGCAATGCTTATGATGGCTGAACAAAACCATAAAACCCATGTTTGGAATTAATAGAAAAAAAACATAAACAGTTGCACTGCCATCAGGCCCTTAAAAATAATTTAGAAATCACTTGGTACTCCAGCTCTATTTTTGATAGTTTCCCTATTTCGGTTAGATAAAAAAAAGTTGTATCAATGTTTTGATACACCAAATAGCTTCTAAATGCTAAAAATCTCAAAATATAGATATGATTTGCTTTATAAGAATGAGGCTAAGTAGCATACAACAGACAATATGTATTATTTCTCTTTCTGGCAGCTATCCCCACCCAGGATGGAGCCTCCCTTCTGCAAGCCTCATGTCTTGACCAAGCACAGACTGCAAACCACAGGCCAGGCTCTCACTTCATGGCAGTGACTAAATTAAAGGTCAGGTCTCAGAATGAAGAAGTGTATTTATCCACCCCCTATGTAATGATTCATTGTGTTCCTTGGCTCCTCCCATTGGCAATTGCCTAAGCCACAGTTTACCTCAGTCTGGGAGGGCCAATGTCTGTTTGGATGAGGTCTGTGCCTCACCACACTTTGGCCACAAGACCCACAAACCACTTTCCCTTTTAGAGTATGAGTGTATCCCCCACAGTGTGACTCAGTGGTGAAAGACCTGGAATTTGGAAAAAGCTCAAGTATCACCCGTGGAAGGGCAATGCAGGAATGCATACAAATAAGCAAAACTCAAGTGCTGTATCAACATTTGTTTAAAGGACATTCACTTGAAAAATAATCAAAACGGTGGGGGCTCAGTTAAAAGAATAGCACATGTTCACTGAAGCACTTTACCTAATTACTGTTTTGCACCCATTGCTGCTATTTTGAATTGAACATACGAATATGAACTCAATATGAATGCTATATGAATATGCTTTTAGCAGATTGTAATCGTATCTGATAAAGTTTGATTGTGTAATGTAATTGTTATCTGTTCATATCTGATGTAACTGTACTTGTGCCATTTCTTTGTCCTCCTTCCCCTCTTACTCCCCAGGATGCATCAAGAAATGAATGGCTACACAGCTCAGTATGCTTTTCCTGGTGAAACTTTTGAAATAAACAAATAAATAACCAAACGTTAAGAAATTTAAACTAGTTTAAACAATTAGGATCTTCCTTTTGAAAACTAAATTTTTAACATTGTCTTTAGACAATATTTAAACAACCCCTGACATCTCAGGAGAAAACTGGGAAGAATGATTTTTAGACACAGAAACATAGAACATTGGCAATGATGCCAGAAAAAGAAAGTGGTCTATCTGGCCTGAATGAGTTCCCTATAAGCCCTGGAACTTGTTGTTCCTCCAGGATACTAACCCTCACTGTCCTCCCCCCATTTTCTTCCTTATTTCTGTTGCTTTGAGTAACCACTATACCTTTCATTCTATCCTAGCCCTGCTTGAATCCTCTGTTTTTGCACCCACCACCTTGACTGACTGACTATTCCATGGTTCCACCAACCTTTCTGTAAAGTAATACTTCCTCACATCCCTCCTCAAGCACCCTACTGTTATTTTCCACATATGTCCACAAGATCATGAGTTGGTGTTCAAGCTAAATAGTTCCCCTCTGGTCACTTTGCTAATTTCTTTAAGGAAATTGAAGGTCTCAATCATATCTTGCACATTTCTCTTCTGGTCTGCAGTCTGTATATGTTCAGTGCCTTGAGGCACTTTTCTTACAGTCTTCCCTGTAGTCCCTAAATCATTTTTGTTACTCTACACTGCACTGTTTACCTCCTATTCTTATCCTTTCTTAGGTGAGGACTCCAGAACTTGGTGCAGTTCTCCAAGTGAGATCTCACCAGGGATCTATAGAAGGGAAGTATTATCTTGTTTCTTCTGCTATCAATACCCCTCCCAATACATCCCAGCATCCTATTAGCTTTGCTATTCAATTCAATTTTTCAATTCAGTTTTATTTATAAAAAAAGTGCTTTTCCCAAAGACCAAAGTGCTTTTAAATATCTAATAAACAAACTTAAAATGCTCAGATCTAAAAACATATTAAATTACATATCATCAGACTAAAACTTATCAAAACTCTGGGAAATCAAGTTTAAATAAATGAGTCTTTAATTCAGATTTAAAACTCTCCATGGTCAGGCACTCTCTTACCCAATGAGGTAGAGAGTTCCACAAGGTTGGGGCCACAAATGCAAATGCCTGAGCACCCGATGTCTTCAAACAAACCCTGGGAACCTAAAGCAATCCTTCATCACTGGAGTGGAGTTGGTCGAGAAGGTGGTAGGGGTGAAGAAGATCTTGCAGATAACATGGACCCTGTTCATGTAAAGCTTTATAGGTCAGTAAATTGACCTTGAAGGTGATCCACCACTGAACAGACAGCCAGTGCAGGTCATGGAGCATAGGTGTGACATGACAAGATCTACAGTGACGTCCCCCAGGATTAAACGCTATTCTGCAGCATTTTGCAGCACTCTGCAGAATGTTGCAGAAGACCTACTGAAAAAAGCAATATAATTTCAATGGTAATTAGTCCCCTTTGTCATTCAGGAAAATGTGACACTGCCAGGATGAAGTGAATGCCACAGTTTCTTGCATAACAAAGGGGACTAATTGCCATTGAAATTACATTGCTTTATTCAGATCTGCTGCAGCATACTGCAGAGTGCGTTAAAACTGCATTTCATCCTGGGGGACGCCACTGTAGGTAAACCAGTCAACAGCCTGGCAGCCGCATCCTGCACCAGCTGCAGGTGGCAGATATTACCCCCCTGGTAGCCCTAGGTACAGGGCATTGAAGTAGTCAAGTTGAGAGGTCACAAAGGCATGGACTAATGTAGGAAGGTCCTCAGGCGGGACAAGGTGTTTAATCCAGGTGGTGTTCCTCAGATGGTAAAATGAGGTCTTGATGACAGATGATACCTAAGAGTTAAGTGTCAGCCCATCATCAAAAATAATGCCCAGATTTTGCAGCCTGTCAGAGGTCATCAACTGGCTGCCACCAAGCCAAAGCCCAGAAGGCTGATCAGCAGAGAATTCCTCTACCTGATGACCAGGGTCCACAACCAACACTTCAGTCTTGTCAGGGTTTAACCTCAACCATCTGGCACACATTCAGCATTGGATCTTGGAGAGGCAGTTGTTAAAAGTTGAGACAGCTCCACCCTGTTTGGGCACAAAGGATTGTTCAGCTGAGTATCATCTGCATAGCAGTGAAAACTCAGACCATACCACCTTATAATGCCTCCCAACTGCAGTATATACACAGTGATCAACATGGGTGACAAAACAGAGCCCTGCAGAACCCCACAGGGCAGAGGGAATGGAGCCAAGGAACAAATCCCTGACACCACTCTCTAAGTCCTGCCCATGAGGAAAGAATGGATACACCTGAGGACTGTTCACGACAGTCCACAGATCAGCCAGAGATGATCTAGTAGCACTCCATGGTTCACAGTGTCAAATGCTGCAGAGAGATCAAGGAGAACCAAGACAGAATGGCTCTTCTGATCTCTCACTATCAGGAGATCATTAAGTACCTGAATCAGTACAATCTTAGTACAATGCCTCTTCCTAAATCCAGACTGGAGAAGATCATAGACATCATGGATAGTAAGATGATCCTCCAGTTGCAGTGCGACCACCTTCTCAATAACCTTACCCACAAAGGGAAGGTTAGAGACAGGTCTGTAGTTGGCAAGACAGTCAGGGTCAAGAGAAGATTTCTTAAGGAGAGGTGTTACCACCATCTCCTTCAGGGTGTCCAGAAACACACCTGTCTCTAATGAACACCAGACTATCTTGGCCAGAATCAGATTGATAATCTCAACACGCCCCACAAGGAGTCGAGTTTGGCCAATGTCCAGACTACAGTAGGTTGGACTCATACCCTGGGTGATCTTCATGATGTCCATGATCGCCAACCGATCAAAGTTAGACCAGAAAAACTGAGTGCTTGTAACTTCCCACCGACCACTACTAAGCCCATTGGAATGTGCTGCACAGATCTCAGACCTGATGCTATCAACCTTATCTGCGAAGAATCAAGCAAACTCATCACACTTATTCTGTGAATAGACTCCCCTAGACTGCAGACAGGCTGGATTGCACAGTCTGTTGACAGTTTGGAAGGGCTGAGCCAGTCGATTCCATGCAGTGGAAATCACCCTGGACAGGATCTCTGCCTTCTTATAGGAGACAGCCGATTGATAGTCCATGTAGTGGGCCATCAATCTAAGTCTGTCAGCCTCAAGTCCAGATTTCTGCCAGCACCATTCCAACCTTCACCCCACTCACATCAACTCCCTCAAGGACCCATCGAACCAAGTGGACCAAGGGTGAAGAGTGAGGGGGCAAACATAAACAGAAGGTATGGAATCCAGGGTCATGGTCAGTGCCTTATTATAGGCCAGTAACAGATCACCCATTTCCAAGCTTGCACTTGGTATGCCTAATAGATCCAGCACCGCCGCATAACCATCTGGGGTCAACCCCCTTAAGGGGTGGTACCAGGCCATCTCCATAGGGGCAGGTCTATAGAGGGAAGCCAGGAAACTGACCTTATAGTGTGGTGATCAGACCATCCATCCGGCTCCACCACCAAGTTGGAGAGCTCAATCACCAGTAGGAAAACCAAATCCAATGAGTGACCATGACTGTGGGTTGTAGAGGTAATTCCCTGTATAAAGCCCAACAAAATCATTAGTTGGAGGAAGTCCTGACCAAATTGTGAAAATTCATCATTGACCCAGGCATTGAAGTCCCCCAGAACCACCAATCTGGGGGACTCCAACACCATGTCAATGACGAAGTCTGCGACTTCCTGCAGAAATTGCATCGTGCCCCATGTGGATGGTAGACAAAAAGAATCCTGCAGCCTACACCTACACCCAGGATACATTTGAAGGATTTGGTCTCCTCCACTGGCACATCTACGAGGCCCAGTATCAATCTAAAACAAATGGCTACACCCCCACCCCTACGATCCACCCTCAGGAGGTGTATCACCAAGAACCAGCTGGAACTGCCGACTTCAAAATCGGACCAGCATTATCATCCAGCCAAGTCTCGGTGATCCAAGCCAGGTTAGTTGTCCTAACAAGATCAGCAATCACTGCTCTCTTGTTTTTAATAGACCTGTCATTGTATAACACCACACGAGTAGGATGGGATAACGGGTAGGCGGCGCTATCTGCCCACCCAAAGTGGAGCCCTTGGGTATGTGAACCAGGCAGCGGGGACCCCTCTCCTGTACCCATTGTGCTCTGGGGAATCTTCTGGTTCCCACAACCCCAATTCACTCACTCCACTCCAAACTTCCCCCAGGTCTGGGGCTCCTCCACCTCCGACCAACTACCCCAAGGCACGACACTGCCTATAAACCTCAGCAGACAGCAGGGGACACTTAAAAGGGCAGATGTTCCAGAGCCTGGATGGTGAGTAGCACCTGACTGCATGAGACTTCTGCCAACACATAGCTAGTTAGCCCCACAAGCAGCAGTCAATCACAACAATTTAGGCACAAACAATGTACTAAATAAAATAAACAAGTTCCTCACAATCCCCTAAAGCAAAATCCATTCACATTACACAAAGTATTTAACACACATAAAACAGAGTTCAAAATGTTGATGCTAGATCAGCAATAGCAGCAGTTCACCTTTCAATAAAGTTCACTGTCCCTCGGTCAAGGGCAAAGCACCCTGGAGCTTTAAAAACTGAATTTAGGCAGAGATGGAGCTCTCACCCCCACCTTCTGCCTACTAATAAAAGATACCAAAAACTGCAGTACTCCCACTACCACAGATAAAATTATTATAAATGGTTTAAGTGAAGTCACTGAGGCTCTCTCACAGCCTCCCAGTTCAGATATATTTGAGCCTAGGTCCTGCCCAATCCACAACACATCAGGAAAGAAAACCAACTGTGTCTTCCAACAGCACTAAATCAAATGAAGGGTACCATTCCACTTTGGTCACTGGCCACAAATACACTGCGCTCAGGTCAGACAGCTCAGGTCAAACAGCCTCCCAGAATTAGGGCACCCCCAAGAAGCATCTGTCCACCAACACATTGTCTGGGGTGACCCCCTAGCAATCAGGACCATGCCAACCTCTGGCATGCATCCCCCCGATACTTCTCCATGGGGCAATCCAACCCAAGCAGCCACCCCAGTACAGTAACTGCAGCAACAGTCTCAACAAAGATCTCACGAAGAACCTTCTGGCCAAATGGTCCACCGATGCACCAACCCAGGATGCAGGCACACCAACCAAAGTAAATCCCTAGACTAGGGACCCTGGAGAGTGATTGTCCTCTAATAAATGCACTCAGGAAACCTCCAAGGTGTGTAGAGCTGCTACACCCTCTAGCATGCATCCCCGGCCAACCTCCTCATGAGAAAGCCCAAACAGGCAGTCACCCCCAGGTGAGCAATGGGACCCCACGAGATGTCCACACCAGCTCTGCAGATTTTACTCAAAATTGATGTCTTCCATAGCAGAACAGACTCATGACCTTCTGACCCACTCACTCCTCAGGCAATCACTGAAGTCCTCAATTCAAAGCTGGCAGAACCCCTCTAACAGCACCAAAACACCAGAGGTGGTCGAGTTCTCACAAAAGACTATGTCCAGTGGGCAGGTCAACATCCAAGTAGTCACCAGCTGGACAGGGTGACTACTATAGGTCATGTTGTACTGACTTGATTGCTTAAGTAAGCTTCTAATGATAACTCACAGATCCTAACCCTCAGCCATAGTGCTAAGTGTGTCTCCTGACATCCAGTGCTCTGTCTTGAAGTTCTTGTTTTCCAGATGCATTATCTTGAACTTTTTGGCACTGATTTTCAACTGCCAAATCCTTCATCACCCATTTTGCTTTTGTAAGTCTCTCTGCATTTCCCTTACTCTCACATCACTATCCACCCTCCCACATAGCTTCATGTCATCCACAAAGAGACACAGCCTGCCCCGCATTCCCAGTCCATTGATACTAAATAACATGTTGAAAAGGGCCAGACCATGGACCGATGCCTGTGGAACCCCGCTTGTAACCTTTCTGCATTCTGATTTAACCCATTGACCACAACCCTATGCTTCCTCCCCTTTAGCCACTTACCCACCCAGTTGAGTTTTGCAGCACCAGGTCTTCCATCTTCTTCAGCAGTCATTTGTGAGGTACCAAGTCAAAAGCCTTGATAAAGTCGAAGTACAGCAAATTCGCTTCTATCTAATTCCTTCATCATCCAGTCAAGGAAAACTATCAGGTTATTCTGACAAGACCATTCTTCCACAATCGGTTCTGTTTACTATCCTAGAGCCAGTTTCTCTCCAGGTAGTCTATGAGGTCCTCTTTCACCAGTGACTCCATCAGCTTCCCTACGATAGAGGTTAGGCTGACAGGTCTGTAGTTCTATGGTTGCTCCTGGTCCCCCATCCTATTATGAAGAGGAGCTATGTCCACTGTCCTCCAGTTCTTTGGAACTTCCCCATTCTAACTGAGTTGTTGAATAAACCCACTAGAGGTTTAGCCACTTCCACTGCTAATTCCTTGAGTATCCGCAGATGCAACCCATCTGGTCTTGGGACCTTATCTTTCTTTAGGGTGCCAGCTCTTTCAAGACCCTTTCACTAGTAAATAGTGTCTGTTTCATCTCAGGGACTCCCTTATGGACCACTTAGATACCACTCACTGGGAAGGACCCGCCATTCTCCCTAGTGAAAACTAAGCAAAAGAATCCTCCTCTATCACGTTACACCTCTCAGCTAGCCTTACTGTTCCTCCCCCTTTTTTATTTTTTCTCTAATATATCTGACAAACTGTTTTTTTCTGTTCTTGACCCCCTCTGCAATATGCAGATCTGTGTCTGCTTTTGCCTCCCTAAAGGCCTTCTTTGCCTCCATATTTTTCTACACATAATCTTCCCATTCTATCTCCTGCTGCTTTTCTTTGTATTTATAGAAGACCTTCTTCTTGGCATTCACCACTTCACCAATCCTTGCTGAGAATCATAATGGTCTCATAAACCTGTTTTTTTTCTTATGCATATCTTTGATGCCTCAAGAATGCCCCCCCCTAATTGTTCCTCATCTCTCTTCCACCCCACCTATGTTATCCACCTCAGCTAGCTTTTCCTTGACCATCTCCCTAAGCCTATCAAAGTCTGCCTTCTAAAATCAAAGACTTTAGCTCTCTGTTGTGGTTTTCTAGACCCGAGGTTCAGTTCAAACCAAAGAGATTTATGGTTGCTGTTTCCCAGCAGCTCCCCCACCGCCACAGCTCCCAGCACCTCTGAGTTAGTGAGTACCACATAACGGATTACAGACTGCCTGGTGGGTTCCTTAACTAGCTGTACCAGTAGACAATCTTTGAAGACATCCAACAAGGCCTGACTTCTGGTACTCTCAGCCACTGGAACATCTACCCCTCTAGTCAATGAGTCCATGACCATTAGGACTTTCCTGACAGCCTTGCTCCCTTTGTGTACCATCACCTTGTCTTACCCAGAGTCCCCCACCCACAGAGTCATGTGCCTGAACCTCCTCAGGAGTGCAAAGTGATTCACCATCTGGATGGTACTGGGCTGGACAACCTCCTTATGGCTACCCCCTCCTCCTCCTCCTCTCTTACTCCCCACTATGCTCCATCTCCCTTAACCAGTGGCAACCTGGGCAAGTGAGGGTGTGGGGGGTGAGCCACTGCTCATTTTAGCTTATCTTTCACACAGTGTCTGTATTTAGCTTCTCTATTTCTTTTTTACTTCTCATACTGAGGTTCATACTGAGGAGTATCAGGAGTGAAAGGTGGAGTGCCCATGAAGCTCCTATCCCATTCCCCTTAATTGACCTCTACTTTATTTCTATAACAGCCATTTTTCCAACTTATGCTTAAAGGAAATTGTATTTTGACTAAGAATTATGTCCAAAGGAAGTGAGTTCCATGGCTTGATCACTCTATAGGCTAACAAAGATTTTCTTTTGATGGTGTTGTATGTCCTGCAATGTAACTGCAGTAGATGGCCTCAAGTATCAAAAATATTCTGCTTATATTCGAAGTTCATTTCAGTGAACAAGTATGGGTCATTAAGTATGTCCCATACTAATAATGAATCTCCTCTAAATCTCCTTGTTTCAATGAACATAAGATTCAGTTTTAATAATCTACTGCTGTAATCAAGATTTTCAAAGCCATGAACTTGTTTTTTAAATTTCCTTTGTAGTTTTTCTATCTGATTGATATCACTCCTTTTATTTGGTAACCAAAATTGTGAGCAGTAATCTAAGTGGTTGCAGACATATGATCTATAAAGACACATTAATACCTCCAGGTCTCTAGATTTGATGTTCTTTATGGTCCATAATATCCTGTTAAACTTATTGATTGATTCATTAGTTTATTTTGTGAAGCTCAAATTGTTTGTAATATAAACCCCCAGATCTTTTTCTGCCATTGTTTCAGTCATCTGTTTAACACATAAAAAGTAATCGACCTACATATTGTTACATCCTAGATGCATCACTTTGAACTTCTCCAAGCCTCATTGTCTAGACCAGTATGTAATAATATTCACATCTTCCTGAAGTCTAATACAGTCTGTGGTGGTCTTACAAATCTCATCTAGTCTGGTATCATCGGCATACTTTTCCGACCAGCTGCTACCTTTTGTAGGGTCAGCTAATAAAAACATAAAAAGTGATGGGTCTCAGAACCAAGCCCTGAGGAATCCAGCGGTCACCTCCCCATTATCTGAAAGACAATAATTAATAACCACATGCTGGATTATTTTAGATAATCAGTTAAATCCATTTTGCCAGACATTGATTAGTTCCATAAAGCAAAAGCTCTTTTATTATACTGTATCGCTCACCATGTGGGACTACATTGAAAACTTTACTGAAATCTAGAAAGAATACTGTATATCACACAGATTTGTATTGCCTATCTGATGGCTAATATTTTCATAAAAGTTTAACAGATTTGTCAAGCAAGATCTGCCACTAACAACCAAATGTTGTTCAGGGTCCAAGTTTCCCAAGGAAGAATTGAGTCTGTTTTTAATAATACCCTCAAGAAATTTGCAGATAATTAAGGTCAAACAAAGAGGGTTGCCCCTGTAAAAGGATAGACCCCATTGTCCCAAGGCCTCGGCAAATAAGTGTGGGAAACTAAGAAATTGGGGGGAGAGACAGAGGAAGGGGGGAAAGGACATAGGAGTACCATCAGGGTCAGATGGGAGGGCCTGATAAGGTCACAAAGGGGCAGAGAAAGGGGAGTGGTGGGAACAGTGAGGTGGCAATAGAAGAGTGGCCCAGGGACACAAGGGGAGGGGCAACAGGGGCCCCCTCATAGGGGGCTGCACAGCCTGGAAGAGCTCACAAATTTTCTCTTAGGAATTTTCCTGGAAGCACATCAGATTGGCAAGAAATTTTAGCTATTGGGCATTTGTACATAGTATTCTGAGTTTTTAAAAGGAGACACCAGTAAAAGTAAAATTTATTGTAGAATTGAGTGGAATTGGGGGAATTGGCAAGTCAGTAAAAGAAAAATGCTGGAAGCAAGGTAAGGCCCTGATTTAATTTAACCAGGATAGGCAATGCAGGAGCAAGCAGCTCGTTTAATAAAAAAAATAAATAAATAAAACGTTTAATTTCGGCCGGATAAGGCTGCCTAGAATAGGCAAAGGAGGAGCAAGCAGCAGGCTAAGGTATAGTTTCAAACAGCTGTGTAAATGCAGCAGTTAGGATTGCTGAGAATTGCAATGCAAGAGAACACTAGAACTTGCAGTGTGACTATGCTAGCAACCGTAGGAAGGGAGTTGAACAAAGGGATGGAAACTGAGGCCATTTAAATGAAAGAGGAACAATAGTAGCAGAGGGGGAGCAGATAAGGGAATAAGGAATCAGTCCTGGGAGGGTGTAAGGGAAGAAGGCACTCTGCTGTGAAGAGAAGTTGGCTTTGAGCAGCCAGGTAGTGACATGGGTTTTTGTTGCAGATTGGGCTGCAAGGGGAGCGCTCAAAGTGAGTAGGTCTCCGGCATGGGGACTGTTATGAGGCGAGCAGTGCTGCAGAGCATGGAGCAATGGGGATCAGTCAGGGCAGAAATTTCCTGAGGTGGCTGAAGCAGGGTGAGTGAACAAGAGCAGAAATGCAGCAAAAGGAGTGAGCCGAGGACGCTCGGGGAGGGGGTACGTGAAAAACGAGGCAGCGAATGTGCAGGCCAGTGACTTCCCACAGGGAAGGACGGTTGTTGGGGGGCCTTTAGCTTGGGGAAGAGAGAGTGAGAATGGAGGTACACAGCCGCGAGTGGCAGAGGCCTGCACTGACCACGTGGGATGGCATCTGACATCATCACCACATGGGCCTGGGCCTGAAGGAGGATTAAGCACGGATGGATCAAGGCAGCCTATGTAAGGCTATAATGAGAAGGAACAAGGGTAACAGAAGCGTGTTTATTAGTAGAATTGAGCTCTTTTAGGGAAGATGGTAGCAATATCGAGGACGATGGAATCACGCTACCAGGAGTGGATGAAGCCAGGGCCTACTGCGTGGGATGGCATCTGACGTCATCACCATGCAGTACAGGGCCCAGGGAAGAAAGAAGGCTAATGAATGAGGGGTTTGTGGTGGTAAAGGTGAAATGAGCAAAAAGGAGTGCTGTCTCTCTGCAGTCTTTTCTGTTTCTCTAATATTTCTCTGAGCATTTTGGATATCCATGTCCTGTATTATAAAGTTGTTGTAGTTTTGGGTACAGTTTGGCTGCCATTGCACATTTACAATCACTAAACCACCAATCTCTCATTGATTGCAAGAGACTTTGGGATACATTGAGTATGAAAATCAGTATATAAATACAATACTTCATCGTCTTTTGTATATATGCTGTACCATGGATGCCTCTTTTAGTTGGTAACCGTAAGGCCTACCTCACAAGAGGGCACAGTAGAGGAGGTGAATCAGTGGGAGCCGGCTAGCAGCCATTGGGAGAAAGAGGGAGCGAGGGGTGGAAGCCCAGCACACCGCGGGCATGCATCAGGGGGCATTGTCAGCAAGGCAGTGGGCAGTGAGAGTTAGAGGGCAGTCAAGGAAGGACCAAGCAGGGAAATGGACACCATAGCCAGGAAGGGACAGCAAGCTGGATGGGGTTCAGGGGGCCCAAGGGAGGGAAAGGAAGGCACCAGGCCTGGATGAGTGGCACAAGCTAATGGGCATCAACTTCTTTTTGTTTTAATAGGTAACACTGAGGCAGTAGAATGGCATCGAAGAGAGTCAAGCCCAACAAAGAGGAATGCTACAGGGCGGTGATGGACCTGGTGGAAAAGGCAAATTGGCTGCTGGAGATAGCGGAGCCCGACGGGGAGGGAAAGAGGCACAAAACAGAAGGGGAGACAGGGGAAGGAGCAGGAGAGAAGTAAACGGGTGCCTAGAAGGCAAGGGGTGCCAGGGCCTAGGAAGGCGGTGCTGGCTCCAGCCCCATGGGGTCAACCTCCCTGTGACCCAATCCCCGAGCCGTACCCAGAATCAGAGCCGGTGCTGGAACCCCCCCACACCCGTGGCACCACCGTCCTTGCCAGAGCTGAAGTGGCCTACACAGGTTATAATGAACACACCGGGTCCATCTGGAGGGCCCCAGCTGGGGACCAACATGCCAGGCACAAGAGGTAATCAGGTGGTGACAATGGGAAGTAGTGTGAAAGAATATGTGGAGCAAATGTTAAAGAATATGGGAGAGAATGGAGTGGAGCAATTGGAGAAGGTGATAAGAGAGATTAAGGGCACAGATGTGACTGTAGGTACAGGGGATCCGGCCTTGGCCCCGTTGGCGGGACGGGAGTTAGGGGCCCCAGGGGTCCAGTTGGTGGACCATGTCCCCACAGCAGTGAAAGAAAAGATCTGGAAGGGAGAGTACGTGGACATATTCATCCTTGTGAATGTCGATGCCATGGATAAGTATGAAGAGAAGAATAGCTTTGAAAAGAAGGATATGGCAGCAGCAGTGGTTTTATTAGGGAAGGAGAAGAGGATAAAGCAGGAAAGGGTAAAACCTGGGACAATTGGTCAATGGGGTTTATTTATTTTGTGGCCATAGTCATAGAAAAACGGCCAGAGCTAGCAACCCCACTGCTCACCTATTCACTCATCATTAAAAACGCATGTAAGAAGGGGGAAACAACTGGTTGAAGTATGAGGAAAAGTTTAGGAAGAGGATGGCACACTTCAGGGATGTAAAATGGGATGCCAGGCAGAGATTTATGGTTGGAAATATACACCGGGCCAACAGAGAAAGAGACAGAGGGGGACAGATGGGGAGAGGCAGGGGAAAAAGCTTGCTGGGGATACAACAGGGCTTTTTGCTCGTGGCCCAACTGCTGATTCTGGCACATCTGTTCCAAGTGCAGGGGCCATCACCCAGCATCCAAGTGCAGGTACAGTTGGGAAAAAGGGATGGGCAACCAGGAGACTTCATATTAGCAGCCCTTTTGGGCCAATCCTGGTTACTTCAGGGGAGAGCAATGGGGGAGGGGCAACAAAGGGAGGGCAGGGAGAGGTGGGAGAGGGCATGGTTATCAAACCTAGCACCAGGACAACTGAGGGAGCAGTAAGAGGAGTGTTTCAGCTGGCCAGGACACCCATAAGATTAGAGGCAATGGACAGATGGTTGAGGGACTACCTGGATAGGGAGGCAGCAAGGAAATTATGGGCAGGTTTCCATTCAGGTTTTAGTTTACAGTACCAAGGAAAGTGCGAGGCAACAGAGGCAAAGAACCTTAAATCGACATGGGGGAAGGAGGTCTCATTGACACAAAAAATCCAAAGGAGGTGGCAGCGGAGAGGGTAGAAGAGCCGTTTGCATCCACTCCGTTGCCAAACCTAAGGATTTCTCCATTGGGCTTGGTGCCCAAGAAACAGGCGGGTGAGTACCTAGTGATACATCACCTATCTTACCCTGAGGGGAAGTCAGTAAATGATGCGAGAGGAGAAGAGGACAGTAGGGTTACATACGCCACCTTGGAGGACGCGGTGTGACTCATCAGGGCTAAGATGAATGCATGGTTGGCAAAGATGATCATAGAGTTTGCTTTCCGGTTGCTGCCAGTTAGGCCAGCAAACTGGGACCTGCTGGGATTTCAGGTTGAGGGGCAATACTATTTCGATAAGGCCATGCTGATAGGATGTTCCATAGCATGCGCCACTTTTGAAATGTTCAGCACGCGGTTACAGTGGACATTTCAGAAGCAGTATGGGTACCAGGCAGTGGTTCATTACTTGGATGATTTTTTGTTTATAGGGGAAGGGAGAAAAAGAGACCGGTGCCATGTTGCAGGATTTCAAAGCAATGTGCCAAGAGCTGGGGTCCCCCTAGCAGAGGAAAAAATGTAAGGGACTAGTCGAACAATAGAGTTCCTAGGGTTGGAGCTGGACACTGCACAGGAACTGTACCGGTTACCGAGGAATAAGGTGGAGAGATTAAGGGAGTTATTGAAGGGGATGGGGGGATCACAGGAGGGTGCAACTACAGCAGGCACAGCAGGTGTTGGGGCACTTAAATTTCGCTTGTAGTGCCACAGTGCCAGGATGCACATTTACATGGCATCTGGCATGGGCAACATGGGGTGCAACACAGCCCCACCATTGGGTGGACCTGAATAAGGCTACCAAGGAGGATATGGTGATATGGGAACAGTTCCTGCAGGAGTACAATGAGCAGACTTTTTGGCAGGATGACTGGTTGTATAATACCGATCTGCAGCTTTATACAGATGCAGTGGGGGGGAATGGGGGGGTTATTTCAAGGGAAAATGGTTTGTGGCAGCCTGGCTGGGTGAGTGGGTAAGGGAAGGGGTGACGAAAGACATCACCTTCCTGGAACTCTTTTCCATATGGGTGGTGATGCTGTTATGGGGTAGTCAGATAAGGAACAAAAATATGACCTTTTGGAGTGATAATGAGACAGTGGTGAAGGTAATGAATAAGAAAAGGACAAAGATGTAGAGGGTCATGAAGGTGCTAAGCAAGATGGTATGTTTGGGCCTGACCTTGAATGTGTCATTCAGGGCCAAGCATATTGATGGTGTGGTCAATGTGATCGCTGACTGCCTCTCCCGATTGCAGATTGACAAATTCTGGACCATCGCACCAGGCGCAGACATCAGGGGGACCACCATCCTGACGTATGTATGGATGATTGGATTGGGAGAGCTGAAGCACTGTTCCACAACTCCTGAGCCTCTAGGACCCATAGAGCTTATGAGACCTCTTGGACGGCATTTCAAAAATTCCAGGAACAATATGGCGGACAGGTAAGTGGGGTAGTAACAAGAGAACAGGTAGGCTGAGTCATTGTAGCAGGCTGCCAGCAGCACATGGTGCATGCGACCATGGGGGTGCACCTGGCAGCTATAGGACAGATCTAGGTTGAGGGGATGGGAGGACTCAACAAAAAGCAACCTGATCTGCAGGATGATGTAAGGGTGGATGCGGGGACTGGATAGGAGGAATGATATCAGAAAGCCGATAACAGAGAAGTTGATGGGGCAATTGATGGACATATTACCCCACATCTGCAGCACTAGTGGTGAACCAGTACTATTTAAAGCCTTGTACACCATCATGTATGGTGGGGCTTTCAGAGTGAGTGAAGTGGTCGGGCATGACAAGAAGCTGGGGGGGGTGGGTTGCAATGGGAAAATATAGAATGGGCTGGGGAGGCAATAGCCATTTTATTAAGGAGATCAAAGACAGACCAGCAGGGACAAGACAGGAGGGTGTGGCTAAAGAAGCATCCTAATGCAAGCATTTGCCATGTAGGGGCTCTGCATGTGTATACGGCAGAGCGCACTAAGATGGTGGGCATGGCGCTGTTCATGCACGGGGACAGCAAGCCAGTGTTGGGGTATCAGGTGACAGCAGTGCTGCACAAAGGTCTCAGGTTTTTGGGAGAAACAGGGGGGATACTCCTCCCACTCATTTCAGATTGGCGCAGCATCCACAATGGCAGCTCAAGGCAGCAGGCTAGGAGAGATCATGGAAAGAGGCAGATGGACATTGGATTGTTATAAAAAATATATAAGGAAATTACCACAATAACGATGTTTCTTTATCTCCCTGATCATGTACAAGGACATGGGGAAGAGGGGGAGGGAAGGTGGCAAGGAAGAAATGAAAGACCAATCAATTTCACTTTTGCTTAAACTGGGAGGTACCAGAGGCTTGAGGCATGGATCTGCTGGCACTCATTTATATACATGGCGGAGAAATGGGCAGCCATGAGACAAGGGGGAAAGCAGTTATTTCTGGACAGTGACACCATTCAGCTGGTTTGAAAAGCTCGGAGGGGAATAAAATGGGCACAACTGTTTCCAGAGCTCAGAGGGCTCAGGAAGGAGCATAAGCAGCCTGACTTAATAGTGATACACCTGGGAGGCAATGACCTTGGTACAAGGCCCTGGCTGAACATATTTTACCAAATAAAACATGATGCAGAAAAGATAAAAGAGTGGTTGCCAGAATTCACATTAGCCTGGTCTGAGATTATGCCCAGAAGAGTGTAGAAGCAGGCGGAAAGCCACAAGGGTATGGACAGGGCCCAGAAGAGCATGAACATGTGTGTGGGCAGATCAATTGAGGGCACAGGGGGAATGTTCATAAGACATGGTATCTTAGAATGGGTGGATGAATTTTATAGAGGGGGATGGGATACACCTGTCCAGTTTAGGGTTGGCATTATTTAACACAGATAGGGAATGCCATCAAGGTTTGGATGTGACAGTGAGGCGAAGAGAGATAGAATAAAGGTGGAGATCCGGTAGAAGGTAGAGGGGGGTTTGGGATTAAGGGGGGCAGAATGGGGGAAAGTCCACCGTCCATCACAAACTTGAGGTGGACTAGTGGGAAAAAGGGGAGAAGGACAGGAAAGAAAGGGAGGAAAAAGGGAAACAATCAAAGGACACAGCATTGAGAAGCAAGAGGCAGGGGTATGGTGTGTATGCTCGTACCCCTTGACAGCAGAAGAAGAAGAGGCAGAGCCCCCCCCAGGATGTACATCTGGGGGGCAGAAGAGTTAAAGATGGAAATGATAGAATGTATCAGTTGAAAAGAAATGAATGTATATACTGTATATCATAGAATGGGAAGAGTGAGAGATTGGAAAGTGGAAAGGTGTCAGTTGATGACAATGTATTATGAACAATGATTTTGACAAATGAGTAAATTTATTGCCAAACTGAGCAACCACACTTAAGTTGTCTGTGTCTTTATTTGAAGGGGTTCTGGGGCCAAAGAGGGTTACCCCTGTAAAAGGGTAGACCCCATTGTCCCAACGCCTCGGCAAATAAGTGTGGGAAGCTCAGGAATCAGGGAGGAGGGACAGAGGGAAGGGGGAAGACATAGGAGTACCATCAGGGTCAGAGGGGAGGGACTGATGAGGTCACAAAAGGGGCAGAGAAAGGGGAGTGGTGGGAACAGTGAGGTGGCAATAGAAGAGTGGCCCAGGGACACAAGGGAAGGGGAGGGCCAAAAGGGGCCCCTCATAAGGGGCTGCACAGCCTGAGAGAGCTCACAAATTTGCTCCAAGGAATTTTCCCACCCATCCTGAAGGAAAGAAGAGGACCCTGTGGCAGGTGGAACACAGGGCACCACTGTGGTGGGTGGAGCACAGTGGCAGGACTATAGTGTAGACTGCCGAAGGTGACGGCAGGAGAAAAAGGGGGAGAAGGACAGGAAAGAAGGGGAGGAAAAAAGGAAACAAGCAAAGGACACAGCATTGAGAAGAAAGAGTCAGGGGTACGGTGTATACGCTCGTACCCCTTGACAGCAGAAGAAGAAGAGGCAGAGCCCCCCCAGGATATACGTCTGGGGGCAGAAGAGGAAAAGATGGAAATGATAGAATGTATCAGTTGAAAAGAAATGAATGTATATACTGTATATAATAGAATGGGAAGAGATGAGAGAATGTAAAGTAGAAAGGTGTCAGTTGATGACACACAATGTGTTATGAACAATGATTCTGACAAATGAGAAAATGTACTGCCAAACTGAGTAACCACACTTAAGTTGTCTGTGTCTTTAATTGAAGTTGTTCTGGGGACAAATGGGACTGTAGTTCAAAATGTGTTGCCTGTTGCCCTTTTCAAATAACAGAGTGACATTAGTGATCCCCCAGTCTATTGGGACATCCCCTGAATTTATACTATTCTCAAATAATAATTTCAATGGCTAAATAAAATGTTATTTTTTATTTGTTTGATCATATAGCCACTAATTATGTCAGGCCCAGGTTAGCAATCTGGTCTTATTCTATCTATCCCCTTAGTAATCTCTTCATCTGTCTGAACTATGCAGTCAGTAATATCAGCACTGGGTATGAGATTATTATCCTGTTTACGATATGTACTACAGAAATAATTATTGAATATATCAGCCATTTTATTTGCATCATTAATTGTTGTTTGCTCTTTCTTGACAAGCCTACATTACATTTTATTTTTAGAGAGTTTATATAACTATAAAAAGTCTTTCCATTGCTGTTGTTTACATTCAGTGCTAGCTTTAATTCAATGTTTTTCTTAATGTTTCTTATCGCTGTCTTGCATTTTTTTAGCAACTGTTTGTATTTCTTCCAATTAGATTGAGTTTTTAATTTTGTAAAAGCATGGAACACTTCTTTTTTTGTTAAGTCGTTTGATAAGCTTCCTATCTAATCACCTAATTTTCTTTTTTGGCAACTTTTTTTTTGTACTTAGGAATATATTTGTTACTGACATTTAATACGACAGTTTTTATGTTTCTCAACATTTTATCAGTATTACAATTAGCCAACAGAACATCCCAATCAATTGAGGATAGTAATCTGTTTATTTTCTCTTCATCTGCATGTTTATAATCACAAAAGTATGAATTATTTATATATGTGGCAGAAGATAAAGCAATATTAAAACACATGGGGCCAGATATTCAAAACTTTGCCCAGGGCTAAATTAGCCCTGCCAGGGGGGCAAACTTAGCCCGGAGCACAAAACAAGCCATATTCAAAAGGAATAGCCCAGGACAAACAGCTTCTGAATGTAGCATGGGAATGAGGCCGGGCAAACTGGGCTGGGAGTGCAGGGCAAACTTAGCCCTGGAATAAGACAGCTCTGAATATGGCAACCAGGAAGTGCAAACCACAACAGCAACACAGTGCACAGCAATGTGAAGGTAGGTAGAGATGAACTATGTGGCCAATGTGAGTGCCAGCAAATGCGTGGAAGCAGTACAGCTGCAGGCAGCAGCATATGTGAAAGTACAGTGTGCAAAACTGTAAAATATTCTCGAACTGGAAGCGCAGATAACAGTTGAGTGGGTTTAGCTTAGGGTTAAATCATAGCCCGGTGCAAACACATTTGCCCAGCGCCAAACTTTGCCATATTCAAAAGTGACATGCAAATGAGCCTACTTAGGTAGTCTGTGGGCAAACATCCTGATTAGCATCTCATTATGCCCTGATTTGCGTGCAGTTTGCACCGGGCTAACTGTTTAGCCCTGCGCTAAACCTGCGCAAACATGTTAGCGCTGCTCAAACAGCTTGGGGAATATTATACAGTTGTGAACACTACTTCCACATGTGCTGCTGCCTGCAGCTGTACTGGGACAACATAGCATAGGCACAGATGGTGGTGGTGCTGCATGCAACTGTCACATTGTAGGTCATGATACAGTGCACAGCAGAAACTACAGTAGCAAGGGGGCCAGTAGTGTGTGGACACAGCAATGCCTATGGTGTGTAGGGCAGTGATGATGACTGCACTATACACAGTGAGAGGCCCAACCTGCAGGTGTTTACTGACAGTGGACATTACTGTTATGCTGTTGTGTGACCCACAGATGCTGCACCTGTGGCATGAGATGCTCACAGTGACATGTACGTTTCTGGCTTTGTGTGCTATGGCAGTTGTACAGCTGTGCGGTCTGTGGCCGAGGGGGGAATATATTATCTGAAAGGCAAACTGGTGTTGGGGTATTCCCAATACTGGCCCATGTGCACTGCATGATGTGTCCCAGCCTTGTGGCCACACCTGGTCTGTCGCACAGCCTCGCCACTCATACATGCTCCCCTCAACATCCTCCATGCCCACAGTGCTGCATGTGTGTGTTGGCATCTGTTGGTGTCCACAGAAGTGTGGTCCGCAGGTGTGTGCTGTATGGCCACACTGCCATGCTGTCCACTGCTGGCAGGGTCACCACTTACTGCCTGGCATGGCTGGGACTGGTGGCAGATGATGGCACCATTGTGATGCCATCAGTTAGCAGCATGCTTCCTCCATGTTTGGCTTTATCTATGTGTCATATTTATTTGTTAGGGTCATGCAAAACCCTCACTAAACCCGCGCAAACACCATGCAAAGCCATAGTGTCATGCAAAGCTGATTGCCCAGGGTTAAGACAAGCTTTTCCTGGGCGGTAATGTGCACCGTTCTAAGTGTCACGCCAAGTCGTGCAAAACCACTTAGCGTGGCACTAGTCGCTGAATATAGCATTGCGCCTGTATTCATGTCAGTTTGCCCGTTGCATACATCATAATTTTGCCTGGCGCTAATGCAGTTTACCCATGTTATTTGGTCTTTTGAATACAGCAGACCTGCACTAATCCCGTGCTAAACCTGCGCAAACGGTTTTTGCTTGGCGCAAAGTTTTGAATATCTGGCCCATGGAGTAGTGGTCACTATTGGACAGTGTTGATAGGGGGCAATATGGCAATGTGATATACTCATGTTTGGGGTCCACAGAACAACATCCAAAATGTTATTTCCTCTGGTTGGTTCTAATACATATTGATGTAGCATTAATTGCTTGTGTGCTGAAAGAAATTGCTTACTAGATGAACTAATGGCTGTGTGGTTTTTCCAATCAATATTTCCTAGATTTAAGTCACCCATAATAAAAACACCACCAGATTTGCATGCAGTTTCCATTTCTTTTACAATATGTTTGGTTCCTTTCTGTGTTATATATGGGGGATGGTAACAAAGTCCTATAGTGAAAGAATCTAAGGGGGTGGGAGATACTTTGACCTAAAGAGTTTCAGTAGCTAAAAATTTGCTGATCTTACTATTTGAAATATATATGGATTTGAATGCATCATTAATAAAAAGGACAATTCCCTTACTATGTTTATTGTTTCTACTCATGGAAAAGTTATCATAACCTCTAACGTTCTTATCCCATAAATTATCTGTCTACCATATCTTCATTATACCTTTTATGGCTGGAGCATCTCCAGAGGCTATTCCTATCAGTTTGTCAAATTTGTTATTTAGAGTTCAAGCATTAAACAAACAACAATTAATCCCTTTATAAACTGATATGCTTATCTTTGTATTTCAATTACAAGATAAGGAGGATTTTGAATCATCTGACTATGAGTTTTCCAGACTTGGACTAGTTTAAACTTAGCTGGTCCAATGCTTGTTTTAGAGTATTCCCCAGTGCTCTTGCCCCCTTTTTATTTAAATGTAATCCATCCTCTGAGTATAATGACATATCAGCCTTAAACAAGCTCCAGTTATCAATAAATAAAATACTTTCATTTTTGCAGCAATTGGAGAGTCTGGGGTAGATACAGGCAATAGTGCAATGTTTCTCAATATGAGCTCTTGGTACTGGTAGAATTCCGGAAACCACTGCATTGCAGTCTTTTGTTTAATGAATTTAGCTAAGGATACCAAGTCAGGACAAATATCTTTCTCATGATATTTGCCAACATTGTTTACAGAATATTTTTTTTTCTTTCACAAATGTATGTATTGTTTGTTTAACATCATCTATTTTTGCACTGGGGAGACAGAAGACAGATATATTATATTTATCATCCTTGAAGATATGTGAATCTGCATATTGGATTAAAGAATCACCAATGATCATCTTCTGTTGCTTCCTATCATGATCTGCTTGGATATTTGCATCCAGATTTTCTGGATCACTAATCACATTTAATGGCCTGCTTTCCTGGGAACTGTAGATTGCACAGGTCCCTGTTGTAAACAAGAATATCCATTTGAAAGTGGCAGTTCAGCATTACATAATGCCTTCCTACCCATTTTGTGATTTTGCTTATGCATAATACTCCATTATTCATTTAGCTCTGGGGTATCAGTCCCATTACCCCTTTTTGGAGACTGCTCTAGTTCATCATATGAGCAAGATTCTCCATAGTTCACCCATTCTTTTCTTTTATTCTAAGCTCTACAGTATGTGTGTTAACTGTATTACTGATCAAATATTTTAACTGTTCCTTTGTGCATCCAAGTTCTTCTGATAACTTCTGTGCATTAAAGCATTTCACACAAGTATAACAATTGACAGTAGTGTAAGTTTAGATGCAGAGTTGGAGGTGAGCACTGAGGGAGTGGTGCTGCTCCCAAGCGAATCCCACTGCTACTGAAGTTAGAGTAGAGGGCACTCACCCTTGCAGTTGGAAGAAGAACAAGCAAATGGATAGATTTTTGAGGAAGCCCTAGTGAAAGGGTGAAACATGAGTAGAAGTGCAGCCTCATTGCCTATCTTGTATGCTTTGCCTTTGCTGAGGCAATGGAAAATAAAGCAACGTAAAGAAATCTATCCCATTCACTTGTGCTTCTTCAAATTACAAGAGTGAGTGCCTTCTACTCTAAATTCAGTAGTAGTGTAAGATTCATTTTGAACATACATATTGCAATTTATGCATTGTGTACTAGATCCCACCTGGAAATGTATTTTCAAACAATCTGTTGCTGGGCAGTAGCTTATGTTTTCTGTTTGTTTGTTTTTTTGTTTTTTTGTGTTCGCTTGTGTGCATGTGCAAGGAATGTTTTGGGACAGTATGGCTTTTTGGAGGTGTGTGTGACTCTCCTGTCCAATGCAGTGCTCAGTGTAGTGGGTGTGACCGTACCACACCAATGGATGTGCAAGCTGTCTATGGCAGCAGTTTGGCTGCAGTGGTCTTCAGTTAAAAAAAAAAGCATCGCTGCAATCAGCGGTGGTAACGTGTGTGTATTTTTTTTTTACCTGTAAAAGGAAAAAGTCCCTTGTTGTTTCCTCCACCCTGCACCCACCCTCTGCACACTCCACCTCCCTACACCGCCTCACCCCATACTTACCTCCAGAGCTCAGTGTGATGATCTTCAGTGGAGCAGGAACACATCTGAACTCTTCAAGCCCGACCATGGACTGAAGAAATGCTGGTAAGCCGTATAATGGCATAAATGGTAGGGGGGTTCAACTGAGGTGGATATCTCAGCCATTTTTTAAATTTTCCACCAAATTTTCAACATGGGGTGCCTGGGACCCCACCTCATGAACACGTGCACCATAATCGTGCTACTCAGTCCCAAAAGGTCATTTTGTAGTCACTGCGCAGAATCACCTTTTGGGACAGATTAATGAAATGACAGTGCCACTGTTCATGATGTGGGGTCCCAAAAGCCTGTCCTGCACATTTGGTGGAAAAATTCCAAAAAATGACTGTGTTACGAGTATGCATTGCGCAGTTTCAATGCACGCTCGTACCTTTGACAATTTTCATTATTTTCACTTGAGACTTTCAACATTGGCATTTTTTCACACCTCCTTATGAACAGTATAGCTGTCATTTTTCAGATCCTGCCCGAAATGTGTTTTTGAGCATGTGGCGCACAATGGCGCTGTGGCTGTGCGAAATCAATGTTCAGGACACATTAACAAAATCACAGTGACACTGTTCATAAGCAGAGGTCCCAAAATGCCTATGCTAAAAATTTGGCTAAAACAATCCCCAAACTAATTGCACTATGGGTGTGCATTGCGCAGTTTTTATGCATGCTTGTAACTTCACCAATTTTTCATACTTTCACTCCAGATTTTCAACATTGCTATTTTTGTACATCTCCTTATGAATAATACCACTATCATTTTTCACATCTTGCCCAAAATGTGTTTTCACACATGTGGTGCACAATGGCAAGGTCGCTGTGGGAAATCAGTGTTCTTGTCACAGTAACAAAATCACAGTGACACTGTTCATGACTGGAGTTAGCAAAATGCCTATGTTGAAAATCTGGTGAAAAATATCCCCAAAATAATTGCGTTATGGGCGTGTGTTGTGTGGTTTCTATGCACATTTGTGACTTCACCAATTTTCCAGATTTTCACTCCAGATTTTCAAGAATGCCATTTTTTAACGGGATCCATATGGTTGCCTGTAATGTGTTTTCCCAACATTTAATTTACCGACGTCGGTTGCCAGACCTAGCTTTTTTGCTGACATTTTATTGCCTGAACATCAGTTTCCCGACATTGGCATTGCACATACTATGGATCTCGTTGGTCCCAAGTCTCTGCCTGCCTGTTTACTTTAAAAGATAACCCCATCTCGTGAAGCAGTTAGTTCAACCGTACCGAATATTTTCTGAAAAAAATCACGTGGTACAATAGTGGGGCTTCGAAAGAATTAACCTGCAATTATGACCTGCAGTGGGCTCAACCTCCCAGCAACAGCCTTCCTAGGGAGAACAACAGTACTGGCAAACTGTGGATTGGGCCGACTCACTCCAGAAAATGCCCACAAACTCAGAGGCACCATAAGAGGGATCACCCATGTGGAGAAGAGAGCCCTTCATGTAGCGATCGGAGGTCACTCACCAACCAATGCTGCAAAGAGCTCAAGATCTACAGCCTATACTTCACACAGAATAAGTGTGTTGCTTTAGCTGAGACACAGATGACTCATGATCTGGACATGGACACTGATGGGGTCAGAGAAGCAGGAAAGCGTGTAGTTATCCAGTACTCACATGCCAAGTTAGTTGGAGTGCCAGAAGGAAAGAAGATTTCCTCCTCACCAGAAAATAACAGTCAGGTGGTGAATGTAACCTGAGTTGATCAGATAAGTGCACTACTTTGTCTGTGTTTTGAGATGTGGGGAGCAAGGCCATGGGGGAGGGAGCTATTACAAGAGGCTGATGCTGCAACTGCTTGAAACCTCAAGCTTTCCTTACACTCTCTCCCACTAGTTAGCCTGTTAACAGCAGAGTGTTGCCTGCAGCCTTCCCCCACACTCGACACTAAAAAAAAGTGGTGTAAGGACAGAAAAATACTATTACAGGGTCATGGTATCTGGGGTCTTGATACCCAGTGTATTGACGCTATGTGACAGCCGACAGTACCTCGGGCAAATGTGCAGGTGGGATTAATGTAGTCAGGAAAATAACATCGGGAAACTATTAGTTGGGAAGACGCAATTTGGGAAATCATACCAGACCCTTTTTAACACCTCCTCATTAACAGTGCAGCTGTCTTTTTTCATAACCTGCCTGAAATGTGTTCTTGTGCCTGTGGTGCCAAATGGCACAGTCACTGTGCAAAATCATCTTTCAGCTAACAAACTCACAGTGCCACTGTTCATGAAGTGGGGTCACAAACAGTCCATGTTGAAAATTTGGAGTGAATACACCAACACACACCTGGGGCATTATGGTTTCCATCTGTAACACCCCACCCTGTAGAGACTGACAGGTGTCAGGGGTGTGACTTGGCATTGTCAGCTGTAATGCTCATGCCATTCAACCCCCACCCTGCAGCCAGTGACAGGCATTGAGGTGTGCCTTGGACTCTTCAACCCCAAAGTTCACCTCATTCCCATATACTGCACCCATCTCGGCATATTTCCTTATGGAATGGGGTGAGCGTAAGGCCCGAAGACCCCAAGGCACATCGCAACTCTTCTCAGTGTCTGTGGGATAGGGTGAGGTGAAATGGCATGAATATTATGGCCGATGACCCAAAGGCACACCCTAATGCCTGTCACTCTTTGCAGATTGGGACCAGGGTTGGCATCAGTTCAATACTTCACTGCTAATCCTATTTTGCTCTTCTGCAGACAAACTATTTTATACCAATACTCTGAAGCTGCCTGCTTCAGGGGATAGAACCATTTGTTAAACTTTGTCCCTCATTTTACTTCTTTGTCACTGATTTTTTAAGCCATGTCCAAGTGCCAAACACCACTGCAAATACCTGCAAGTGAATGTTCAGCATTGACAAAGGCTTTTTTTATTTAGTTGAGTTATCAACTACAAGCTTTAGTGTTAAACAAAACATTGGTTTAATTACTATACATTAAAACCATTAGAAGGAATACTTGAAGTAAGATTTAACTCTGAGACAAAACAATATGTTACACACACAGGCTATATTAAATAACTGTGATGAATACAAAATTCAGTTCGCAGGCAAGACCCACCACACCCAAGAATCTCGCAATTTATGTTATTAACTACTGCAACTAAATGCAAAATGACACAGAGGACTGACAACAGTATTGCAGACTTTTTATGTTATTTTGAAGTTTGCCAAATAACTATAGACAGTAAGCCACTAACATAATTAGCGCCAATGGTTGGATTAACTATATCATCTACTCTGGCCCACTCAGTCCCTCCAGTCCCTCTAGACATGCCAGGCATGCTCTCCCAGATGCATGCTCTCCCCTCTTACTACAGGGCTTGTTTTTATACCCCTGGGACCTAGACGTATGGTCTGAGGATCATGTGACAAGTCAACTGGCTTGAGAGCAATACATTTAAAAAATAATTAAAAGTGGTATACAAATACCCAAGTTTAGTGACAGGCAGGCTTTCCTGTCTCAAAGAAAATAAACAAAATAAAGTACTAAACTAAAGCTCAGGTCACACAAACAGTTTCATAGTTCCCAGGGAAAATGGCAAACTACACCTCCCACACTCCCTTTGTGCAGCATCTAGGATATTGACAACATGCACAAACCAACAACCCTGAGCAAATATCTATTGTCCTTTTGTACAGTTTAGGTAACACGTTCTTATTAATAGGTTTTTTCAGACAATAAACTCAGGAGTTTAACAACTGTTTGCCCCACTCCCTACGGGGTTTGTTTTATACCCCCCATGACCCAGAAATATGGTCTGAGGGTCAGTTCCCGGGAAACCTATAGTCTTGGTTAATGGCTCAGTGACCAAAAATATTTCTAAATTTGTGGATTTTTTTATTCAGAAGCCTGTTCCACTCCTACAATCACATGTTAAAGACACCAAAGATGCTCTAAATATCTTGAAACATGTTAATATAACAAAGATGGACATACTAGTAACTATCAATGTGGAAAGTTTATATTCAAATATCCCCCCATGAGGGAGGGCTAGCAGCAATACAAAAACGTTTGGACAAAAGGAATAAAACTAAACCTTCCACAGAATACATCATAGAGTTGGCAAGGTTTGTATTGCAGCAAAATTATTTCTGCTTTAATGGTAATTTTTACACTCAAAAAAAAGGAACTGCAATGGGTACGACTTTTGCACCTAGTCTAGCCAACCTATACATGGGAGGATAAGAATATCTACGATAGAGTACAGAATTATTTTTTTTCAAACATATTAAACTATGGAAACGTTACATTGATGATTGTTTTATGATTTGGAGTGGAAGTGAGGAAGAACTGAGCCATTTTATTGACTACATAAACCACACCAGTGTGCATCTACATTTTACACATGAAAGCAGTTTTGACCGTATTGCTTTTTGGATATTTTGACTGAAAAAAAAAAGGAACTGGTTTAACAACAAGTTTGTATAGAAAACCTTCTTCTAGGAACACATTGCTTTTAGCAACAGTTGCCACCCGATATCAGTGGTAGCCAATATTCCTAAAGGGCAGTATATTAGAGCCAAACATATATGTTCATCTGAAGAAACATTCAGGGAGGCAAGAAGGGATCTTACTAGCCATTTTATTTCTAGGTAGTATGGACCTGAACTGCTTTTGGATGCAATACACACTGTAGACAAAATGGTTAGAGATTCATTGTTAGAACCGAGACATAAGAAGGAGGAGAATAACAGACTAATATTCATTACAGAATACAATCATTTGGCACCTAAGGTTGGAAAGATTATCACCAAACATCGGCCTATTATAAGATCAGATTTAAGACTGAAAGACATTGGGGAAAATCTACCTATAATTACATACACAAGGGGACAGAATTTAAAAGATATGTTAGTGAGATCATATGTTCCAGTACAAAATGGGGTACAGAACACCAGGCTCCCATACCTACCTAAGGGGAATTTTAGATGTGGCCACTGTGTCCATTGTTCCAACACGTCAGATGTTAAATCTTTCCACCATCCTAGGCCGGGACAAAAATATGCCATTCAATCATTTATTAACTGCAGTTCTTCGGGTGGCATGTCATACATAGGACAAACAAAAAGACTGTTGAAACTCCATATTGGTGAACATAATGGGGCCATCAGGAATGCTAATACAGAGTATGTGATGGCACATCATTATTTGGAAGCTCGACATGGGCCACCGGCCACTTTAAGATTTGTGGGACTAGAAAAAGTGGAAGTTGGATTTAGAGGTGGAGATTTCGGGATGCGATTGCTACAGAGAGAAGCTTATTGTATTTTCGAACTGGACACTATGAGCCCAAATGGCTTAAATGAAGATATTCCCCTGCACAGTTATTTGTAAATATTGTAATGTATACTGACAGTATTTAATTCCCTTGCATAGTCTGTGACCAGGATTTGTGTGTGCTCTAGTCACAGGAAGGGCAAGACTTGCCGGCTCTGCTCTTCATTTATTGCTACTATATAATATTTTTGTGACCATGACTTGTTCGTGCTCTGGTCACGAGGAGCATGACTTGCCGGCTCTGTTCCCTTTTGGGTGCTATATTGTAAGTCACTTTTACAGGTAGTCATTATTCTGTAGTTTTTGGTGACACACTGTTTGTGTTTGGGCTTAAGGGAGCATGACTTGCTGGCTCTACTCCTTTTTGGCATTATGATCTTTTTCTGGTATATATTGTATATTATTTGTATAGGTAATTTCATGGTAATTTTCGGCAATACACTGTAAACAGTAACTTTATGTCTTATTGATTGTAATTTTAAGAATCTGGTGCTTGTGAGTTGTATTTGTATCATTGTATATATGTTTCTTTATGTTTGTTATATTATGATTCTGGTGCTCGTAAGTTTCACCTGCATGACTGCATGCTTCTATATAGGATGCTATATATGGTGCTGGAATTTCTGTTGCACTTGGTCACTTTAAATCTAAGCTGGCTCTTTGGTTTAAATTGGGCTCTTTTAGCATGGTATGGTAAGCTCTGAAGAAGACCACCTTCCGGTCACTACGTAAGCGTATCCGGAAGTGTTTTTGTCCTTGGTCTGAGCGGGTCATAGTTGCGGCACAAGTGATTGGCGTTTTTTCATGTCCTATGGTTCAACAGTGTATTTTCAGCTAGTTCTATCCCTAAGCAGGCTTTATGTGCGTGCTTTCCAGTCTGTGCTCTGTTTTTTTGGGAGATGTTGGGCAAAATTAGCCCTTGTTTGCTGAGACGCTGTTATCATTTGTTACTAGCACTTTATGGACCTGCTTTTCACTTTTGGGATCACCACAGCTTTGATAAATACCTGCATTCCTCTAACACTGGGTGCGATCTATGCCATTTTTGTGTGTGCTTTTTCAAGTTGTTGTACTGAATTTATTAAAGTAAATTTTTTGTGCTGACCCCTTTGTGTTTATTTTTACTGGGCCATTTAATCAGCTCCTGGGGTATAGTGTACTTCCCCTGTTTTACTTGGAGAGTCCCCTGCTTCTCATAGATTTCATGAGAAGTGTTTTTTCTTATTATACTTAAAAAATTATGAAAAGTTGTGTAAAAACACCAAGATTTAGTGACAGGCAGGATTTCCTTGCTTGAGAAAATAAAAAAATAAAGTGTTTATCTAAAACTGAGGTCAAACAAACATTTCATAGTTCCCAGAGTAACTGGAAAACTACACTGCCACACGCCCTTTGTGTGGCATCCAGAATACTGACAACACACACAAACAAACCCCCTGAGCAAATATCTATTGCTCTTTAATACAGTCCAGGTAACACATTCTTATTAATAGGCTTTTTCAGGCAATACACACATGTGATGTCCCCTGCTTCTCATATATTTCATGAGAAGTGTTTTTTCTTATTATACTTAAAAAATTATGAAAAGTTGTGTAAAAACACCAAGATTTAGTGACAGACAGGATTTCCTGGCTTGAAGAAAATAAAAAAATAAAGTGTTTATCTAAAACTCAGGTCAAACAAACATTTCATAGTTCCCAGAGTAACTGGAAAACTACACCGCCACACTCCCTTTGTGTGGCATCCAGAATACTTACAACACACACAAACAAACCCCCTGAGCAAATATCTATTGCTCTTTCATACAGTCCAGGTAACACATTCTTATTAATAGGCTTTTTCAGGCAATACACACAGGTGTTTAACTATGGTTCACCCCACTCGCTACTTGGCTTGTTTTTATACCCGCAGGACCCGGAAGTATGAGTACACATTATTATTAAAACAGGCTCACTGGCCTTTATACTTCATCTACTAAGGCTGCTTATCTACATGTGACATCATATGCCTCTGCTTGTGACATCACAGCATGTTGCCTTGTGAAATTATTGTGATATCACAAGCAGACAGTTATGATGTAGGGTGAAGACAAACACTATATGAAGTCTAATAGGCAGTCTAATAGACAGCAATCCTGTTTATATATCAAAGTGCACAGCTATTACAAAGAAGATACTCCAGAAGGGGTGCAGATAATGAAGAGGGACCTGGTGAAGCTTGAAAGATGGTTGGAGGTGTGGCCACTGAGGTTCAATGCAAAAAAGTGCAAGATAATGCACCTGGGTAGGGGGAACCCTGGGGAGACTTACAGGATGGGGGGAGGTGCTGACCATCACCAAAGAGGAGAGGGACATAGGGGTTATCATATCTGATGACCTGAAAGTAGCAAAGCAGTGTGCAAAGGCTGTAGGGGAGGGCAGTGGCATGCTGGGTTGCATAGGCAGAGGTATTACTAGTAGGCAGCAGGAAGCGGTAATGACATCGTATAAAACATTAGTAAGGCCTCACCTAGAGTACTGTGTGCAGTACTGGAGACCACACATGTGTAAAGACATAAATATGGTGGAGGCTGTCCAGAGAAGAGGGCAACAAAGATGGTGCATGGTTTGCACCCCAAAACATATGAGGAGAGACTAAGATACCTCAATATGTACTCAATGGAGGAAAGGAGAGAAAGGGGCAACATGATAGAAACTTTTAAGTACCTTAAGGGCAAAAACAAGGTGCAGTTAGGAGATCTTTTCTAATGTAAAAAAGATACCAGAACAAGAGTGCACGATATGAAATTGAAGGGGGTGGGGATAAAGAGGTAATGTGTGGAAGTTTTTCTACACAGAGAGGGTGGTGAATGCTTGGAATAGTCTTCCATAAGAGGTGGTAGAGGCAAGCACAGTGGAGAGCTTTAAACATGCCTGAGAGAAGCACAGGGAAACCTTGGGTGGGAAGGGAGTGATGAAAAGCCATTGATCACTTAGAGTGAGTGGATGCATACATGTATTGGGCCTATGGGCAGACTGATTGGGCCTAGCGGTCCTTAACTGCTGACAATTTCTATGGTTCTATGTTTCTAAGAGGAAGCTAAATATACTGAATTGTACCTAAAATGTGAATTTTTCCAAAGCTTCACCGTGTGCTGTCAGGGGCGCTATAAGGAAGAACGCACAAAATGGTGAATATTGTGATGTATCATCCACCTTGTGTGATGTGGTGCCAGGCAAGTTTAAGTGTCTTACACCACCTGCAAAGTGAGGATATCCTTCAACCATTTCTCTGATTAAAAAAAATGGATCACAGTTTGTAAAATAAAAAAAACAAAAATAGTGAAGTATGACCAAGTGGCACAAGCAGCAGTACTTTGCATCTGTGTGGGAGACCAGGATTCATGATATCCAGAGTCTGACACTTAATCCCTGGCTGGTGAAGTCTTTGGAGCACTTCAGATGTAATGCTGTCAGGCCTTGGGGTTTGGGGATGGTGTAATCATTCATGTACTGCAACAGTGCATCTTGAAGTGATGATAAGGCTAGTGCTAGCAGTGATGCCATCAGTGACTGAGAGGAGCTTGCTTCCTCACCCCAGTATAGTGTCGAGCATGAACTCCGAGAAGTATGACAGAATACCTAGTAAGGGGAAATATCATTGGCAAACCAAGAATGATGCCTAAATGGGCCTCATGTCACCCGACTCTCACCTACCACACAGCTTCACCAACCAGTCCAGATGAATTAGAGCTGCTCCTGCAAAGTATATACAGGCAGAGTTCTCCCTGTTTTGGGACCTGCTGTAAGGGGCGACCAATGAGGTGTCTGGATAAAAGGTGGTGATGGTCTGGGAGAAGCTCAGGACTGTGACCAGTGGTTCTGATGGGAAAACACTCAGGAAGACAATGATGATAAGACAGTAGGTAGGTGGTGACAACAAGGGGCAAAAATAGTAAATTAACAAAAATCTAATTAAGTATTAAAAGTTGACATTAACAACCATTCATGGTAACAACAGTTACTTTTGGAGTCTGTGGCCTTATGCTCCTATTTTCATCTCTGCTACAGCTGAGATTGACTATTTACTCTATTTTGCAATGTTAGGACAGCTCTGTGTGTGGCACTGGAATTAATAAATGTTGTGTACATCCTTTAGCAATACCCTATTCAGCCATAATGGATGGGACTATTGGAGCAGGTGAAGATATGGCAATCCATGATGGCCCAAAAGGACCTTGGAGTACCTTCAGGGTATTGGAGATTACTGCTGCCTGGGGACAGGGTATCCTTATCCAATCCTCCATCTCACATAGACACACACTTATACAAAATGATTTTAAGTTTTTGGTAATACAAAGAATAAATGAAGCTTTGGAAAAGCAAGCTTTATTTTTTACGATTGGTCCAAAAAAACCTCTCAAATTATTGAAAGGCAGAATATGACAGACAAGAACCATCATCCCCCATAATACCCAAGTTCACAACTGGCTTATCCTACTGACCAGTTACCCAACTAATATGAACTTGGGAGTATTTTGTTAAATATGAGTGGGTAGAGTTGGAGTGAACCATGACAAATCCCTGTTTCTAACCTTTCCGAGTAATTTACTGTATACTGTATTAGGTGACTGGATACTATCCATTGGTCACTGGATACTGGCAAATAGTATGCTATTTACCCAGATCAAATGGTCTTGCTATTGATATAGAAACATAGAAACATAGAATTTGACAGCAGATAAGGACTGCTTGGTCCACCTAGTCTGCTCATTTCCCTGCCTAATGGATAAGCTGCAGATCCTAGTTAATCAACAGCCTACTCCCTCCTACCCCCCACTAGAATTGCCTTATGTCTGTCCCATGCATTCTTGAATTTCCCCACTGTTTTTGACTCCACTACCTCCTCAGGGAGGCTGTTACATGTTCCATGATATTGATATATCTGTTTGGTCCACAACAAAGAAGTTCAAGCACCATCGTGCTTACAAAAATAATACCAACGGGCTCCTCCTATGGATCCAGAACAGATCTTGTTTATTACACAGTACTGTGTTAATAGTGGGTCTATTAGGGAATGCCTTGAGAAATGCTGGACTATTTTGGAAATGGAGCCTCCTCTGATGGGCATTGCAAAAAAACCCACCTAAAATAACCTATTGGAGAGGGTCAAAATTTAAAAGATGTCTTAGTGCATAGTTTTCAACCCATGCATCTACCAAGAATGTTAAATTGGTTACTCCCACAACCCCAGGGTTGTTTTGTATGTGGTTGGTGTGTATATTGTCAGCATGTTGAAAAGGATAAAGAGTTCAGTACAGCTAACGATCCAAAACATTTTTCCATACAACAATTTATTAACTGTAGCTCACAATGGGTGGTATATCTAGCTACACGTAGGTGCACAACCTTTTACATTGGCAAGACAAAGGGCATGTTTAAAAATAGGATTGGTGAGCACTTAAGCTATATACATCTGAGAGACGAATAGGATGCACTTTCTAACCACATACACACCCAACAGGATGGGACTGAAAACAAATTCACTTTTCAGGCCATACAAAAGGTTAAAATGGGCCCAAGAGGGGGTGACCAGGATTTGTGTTTGACAAGACTGGAGAACTTTTGGATCATTACTTTGGGAGGTTTGAGGTCACTAGGCCTTAATGATAATATTGTTTTATCCTTACTTTTTAGAAAAAGAAGTAGGCCTTTTAGGATGGTCTAGGGAATCTTTACAAATGTACTGACAGATGTTATATTAAGAACATGTTTGACCCTCTATAAGTATGGTGCTGGATTTTACAGATTCTGAATAGAATGTATGGTCTTGTTACCTGTTTTTTTTATCCTGTGTTTTCCTTCCCGCTCAACCTTCCCAACCCCCCCCTTCTCTTATGTACACACATCTTTCCAAAAATTCACCACTAAATAGGAAGATACAAATAGACAAATGAAAAACATTTATGCCTGTTTAAATATGGAGACTTATAAACTTAAGTATAGAAATTGATTTATTGATAAAAATTGCAATGAGCACCAGTATGTGTGTGGTACACTAATATGTTTTAGGTCAAGTCATCTGAACTGAAGTTATATTTATATACGTAAAAATCATGTAAACGTCCTAGGCAGGATGTAGGTGTTAATCTAAATTGATCCGGTAGTATATATCAGGTTCTGACTAAATGAACCAAGATAAAATGGCAATGTATGTGTGTGTGTGTGTGTGTGTATATATATATATATATATATATATATATATATATATATATATATAATTAATCATCTATATGCATATGATTTTAAATCATATTAGAAAAATGCTGTGAACTGTTTGCTCTTTACTGTGGCTATAGAACTACCAAATGAGTTTGGTTTTAGTATCACCTTTATATTTTTTAAATATCACTTATGGTTGAGATAAATGTAATCTGTATGTTAATCAGATGATAGATATGGTGATTTATGCACTGTCACTTTGAGACCTTCGAATAAAAGGGTGTATTGAATAGCCTTAGACACTCCCTGATGATGATGCCTTAGGGTGAAAATGGTTGGATCTAGTCTGATAGGATTGCTGTCTGTCATTCCCCCTTTCTTGTTGAGGTAGGATGTATTTCTGACCCTCTGTCTTTTTTTGCAAAATAAATTTGCTGCTATAAGCACTAACTGAAATTTGATGTGCCATGTTGCCTTATTTTTGTAAGCAGGATGGTGCTTGAACTTCTTTGTTGTGGTTTGAATTATTTGTTCTGAGCACGTCCATTGCTGGTGGGGCAACTTTTTCTTGGTCATCTCTGTTTTTTAACCTCATTTAATGGAATACAGAAACAGATAGTTACTAACTGATGTGATGGTGGTGGTGTTTAGATTACTCAGGGGTTGAATGAAAGGTGCATATCACAGGGAGGTAAAGCCTGCAATTTTTTTTACATTACTATCTATAGGAACCCCTGATGTGGCTTTAGCATATAATATATACATACATCTGCACTCATCAGGCCCGATTCTCAAACACCTGGAACTGATACAAGCTGCTTGCATCAAAAGAATTGATGAAAAGCAAGCTTTACATCAAAAGTTGTGCCAAACCCAATTCTTGAATGCAGGCTGTGTCGAGGTTGGGTGTCCCTGTGCCAAACTGGCCCTAGGCCAGTCCAGTGCCAAACATCGGGGTGTGCCATGGTGCATGGGGCCATGTGCCAGACATTGGCTGCCTTATCCCCTTATGTGGGATTCTGCAAGGTAACCAATGTCTGCAGCTCAGGCACAGTGTTAGACCAGTTCTGAGCTTGTCTAACACCCTATGCACCAAAAGGGGTCCCACCCAAGGATCCTCCAGAAAGTGGTGATGGCAGTAGCAGCACCCCACCACCACCATACCAGGGCATGGATTGTAGGCTTGCACTGCACAGGAAATGTTGGGGAGGTGTGTCAGGCACCAAAGCAGTGTCATCACAGATAGTACCAGGAGGGTCTTGGGGTTAGAACGCATACCGTGGTTGCAAGCCACAGCACCACACACTCAGTGTTATACAGTTCTACAGGGGGTGCTGGTTTATAAATTGGCATGAAAGCTCCAGTTGGGGATGGTACTCAGTGGCACATTACCACTCCACAGAAGGGCAGGAATGGAGTAGTGAAGGAGGGGGGCTACTGAGCACCAGGGCACAGGTAACATTGCTGGTGTGCTATGGGGGTCTGGACCATCCAGTATTATATGGCCACAGACACAACAGACCATAAGTGGGTATCATGGGGAGGTATATGTGGTTGTGTAACACAACTAATTGTAATTCACTGTAGCCAGGGTGATGTTCTTGGACCAGACCTGGTGGTGGTTTCTGATTACCATGTTTGTAGTCGGCACTAAAAATACCACCAACAGCTTAATCTAGTTCATGGTCAATTGGCATTCATCTGTATCCCTCTCCCTGCGGTCGTGCCTGAAAATAGGCAGAATTGGCCCAGTGCACTTACCCGGTCAACAAAAACTAACTAAATACATAAATAAAGAATTTTTCTCCCACTAACATGTGGATCCAACTAAATGTTGCAAGGGTAACGTCACTTCCACCCCAACCCCTAAATTGGAAATGCATCAATGGACTGGTGGCACTATAGGGCACCCATATGTTGTCACCCACTACTGGACACAGATGCTGGCATTGCAGAAGGACTGTTCTGCAGCTTGCAGCAGTCGCCTTCCATGCACTGAACCTTTGACAGAAGGGAGACTTTGTCACAATCTGCGGGAGTTTGGTGCTGGGATCCAACCCATTTCAGAATCAGGTGCAGGGTCCCTGGCACACCAGTGATCAGTGTAAGCTGCTGTTTGCTTCAGCTTTCACAGATCTAAGTGGCACTTTGAGAATCAGGCCCATTTTATTTATTTGTTGACTGGGTAAACTCTCTGGAGACCAAAATCCCCATTTGCAGAAGCAATGAAACTACATTTTTTTAAAGGTTGATGGCCATATATTTGAAATTCTCATATTTCAAAACATCTTCAGAGTGAGCTATCACACTTAAAATGGATTTATTTCTGAGCAAAATGTTAAAGGAGACAAGACAAGACAATGGAGGTGCCAAAGAGAGGGTCTGTCATGGGCTATACCACAGTCATGTGATCAGATGCCACCAGTCAAGAAAGGGATTTTCTCAATGCATGTTAAGATAAATAAAAATACTGTACAATAACATCAGCTGTTAGGTATATCTTTTCAGAAAGATAATTTTACCAGTGGTGTAATAAATAACTTGCTAAGCAGCAATAAGTCACAACAGAGAATTGTTAGTACGTTGGTAGTACTAACATTAATGCTAGCTGAAGGGTGTGGTAAGGTAGGAGGCCATAGAAAGCACTTTTATGTCAGTACCACTAACATGCTGAAGTGTCTTACTGCACTTATAACAAGGGTTATTAGTGAAATCATTAGGAAACATTAAGGGCATTTTACAAAAAAATTTAAAAACAAATTTAAATAATTTAAAATTTGATGTAAAATAGCCCTTCTGCAGATCAGTACCACAACATGACATGGTGTGTGGCTTATTCACTGTAAAGTCAGAAGTGGCTATATGTTCCTCCTTGCCTAGTTTTCAGCCACAAGACACAGACACATACATTACTGTATAGTACACTTCTATTAATTTTTTTGTTTTCACAAAAAAAATCTTATTAAAAACTAACATTCATGGAAAGAGTAACAGGATCGGGATCAGATATTTAGAAAAAAACTGTGAGATTACTGTTGTACCTGTCGGGGGTTTCCATGGCATCAGGAATAATGTTATGACTGTTATTAGTGTAGTGCATTCACACTATTTTAGAGTAGGTTTATATAAGAGGTGATTTTTAAAAATAATATCAAAAATGATGCACTGCAAATTTGGGAGCAGGAAAGAGAAAGTGTGAGTCAGAGTTAGCATTGGTGAAGCTGTGCTAGAAATAAGCAAGCAATAGAGGGAGTGGGAATAACCGCAAGGGTAGGCAGCAATCAGCTATGAAATGAAAATAATTTTAATGAATAAATGAAGATGTAGGAAAAGAAACAGATACGACAATTTAAAAAAGAAGTTCTGTAGCTAGTGATAAGTGTTATAGGTAACTAGTGTAAAATATTATTTTCTCAAAAAAATTGCTCTCAGTAAGAAAATAAAATGGTTGCCACTCTGAAAATGAACATTTCAAACTAGCATATTGCTATCTTGAGTTAGGTGATAAGGTGGGCACCAGTATTTTATTGGCACCTGTAGTATAGTACTGACATAAAAATATGGATGCCAGCCTATGCAAACCAATCAGGAGGCAGGCTTCTTCTAATCTATATTCTCTCCTTCTGCTAATGGAAAAGCAAAACAGAAGGAAAGAACATTTGTTTTTTTTTCTTCCTCACTCCTGTAAAATTATTGCATTGATTCCTCTGACTGATAAAAGTACATAGTAGAGTGACGTGACTAGTATTGCATCTAATCTATTTAAAACAGGAGGCCAAAGCCTTTCAAAACAATGCTCCATTCCTGGAATTCACTGGTCTAGGGGTTCTACTGTACAGCTGTAAACCTGAACACTACTGGTTGAATCCCATGACTGCCACATACTCATTGTAGGTCCTTGAGCAAGTCCTTAGCCTCCCTGGGCATAACTGTCTAGTCTATACTACATATTAATATGTTTAGTTAGGGGTGTCTGTTATGAGATAAGAAGGTTATAGAGTGCTGGTTTGGGCGAGAGGTCCGCAAAATGAAGCTGAGCAGTTCTGTCAGCCCAAACCAGCATGAGATAACCTTCTTATTTCATAGGAGACACCCATAATTAAACATATTATTATATTATGAAGCAGTCAAACTGCCATCAACACAAAACACTGCAACTTTTGCTGAGAATCTTTGTTTTTATTAGTCCTGTTTTTACTGGTCTCCCCCACTCTTTTACAGGATGGTGGTACATTCTGTCAGCTGTTGTTCTTACATTGCTTATACTGCCGTCACAGTGGGGGCTTACTGTGGGGCAGATAACACATTTTAATTTATTTGAATCTTTAGTTTTGCCACTATATTTTCAATTCTACCTAGAGCTTTTGGCATGGAAACAGAGCATCACTTGTATGGTGGCAGTGGGGAGGTAACTGTGAATGAAAGCTGCTCTGACAGTTCCTGAGAAACTTTTGGGGGCAAATACACTGTTTTGCTATTTGTTACCCTTCGTGATCAGTTCTGTGTCTGAAACCATTCTCATTTTCAGATACTGTGCTAATTGTCCATCTGGAAGTTTTGGGAGTAAATAGTACTCACTTGTTTGAATCAGGATTCCTCTCATAACTGATTCTGTCATTGCGATTCTGGCAGGAACAGGGTGGAAAGCGAGAGCCACTGCAGGGGGAATCAGCTGTGAGGAGGAGCATGAGGCAGCAAGTATACACTCAATAAGAAGTACAGTAATGCTGTCCTCTGATTGGTGCAGGCAATTCAACTGCTTTATAATTGTGCTTACTGGAGTGTGTGTGTGTTTGTGTGTGTGTGCTTGCGTGCGTGCGTGCATGTGTGTGTGTGTGTGTGTGTGTGTGTGTGTGTGTGTGTGTGTAAATGGCAATAACATTATCTCTCTTCCCTCTTCTGGATTGTAAAGCACTGTTAAGAAATGTACTATAGCAAAGCTTTCAATTCATTTCTCTTATTAAAAGACTGAACCTCTTGTGTGGTATGAACTCAATGATCATTCTGTCTCATGTTTTATATCTGGAGCAATGTGGGAGACCCAATATATGAAGAGTGCCTCTTTTGCAATACGCAGCATTGTGTTAGCTACCCATGTATGTAATTAGAAATTACAGCATTATAATTTATAACAGGAAAAAAACCCATAAATGTCAGAATTCCCTGTTTTTTAATGGTTACTTGTCTGTATCACTATCAGGGATTCATCCTTTCAAGGCAGTTATATGTGAGCCAAAACATCTCTCCAGTGTTTAAAATGTCTATACCTGAGTTCCTGTTTTTAGAATTTTATACACACTGTGGCAGATCTCCAACTGTGTAAAAAACTGTAAAGCAAAAATCCCAAAATGTTATCTTACTGTAAAGCTACATACAACTATCACATAAAACTGCCTTTTTTCTAAACCATTTGTCAGAAATTGTATACAACACTTCTCACATGATTCGTAACCTGAATCATCAACTGACTGGGGTTTTGCTCTCACAAGATAGCATTAAAGAACCTGCTAGTAATGTACCACAGTATCATATGTCATCCATAATGTCATCATTTTTTTCACAATTACATTTTTGATGCCACGCAACCCCTTAGCAACTAGGCATGTGACCTAGTCATTTTTTATTTTCTTTTTTGCAATGGTTGGATATTGTCTTTTAGCCTCCAGGCACTGGGCACTGAGAACTTGGGTGATCCTTGAGTTCTTATGGTTAAAACTGAAGGTGCCTCCACCCCAAAAGCTCCTTGACTTACCTATCTAGCAATCAGAATAATGTCCCTGTGAGAATACAACACTGGTCTCCAACAGATCCTCACTGTAGTACCCACCAGTAAATTAGTAGCAGTAATAATATAATCAAACACAGTGACTACAGTCAAAACAGGGGTATAGGATTAATTAGGGGAAATAAGGGAACAAGGCTATCGGAATAAAAGTATGGGTTAGGCAAAAAAAAGATACAATGATAAATACTTGTAGCAGATAGTTGTGTTGTGTTTTCTATTTTCAAATAATTTAAGCCACACAGAAGTTGATAAGTTTTTCCTGTAATATTTATTCTTGGGAGCTTATTTCTTCCAAATACATATATCTCAATATCACTTGTTATGCATTCATCATAGCATACAAGGATATATCTTCAGTTGGTAAGTGCTAACTTTTCACTCTACACAGAGAGCTTATATAGTGTCAAGTCAACAGTATATTTATCAATATTTACAACTGCTGGTAACTTTCTACCAATCATATCTTAGTCATAACAACTTTATGTCTTCATGTTATGCTCTATTTACTTTTGATCAGCAGTGACACCAATCATCTGATGTTCTAACATTTCCACATACTGCTGTCATTTGTCCTATTATTTAGTACATCAACAAAACAATAGTACATCAACATCTGCACTCCATCCCTTTCTGATGGACACAGTTAGTTGGTCATCCACATACCTCATGTACAGTACATGTTAAATTATTCTACTACTTGAGTAAACACATTTGGTTAGTAAAGAAATTACACTGAAGCCTCCTGGTAAAGGCTATACTTTAACACTCAGTCTACCTATTATAAAAGGTTGTACTGAAATAAATGTTTTACTACAAAATGTTACGCTATAATCCCCTCCATGTGACTCACTATCCCTGAAGATCACACAAGATGATGTTGCCATTGTAACATTTGTATTTGACAAACCATATATTTTATTTTATGATACAATGACAATTGTACAATAATAAAAACACATATTACTGCAATACCGCAACCCACCACTACTAGGGCTGGACTAGTACCCAAAACAACTGATCCACAATCCCATCAGGATATAATAGGAGTATATGATGACTGTTTTCTTACCTCTTTAACAGAGGCCTGTTGTGTTAAAATAAGTCCTTTTGTTTGTTGACAGTACAACAAGGCACCAAGTGTCATTTTATCAGTTTTGGGTAATCTGAAATGAGGTGGAGTTGCCAAATCAGTGAGTGAATTCAAGGCCATACTGGAACCATCGACATGGGTAACATTTGTTTGGCAATAGGCAGGACGTTCCCTGAGGGACCAGTTTGCATCCTGCCAGGTCTTGTCACTACACCCCCATACATTCCAAGGTTGACCTGCAATTACACACCATGATTGGTTTCATCTCATTGCTTGGCTGTATTCATTTGCAGACGTTAGGGTAAATTTACATTGTTCAGGAAACCATGGGGTGATTGATGTCTCTTCCCCACATATTAAAGTTTCATATTCTTGTACACACTGTTGCTTTGGTAAGACAACATATTTATTGTGTCCTGGGATAACAGTGTCACCTGGTATTTGGAGTCTCATGATTTGGTCATGTATTAATACTCCCAAATTACTGATTTGCCATGATATTTTCGGTGGTTCAAAACATACAGGTATTAGCACTAGTATGGGAATCACGTGTCGTAGCATGTGTGCATATTGTTTAGTGAATTCCATACTTTTATCATAGCTAAGGGTGGTAGGAATACAGTGGGACAATCCACTAATCTAGTCACATTATTTTTACCTATTCCTAAAGGTAATCTATTTGTTTTAATTCTAACTCATTGACTAGATAAGCATGTGCTTTAGCAGCTAATTGAGAACAAGCCAGTTCTATGTAGCTTTCCATAGACATATTAGAAAGTGAGTTATAAAAACAGGCTGGTATCTGAGCAATAATTTTAATATTTTGTAAGGTTTCTTTAAATGCAAACCAATCAATGTCCTCATTATCAGCTGCTAATCTCACAGTAGTTGATAATGGTCCAGCAGCCATATCTTTTAAAGTCATTTTTAAAAAACGAATATAACCTTTGAAAACCATAGCATCGATACCATTAGCAATTTCTAATCCTGAGCCTAACCAGCCCCATATGTCTCTTTTACGATGGAATAAGCCTGGTGTTGCTTTTGCAGGAATTTCAAATGACCACATTTTGTGTCTATCATGGTATCGATTTAAAGTATTATTATAATACTGTTGCCACAACAATACTAAGGTCTGATCTTTACACTGAAGCGGTAATCATGGAAAAGGCAAATGTAGTAACACATTATAATATTTCAATTTACATTTAACCCTACTGTATAGTTTTTCACAATAGATGTATTATATAAAAAATGCCACATATTACGTCTTGAACCTTTATAAGATGCATTTAACAACGTAATATCAGATGGATAATGTTACATGTCCTTTAATTTTATTTGAAATAAATATTATTCTTTGCCTGTCAAATTGGTTTTATCCCCCAAAGTAGAGCAGATATAGATTTCTTTCTGGGCTGCTGTGTTTACCACACACATCGCCGTGCCAGGCCAGGCGTCTGGGGAGCATCTCCATGTACAAGAAGATATCCACTGTGTTCATGTCGCTCTCCTAATAATACTGGGAGACTCCACACTGTATGATTAACATAGTTCTTGTTGTATAAACTGTTCCATATGTGCCCTGGGCATCCATTGAATCATTCGGAAGTGGCCAGGATCAGTAAGGTACTGTTCAGCATAAGTACAGGATACATCATTGTAGTTTACCTGTTGGGAGAAACAGAGCAGTATCAGTTGTTATCATTTAAAGGCTGATACAATTTACATTGGTCCACATGGACCCAATTTGTCTCTGTAGACCCTTGTTGAATACATCGGACCTGAATGACCTATGGTCCCTTTTGACCAAAATTTATTTACCATTACATGATGACCCCTTTTAATGGGCAGTACCACTTTTTTATCATGTCTCTGTTTTTTCAATGAGTCTGTGCCATATTTCTGGCAGCATGGGGTAAATAAACAGCTAACTGTTTTTGCAGCTGTGGCATCAGTTTTGATGCGGTCTAACACTGATGTTGATAAATCTGGATCTGGATAATACAGCCACAAATCTCGTCCAGTCATCAATTGGTGTGGGCTATAGCCAGTACTCCTGTTTTCAGTACCTCTAATAGCCATTAGGATTTCTGGTAAGTGCATCACCCACCCTTTACCAGTATCCAACATTGCCTTTTTCAGTGCATTTTTCAAAGTGCAATTTAACCTTTCTACCATCTCTGATGATTGTGAATGATAGGGTAAATGTAAACATTGGGTGTTACCCAAAATATCACACAAAGCTGTCATTATTTTCACTGTAAAGTGAGTTCCTTTATCACTTTCAAGTATTCTGGGAAAACCCCAACATGAGAACACCTGTTCCCATAGCACTTTTGCAGTAGCTGTAGCACTATCATTATGTATGGGCAATGCTTTTACCCATTTGGAAAATATGTCAGCAATGACTAATAAATATCGGAACCCCCCCCTTTTGCAGTAGGCAAGGGCCCCACGCAATCAATTTGTAAGCTGGATCAAGGATCGTCCACCAGGGGGATCCGCCCTAATGGAACCCTTTTACTAGGCACTGGAGGAGTCATCTGTGCCCAGATGAGACAAGCCTCCAGGCAATGTTTGACATCTTTTTCCATTTTTGGCCACCAATATTTTTGTGCCAACATTTTACAAGTTTTGTGGAGTCCACAATGACCTCCAGTTCGATGATTATGCGTGATAACATTTTTTTTTAAATGAAGTGGGTGGTATGCACTTCCTAACCCCAGGTTGTCATTCCCATATTACCATATCTTCCCATATGGTAACATGTTTGGTTTCACACTCTCTAGTGTCTTTTTATTGGTTCCAACAACCGACGATCCAAGCATCTGTATCTTGGATACGCCCCAAATTTGTGATTTGTGAGATGGCAGCTATCAATTTAATATGGCATTTGTCAAATTCGTTCATCTCCCACAATTGTGTAGAATCACCTCCTAGAGGATCTACCCATAAGTTTGTTTGTTTGTTTGGCTGCAACTTGAGCAAGATTATCCACTAAGTTATTATTTAACTCATGGATATCCTTTGGATTCTTTTGGTGAGCTCTGACTTTACAAATTGCTATTTTCAAAGGTGTCTGAGCTCCTATATCTCCTATATGTTGTAATATGGGAGCAAATGCAACAGGTTCTCCAGATGCTGTCTGCATTTCTCTTTTAGTCCAAATTGGCAAAAAGTCTAATAAGGAGTTTACCACAAAAGCACAGTCTGAGAAGATGTTAATAGCCTCCCAAGGGTAAGCCATAATAGCTCCCTGGACTGCCTCTAATTCTGCTCTAGGGGCAGAAATGATGATGGGCATCTTACTAATATTTCTTGATTAGCACTCGGTGTCCATATGGCATATCCTGTATGCAAATGTCCATTCTCCCAAAATGAGAGCCATCTACATAAACATCTTTTGCTTCAGTATTTGGTTCTGCAGCAAATATGGGTTTAAAATCAATTCCCATTACAGTTTTACAATCATGTGCCTCTCCCTTCCATGTCATTAATTCAACTGACATAGGTGAGGTACATTTTTCTACTGTGATAATTTTCACTTCTAGAGCTAAAGCCCATATAACCAATTGCTGTGAAGGCACACGTCTCACATCCCTTTTAAATATTGGAGTGTGAGACATTTGCAGGATAATTCTGTTAAACCCCACAATATGTTCTGTGGCTTGTATAGCCCAATATACAGCTAACAAATGTTTTACACATTCTTCAGATGTCTCTTCCACAGGTGTTAGTACACGAGAAAAATATCCCACAGGACGTAAAGTCTCTGCTCTCTTTTGTAATAGGACCACATTAATTACCTGATCTGTGCTTGCTTAAGAGCCCTATATGATGTCAAAAAAAACCTTCTTTTTTAAGCTAGTTGACATGTGAGATTTAAATAGATCTTGATGACTTCTTTTCTGTTTTTAGACAGTAAATCACATTTTCCATGTTAGAGTGAAAAGGTTCACTTGTATAGCTTAAATTACAGCAGGACCTGAAAAATCCTGACAAAATAATGTGCTTAACTTAGATGAAACATGGAAGGTCAAATTGTGTTGCAAAAGGTCACCAATCGCAACAAGGTGAAAATTACCATATTTATAGTTTTGGCAGCATTTTGCTTAGTTGAACAGTCAATTAGATAAAAGGAGGTAGTTATTCTGCCTTTACTCCAAGGAGATTTGGCACTACTATTGTGCCTCTGCTTATAATGTATACAAGGACTGTTTTTTATATGAAGGTCCTGGGGCTCCTGACTGGCATGATCTAATCTCTTTATTTCCTATATAATTGCCCAAGGGAGCCACCCCATCCACATGCCCCTTCCAATGCTGCTTCATATCTGCAACTGCAGTTTGCAGACAATGAGCCAACATTTCAAAACTGGGACATGTCATGGGATGAAACATAAAAATAAACCAGAATAGCTTAAACTTCACTCCGGCATCATTATAGTTAACATTCATTACTGAATACAGTAATGTTTTTGCAGCTGTCCAAAAACAGAGACCAGCATGACCTTGGGCAGCAGGGAACAGCTGTATTCATTATAAAGTCTTAGTTTTGAACCCACAAACTTCCCTTTGTGAATAATATCTGTTATATTTACTATATTTAGCTTCTGGGACATGTTTGGCTATATTTAAGTAATAAGTATTCTCTTTTTCTAACATTTCTTTCTTTAACTGACACGTCCTAGCAGTTACTTCTAACTGATACTGTAAGTACATCTGACATATGTTAGCTAACTTGGTTTTATCTAATTTACACTTCTCATTATGGTCTGTACAGTGTTTAACTAAACATAAGTACACATCTTCCTGCTTTTCAGGAGAGCTGCATGGACCTTCATGAAGGTTTGTCTCTAAACATTTACGTAATATGGCATCCATACTTACGTCTATTTTGACTGGCAAATCACGTCTGACTTCACCCAGTCCAACTGAGTCCCTTGTTCTACTCCCTTCTATACTTGATGGATCAGGTCAGCTGCAGTAAGACATTCCCTGCAGCTTGGTCTATTCGGTTCTTTTAATGTCATCAGCAACCATATAAACTGTCTTCAGACATCCGAATCATGGCACCAATTGTAGCAGATAGTTGCGTTGTGTTTTCTATTTTCAAATAATTTAAGCCACACAGAAGTTGATATGTTTTTCTGTAATATTTATTCTTGCGAGCTTATCTCCTCCAAATACATGTATCTCAATATCACTTATTATGGACTCATTATAGCATACAAGGATATATCTTCAGTTGGTAAGTGCTAACTTTTCACTGTACACAGAGAGCTTATATAGTGTAAAGTCAACAGTATATTTATCAATATTTACAACTGCTGGTAACTTTCTACCAATCATATCTTAGTCATAACAACTTTATGTCTTCATGTTATGCTCTATTTACTTTTGATCAGCAGTGACACCAATCATCTGATGTTCTAACATTTCCACATACTGCTGTCATTTGTCCCTATTATTTAGTACATCAACAAAACAATAGTACATCAACATCTGCACTCCATCCCTTTCTGATGGACACAGTTAGTTGGTCATGCACATACCTTGTGTACAGTACATGTTATATTATTCCACTACTTGAGTAAACACATTTGGTTAGTACAAGAAACTACACTGAAGCCTCCTGGAAAAGGCTACACTTTAACACTACCTATTATAAAAGGTTGCACTGAAATAAATGTTTTACTACAAAATGTTACACTACACTGGCAATATTTTCACAGGTTACCCTTGCAGAACTTACTACCCTCCTACTAAAATAGTCCAGCACAAATCCGCTGAGCAAAACTGGTGCACCAATACTTAAATCACCCTTTACCCAGGGAGATACCTTAAGAGAAGTTCCTCCAATAGCACTTTTAGAAGTCCAAATATTTCATTGCTTAACCTAGATAAAAACTGACCACCTCAGAGAGATTGAGTTATACTGCTAATTGATGGCACCTCAAATCTAAAGTTGATGCATTGTGCAGACCTGATGCAAACTGATAGAAAATAAGCAGTCATGATAGTGAGGAAAGGATGGCAACAAAAATCACATACTTGAAATTGTGATACGCAAAAAGGTTAACTCACATGGCTTTGCCATGGGCCGCTCTCCTACAACAACACACTCCTTGCTCAGCTCCAGCCATTCATGCAGAAACCTACACACCCAAACTATTTAACTGTCTAAATGCAAATGGTTTCTGGAACAGAACCCTAAAACTGTTCTTACAATTCCCTGTATTTGGTCACCACAGGATGACACAGGCAGTGAACTCTGCTCTTTGTCATGGGCTACCAAAAGTCACCTGAATTCAGGAAATGCAAGATCTCTGTCTATGTGGACACAGTAATCACTGCACAGTTTTTGCAGTAGGATGCTGTATCACTGATTGTTAGCAGTGTAAATTCTTCTTCCCGTACTGTATAAGGGTCTTCCCTCTCTGCTGTTTCAGTACAAACTTTCCTTTCACCTCAGTCCTTTTCTGTCCCACTATGTAAAGATCTTGTATGATGAAAGTAGTGAGCTGGCCAGCAGGAAAAATAAGGTGCAGAAATACCAAACACCTCAACTCGTAGATCACAAAATGTTTGGGGTCTGTCAGTAACTCAGCAATATCAGGCAGTGGATATCAAAATTGTCATCCTTGGGTTTCAACAGTCATGCCAGAAGGTTTTGAACTGTGGTAGGGCCAAGGATGGAGGAAAATAATTCAACATCCCCTCCGAGTCAACCCCATTCTCCAATTTATTTTGGATAAAATATGTGAATGGTGCACAGACCAATACACAGCAACAAACATACAATATTATTGGAAATCCATTTGTTTGTTTATTTTAATTAATTAACTTATTTAGTTTGTTGTTCAGGAAAGGAGGACTAAGCAAGTTTGTTTATTTTCAATCTTGTCTCAAGGGGAGGGGGGACATACAGTTGCAAACTGACATACTGAACCCGATTAAGTTCATGATGGTATTTTCGAGAATGAGGGAAATAAATTCCCTTACTCTTTTTGAGAAATGCCATGGGATCTTTAATGTCCACCTGAACAGCCACTCAAAGTGGCAGATGGAACAACAGTTTAACATCTCTTCCAAAAAATGACACCACAGGAGGGCGACACCCCGGTCATGCTGTACTACAGTGTCACTATAGGGATTTATCCCAAGTTTTTTGGTGTGGGGCTAGAACCCAAAACCTTCCAATCTTCCAGCCTCAGAGGCAAGTGTGCAACCAGCTGAGCCACTGAAGTGAAAAAAGTTTAAGTCCCTGTTTGAATCACAGACTGTTTTTTTGCTGAGCAAACACACATTTAGTGTTTATTTATTTTGGTTACCAGATCAGCTAACTGGAAAGAGTTCATTTTATAGTAGAAACCTGGGGGATGAGGTAACACCATTAAGGAGCATATAAAAAAACACAAAGTAAAGGGCACATTATCAGAGACAATTAGCAAGCATGTAATATACAGTAAATAAGAGAAAAGGTAGGCACAAAAACACAACAGCCCATGCAGTCAAATATACAGCAACAATATACAAAAGTTTGAAAGGCTGCAACATCAGGAATCCATGTGCAAAACAAGTGATCAGTGGAAACTATACAAAATTTATCCCCATGCAAGGTAGGATATGAACAAAGGCATGACAAGAGCACGTCAATATCTACAAAAAATAAACACATTAAAGGTAACAAGTATAACCCAGGCTTTCTCATAATTTTTAGCTAAATTTGATAGTAATAATACTTTTAGGGAGGCAAAAATACTTCTAGGGAGGCTACTGGTTTGCAGTAATGCATACTCTTAAAAAATACTGCGCCCTCCTCCCACACACACATATGCATGGACATGTGTTGCCCAGACAATGCCTGCATACTTAACGTGTCTTTTCCTGTTTTTCTAGCATTTACTTTAGTTAAAAGGGGAGAATTTACTTGCATGTTTCAGCTAAAAAATAAGTAAGCATAGCACCAGTTACAAGGTCACCCTGCTTGTCATCTTATATACTGTTCTAAATTATCAAATATCATTAATAAATTCAAGTATTGCCTTTTCTCTGTCATCAGTGCAGCCCTCTTGTGTTTTTCTTTCTATCCCAGATTTTTTTTAAATGTACCCTTGCCAAGGCCAGTAGGGTCATACAAGACTTTAAGCATGAAAAAACATTAAATGATTGTGTCTTTTTTGACTGACCGTTCAACCAAGAGATGACTAGAGATGTAACAAATTTTAATGTCACAAGCATTGTTGGTGCAGAGTGTCCTGACTCTACCATGCAGCAAAGTTCCTTCTTTTTAAATGTTAAAATATTAAGTCCACCCCTACCTGATGACAAAATGTTCCCACCCCCACCAACAAGCCAGACCATTTAAAACACTCTGCTGACTCCCCGCCACCCTCTAACTCCCACCTCCCTCTGCCCCCCCACAATGCTGGCAAAGTTGTTACATATAAAAACCTTCCACCCACACTACATCATTAAACACACACACCCATCATCTCCCATCCTATGCTTGTCCCTCTGAATCATATAGAGTACAATACATTGTAAAGTGTACCCACCCTATCCACCCTCTAGCAGCCAACCTCACTCTTCCTCCTCAGCCCCAAATTTACAAGGATACAGTGTTCCCTGTAAAATAGAAAACTGTTAAACTCTGAAGAAAGATAACCTTTTCAATGTCCTGCAATAGAATTAATGAATAATGATGCCCTTCAGTACTACCACCTGACTGGTTAACGATCACCCAATGAGGTGTGATTATAGCAGGATGTAATTGTTCATTTTTTTTACTTGTATTACTGTAGCCATATAAATTCTGGGTTAAGAGGAAGAGGAAGGGGGGTGCTACAAGATAGGTGGGGGATGCTGTACAATTTATATAACTCAGGGACAAGGACAGGAACAGGGTGGGAGAGGTGGGTGAATTGTTTAATGATGAGGCATGAGGCAGGGAAGGGATATCTATTTTTCATATAACACAATTTTGCTGAGACTTTGTGAGAGGTGGGTACAAGAGGGTAGTCGGGTGGGGGTACAGTGTTTCAAAGAGCTTGGTTAGTGGGAGGGGTAGGAACTGTGTATCAGTGGGTAGGGTAAACATTTTAAAAAAGGATTACGGGGTTAAAAAAAAACACTTCATGTAGTTTTCACAGGTGACATGCTACTGCACCTGGCAAAAATTATGTGTAGTGGTACATTCACTGACACTTTCATCAGGAAAGTGCCACTATGCATAGTCTTTACTGGGTGAAGGTGGGCACTTTGCCAGGTGAAAATTATATGGATTGTGTTTGCAGGTGAAGCAATGTCTGGGATACTTCATGAAGTGAAGTTTCCCCACTTTGGCTGTCTATGGATATAACCTGATCCATTTCATGGAGCTGTATGATTCTGCTACAGCTGCATTGGAAATTAGAATGGTTATACCTGAATGCATAGTGTTTTGCTCCTCACTTAGCAACAAGCATGCTCCAGCCATGGTAAGTAGAAGTCCCTAACTGTGGAGAACTTGGTCACAGTCCTAATCTTGCACATAAGTGATTGAGAATCCTTTACACATAGTGTGCCTAGTAGAACTGCAAGCTGTACTTTCAGCTTCTTGAGGTTTTTATCCCTGGCATATTACAGTTAGCCATCGACACTTTAAAAGGCATCATGTGTTATAATGCACCACAGTGCCCTATAGAACCATGAACATGCCATCTGATGTCAGAGGAATAAATGCTGAATTTTGTAATTCTTTGTCGCTAGGTGTCTTGTGATACTTTGCTCAGTCTGACATGGTTGCATAGCCACTGGCAATGCAGAGTACACATTTAAGATGCAATAACTAATAATCAATATACTTTCGTGTCCGATAGCCTTTGTTTTTGTACTTTGTGTGAGGTCGTGTTTGCAAACTTCTTCTCCTCCCTTCCCCCCCTTGCAACTGGCTACAGGTAGAACACTAAGTCAAACACCAACAGCTACATTAAAGAGCCCATGATGTCTTTGTGACAACTTTGAAAAAAAGTAATATTTAGACACAATTTATCTTATATTTAATAACTGTTTTCTATAATTCTCAGTATTACTTCATTATTACTAAGGGTATTTGCTGTAAACAGGATCACTGCCCTATCTCTTCTGGCTGCTTGCCTACACCTGACATCACAGTTCTGTTTATGACATCACAGTCGGTTGCTGTGGAGATAATTATGATGCCATAAATAGGACATTATGATGTCAGGTGTAGGCAATCAATAAGAGCAGACGAAGTTTAAGCAACAGTGATCCTCGTTCACACAACTGACCTCCGTAATAAATAGAAATGGAAAATAATTTTAGAACATCTAAGAAAAATCAACTGAATTGTGTCTAAATCTCAGTTTTTTCTAATGGTGTCAGGTACTCTTTAAAGAGCAAGTGATTGATAAGAAGTATTTTTACCAGCAGTGTGAAAAGCAACAGCTATTTGAGAACACTATCAAATATTTCATTATAAAAGTTAAAGAAAGTGGTTAGAAATACATCAAAATATAATAAAATAGTTTGTTGTTTATTTATCATGCAGTAAACACCTAGCACCAGATATTCAAAATTAGCACAGGAGCTAATGGATGTTTGCCTGCGCTATTCAGAATTTGAGCCCATTTACTGCGTGTGAGGTCCATATTCAGAGAACCTTGTGGCATGGGCTAAACCAATTAGCACTGAGCACTAACATAAAACTGCACCCATGCAAATAAGAGGGTCACCTCCTGCACACAGATACAGTGGCAATTTCAAAGTTTGCATTAACGATAAATGATACTCAAAGTGATGCTATTTACCACCTCCAAAAACCATAAAGTAACAGGGAGCAAAGCCCACACTCCCAACCCACTGATGGCAGGACAGCTGTACTGAAGCCATCTCCCCCTGTTGACCTATCCAAATACAGACAAGAGGCTCTCTGGTGAGTAGTGGCAGCCCCCATCCTCTGAGCAGCCATCCCCTATAAAAATACATTATCCCTGGTGTCCAGTGGCACCCCTTGCTCCCAATTATCCATCATGCTTATGACAACATATTCCCTGGTGTCTAGTGGCACACTCCCCCCACTGATCCCCTGTTCCAGTTAGTGTAAATGATGCCTTGGTGTCTAGTAGCACCCCCTCCATCTGAGCACTCATCCTGTATAATACACCCATCACTGGTGGCCAGCAGTTCTCCCCTACTCCCTGAACACCTATCCCATTGCTTTGAATATGTTCACTGGTGTCTAAAGACCCCTCACACATGTGTCCAGTTGATGGTAATATCTACCCTAGTGACTAGTGGCACCTCCAAACATTTGTCCCATTGATGGCAATATAGTCCCTCATATCTTGTGGCACCTCACACCCTCCAATCCCCCATCCCAGTAATACAGAGTAATCCCAGGTATCTAGAGGCACCCCCCACCACTGATTGACCATCCATATCCCTGCTATAACTGTATGTGCACTCACTGCAACTTATACAGTGGCCAGCTGAGGAGGTAAGAGGAGGGCTGTGCCATAGAGGGATTTACTGCATGTCCCCATTTTCATTAGTACAGGGGGTTGAGTGGGTGCTGTGCTGAGTGAGGATGGGGTAGTTGGGGGGCTGCTGGACTGTTATTGTTAACTGATGTGTTTGTTGACCACCGTTCAGGGGGTGGGGGCATGGGTACTTCTGGCTATTGCATAGAGGCATGTGCTGGGAGATCGGGGGATACCACTGGACAACAGTGATATGGTGATTTATTTATTTATTTAGTTGTTTAACCAGGTATAGCACACTAAGCTGAAACCTTTTTTACAGGAGCGACCTGGGAGCACAAGGAGGTTAAGTGACTTGCTCAGGGTCACACAGTATGCAAGTGGAAGCTGTGGGATTCAAACCCAGGTCTGGTCTGCTGGATGTCACCAGATTTGCAGCTCAGAGCCTTAGACCACTGCGCTATACTGCCTCCTCCTTACTTACCCAGATGAGTGATTGGGGGGTTGGAGGTGCCACTACACCCCAGGGAGTACCATATATTACCAGGAGAGGGAATCAGAGGGTAGAGGGGTGCTACTGGATAACAGGACATCATTCACAGTAACCAGGATGGGTGCTTAGAGGGTGGGGGTTGCCATTAGACACCAAGGCATCATTTAAAACAACCAGTGCAGCTGCTTGGAGGGTGGGGATGTGCCACTAGACACAAGAGAAACATGGTAACTAATCGGGACTGGGGATCAGAGGTTGGCAGGTATCGCTAGACACCAGGTCAATGAAGGTTGTATACTGGATAGGGAGTGGGGGTGCCGCTAGCCCCCATGTATGACGTCAGGATGAATGCAACAGGGCTGCCACTTCAAATGTGAATGAGCACAAAATTGGCATGCTAATTGCCCCTTGGCACAGTGCAAGTCCAATGGACTCATTTTTATTTTACAGCTGAAGATTGCACCATGGCTTCTGGTGCTATCTGATCTGGGGGCACCATTCCCTATGGGCTGTATACAGCCCAGGGCCATGTCGTGGCAATGCAAAGTGAGGTAGCACTGCACCGACATGTACTGATATTCAGTCAGATAGCCTGAACCATTATCTAATTGAATATAGTAACTGCTGGATCAGGCACAAGGGCAGTGTAAACCTTTGTGCCCACTTTTGGCCATTTTTGAATATCTAGCCCCTGCTGTTTAATTAACATTAACCCATGTTACCCATCCTTAACTCAGTTAAGAAGGGGGATAAAACCTTTTATAGGTACATTAGGAGAAAAGAAAGACCATGGGAGGAATAGTGAGGTTAATAAAGGGAGGGTGGGTGGGCAGAGAGTGATAGAGAAAAAGCAGGGACACTAAATGTATACTTCTGCTAAAGTATTCACAAGAAGAGGAGGGTACCTAATCCAATCAATGAAAGCACTCTGGATAGGGAGGTCGATACCAGTCCTTTCAAAGAAGAAAGGGTTCTGAAAGAACTCCTAAAACTGAAGGTAGACAAAGCAATGGGGTCGGGTGGGATTCACCCCAGAAATCTAAAAGAACTAAGAGGAGAACTAGCAACACCACTGATTATTACCCTTTTCAACAACATGGGAGGATGGTGTGGCACCTAAGGACTGGAGGAGGGCAGATGTGATTCCCTTTCACAAAAGTGGAAGCAAAGCAGAGGCAGGAAACTACAGACCTGTTAGCTTAACCTCAGTGGTAGGGAAAATGATGGAATCACTTCTGAAAGAAAGAATTGTTGACTATGTAGAGGCCAGTGGGGCACAGGACCCAAGGAAGCATGGATTCACAGCAGGAAGGTCAGGTCAGATGACTCTAATAGATTTATTTGACTGGGTGACCAAAGTAGTAGACCAGGGAGAGGCTGTGGGTATGGCCTACCTAGATTTTAGCAAGGCATTTGACACAGTCCCACACAAAAGATTAATAAACAAATTAGCCAGCCTGGGAGTGGGTCCCAGGGTTGTAGCCTGGGTAAACAATTGTGACTAGAAGGAAAAGTGTGCCTCTTTGAAGACAACACAATGATCTGCAACAGGGTTGATACACAGGGGTGGTGGAAAGGATGAGAAGGGACTTGACAAGGATGAATGAATGGTCAAAGGTATGGCAGCTTAGATTCAATGCAAAGAAGTGCAAAGTAATGTACCTAGGAAACAAAAACCCAGGGGAAGAGTACACAGTGGGTGGAAGTATTGACAATAAAAATGGAAAGGGACCTGGGGGTAGTCATACCAGATAACCTAAAGGTAGGCAAGCAATGTGAGAAGGCAGTAAGGAGGGCTGGAGGATACTGGGATGTATAGGGAGAGGCATCACCACTAGAAAACAGGTTTGTTGTTGTCTCTCTGTACAGACAGTTGGTGAGACCTCATCTGGAGTACTGCATGCTGTTCTGGAGACCCCATGTCTGCAAGGACATAGACAGAATGGAGGCAGTCCAGAGGAGGGCAACTAAAATGATGCAGGGTCTGCAACAGAAGCCATACAAAGACAGACTAATGGAGCTTAATATGTATACCCTCAAGGAAAGGAGGGAGACGGGGGTCATGATAGAAACATTCAAGTACCTCAAGGGAATCAACAAAGTCTAAGAGGGTAACTTCTTTCAGAAAAAGCGATATGCAAGAACAAGGGGGCACAATTTGAAGACAGAGGTGGGATGACTCAGGGGCAATGTGAGGAAGTATTTTTTCACAGAGAGGGTGGGGGATACATGGAACGGCCTTCCTGAGGAGGTTGTGGGGTGAACAACAGTGGGGGAATTCAATAATGCATGGGACAGACATAAGGCAATTCTGGTGCGGGTAGGAAGAAGTAGGCTGTTGTTTAACTAGGATCTGAAGCTTATCCAACAGGTATAGAAATGGGCAGACTAGGTGAGCCAAGCGGTCCTTATCTGACATCATAATCTATGTTTCTATGTTTCTATCCATGTTTTTTCTATTGCTGTATTTTTACCCCTGTCCTTTAAGATGTGGTGTGTCAAACCATTATTATCATAAAATACTTTTTGTTCACAGAGTAACCGAGAGCTCTGTTTCCTTTAAAGACTTTTATTTTCAAACAATCAAATAGTATTGTATAAGCAAAAATAAGAATACATAAATACCCCTTCTTTTGTTATTTATACATGACAGCACAGTCTGCAACATAAAAAGAAATATTTCAGTATATAGCATGGAGCAAAAGAAACAAGTAACAGCTGATGAATACGGTGCTCTGCTTTTCTGAAGAAAATTGAATTGGATGGCAGGATATTACACAACATAGCACAACACTTTTTACAATGATGATTTTGCAATATAAAGTGAATATAAATGTTTTTAAGTCAGTACTATGCAAACACACACATTTCAGGGGACAGAAGCACAAATAAACTGTAGGAACACATGAGTACAACTGGTATAATATTTAGAAGTCAGTAATGTGAAAACAGTAATTTCTTGGTCAGATGGTGCATAGAGATGCAGCAAATTTAAATCCGGCGGCGAAGTGAACACGCAGTGGCCACTTCTGTAGTACTTCGCTACGAGATTACCCATAGGAAAGAGCTCGCCTAGCCTTGTTATTATTACTTCACATTGTCATTCCACCTTAAGCGTGAAGTAAGAAGGAGTGACAACAATATTGGCAGCATCCCACCCACACAGTCACCAGAATAAATGTACATCCCCAAAGTGCTACTCTCTTGTGTCCAGAAAACTCCTCAGTGCTGACGAAGTGAAATGAGAGTGTAACAAGAAATGCAAAGTCTCCCAAAATTAATGGTGCACTCAGTCATGTGCCCAGTGGTCAGGTTACATGCAGAGTCACCAGAATTAATGTACATCCCCAAAATGCTACTTTCTTGTTTCCAGAAAATTCCCCAGTGCTGACAAAGTGAAATGAGAGCGTAACAAGAAATGCAATCTCCCAGAATTAATGGAGCCATGCAAATGCACAGACAGATTAAGATTGTGCTGTGCACTCAAGGGATGCATATGAAAAGACACAACACCTACAGTAACCAGTGCTTACAAGTCACAAATCCAAATCTGGAAAGGAATACATTTTGCCAGTTGGGGGATTAGTGCATGGCAGTAACAATCCACTACCAGTAAAGATACCACAAAGCAATATAAAAGATTCATGCAGGTGTGGTGGATAGCAGGTTCACACTGCAGCAATTACTCTGCAACACAATAAAAGGTGTCTGATTTAATGGCACACATCGCACACACACTCACATGCACACTCAAGTAATGAGTAACAAATTGAAAACCTTTAGTAATATAACCAAATATTTTAAAGAGACACATTGTACACTGCTGCACCACAACAATCAGCAAAAAAATGTCAAGAATTACTGAAACTATTACTGTGTGTCCGTTAACACAGTTATACAAGAAAAATATAATCAAAACAGAAAGACTGCCTTTTTATCCCAGTTAATCTACCTACACCACAAATACACCCCTCCCCCAAAGCACACTTCACAGTACACAGACTGTCTGTTCTAAATTAACATTCAAAATCCACACGCAACAATAAACACTCGATGATATAAGCACAGAAGGGTTTTCTACACAATGTACTAAATTTTGAGCAAAAAATATTACCCAAAAAGGCATTCTAAACAGCTTTTAGAGGTTTTGAATTACAGAGCTCTGAGAGCAAACTGTCTCCAGCTACCACTGCACACACACACTACCCAGACCGGAACTGAGGCTGTTCTGAACAATCTAGAGCCCATGTGACCTGCAATCCCATGAATAACTGCAGAATTTCATTTGGAGCTCAATTACAGGGTGAAGTGAGGTGAATTACATTGATTTCAAAGTACTTCACCTTAAAATTGGTGGAGAAGTGGTTTGGGGAAGGTGTAATAACGCAAAGTCATTGGTTTCAATGGACTTCACATTCCTCATTATGAAGCGAAGTACTCCACTTCACATTGTGGAGTTCTCCGCAGATTCCATGTTACTCAGTAAATCACTTCACAGAGCAAATTGGGGCCACTTTGCCCACCACTACTTACAGTACTGTAACTCACATGCTGTATGGGAAGGCAAGCAAATGCCTATAGCTGTACTTCTCCGATGGGCAGTAGCACAAAACTCCCAGACTTAAAAATGCTTATTAATGAGTAAAATGGTGGAGTGGTGAAGCCTGGAGAGATACTACAAAACATGCTTACAATACATCCAAGTAACTAGTAAAAAAATTAATGTTGTGATTCATGATGTGATCATGAATCGTGATTTGTGACTGCATTTGTGACCGTGATGATGAAGAACATGATTCGGTGTTGACAGTGTGAGATAACCAATATGAAAACTGTATTGGGAACTAGAATGCCTATGGCTATACTTCCCCAATGAGCTGTAGCACGAACTCCCAAATTAAAAATGCTCATTAATGAGTACAATGGCGGGGTGGTGAAGCCTGGAGAGATACTACAAAACACGCTTACAATACATCCAAATAATTAGTCAAAAAATTAGTGTTGTGATTCGTGACGTGATCATGAATCATGACTTGTGACTGCATTTGTGACCGTGATGATGAAGAACGTGATTCGGTGTCGACGGTGTGAGATAAGCAATATGGAACTGTATTGGGAGGGGAACGCAAATGCCTATGGCTGTACTGTACTTCCCCAATGAGTTGTAGCACAAATTCCCTGACTTAAAAATGCTCATTAATGAGTACAATGGTGGGGTGGTGAAGCCTGAAGAGATATAACAAAACAGGCTTACAATACATCCAAGTAACTAGAAAAAAAATTAATGTTGTGATTCGTGACATGATTATGAATAGTGATTTGTGACTGCATTTGTGACCGTGATGATGAAGAACATGATTTGTATCATGAGTGGCTCATGATGATGTTCCTGACTTAAAAATGCATATTAATGAGTACAATGTTCATGCAGAATTATGCACCACACCTATCCAGTACTCTGAAGGGAAGCCAAAGAAGCAACTGTGACTTAAGTTACAGATGGAGATTGGGCCCTAAAGAGATGCAAATGCACAGACAGATTAAAAGTGCTCTGTGCACTGAAGAGATGCAGATGCAAAGGCACAACACCTAACCAGTGCTCACCATCAGAAATTCAAATCTGGAAAAGAATACCTTTGCCGGTTGGGGCGGGCTGCGGGGGTGGGGGCAGTGTGCTGTACTGCTGCAGCAACAGTCACTAGTCCTAGTACCAGTAAAGATACCACAAAGAAGTGCAAAAATCACACAGTTGCTGTGGATAGCAGGTTCACATTGCTGAAATTATTATGTGGCACAATAAAAGGTGTCTGATTTGATGACACGCGTCACACACATACACTCACACTAAGTAATGAGTAGCAAATTGAAAACTTCAGCAATATAACCACATATTTTAAACAAACTAAAATTATTCACTGTTGCACCACAATAATCAGCAAAAAAATGACAAGAATTATTGAAAATATTACTGTGTGTACATTAACACAGTTATACAAGAAAAATATCACCAAAATAGAAAGCACTGTCTTTTTCTTCAAGTTAATCTACCTACACCACAGATACGCCCCTTCCCCAAAGCACACTTCTACTGTCTCTCAGTACACAGACTGAATGTTTTACATTAACATTCAAAATCCACACAAAAACGATAAACGCTCGATGATAAGAGCACAGGAGGGTTTCCTATAATCGATGAATTAAAGTTTCAGCAAAAAAAATTACTCAAAAAGGCTTTTTTAACAGCTTTTAGAAGGTTTGAATCACAGAGAGCTCTCAGAGCAGATCGTCTCCTACGCTTCCTACACACACTACCCCAAACTGAGGCTACACAGAACAACCTAGAGCCCATGTGACCTGAAATCCCATGAATCACTGCAAAATTCGCCTTTGGGGCTTAAAAACAAGGTGAAGTGAGGTGAAGTACATTATTTTCAATGTACTTCTCCTTAAGAACTGGTGGAGTAGTGGTTTGGGAAGGCAGAGTAACACAAAGTCATTGTTTTCAATGGACTTTGCGTTACCCATTATAATGCAAAGTACTCTGCTTCGCGTTGTGGAGCACTCTGCAAATTCACCTTCACTCCGCGAATCACTTCGTGGAGCGAATCGGGGCCACTTTGCCCACTACTAATGGTGCAGCACGATGTCAGTGGGTGTGCTTCACCTTTCTGCATCATTCATAGCTGTTTATTTATTCTGTATCTTATCACCACAAGAATTGGTTGTGTTAAATCAAAGTTCTGCCTGACATGGATCAAGATAGCATTGATCAGGTTTCTGGGGAGCTCTGTTTTTCCCCTCGTGCTGTCATAGTTTACTTTATTTCCCTGTTGCACATATATACTGTACTACACACGGTCATGAAAAATCAGTGCTGCCAAGCATTTGGGTTTGTTTGACCAGCATCTGAGACCCCTTTCTTTTTCACTTGTAAAAGGCACAATGTCCATATCTGGCAGAATGTAAATTGTACCTGTGATTATGCCTATGGACTGCTCTCAGCAGAACTGATACAGGTACCTTTTCATCTGCCATTCCCTTATGCATTGTGTTATTGTCTTACAGTGAGTCTCAGATTTCCTCTGACTCTATGTTGTTAGTTTCTTCTAAAGACTAGCTGAACTGTGTCTCTCCAGTGGTGCTGTTATGTCCATGGCATTGACGTTTAGTGCTGCATCTCCCTTATTCCCCTTTTTGGGTCTTGAATCATTGCTTGTAGATGGAGTTACCCTGCCTTTAAATGTTCCATAGATCTAATCAGTAGAGGAATACTTTAAACTTACTTATTCCAATCTATCTTCTCAATTCAAACACAATGACAGCTGTAACATATGACAATAGGTGTAATATCTCACAGTACTTCAAAACATCCATGGGAGTAAAACAGGACTGTTTACTAGCTCCTTTGCTATTTAGCATCTACATAGATTTAGTATTACACTTTGATACTTCTATAAACATGGATTCTCCTAAGACTAGCTCACATGAGATACACATACTTGCATATGCCAATAACCTGATTCTTCTTTCACTTTCTGTAGTGGGATTGCAAAATAAGATAAACCAACTAAAAACTAAATGTGACCATCTAGAGTTGAAAATAAATCTTAAAAAAACTAAGATTATGGTTTTGGGGTCGAATAATCTTAATACTGCACTACCTAAGATCTATTTAGATAGAGATTTAATTGAGGTTGTTTTTCTCTTACATTTACATAGGTGTAAAATTTACTTCAAATGGTCAATGGATGGCCCACTGGAAAGATCAGGTCTCCAAGGCCAAACAAGCAGCTACAGCATTGTTACATTTCAATTATAAATATATTGGGCATACAGTTGCACTTGCTCTTATAGCAGGAGATGTTAAGATTAACCCCATGTTATTGTATGGTGCAGAAGTCTGGGGATCTTCTAAGGCTCCTTTTTTAGAATCTCCCTTATCTTTTTACTATAAAGCTTTGTTACAAGTTCCTCTTTCTATTTCTAACTCAGTTGTTAGAGCTGAACTTGGCATGTTACCTCTTACTGTGATAGTTGAATTATGCCTGGCATGTTACTGGCTTAAAATCCTAAATAATCAGGATAATTTACTCCCTCTAGTTTGTTTGTAGGAGAAAATTAGCTGGTCTGTTTCAGACTTCTCATCTACCTGGTTAAAAGCTCTCAGATCTATAATTTCTAATGCTTCTTTAAATCATTTATAGTCAGATTCTCAGAAGGGGATTTTGATCTCATCAATTTTCAAAGATACTATAAAAAAGAAACTTTTTTGCAGCTTCCCAATCAAACCAAATGAATCAGGTTAAGGCCCAGAAGCAAGCCATCTGGCTTGGTACTAATAAGACTGATTCTGTTCTCGAGGATTATTTAACTTTCCCACTAACCCCCAATGTTAGAAAAACTATTAAGTGTGCCAGATTTAGTATTATATGTTTGAAATATATTTATTTTAACAAGTCAAATCCCAAAACTGCTCAGAAAGACTACTGTCGATGTAATAGGGGTTTTCTGAAAACTTTATATCATATTACTATTCAATGTCCTTTATTTAAGACCTCATGTGATCAAATTTTTAAAATATTTTCTGATGGTGTACGCAGAATTGGATTATGATCCTTTATTTATCCTTCTTTACCCCATGCCAAGAGGTGATGCAGAAACAGCTGCAAAATTCTATGCCAATATGATGAAGCTCAAAAGAAAGTACTTTCTAGCTTCTTAATATTAAATCTTGAGACCTGCTGGCTATGTACATATTAATCTGATAAATCTGATAAATGTTTGAATATTGGAAGGGTGGACCATCATTGTATGTTAATTTACTGTATATGTATTTATGCTGTGATGTTTTCTCTAAGACTTACCTGGTTTTTATTCTATTTAAAATGTGTAATGTCCATTACTAACATAGTGGAAGAACAATAAATTGTTACTACTATGTTCCATAGTATCTTTCATATATTGGCCTTTCTGCTTCCATTCTTTTATTCTCTTCTACATAAAACTCTCAAATTTTGCCCTCTCTCCCACATTGTTCCATGTTCTGGATATTTTGAAATCAACCCCTCTCCCTTGGTGCTTTGCAGCTGCCTTTCCTCCTCACCTGCCCTCTGCCTGCTGCTCTGGTGCTTACTGGTCCTCTGGGCTGGCCTGCTACTGGGGCAATTTCAAGTCCTTTGGACAGACCAGCTGCTCGAGTGCTGCCCTGTCCTGTGTTGCTGCCTCATCTTGTGCATGGGATACTGACATTAGGTTTTCTTCACACTCTTTATACAAGGACAGTTAATTGCCCCTGGTGATGACCTCACATTGTTTGGAAGAAAGACATGCAAACAGAATTGAAATACTTAGAACCGAATATTACCTGTTTGTCTGCCTGTGAACTTCACTTATCAGAGGCTGACTAAGGTACAGGGTTCCCATCTGGAGACTTGGACTGGGGCCCACCTGGAAAAAGAATAATACTTAAAAAAATTATGGTCAACATGTGTTTAGTGAACAGGACAGTTTCTATTAAGTTAATTAACATTTTTGGTAGTTTAGATGCACATAAATAGCGTTAACATTATAATGCACATCAGTGGATACAGTATTTGATGAACAAGGGTATATTTGGGTGTCAGATTCATGGCACTATATGAAATTCATAGCAGCTGAGAGCTATTGGAATAGCTATTATTCAAAATAATAACATGAAAGACTATTACCTTACCCTGTATTTCTTGAAACTCTTTCTGAAAATTCAGCATTTTACTGGTGGTGCGGCATTTTCCTTTCTACCTCTCTGTTCACAGGTGTGCAGCTCCTCAGTTGTGTTATCGCTCTTCTGTTCCTGTCAGGTCAGGTTACATTTGGGGTCCCATAAAAGTCTACAGTTCCAAATCTTGTAGTCATCTCCAATCCAATATACAGTGATACAGACTATTGCCTTTCAGTAAGATATACAACATGTAATCTCATTTTTCAAGCTCAAGAAAGCATCCATTATATACTGTTCCCCGATCATACGTCAACCATGCTAAGCTGACTATCAGAACTGCAGATACTTGCAGAGTTTTTAATAGATTTTACAGTTATAATTTTACTTTTGGCAGTCCATTTTTGTTTGGGGTAAATTAGTGAGTGGGGTTAGGGGTTTTAAGTTTATCTTAGTTTGAGAGTAAGGGTAGGTTAGGAGGTAGATTTTTTGTTTTTAGTTAGGGCAGTTCGTGGTGCAGTTAGTAAATGGTAATATACATCTGTTCCATTCAACTACTTTAATTGACTGACCTGTGTGTGGAGTTCTCCTGGAGTCAGCATTTTGGTGAAGGAGGGATTTGCCGTCAGAATGCCCAGATACCTAAATAGGAATATTGGAGGAGTCATTGGAGGCTGTGACGAGAGGCACACTCTGGAACCCTGTAAGCTTGGTGGAGTCAACAGTATTGCCCAGGATTTGGCAGAGAGTTCTCTTGCTGGTTTTCTGAAGGAGTGGTGAAGTGGAGGAGACTGGAAGACAGGAAGCAAAGCTTCCTTATAGAAGAGTGGCATTTACTGGATTTCTATGCCACATAGTGGAGCCAGGGGCATTGCTGGTAAGCTTTGCCACGTCATTGGCTGTGGAGTTGTGTGGCAGACTGGAAAATGGGCTAGAGTGTAACTGAGTTTTCCATGGCTGTGTGGCTGGCAATCAGTTGGTTGCAGGTGGAGAAGATGGGTAGAGTCTGTAGGCTCCCCTGCTAACCACTGATTGAGGAGAACAGTTGTAGAGCCTGGATAGAAGATAGGCAGAAGCAATATCAAATGGAGTATATCCCACTAAGGTACTGCAAATTGGGACTGTTGATTATGGATACAAAAGCAGATCCTGATGGTAATGAGAGTATCCCAGGAGTTGAACAGTTAAATAAACTTTATGATATGGCTGTGAGAGAGCCATTTTAAAGGACAAAATGTTGGTTTACTACTGTTTCTGGAGATTGGACCTAAGGATTGAAAGTCCTTTGGTCTATTGGGACTGCATGGTATTACAGCTTGTCAGTTCATAGAACTCTTTAAGAAATTATTAGATTTATGGACAGAGTGGTTGCACTACAGACTTTATATATGTCTGCCTGATAGTAAAAAAGAAAACACTGTGAAACTAATTGTTTTGTATTGTATTGTTCGGAGGGTTGTGGGTGGGTGGGTTGAGATATTTTGTAGTATTTATCTCTTTGTTATTGTTTTTTTTGATGGTGTGTTATTTTCAAACTGTTAAAGTGAGTGAGTGAGTGAGTGAGTGAGGTGTGTGTGGTTTGTTGCATTATTTTGCTTTAATCACTGTAGTAGTAGAATTCATAGAGCAGTTAGTAATATACATTCGAGTTGGGGTTCTGACTCAGGTTCCGGGCTATGTTACTCCCCTCATCTTTAAAAGATTTACACCCCCTCTAAGACCCATCCCTTGCAGCTACAGTTTTTTGGAGATATAGGGAGCTGGGTATTATTAGGAGGGGTGCTGGGGGAAAGACAGAAAGAAGAATGTAGCCAGGTGGGAGCTGATTCAGGTGGTGGGGACCAGAAGACAACCTGGGCTGAGGAGACGGTTGGACCGGAGTCCCCGGTGCCTTGTCTTTTTGCCCAGTAAGCCCTCCAGACCGAGAGGGCAGGTAGCTAAGGGACCAGCCTCAACCTTTCATCCTCTTCTGGCAGTGTTGTGGAATGCTAGGTTAATGGTGAATAAGACTGCTATAATTGCGAAGCTTGTTGCATCAGTCAACCTGATGTGCATTACAGAGATCTGGCTGGGGGATACTTCCTGCCCTGTGCTAGAGGCATCCATCCTGGCCAGGCTTACCATGACTCACTGCCCGAGGAAGGACCACAGGGAAGGGGGGGTTTCAGGTCAGAACTGGGCCTGGTTGTGCACTCAGTGGGGGACACCAGTTCTTTTGAATGTATGGTGGTGTTGGGGAGTCCCTGAGTGGAGTTCAGGATTCTCTTGGTCTATTAACCACCTGGGTGGGACAGGACTTTCCTGAAGGAGGTGTTGGCCTTTGTCACTGAGAGGGTGTTGGAGTCACCGAGATGGCTCATTCTCGATGACTTCAGTACCTGAGTGGAAGACATGGCATCATCTGGGGCCAGAGATTTCCTGTCAAATATGGAGGCTCTGGGCCTCACCCTGGAAACCACATCTGGGACCCACCGCTCCAGTCATGAGCTTGACCTGGTGTTCTCCCTAGGACCCTAAATTGATATTATCAAGACTGATCCGGTCATCTGGTCGGATCACTGCACCACCAGGTTCATCTTCAAAGCCCTCCTGAATGTCCCTTCCCTTGTGGAAATGGTCCAGTTCTGCCCTGTAAAAAAGTTTACAACTAGAGGAACTGATGGCGGAGCTGGACATTTCCTCTGTGTTTGAGGCTTGCGCTGGTGGTCTGAGGAATGCCCCTGACAGTCTATAATAGGGCTGTCTTTGAGGCCATGGAACATCTGGCACCGATCCGTGTATGTCCCCCATGTCATGTCTCAACTCACCATGATTTGGTGGTGAGCTGAGAATGTTGAAAACCAGGGGCTGAGGTTGAAGAGGAGTTGAAGACCAGACCTATGGAGGTCAGGCTGGTTCTGATTACTCATTGTGATGAGTATCAGAATGCAATCATCCAAACAAAGGCAGCTTTTATGTCTAGGATGATTGTAGCAGGAAAGAACCAACCGGCTCAGCATTTTCAGGTTGAAGACAGGTTATTACATCGGGCCTGTCTGGAACCCATCAGAGCTTTTTCAGCTCACAAGTATGAGGAGTTTACTTGGATATTTTCAGACAGAGTGTCCTCTGTGAGGGCTGGTATTTCTCCAAGGAGAATACCATTCTCCAGTCCCTAGGTGGGCAGATGCACTCGGTTACCCTGGGGAGAGTTCCAGATGGTGATGATGGTGAAGGTCTGTAAGGTGATCTCTGGGCTGAAACCAACATTCTGAGACCCTGACCTGGGCCCAACATGACTACTAGTTGGCTTCATCAAGCTTCAGGGTCCAGTTTTAGTCGAGATTGTCAGGAGTTCCTTGTCAGTGGGTTTTTTCCCAGAGTCCTTTAAACAGACTCTGGTTAAGCCCCTGATGAAAAAAAAAACATCTTGGACCTTGATGTCTTGGCGAATTACTGGTCTATGTTGAACCTCCCCTTTTTGTGAAAGGTACTTGATAAGGTGGTTGTGGAACAGCTTGAGGATCACCTCATGGACTTCCAAATTTATGAACCATTCCTGTCTGGATTTAGGGCTTTGTACAGCACAGAGACTGCATTGGTCAGGGTGCTAGATGACATGCTCAGTGCAAGGGATAGAGGAGAGTGAATGATTCTTGCCCTCCTCAATCTTTCCTCAGCATTTGACACTGTGAACCATGGGTTGTTGTTGGACAGGCTGATGGAGCATGCAGGACTCACCGGCAAGGTCATCAGTTGGTCTCAGAGGGTGATATTGGGGAATTATTCCTCAGACCCAATGGATCTGCTATGTGGAGTTCCCCAAGGCTCTGTCCTCTCCCCCATGTTGTTTGCAGTGTATATGCTGACCCTGGATAAGGTCATAAGGTGGGATGAGCTGAGTTTTCATTGCTATGCTGATGATACTCAGCTGTACCTATCCTTTGCACCAAGGAGATCTGATGCGGTTGATGTGCTAAATGAGTGCTTGGCCAAGATCTGGGCTTGGATGTTGTCAAACTTGCTGGGACTTAAACTGGGGAAGACCGAGGTTTTGGTGGTTGAACCTTGTCGAAGGGGAGGAATGGAGGTTTCTGGGGATAGGTTTGGGCTTTTTATTGGCACAACTGAACCGGAGGCCTCCACAAAAGTGAAGAATTTGGGCCTTGTTCTGGACAATGAGCTGACACTTGATGCTCAGGTGTTGGCTGTTGCCCAAACTGGGTTTTACCATCTCTGGAACATCACCAGAATTAAGTCCCTTATTCCCCCCAACAACCATTCCATGCTGGTACATGCTTTCATCACCTTGAGGTTTGACTACTGTAATGCACTCTACCTCGGAGTCAGAGGAGGTACGATGTGGTGCCTGCAGCTTCTACAGAATGCAGCAGCCTGGTTGTTGACTGGACACTTGAGATTCAGTCATATTACACCAGTACTGCATGAACTGTATTGGCTGCTGGTGAGCTGGCGCATCACCTTTAAAGTAGGTCTTTTGACCTACAAGGCCCTACATGGGTCAGGTCCAGGCTAACTGAAAGAGCTTCTGCATCCCTACATCTCATCTCACTCTCTCAGATCAGCTGGAGAGGCCCTCCTGGAGGTCCCCAGGGCTAGGTTAAAATATTCCGGGGACCAGGCATTTGAAGTGGCAGCCCTGGGTCCTCTGGAATTCATTGCTGGGTACCTCTGGGAGTTGCCCTCCATGGAGTTCTTTAAAAGGCACGCCTTAAGACCTTCTTGTTTGAGCAGGCCTTCGGGACCTGAGGAATTTATTGTGGGACCATCGGTCAGCTTGGGAATCAGCCAGTTTTTATACTTTTAATGAGTCTGTGCAATTTTTATATATTGTATGTGGACTGTACCTCATTGCTGTATTTGTATTTTTATAATTTTGTTGTAAGGGTGCCCTGAGCCCTTGGGGAAGGGTGCCCAAATGAAATAAACTCTACTACTACTACTTCAAGACGCTATCAGTTTTGAGCTGCTTGGTTAACCCTGTTTCTCATACCCTAGTTATGTCTTGTGTCCCTGAGCCTCAATATCTCATTTGTCTGCTCCTTAATCCCCAGATTGTCATTTGTCACAATTCACATCATAGTTACAATATGCATTGCCTCCTTGAGCCTCAACATCTGATTTGTCTGTTCATTAATCCCCAGATTGTGATTCATCACAACTCATGGTCATTCCTACTGTACTTGTCCCTCTACTGTATAAATACTGTGCATTTTTGTGGCATGTAGCCACATCTTTTGGAGGAGATTTGCAGATCAAAAAGCTACCTCCTTTACACTACTACTATGACCATGAAGCTGAATGAGAGACATACAGTAGTAGCGGTGAATTTGTCAAGCATTTTGTGACATTCCCTATTTATCTTTCAAAATATTTAAGGGAAAACATCCTCTAAAATCTTTTTTCTAATATCTAATGAAAGTGGTCAGTTCCTATTATAGTACTCAAGTGCCATCTAATAGATTTTTAACTAGACTATCAGATGGAAGTGTCCTCTCCTGGTAGCAGTGAGCACCTAGCAAACAAAAAAAATAAATCTGTAACAAAAGGTTTCACAATTCTCAATAGGGATGTTCAAAAATGCTTAAAAATTGCTTGATACATTTGACAGTACAGTACAACTGTACTACTGCTCTCCATCACATTCACAAAAATAGGACTCCAGTGCTGGATATACAGAACTACTTTGCAGCGGCTACAATCATGATTTCTCTCTGTAACCTCTACAATCATGTTTGACCATGAAAAGAAGATCCACGCATGTTAACAGTGTGAACTAGGTGGGCATGTTTGACATCACAATCACCATATGCAACTTGGTATTGTGCTGACTCAGTGACTTTGAGCAAGCCACACTGCACAACAAGGTAATGGAGTTTGCCCTTTAAGGGGCAGACCAAGTTGTCCTGGTGCACCCCTTCCCTTTACCTGAGATGGTGTGCTCAGAGTGGGAGGGGGGAAGGGAAAGACAGGGAGAGGCAGACAGGACAATAGGCAGGAAACAGGAAGGGGAGGGGCTAAAGGAAGTACATAGTGGGCAGCACAGTGGTGGTTCAGCCACTTTTGCTAAAGTTTTGATCAACATTGAAACTACAGCATGTCAGATTGGCAGAACAACTAGAACAGAGGTTTGTGCACAAGCTTACATCAGGTAAGGACACAATGCAGTTATGGTTAAACAGAAGGATGGTTGAGAATAAAATAGAAATAATAGCAGTAGCACCCTTTTAAGGAAGCCTTTATGGGACAGTTTAATGAGAATCTTGTTTCAAAAGTTTGCACTGGTCTAAGGTAGATTTTGTAAAGAAATACTGAGGAGCCAGTTTAATAAACCTGCATAGTAGCAAGGGAATTTGGGTTTGAAGTTTTCGTTGAATGTTTATGCTGCAGGGAACCAGATTTAATGAGATTCTTATGTGGATGTTTCATCTTGGCTTTTGTTGCAGCATTTCATTGGCCCTGAGTGTAGAGGTTGCTAAGATATGCCTTGGGGAACTCGCTTTGATGAACTGCTAAGGGAGATTGCTCAATTGGGAATTTATTATAGCTGTTGCTTTGGTTGGGGGGGCAGAGTGGGCAGAGTTTACAAATTCACACAAAAGACAAGTTGGGGAGAAGAGAGCAGGCATGGCCTTGGCCTAGTATCACTGCATCGTGTTTATGGGCCTGTAGTGCAAACGGGTGCACTTAAAGTGCATAGCGTGCAAGGGAGAAAGCTGGGAGGGTAACCAGCGTGGGCTGCAGCCTATGTAGCCATGATGAATCACTGGGAGAGCACACAAGGGCACACATTTTGAGAAAAGGGCTGTGCGGCAGAAGGGGGCATGCTGATGGGGCCTAGGCCCATTCCTGAGACAAGGCAGAGAGTGCATGGTCACTTGCTCGAAAGTGCTTGTAGCCGTTTAGTTTAAAAAAAATTCTTTAAATAAAAATAAAAGAGAAATGTGTTTTAAACAGCCTTGAGGAGTGAGAAGCCCTTGAACTGGTGCTGGGTTGGGTTTTTTGAGCAGGGGAATAGGATGTTGTGGCGTAGTGAAGGCCCCAGTAAAAAGGGATGGGGTGGGGCCGACTTCAGGCTGCCACGGGTAGGCCCGCACCTGCGTTTTTGATGGAGAATGAGAAGAAGCTGATAGTTGATGGGAAGGTCCATAGCTGGTGCAGGCTGAGTGGCCTTTGAAGGGAGAAAGGATGATTTATTTGAAGCCTGGTGAATAGGCAAGCGAGGGGCCTAGATATGCAGCCATGTGGCATGATGTCACATGCCACGAGCAGGCCACATAGAGGGCCGGTCTGAGGTGTGGGGTCTAAAAAAGGCAACAGAAGTTCTGGGGAGTGAGAGAGACTATGGGCTGCAGTTGATGGCCCCACCAGAAACAAAAGGAGTGAGGCCTGCTCAGACTGGTGGGCATCTAAGAAAGTAGGAAGGCCACATGGCGTGACGTCACACGCCCGGGGGTTTGCATGGTGGATATGGCACTCTGACAAGGACATCTCACCTGGATTTGGTAAAGCATGGGCCCATTTGTGTTGGAGAAGAGCCATGTGGTGGGTCCTTTTTTGAGCATTGCAGAGGAGGGTGGAAAAGCCACATGGCATGGCTTTAGATACCTCAGCTGGGCCCTCATAAGAGCTGGCAATGGCCACAAGGCATTCAGTGTTCCGGGGGATACCTGGCAATATCATTTATGCATGATGACCCACTAGTGTGGGGGGGTGGACGAGGCAGCACGGGGTGAGCAAGACGAGGTACAAGTTGCAAAATGAAGCATTAATGAGGAATGTATTTTCAGTTCTTTTACAGCAATTATACAAGTTTCCAAGGGAGAGAGAGTTGGCACCACAATGAAGCAGGCCAACAAAAGAGGATGCATACAAGGTGATCGTGGAGTTGGCAGAGAAAGCCAACAAGATGTGACAGTTGGTGGAGGAGGAGGAACTGGGGAGAGCCGGGGAAAAGAGAAAAGCATGAAAAGGGAAAGATGGCAGGGGAAAGAGGCCAGTGGGGAAGCCACATAGCCCGGAAAGGGTGCAGCCACATCAGGTGGTGCCTTCCCAAGCAGCCAGCGCTGTCCCTCTGTCACACTCAGTACCAGAACCATCAGTACCTCCTCAGGGACAGGTAATAGTCCCACTACAGGAGCCCAGGCCAGGACCCACATGCCCACCAGTTTCTCCACCACAACCAAGCACCCAGCCACAAGAGACCAGACCAGGGCATCCCGAGGACGGCAGACCCCAAGGAGCAGAAAAGGCCACAGGTAAAGTATTAGGCACAGTAGATGAAAGCATCAAAGACTACATAGGCCAAATTATTGCATCCCTAGGTACGGGGGGGGGTTGGGACAGATGGAATCTGCCTTGGCAGAAATCAGGTCAGAAAAAGAGACAACAAGAGAGGCAGAAAAAGTGACTGACAGTGTAGGAAAGGGAACAAGAGAAATAGGATCCCAGGGGATGAGAATAGGTGAACATGTACCTCTAGCTAAAAAAGAGAAGATCTGGAAAGGGGAGTACATCAACATATTCACTTTAGTGAGTAGAGAAGCAGCCACAAAATATGAAGAGTCAGAAAGTATCAGAAAAAGCGAGATGGCAGCAGCGGTAGTCCTGCTAGGGAAAAAAGAAGAGGACAAGTTTATCAAGGGAAAAACATGGGATGGGTGGTGTGTGAGTTTTGCCACATACTCAGCAATAGTGTTGGAGAGAAAACCAGAACTGGGGATCCCACTTATTACGTATTCATTGATAATAAGGAGGGCCAAGGCAAAAGGGGGCATAGAGTGGATATACTATGACGAGTCTTTCGACAAAGAATGGCAACATATGAGGATGTGAGATGGGATACTAAGCAGTTGGATTTATGGACAGGCTATGTGACTGACCAATCCATGCCAGAGAGGGACTAGGAAAGAGGAGGGCGGTGCCTCAGAAGTGTTGCTGGGGATACAATAGGGCCTCTTGTTCATGGCCCCAATGCCGGTTCTGACACACATGTTCAAAATGCAGGGGTACCCACCCAGCCAGCAAATGCATGGTGACTTGGGCAACAGGGGCTCAGATGGGGCATCAAGGTACAGGACAGCAGCTTTTTTAGGAGGGACAAGGGTACAGAGGGCAAGCATGGTACAGAGGATCGAAAGGAAGAGACTATGGCCGGTGGGAGGAGGCCAGGCTTACTGAAAAAAGAAGACAGGAAAAAGGGATTCAGAAAAGGAGGAAGGGAAAAGGGGGGGGAGTGGGAAGCGGAACAATTTCAAAATGCAGAACCCCCATAAGGATAGAGGCTTGGGAAAAGTGGTTGAAAAAGTATTCAGACAAAAAAGGAGCAGAGATGTTAAACAAGGGTTTTAAAACAAGTTTCACACTACAGTGCGATGGCCCCAGGAAGGTGAGAGAAGCGAACAATTTAGGGTCAGTAAAAGGGAAAAAGGACATTTTGAGGAAAAAGATAGAAAAAGAGAAGATGAGGGGCAGGATAGAGGGGCCATTTTCAACTCCCCCATTACGGAACATGAGTATTTCTCCATTGGGCTTGGTTCCCAAGAAGCAAAAAGGAGAATACAGGGTGATTCACCATCTGTCATACCCATAAGGGGAGTCAGTGAATGGTTTCATAAGGGAGGAGCACAGTAAAGTTTCCTATGCCACTTTAGAGGAAGCGGTACAGATTATAAGAGTAACCCCCAATGCTTGGATGGCCAAGATGGATATAGAGTCCGCTTTCCAATTGCTTCCAGTAAGAAAGGAAGACTGGGACTTACTGGGTTTCAAGGTAGGAGACCAGTACTATTTTGATAAAGCTATGCCCATGGGATGCTCAGTGGCCTGTGCTGCCTTCAAAGCATTCAGCACTTGTTTACAATGGATATTTCAGGAAAAAACTGGTTACAGAATGGTCATTCACTATTTGGATGATTTCCTTTTAATAGGCAGTGGGAGGAGAGAGACAGATGAAATGTTGGCTAGTTTCCAAGATTTGTGCAGCGATTTAGGGGTCCCATTGGCACAGGAAAAAACAGAAGGGCCCAGTAAGGTTTTAGAATTCCTGGGTATTAAGATAGACATCCTGGGTGAGGTTTTTAGATTGCCAGACAAAAAACGTTTTGAAGCTGAAGGAGCTGATTCAAGTACATACAAGTAGAAAAAGAGTACAACTAAAACAGGCACAACAGGTATTGGGACACCTAAACTTTGCGTGCAAGGCAATTGGGCCAGGGAGGGCTTTTACCAAAAGGCTAGCAAGGGCCACTGCCGGAGTAACCAGACCACACCACTGGGTAGACATGACAAAAGGAGTTAAGGAAGATTTTAAGGTGTGGGAGAAGTTCCTCAGCACCTATAAAGGCTGCTCCTTTTTGCAAGAGGACTGGGTTTATAACATGGACCTCAATCTATACACAGATGCAGCAGGGGGCCTAGGCATGGGGGGTTATTTTACGGGCAGATGGTTCGCAGAACCATGGCCTACAGACTGGGTGAGGGAAGGGAAAGTAAAGGACATAACACTGTTGGAGATCATGTCTATTTGGACCTGCACCCTGGTGTGGGGGGAAAAGCTGCGGAATCAGAAAGTGACATTCTGGTGCGACAACAGGGCAGTGGTAGAAGTTTTAAACAACAGAGGAGCCAGATCAGAAATGGTCATGCAGGTCTTGTGACAGTTGGTGCTAAGGGCCTTGAAACTGAACATGTCATTCAGAGCCAAACACATAGAAGGGGTACACAATACCCTAGCTGACAGCCTTTCCTGTCTGCAACTGGATCATTTCCAGAGGCTGGCACCAACAGCAGAGGCGCAAAAAACACCCATACCAATGAAAATCTGGGATGTTGGCAAGAGGGAGCAGAACTATTGTTTCGCAACTCATGGGCTCCATGGACTCCGAGGACCTATGAGGGGGCCTGGTGGATGTTTCAATCATTCAGGACAACATACCACATGTAGGTAAGTAGGCCACTTACAGAGGAACAGTTAGGGAAGTTCACAGTACAGCAATGGCAGAAACAAACAGCCCACACCACGATGGAGGTCTACCTAGCAGGGATTAGTTTAGTTTGCAGCTTGAAGGGTTGGAAGGACCCAACAAAGTCAATGTTAATTAGAAGAATGTTGCAAGGACTGGGGAGGTTAAAACAAAGAGCTCCAGATAATAGATGACCGATAGGGTAGCAGTGGCTTGCAAAACTAAAAGAGGTATTACCGGCAATCTGCAGATCAAAAGATGAGGCCCAGCTATTCCATACAATCTATCTGGTAATGTTTGCAGGGGCCATGAGAGTGAGCAAGGCTGTGCGACACGGCAGTAAGATCAAGGAAGGGGGGTTGGAATGGGAAGATATAAGCTGGGGGATGGAGGAGATGCAAATCATGATCAGGAAGTCAAAGACTGACCAAGGGGGGCAAGGTTGTACTGTAACCTTAAAGGCCCAGGTAGATGGCTATGTGCCATTAAAGTCTTAGTGGGCTTACGCCGCAGAGTGTGGGTGTAGGACAGGCAGATTATTTGTGCATGGAGATGGAAAAAAGGTCACATGTTATCAAGTCATGGCCATGCTCAAGAAAGGCATGCAATTCCTGGGTGAGGATCCACGTAATTACTCATCCCACTCCCTCCGAATAGGGGCTGCTTCGCAGTAGGCAGCAGAAGGGGAGATGGTGACTAATATGTTGGAGAGGAGGCACTGGTGGTCTGCCAGTTACAAGAGATACATTCGATCACTGAATAATGGAGACTAACTATCTCCTGTGTTTGTTTTGCAGATACAGAACCACATTGGGGGGGCATGGAGATGAGATAGGGTATTGGAGCCCAGACCATATGTAAAATATTTATTTTCCTCCAATCCTATAGGAAGAGGGAGGATCACGGGAGTATGGATCTCCAGTCACTCCTACATTTATTGGGCAAAAAGGAGAGCTGAGAAAAAGGTTGGGGAAAACAGCTGTATCAGGATGTGAGAAAATGTAGACTGGTGTGGAGTGGCATCCGAGGGATGAGATGGGCACATCTGCTTCCTACCCTGAAAGAGAAGAAAGAGCAGTGACCCATTCCAGACTTAATTATTCTACATCTCGGGGGTAACGACATTGGTGGTAAGCCATGGGTGGACACAAACATGCAGATAAAAAGGGATTTAGAGAAAATTCAACAGTGGTAGCCAAGGGTATGCCTAGCCTAGTCAGACATGATACCAAGAAGGGTATGGAGACATGAACACAGTCATAGAGCCTTAGCTAGGGCCAGGAAAAAAATTAATAGAAGAGTAGGAACACTGATAAGAAAAATGGGGGGCACGTAATATTGTGGGGTGTAGAAGAGTGGGTAGAGGAGTTCTGCTGGTCAGATGGAGTGCACCTGTCAGATCTAGCCATAGATATGCTTAATATGGAAACAATGGGTTTTATAGAAGCATGGAGGAGACAGACCATAAAATAAAAAAAAATAAAAAAAAAGAGGAGGAGGTTCCCTAAAAGGAGGGGAACAATATCATAATTTGGGAAAGCCAGTCATCCAACACAAGCTGGAGACTGGCTAATGGGGAAAAAGGGGGGAAGGATGGGAGGTGAGGGGGGAAGGAAAAAGGAATAGGTAAAAGATGAAGAAGCTGAAGGAGAAAAAGTGGTCTTGGTTCTCACCATTACTTAATAGGAAAAAGAAGAAAAAGGCAGCCAGGTTTTCACCTGGAGGAGTGAGAAGAGGAAGAAAGAGGGATGATCAAAGATTATTATATGGATGCAATAAAATACAATTGTGAAAGAGACAATAATAAATGATGATGGAATTGTAAAATGGAATTATGATATATAATAAACTAATAGCCAGTCTGAGCACAACATACAATGGCTTTGTCTTTTGTGAGGGAAAAGGGGGGAATCCAGGACAATGGAGTTTGCTCTTTAAGGAGCAAACCAAGTTGTCCTGATGCACCCCCTTCCCTTTACCTGAGATGGTGTGCTCAGGGTGGGAGGGGGAAGGAAAAGGGAGGGAGGGGGAGACAGGACAATAGGCAGGAAACATGAAGGAGAGGGGCTAAAGGAGGTACATAATGGAGAGCACAGTGGTGGTTCAGCCACTTTTGCTGAAGTTTTGATCCTCCACCCACCTTAAACTATAAAGCATGAGGAAGACAGTCAAAATGGGGACTGTATGGCAGGTCTGTCAGAGGTGGATGACAGAATAGTCCGGTAGGATGGTTAATGGACTGCCAAAGGTGGATGGCAGAGATGGGGAAAGGGGGAGGAGGGAGGGAAGGAAAAGGAATAGGATAAAAAATGAAGAAGTTGAAGGAGAAAAAGTGGTCTCAGTTCTTAGCGTTACCTAACAGGAAAAAGAAGAAAAATTAGGCACCCAGGTTTTCACCTGGGGTAGGGAGAGAGAGAGAAGAGGAAGAAAGAGGATCAGAGATTGATATATGGATGCAATAAAATACAGTTGTGAAAGAGACAATAATAAATGATGATGGAATTGTAAAATGGAATTATGATACATAATAAATTAATTGCCAATCTGAGCACAACAACAGACAATGGCTGTGTCTTTTGTGAGGGAAAAGGGGGGGAATCCAGGACAATGAGATGGTCTGGGGCTGCCTCTACAGCCGTGAGCAAGCCACACTGCAGTAGAAGGCAGCAAGATGGCCTAGGGCTACCTGTGTGGCCTTGAGCAAGCCACACTACTCTACAAGGCAATGAGATTGCCTGGGGTTGCCTCTGTGACCTTGGGCACACAACACTACATGACAAGACAGTGAGATGGTCTGAGGCAGTTTGCAAAAGACCTCCTCTAACCCCTTGGGTGTTCTGTTGGGAAAGACACTGAGTGTTTTAAATAGCCTACTCCCTCATACATTAATGCGCTGTTACAAAGTATGTATTAAAGCATTTATTGACCTAGATCACCTATTATTTGGTGCAACTATATGCTGCTGTCCCCAGACCATGATCAAGGTGGACACATGCACAGTAAAAATGCTGAATAGCAACATCTGCAGGCCCCTGTTGGAACTTATGTGTCCAACAACTTCTGATATGGGAACAAAATTAAAAAAAGACACCATGAGTATGATGCCCAGTGCCATGGTGCAAAATCTTGGAAAATGGTGATGGCTGCCACTGTATACTCTGAAGTTCTGCATCTACAGTACTCCAAAATTGTCATATGATATTGAATAATTCTCTGTTCAAGTAGTAATTTTTCCAATTTTTTAATAAAAGCCTTTTAACAGCCATAATATTGGCTTGCAAAAGGCTTTTCTCTGTATGTGACAACAGTTTGACACTGTACATTTGTAAAAGTACAAATTTAGGATCATCCCAATTTGAAAATTGGAGTCCCAATTGTTCTAATATTTCAAAAGCCTTATGCCACCAATTCTGACTGACCTTACACTTCCAAAATATATGTAGCATATCGGCTTGTATCTACTTACAATGCCAACAAAAATTGTTGCCTATTAACTTCATTTTAAATAATCTATGCAGAGTATAATATGCTCTATTCAAAATCTTATAGTGTATCACACTGTCTCTAGTTAAACTATAATTTGTTATTGCTTCATAGACCAAACCCCATTGTGTCAAACTGCAGTCACATTGCAAATCTGACTCCCATTTTTGAAATAGTGACTTATACACTGCTTCAAAAGGCTTTTGAATATTATACAGAAGCCAAGAAAACAGTTTACTTGCTTGATTAATCAACATTCTTTGTAAAGATTATTCCATCAGCCTATTATTCGGGGCCCTTTCCCATCTCGTGTAGTCTTTTTTATAAACACTAATAAGTTAATTGAAAAACAAGAATTGATTGATCTCCAAATGATAGATCATTCTTATTCTTTCCCACAATAGATGTGTCCATTTAGAGAACAAATATTCAATTGTGTAATCCCTTTCTTTTCCCAGGTTTTATTTTTTAACTTCTTCCCTCTTATCAGGTAATTGGGATTACCCCAGATATTATTATCAGGGGATAAATGAATCACCCACTTAGTCTTATTTGTATATCTTATTACACAATCTGACAAATGTCTCACTATAAGACTTTTGGATTTTTTATATATTTTAGCTGTATAAAGAAGCTGTGCAATGTCAAGCTGTTCCTGATAAAGGACTGGATCAGATTATTGATCCAAGATATAACTGCTTCATAAACCTCTTTTCCTTGGGTCCAAAGCAAGACCAACTTAAACATATATGCTAAATAATATTTTCCTGCAGCAGGACATGCAAAACCTCCTTTGTCAATAGGCAGACACAACTTATCCCAAGAAATTCTTGGTTGCTTTTTATTCCAAATAAATGGTTTTAACATTTTATTTATTTGTGCAAACCATTGATCACGTGTTGGGATTACTATGGATTGTAACCTAAAAGATAAAAAAGGTATCATCATCATCCTGATGGTTTGTACCTTCACCCATAATGTCATGAGAATCTTTTCCCAACACTGAAATTTTAACTTCAGTGACGTAATTAGTTCCTGGAAATTTAATTTATACAAGGAATTAATTTCCTACATTAGAACATGCCAAACCCCCTTTGTCAATAGACAGACACAATTTATCCCAAGAAATTCTTGGTTGCTTTTTATTCCAACTAAATGTTTTTAACATTTTATTTATTTCTGCAAACCATTGATCAGGTATTGGGGTTAATATGGATTGTAACCAAAAAGATAAAAAAGGTATTATCATCATCTTGATGGTTTGTACCTTCCCCCATAATGTCATGGGAAACTTTTCTCAACATTGTAATTTTAAGTTCAGTGATGTAATAAGTTCCTGGAAATTTAATTTATACAAGGAATTAATTGTTTTATGGATATTTATTCCCATATATCTCACACATTCTTGTTTTAATTCCACATTTAAATACTGCTTCATTTGTTCTGGGTCTTGAACATGAAAAGTTATCATTTCAGACTTAATCTCACTTATTTTATATCCTGATACATTTGAGAATCTTTTAATAATCTTAACCAATTCCTGAGAGCTATTTACCAGGTCTTGAAGTAACAGCAGGATATCATCCTCATGAACTTTTAATTGTATTTCTTCTGTACATATCTTTATTCCTCTTACTAAATTATTAGATCTAATTTTATTTAATAAAGGCTCCAGACCCAAAACAAAAAGTGAAGGGGACAGGCAGAAACCTTGATGAACTCCTCTATACAGTTTTATTTCTTTTAATAGATTCCTATTTACTTTGATTTGTGCTAGGGGATTTACATAAATAATTTGGAGAATAGTAATCAAATCTTCAGGGAACACAAAGGCCCTAAGCATGCTGAAAAGATATGGCCATTCCAACATGTCGATGGCCTTTGTCACGTCCAACGCCATAAAGGCAGTAGGGACAGACATGTTTTCCAAATATTCTATAAGAAATTGAATCCTTAATCCAGACTGGATCATCCTAGATGGAATAAATCTGATTTATATGAACCAGAGAACCTAATAAAGGTGTTATCCTATTGTTTATTAATTTAGCAAAAATCTTGTAATTTACATTCAAGATTGCTATAGGACAAAAATATTCTGGTTTATTTACAGATTTTCCTGATCATGGAATTACAGACATATAAGTCTGAGAGAAAGAGTGAGGAATCTTTTTCATAACTAAAATTTGATTGAATAACATATGTAAATAATACAATAAAATAGATTACATATCCAAATAAAATTTCAATGGAAATCCATCCAGACCTGGTGACTTACATTTTTGTTTTAATTTCTGATATTGTAAATTTTTAATAAGTTCCTCTTGTTCTTTTTGGTTTGGAGTAGAACCTACAAAACTAGCAAGATAATCCATTTCCTTTTGAGAGGGAGAACAACCCGATTTGTACAATTTAGAATAAAATTGAATAAAAACCTCCATAATGCCAGCTTGATCATTAACTGTTTGACCATCATCTGAAACCATGACGATGATCTCCCTCTTCTCCTTTTCCATCACCTGTAGCCTATTTGCTAAAGTTCTGCCCACCACTTCGCTGTTTCTAATTTTTATTATGCCAGGCCCAATGCCTTTTCAGGCCATAAAATTCTGTTGCTTCAATCTGCTTCCTCAGATCCTTTAATTGGTCCATTTTAGAGCTACCCCCTCCCTTAACAGCCTGTTCTAACATTTTTAATTTGTCCTCTATTTCCTTTTTCTCAACCTTCTTCTTTTCTGTTCCTCCATGCGGACTCTGAAATAATTATCTCCTGTAAAGTTGCCTTGAAAGCATCTGAGGAAGCAATAATATTTTCTTTGGTTATTAAATTATCATCCATAAAGAGTTTTATGTTTTCTTGAATCTTATCCAAACATGATTTATCTTGCAATATGATGTTGTTCAGTTGCCAAAGCTGAATTCCTCCAGTCTGTTCTAAACTCAGAAAAAAGTCCAATGCTACAGGACTATCATCCAAAATTAATCTGAGTTCTGTATTTGACTTAGCCCCCAAACAATTTATCAATAAATCCCTAGAGACCAAAATATAGTCAAGTCTTGAGTGAATCGAATGCCAACCTGAGTAATATGTATAATCTCTCATATCAGCATTCAGTTCTCTCCAAATATTAACCAAGTTATTCAAATCCAAAAAGTGTGAAGTAACTTGGATTTATATTTATCCAAGCTTGAACTTTTAGAAGTTTTATCCAGCTTCTCATTTAAGATGCAGTTAAGATCTCCTCCAATAATGTAATATACTTCTCCCCATGTAAGCATACATTTATTCAATTCTGCTAAAAAATTATTATAACCCATAAAAGGGGCATATACTGATCCCATTACAATAGATATACCGTTAATTTTTGTTAGGACCAATAAAATTCTTCCCTGTTTATCCAAAGCAGAATCCAGAATTTCTCCTTTAAAGTTTTTATCAAAAAGAATTGCTACCCCTGCGCTTTTATTTGATGGCCCCAGGGAGAAATAAAGACTACCAACTCATTTCTTCTTAAGTTTATTCCATTCTCTTTCATTTAAAAAGGTTTCCTGTAACATGGTCACATCAGAATTTAATTTTTTAATTCTTGACAAAACTCTTGATCTCTTCACCAGGGAATTTATACTGTTTACATTCCATGTACAGCTTCTAAACCATCCCATCGTAAAATTTTAGAAAAAGTTCAAGGAAGAAAAATACATTTAATATTGTTTGCAATTCCACACATGACTTTTCATCATGATGCCTGACTAATAAAATAATGCACACCACTTTCCGTACCCCTTCAACCCTTCCCCCCTTCTAATGCCTAAGACAAAAGTCCAGCATATTAACCTAAACCACTTGGTGACAAACACTGGGGTAAGGACTAACCTCCCCCTCTCCCCTACCGTGAACCTCAGAAAAGAAAATTATACCATTTCCCAGCCTTGATACTACTGTACTTAAATTCTTATACCAGAATAAGGGTACAGAACAAGGCACTAATAAGAATAGCACATCACCTATGTAAAAAAATAAAAATTGGGAAAAAATTTTATCAATACTCTGATTTTAACCCTCGATGTTCCCCCAAGGCTACCCATTATCATAACCAACAAATACTGTTGGCAAGCGGATTTTCAAATCTAGGTAAGCATTGGCTGATGAGTTATAAATCAGCTGTTGATTATTCAACAATACTTTCAATTTTGCAGGAAATATCACATAAGCTTTAATATTGTTCCCCCATAATTTTTGTTGCAATCCCATGAATTTTTTCATTTTTTCCCATAATGCTTTGGAAAAATTATTTTTGAGGTACACTTGTTGCTCTCTATAACTAAAAGATTTTTCCCTGTAATAAGCTTGCATAATAATATATTTGCCCTCTGAGGACAACATTTTTACTATTACTGGCCTAAACTTTGCTCCGTCTTTCCCTTCCCCTAACCAATGCACCCTTTTCTGATTCTGGAACTTCTACTTCTGTTGGTAACAAAAAACAAAAGATATAAAATAAGCTAGATTTTAAAAGCAGTTCTTTTTCCCAGTCAGCCATGATCCTGAAGGTCCGAATAGTAGATCTTTTTGCTCTCTTTTTTTGTTTGTCAAATTTTGCCTCACAGAACAGTACCTTTTTTTTTTTGATTTCTGCAAGTCCTGTTTTAGGGGAGAAACTTTATCTTGTAATTCAGAGTGGCTTTTTTCCAAATCTCTTAAATGGTTTATAGTTTGTTCTAATTTACTGTCCATCTTTTGGATATTGTCTGCCAATGAACTGATAGAGTCTGGTAATGTAATTAGTTTATCCATTGTTGATTGAAGAGTTGACATATTATTTATTCATGTTAGGGCCTATTCCGGAGGTTTTTCCGATGTGGAAATTGATGGTGCTACAAAGCCAGCTCCCTCTGGGCCTTGAGATGGAATTAAGTTGGAGGGGGCTGAAGACTGAGCAGAGGGTTCAGCCAACTCAAAATCAGGATCCTGTGATTTATCTTCTAGGGCAGCTGGCAATGCCTCAATGTCCCCTTTTGGGGAAGGGCATTCAGAATTGTCTAGGCCTGAGTTTTGTCTGCTATTAACAGCTGAATTTTTCCACCTTTTTCCTTTTTTCTTGTCACCTTCTGATTTGGGAACCATTTCAACCTCTTTGATACCTCTCAGATTGCAACAGTTCTTAAACGGGAGTTTTAGCTGTTTGAAGTTCTTGAATTTTGCATCAGATCCTGTTAACATGGTGTTATTTTTCTGAGTCTTTAAATGTTCTCTCGATATGGAAAAAAGCTTAGAGAGACTTTTTTCATTTAATTTAGCTTCTTGCTATGTCTCACCCATATATATTTATGAATTGTAACACAACCTCTTACTCTCATCACATAAAGTCAAGGGGGAGAGGAGGCTCCAAGAATAAAGAAAACCTTTAACACAGGCTGTTGCAAGTTCAAAATATAGAGTTTAGCTTCTTACTTTGGCTTTCTTTAGTCTCTTAAATATTAAATGAGTGAATACCCAATCACCGTTCTGTATTCTTTTCGGCTGAGGGTTCTTCTCTTCAGACCTCTCTGCATCATCTCACTTTATGGAATGCCAGACTTTCCCCATGGGCCTTCCCATTCCTTATTTAATTCACTAGGGGAACATACTGTATAGCGCTTGTAACCACAAAAGGTTGCTTTAAACAACATCCATTTCAAAAAAATGGACCAAAACCCGAAGAAGCTGAATAAATCAATTTGGGCCACTATTTCTGCCTTCCACAGTTGGGACCTTTAAATGCCAACCTGGGTCACTGTAGTTTATTTGTTTTAGGTGCAAATTATAGGAGGTTTAAAACTTACAGATTCCAATGCCAACAAAGGCAGCATCCAACTTCGCCTCTTCTTCAAAAAAAAAATCCCCGTCTTCTGCAGTCAGAGCTTTTAGCATGCAAATCCGTGTCTCTGGCCATTTTAAATCTGGTTTCATATAAACTCAGTTTTAGCTCAAATCTTCATATATTTACAGGGATGAAGGAGATTCAACCTCCAATTTTGATTTAGGAAGGAAAACAGAACCTACATCTTCACTCACAAGAAAACAAACTTTAGTGGAGGAGAGAGGAGGAAAACTACACGCCATGCTTACTAGCTCCAATACCAATGCATTGCATCACTACACATCACCTGCCATCATCCTTGCCACACTTCGCTATGCTGATGATACTCAGCTGTACCTGTCCTTTGCATCTGGGAGATCTGATGAGGTTGACATGCTAAATGAGTGCTTGGCCAAGATCTGGGCTTGTATGTTGTCAAACTGGCTGGGACTTAACCTGGGGAAGACTGAGGTGTTGGTGGTTGAGCCTTGTCAAAGGAGAGGAATGGGGTCTTCTGGGGATAGGTTTGGGCTTTTTATTGGCCCGACCAAACTGGAGGCCTCCCCAAAAGTGAAGAATTTGGGCATTGTCCTGGACAATGAGCTGACACTTGATGCTCAGGTGTTGGCTGTTGTCCAAACTGGGTTTTACCATCTCTCAGACATCTCCTGAATTAATTCCCTTATTCCACCCAACAACCTGGCCATGCTGGTACATGCTATCATCACCTCGAGGCTTGACTGCTATAATGCACTCTACCTCAGGGTCAGATGAGGTATGATGTGGTGCCTGCAGCTTCTGCAGAATGCAGCAGCCCAGTTGTTGACTGGACACTCAAGATTCAGTCATATTACACCAGTACTGCACAAACTGCTTGGCTGCCGGTAAACTGGTGAATCACCTTTAAAGTAGGTCTTTTAACCTACAAGGCCCTACAAGGGTTGGGTCCGGGCTAACAGAAGGAGCTTCTGCATCCCTACACCTCATCTCACTCTCTCAGATCAGCTGGAGAGGCCCTCCTGGAGATCCCCAGGGCTGAGTTAAAATGTTCCAGGGACCAGGCATTTGAAGTGGCAGCCCTGGGTCCTCTGGAATTCATTGCTGGGTACCTCTGGGAGTTGCCCTCCATTAAGTTTTTTTAAAAAGCACACCTTAAGACTTTCTTGTTTGAGCAGGCCTTTGGGACCAGAGGAATTTATTGTGGGACCATCGGTCAGCTTGGGAATCAGACTGTTTTTATACTTTTAATGAGTCTGTGTAATTTTTATGTATTGTATGTTGACTGTTCCTCATTGCTGTATATCTATTTTTATAATTTTGTTGTAAGGCACCCTGAGCCCTCAGGGAAGGGTGCCCAAATGAAATAAACTCTGCTACTACTACTACTGCTTCAAGACAGCTATCAGTTTTGAGCTGATTGGTTAACCCTGTTTCTTATATCATAGTTATGTCTTGCATCCCTGAGATTCAATATCTCATTTGTCTGCTCCTTAATGCCCAGATTGTCATTTGTCACAATTCACATCATAGTTACAGTATGTATTGCCTCCTTGAGCCTCAACATCTGATTTGTCTGTTCATTAATCCCCAGATTGTGATTCATCACAATTCATGGTCATTCCTACTGTACTTTTCACTCTATTGTATAAATACTGTGCATTTTTGTGGCATGTAGCCATATCTTTTGGAGAAGATTTTCAGATCAAAAAGCTACCTCCTTTACACTACTTCTACAACCATGAAGCTGAATGAGAGACATACAGACATGTGAGGAGTGGTGCAATGCACTGGCTGTGGAGCTGCAGTCTTCTGGGAGACATTCTGGAAACTGCATTGCTGCCCTATTTCCAGGCACCTCTTTGGTCTGAGAGAGGAGGTTGCTCATCTTCATGCTGACCCGGCAAGGATTCAGGAAACCTGCTCCCCCACCTAGGGACCAACCAGGCCACAGACACTACCTCAGAGGTTGCCAAGAAAGAGGAGTGGTTGGACCATGGTGGGCTCAGGGAGGGTGAGGGTGGTGGAACAGAGGCATACCCCTCCAGTTGTGCCTCTCCACAATTCATTCATCACTCTGGAGAAGCATGGTTCCTCTATGGAGGCACCTGCAGTGGAGACCAAGGAGGATGCTGGGAACTTCCACAGTGGAGACCCACAGGAGGGTGGCCCAGGACCCCACGGGGAAGGAAACAACTCCTGGTGGGGGACTCAATTGTTAAGGGGTAGAACTGGGGGAGGGATGGGAAAGGAAGGTAAGGTGCTAGCCCAGTGCCGAGGCTTGGAAGGACAGGAAATGAATCCTCAGGATCGTGGGAGCAGCCACAAGGGGAAGGGAGCTGGATGTCATTATCCACCTAGGGATGAATGACCTGGCTGAGAATGGGATCAGAGCAGTATAACAGGAGTTTGTGGAGTTGGGGAGGGGCCTTAGACAAGTAGCACACATGGCAACTTTCTCAGAAGTGCTACCTGTCTATGGCATGGATGAGGTTAGGGAACTCCACACCATGGGATTCAATGACTGGTTGAAAAGCTGGTGCAGAGCTCAGGGATTTGGCTTCACTGGGGACTGGGGCTCCACCTGGAGGGATGCAGGCCTATGCAGGTGTGATGGTCTGCATCTATCCTAGAAGGGAACCAGGATCCTAGGTGATAGGTTTAAATGCTTCAGTGGCAAGCATTTAAACTAGCCAAGGTGGGAGACACTGAAGAGGAGAAGGGAAATCCTAGCCCCCCTAAAAATCAGGGTAATTAGTGAGGTAAACACCAAAATAAAGTAGTCGATAGGGAGAAGGGCAGGGGTAAATGGAGAAGAAGACAAAAGCAGTAGGGACAGGGAAGGGCAAAAAGAAATAAAGCCATAAAAAAATGGAGGGTAATGAGTACCAATGCCCGTAGTCTAGGTAAAAAGCTCCCTGAAATGGTGGCCTTGATGAAAGAGGGATGCCTGGATATTGTGGCAGTCACAGAAACATGGTAGACAGAGAAGCATGACTGGGATGTCAACATACCAGGGTACACAATATACAGGAGGGACAGGGAGGGAAGAGGAGGAGGAGGAGTAGCTCTCTATGTAAGGGAAGGGATCAAAGCAACAGAACTAAAGGGTAAACAGGGAGGAGAGGAGACACTGTGAGTCACCCTGGAGACTAGAAATGGCTCTACAATCCACACAGGGGTTTTATACAGACCCCTGTCTCAGGGGGAGGAAATGGACAAGAAAATGATAGAAGGCATGCTTGGGATGGCAGAGAAAGGGGAGATATTGCTGATGGGGACCTGAATATGCCAGATGTTGGCTGGAGCACCTTTGCTGCAGCCACATCCAAGACCAGGGCCATTCTCGATGCCCTACAGGGGGCATGCCTCAGACAGCTAGTTTTGGAACCCACTCAGGAAAGAGCAATCTTAGACCTGGTATTCTCAAATGGGGATGGAGAGAGGATCTCTGATCCTGAAGTGGGTAGCCATCTGGGAACAAGTGACCACCAAACAGTGTGGTTCACGATAAACTTAGCTGTAGAGTCAAGTCACACAAAAGTGAAGGTACTGGACTTCAGGATGGCTGATTTTATCAAAATGGGAGAGTTCCTCAGAAAAGCACTAGCAAACAGACAAGAAGGTGGAGTGGAGCAACAATGGGGAAACATCAAAACTGCCATCACAGAGGCAACAAGTCTTTGTGTGAAGCAAATAAACAAATCAAAACAAAAGAAAAAAACACTATGGTTCTCAAAAGAAGTGGTGGGGAAGGTAAGGGAAAAAAAGATAGCATTCAGGAAGCATAAGGAAACACAGAAGGAGCAGGATAGATAACTGTACCAGATAAAGCAGAAGGAAGCAGGAGAGGCAGTCAGAATAGCAAAGGCCCAAACCAAGGAAAAGATAGCCAACTCGGTTAAGAAGGGGGATAGAACCTTTTATAGGTACATTAGGGAGCAATGAAAGACTAAGGCAGGGATAGTGAGGCTTAACAAAGAGGAAGGTGGTTGGGAAGAGAGCGACAGTGAAAAAGCAGGGATACTGAATGAATACTTCTGCTCAGTATTCACAATGGAAAAGCAGGGGGAAATACCTAATCTGATCAATAGAAGCACTCTAGATAGGGGATTGGTATTAGTCCTTTCACAGAAGAAAGGGTTCTGAAAGAACTCTTAAAACTGAAGGTGGATAAAACAATGGGGCCTGATGGGATTCACCCCAGGATTTTAAAAGAACTAAGGGAAGAACTAGTAACACCAATGACTACTCTTTTTAATAAATCATGGGAGGATGGGCTGGTACCTTAGGACTGGAGGAGGGTGGATGTGATTCCCCTTCACAAAAGTGGGAGGAAGACAGAGGCAGGAAATACAGGCCTGTCAGTTTGACCTCAGTGGTAGGGAAAATGATGGAATCACTTCTGAAGAAAAGAATTGTTGAGTACCTAGAGGCCAGCGGGGCACAGGACCCAAGGCAGCATGGATTCACAGTGGGAAGGTCATGTCAGACAAATCTAATTGATTTTTTTGACTGGGTGACCAAAGCAGTAGACCAGGGAGGGGCTGTGGACATGGCCTACCTAGACTTTAGCAAGGCATTTGACACAGTCCCGCACAAAAGATTAATAAACAAATTAGCCAGCCTGGGACTGGGTCCCAGGGTGGTAGCCTGGGTAAAACACTGGTTGGACAACAGGACACAATGGGTAATAGTAAATAAAGTCCACAGTGAAGAAAGGAGGGTTACTAGTGGGGTACTGCAGGGTTCAGTACTGGGGCTGGTTCTTTTTAATGTCTTTGTAACTGACATTGCAGAGGGACTGAAAGGGAAAGTATGTCTCTTTGCAGATGACACAAAGATCTGCAACAGGGTTGATACATAAGGTGGGGTAGAAAGGATGAAAAGGGACTTGGCAAGGTTGGAGGAATGGTCAAATGTATGGCAGGTTAGATTCAGTGCAAAGAAGTGCAAAGTAATGCACCTGGGAAACAAAAACCCAGGGGAAGAGTACACAATGGGGGGTGAGATACTGACAACAACAAAAATGGAAAGGGACCTGGGTGTAGTCATATCAGATGACCTAAAGGTGGGCCAGCAATGTGAGAAGGCAGTAAGGAGGGTTGGGGAGATACTGGGATGCATAGGGAGAGGCATCACTAGTAGAAAACAGGAAGTTGTTGGCCCCCTGTACAGACAGTTGGTAAGATCACATCTGGAGTACTGTGTACAGTTCTGGAGACCCCATCTCCACAAAGACATAGACAGGGTAGAGGCTGTCCAGTGGAGGGCAACCAAAATGATGCAGGGTCTGCATCAGAAGATATATGAAGAAAGACTAAAGGAACTAAAGATGTATAGCCTCGAGGAATGGAGGGAGAGGGGACATGATAGAAACTTTCAAATACCTCAAGGAATCCAAGAGGGTAGCATCTTTCAGAAAAGAGATGTGCAAAAATGAGGGGCACAATTTGAAGATGGGGGATGGCTCAGAGGTAATGTGAGGAAGTATTTCTTCACAGAGAGGGTTGTGGATACATGGAACAGCCTTCCTGAGGAGGTCATAGAGTCAAAAATAGTGGGGGAATTCAAGAATGCATGGGACAGACATAAAGCAATTCTAGTGGGGGGTAGGAGGAAGTAGGCTGTTGGTTAACTAGGATCTGCAGCTTATCCGTTATTAAGGGGAAATGGGCAGACTAGGTGGGCCAAGCGGTCCTTATCTGCCATCAGATTCTATGTTTCTATGTTTCTATACAGTAGTAGCAGCAAATTTGTCAAGCATTTTGTGAGATTCCCTATTTATCCTTCAAAATATTTAGGGGAAACATCACCTAAAATCCTTTTTCTAATATCTACTGAAAGAGGCCAGTTCCTATTACAGTACTCAAGTGCCATCTAATAGATTTTTAACTAGACTATCAGATGGAAGTGCCATCTCCTGGTAGCAGTAAATACCTAGTAAACAAAAAGAAAATCTCTAACAAAAGGTTTCATAATTTTCAATAGGGATGTTCAAAAATCCTTAACAATTGCTTGATAAATTTGGCACTACTACTGTACCACTGCACTCCATGATATGCACAAAAATGGGACTCCATTGCTGGATATACAGAACTACATTGCAGCTGCTAGAATCATGATTTCTTTCTGTGGCATCTACAAACATGTTTGACCATAAAAAGAAAATCCACACATGATAATAGTGTGTACTAGGTGGGCATGTTTGACATCACAATCACCATAAGGAACATGGTACTGTGCTGCCTCTGTGACCTTGAGCAAGTCACACTATGCAACAAGGTAATGAGATGGTCTGGGGCTGTTTGCAAAAGACCCCCTCCAACCCTCTGGGTATTCTGTTGGGAAAGACACTGAGTGTTTTAAATATTCCACTCTCCTCATACATTAATGCACTGTTACAAAGTGTGTATTAAAGTGTTTATTGACCTAGAAAACCTATTACTTGGCGCAACTATATGCTGCTGTCCCCAGACCACGATCAAGGTGGACACATGCACAGTAAAAATGCTAAATAGCAACATCTGCAGGCCCCAGTAGGAACTTCTGTGTGCAACAAATTCTGATATGGGAACAAAATAAAAAAAGACACCACGAGTACGATGCCCAATGCCATGGTGCAAACTCTTGGAAAATGGTGATGGCTACCACTGTATACTTTGAAGTTCTGCATCTACAGTACTCCAAAACAGTCATATGATATTGGTTCATTCTCTGCTCCAGTAATTATTTTCCTGAAATTAAACATAGAATTTACAGTTTTTTGTCTGTACTAATCATTCAACTGACTGATTAAAATATTAAGTACTTCAAAGGAAACAATCAGCACTAAGACCACCCCCAACCAAGTGTGAGGCTGCTCCTAATTTACACTTTTGTGCAAAAACATTTTGTACCTTCTTTTTAGTGCAGTAGAGTAGCCTGTATCAGACTGATTCTGCTGACTTCCAAGCTGAAATTTGTTGTAACTACAAATCCCAGAGTCCCTTGCGGCTGACAGCAAAGCAGAGCTGCAGCAGTGTAAAATTCTATAGGCTACAGTGATTGGTAAGAGTTTGCATACTATGATCTTTTGTTTGCTGGCACTGCTGCCCTTCCTGGGCTATGTACAATCACAAATGACTCTGCCTATCCCTGGGAGAACAGCAGGACTGACAAACATCTAATTGGAGCTTATAACATTTCTAACATGCACTGTAAGCTGTTAAATCTCCTGATGCTGCAGCCCTGCTCTGATGTCTACTGCAGGAGACTCCGGGATTTGTAATTACAGAAAATGTCAGCTTGAAAGGCAACAAAAGCAGTATACTTTACTGCAGTAAACAGTAAGTAAACAAAATAAGTTTTGCACACCAATTGCAAATTGGGGCCAGCCACAAACTTGAGTGTGGTTCTCTTAGTGCTGAATTTTTCCCTTTAAGCATTAGACTGTGTGACATGCTGGGATAATGTCATGTCTTGGGTAGTTGGGCATGAGGCCACAGGCCAAGCACATTCAATACACGAGAAATGACATAATCCCACAAAACACACACCTTGGAGAGAATTCTTGCTATTATACAATGACTCAGTTACTTGAAAAATAAAAATAAAAAAGATTGCAATTTAAATATATTTTCTGCTTTTTTGCAAGGGTATATATTCAGTTTAAAGCATCAGTACTACCCAACCAGGAAGTGAGCCGTTACAGCCGTTGTAGCGCCACAGAACATATGGCAGCTGCTATCTAGTCAATGGAGTGGGGGCAGAAATGTAAACAAACACAAAGGACAACAGAGCAAATTACTCAGTAATAGTACATTGCCAGTGGGAAAGTGTACCAGGTACATACTCAGCAAAGCACAGGGAACAAAACAGTCGAAAAAGCACAGATGTTTTTTACATAGTACTGCTGCTTTAAACAAAAAAGTTCTTCTCTTGTTCTTTTGTCCAGATAGTGGTGCTGAATGTGTGTGTTTGTTTTGTTTGATTAAAATCTAGTAAATCCATGGGCCAAAGATCTGTTTTCATGGGCGACCAGAGCAGCATTCAAATATCAGTCTCTTTCTGTTCCTCATCTTCACAAGGACCCGGATATTCAGACTGCACTTGGCAGCGGTGCAAGCATGGGCGCAGCACAACTGGGATGTGCCAGAGCTAGGATCAGGTGATATTCAACAGTGATGCACCATGGCACAGCACCATTGAATATGGCATGGATAGTGCACAGCGCAGAGGCACTGCACTGGTGCAAGCCACAGATATGGAGCATGGGGATGCACCAGCGCAAATGCAGTTGCGCTGGGTGCATTACCCGTGATATTCAGTACAGGGCATTCAAATGGGGCCATAATAAATGCAAGGCACAAATGGGGCCATTTGCATGTCATTATGGCCCCATTTGCATGCCTTGCCCAGGGCAGCCCGGCGACATGCACCTGGCACCCTGCACAGAATGACATGTGCACAGTGGGGCTCCCAGGGCATCCCCTGCCTCATAGCCGTGATCGCGGTAAATCACTGTAGAACAAATCCCTGGTAGTCTAGTGTTACCCTCCTCCCTCCCGTTGCCATGATTGCCTGTAAATGTCCTCAATATCAGTCCCTTGTAGTCTAGTGGTACCCCCTCGTCCCTAGCCCCGATCGCAGTAAATCACCATAAAATAATTCCCTGGTGATCCAGTGGCACCCCCACCCTTCCACCCACACAGGACCCTTTGCCCACCCCACTCCCCCCCGTCATCGGCGGGCAGCTGCAACCCACTTGCATACTGCCCGGCCGCCTGCCAATGACAGGTACAGTATGGGCTGTAAGCCCATTAGTCCTGATGTGGAACAATGGAGCTTGCAGGGCAGCTATGATAAAACAGTCCCAAATATGTGAATGAAGTCATTCACATGTTTGGGACTGTCTACTACAGTATGCCCTGCAAGCCCATATTGCACCCATCATTTGGCGGGGGGCCGGGCAGTATGTGGGCGAGTTGCAGTTGCCCACCGATGACAAGGGGGAGTAGGGTGGGCAAGGGGCCTGTGTGGGTGGAAGGAAGGGGGTGTCACTGGATCACCAGGGAATTATTCTATAGTGATTTACCACGATCAGGACTAGGGGTGGGGGGGTACCAATAGACTACCAGGGACTGATAATGAGGACATTTATGGTGATCATGGCAACGGGGGGGAGGCGGGTGTCACTGGACTACCAGGGAGCTATGGGTGCTTGTGGATGGTGTTCTGGGTGAGCGGGTGGCCACCCATGGCTGTCGGCTGCTGTGTTGTGCCCTGCAATACAGCAGCCCACCTGTGGGTGGCCATGAGTTGTTCCTACTATTCACGGGCTCAACTTTGAGCCCCCCATGTGGCTCAATTCAGGGTTGTGCCAGCATATGCACCACACATCTCAGGCTTCATATCGGGATGGGCACACCCCTTGCATCTGCTCCACATACATTAACATTGAGCTTCAGTGCATCGGGATTTACGCTACACCTGGCAGCCTTTTCAATATCCCACCGGGGCTCAGTGCAGGGTTGCGCTGGCACAACTCTGTTGCGCCATGTGCAAACTCTTTGACTATTTGGGCCAATGTCTTTTTCTCTCTCTGTCTCTCTCTTTTTCTCTTCCTCGTTTCTTTCATTCTCACTGTCTCTTATTTTGTTGCTCTCTCCCCACCTGATTTCTCCTGCTGCAGTTGTCTGGCTCCCTCCTACCTCTGTTTTGTCCAATTGGCATTGAATGGTAAGTGGAGTACACATCCACCTAGCCTGTTCACAGCAGTTTGGGAACAGGGGAGTGTTTTAACACAGGGTATGAACAAATATCTTAGTAAAAGCCATGGGAGGAATCAACTTTACAACCACTGAAACACAAGAAGACTTTTGTTACGTGGTTGTGAAGCTGATCACGCTGACAGCTTTCACAGGAACAGTTTTATTTCTCTGTTGAAAACTGTAAGCTCCATGTCTTTTCTGCACCCAGCAGGGATTGTGAACCTAAATGAACAAATTGTTTCAATTTCATTGTTTCATTGAGGTAAACAAGTGAGTTAAGATGGTAAAATAATACCTCAATAAAAGTAAATTTTAGGCAGGGGAGGAGGTGATGCTGTGTGACACAGTCAGAGACAGGAACTGGGGGAGGCTGCATGATTTCTTATGTTAGTAGGTTGTCTCTGTCCCAGATCTTCATACAGTGATGTTGTTTCTGGCATAACATCACAATATAATGTGGTCACTGACCAATCAGTGGCCAGGACATTTTCTTGCCTTTGTATAATTCATACTACTCCTTCCTAAAGTAGGTGTTAGTGGAGATAAATATATGAGTCTCAGAGCCCTTATCATTGTATTTTGGTGGTCTTGTTCTTTGTGCACTGGTGGATCAGTAATTAGAAACATAGAAACATAGACTTTGATGGCAGATAAGGACCACTTGGCCCACCCAGTCTGCCCATTTCCCTACCTACTGGATAAGCTGCAGATTCTAGTTAACCAACAGCCTACTTCCTGCCTCCCCCCACTACTATTGCTTTGTGTCTGTCCCATGCATGTTTGAATTCCCCCACTGTTTTAGCCCCAACAACCTCCCCAGGAAGGCAGTTCCACGCATCCACCACTCTTTCTGTGAAAAACAATTTCCTCACATTACCCCTGAGCCGTCCCCCCTCTAACTTTAAATTGTGTCCCCTTGTTCTTACACATCTCTTTTTCTGAAAGATGCTACCCTCCTGGACTTTGTTGATTCCCCTGAGGTACTTGAACATTTCTATCATGTCCCCCTGTCCCTCCTTTCATCAAGGGTATACATATTAAGCTCTCTCAGTCTCTCTTCATATGATTTCTGATGCAGAGCCTGCACCATTTTAGTTGCCTTCCTCTGGACTGCTTTCATCCTGTCTATGTCCTTGCGTAGATGAGGTCTCCAAAACTGCACACAGAACTCCAGATGGGGTCTCACCAATTGTCTGTACAGAGGGATAACCACTTCCCTTTTTCTACTTGTGATGCCCCTTCCTATGCATCCCAGTATCCCCCTGGCTCTCCTTACTGACTTCTCACATTGCTTACCAACCTTTAGATCATCTGATATGACTACCCCAAGTCCCGTTCCATTTTTGTTGTTGTTAGTACCTCCCTTGCTATTGTGTACTCTTCTCCTGGGTTTTTGTTTCCCAGGTGCATTACTTTGCACTTCTTTGCATTGAATCTAAGTTGCCATATGTCTGACCATTCTTCCAACCTTGCCAAGTCCCTTCTCATCCTTTCTAACCCCCCTTGTGTATCAACTCTGTTACAGATCTTTGTATCATCTGCAAAGAGGCATACCTTTCCTTCCATACCCTCTGCAATGTCACCTATAAAGATGTTAAAGAGGACTGGACCCAGTACTGAGCCCTGAGGTACTCCACTAGTGACACCCCTTTCTTGGGAATGTGTTCCACTCACTATTACCTTCTGCGTCCTGTTGTGCAGCCAGTTTGCAACCCAGGCTACCACCCTGGGACCCACTCCCAGGCTGGCTAACTTGATTATTAATCTTTTATGCAGGACCGTGTCAAATGCCTTGCTAAAGTCTAGGTAGGCCATATCCACAGCCCCTCCCTGGTCCATTACTTTGGCCACCCAGTCAAAGAAATCTATTAGATTAATCTGACATGACCTTCCTGCTGTAAATCCTTGCTGCTTTGGGTCCTGTGCTCCGCTGGCCTCTAGGTACTCAACAATTTTTTCTTTCAGAAGTGATTCCATCATTTTCCCTACCACTGAGGTCAAACTTACAGGTCTGTAGTTTCCTGCTTCTGCCTTGCTCCCACTTTTGTGAAGGGGAATCACATCTTCCTCCTCCAGTCCCCAGGTACCACACATCCTCCCATGATTTGTTAAAAGTGTGGTCAGTGGTGTCACTAGGTCCTCCCTTAGTTCTTTTAGGATTCTGGGGTGAATCCCATCAGGCCCCATTGCTTTGTCCACCTTGAGTTTTAGGAGTTCTTTCAGGACTCTTTCTTCTGTAAATGGACTGGTGTCAACCTCCTACCCAGAGTGCTTGTATTGTCTGGTTTAGGTAACTCCTCCTCATCTTCTTTTGTGAATACTGAGCAAAAGTATTCTTTCAGTATCTCTGCCTTTTCACTGTCTCCCTCTGCCCACCTCCCCTCTCCCTTATTAATCTTCACTATTCCTCCTTAACCTTTCTATGTCCCTAATGTACCTTTAAAGGTTTTATCCCCTTCTTAACTGAATTGGCTATTTTTCCTCAGTTTGGGCTTTTGCTATTCTGACTGCCTTCCCACTTCTTTCTGCTTTAATTGATACAGTTCCTGTTGTGCTCCTTCTGTGATGCCTTATACTTTTTGAATGCAGCCTTTTTCTCCTTAACCTTCCCTGCCATCTCTTTTGAGAACCATAGTGGTTTTTTACTCTGCTTTGTTTTCTTTATTTGTTTTACACAAAGGCTTGTTGCCTCTATGATGGCAGTTTTGATTTTTCTCCATTGTTCTTCCACCCCTCCTTTTTGGCCATTTGCTAGTATATTCCTCGGGTATTCACCCATTTTGCAAAAGTCAGACCTTCTAAAGTCCAGTATGCTTGTTTTTTTATGGCTTGTCTCCATGGTTGTGCTTATTTTGAAGCACACTGTGCAGTGGTCGCTTGTTCCCAGATGTCTACTGACTTCTAAATTTGTGATCCTCTCTCCATTTGAGAGTACCAGGTCTAGTATTGCTCCCTCCCGAGTGGGTTCCAACACTAGCTGTCTAAGGCCTGCCCCCTGCAGGGCATCGAGAATGACCCTGCTCTTGGATGTGGTTGCAGTACATATCATCCAGTTAACATCTGGCATATTCAGGTCCCCCATCAACAGTAGCTCCCCTTTTTCAGCCATTTTGAGAATGTCCTCAATCATTTTCTTGTCCATTTCCTCACCTTGAGATGGGGGTCTGTATACAACCCCTGTGTGATTGTGATGCCATTCCCTGTCTCCAAGGTGACCCAGAGTACCTCTTGTCCTCCCCCTTTACTTTTTAGTTCTGTAGCTTTGGTCCCTTCCCTTATGTATAGAGCTACTCCACCTCCTCTTTTCCCCTCCCTGTCCCTTCTGTAGACTGTGTACCCAGGTATGTTGACATCCTAGTCATGGTTCCCCATGTACCATGTTTCTGTGACTGCCACAATATCCAGTTTTTCATCTTCCATCAAGGCTACTAGCTCAGGAAGCTTGTTTCCCAGACTATGGCATTGGTATTCATTGCCCTCCATTTAATGTTGGCTTTATCATTTTTCCCCCATGCCTGCTGTTTTTGCCCTTGTCTATTTTTCCATTTACCTCTGTCCTGCCCTCTGTTGAGCACTGTACCTCAGTGTTTACCTTACTACCCATCATGTTTTGTGAGGGGAGGCTTGAGATTTCCTGCCTCTTATTAGCACCTCCCCCCATGGCTAGTTTAAAAGCTTGACAAGGAAGCATTTAAACCTGTCACTTAGGATCTTGGTTCCCTTCATGGACAGATGCAGACCATCATGCCAGTACAGATCTTCATCTCTCCTGGTGTACCCCCAGTCCTCAATGAAGCCAAAGCCCTGTGCTCTGCACCAGTTTTGCAACCATTCATTAAACTGCATGGTGTGTAGTACCCTAGCCTCACCCCTGCCATGGACTGGTAGCACCTCTGAGAAGATAACGGTGCTTGCTACCTGACTGGGGCTCCTTCCCAACTCCACAATTTCATCCTGCACTGCACTGATTCCATGCCTAGCTAGGTCATTTGTCCCAAGGTGGACAATGATATCTAGTTCCCTCTCCTGTGATGCTGCTTCTGCAATCCTGAGGATTTGCTTCTTGTCCCTCCAAGCCATGGCACCAGGCAGGCACCTTACTTCCCTCTCTTCTCCCTTCCCCAGGTCTACCCTTCTAACAATTGAGTCCCCTATCAGAAGCTGTTTTCTCCCCCTGTGGTGTCCCTTGCCACCCTTCTGTGGGTCTCCCTTGTGGGTGTCCTCAGCATTCTTCTTGGTCTCCACTGAGAGTGCCATCATAGAGGAACCTTGCTCTGCCAGACTGGCATATGGTTTGTGTAGAGGTACAACTAGGGGGCTTCACCTCTGTTCCACCACCTGCACCCTCCCAGAACCCACTGTGGTCCAACTGCTCTTTATCCTTGGCAGCCTCTGTGGCAGTGGTGCTCTTTGGGTGGGGGAGGTCTCCTTAGTCCTTGCCAGTTCAGCCTGGAGGTGGGCAACCTCCTTCCTCAGAGCTGACAGTTGTCTGAAGATAGGACAGCAATGCAGTTTCCAGAATGTCTTCTGGAAAACTGCTTCTCCACAGCCAGTGCATTGCACCACTCCCCACATGTCCCTCTCCCTTATAATATACAATATGTAATACATATATATATATTTTTTTCTTCCTTTTTGTGGTGTGTACTTACCCTTTATGCACTGTGCTGGGTTATTAAGAATATGACAGTTCTGCCCCAAGACCTGTTGAGGGAGTGATGTCAGAACCTTGGCTATAAAGGAAACGTCATGCCTGGGGGTGGGGTGGGTAAAGGTGGGGGTAGTCCACAACCACTGGTGACTGTTAGAAACAATCAAATACACTACTGCTCCACCACCCTGGTGAGTACTGCCCTCTATAGTAATTCAGCTAACCTCCAGTAACTGATTTGTCAACTATTTAAATGTAATTTGATGCAAACTGTTACAGAATACTAGTAGACAGTCCAGTTACCCACAAAGGAAAATCAAATATGCAGTTATTTCAACCCTTCTGAAGTTGCTCACAGTTGTTTCAAAGCACACCCTGTTACACAACTTGAAGAGATGGGCTTCTGTCTGAAATAGGATCACACAGTAGTTTCTAGTAATTGATCAATGCTGGAATGTTCCTCCACCCAAAACAATTGGCTATGCTGCAAGGTCTCCCTTACTAGTGAAGACAATTTCCCCCACCTGAGGCTGTGTCTGGCATCAAATTACAAACTGCAGCCTTTGCTATTCGAAGTACACAGCCACTACCAATAAATAATTTCAAAATATATTGATGCAAACTGTCACAGAATACTAGTAGATAGTCCAGTCTCCCACAAAGGAAAATCAAATATGCAGTTATTTCAACCCTTCTGAAGTTGCTCACAAGATAAGCAGTTTTGAAAACCCCCTTCCTGATTTAAGAACGAAAATAATTAAACACAAAGCAATACCAATGTAAGACTGTAAAGTAAGGAAAACTTCCCTCAGAAGTAAGTAAGAGAGATATGTTGCAGATTTCTAGTCCAATATAGTATATCCCATGCAGCTTCTCAGTTGTTTCAAAGCACACCCTGTTACATTCTTCACTTGCCTTTACAGTAGACTTGCATAGCATCTCAACCTGCATCAGATTTCATTCGCTGCAAGTAAGCAATGATTGCAGTGAAGATCTACAGTTTCATCTGAAATTTCATTGGTAAATGAGAGGCCAGGTTTTCAGTGGCTGAAAATACCCTCATACCCAAATTCAAACTAAAGAATGTCTCAAATGTGTTTATGACAGTGATACTATCATATTCCCATTTGGTTGTTGCTGTGTTACATCTGTCCTCCAATACTCTTCAGGAAGCTGTCAAGAAATATTTATTGTTGCTGAAGAGTCTTAATACAAGATGTTCAAGTAGTTGGCATACCCCCTGCATAGTGACACTTTTACAGCGACATACGTTGATGCCAACAGCATCAACATGTTCCTGTAAAAGTCCTCCCAGAACCTGGAAACACTTTCCCCCCGTCCTGCACCCCCTCCCCAAATCAACTCTGACTCAGAGTTGGAATCATTTAGAAGGGGTGTGTGGGGGTCAGAGCCCCTGCATGGGGGGTTCAGGGGTGAAGCCCCCGATGCAAACACAAACAGTGTTCCTGATGGCTGTATGGCAACTGCAAAGTGTGGTTGACATAAAGCTGCTACTGTTGGGTCCCATCATAACGAAGTTGTCGATGGGACATCATAGAGCCCAAGTAGTTCATCTTATTGGGCAGAGCATTTTCAGATTTTGGCACCAGGGTGGTTGTTGATGGTTACTCAGAAAAGCAGTTCAGATTTTGTCAAAAGATGGAGCTGATCTAACTGAAGCTAGAGCATATAAATAGGCCCACAGCAGGTAGGCAGATTTGAGTCACTAACAAGGTTGCAGTGCTGGAGCTCAAGCACCAAACAAGTGACAGGGAATATGTCAGATGCAGTGGCCCTACTGGAAATTAGACTGGCCATGGCAAGGTATTAGAGATGAGCCAGGAAACAGGCTGGCAGGGTCCAGGTGAACAGCATGCCACAAAGACAGCACAGACCCATCAGGAGATATGTGGCATGGGTGTACTGGAGAAGAAAATCATACCAGGACCTGACTGAGGAGCAGTGCATAGCACGCAATCGCCTCAGCAAGGCTGCCATCATGGAGTTGTGCCAGCAGCTGAGAGGGCAACTGCAGAGTGCAACATAAAGAAGTGATCCAATACCTGTGGATGTCAAGGTGAGTGCTGCACTCTGTTTCTTGGCCATTGGGAGCTTCTCAACCTCCACTGGCAATACAGTGGGCACTTCAAGTCCTTCATGCCAAAATGCATGAAGCAGTTTCTGGAGGGCCTGCTACACAGGTCACACAGATGTGTCAGTTTCACACAGGATGTGCAGCAGCAACAGCCTGTGAAGCAGGGCTACTACAGTAGTGTAGCATAATTCCCAAGCGTGCTGGGTGCCATTGACTGCACCCACATTGCCATCATAGCACCTTCAGCTAAGGAGGAGATGTTTGTGAACTGCAAGGGGTAATAATCTATGAACATGCAGGTGGTCTCTGACAGTCAGTGCCACATACTAGATGTGGTCACCCAGTACCCTGGCTCCTACCACGATACCTACATATTCCACCACCATGGCCTGTATGAGGCATTTGAGAGGGGAGACATTCACAAAGGATGGCTGATAGGTAGGTGCATGTGCCACACACCAGTATATTATGTTTTGTGGGATCCATATATGGGGCTCACATGCAAACAGTGACATATGCAGATGGCACATTACACAGGTGAGCATCATGTGAGCCACATGGACACTTTGTGTGCTGGCACAGTGTGCATGGTACTGTGACAATGGAATGTGACTGTAGGCAAACTTTCTGGGCATCACATGTGTGGGGAACATTGTCATGGGCACCATACCCCATGTAGAGCATGGGTGTGTGTGTGGTGGGGCCCACGTGTGAACATGTGTGGGAGCGATGTGCCAGGTGCCTCCACGGTCAAGACCAGCAGGCCGGTGGTGGTCTATTCTGGGGCAAAGAACCTGCACACCCCTACAAGAATGATGCAGTACACACAGGCAACAATAGGTAATTTATGCATTCCATGCCCACATGTGACAGTGGATATTCCCAGCTGCCATGGCTCAAGAACACTTTCCCCCCCAGGCAGCGACAGACAGAGGCAGAGGAATGGTACAATGAGGCACTGAACTCCACACAGTTGATGACTGAGAGGATCATCAGCCTTCTGAAGGTACACTTCCACTGTCTGGACTGATCTACTTGGGGCAGGTATGTTGTCCAGCATGTCCTCCACTCCCTCGTCATCACCCTGCTCAGCATTCACCTTTGGCAGGAGAAGCCATTGAGATACAGTGATGTGCAGAATGCAGTATGCTATGAAGATCTTGCAAGCCATAATCAGGGTGTATTGCAGGGGCCCCTTACCAGATGGGAAGAACTGCAACATCCAAACAATGCACCAGAGCAGAGGTTAGAGGAATGAGGTGTGAACGAGCTTGATACATCCAGCAGACCAGACCTGAGTTTGATTCTCACAACCTCCACTTGCTTACTGTGTGACTCTGCGCAAGTCACTTAACCGCCCAGTGCTCCCAGGTCACCCCTGAAAACAGGCACTTGTGCCTAGTGGGCCTTACCCCGGTTACCAAAGACAAAAATACAGCCACTTCAGCTGATGCGACAGGAACATCACCAGGACAGCACCCTCAGTAGTGCAGCACTTCCAAGTAACAGTGCACACAATACCCCCAGGAGAATGACCACATGCCATGCTATGGAGGACATCAGGCTGCCTGGTGCAGCCTACAAGAAGCACTGTTGCAGGTATGGTGCTCATTGTCTGTATATGGCACCAGGTGACATAGGAATGCATCACAGCAGGCACCATATGCAGTGGAGCATGATATACAGCATGATGTGATTGGGGACAGGTCTGTCACAGAAACTGGTGGGGTGGGGGTCCAAGAGCAGTTCAACAGACATGCCACAATGGTACACAGCAAGATGGTGCACATGGCTCACCATGTACACACCACACCCCAGATGGTGTATGCCAGTCAGTATGGCTGGGTCTTATGACACAGCATCATGATGGAACACCAGAGGGCACACAGCAACACCATAGCATGCATGATGAAATGGCTGTCATATGAGCCCTGGGCATGTCTGGTCACAGCCCTCAAATTGCAGGACCACCCCACCCTGAACAGCTGTGAAAAATTGCTCATTCAGGACCCATATGGACAGCACTGCAGTATGGTGTGACCCCCATTGTAATAATGCCAGGGTCACCTTGTACAGGGCAGCTCCCCTAGTTGTCACACACTGGACACATTGTGTGCCATAGCAGTGGGTGGCCCATGGTACAGTGCCAACACTGGTGATGGCAAGGGGCTGTGCAGTTCCTCTCCCAGTTACTGTGTAAGCTAATCTGCGCTGGGATGGCACAACATTGCAGCACTGCAGTGATGCACACACATGGGTGTGTCATGCCCCTGTGGACAAGAAGGGCACCTGTGCCAGCCTGTGTCATGACAGAATGACAGGGACCACTCCCACCCAAGTTTCATAGGAGAGTGCCACATAGGTGGGCACCTATGCAGGGGGACAGTGATGCACAGAGGTAGGTGGTGTGCAGGTGGTAGGGCAACATGGGCAATGGTGCACAGGTGGACCACAGCCTGATGGGTAGTGGCTAGCAGTGTAGTGAGGGATGCCCCCCACATGCAGCAGTAGCACAAGAAGGAGGTGCAGAAAAGAGCAGGGTGTCAGGTGGGCCAGCAGCACAACATACATCAAAGTTAGGTGGGAGTGTGACGCAGGTTATGTGGAACCCTGAAAATAATACAACTGCAGCAAAAACACACATAGGGAAGATCTGATGCAATGAGTATCAGATTCAGGTGAAAAATTATACTTCCTATGTGGGGCTGCAAGAAGTGCCACAACCATATGTAAATTGACATCTGCTATGTCAGAATGCAGAAGTGGTTTTCCACACAAGCGGTGGCTGAAAAACATGACCATGTGCGATGCCACCACAGTGAGAAACTGGACAACATTGTCCACAGAGCTGACTGTGACAACCAGATTGTGTGACAGTCAGAAATTACTACCTTTCGAGCAAGGGCACCCAACTTCTCTTCAGAAGAGCCTGCCTTGTTGATAAGCCTTGTGCAGCAGTGATGTAGAGTGCTGCTTATCCTGGGAGCAGGAGGCATATCCCCCACGCAGCGAAACAGGGTGTATCATGTGACTAGAGGAAGGCTTAACAGGCTGTTGGGTGCACCGTGCACACCCAGGAAACTAAAGCACAGGTGGAAGGACATCACCTGCAGGGTCCCTGCCATTCTGCAGAGGCTGCGTGGCATGGCACAGGAGGTGGATGTTAGTATGCGCACGGGACAGTGTCCTGAACCAGGTAGGTGCCGAGAGACAGGTACCATGTCATGTATTACACCCTGTAACATGGCTGTGGAGGATCCCCTACTAACACCATTTCCCATGACTTGTGTCTCCACAGAGGTGCAGTGCACACCAGTCATGGGGGTTGAAGGCATGGCAGGCAGTGGAAGTACCCCAGGGACCTAGGAGGAGGATACAGTTGGACCTAGTGATGAAGGTAAATCCAATGTACAGTGAAGGTCTGGGGACCAGGTAGTGGTGTCGACACAGGTACAGTCCCACCCATGATACTATCTGGGTACAGAAAGGACAGGCCACAGCTGTGCTATGCACCCCCCCTGTGCTTGTGCCCTGACCCTGGTGTGCCATTACCCTGCATTCCCATGGCTGCATCAGCCCCAGTGTATGGTCCACACATGCATGGCATAGGGGGCCAGGGATCTGTGCCATACTGCATTGGCAGGGCAGGGCCATGTGCACACACAGCAGTGGGAGTAGTGGCAGCCTAGGTGAGGCCATGGGGCTGGGATAGTGGCTGGGCAGGAACCCGGGCTCAGATGCCCTGTGTGCATGGCCCATGGTGTGGAGATGTTTGCCGCCACCAAGGGGACAGGAATACTCTGCATAGCAGGACACAATGTGTGCTATGCACAAGGTTACAGGGTGCCAACAGCCTCCCAATGTGGCACCTCATACAGTAACATGGTCTGCACTCCAGACAGGGGTGTGGGTACTAGGGGTACACACTGTTGTGGTAGACTGGGTCACACATGGATGCAGTCAGTGGTCCACAGGCGAGGAGCATGGCCTTGGCAAGGGCAACATATGTATGTACGGCACATCGGAGAATGGCAATGTTGATACACTGGGGAGGGGACATGCCAGTCAACCTTGTCTATGTCTGTAGCACACAGTATGTCTTGGGGTGGGAATGCCCATTCTGTATGGGGTATGGATGGATACATAAGCATAACCATGGCGTATGACCAGCCACAGTTCAGGGTGTGGCATATCCAGCTTAGTCCCCCTGGGAATGGGCCCACAGTACAGTGCTCTGGAAAGGATCCAGAGTGGGCCACACATGTCAAGGCAACACGCCACTGCAGGCCTGCACACATAGACATGCATGGGATACTGTACATGCAGGCCATAGGGACCTGGTACTTCAAAGGAGTGGGACCAGTGGGCACTATATGGTGGGCCTTAACTCTCAGGACAGACACTGCTGTAGTGTGGCCCTGGGTACCATGCCTGAAGTTGGAAAACTACACCCTGCACAGTAGCACAACTGGATGCAACTGTGCTTTTAGGCCACAGGTGGCTTCTGGGGGCCACAGGGGGGTTGGGATCCATGTGCCATGCATCCAGTGTTCTGGCCCTCTCCAGCACCACTGGAGCACTGGGGGAGTCCATGGCACTATTAGGTGGTGTGGATGGTATGTAATGCTTGTGTAGAACATTGTTAACTGGCAATGTACTGTGGTGTGAGTGTCTGGGTGGGCCCAACCTCTGTGTAGTGCTATACTGTGGTGCTCCACAGAGATCTAACCTATACGTGGGTAAGGTACACATACACAGCATGGAGCTGTCATCATCATCAGGTGCACACCACTACTGCCCAGCACCCTGGTGATGCTGTACCTGACATGGCATGGGAACTGGACATGTATAAAGGCACACCTAGGGTCTGCGAGGTGATGTGCAGCAGTACACATGGAGAGCAGTTGGCCCCCAGCCAGCACACACAAATCTACACCACTGCAGTATGTCTGTGTCATGCCACAAACCCTAGTGATCCACCTAGTGCCCACCCAAAACCCATAGACATGAAACTTCTATGGTGTGTCCTGCATCCTGCTGCTGCGCACACTGAGGGACCCGCAATGTTGTTGCCAGAACCATACCCATGTGTGCCACCTGCTGACCTGGCAGCATTCAGAAGTTATGTGGCCACCCTGTGGAAATGCCACCACCACTGCAATGATGCAGTGTGGTGCCACTGGCCACTACCACTGCAGCATGCTCCACAGCTCCATGAGCATGGCCATGGCACAGACCAGTATTTGGTAAACATGGGGCACACCAGCCCTAGCTGCACCCCTCACCTGGACTTATGGCTCAGGGACCCACATCGGTTTACCTATACTGCGGCGACACCAAAGTCACCAACATCTCCCACAGCGAAGGAATGCCACTGACATACTCAACTGTGTTGTGTCCCGACACCGACGAGGAACAGAGCAACACTGGTCAGGAAGAAATGTGGGGGGCTGTGCCCCGCACCCCCCCATGTGGGGGGGGGCTCTGCCCCCACACCCCCAGACTAATGATTGTCAAGTCTGGGCGAGGTGTGGATCATGGGGAGAGCAGCTTACAGAGGCATCGCTGTAAACATCTGTCTCTGCAACAACCCATTTGACAATATGGTTGTCGAATGGGTTGTTGATGCTGTGATGGAGTCGCTATGGGGGAGTCGATGTTCAAACGACATACAGCCCACATCTAGGAGCTGCCATCAAAAAGGGGGCAGGACATGCAAAGGCTTCATCCAACTGTGCAGGAACAATGGGAGGGCTATCTGATGTTGGCCAGGTGTACCACCCACCAATGACTGCTAGGTAGAGATGGGTGAAGTGGCCTCAATTCGCTCTGTTGAGTGATTCATGGAGTGAAGGTGGATTCCCGGAGTGCTCCGCATCGCAAAGTGGAGTACTTCATGTCACAATGGGTAAAGTGAAGTCCATTGAAAACAATGACTTTGCATTATTCCGCCTTCCCCAAATCATTACTCCACAAAAATTATGGTGAAGTACATTGATAACAATGTACTTCACCTCACTTCACCTAGTTTTAAGCTCCAAAGGTGGATTTTGCAGTGGTTCGTGGGATTTCAGGTCACATGGGCTCTAGATTGTTCTGCATAGCCTCAGTTTGGGGTAGTGTGTGTAGGAAACTGTAGGAGACAATCTGCTCTGAGAGCTCTCTACGATTCAAACCTTCTAAAAGCTGTTAAAAAAGGCTTTTTGAGTCATTTTTTTTTGTTGAAACTTTAGTTCATCAATTGTAAAAAACCCTCTTGTGTTCACATCATTGAGAGTTTATTGTTTGTGTGTGGAGTTTGAATGTTAATGTACAACATTCAGTCTGTGTTCTGGATGACAGTGGAAGCGTGCTTTGGGGAAGGGGCATATCTGTGGTGTACGTAGACTTAAGGAGAAGAAATAGGGAGTTCTTTGTTTTTTGGTTATATTTTTCTTGTATAACTGACTGTGATAATGTACACACAGTAATATTTTCAGTAATTGTTGACATTTTTTAGCTGATTGTGTGTGTTGTGGTCTGGAGGACCTGGTTCAGCATTGCATACTTTCAGGTTGTTTAAAATATGTTGTTTTATACTGAAGTTTTCAATTTGCTATGCATTACTTGTAGACAAATTTTGTAAGTGTGTGTGTGGTGCGTGATATTAAACAATACACCTTTTATTGTGCCACAGTGTAATTGCAGGCACAGCAGAGTGAACCTGATATCCACTGCATCTACGTGATTTTGTACTGCCATTGTGGTACTATTCTTGATTTTGCATTGCTGTAATCTGCAGTCAGTGCTCCCCCCCCCCACCGGAAAAAGGTATTCTTTTTCAGATTGGATTGTTTGTGACTTGAGAGCACCATGGCTTAGTTAAGTTGTTGTTGAACTTGTTGTGACTTTGCATCTGTATCTCTTGTTGAAGCCACAGTTGTTTTTTTGGCTTCACAACCAGCGTCTCCTCCCCCCCGACTCCCCCCCAAGAGTGAACGTTCCAAAATCTAAATTTGTTTAGAATATTCTTGTTGATCCTCCAAAATGCCTGCAAAGAGATGTGCAAGCAAAGCTGTTTCTTGCCATAGCACTGCTGCCAGTGGTAAGAGTGTCTGTGGGTGTGTTGTACGCAGTCACAGAAGTGCATTGCTGATGTGAGGAAAGGTATTTCTCCATCAGTGGTTTTTACAGCGCAATCAGTAGCTTCACTCATAGTTAAAGGAGATGATGTTGTCCCAGCTGGTGGTGTTAGTGCAGTTGTGGTGGCGATATGAGTATTGTTGCCTCAAGTTCCACTTCTGAACAGTTTACAGTGTCCAAAAATATAGTAGAGTGTGAAGCAGTGCCAGTGAATGACAGTGTAGATGATGTCATACTCCCCAGTAACATCCCAGTAACTGAACATGAAGGTTCTGATCATCATGTCAACGATAGCACACAATGTCACATTTCTTCCACTGCAGTTCAGGTCATGCATTTGCCATGCAGTGATTTACATTGTGGTGAAAAAATTTTGGGTGATGGTGGTGCTGATGATGATGATGTTGCTGTGGTTGCAACATGCAGTTCACATGCCACCATCCAAGCACAAGACATGGATGATGTTGATGAATATGATGATGATGATGTCAGTGACCCCTGCTGGGAACCGGAGAGAAAGAAATTTAAAGAGTCTGGGTCTATTTGCATCCCCCCCCCCGTAAAAATTTGTGATTTACCAGTTTCAGTTGATGATGATAACCCAGTAATAATGATAGGTAGTCGTGGTGGTCAGTTGCAGTCAAAGTGTGTCCTGCCTGAAAAATCATGTAGCACACCTCCCACTTCATGGCTTAAAAAACAGAGTCCAATAAGCAGCTACGGGGGTACATGTTAAAACTAGAGCATCACAATCCCTTGCTTGGGATTTTTTTGTGCAAGATGCAAATGATTAGTCAGTTGCAATCTGCCAGCTTTGCCAGGTGTGTGTGAATCGAGGTAAAAAGGGGAGCCATCTGGACATATGGGGACAGCATACGCATCTTAAGAACAGGCATATGGCACTGTGGACCTAGCACAAGATGGCAGCTAATACCTGTACCACAGTGGGGCATGTTCACCATTGTCATCAACCATAATGAGCATGTTATCCTTTTCCATGACTGTAACATCAAGTAGAAAAAATAAATGTGTGCAGTACTGATGAAATAACAGTAGAGGATTACTACAGGCATGATGAGGTGGAGGACCTGAATGATTTTGAAATCTTGTTCAGTGGTGGTGAGAGTAGCAGTTTTGGTGGTGGTGGTGGTCTATGTGGTATGTCTAGTGTAAGTGGTACATCAACCCCTGTTGGTAAATGTGGGAAAATAACTGCATTTCTGGGTTTATCATCACCTGTACAACTGTCTTCATCACATGTACACACTCCACCCCTTGCAATTCGCAGAACAGAACCATTTGTCATCACAGCCCATGTAAAACATTTGTCAGCCCATGTTACAGAGTGTTTTTGCGCATAAGCTGAATTACCGACCAAATCATACAGTGTCACATGAACTTAATGCTGCTGTAGCAAGCGGTCTTCATCTGCTTCACATTCTATGTTTCTATGTTTCTATGTAGCTGAAATGCTGACAATTGATCTTTTGCCCTTCTCCTTTGTGGAGAATTCTGGGTTCCAGCGGTTTGCTGCACATGCCTGTCCAAAATGAAAAGTCCCATCCAGGACATACTTTTTGACCCATGCTGTCCCCAAGTTGTACTGTACTGTGTCTGACTCAGTAAGACATGCCCTTCAACATTCTTCCTCTCCATTCATCCATTTAAGTATGGATACAGTATGTGGACAAGTGGCAAAACAGCAGGGAGTTCATATTTGTGTATAACTGAACACTGGGCACAGGTTCCGGTGGTTGTTTGCACTGTTGGTAGTGTGAATGATCAGTTTAGTAAGGTGAAGTATCATGGTAGCAATCTTTCAGGAATTCGACAGTATGCAACAATTGCTATGCACAATGTGACCTGTTCATACACTGGTGAAAACATGCTGGACATGGTACTGACTGAAATTGACAAGTGGCTGAACCTGTTGTCCCTGAGAGCTGGGTTCATAGCAAGTGACAATGGGTCAAATGTGGTGAATTGCATCATGAAGGAAGGCTTTTTTCAGGTTCCATGCATGGCCCACTGTTTAAATCTTGTGATGCAGGAGTTTCTGCAACACCCTGATATAAAGGAAATGCTGACAGCTGCAGAATGTATCTGTTCTCACTTTTCACACTCTGCAAAGGCCCGTGACCAACTTCGGCAGTTGCAGATCTGAAACAGCCTCCCACAGCATAGCTTGAAGTTGGAAGTTGTCACCCAGTGGAACTCCACTTTACTGCATACATGGCAGAGAGGTTGTATGAACAGTACAAAGCCATCTCAGAATATCTTTTCAAGCACACTAGCCATGACAGTTCCAGGGCCTCCATGTCTATGATGACTGAACAGTGGCGCATCATGGACTCTGTAATAACAATCTTGAAGCCTTTTGAACATGCCACACAGGCAGTGAGTGGTGAGTCTGCCTCCATTAGCCAATCAATTCCACTGCTGCGGGTGATGAGGCAGACATTGGTGAATGTACAACATAACTTTGATGTTGCCAGAGACAGTACTAGCAGTGTGTTGCTGAAACGCATGCTGACAGTATTTGACCAGAATCATCACATCTTGAGCATTCAGTGTAGTGACAACTTTGCAATAGCAACAATACAGGACCCACGATACAAATGTGGAATTGCCTCAGTACTGGAGGGCAGGCCTGAATAGGTAAAAACTGCCAGTGAGCAACTGGTGCACTTGGTTCATGGGGCACAGAAGTCACATGCCAAGGTCAGCAAGCCTCAGCAGCATAATCAGGCTGAAGGTGAACCTGGAGGAGTAGTATCAAGCATATCCTGTAAGGGGAAGGGGACTGCAGTTTCAGGTGGTCTGTTATCAACAGTGGTTAGTGTTAACCCACTTTGGGAGGCTTTGTCCCAAGTGGGGATTTGTGACATAAATGATTCCAGAGAAGAGGATGATGCATCAAACACTGGACTTACAGCAGCACAGCGAATGGTTGAGTCATATGTGTCTGAAAATAGGCTTCTGTCAATCACTGATGATCCCCTTTTATACTGGAGTGGAAAAGTCAGTGAATGGCCAGAGCTGACCACTATGGCACTGACGCACCTGACATGCCCACCCTCCAGTGTGAATGTCGAGAGGGTATTCAGCTCAGCAGGTGGACTAGCTTGGGATCATCGTACAAACCTCTCTCCTGCAAATGTCAGTTTGCTGACATTCATAAAAACGAATGAGAGGCACATACCAGCTCAGACTGCAACCTCAGTATTCATACACCGGCATAGTCATGGTTTAGCTGATGCTGTAGGAAGAGACCATCCTGGTGGCAGTGGAGGCATAAAATGGCCTACCACTGACACAGATTATAACACAATGGAGAAAGAACTTCCCAGTGGTCAGAATTCAGACATAGTAGACTACAAGGGCAGCTTTCTTTATGAAAATGATGATGAGGTTAATGTTGGCAGGTTCTAACTTAAGTGGTTAAAAGACTGTCACATTTCTTGTATGCTACATGTTTCCTTTTTCATAAATTTAAATAAGTGTCCCACTCATAGTGACTCAAATTCCATATGTCTCATCACATTTATAACACAGAGCACAGTATATCCTGGCCCCTGGACTACCACCACCATAACACCACTGTTACTTGTTCACCACTGCCGGCATAGGGAATGTGACCGTATGTTCCCCTGGACTTCCACCCGTCCACCACCATAAGAGATAAAACCACTGTTCACAACTGCCAGCATAGGGAATGTGACTGTGTGTCTCCCTGGATTACCACCCGTCCAACACCATAAGCGATAAGACCTCTGTTTGCAACTGCTACCACTACCACCTGATGCAGGAAGATGTGAGAGGGAATGTCATCATGTGCCTCAGCTATGACCACCAGTCCACCACCACCCACCACCACCACCATTGTGACAATGTTTTCCATTACATGTCTTGACCATGCCAAGGCAGAGGGAGTCGAACAGGAGATGACATCCTTCAGCCACGGCACAAAGCTTCTTACTATTAAAACTATAAAGTGAGTGTGTGTACTAATGTTTTTTGTGCTAATCAACTTCCTTTAGCTGTGTGTTTTATTTTCTGTTGCTTTTGTGAGCTGCAATGGTCAAACACATACGGTCAACTTATTTTGTATTTTTACAGATTAACAACAAATGACTCTCCTTCACTGAAGGTCTGTATCAATGGTACAGCAGCAGTACTGTCTACAGGAACCTATGTGATATCCATTTCCAATCAATTCTGGTAAGTATATCTATTTTACTTCATCTGTTCCTTTTTCTTCATAACAGTGCAACAGATCCGACTGATGATTCATAAACTAGGTGACATGTACATCACAAAAAAAAAATTCTGCAACATATCATGCACTGTATTCCAAATTTGCAGCCGTGCAGCCATAATAGTGTTGAAAAAGTTGGACCCAGTTCGTGTTACTTGACAAGATGTGGTTTTAAAATGTAACTTGAGATGAGACGCAGGGACCCTGACACAGTGTATTTGTTACACAGCCTGGTACTAAATGTATTTGTGATCTGATGACTGCAGTGGGACAGCTTGCTATCAGTGTTAATCTAGATACCTGTGGTGGAACAGCCACAGCTTAAACATAATGTCTTACTGCTGCAATCAAGTTGTAATAAGTTCTTCATTTATTTTTTTAGGAAACTTCCAGATGCTTTGTTGTGTAGTAGTTGCCTTATCCAAAGAAGTTCTTCAACATCATGCGCCCCCCCCCAGGTTGGGTCAGATATGCAACAAGCAGAAGTCGTTTCAATCGATGACCATGACCATCATTACTGGACTGGAGAAGGATGCAGATGAAATCTGTGAAGAAGTAACCAAATAATAAACCATTAATGAGACCTACTTGCAAATATGCCCCCCCACCAAAAAAATACTTACCTTCATTGACTTGAGAGCATTCCATTTCCAATTTCAATGCCGAAATTTCTCCTCAAGCACTGCAATGTGCACACCAACAGTATGTGACCTGTGATACAAAACAAGGAGTACATGTGTATATATATGTCAACCCCCTACCTAAAAAATGCATATATGTGTGTGTGTGTGTGTTGTGTATATATATATATATATATATATATATATATATATATCAACTCACCAAGGCTACTATTTGTGTACACAAAAAGGGCATCCTTCCATCCAGTTGAGATGATGGCATCGCATTCGCAAGAATCACAGCACACTTTGGATGAGTAACAGTTCTCTCATGGTCATAATTTCTGACAGAACACTAAATGGATTCATGTCATGTTATCCCTCCTTCACAGGGTTTGGCAAGACACTGTGTGTCATGACATCATCATCACAGTATGTTAATTTCCTGGACATTTCGGGGATGCAGAAACATTCTGGGGACTCTGTGTGACCACTGCATGCATGAGTGACTGCACAATAAATTCTGGGGGACTTTGCATGTGGTGTAATGCTCCCACTTCACTTTGTCAGCACTTGGGAATTTTCTGGACACAAGATAGTTGCATTTTGGGGATGCAGAAAAATTCAGAGGGCTCTGTGTGACCACTGCATGCATGCATGAGTGACTGCTCAATAAATTCTGGGGGATGTTGCATGTGGTGTAATTCTCACATTTAACTTCATCAGCACTTGGGAATTTTCTGGACACAAGACAGTTGCATTTTGGGGACACAGAAACATTCTGGGGACTCTGTGTGTCCACTATGCTCATGAATGACTGTGCAATAAATTCTGGGAGACTTTGCATGAGGTGTAACGCTCCCATTTCACTGCGTCAGCACTTGGGAATTTTCTGGACACAAGACAGTTGCATTTTGTGTGTTGTGATTGTGAGCACATAATAGTATAATTAAATTATAAATTAAAGCAGCAGTGCAACAGTGTGGTGAAAAGTTAGACCTATACTGTTTTGTACTATTTTAGAGTGCCAGCCACTAGTTACCTCCTGACTTGTATGATACCCTTCTTTCCACAATTTGTGTCTGCTTTACTACTTTTTCTCATGTCTGAAAAAAACAGGAGCGTGCCTTTTAATATGGCTCTGATCAGGTTTTCATCACTATTTGCAGCTGTTTTTGAACAAATATTGTTCTGTGAGGTCAGAAAACACTGCCAGCTGCATAATTGTTAATTTTGCTTACAACAGAAGTGATATATAAACAACTGATGGACAAAAACAGTGGAAAATACTGATGGAGACCTGGTCCACACCGTATTAAAAGGAACGCTCCTTTTATTATTTCAGACATGAGAAAAAGTACTAAAACAGACTCAAATACTGGAAAGAATGGTATCATACAGGTCAGGAGGTAAATAAAGTGGCAATGTAAAATAGCATGAAAACATTTTGTCTTTTCTTTATGTTTAATAACAGACAGAGGGAAGGCCACCGCCACAGTAGTAGTTTAAAAGGAAGCAGTCAGTAATAGGAGCTCCCACCCCCTGCAAGGCTTACCCTCTGGTTAAGCCTTTGAAGTATGTTGCAGCATTTTTATCATGCTGCAACTTACTTTATTTTAATTAAGAAAAAGTCCATGACCCAGAAGTATGGCAGATGTCATGGGGGCTCCATTATGTGTAAAGGTGTGGGGACGCACCATGCACTTCAATGCAAAAGTATTGACGTGCATGGTGCGTCGCTCACCTTTACACATAATGGAGCCCCCATAGCATCTGCCATACTTCTGGGTGTTATTAAACATAAACAAAGATAAAACACTACAGCAGTGGGGGGGGTGCTGGAAAAAAAAGGTAATGGGGGATCCACTGATGGTCCAGCAGCAGATGGAACATCAACACAATCTGTAACTGGCGTTACTCTATCTGCTTCAACTGCTGCTGGATAGCACCCACTCTCTCATTATTCTCTTCCACTGTGGCCCACAAAAATCCTATGTCTGCCTAAGTTGCAGGCATTGTGGGGTCCACTGGTGGGGGAACACCAGGTAGATGCAGTGGTGAGGATGGTGCTGGTGGCGGTACTGGAGCAACTGCTGCTGTGGCCCTTTTCCGGCTGTGATGAAGCACAACAGCAGCACCCTCTGCACTGCCACAGAACAGCCAGCAGGTGGAGGCCTGGCCTGTTCTGTGGCAGCCTGCCACTCCACCTTGTGGTTGTTCAACATATAGGTACGCTGGCCCCAGGTCCCCAGATGTGTTCCCCGGGGGCCACGGAGTACCTGCACCCCACAAAGCAGACACACCACAAGGCTGCTGTCCCCCCCAACACAGTTAAAAAAACTGCCAAACTGGGGAGCTGAGGGGGCACAAGGCACGGGAGGGGCAGATGCACTGCCGGCAGCATGTTCACGGACCTGGTGCTCCACCTGCTTCTGTGAAGGCGGTGCTGCTGGAGCTCCTGCAGCTGCCACTGGTGGTGGTGGAGACGGAATTGCTGGATGTGGCACTTGTGGTGCTGCAGCTACTGCTTCCAGTGGGGGGGACGATCAAACACTCTGGACCCGTCCAATACCACCCAGCTACGCCACCCACATGTGCACACTGCTCCCCTCCTGCCACAGGCCACATACTGTCCCTGATCTTCCATTACAAAAAAAAAAAACACTTCTTCCTTCTCCAATGAGTCCTGACTTCATGCACACACACACACACACACACACACACACATGCACACACACACACATCTAAACTTATAAAACAAAGAAATCAGACACCAAAAAGAAAAAATGAACTGACAAAACAGTACAAAATAACTGAACAATTAGCTTTTAAAAAAGCTTTTGGGTTTTGAATCTGATCAACTTTCAGAACAAGCAGCCAAGAACTTTCCTCTCCACAAAATACTTCCTCTCTCTGCCTATGCAAAGGAGAAAGTAACAGTATCTGCTTCTATGACTCACTTCCTTCCTGCCTGGCTAAAGCATGTGACTTACAGTACTGTAAGCCATGTGATGTGTGGTGGGGCTGCCTATATTGTTGTCATTTTGCCTTACTTCGTGTTTAAGGCAGAATGATGACACAAAGTCATAATAACAAAGCAAAGTGAGCACTTTACAATGCCCACTCCGCATAGCACTTGGACAATGCGAAGCTGCCACTTTGCTTTCACTTCGCCGGAGGAATTTAATTTTGCTGCATCTCTACTGCTAGGCCAAGCCCATGCCCCACAAAATTTCCACATTGACACATGGCCTGTGCCACACCACATGACACCATCCCACCAGGGTGCCGCACACACAAGATGCAACTCCTGGAGCCCCATGGGGCCACTCCCCCAACACAGCCAGTGGGCCAGTTGAATGGGTCAGGGTTTCAATGACTGGGACCTCCATGGGACACTGTTGCTGGGGGGACAGCTCCTCCAGCCTACCAGGATGATGGACTCCTTTTTGGGGATGCATAGCTGTAGAAAGTCCCTATGGGTCACCTCGCCATGTCCAGACAGCTGCCCCACATAGGAAGACCTGCTGGTGTCCCTAGACAGTACATCATGGATGGTCCGCCAGTTGTGGACATGCCAACTGGGAAAGCATACAGAGTAGTGCACCATGGAACACCCCCTGCATGTCATGAACAATACAGTGAGTGCGATCACTTGTCTGGTGGCATGGCTTAGATGTTCAAGGCCTCCAACAGCATGCCACACACCAGAAGCCCAGCCATGACCCTTGCCCAGGTGCCTGTGAGTGTGAGTTATGGTTGTCACCCATCCTGTGATGGAACCATAGGAACACCTGTAGGGCACTGGCAGCAGCTCCCACTACATCTTATGCCCTTGTCCCACACACAGTGATGTTGTATAGGACTGCCGCACTGCATGCTGTTCAGTCCCACTGGGCCACTGCATGGGTCCCCTAGCACACACATGAAAGCATGTTCCCACAGTGCTGTGCAGGCAATGTGATTGCCCTTGTATCCTGTGTCCTGGGCTTAGGCCATCATCCCTGCACCTAATGGTGTCTGATCCCTGCCCCATGGATCAACAGGTGCACCTGGATTGTATCCCCTCCTTCGTGTGCCACCTGCATGTGCCACACCTGAAGCCCAGTGGCATGGTGTTCTACACATGGACCAGTCCCAGGACCATCCACTGGCCCTATGGTATATGCAGCATACCCTGACATAACCTGGAGTGTCACCCTATTCATTGGTCATATAACAGAGCCTACCAAGGGACATGCCACTACAACACAGTAATACCTCCCACCCTTTCTTGTTACAGGTGGTCATCAGCATGCCGCACAGGCCTAATGGCCACAGAACCTCCAGTTACTGGTCCAGGAGTGAGCAATTCGGAGGCAGAAGTGCTTGGATGCAATGGCCTATGCAGTGAGGATGAGGCAGTTGTTGGAGGAGGATCAAAACACCACAGCAGAGGACAGTGATGCCCAGGAGGGGGAGCAGGAGATGGAGGAGGAGGATGAAGCACCACACAACAACTCTGCGGTGCACCCCATCACCACTGAGACCACTATGGGGACACAGTGGGGGAGTTGCCCCATGTTGATGTGGGGGAGGTGATGCCTCACTCCCAGATGCATTCACACAGTTGCCACACCATCCAGTGCTGGTGTAAGCAATTGTCCAACTGCAGGAAGTGAGACATGGGCATGTGGTTGAGGAGGATGGAGGTGTGATGGAAGGAACTTCGGAGCCCATGGCACAGGATTCATAGATACATAGAATATGATGGCACATAGGGGTTGCTGAGCCCACCCAGTCTGCCCAATTGTGTTTTTTTTTTGTTATTGTTATTTGTAGTAGTATTATTATACCATCTACCCTACCCCTATGATTCTCTTGTGTCCATCCCAGGCATTTTTAAATCCATTTACAGTTTTCACCCCCACTACCTCTTTTGGAATGTCAAGGATGCACCACTGGAAGGGCTTGAGGAGGACGAGTCAGCTCCATGGGTTGCCCCACAACAGGGTGTCATGAACAATGCCACAGCAGCTGGAAACAGTAATTGTGGAGAGCGGTCGGGTGTAGGACTCTCTGAAAACCCTGTTGGCCAGTGTCCAGAGTGGCAACAGACATTAGTATGGACTTGGGGGTTTGACATGCCATGGACTGTGTTATATATCCATGTGAACATATTTTGGTGACTGTTGTGTCCTGTTGTGTTGGGTTTTACTGCTTTTCTTTGATGTTGCTCTTTACCTGATTGTTGTACAACATAATGGATATGCTTTTTTGTTTAAAATACCTGTTGTCTGCGTTGTTCCTCATAGTGGAAGTGACTGTGGTGTATGGCTACCTGCACTGCCCACAGTGCCCTATGTGGCAATATTACACACTGTGGCCATATACTAGTGCTGCTGCACCAAGGTGCCTATGTGGGTCATGGCATGTGGCTTGGTTGTGCACAGTTGTGCAGCCTGTGGGGAACCACATGGGACCAATGCATGCTGGGGCAAGCACCAGCCACATGGCATATGCTGCTGTGAATAGTGGTTGCACTTCATGGGCATACCTGGTGCTGCAATTCACAGACAGCACAGCCCCCGTGTGTCATGCCATAGCTTCTTCCCACAGTGGTGGCTGGCAGCGGGCCACTCTGTCTATACATAACTAACACACATTCACCATGTGTCCTCCAATGGGATTCCAACCAGCAGCGGTCACCATGGTGTCCCAGCACACCATGCCTTGCAGTCTACAGTGTGGTCTTCAGAGGGCCATGGCATACATTGCAGTGTCAGTGGCTCAGTAGGTAGCACACTCGCCTCTGAGGCCAGGAGATCAGAGGGCTGTGGGTTCAGTTCCCACATCTGGCACTTGGGTTAATATCCCAGTACTGACACTGTAGTGCAGCATGAGAGGGGTGCTGCACTTCTGAGGTGCCGTCTTTCAGATGAGACGTTAAACCGAGGTCCCATCTGCCTGGATTGGTGGTAGTTCAGGTGGATGTTAAAGATCCCATGGCACTTATCGAAAAGAGTAGGGGAATTTCCCCGGTATCCTGGCCAAATTTCCCTCATTCACTAAAAACACCACCAACAGCTTAGTCTGGTTCAAGGTCAGATGGCATTCATCTGTATCCCCCTCCCACGGGTCGTGCCTGAAAATAGGCAGGATTTGTCTAGTGCACTTACCCGGTCAACAAAAGCTAAATAAATAAAATAAAATAAATAAATTATTATGTCACTGCCATGATCATGCCATTACCGCAGGGTACTGTACAGGGCCCTGTTATGTACATGTACTGGTCCTGCGTGTCCCTGAGTCAGTGCCAGGCTGGGTCTCTGTGCTGTGTTCTTGTACATGTCAGGTGCAAGACTGCAATGGCTGAACAGGGTTTCAAGGATGTCAGTGTGGTTCACACTTGGCCTGGGTGCTGAATGTTGGGTGAGAGAACCTCATGATGCTGATCATGCTACATGGCTCCAGACACAGCATGCCTTTGCAGGGTGTTGCCTGTCTGTGGCCCACAAGTTCATGTCTGTGTAGGCCATGTGCATCTGGGACAAACTGACATACCAACACTTGTTTACACCCTTGTGTCATTATTGCTACACACAGTGGTACTTACATGCACAATCACCCACTAACCTTACTGTACTCTGTAGACAGGGGTATCCAGTATGGAGCATACACATTTCTTCGAACAACATTCCACAATACCCCTCTGCTGCCCCAGTATCTGTACCGCCACACATAGTCAGCAGTACAGCCATGCCACTGGCACGTGCAAACAATGTGCCACCCCCACATGGTCTCCAGGATCATCTATCTCTAGCTCTGTCTCCTTGTACCGCCTGGCAAGTAGTGCCTTAATGTCGTATTTGGTTGGCCTGCTGTGGTTGTGTTGTCCCCATCCTTGACCTTCACAGTGTCTTGTGCTTTCCTGCCCTTCTGTGTTGTGTCTGTGGGCACTGGGTGTGCACCACTGACCTCCGCAGTGATGGCTTCCCCTGTGCATCCTGTGTGTGGTGGCCTGTTGTCTGCTGAGACTGGCTGATTGCAGCATCTGTATCACTGGTTGTTGCTTCATGTGCTGCCACCTGCATCCCAGTATGCTTTGTTTTCCTACCCCATTTGCAGGTTAGGGGGTCACTTGTTACCATTTCAACATCTGTGGCAGGGATGGCCTGTGTGGTGGACACCCTTGTCACCCTGGTGTTTCCCCGGCTGTTGTCTTCTGGCTTTGATGTGCTACTGACCTCTGATGTTGGTGGCCCAGTCAGTGTTCTGTGATGTGTGCTGCTGCCATGGCCTGTGCTGTCTGTGCCTTTCACTGTGTGGCTTGTACTGGTGCTCTGGGTGCCTATTGGCCCTTGCACTACCACTTGACGGGTACCAGTTGTTTGTGTATCACGATTCCTGGGTTGTCTTGGGGGCTGCGTTCCTGAATCCTGGACTGTGCTCTGTAGTGGTAGTGGTGTCTGCAGTGTGGTGCTGGCCTGCATGTTGGATGCTTCTGTGGGCAACTCATGTGGACAGTTGTGTGGACTGTTCTGTCTTCAGGAGCACTGTATGCCTGGCCTATGTGCCCAGTATGTAGGGGGGTGGTGTTGGCAGCTTGGTACCAACTTGCTGGTTCACTGGGTAGCAGGATCTCATGGGTGGTGTGTTCATGGGATGTAACTGTGTTGCACTGCTGTGTCCCCTGTCCCATAATGCTGCTACGATTTTCTGCTGCACACTGTTAGGGCATTGGTTTGCTCCTGCTGCACAGCAATGCTCCTCTCCAGCATACTCGTAAGGCACTGCACTGCATCTGTGTGGTGCTGTGTACTTACCTGGAGCCCATGGAGTACTGCCATCATGCCAGGCTGTGCTCTACCATAGTCCAGTCTGCATCCATCCAGTACCCCAGACTATTGCTCCACCATGCAGTTGCAGTGTGCTTCCATGGCAGTCCATAATGCTGTCAGTTCTTGGGTCTGTACCCCCTCAGTGTCAACTATGGTCTGGCAATAACAGCCATTCTCCTCATCCACCATGACCTGGTGGCAGAAATCCTGTGCAGCCTGCTGTAGTGCAGCCTACAAGTCCTCTGATGGTATTGGCCTCAGTTCTTGGGTAATGTTATCTGGGATACTATCTGCCATGTCTGTCTCTGACCCCTCATTGTCGATCCCTGCACCATGTGTGGTACTTTCCTTGTAGCTATGGGGCTGTGTGACATCTGGCATCTCTCCCTAGCCACATCTCTCCTGGTCCACCATGTCCCCTATCTGTAAGCACCTCATTGTGTCTCTGCTCCATAGGTCTGTGACAGCAGGCCCCTCTCGTTGACATTCTGGCAGTGCAGTGGGGCTACTTGTGCCTGCTGTAGTTGTTTCCACCTGTTCGTCAGTGATTTCTGTGGGGAAACATAATAGCCTCTGTCAGTTGCCCTGTCATGCACCTGTAACACTGTGTTCTTTTCTACTGTCTGCAGTGCTTGATGTCTGTACTAGGATGTATTCCACTGTTTTGGGGCCTGCTCACCAGTACAGCATTCAGGCTGTGTCCTGGCATGATCTGTTCCCTGTCTTGTGTGTCATGGCTGCCTACTGTTCTATGCATGTTGCACCACCCACCCATGCAGGTTGCTGCACCAGTGGTCCACATGTGTTCTGCCTTGAGACTGCACGTGGGCTGCCCTCCTGTCCACACATGTGCCATACACTTGTTTGACACCCCTGTTGTGTTGTCATCTTACACTGTGGTTATGGTGTGCCCCCCCCCCCGTATCATGGCATCACATTGCCACTTTGCTGGATGATGCCAAACATTGCCTCAGGATGGCTGTCACCCCAAAGCACATTCTACACAGTACAGGTGCCAGATACACCATGGCATGTCCAGCACACTATGCCTGTAGCTTCAGCTACATTTTTGTCTTGATGAAGCTGTATTGGGAGCCTCAGTACTGCTCTACAGCACTGGAGTGCTGGAAGGCCATGCTAACATCAGTGGACCCTGTATGTCTGCAGGCTAGCTGCTGTGCCTGCACAGTGTTGCCCCTCCTCCCCATTCCACATTCACAGCCATAGAGCACACACATCATCCAGCCTGGTCAGCATACCTTCTCTACCCTTTGGTGCACCCTCAACCCCCCTGCTCCACTTCCTTCTGTCATATATGCTACCCCTGTAGCCCAACCTGTGCCTCTACCTTGTGCAGGACCAGTTGTATCAGTCACCCATGTCTCACACACCCACCATCTGCTATGCTCACACCATCTATTGCAGGCCTCTGTTGTCAGCCTACAGTCCACATCACTGATGCCTCCTAGTATTCTTATGTCAAGGGATGCTGCCTAATGTGGCCTAGAGGGTCATGCCTCCACTGTTCCCAGATGTACAGGGATCCTGTTGCTCCTCTCTTCCTACACAACACTTCCACCTGTTATGAAAGTCCACATTACCAGCATGTGCTCCATATCATGGTATGCAACCTGGTGCCAGTGTCACAACAGTATACACCTTTGCATGCAGTCGGGCCTGTGTCCATCCTGCACAGTTGGGAAGCACATATCACACATCCCTCTTGTGGCATTTTCATGTCCAACATCCAGTGTTAGGTACCGTTCACTCCATGTGCCAGGCTTTCACCCCTTCTGCACGAGTCTACAAGTGTACACCCGGCACATGGGACACATGCCTGCTTCACATAATCATTTGTGGGGGATGTGTATGGTCTTTGACACATGTGCCACCCTTGTGTGCTGCCACATGTTGTGTACATCATTGCAGGCACAGCACTCCTCACAGGTCATTGTGGATGCCACTCTACACATGCATGTGTCCATGCTCTGTGCTTGCCCGCCACCCCCCTATTGCTGAACTGTGACCTTTTATATACTTGCTGAGCTCTGTAGCCAGAAGACATCCAGGTTGCTGTCACCCTCAGTCATGTGGATAATGAGGTGTGCCACCACACACTCCTCCTGGCTGCTCAGGGGGATCTGCAGGCTTGGACCACCACCAGTTACCATTGCACACCACCTGTTATGGACCAACTTTTCTTTTGACCTCTGCCTAATATCATGGTACCCTTTTTGGAGTTCTCTAATGGAGCACTTCACAGGGCCTATGACAGAGACCCTGGTGGTAACCTATCTCAGGCTTGTTTTCTTCAGTCCCTGACATCCTTGCCCCCACATCAGTATTGCAGAAGGTCAACCTGTGCACCCACCTCCTCAATGAAGACATCTGTCTCCTCACAAGTGAAGTTTTTCTGGCTCTGTCTGCCAGCCCTTTCCTGTGCCATTCTTTCCCCCACTCTGCTTTGCCATTGCCTATACTGATTTTTTTTCTGATGCACCTCATGTTGATCCCACTCAGTGCATAACCTTTTAGGGCACAACCTGCAACTTGCATCATTTCTGCAAAATATCGACGCAAATCACAAATGTTCTAGAACTGGGCATATGCTGTTTGCCATAACATGATTTGACACAAACTGCCTGTTTGATGCATCTTGTGTCAATCTAGGGCCTGTTTTAAAATTGGGCCTAATATCTTTAGAAATACTGCAAACTATCTGGGAATGTATGACCCTTTCTTTGCTTTAACTGTTAAGTATCTCTCATCATTGTGCAATTGGTTGTAGCAACTTTAAGGCACAGTATCAGGCAGTGGTTTAGGTCATGCAGAAAGAAAGCAAAATGTTTGTTTTGCTCGATTCAAGCACAAGTCCCCGTGTTTATTCCTTAAAATGTTTATGTCCAACATAGGTCTGTCCTCTGTGGTTCTCACTGTTGAACCCAAGACAGAGTACCATGACTTTCATGATAGTTATCAAGTACTGCACATCTCTCTGTTCAGTTTCAAACTGGCCAGTGAAATCCACATACACTGTGTAGTCCTCATTAACCCAATATATGCAAAAGGTGAATTGCTCATGATCAGAAATGTCTCTCATCTGATCAATAATTTATTTATTTATTTGCTTTTGTTTACTGGGTAAGCACAGTAGACAGCCAAGTGCCAATATTCAGGTGCAACCCAGGAGGATTATAAGGTACATGCAATTAGCAACAACAGGAAGAGTCAAAGTAACACACAAAAACATTAGGCATAACAAAGATTAAAGGGTAGCTAACAGGATAACAGACTTCATGCACAGCTGATAAATGTGTAGATAGCAGCATAAGATACATGATAGATTAATTAGGTAGATAACATCATAATACAGTATAGCACTGAATAGTACAGACTTTTCTACAGGGCAGTCAATATAAGGGTATGCCATTTCCCTGGTGGGGGCTAGGTGGTTAATGGGAGAAGTACAAAAGTGTAGGAGAGAGACCTGGAGAGAGATAGGAATATATTAGGCAGGGTACTCCTCTGGGGCAGGTGGGCAGGGAGAGGGCTCAGTGTGAAATTGACAACTATTGTTATATAAAGCTGGTTACAGGGGTAGAAGTGCCTTTAAAATGCTGGAGCCACGCCCCTATCAGTATGAAACTGGGAAAAAAGTGAGCCTCAGCAGGTGGTCTATGCGGCACAGAGACAGGCGGAGGCAGATTTCAGGAAGCCCCACAAGAAGCCTTTAAAGCAGGGATGGGAGGAGGAGGAGCAGATTAAGGCAGGGAAGGAGTTCCACACTCTCGGTGCGTAGGTGGTGAAAGCCTGATCATCCGCAAGGGTACAGGTTTTTGGCACCAGGCGGTCTTGCGACTCCCTAGACCTTAAGTGGTAGGCTGGGGTTCCATGTTGAAGGGGTAGGGTGAGGGCAGAGGGGGTAGCCATTCTGACAATATCATTGATGAAGTTGCCGAGGACAAAGGTGTGGTGCTTTTCCGGGGGCAGCCACTCCAGACACGTGTAAAGATCACAGTGGTGTGTGAGGCAAGGGGCCGAGAACACAAAGCAGCAAATATGATTGTAAGCAGTGTCCCATTTTGTGAGACTAGATTTAGGGACAGGGTCAAAGGATACAAGCCCATAACAGAGAGTTGGTAGGAGGCCCCCCGCCGGCTAAGGCCAGTCATGCAGCTGGGGTGAGGCAGCTTTTTGCTCTATAAGCAAGTCCGAGCTTGCCATTGGTTGCCTTACATATGTTCCTAATATGTAGGGTAAGATCCAGAAGCAGGTCAAGGGCAACTCCCAGATACTTGACAGTGTCCACTGTCTACAGGAGGGAGCCATCTACCCTATAGATCCTTAGTGGAGCAGGGCATGTTTTTGTCTTGAACAAGGAGACAAATAGCAAGGCTTGGGTCTTCTTTAGATTGATGGTCAGCTTATGGTCTACTAGCCAGGTCTGAATATGCATGAAGTTGGAGTTTACCAGGAGTTAATGGTAGAGATGTCTGGGGAGCTGACCAGGACAACGAGGTCATCTGCATAAAGTGTTGTACGCCTGTCTGCAGTGATGGAAGGGAGTTCGTTAATGAAAAGGGAGAACAGAATGGGTCCAAGGATGGAACTCGGGGGCTGCAATTAACTTAAGAGGGGTTAGAGAGGGTACGGTTGAAGTTAGTGTATTGCTGCCTGCTCGAGAGGTAGTTTGAGAACCAGGCAAGGGCAGAGGAGGAGAACCCAAGGGACTGAAGAGTGGAGCAGAGGGAGGAGTGATTAACCCGATCAAAAGCCTTTGAGAGATCCATGAAGATGGCTCTGGTGAGATTGCATTGATCAGCAGCAGTCCTGATCCCAGAGGTAGCCACAGCAAGAGTTGTAGACATGCTGTGCCCTTTTCTGAAGCCGTGTTGTGCAGGGGAGAGAAGGTTGTAAATCTGAAGGTAGTCTGAGAGCTGAGAGGCAACTACCTTTTCTAGTGGCAAAGACACTTGACTTTTTAAAGGGGACTGGTCAGCACTAAAATCTCCACACCTAAGTGTGGTGCTGGTCTCATTTTTATTTTTTGTGAAAAAAAAGATTTTTTTTTTTTCACTGTTTAGTGTAGCTTGTATCAGGCTTACTTTAATTACTTCTAAACTGCCATTTTCTGTAGCTACTGATCTAGAATTCTGTGTAGCTGAAACCAGCATAGGGCTGCAGCAGAGGTAGATTCAATAGCATACAGTGCATGTAAGAACTTTTATAAGCTCTCATCTGTTTCTTTTTTTGTTTTTTTTGCAATTTAGTATACTTTCTTGTGCCCTCTTCCCAGGGCTCAGCTCCCACCACCCAGAGCCCTGACTGTCCCCTGGACATACCTGCTGATGAGTCGATCCCAGGCTTTCCCCCCACTGGGTGGGGCCATTGGTCGGCCCAGGATCCATGGACCTGAAGTTGGGACTCCAGCAGGAATCTTCAACTGCAGGAACCCCCTGGCTTGCCCCCCAGGGTGGGGCCATGTGACAGAGATGTGCTGATGGACACACTTCTATCTGTCACTGGCAGGGTCAGGGAACAGACAGGCATGGTGTGTGGAGCATCATAGAGGGAGGCGGCAGCATAGAAGTGTAGATCCCTGGGGGTGGGGACATGCAATGACACCCAGTGTTCACCCGGCCCCCCCATAGGTGATGGTGTAGACTGTGTTGGTACCCCCAGCCTCCACCAGAGGTCCCTAAAGCACCAGATACTCTGCCCCATTCCCTCAGAGAAGGAGAGTGGTTCCCATGATGCTCAATCCTCCTCCCCACTGGTGGCCCTCCAACTCATGAGCCTGTCTCGAAACCTGGGATGTCGGCACCACAAGTGGACACTTTGCTGCTGTGCTGGAAGGCCAGCCAAGCTCTTATCTGTTTCTTAACTGGTCCCACTGTCCTCCCAGGGCTAGGTGCAGTCATGGAGGGCTTTCACTAGCCCTGGAAGAACAGAGGGATTGGCAAACATCTGATTGTAGCTTATGAAATCTCTAAAATGCACTGCAGACTATTGAATCTCCTACTGTTACAGCCCTTCTATGATGCCTGCTGCAGGGGATTCTGGGATTTGTAGTTACATAAAATATCACCTTAGAAGTCAACAAAATAAGCCTGCCCAAATTTTCCCCCATTCACTAAAATACCACCAACAGCTTAATCTGGTTCAAAGTCAGTTGGCATTCATCTGTATCCCCCTCCCCTGGGTCGTGCCTGAAAACAGGCAGAATTTGTCTAGTGCACTTACCTGGTCAACAGAAACTAACTAAATAAATAAATAATAGAATCTACTATACTGCAATAAACAATAAGTAAAAGAAATGTTTCTGCACACTAAGTGCAAATTGTGATCAGCCACACACTTGGGTGTGAGGCTGTTTGTGCTGACTGTTCCACTTTAATCTTTTGCCTGAGTTGATATAGAACTTACCAATATAGCTTTTGTGTTTTCTCATTTACATTATCATGAAATGCATAGTTCTTTGAGTTAACACAATGTTTGAATTATTCTCCAAGTTTGCATTTTCTCCCTAGAACCATCAACAACCTCTTGAATTTGCTGTCTATGTCATTACTAGCATGAAGAGCAAGTCCTGCTCAGGCACAATCTGTAGGACTCGGAAGTGGTCCCACACATATTTTTGGTGTAGGCCTTACTCCTTTGATTTTCAGTGCTCAACTGAAAATAAATGGCTATTGTTTGCAAAGTTTGTATCATCTTTGCACTCACAATGAAAATAGGAATTATCGTGAGCATCCAGCTATTTGTTATGATGTTCCCAATTGTTACACCCTTTGCTCACAAGTGCTGCTCTCAACATTGAGACCAGATGGCCAACATGTTTTGCATTGCATAGCAACAGATATTGCAGAAAGTGTGTTTTCACATTTTTTTAATTTAAAATACTTTATTGAATTTTCAAATTACAAGAACAGCAGAAATCATAAAAGTATCAACTGCGAGAAAAATTGTAACAATAATACATACAATTAAAAACACTACCATCTACCCCTTCCATCCCCATCTCCCCCGACAGCAGAGTGGTGACTGCTCATAATCCAAGGGACAAACACAAGGTACTGCTTGATAACAGAGCCAACAACTTTAGGGGAGATTAGGACTGGCTTGAGAGGTGAAAAGTGTATGCACCTTACCCAAGGTTTTGTCAAATTGTGGCAGTCAGATATGCAAACCTGCAATTAGTTGCTCAGTTCTAAGATTGGCAATAAATTCCTGTAACCACTCATGGTAAGATAGGCTCGCTGAGTCATGCCAGTGGCGCAGAACCAGTTTTTTGACTGATGAGGAGATTAGGGCTAGGAAGTATCTCCACTCCCGCACTGCCACCTTAGAGTAATGCCCCATTATGCAGACCTCCAGGAAGAAGTGATCACTAATTCCTAATAAGGGGTCTTCCCTCTGGGTAATAGTTGCCCACAAGGAGGCCACTTTAGAACACTCCCAGAAAATATGCAAAGGGGTGTCTTCTTCCTGCCCGCATCTCACACGGACAGAAGATGAGGCTCTACCCATTTTGAATAGCTTAGTCAATGTATGATATAGATTATTCAAGACCTGGAATTGCATAAGGCTTAGCCGATCTTGTGCAGCATACTTACAAATATCCTTCCAAAGTCTCTGCCGTTCAAGAGGGGGACTTTGGAAATAGTGAGTTCCAGTACTCGGAGACCCTATTCACATGTGAGAAAGCCTTGGTATACAGGTAGGCACATAACTTGGAAACTGAATGGGGCAACCTGGCCAGTTCCATGATTGATTGCAGGAACCCTCTCTCATTGGGGTAATCAAACTTCACTGCAAAGGTTTGGATCACTGTATGGCAGATCTGATATACCTTAAAGACTGAAGGGTTACCTATCTGAAACTTCTGCATAATATCTGGTGAGGAGATACATATCCCATCCCTAAGCAGGTCATAAACCTTAACCCCTGCTAGCTGTGGTAGCCAACCAGGGAGGAGGAGGAGCTTACCCCCAATTTTAAAATTAAGGTTCCTGAAAATGGATTGTGAGATATCTTTCTTGTGCTTATATTTAATGAAGGCACATAGTTGAGCATGGGCTTTGACTGAGTCTGCAATCACAGTAGTCTGCAATTTGTTCGGGACGTTCCCTGATGCCTACATGAAGTAAGGCAATGGGAGACACCCCAGATGAGGCAATCAAGTCCTGCTCTATGGCTAGCCAGATTGGTTCATACAGAGAGGAGCCTTCCCCAAAAGATGGAGATAGCCACCTCAAGTATTTGCTTGTGCAACTGGCCCAATAGTATAGCCCGAAATTAGGCAATCTGGGCCCCCCCAAGATCTTTAGATGCCACCATCTTATAATAAATGTTTCTTAGGGGATTTATCTAACCAGGATAGGGGTAACCAAATATTTAACAGATTGAGCAGATAAAAGATCCTGGGCAGTATATTCATTTTAGCTACGTTAATATGACCCCATAGCGACAAAGGCAACCCCTTCTACCAGGACAGGTCTTGCTGGACCATACGGACTACTTTTTCTCAATTTGACTCTTTCATTTCAGTCTGACTGTGAGAAAGATGAATCCCTATGTACATAAGATGTTTGTGGGACCACATCAAGCCTAAGTTAAGTATGTCTTCTTTCCGAACATGAGTGTTCAGAGACATTACAACAGTTTCCCCTAAACTGAGTTTATAGTTGGAAAAGGAGCTGTATGTTTCAATGGTTTTGAGTACAGCAGGTTTGGAGTAGTAGGGTATGAAATGTGAAGCAAAATATCATCAGCATATGCTGACAATTTCAGTTCATGCCTTCCAATCCAGACCCCCTGGATATCTGGATGCTCTCCTAGCTTAAAAAACAAGGGTTTCAGATATAAACTGAACAAACTTTAAACTGAATATTGGGAGGGATATAGGGCCTACAAATATTAATGTGCTATATAATCAGGAGCCCATATGGACTTGCCTAGTCCTTAATGCTAGAAGTCTCAGAAATAAAATGGAGGAGTTAAGATGGAAATTATATAATGATAAAATACATATATGTGCCATTACGGAGACATGGTGGAGGATAGATGATACCTGGGATAAACAAATCCCGGGTTATACCTTATATAATAAGGATAGGCTTCATAAAAATGGTGGTGGAGTGGCATCATATGTATGTAATGATTTAACATGGGAGAGTGTAGAGTGTTCCATGTGGGAACAGGCAGATATCCTTGGGTAAAAATTATTCCCCCACGATCACCAAAGATTAATATAGCTGTGGTCTATAGACCACCAGCTATTTGTCCTGAAAATATTGTACATTTTTGTACATAATGTGTGAATACATGCGCACTGTATGTAATATGTGAGTCTGCTTGTGAACCAGATTACTACCCCTGTATAAATATAGCAAATGTAATACTGTGTAACAATTGTAACTAATGTAACTACTGTATACTGTATTTAACTGTTTTTCAATATGTCCTTTTCTGTAACTAACTCCGGGTTGCTCCTGAAAAAGGGACCATCGGTCTCAGTGGGCTTACCTGGTGAACAAAATCTAAATAAATAAATAAAATTACGATCTTATATTGGATTTTGTTAAGTGTGTAAACCAGGAAGACAGTGTTATTTCACTAGGAGATTTTAATCTTCCAGGTATAAACTGGGATACATTGCAGTCTAATTCCCAGGCTGAGGCTAAATTCCTGGAGACATTTATGGTAGTTGGACTAGAGCAGTTGGTAAATGAAAATACAAGTGGCAGCCATATTTTGGATTTGGTGTTAACTAATTTGACTGATAATATTCAGAACTGTAGGGTTGATGTACCTCTGGGAAATAGTGACCATTCGATGGTCAGCTTTCAATATAATAAGGGTTATCATAGTATTAGTGGTAGTACAGTATTGTATAATTTTAATAAGGTGGACTACTGTACTCTAAATATTGAACTGGAGCCAGGAATTAAGTAATCATACATTACACAAAATGTGGGATATATTTTCTGCTAAATTAAATGGGTTGATTTTTAAGTACATCCCAACTAGTAAAAAATATCATAAAACCAGGGGTTACCTCCCACCTTGGATGACAGCATCAATCAAAAAGCTAATTAAGAAAAAAAATAAGGCATATGCTAGGGCCAAACATTGTGCTAAACCTAAATCATGGGAGGTCTATAAATATCATTTAAAAAGGGTCAAAGCAGCTATTGCCATGGCAAAAAGGAAATATGAGCTTAACTTCACTAATAAAATGCAGGATAATTATAAAAGCTTTTATGCTAATATCAATAATAAAAAGGGACAAGGACGTACAGTTGGTCCATTAAAGGATGATACTGGTAAACTAATAACAGACAACAAGGACATGGCTGATATGTTTAATACATTATTTTTCATCAGTATTTAATGTAGGAAAAACATCTATGGCACAGAATCAACCACCTGGGGGGCATCAGATCTAATTATAGAGATTGAAGAAGTCAGAACTAGATTAAGAAATCTAAATCAAAATAAGGCTTATGGACCTGATGGTTTACATCCAAGACTACTGAAGGAATTGGCAGATAACTTGGCAGGGCCTATAACATTGATTTTTCAAAAATCCTTGGAAACTGGCCAAATTATTGAGGCTTGGAGACAGGCAATAGTGATCCCAATTCACAAAAAGGGTTCCAAACAAGGTGTGGGGAATTATAGGCCGATTAGCTTGACATCCACCCTTGGGAAAATTTTGGAAGGCATCATCAAGGACTTTATTATGGATTATGTAGAATTAGCCAGGCTTAGGGATATGACACAGCATGGATTTACAAAGGGACATTCAAGCCAAACTAATGTAGTTGAGTTTTATGGGAAAATAAGTAAAACACTTGATGAGGGAGGTTCTGTGGATGTGATATTCCTGGACTTCGCAAAAGCATTCAACAAAGTCCCACATGAACAACTGATAAAAACTATTCTTAAACTTGGGATACACCATAAACTGGTATATTGGATAGAGGATTGGCTGATGGAGTGGAAGCAAAGGGTATGTGTCCTTGAGGAGTTGTCTGAGTGGAGCCCAGTCATGAGCGGGGTCCCTCAGGGATCTGTTGTGGGACCATGCTTGTTTAATCTTTATATTTCTACTATTCAGGTTACAACAAATGTCTGGTTGTCCAAATTTGCAGATGTCACACGTATAGGTTTCCCAGTAAATAGTCAGATGGATGCATTAAAACTGCAGAAGACCCTTGCAGAATTGCAGACATGGGCTACAGAGAACATGGCATCTTTTAACATTGACAAATGTACAGTAATGCACTTGGGGAATAAAAATCCAGAAGTGGATTATAGTTTAGATAGCCAGTTACTTAAGGTAGTAAAGGAAGAAAGAGATTTGGGTATTATGATTAGTAATGACCTCAAATCCCATTTGCACTGTAACCATGTGGTCAAGAGGTCAAATAGTATTCTGAATTGTATACATAGGCATATCAAAAGTAGGAAAAAGGAGGTTTTACTTCCCCTTTATACCTCCCTGGTACACCCTCATGCGGAGTATTGTTCACAATTCTGGCACCAGGCCATAAGCAAGATATATATGCACTGGAGAGGGTTAAGCATAGGGCTACAAAAAGAATTGGGAAGTACACAGTAGGAATTATGGGGAAAGATTGAGGAGTCTGGACCTTTATTCTCTGGAGCATCAAAGGTTGAGAGGAGATATGTGTCTTATTTATCAAGCACTATCTGATAATGAGCTTTGGAAACAACTAGGATTAACTTTTAGACACCAGTCTCATAATACACGTGCCCATCATTTACAGCCTAAGATGGAAAAATTTAATACAGAGGCATGAAGGCACTGGTTTTCACTAAGAGTTGTTAAAATTTGGAATACATTACCAGCTGGGGTGGTGGGTAGTCCAACTATGTTAGCCTTTAAGCAATCACTTGATTATTATCTGAAGAGTAAGAATATAAAAGGGTACTAATTGTATTGATTAATTTATTGAAGTAATAGCATGGTGAGCTGAATGGACTTTTGCCTTTAAAGAGCTCTGGACAACCTATGAAACCTATGAAATGGTGACGAGGGACATCCCTGCCTAGTGCCCAACTGCAAAGGGAATGAGAAGGAGGAGCACAATCCTTTGCAGTAGATATGAGCACTACGGAAAGAATAGAGGAACTTAATCTAGATGATAAATTGAGCTAGAAACCCAAATCTTTGCAAAGTGCAAAATAAAAATTGCCAATCCACTCTATCGAAGGATTTCTCCACTTCCAGGGATACCAGATCTATAGGGAAGGCAGCATCCTGGGACATAGAGAAGATGTGGGCCAGTTTCTGGAGGTGGTCCGAGGATGAGTGGGTGGCCATAAAACCCACCTGTTCAGGGCTTATAAGTGAAGGTATCACATTACTCAGCTAGTTGCTAAGATTTTAGCCAGGAGCTTAACGTCATAATTTAAAAGGGAAATTGGTCTATAACTCGCTATGTTATCAGGTGGTTTATCTGGCTTGTGGAGTAACACGCTCAAAGCTTCAAAGCTTTCAGGAGAGACCTATCTGAGAGCTCATTGGAGAGAAGGCAGTCAAACAGCCTATGTAGCCAAGGCATTAGCTTGTCAGCGAACTTTCTGTAAAAATTCAGTGAGAATCCATCTGGCCCCGGTGCCTTGTCTAGTGTGAGTGTCCTAATGGCTTTTCCAATCTCGGCTTCAGTGATTGGAGCTGTCAGAGACTTTCTCTGGTCCTCCGTCAAGACAGGAAGAGGGATGGTGTGCAAATAATCTTTCACTGATTGTGGGGGGGAATGACAGACATCTGGGAATGCAGTGCATGATAATACAGTTCAAATTCAATCACAATATCTCTAGGGCTAGTTTTAATGGAACTATCTGCTGAGGATTTAATGGCAATAATAGAAGAGGGCTCCTGTTTGTGCACCCTCATTGCCAAGAGCCAGATGATTTTTTCACCTTGATCAGTATATTTGGCACCAAGTATGGCAAATTCAGCTTTCTCATGAAGTAATTTCTGTTCATTGGTCACACAACGCCAGGAGTTCTAGCCTGGTGGAATCAGGGGTATCTGGTGAAAGATTTTTTTTTTTTCACATTTTATACAAAACATTTCAACTGTAGTTCTGGTACCAGGAAGTTTAAAAAAAATCTTGGTCTGTGATTGGATATTTCACCATGGTATTTCACAGTTGACTTATATGGAGTTGGTGAAACTGGTAAGTGAACTAGATTAATTTAAAATGTATCCAGACACACTGCATGTCCTCCATGCGCATGATGTTCACTTCAGAAATGCCCAGTTTTTTTCAACAAATTCAGGTTCAGAAAAACATCAACAAACTTGTAGAACTCCTGTTCATCTATTTTTTACTTAAATGTACACATGGCTTACCTCATTTAGGTCATTTAGGTATGCAATCTTTTTTTTTTTTTGAAGATATCCCTGGGTGATCAAATACAACAACAGATGAGTTGCGGTAGTTAACATTGTACATATTTGAAGAAAGCATTCAGACAAATAATGTAATAACATTTCTAAAATCCATGTGAAGGCTACATACATTAACTGAAAAGTCAGCAATTTTCAACAAGATTAGAGGATAACACGAGGAAAGAGTAAGAGGTTAGCAGTTTTAGGATTTATGAAAATGGTTAAATAAGGAAAACATCTGATTCATAACTAGTTCACTAGCACATTCATTGAAACTCTTACTCTATGACAAAAATCATAATAACGATTTCAATTTTAAATAATACTTTTCCCTAGAAGATAGCCTATTTATACCAAGCACAGCAAAATACATTTTGACCAACCATAATCATAATGGAAATGAGCAAAACAAATTGCACACTAAAAAGAGTTTGATTTTTTCTGTTACGTGTTGCATTGGCTTCAGCACAAGTTGTAGCAACAAGACTACTAATAAAAGGATTGATGTCTTGTTTACACTTTCTGATGTGTGCATTAGGCATGACATTTGTAAATCAGTGTTTGGTAAGGGGGATGTTTTTTTGGTTGCCATCTTGTGAATGAGCATGTGGAATGGTGTTCATTTATTTATTTATTGAATTTTGGTAACTGGTTGGGCTCACTGGGACATTACTGGCCCTTTTTCAGGGGTGACCTGGGAAGAGCAGTACAAACAAGAAATGTAGTGTATTTACAGAGACAGGGCAGGTTACATTGGGTTATAACAATTTCAAGGATACCTGTACACACACAGTATATACATCACATATATTGTGCAATAACAAAAATTGGATGAGACAGTATAATAAAGTCATTCATGCAAGGGCTAACATAGTTGAAGCAGGCAAGAACAGTGCAGAAAAGCAGCAGTATGGGCTGAGGAGAGGATTAGACTAGCAAATAATTCATTAAAGGAATTGTAGCTTCACAAAAATAGTTAGAAGAACACTGGAGTAGTTCCACAAGGTAGAATTGCTGTTCAGGGAAGATTTGAGGAGAGTCAACTGGAGCAGGCACAGACAGAGGAGGCAGTGAGGTGGGATAGCAATGAGGATTTAAATTTGGGGAAAGATGAACAGAAAAGTAAAGGGTGAGGCAGGGAGTTCCAGGTATTCATGGCAGAGGAGGAAAATGATCTACGAGCCACAGCTAGCCGCAGTTTGGGCATAACGAGCAGTAGCAGGGGGCAGATCTAAGTGCTTGCTGTGGTTGCTGAAGTTGGATAAACTCACCAAGGCAGGGAGAAGTGTATTTATGGACCAGTTTGTACATCAGGCAGAGAGTGGAAAAATGAAGCTTAGATTCATAGGTTAACCAACCCAAGGAAGAAAGGACATCACAGTGGTGTGAATGGGCATTGACCCCCATGGTGAATCAACCCACCTTGTGATAGGCCTGATTAAGTTGGGAAAGGACTGTTGGCTATGAGCAAAAGAGGTGCTCAATAAGTTAGTAGGGGAAGGAGTAAGGCAGCTGTGATCTTATGGCAATAGGCCGATGTGAGGAATGGATAGATCTGGTAAAGCATGCCAAGCTTTTGGTTTACAGAGTTGGTAAGTAGGGTGACATGAGTGTCAATAGAGAGTGCTGTATCAAGGATGAGTCCCAAATATTTGAAGGATTGAACTGATTCCAGGACATCACCATTTTGGGCAAGGATCACAAGGGGGGATTGTTAACTGGAGAGGATGGAGGATGGGAGAAAAACATGCTCTTAGTTTTTTTTTTTTTTGTGTTCAGAACTAGTTGATGTTCAAGGAACCAGTCCTCTAGAGCACAATAATAACATGCTAATTTGTTGTTGATCCATTCAATGTCAGAGGAGGAGCAGTAGATAATGGCATCATCCATGTAGAGATGCACAGAGGCCCCTCCACTGTTGGTAGGTAAGTCGTTAATGAAGAGGGAGAATAGGAGAGGGCCCAGGAAGGAGCCCTGTGGTACTCCACAGGAAATGTGTCTGAGGTCAGATAAAGAACCAGCCCACTTGACCCTTTGACAGTGGTTAGAAAGATAGCTCTGTACCCAAAGTAAGGCATTGGTGTCAAGTCCAAGGAGATTTAGCTGACGTAGCAGAAGACCATGGTTGACCAAATCAAAGGCTTTAGTCATATTGACAAAAATAGCCCCGGCGGCAAGGCCTTGGTCCATGGCCTGGAACAGATTGAAGGTGATTTTGGTTAAGGCAGTAAGGGTGCTATGATTTTACCGGAAACCATGCTGTAATGGGGAAAGCAGGTGATGGAGTTCAAAGTAGTCCAGTAGGTGTCATATAGAATACATTCCTGGATTTTGGCAAGTGGACAGAGAATAGAGATTGGCCTGTAATTCTCACCTGGGTTATTCAGGCCATCCGTATGCACTGGAACAACCACTGTAACTTTCCACTTATCTGGGACAGTGCTAGAGAGAAATGACTGATTGAACAGAGCATGGAAGGGGCAAGCTAGAGCAGCAGCACCCAATTTAAAAATCTAGGTTCAAGGGTATCAACGCCAGAAGAACCATCAGCTTTCAGATTGGCAAGTAGCCAAATTCTTTTGCATGAAAATACTGAAAAAAATTGTTTTCTTAGGGTTGATATTTGACAACAATGCTCCTTTTAATCACACTATCACACAAATTTAAAAATATTAGACCTGTGTAGAATGTTGATTTTCTGATGGAATGGCATTCAGCAGAATTTTAGAAAATTCTGCCAATTTCATCATTTACAGAATTTCTACATTCTGCATACACAATTTGTTTCGTGGAATAATAATCTGCAGTTCACTACAACTGCAGATTCTTTTTCTGAAATCTGCAGAAAATTATTTCACTGTTTACATGATCCATTGAATTTTTTTTTCACAGTTTGCACAGAAATGCTTTTTGAAATTCTGCAGAGTTTAAAAAGAAATTTTGCAAAGCAATTCAGAAGCAGAATTGCCATTCCCCAGCAATTCTGATGGTGGAATTTCACATTCTGCACAGCCTTAGAAAATATAATCAAAAATAAAATGTCACTACAAAATCAGCATAGATTATGTCCCCAAAAGTCAGAACAGGCAATACTGGGTCACTCCTTCACCCAGACAGATGCATGGAACACCTAAAGCAGGTAACATACTGGCAGTGATATATATGTAAAAAGTTCTTTAAAAAAATTCACAGCATTTTATTTGAATAATATATTTTTAGACTGGAAAATTTATAATTTTTCTTGGAAGGAGTCATGATGAGATGCTGATCTTAACCACTGGATTTTGTTTGAACCCATGTCCAATCCAGCTATACAAAAGTTGTCTGAAGATATAGTTGGGCTTAAAGGAAGGATCCAATTTGCAAAACAGAACTCTGTTTTTAAAAAGTGCTGCCCAAACAGTGCCTTGTCACTTAGTTGAAAGACTAGTACAGTACTTTTTTTTTATTTATTTATTTAACCAGGTATAGCACACTAAGCTGAAAGCTTTTTTACAGTAGTGACCTGGGAGCACAAGGAGGTTAAGTGACTTGCTCAGGGTCACACAGTATGCAAGTGGAAGCTGTGGGATTCAAACCCAGGTCTGGTCTGCTGGATGTCACCAGATTTGCAGCTCAGAGCCTTAGATGACTGCTCTATACTGCCTGCTACATTAAGTTATGCACTGCACATTAAGCCAATAAACTGACCCTTGGTGTCTCTAGAAGACAGCAATTTTCAAAGACAGTGCTTATATTGCAGCTCTTGGGGGATATGCTGCAGAGCATGTTTAAGAGGCAACTCTGGGTCGCATTGACTTCTAGAGGAACTAGGCATAACCCTACAGCATAATGTGCTGCAGCACAAATCTCTGGGAGCGTCACATCATAAACATTATTCTAAAAATTATTTACTGGTGCTGCCCCTCCATGCATATTTATTGGCTTAATATACTGTACTTCAGTACCTACTCTTGTATTTGCTGTTGTTCCTAGGCTAGTCCCATAACTCTACAGCCCATACTATAGTACTCCCTTATCCTACTGCTCTGATCTATTAGTCCACTATCCTCATTGAACATATCCCAATTGTACTCTCACTCTCCCTTCCTTCACTCATTTTACTTCCAGTTGCACTTTGCTGAACTGTTGCTATTGATATGCTATGTTTTTCACTTCTTGAACACTGTGCTTCCTCTTAATTGTTTACCATGCACTTTTTATTATTATTACTGCAACTATATTGATGTAACTTATTGTGGCACACTCCTCATCCCCTTTCCCCCAGGACTTATCTGGAAACAAGTTGTTTAGCTCAGTATGTTTTCTTCCTGGTGACACTCTTGAAATAAATAATATACAAAATTTGGAGGACTGTGCTAGTTGCAGTTTTTATCAACTATTTGGGCAGTACTGTACTTATGAAAAGTTAGCCCCTTTGAAAATTGGAGCCATCCATTAACCATCTGATTCAATTTGAACCCATGAGATTAAAAACCCTATGAAATGATGAAAATGTCTATATTTTCAACAAACACATAATTGCTCCCACCCACCTAACCCATATGCTCTAGCAGGTCAAATTTACAGTACTTTTTCAGAAAATGAATAACAGCCTTCCAACATGCCAGATTGCTGTGTGCAAAATGCACATATATTTCCAATGGAAAACTAACCCCCTCCCCACCCAGCACAGTTATACCAGAGCATGTAACTTAATTGTAAATGTTCACCCCCAAAATATATATATATATATATATTCAGAACCTAGAGTGTGTAAAAAAATCAGCAGAGGCAGAAAACATAACCACTCCTAACACTCCAGAGAAGGAACAGTTCGTAAACTGTACATGCACAACAAAAACCTACACAGACGCACACACACACACACACACACACACACACACACAATGCATTCAGAACTCAGAGCAGGAAAACATGCAATCCATTTCCAATAAAAGCAAACCTCCCATGGTGAGTGCTGCGGCAAAAGGAGTAACCACATAACATCACAGAGGGTATTCTTAAAACATATGTCTGGATGCTTTTTTCTATCATTGAATTTTGGACATAAGAAAATTGCCCATATCCCCTTTTCAAAGCTACGGTATACAGTAGCTAAGTCCACTTTTCAAAACTCTGACTTACTGTAGTTGTGTCTAGTTTTAAAGTTCAGGTATGAATGTGCCTGAACACAATTTTCAGACTGAGTGTAACCTTATCTATCATTTACATCCATATCTGTCATTTGGTACCCAGAACCTGAATGTAAAGTACAATAAAAAACATTAAATAACAAGCATTTGTCAATGCCGAATGTTTGCTTGCTGGCATTGGCAGTGGTAGTGTAGAAGTTACAGAGCTGCGTAATAGGAATGGCAGTGAAGTATTGAACTGAAGCCAACCCCACCACCACCCTGCAGAGAGTGTCAGGCATTGGGGCGTGCGTTTGGGTCGTCAGGCATAACGGCCACGCCATTTCACCACACCTCACCCTGCAGACATTGACACAAGTGTCACGGTGTCTTGGGTCTTTGGCTCTTATGCGCACCCCACTTCATTAGGAAATATGGTGAGATGGGTGCGATATAGGAGAATGGGGTGAAGTTTGGGGTCGAAGAGTCCAAGGCACACCTCGATGCCTCTCACTGACTGCAGGGTGTGGAATGGTATGAGCATCACAGGCAAGAATCCCAAGTCACACCCCTGATGCCTGTCATTCTCTACAGGATTGGGCGTTGGAAACCTTAATACCTCAGGCATTCGTTGGTATTTTCACTCCAAATTTTAAAACATGTTTTTTTTGTGACCCCACCTCATGAACAGGGGAATATCAGTTTGTTAATGAAAGCTGCTTATGCACAGTGACTACGGCATTTAGCACCACAGGTGCAAAACATTCGAACAGGATGTAAAAATGACAGCTGTACTGTTCATGGGGAGGTGTAAAAATGGCAATGTTGCAAATTTGTAGTAAAAATATAAAAATTGGTGAAGTCACGGCGTGCATAGAAACTGTAACACACCCGTAATATAATTAGGTTGGGGTTTTTACAGCAGATTGTCAACTCAGGCATTTTGGTGCCTCGATCATGAACAGTGTCACTGTGATTTTCTTTATCTGTGCCAACAATGATTTCCCACAGCGACTATGCATCTCTGCTCTGAAAGTGTGAAACACACTTCAGCCATGTTGTGAAAATGACAGCTCTACTGTTCATAAGGAAGTGTGGAAAAATGCCACTGGTGAAAATCTGGACTGAAAATATTACAAAGTCATGAACTAACGAGGGTGCGTGGAAACTGTGCAATGCTCACTCGTAATATAGTCATTTATGGACTTTTGTCACCAAATTTCAACATAGCCATTTTAAGACCTCTGCTTATGAACAGTGTAACTGTGATTTTCTTAATCTGTCCTAAACATTGCTTTCGCACACCAACAGCACCATTGTGCGCTACATGTGCAAAAACACATTTTGGGCGACATATGAAAAATTGCAGCTGTACTGTTCATAAGGAAGTGTAATAAAATGGCAATGTTGAAAATCTGGAGTGAAAATATTAAATTTGCAAACTTACGAGCATGCATTGGAACTGTGCAACGCACGCTCATAAAACAGTCATTTTTAGGAATTTTTTCACCAAATTTTCAACATAGCCATTTTAAGACCTCTGCTCATGAACAGTGTCACTGTGATTTTCTTAATTTGTCCTGTACATTGATTTGCTTTCGACTCGCCATTGTGTGCTACATGAAGGCGGAAACACATTTTGGGTGTGATGTGAAAAATGACAGCTGTACTACTCATAAGAAGGTGTGGCAAAATGGCAATGTTGGAAATCTGGAGTGAAAATATTGAAGAAATTGTGTGAACTTACGGTATGCGTGGGAACTGCGCATAGCGCACACTAAGTAAAACAGTAATTTTTAGGAATTTTTCACCAAATTTTCAACATAGCCATTTTAAGACCTCTGCTCATGAACAGTGTCACTGTGATTTTCTTAATTTGTCCGTACATTGATTTTGTACACCGACTGCGCCATTGTGCGCTACATGGGTGGAAACACATTTTGAGTGAGATGTGAAAAATGACAGCTGTACTACTCATAAGAAGGTGTGGTAAAATGGCAATGTTGAAAATCTGGAGTGAAAATATTGAAAATTCAGAACTTACAAAGCTGCGTAGGAACTGCGCAACACACGCCAGAAACAGTAATTTTTGGATTTTGGCACCAAATTTTCAACATGGTTGGACCCCTTCTCATGAATGATGTCACTGTCATGGTGGTATTCAGGCCTGAAGGGAGATTTCACACAGTGACTGCACAGTGACTGTGAAATCACCCTTCTGGCCTGAATAACGCCATGACAGTAACATCATTCATGAGAAGGGGTCCCAAAACCCCATGTTGAAAATTTGGTCAAAATCCAAAAATGCCTGAGATATGCAATAAAGTTGAAAACCCCTATCTAGCCCATTATACAGCTTACCGGCATTTCCTCAGTTCGCATCGACTTTGAAGAGTGCAGCGTGTTCCCGGTCCACCGAGATTGTCACGCGAGGTCCGGAGGTAAGTATGGGGTGAGGGGGGTTGTGGGGAGGCAGGGTGCGCAGTGGGTGGGTTTGGGTTGTGGGAGGGGGGCCAGGGAGACAACGTGGGACCTTTTTTTCTTTACGGGTTAAAAATAAAAAAAAAGGAGGACGCAGGACGTTTGCCACACTGGGGTGGGCTCCCAGCGTGGCACAAGGATGGTTGGGGGCATTCAGCCGATGGGGGATTGGGCACCCCGGTCAGCCGAAGCATCCATTGCCACGCTGGGGTGGGATCCCAGCATGGCATGTAGTACTCGGGGGGGTGAGGACAGTGGAACCAACGGAGGATTGGACACCCCCCATCGGCTATATCATTACTTGCCACACTGGGGTGGGCACCCAGGGTGGCATTTGGAAGACTTTGGGGAGCAGGGGGAATGCAGCACAGCTGATGGGGATTGGGCACCCCTGTCGGCTATACAATGTGTGCGTGCAGGGGTTGGGGGGCATGTGCGCCTGCGTGTGTGTGTGGGGGGAGCTGCGCATGAGTAGGTGATATCTTATCGCTGCTCACTCAAGCGTAGCTCCCCCTTTGAACTATATGCCACTGCATTTTGGAGCTTGTTATACACAGCTCCAGCATGCATTGGCTTACAGGGGCCGCGCCTGCCAACACACTGACTGAATTGGAGGAGGAGGTGACACACCTCCGAAATCTCTGATGATGGCACTATGTTTCTTGCACATGTGTGCAGGCAAACATAAAAATACTTGGAATTCTGGAGGTAAGTCAAACTTTTGAAAATAGTTCCCCATTATGACTTCTGAGAATCCAACTACAAATCTGGAGACCTGAGTTTGAATTCCATCAGCCCCCATTTGTATACTGTGTGATGCTGAGCAAGTCACTTAACTTCCTTGTGCTCCCAGGTCATACCTGGAAACAAGGTCAGGCTTAGTGTGTCTTTCCTGTTAAACAATTACCTCTTTCCCTTTTTAGACTTTTGAAAATCAAATTTGATGTAACAAGGAGTTTTTGCCCATTTATGAGTCATAATAATCCCACCCACAGCATTTTTCCATTAAATTACAAGGACTTGAAGAACAATGATGCATTTGCCATTATATTTGCTTGCTGGATAAATTAATCACATGACATCACATAAGCTAGGATATTAAAGCATTGCCATGGTAAATATATGCTATTGGTCAGTTCTAATTGTATTTAGTAATTGGCTACTTTGGCAATCCATAGCACCCACCAACACTTTGTAGCAAGGAAAGTTCATATACATGCACAATAAAAGCATGCCCCTTCAACACACACATGCCAGAGAAGCAGGGTTGGATTACGACGTTAGCCAACCAGACCCAGGTCTAATACCCCAGCAAGTCAGGGGGCCCCAACTTTGTGTGGTCATCCCAGCATCAGAAATCAGATTCAGACACTCTAATTTGTTATCATTCCTGTTTGGGATACTTCACCCTAATCTCTGGAATAAAGCAGTGCTATTCAAGCACTTAATATCACCTCACTAAGTAACACCCTTGAGTTACACAGCTGGCAATCTGCTCCACCTGTAAAGGAAATTTGCTTTGCATACTGTTGCTCTGGTGCCAGGTTCAACATGATAAACTTTTGAACATACTTAACAATGAGCCGCAGTTCCTAACTACAGTTGTCAGTCTGAGGGAGACATCAGTTAAACAAACATTCAACAGAAGGCAATTCACTCAGAACAAAATATGGCAAGAGCTGATAAAGTGGCAGCTGAGGAATCTGGAGTAAAAATATTGTAAATTACCAAAGTTACAAGTGTGCATTTGCAAAATGTAACATAGGCTCATAAATGTGTTGGTTTGTAATATTTTTATACCAAATTTTCAACATAGTCTTGTTATGACCCTGCCTGATGAAGAGGGGCAGACAAAATGTTCAACTCCTAGATGAAATATGTTTTTGCACGGGGACTGTGAAATCAGTTTTGGGACACCAAAACACATTTGGTGCAGCAGCTGACAAATGACAGCTGTCACATTCATGAGGTGCTATAATGAAATGACTGTGGAAAATCTGGGGTAAAAATATTGACTATTACCGAACTTATGAGACTGCATTCAAAAAAAATCAACGTAGGCTCATAACTTTTTTATTTTGTAATGTTTTTACACCAAATTCCAACATAGCCTTCTTATGACCCCACCTCATTAACAAGGGCAGACAAAAGTTTCAACTCCAGTCTGAAAGGTGATTTCATGCAGGGACCATGAAATCACCTTTTGGGATGTAAAAAAAAAAAAAAACATATTGCCCAGGTTTTGAAAAAGAACAGCTGTCACATTCATGAGGTGCTATAAAGATATGACTAGATTATAAATTTGGGGTAAACGTATTGAAAATTACCAAAGTTATGAGCTTGCTTTCGCAAAATTCTACATGGGCTAATAACCTGGCTATTTTCTAATATTTTTGCACAACATTTTCAACAGAGCTTTCTTATCACCCCACCTCATGAACAAAGGCAGAGAACATGTTTAACTGGTATCTGAAAGGTGATTTCATGAGGGACCACAAAATCACCTTTCTGGATGTAAAAAAAAACATTTTGGAAAGGATTTGAAATATGACAGATGTCACATTCATGAGGTGCTGTAAAGATATGGCTATATTGTGGATTTGGGGTAAACATACTGAAAATTACCAAAGTTACAAGCCTGCATTCACAGTATTAAATGTGGCTCATAACTTTGTTGTTTTTCAATATTTTTAAACCAAACTTTTAACATGGCCTTCTTATGAACCCATCTCATGAACAAGGGCAGGGGAAATGTTCAACTCCTGCCCGGAAAGGTAATTTCATGCAGAGACTGCAAAATCACCTTTCAGGACAAATCTTCCTAATGACAGTGACATTGTTCATGAGGTGGGGTCCCAAAGAAGGTGTGTTGAATATTTAGGCCAAAAATATGTAAAAATGCCTGAGTTATGGCAGTAAGTTCAAAACCCCATTGAAATACAATGAACTGCATACCTCTGTCTTCAGTTCATGATTCAACTTTGAAGAGTGAAGATGTGTCTGAGTTCCAGAGACGATTACAGCATTGGACCCTGATGGGTAAGTAAAGGCTTCGGGGGGTTGGGTGGTAGATTATCAGTGGCAGGGTCAGGTGAGGGTAAGGAACAGCAGCAAAAGATATCGATGGACCAATTTTTTTACAGGTGGAAAAAAGGGCCGATGATCTCAATCAAGACACTGGAGGATTGGGCACCTTCAGTGTCATTTCTATGTTACTGGGGGGTGGGGTGGAGGGTGATGAGAGGGATGGTCAGGTGGGGGGGGATTTCAATACTATAACAAAAAATATATAAAGAAATAAATGCCGGTAGTCACGGTGGAACATAGCCCTCTCCACCATATCCAAGATGGCCACCGCATGCTACTGCACATGCCTAACTGCTAGCACATGTGCAGTACAGTGTGGCAGCCACAACAGAGTGTAACATGTTCTGTCATGACTTCCAGCACTGTAAAATAGTGCAGTACTGCAGTCGGAATGGACAACATGGGCAGACTGCTTCAGAGACGCAGAGGTGATTGTGACACAATCCAACATGTTCTTTCAGAAGAAATGTGGTGTCCTTTTTCTCAGTGACTGTAAAAGCACTGCAGGGCTACACCCACTGCAGCCCTAAAAATTTAATATTTGAAAAAGTTATGGCACTCAGAGTTACAACAAATAAAGTGAGGGAGACATTAGCATTGGTGCAGCTACTTTCTTATTTAGTTAATTACTTATTTCTGCTTACTGTTGCAGCCCAAAGCAGGCAGGCACCCTAAGTTCCATCAGCTTCTATGGTCCCAACTCAAAGGGTCCTCAGTCTGACCCAGTACAAGGTTTCAGTCTTCAAGGTTTCCGTTTTTTTTAATTATTTAGATGTCTTTGCTGAGCCTTTTTGAAACAACAAACAAGGGAGTCAGTGCACTTAGCAGAAGCTTTTGAAATGGCATCACAATGACATGAAGTTTCCTGACATATTCAAAGGGTAGGGTTCCCATGACTAATTTTTCTGGGGCCCCCAAAACATAAGGCCACCTTTGTGCCAGACTACTTGAATTTAAACTCCACTGTGACTGTGTTTATCATCTTTTTCCAACTTCCTTTAAGAATTCTTTATCATTTAATAAGTTGTAAAGTGTTATTTATTTTTATCATTTTAGGTTTATGTGTAGAACATTTATGACTCACACTCACCTATGGAAGCAAACACTTTTATATGACTGATATGGATCAAATCACAGATTTAAGAGACTGAAAAAATATGGTGGATAACTAAGCAGGTGCCTGCTGCTGCTTTGGTCAAAAAAATAATCGAAATTCACATTCAGGTCTTTGGTACATGGTTCACAGTCCCGTACTGACTACATATTCATTTCTCAGATCCTTCTGCCTGGGGTTAAGTCCTCGTCGATACAGCCTGGCCCTGTCTCCGATCACTCTCTGGTGCTGTGTGATCTCTCAATTCAAGATGTGTCAAAGAAAGAAACACGATAGAAGCTTAATGACCAACTGCTTAAAGATACTAACTATTGCAATACCATAAGGGAGCACATTGAGGCCTTTTTTCTGTCCAACCTTTTAAATAGTGCAAAACCAGATATTATATGGGGGGCCTTCAAGGCTTACATGAGAGGAGTTCTCATTAGCCTCTCGGTGGCTAGGAAAAGAGTTAGGGAGAGAGAATTACTGTCCTTGTTATCCAAAATTCGGGCTCTGGAATCCAATGTTTCGGTCAACTCCTCAGAGGAGGACAAGGTGAGGCTCCTAGGGTTGAGAGATAAATACTTAGAACTACTCCGAGAAAAGGCAAAGTTAGCTATCATACATACTAAAGCCAGTTATACTGATCAAGGTGAGAAAGCCGGGCGCCTTTTGGCACTTCGCATCAAACAACAAGAATCAGTGAGATTTATCCCCTCAATCAAGGCCTCTGTAGATGTAACCCTGAAAACATCTCCCACAGAGATAGTTCAAGAGTTCGCAGCATACTATAAATTGCTTTACCGGGACATGGAGTACCTTCCCAGCCCAGTAAGCATGGAGAAGTACCTGATGGACTCACATCTACCCTCCCTCCCAGTACATTACATAGCCTCTCTGGTCTCTCCCATAACTCAGGGGGAAATCTCTGAGGTTATTAGTGGTTTACCCTCAGATAAAACTCCTGGACCTGATGGATTTTCCTCCCTTTTCTATAAAACATTTTGGGATCTTCTATTGCCAATACTTAATAGTTTATTCCAGCACATCTTATCTGGGTCAGAAGTTGACCGCCATCTCTTTGAAGCCTTGATAGTGCTCCTCCCTAAACCAGATAAAGACCCTGAGCTCGTCCAGAGCTACAGGCCTATATCCCTCCTAAATCAGGATATCAAGATCCTCTCAAGATTTTAGCTAACAGGCTATCATTGGTGCTCCCTGAGTTAATTGGTATGAATCAGGTAGGTTTCATGAAGGGACACTCTTTAGCAGATCACCTGTGTATGTTATCCCATGTCTTCTCGGCCTCCAGAGATGTTGACTTTCCTGTAGGCTTTGTCTCTTTGGACGCCGAGAAGGCATTCGACTGGGTGAATTGCAGTTTTCTCTTCAAGGTTTTGAGTGCCTTTAACTTCCCTCTGGTATTCATTTCTTGGGTTGCTGCACTATAAAAATCCCCTATAGCAAGAATCTCAGCTAACAGGGCCTTCTCAGACTATTTCTCACTTCATTCAGGCACTAGGCAGGGTTGCCCCATGTTGCCTCTCTTGTTTAACCTATATCTGGAACCCCTCATCCAAAACATTCTCCAGAACATCTCTATACAAGGTATCAGAGTTGGGCGTCATGAGATTAAACTCACTGCATACGCAGATGATTTGCGGATTTATCTCTCCCATCTGGTTTCATCAATACCACCCCTATTGAATGAAATAGCTAGGTTCAGTGTGTTATCCAACTACAAGTTGAATGCAAGTAAATCCTTATTTTTCCCACTAAACCACAAGGTTTTTAAGGATGATATTTGCCCCTTAGGTTTAGGTTGGACTCCTAAAGTAATTAAATATCGGGGCATACGGCCATCCCGTAACCCCTCGAGGTGGGTCAAAGATAATCTGGATTCTCTCTCACAGGTCATTATGCATGACCTCAACAGATGGTCTAAACTTCCTATATCATTATGGAGCAGGATTAATATCATTAAGATGAATGTATTTCCTAGAATTTATTACCTCTTATCCCTTCTCAACTCTTTTATCCCCATACGCTGGTTTAAGAAACTGCACAGTATATTTACCAGATTTATCTGGGCAGATAAGTATCCTCAGTAGACCTATCATAAACTAGCTGCCCCAAAATCTGGGGGGTGGGGGGCTGAGGATTCCCCATATGGCACTATATTACTAGGCCAGTCATCTAGCATATTGTCTGAGATAGATCTCCCCAGGCCCTGAAACGGTACAACCAGTGTTGCTTAAGATTGAGTTAGACGCAATTAAATCTAAATGCCTGGATCCCTCAAACTTATTTTACCTCAGGTTGTCTCATGTAAAGATGGTTAACTTTACCACAATAAGTACCTCTTTAAGAGTTTATACACAGTTATGTTTATTTCTTCATTATTCCCCTCAGACTGACTTAGGTCAGTCCATTTGGAATTCTCCATCTTTCACTCTTAGCAGAAAGTGGATTCCTTCAAACTGGCTGCCTCAACTAGATGATGGAAAACTGCTTTCCCTGGTAGATGGGGGGAAGAGCACTGGTTGTCCTCACGTGGAATTATTGACAAGTTTCATATTCCAGGCTCATCCCATTTTAAAGTTATGCAGTTAAGACACCTTCTCATTGTAGCCCTGGGAAGTTCTTCCCCTTCCTAGAAGGTATCAGCTCTGATTCTTGAATTCTCCCAATTATCTGGATCTTCAGGCATAATATCCAAGCTAAACAAGGTGATGTACTATAAAAAGGACACCTTTGGACCTACTAGTTTCTGGATTTCACTCCTCCCTCAATACCAGTTGGACTGGCAATCCCTATGGAGATCCTGTCATAAGTATGTTTCCCAAGATAGGCTGCGTCTCATGCAATACCGCATTCTACATAACATGTATTGTACCCCTACTAAATTAAAAAAATGGGGCTTCTCGAACTCTAGTACATGTATTAAGTGCCTGCAAGAAGAGGGTACTCTCTTGCACATGTTCTGGTCCTGTCCCAAAGTTTCTTCCTTATGGAATTCAATTAAAACGTCTCTCAATCCTCTACTGGGCCTACAGGAGTATTTCACTCTGGAGGTATGTCTTCTAGGGGACATGTCCCTGGTTAACGCTAGAATTAGGAAATACCATATCTCTATGGTTGCGCTTTCAGTTAAGAAACTTATACCACATCATTGGAAGGAAAAATTGGCTCCTTCCTTCCAGGAATGGTTACATGAAATCACTGCTAACCTTCAAACAGAGAAGGCAATTGCAAGCCTTCATAACAGACTAGAGATATATAGCAGGATATGGGATCCCCTTCATTCTTTACTCTTGTTACCTCACTGAAGTTATACCACACTCTGGTTTTACCCATACGTACCATTGAACCACGCACTGCATGTTAGGGCGATCCAATTTTGTTGTTGCTGTAAGGGAGGATGGGGTGGGAGGGGTGGGCCAGGCAGTTTTCACTGTTCAAGAACTATGTCTCATCTCGATTTGCTGTAACTACCCTTTATAATAGAAATGTATTAATAAAGCTTAAATTGTAAAAAAAAAAGAAAAATAATCGAAGTGCACACTGCTATATTTTTACATAGTATACAGAATTACCTTTTTATCTAATCTTTTATTTATGGAATACTAGCTAGCCCCTGTTGCATAAAAATGCATGTGTTGAACTATTAATAAGATGCTGGCCACACAAGGTCTGCCTGAATTTGTAAGCCTCAAGTGCCCCTTGTCCTGTGAAAACAAGAAATAATTATGCTAGAGAAGGTATGACTCAGGACTGGTATAGACTGACTGGGATACATAATGTAGGGAGTTGGATTTGGAGGGAAAGACTTGGATAATTACTTAACTCATTGCCATATTTGTTGGTTAAAAAACAGAGCTGGTTCTTGTTCTGTTTGTTCCAGATCCTTACATGAGGGTCTGAGCAGGACTGTGGGGAATGGTGGTAAGAATTAGGTGATGGGATGAGAGGTGCAGTCTAGGAACTGGACAGGAGCTGAGAGGAGCAAGAGAGATGGCTGACCTGATTCTGTAGCAGCAGGGGTGCAACCCAGATGCTGTTAACCTCCATTTGGCTACTGTGGGTATCCAAAATCCATTATAAATGATACCACACAGTTAGTGATGTTTGACCTCTACAGCAGAGATCACAGATCAAAGACTGCTCGTTTAATAGGTGTTTTGGTAACAGGTGTGAACTGGTTATACTGAAAAGGTCCATATTTGTCTACAGAATTAGAGACCATGCTTCAGAATTCTTGTATTGATCCCTGGCTTTAGCTGCATACACTCTCACACATATTCATCATAGCACTGGTATGCGGCTGAAACCATGGGATTTATATAAGAATGAAAAAAATAATTTATCAACCATGGCACTGATATGTAGCTGAAACCAAGGGATACATACTATATAAGAATTAAATAAATCAACTTTAGAATTTTTTTTTTGGTGACTGCAACTTCTATGTTGCTGATTGTGGTTCATTACAGTAATGTATTCATCTTGTGTGGTGGTCTGCTTGCTGCAGATGGTCAGTAAGATGAAGTCATGTACTGCCACTCTTGAGTTCTTAATTTTTGTTTTCTAGATAATTAAGATAGTAGAAACATGGGGCCTGATGCACAAAGCCTCGAGAATGATGTAAGATGCTTGCTTCAGAGAGATTTCCATCAAGTGGCTCACTGTGCTGCGTATCACATCACAACAGCAAAATTCCTACAACGAATGCCAACACAGTGACAATTATGACGAAATTTGAAATTGTCGATGTAATGGTCCCGATGGTGAAATGTCACTGTTTCACCCCCACTCTGAGTCAACTTCCAACTCAGAGTTTGATATTTGAGATTGGGGGGTGAAGCCCCCAAAAACAGCCAATGACTGACAAGTGAAATTTCACCAGCCAACATTGGGGATTTTGTTGTGCAGCACTTTGACAACAAAGTTGTCAATGTGACTTGATGGAACCACTGTGCTGCACCTTGCATCATTCTTGATTCAGCAACTCAGCCTGTACAGGGACTGCGTGCTCCTGTTGGGGTCACACCAACCCTGCACCTGAAGCATAGCTGTGGCATGGCAGGCAGAGGCATGCTCTGGCCTATGGCTGCGGCATCCCTGTACTCGGGATTCAGAAAGGCTGTCCATCCCCCTGATGTTAGACAATCCCAGGGCTGGTCTAAAGACTTTATTTTAATCCCACATGGGAGAGACAAAGGCTGGTTGGTGCCTATGTGCTGCCTATGCTTGGGAACTGTATACAGGGATTCCCTGGTATTAACACCATGCACAATAGCTGTGATTGAGAATGGGTGGACTCATAGCAGAGCACTACCACAGTGGACCAAAGTCACATAACTGAGGTATTAGTATTATGTGCATGTCATCCTTTGCACCTATCTAAGGAGCCCAATCCATCTGGCATGCTGGCATACCTGTGGGCTCACTGGTCCGCTGTTGCTGCATGTACTGTGCTGCTCCCCTGTCCCACCCATGCCACACTACCATGCTGCAGTCTGTGGTAACCTCCTCCTGTGTGCCACATCTTTGGTGCACAGCTGCAGATGTGGAAAATTTGGTGTTTTTGGCGCTGGGACCTCGTCATTTCCTAAATTCAGTGCAAGGTCCCTGGCGCACCTGGCATCAATGCAAGCTGCAGCAAATAGCAATGTGCATTGGTCCACTGGGCTGTTACAGAGTCACACCCATGGAGTCAGTAACAGTATGCAAGTATCTCCATGGATCCCACAAACATACATGTGCCGGGGATCAACAAGTAAGTGAAGACGCTGACAGTTTTTTTTTGTTGTTGTTGTTATTTCACAATCGCATAGTAGATGTGTAATCATTAAAAATCTCAGTTCACAGATGATATGAAATGGAAATAACAGATGGTTCTAGAATAAGTGGCACAGCCATGTGTGTGTGGGGAGCCCCAGATTTTTCTTGAGCCATGGGCCCCTAATAGTCTTAATCTGGCTCTGCAGAGAAGGTAAATTCACTGTACATTTTCACACACCCAACCAACCAACCACCACACGGTGAACTCAGAGCAGGAAGAAAGCCCCTGTCCATTTTCAAAGAACACGTAACCTCCCAGGATGAGTGCTAGGGGGAAAGAGCAGTGACTAGCTAGCACATACGATGGTTTCTAGTAACCATTTGCATTACATGGACTAGAAAGGCAATGAGCCATCTGCTATTATGTTTGCTTGTATGTTCCTGGTTGCCTGAACTGCTAACTTGCCCAGTAGAGCATATGTTGACCTGGTCTCAGATATAAACTGGATTAACTAAACACATGATATCATTTAAGATAGGACATCAAAGGATTGCTCTATGAGTCCTTGTAATCCTGTGGTACCAGTCACATTTGATTTTAATCAGCTAGTTGCTACTGTGGCTATCCAAAGTGCTACAAATAGCCTGCTAATAAACCAGAGCAAACTTAGAATCTGTGAACATCTTCAACCCCCCCCAAACATACACACAATGACACATGCAGAACCAGACCAGGTTACACAAGCATTTGTCAGTGCTGAATGTTCACTGCTTGCATTGCTGTTGTACCGGGTCTTGCTTGTGCAAATTTTTACTATATAATTACCCTGGATACACCAGATAAGATGCAATATCTCATTTTCAGTGGTGTCCTGCTTTTGCATATTTTTAGACTGTATTTACCCAGGATATTACAGCTGAGAGGTAAAATTTAATTTTCAGTAAGCTCCCACAATTTGACCTCAAATTTCCAACATTCTTTTTATGACCTGACATAATAATTAAGACAGGTAAGATTGTTTAAAATCCCATCGAAAAGGGAATTTTGCAGTACAACTGAAAAAACAAGTTTAGGAGGGGATTTGAAAAATAACACCTGTAATGTTCAGGAGGTGGGGTAACACAAAGGATATGTTAAACATTAGGGGCCAAAATCTGCAAAAACAAAATGTTGGGTCAATTCAATGTTTCTTCAAAACTTACTTGCTTTATTTTTCACATTTTGACCCCAAACTTTCAACATAGTTTGTTTATGACCACTTCTTCTGAATATGACAGGTGTCTTTCATAAAACAGTGGCCAAAATGTCATTTTGAGCCATATGTGTGATAACACATTTTGGCCAGGATATGAAAAATGACAGCTGTCACATTCTGGCTATGTTGAAAATTTGGGGACAGAATATTGAAAAATTACCAAAGTTATGAGTATGTGTTCAAAACTTTCAATGTACATTCCTAACTTTTTTTTTGAAGTTGAACATTTTTATTAGAGTAATTGCACATCAAAACATACATTATTTATACATAAGGATGAGGAGGCTTTAACACGATGGCCTGACCCCTTAACTTAATAACCGATATCAACAGTTGCCATCAATATTTCTGGTCACAGTAGCCATATCTTCCCAAATCTTCACTTTTTATATTGTGTCTCTTGTTGAGGGTACCCCCTTTGATGGAGGCCTCATCCTAGATCTACTTGAAGTAGCCTAAGCCTTCCATGTTAGTAGGATTGCGGCCTACTGGCTACATAATACTGTTCTTCTGTTATGCAGGAGAACAAATATTGCTTTTTTTTTTGACTAATAACCTATTTACACAATGCAATCACAGGAACACAACTGGACACATTCAGTTATGTAATTAGAGGTACAGATGACATAAGACAGCCGAAAAGGAAGAGAATCCTTTAAGGGTCTACTGCTTCTATCTAGGCCTTGTGACAGTATTCAGAATCCAGGAATGTCTGCCATACTTTCTCATACATGGTCATTGTCCTACTGGCAAAGTTAGACATTCTTTCATATGTAGCCACTTGTGCCAGTGACTCCATTGGTTCTGTCTTGATGGGGCTGGCAGGGGTGCACCAGCACATCAGCAGTAGCTGTTTTGCTGATGCATCTAGCACCGTGGCCCAAAGAATCCCTGGATTCATCTTGGGAGTTACTTCAGGGGCACAACCTAGTAGAAGCAAAGGGGAATCTATGTGGGTAGGGCGAGAACCTTCTGACCCATATCCACGACTGCCTCCCAGAAGCACCAGACCTTATGGCAGGCCCAGGGAATGTGGTATAGGCATGCCCTGGGTTGGCCGCACCGCCAGCAACTGTCGTGCTGTAGTAGACACAGTTTCTTAAGCTTGGCAGGAGTATAGTACCATCTCTGCAGGGGTATTATTCACTATTAGATGTGACCTGCCATTCCTGCACACCCAATCTGTTCTTGCCCAGTGGTGGGCCCACTGCCTGTCTGAGATCTGGATCCCCAGATCCTGTTCCCACTGAGCTTTGGCCATTAGAGAAGGGTCTGGCTGATTCTCCCTCATAGCTTTATATATCTGACTCAATCTCCAGAGCTGTTACCAGGCAGTTAGTGGGGAGTTGGTCATATGCGGGCTACTCTTCTCTAGTATAGAAGCGGGCCTACCAATCGCGTTCCTGATCTGAAGATATCTCCAGAAGTGGTAGGAATGTAGGTGATATCTTTTCTTTAATGCTTGAACGGTATCCACTGTAATGGTACCCAGGGTCAGTAGATCATGGATTAGTCTAATTCCCTGTGCTTCCCATAATTTCCAGTGTATAGAGATCTTTCCAACAGTTACAGCTCTATTCTCTCAGAGAGGCATGTGCAACCAGGGGGGTAGAGGGCACCTGTATGAGTTTATGTAGCTTATGCCAGTACTTTAGTGATAGCAAGATGGGAGGGGGTAGGTCTTTGAAACCTGCCTGCTGGAGTATAGCACTGTGGCCAGGGAAGAGGATCCTACTCTCTTTGCCGCCAAAGATACCCAAGTCAGGACCACATGGCCTTGATATGTAAACCATTTAACTGTCTGTGCTGTAATAAATACAATGTGGTAACCTTGAAACCAGGGTAATCCCCACCCCTCTCTACTCCTGTGCTGTCAGAGATTCTGCCTACTAAAGGGGGGGGGTGTCTTTCCTGTAAGAACCCTCCTAGCAGGGCATCTATTTTCTGAACCATTTCTGAGGGATGGCCATTAGGAGGTGGTCCAAGAGATATAGCATCCTTGGAGCTATCATTAGTTTGATTTAGTTGATTTTCCCTGCCAAGGATAGTTTCAGTGGTTTCCAGTGATCCAGGTCCCCCCTAACTGCGGCCAGCAAAGTGCCAAGTTGGACTTTATCAGTGTCAGAAGATTAGGATGAATTGCTACCCCCAGGTACTGTACTTTATCCCTTCAGGTGACCATTTATTTAGTGTTTGATAAACCGGTTAGGTGCACTAGACACAAAAGTGACTATTTTCAGGCATGATCCAGGAGGTCACAATATAGAGAGCTACAGGTACAAGGCAAATTCAGTGTCAAAAATATACAACATATCACATATAGGAAGTACAGGAGAAATGGATAACAGTTTAAACAGTTGCAGTACCAAGGCACAATAAGGATATTATACAAGCATGTGGTAAGAGCCCATGTTTACAGTTACAGTAGTAGACAATTTAAAGTGTAGACGTGCCAAAGAGTAAAGTTTGAGCATCGACTATGTCATGCAATCAGCTAGATATTTACAATATTCTCAGGAAAGAGGAGCAAGAGGTAGGGAAATTAGAACTGTAGGATATAGCATGGAGAGAGGGGGGATGGGGTAAGGAGGCAGGGTAGACAGGTGAGAGGAAGCAGTTAGAAGCAGGTTGACATTAACACAAGAGAAAACTAGAGAGCAGCATAGCTCAGGGAGCCATGACCTAGGGTGGGTTGAAACAGGTGCACTGAGCATGCCCAGCAAGGAGGGAGCAATGCCTCTTCTTAATGTGGTATGACTAGGGGCCAAACATACGTCAAGGGGTAGCAAGTTCCAAGAACTGGGGGCTACATGTGAGAATCCTGATTTACCTTTGGATGGTTTACATCTGAGAATGTTGAGCAAGGAAAAATCAGCAGAATGGAGGCCGTAGGAGATGGGCTAAAGGGTTAGCACAGAGGTGAGGGAACAAGGCATGTTGGACTACAGTATTCTGTCCAGAAGATTCCTGAGAGAGAGAGGAGCCAGTGGACCATTGGAGAGAGGGCCAGTTTAAGTCTGCATATAGCAGGCAATGATGTTTTAGCCTAGAGGATGCAGAGGCATAACGACATATATTATTGTATGTTGTATCCCATCTGTGAAGAGAAACCGTTGATGCATTGTTGAAGATTACAGCTCCATATGTGAGTGACAGGAGTAGTATTCCTCAGCAATGGCCAACCGTGCAGAAGGGGTTAGACTATAGCTTGTTTTGTAGGCTAAGCCCAGTTTAGCATTGACAGCCTCACACATGGTGATAACATGGGGGTCATAACTAAGAGATTCATCAAGTAGGACTCCCAGGAATTTAAAGGAGTTTACTATTTCCAATAGGGTACCATCAGCACAGAAGACTCTGAAAAGATCTTGGTTATTTTTTCAGCTTGGCAGATGAACCAAAAAGTATAGCCTGAGTTTTGCCAACGCTGAGAACAAGCCTATTTCTGGTGATCCAGGATTGAATATTTAGGAAATCCATGGAAAGCTTATGGTTGAGAGTCAGAACATTATCTGAGCTGGTATACAGAATGAGGTCATCAGCATACAGCAACGATGAGCAGGAGGAGGTGTTTTGCATTATGTTATTAATAAAAATCGAGAAGAGATGAGGTCCAATGAGATATCTCTGTGGTGCACCAACATCAATGACTGTTTTGTTCAAGGTAGCCAAGTTGAATTTTACAACTTGAGTCTTATTGGGTAGGTAGCCAAGAAACCAGTTTACATCTTTTGCCAAGAACCCCAGGGATAGGAGATTATCTAGCAGGAGAGGGTTATCATTGAGCTCAAAAGCCTTCATCAGATCAATAAATACTGCACCCGGTTAGAAGGCCCTGATCCATGGTATGTAGCATGTCAATGGTTAGCTGTAAAAAAGCAGTTTGGGTACTGTGACCTTTTCTGAAACTGTGTTGATTTGTAGAGAGGAGATTATACTTGGAGAGGTGTTCTGTAACCTGTGCTGCGATGAGCTTCTTGAGGACTTTATTTAATACTGACAGTATTGCTATTTGCCTATAGTTTGCTATGTCCTTCTTGTCACCTTTTTTAAAAACCGGGTGTAATTCTGGCCAATATCCATATAGTAGGCACAACGCCTTCACCAAGGGACATAATGAATATTCTGGATAGAGGTCCGGCAATGAAGGGGGTAGCCAGCTTTAAAAGTTTTGGTTACAGGCAGTCTGACCCAACAGCAGTACTTTCTGACATGGTATTGAGAAGTTTGAGGACATCCTTTTTACAGACAGCTTTAAAATAGAATGGTGGCCCCACTGGCATATCCTTCAGGGTGGGGGATTCAGCATTTAAGCCTGTGAGTGGGAAAGCGGTGGTATATTTGGAGAGGTCTGAGAAGTGAGTGTTGAATGCATTTGCAATTGTGCATGAGTCAGTACAGTGTACTCCTTTCAGTATCATGTCACTGGCAAAGTGTATGTACTTAGAGCCAAGGAAAGTTTTTATATGTGACCAAAATTTCCTAGGGTCACCAGCTGCATCTACCAATAGGCCCTTGCAGTACTGGCTTTATGCATGCCTAATTAGTTTTTTCCACTTTGTTCTCTGTTCCCTGTAAACATGAAAGTCATCTTGGAGTCCAGAGATTGTGTACTTTTTCCAGCATGTGTCACTAACCTTGAAGGATGCGAGGAGGTCCTTATGCAACCATCTGGTTTGCTCACCTCGTACATGCCGAGTGAGAAGAGGAGTATGCTTTTCTTGAAGTGACAAAATTCACTCAGGAAAAAGTGGAGGGCATCATCCATATTTGGGGATCGGTAGACAGGGGACCAGTCAATGTGAGATACATCATATAGAAAATGGGCCTGATTCAACTTGGCCCAGTGAGGTAAAATCTTAGCTTTTGCAGGCCGCATTTATAGGGAGAACCCTTCGTTTTCATTTGGTTGACCTTAAGGCCTGAGGCTTGAGTAAATCTTCCCAGGATATTCAGGATCTCTTGGATTGCCAGGGGGTGTATATGCTGTGGTGATCAAGAGATCATCTGCATAAAGGAATGTTTTAAGGGGGACTATCTCCATCTGGACCCCAGGTATTCCCCTTGCCTCCCTGTTGGCTATGGCCAGAGGTTCTATTGCCATGACAAGTAGTAGGGGGGATAAAGGACAGCCCTGCCTGGTCCCTTTGTACAATTTAAAGGCAGGCAATACCATTTTTTTTGGTGAGGACCAATACTATGGGTGTTGTGTATAGTGGCTTCACCCATGCCTTGTACCCTGCACCTACTCCCATCTTCTCTAGGGTGTTCATCAGGTATGACCATTCAACATTGTCAAAGACTTTTTCAAAGTCTATTGCTAAGGCCACTGTAGAGGAGAGGGATTCGCATACACTTTGCATTAAAGGAAAACTACACCCTCATATCATTTACATTTTGTTTCCATACTAAAGGACACCTCCTTTCCTGTATCTGTTAGGGCTATATGTGTTAACTTAAGTTTGTTTTCACTGCTCATGGTAGCTCTTGTGACTACCCTGGGGGTCTCCATTTCATGGTTGTTGAAATCTCATTGTCCATGAGAATTGCATTAGCATATAAGAACATGATGTCAGATCAACCATGTGTATCATGTATCTATATGCTGAAAGAACACATACCCTGTAAAAACTCTCTGGAAACACATAGACAATAAAAACCCTGTATTACATCTCAGATAGTTTTGTAAAGCTCACTTAAGGTAAAAGTGGTATTTCATACCTTCTTGCACATTTTTTCTTTGAAAACTAATTAAGCAGACAGGTATACTGGGGACTTTAAAGGTTGCTTATGCATCATGTTCTTATATGCTAATGCAGCTGTTAGGGACAATGAGATTTCAACAACCACCAAATTGAGCCTCCCAGAACAGTTACAGTGCCTAATATGAAGTGTGAAAACAGACCAAGGCAGTTGAATGCATTTCTAACAGCTACATGAAAATAGCTTTCTGTTGACATGAAAACATATAAAATGTAAAATATATGTGGGTGTAGTTTTCCTTTAATATGGTAAGGGTCCTATGGTGGTCTAACCCCAAGCTGCCTTTTAACAGTTTCCGCCTGGGCAATTGGATCATACTGTATGGAGAGTTTGCAGGTGCCCCACTAGAACTTTTGCCAGGATCTTGCCATGCGCATTGATGAAGGACACTGACTGGTAGCATCCAGGACTTAGTGGGTCTTTGAATTTCTTGGGGAGGACCATTATGACTGCTTCCCTCATTGTTATTGGTAGTGGCCCTCAACCCAGTGAGTCTGTAAAGGTCCTTAATAGGTATCTTGCAGCATCCACCCCTGGTGTTTGGTAGAAATTGATGGGGAGACCATCTTTCCTCAAGGACTTTCTTGAATTCATGGATTTTATGGCGTCAACTACCTCTGCCTCGGACAGCGGTTCTTCCAGTTGGTCCACTAGTGAACTAGTCAACTGGGGTATGAGATGGCTGGCAAGAAATTCCTCAATCCTGTCCTTCTCCAGTGGTGTAGGAGAGGAGTAGAGAGTCTCGTAGAACTGAACCATGACTTGCTTAATGCCTGACGGTGAGTTACTCTGCGTACCGGTCTTGTCCTTCATTCCTGAATGGTCTTGACTGCCTGCCTGCTCTTGAGCCAATAGGCTAATAACTTGCTGGATTTCTCCTCCCCTTCCCAGAAGGAGTGGCTTATCTGTCTCAGATTGAGCTCCACCTGCCTTGTAAGGTGAGCGTTCAGTTTTAGTCTCGTGTTGGTGAGTTGAGCCAACACGTTTTTTGGGGGGGAGGGTCTCCATTAGATACTTTTTTGTGTCAGGTTTTAAGTCCAGCTAGGGAGAGCTCCAGTGCAGCTTGTTCTGCCTATATTCTTCTTCTTTCTGGGTGAGGTGAAGACAACGATTCTTCCTCTGATCATGACCTTGAATGCCTCTCATAGGGTGGCGTCTCAGACCTCCACATTGTCGTTGTTGTTCCAGTAGTCTTTGACTTCTGCTATCAGACATTCCTGGAACTGGAGGTCCCCCAATAGGAGGATGTCCAGCCTCCATGACAACACTGGGGCTCATCAGAACCCCGGTTCATCCTTAGCTGTAGGGGCACATGGTCCAATATTAATATCTGGTGGGTTTGTACCTTGGTCACCATTTCATAAGCTGAGCATGTCATCAACCAGAGGTCTATCCTGCTGGATGACCCATGCATGGCTGAGAAACAGGTGTAATCCTGTACCCCCAGGCGTACTGTGCACCAGACATCCAGCAAGGAATATTTGGAGATTAGCCTGTGAACCTCTTTGGCCGCTTGCCTATGGGGCTCGGCATTCCCCTACTTCTGTCCACCGTGGTGTCAAGGGTAAGAATAAAATCCCCCCTATCACCACCTGGCATTTATTCATAAGTGAGAAGTTGATTGATGTGATGGGAAAACACTGGTATGTCATGATTTGGTGCATATATATTAAGGAGGATAAGGTGCCCCTGGGGTGTTTCCATTTCCACCATCAACCACCTTCCTTCTTTGTCTTTTTTGTACCTGCCCACCTTTCAACCTAGATTTTTATGTAAGAGGGTGGATACCCCTCTCTTGTGCAAAGGAGTTGAACTGTGTGATTCTTCCCCTACCCAGCCTGTAACAGTTTTTGGGCCTCCCCAGTGGAGAGCTTGGTTTCTTGCAGGAACACTATCAGGGGGCTCATTCTCTTAAGATGAAGTAAAACATTTTTCCTTTTAATTGACGAGTTGAGCCCCTTGAAGTACCAAGACACCATACTAACCTCTATTGGGTGGCTTCTCTGGTGAATGATTAAACAGCCATATGTTGCAGGCCTGACTCCATTTATTTATGAAATGTTTCACCAAGAAGGCACACTGAACAAGTTGCTCGTCTCTCGGTAAGACCTGCGGTGGGGGGGGGGAGTACAATAGGATGTGAACATTTTGACAGAATTAAATTTTTAACATTACTGAGAATTGTGCATACAGTGATATGCACTGCCCAGACAGGACAGGAAGTGCAAGTTGTTCAGGTATGTGTAAACTGATACCTATTTAAGTGCAGAGAAGTAAAGAGTCAGAGGGGGATAGGGAAGTGGGGGGAATGGCCTTAGATCTAGCCCCTCCATGGTGTAGAGAACCCTACCAGGGGCAGGGGCAGTTGCCTGCTCCAGTAGAGACTCAGTTTCCCCCTCTACATCTGCATCATCTTGTCTCCCCCTACCTCTCCCTGCAGTATTCCTGATTGCTTTCTCAGCATACAGTAGTAACACACAACATATTGTAAATACATTAATAACACAACTTGTAATACGACCCCTAGTATAAGAGTACAATATTCCTGTTGAGTCCATACCCCCTCGCTCCCCCCCAAACCTAAACCAGCCTTCGCCTTACCTGTTGGCTGTCTTGCAGCCCAGATGCCGGTGATAGTCACAGGAAGTGATGCCTTAGTTACTTTATACCTAGTGGGAACTGGTAGTCACTCCCTACTAGCCCTCACCCTTCCTAGCGACGCTACCTGCTCCAAGAACTCCACTCATGTTAACATTCTGACACATTTACCACAGGGTTCCTCTCCATCTTTGAATTTCACCCAGCCCATGAAGTCCTGGTGGCAATATCTATGTTACAGTGTCTGCTACCCCTTAGGGAAAGCCCCCTGAGAGCACTTCTTTGGGGCATTTATCCCATTCCTGAGGGGCGGCATCCAATTGTCAATTATTGACACATAGCTTGTCCCTAGTACATAGAGACCTCTGGATTCAATCCTATCCCCCCGTCATGGGCCAGCTTGTGCCTGGATTCATACATCAGCTTAAATGCACTGGAGAAAGGATCCCTAAAGCTTCATCCATCTGCAATTCCCCCACTTAATGGTCCTCAATGGGAGGTGAACCTTTAACCTTTATCCCAAACAACTATGCTCTCCCTACTCGCTGTGTCATAAGGACCTCCCATTTATTTAGCCCAGCATTTACAAATGTCCCCTCCTTTACCTCTGGAACTGTCCAGATTGTCCACCTCAGCAGCCAGCCCCAATTTACCTGATTATCAGAAGTCCGGAGGAGAAATAGGAGCAAACCTCTGTGCAGTACACTTCAACCTACCGTGGCTTTAGTTTCAGCCTCCAATAGAAGGGTGAAGGCACCAATTGCCAACCACACACTTGGGCCCTCACTCTGGTCATGGCCTAGTTGTTCATCAGGCTCTACAGCTATGGCGTTGGTCCAAGACACCTGCACTTCAGAGATGGGATTGTCACACCGAGATGGACCAGAAACCTCCTTAGGATTTGCTAACCCTGGACGGGCATCCTCAAGTAAGTCTCTCAGTACACCATAACAATTAGATCCTGAGGGGATATCAGAAACCTCTGAAGATGATTCTGATTCCAGACTTTGCCTGTGGCTCTGAGATCGGAGTTGGGGGGACTTGCCCAGGTGTGTCCCCTTCGGAGGTTGCTTTCTCTGGTTGCTGCGCCGTCCTTTCACCACTGAGGCACTTGCATCAGTCTCAGCCCTCCACTGTTTGGGAGGTGTTTAAGGCTTTGAGAAGGCAGGTAAGCCCCTTGAGTGGAGAAGTCCCTGGAGACCTGCCTTGGTTGAGGTTTATTCCATCTGGGGTTGGTCCCCCCGCCTGCCCCAGTTGAGTTTGGGGACATAGGCCACCAGGAATTATTCAGCAGACTCTGGCAACTCAAACAATCTAGGAGCCCCATTTATCATGACCCTCAGGTTCACTGGATAGCACAGGTAGTAACTGAGCCCAATGTCCGCATAGGCCATATGGGAGAGTGTGAAAGCCTTTCTCCTGGCAGAGAGTTCCTGGGCAAAATCTGCAAAAATCTGTATCCTCTTTTCGTGCCATGTCAGATTTATTTTCATTCTGGCACCCATCAGTATTGTCTCCCAGTCCCTGAACCTCAGGAATCTCACTAGGATGGGGAATGATTGGTCCCCTGGTGCAGGCCTTGGAGCCAGTGGTTGAAGTTCTCCAGGTCTTCCACCCAGTTCCATAGGAGATGGGTGGTTTTGTCCTGGTCACAGAGCTTTGTGTCCATGTGGTCTATGATATCTTCACTGTCCACCAGGTGCTGCTTCATGACATTTGTTCTTTCTGACAAGTCTACTATATCTGATGCATTCCTCTTTGCTGCCAGCTCCAATTTTCTCAGTTTGGAAATCATCTCTGTAAACATGTCCTGTATCTCTTTCTGGTTGGGTCTTCCATCTGGGTAACTGCCACTGCCATGCCAGGGATTTGTTGTACCTCCAGGCCTCACCCTCATGTTGAGCAGCAAAAACGGGAGCTCAGGATTTCCCAGGATGACCGGCTTGCAGAATGTCTCTGTGGAATTGGTAAGTCCAGCACTATTTAGTCTTGCAATTTGCAGAGAGCTTAGAGCAGAAATAGTCAGGTTAAGATTGGATTTATTGCAGGGTAAGAAGAGCCCTAAGAATCAAGCTGCCATCTTAGTCGGATTTAAGCCATGCCCTCAAATTTTTTTGTTTCAGTTTTAATATTTTTACCCCATTTTTTTAACATTGCCCTTGTTCATGAGGTGGGGTCGTAAGTTGGCTAAGAAAATTTACAAATCCTGCCTGAAAGGTGATTTTATGCAACAGGTGCAAAAACACATTTTGGTTAGGATTTGAAACATGCAGCTGTCACTTCATGAGATCGTGCCAAACAAATGGCTATTTTGAAACTTTTGGGTCAAAATATTGAAAATGACCAAAAATACAAGTGTGCATTAAAAACTGTCATTGTACACGCAGAACTTTGTTGTTTCTTAATGTTTTTACCTCAAATTTTCAATATAGCCTTCTTATGACTCCACTTCATGAACAATGGCAGAGAAAAATTTCAAATCCTGCCCGGAAGGTGATTTTGTGTTGTGACTGTGAAATCACCTTTTGGGATGGATTTGCATAATTTCAATGCCCCTGTTCATGAGTTGGGGTCCTGAATAGGCCACGTTCAAGATTTAGGGAAAAATATTAAAAAATGACCATGTTATGAGAACAGATTCAAAACCCATTGAAATACATTGAGCCACATACCTGATTTCCTCAGTTCCTGGTCTGGCACTGAAAACAGAAGACATGTCTCCAGTCCAGAGAGGATTATGGCATTGGACCACTGGTAGGTAAGTAATGATTGGGGTAGTGTGGGTTGATAGGTGGTGGGTGATGAGTTGGAAAGTCACATGGAGGGAGGGTAACAGTGGAGGACAGCCAGCAGAGCAACAGAGATCAATGGATGGCTTTTTTTTTACAGGATGTAAAAAAATAGACAACAAGGGGTGGATGTCTTTATTTCAGGTATCAACACTGTGGATTAGACACCTCAGTGATTGTTTAATCTCTTGGGGCATGGGAAGTGACACGGAAATGGGAGAGATACTTGGCAGAAGGTGGATAACTGGAAGTAAAAAAAAGACTATGGGGGATGGTTTTCTTTATTTCAGGTATGGGTACAACAGGATTGGACACCCCAGTGTAGGTGTTATGTTTGGCAGCAGCAGGGTGGGCTTCCTGATGTTGCATAGTGAAAACAGGTGGGGTCAGAATACTAGCCAGCACCAGGGATTGGGCACCCTGGTGTTGGAAAATTTAGCAGGAAGGGGGTAGCAATGGGAGATGGGCAGGTAGGGTGGGGTATTGTTATTTCATTGGGGGAGGACTACAGCAGACTGATCATGATGCTGATCAGCTCTGCTTGCTGGGCAGCCTTATGCAGATGAAAGGAAAGAGCCATCCTATGATTTGAGTGACTCTTTTCTTTGAACTATACAAATTTTCTGCCAGCAAGACCAGAACAGTGTCATGATCAGCCTGGCAGATGATTGCTTTAACACTGTCGAGCCCCTTGCAGACAACCCCACATTGCACTGACAGTGATACATCTCACAAAATCCACTTTCATACCAATATGTTCATTTTGTGCAAGCACAAGGGCAAAAATAAAAAATCATGATACACTTGCAATGAAAGCAAAATCTCGCTGAACAAACCAGAGCAGGTAAAATTCATGGACATTTTCAATGGCAGCAGAGAGCTTAGTCCCCCTAAATCACAGCATATAGACAGCACAGTATGTTTAACTCACCATCCCTAAATCTACATATGCAGAACCTATATTGGAGAAAAAAGACAGTACAGTTACGTAACAACTTACCGTAACAGTAGATCTTCAAGACAGGCTCTTGCAGTAGGTAATTACACATAGGACTGACGTCGGCAGGTGGCAGGACCCCACAGAAAAATTTCTAGCTAGCAGTCCCTGGAAAGGGACCACCCCCACGTCAGGTGACCGGCGTCAAGAGGCGTCGGTATAAAGAAGCATTCCCGGACGCCCGCCTTCAGTTCTTTCCATTCACCGGGCGAAAGAGCGGACGAGAGAAAGCAGATATTTCCCTCAATGGAAAAGGAGCTGAAAAAGCCTAGAGGGAATGGAGGCGGGAAGGTATTACCTACTGCAAGAGCCTCTCAAGATCTACTGTTACGGTAAGTTCTTACGTAATTGTACTATCTTACTTCGAGAAGGCTCTTGCAGTAGGTAATCACATATAGGACTGAATCCCAAGCAGTCTGGAATAAAGAAAAAGCACCAGGTGGAGGAAACTACTCCAAGAAAAAACTCTAGCAGTGTAAACCTCAAGACAGGAGGCCTTGCAAAACAGCTAGCCCGAAGCCTGCTCTACGGCGAGAGGCAATGTCCAAACTGTAGTGTTTCATAAAGGTATGGATGGAAGTCCAGGTGGCGGCAGCACATATGTCTGCCGCAGACACATTCTTGAAACAAGCTGCAGAAGCAGCTACTCCTCTTGTGGAGTGGCCTCTTACTTGACCCGGAAGGGTCTTGTGGTACTTGTCATAACAGAAAGTGATGCAATAAGCCAACCATTTGGATAGGCATTGCTTGGAAACAGCATTGCCTTCCCTTTTGAAAGCAAAGGAGACGAACAACTGATCAGTCTTTCTGAGATCCTTTGTCCTTTTGGTGTAAGATCTCAGAATCCGATGAACATCCATAGTATGGAGTAAATATTCCCCTTGCTTAGAGTACTGCGTAAAAAAGGCAGGTAACTCAATGGACTGATTTAAGGTAGACTCTGCTACTACCTTAGGTAGAAACTTAGTATTCGTGCGAAGAGCGACTCGATCCTTGTGAAAAATCAGGTAGGGGATTTTATACATCAGGGCCTGGAGCTTGGAGATTCTTCGAGCCAAAGTAATGGCCACCAAGAAGAGTGTCTTCCATGAAAGAAACTTCAAATCTGCAGAGGCTGCAGGTTCGAAGGGAGGGAGTGTAAGTTTCTCAAGAATAAAATTCAAGTTCCAAGGGGGGGCAGGAGTATGGATAGGGGGCCTCAGATGGAGGACCCCCTCTGAGAAAGGTCTTAGAGACCTCCAGTTGAGCGAAAGCTTTGTCTGTGAAGGGAACATGATAGGCTGAGATAGCCACCATGTGAACCTTCAAAGAGGAATGACTGAGACCCAGGTCGAACAGATGACGTAAATACTCCAGCAGAAGCCCCGCTGAACAGGAGAAAGGCTCCACGTTCTTGGAGGTAGCCCAAATAGTGAATCTCTTCCACTTCATGGCATAGGTGGACCTGGTGGAGGGTTTTATGGCCTCCACTAAAATCTCCGCCACTTTTGGAGACACACCAAATGAGATTGGGCTAGGTCTGCAGGAGCCATGCATGCAGTTGAAGGGATTTGAGTCCTGGATGAACCAGAGTCCCCTGATCCTGGGTCAACAAACCTCGAGATAGAGGAAGAGGAAGAGGAGGATCCTCTGAATACTGTTGTAGAAAAGAGAACCAGATTTGCCTGGGCCAGAAAGGAGTGATCAGAATCATTCTCGCTCCTTTTGAGGCTAGTTTCTGCAAGACTCATGGGATCAGAGGAATTGGGGGAAAAGCATAGACGAATCTGTCCTTCCAGTCTAGAGACAGAGCGTCATTCCAGAAAATGCCTCACTCTGGAACGAGTGAGCAAAAGGTGGGAAGTTTTGCGTTTTGGGGGGAAGCAAACAGGTCGACCTGCGGAGTTCTCCAAAGTTGAAAGATATTGTCTAGTACCCCTTGGTCCAGTTCCCACTCATGAGCCAGAGCAGAAGAGCAGTTTAGCTTGTCTGCCAGGGTGTTGTCGATTCCTGGAACGTGGATCGCTGTGAGGTGAAGGTCATGGTGTGTTGCCCAATCCCAAACCCTCATTGCCTCCCTGCATAAAGGGTAGGACCAAGTTTCTCCCTGCTTGTTGATGTACCACAATATGCACATATTGTCCATCTGGATGGCTAGGTGGCCGGGAATGATGTATTGATGACGGGCTTGGAGATCATACAATACTGCCCGAAGCTCGAGCACATTGATGTGGAGAGCTTGCTCTAGCCTGGACCAGGAGCCCTGGGTCCGATGAGGGCCTAGATGGACCCCCCAACCTTCACCTGAGGTGTCTGTGGTTAGAGTCTGGAAGGGGGGAGGATGAAAGAAAGAGACCCCCCGAAACAGGTTCTCTTGAACCATCCACCACTGCAAGTCTCGCATCATAGGCGAGGAGATCAGAACTGATTGATCTAGGTCATCCACTAGTTGGTACCACTGAGAGCGAAGAGTCCACTGAGAGATTCTCATGTGGAGTCGAGCCCAGGGAACTGTCAGTATAGCGGCCGCCATGAGCCCAATAAGGTGAAGGACCGACCTTGCAGAAACCTTCCTGCCGTCAGATAACAGACAAATCTGGGCCTGAAGAGAGGCCACCCTGTCCGGAGGCAGGAAGGCCTTGCTTGCGGTTGTATCGAGGATTGCCCCGATGAACTGTAGCCTCTGGGAGGGGTCCAGATGAGACTTGGAATGGTTGATGGTAATACCCAGGCAAGCGAAGACCTGCTGGGTGAGGGAGAGGAAACGCAGGAGTTCCTCCCTGGACGAGGCTGCCAGGAGCCAGTTGTCCAGGTAAGGGAACACCTGTACTCCCATGGTATGCAGGTGGGCCACCACCACTGCCAAGCATTTGGGTAAATACTCGGGGGGCCGAGGATAGACCAAAGGGGAGCGCCTTGAATTGGTAGTGATCCCTCTGAAATGCAAAATGAAGGTATTTGCAATGGGAGGGGCGAATGGGAATGTGCAGATAGGTATCCTGCATATCCAGGGCACAAAGCCATTGACCCTGCCATAGAAGGGGCAGAAGGCTCTTCAGAGAGAGCATCCTGAACCTTTTGTACTCTACAAAAAGATTCAGGGAACTGAGATCTAAAATCGGTCAGAGATCTCAGGTCTTCTTTGGGACCAGGAAGAAATGGGAATAGTAATCCATCCCCTGAAGATGAAGGGGGATGGGCTCTATCGCTTGCTTCATGAGAAGAGCAGAGATTTCTTCCTGGACCAAAGGAAGATGTTCCCTTCAGTACGACGACTTCAGAGGGGGGTGGCGGGGGTGGTTTCTGAAGAAACTCTATGGCGTGTCCTTCCGCTATAAGCTGGAGCAACCAAGAATCCGTGGTTATCCTCTTCCATCCCAGAAGATGGAGGGAAAACCTTCCTCCTACTGGTTCCTCTGAGGAGTCCAGAGGTGGTGGGAGAGGAAAGGAGTCAGGTGCTGGGGGCAGCGCTGCAGCTGAATCACCTGCTCCTTTTTTGGGTGGAGGGGGCTTAGCAGCTGTGGGGCCCCGACGTTTGGTGGCCCGCCTTTCCTGTGGTTTCGCCTTTGGCCGATTCCGTCTGTGAAAGGGACGGCGCTGCTGCTGATGGGGATGATACATGGAATCCACTGATTTCAGAGCCGTCCCCTTCTCTTGCAAGTTGGTGATGATGTCTTTGACATCACCCCCGAAAAGCACTGACCCCCTGAAAGGTGATTCCTGAATGGCGGACTGCACCTCTGGGACCAAACCTGACACGCGGAGCCAGGCATGATGCCGTAGACCCATGGCGAAAGCAGAGCTCCGCCCAGCACTGTCCACTGCATCGTATGTCACACGTAGGATGTGGTGACTGGCCGAATGAGCAGAGCGGACGAGATCAGCCAACTCCTGTTTGACTTGGGAGTCAGGCAAGGAGTCCAGTTTGGCTTCCACCTGAGTAAGGACGGCCTTCTGATAGTCCCCCATGTGGCCAATGTAGTTCAGGACCTGAATACCCAGTGTGGAGGAAGCATAAATTTTCCTTCCATACTGGTCCAGAAGGCGGGATTCCTTATCGGGGGGACGATCTGAGATGTTTTGGGTTCGCTGACTGGCCATGAGCTGCGCTAATCACGACCGAGTCGGTGCGAGGGTGAAAATCTAGGAAATCAACACCCTCAGGAGCCTGGTATAGCCTGTTTGACTTCCTTGGAAGTGGGACTAAGGCCGACTGCTGTTTCCATATCATGGTGACAAGGTCGGCATGAGGCTCTATCCAGGGTGGCACTAGTGTAGGATCTGTCACGGGCAGATCCAGATGTTCAGTGAGTTTCAGATGCTGAGGATCTGGTTCCAAAGAGTGCCACTGATGGACCTCCTGGATCTTTCTAAGCAACTCCGTAAAAGAAGGATCCGCCGGAGGAGACTTGGAGGAGTCCTCAGCCGGGGCTTCAACGGAGAGCGGGGCTTGTCGTCTGTCTCGGAGCATCCATTGTAAGACTCTGAGGAATCTGAGAGTGAAGAGGATGAAGAAGAAGAATAAGACTCCCTTTCCCGACCCGGGGGAGGAATGGGTCCCTTGGGTAGCACCTGGGAACGCGTGTCCTGCCCCTCCCTGGATCCAGAGGGAAGAACCCTGGAATCTGGGGGTGGGAAGGGAGTGTGCCGCCTGGGGCGTACAGGAGCCTGAGATGGCACTGTCGCCGGAAGGTGGCTCTCGAACTCCTTGGTGAGCTGAGCCTTGGCCTCAGCCCACCAGGAGGCCAGAGTCTCCTGCAGGTCCACCAGTGGCTGCGAGGGTGGTGGAGGAGGAGGAGGTGGGGGATAAGAATATGGGGGATACCCGTATGGTGTGTATCCAAAACCTGGCTGAGGGTAACCCGGCATCGGGTATTGAGACGTCGAGTACTGCAGCATCGGAAAGCCCGGCGGCGGGTACTGCAACGTCGGATACAGCGTTCCTGGGTAAACCGGTGTCGGATAAGATGACGGGTACCCAGGAGCCGGAGGGGGCTGCCTGCGCACACAGCCCAGCCAGAAACCTCGCAGTCGGGTCCGAGATGGAGAGCCCGGGGGGGGCCCGATGGGGGGAGAAAATCTCCCTGCATCAGTAAGGCAGACGTTAGGGCCGATGGCAGAGGCCCTGACACCAGGGGAACTGATGTCGGAGGGGCCAGCATCAGAGCCGGCATCCGGGGAGCAGACGTCAGGTCCGTCGCACCCAGAGGAGAGTCTGACGGAGGCTGCAAATCCCCCACTGCTCCAGGGGATGGAGGGGAGAAGTCCCCGGGATCAGGGTGGGGGGACTCTGGATCCCCAGACTGCAGCAAAAGCTGCAGGGAACCGGGAACGACAGATGTTGGGGGGTCCGCCATCGGTTCTCTGGCCGTCCAGATGTCGGACGAGCCAACGTGAGGCATAGGCGCGAGCTCTCGGCGGACGCCGGATGAGCCAACATCTGACTTACGAGGGCCTTCACCGGAAGCAGGTCAAGAAGAAGGGTCGGCCTGGTCCAGTGGGGAAGCCGTGCATCACCCTGAAGGGTTGGACCTCTTACCGGCCCTCTCTGGGCAGACGTCAGAGGCACCGACACCTGGCTTACCAGAGTCACCCACTAAGGTAGGCCACAATCCTGCAGCTGTACCAGGGGCGGAGGTCTCCTATAGCCCGGAGGTGCCCATAAGGCCTGAGCGCGAGCCAGACGGGCGGTCCGATGCCACCTCAGAAACCTCCTAGGCGGTCGTCAAAGAGCGATCCCCTGGAGGGGATGTTACCTGAGTGCCCCCGACTCCAGAGGGAGATGCGGCAGAGGAGCCTTTGTCCCTGTTCTTGTCCTTGTCCTTTTTCTTTCAATGGCCTTCGGGGGAAGTAGATGCCTGCTTTAGATTTTTAAGCTCCCTCTCCATAGAGCTCATCTTCTTTTTGAGGATGTGGGTCTCCAGGGACTGCTGCCATCTTTTCCTGGTGGCTGCATTAAAGTTAAGGCAATGCTAGCACTTCTCAACTGGATGATCCAGGCCTAGGCAGAACAGGCACAGGGAGTGGCCGTCCTTGTGCGGTAGTTGGGAGCCACATGAGTCGCACTTGTTCTTGTGCTCAGAGGGTGTAGGGGACGACATACACCGAGTTAACACTGACGATTGTCGAATAAATAGGATTTTTCGTGAAAAACAACTGCTGTAGGGCTGACGAAAGTACCTAACTTCTTCCGCCGAGGCACTGCACTAGCCAACGATGGGAAAGAACTGGTAGGCGGCATCCAGGACTGCCCCTTTATACCGATGTCTCCTGATGCTGGTCACCTGATGTGGGGCGGTCCTCTCGCCAGGGACTGCTAGCTAGAAATTTTGCCTTGGGGTCCTGCAGCCTGCCGACATCAGTCCTATAGGTAATTACCTACTGCAAGAGCCCTCTCGAAGTAAGATATACTGTTCCTATTTTTAAGAAAGCATACCCTCTAACAAGGCAGAGCATGTAAATTCACTATATATGCTAAACCCCCAAGAGACATATGCAGAACACAGACCAGGTAAAAATAAATAATTTGCAATACATTTTCAGTGAATGCTTAAACCCACCCCCCCAACAAGATGTGTCAGGTAAAATGAATACATTTTCATTAAGTGCATCTCCCAAAATGTAGTTCTACAACAGAAAAATGATTGTACATTTACACCTTTCCAGCTGCTATTAGGAAGGACCCATCAATCGAGTCCTTTAAAAAGGGTCTGAAGGCTCACCTGTTTGGTTTGGCTTTCCCCGACGAAGGTAAATGATCAGTCTTACTGAATCTGTTTTAAATTATTCTGAGCATTATTAATTGTTTTATATTTTATTAGTGAATATGGTATTATTAGTTTATATGTACTGTATTGTCGACCTTACCTGTTTTATGTGAGGGGCCCAGAGCCTCAGGGATCGGGCACCATAGAAATAAAATTGCCTTGACTTGCCTTTAACCCCTGCCAAAACTGACACATGCAGAACCCAAAACAGGTAAAACAAGCATTTGTCAATGTGGAATGTTTACCACTGGTACTACTGCTGTTGTACCAGGTTTTGCTCATACACATTTTTACTGTTTATTTACCACTGATAGAGCAGATAAAATACAATGTCTTATTTTCAGTGGTGTCCTGCTTTTATGCATTGTTAGATTATAATTACCCAGGACAGGGCAGCTGAGAGGCAACATCTATTTTTAAGTGGGCTCCCACATTTTGACACCAAATGTCCAACAGTACTTTTATGACCTGACGTTATGATCAAGACGTAGGGAAATTTTTAAATCCCATCAGAAAGGTGGTTACGCTGTGTGACTATGGAAATAAGTTTCAGAGGGGATTTGAAAAATTACACCTGCCATATTCAGGAAGTGGGGTAACACAAGGGATATGTTGAGCACTAGGAGGCCAAAAGCTGCAAAAAATAAAGTTATGAGAAAATGTTGGAACAATTTGTTTCCTCATAACTTAGTTTTGTTTTTCACAATTTAACCCCACATTTTCAACATAATCTTTCTTCGACATTCCTTCTGAGCATGTGTCATAAAACAATGGCTAAAATGTCATTTTGTGCCACAAGTTTTAAAAAACATTTTGTGTATGGTTTGAGAAATGACAGCTGTCACATTTATGAGGTGATGAAGAAAGCAGAATAGCCTTCAAAGGTGCCACAACAATGCCATAGACAAAGGAGTGCTCTTGGGCTGAAAAGGCTCCACCCCTCAGCAGCTAAAGTCTTAAATTCTGCATCAGGAGGTGCTCGCGATGACTACACACTTAAGCTCCACCCGGAATGAGGACATTCCCACTATTCCCACTATGGGCCAGATGAGAAGGACATGCCCCAAGGTTCACATATTCAAGATGCGAACATCAAGAATGCAGAGCGAGACCGTCGGCTTACAGGGTGAACCCTGAGCCAGGAAAGGTAATGGACATAGTTTGCATGCCTCCAATTTAATAATGAGAGCATGTATCAACTTTGAGTGCTAGATAGGAGGTGGTTAGGAGAAGCCAGCATCCGTAGATTAGGTAGCAGATTATTGATGAGGAGGCTGGGTGAAGTCAGCAGCTGTATATATTGATGAAGAGGCAGGCCTTGAAAGGTTGCGAGCGAACTCTGCAACCATATGATTGAAAAGTTACAAGCAAACTCTGCAACCATGAGAACTACCAAGGCAGGGACTGGGAGAGTTAGGAGGCTGCAATGCGAGCCTGCATTTGGTGGTTTGATAGTAGTAGCAACCAGCAGAAAACATGCCATCCAATTCTGTTATGGAAGCTGAATTGATGGTGACATAGAAGGGAGGTGCTTAGGCAGTTTGATGCTGTGATGCCAGTGATTGATTTAATGATGTTTAGCATAATGGAATCAATAAAGTTTAGCAGATAGGAGATACATAGCAGGGTTTGCAGCAGCATTTGCAACAGCAATACAGTGGGCAGCAGCACAGGTAAGCATGATGCATTGCATATTAGGTAAGCTGAATTACGTATATATTTGGCCAACCAGTTTCACAAAGGAGCAAATCATAATTTACTCAAAGTATTTAATGCTGTGGTTTCAGCATGAATAGTGACTTGACATGATTGGCATGAGTACCTTAAATGCTATTAAGACGGAGATAGGATGTGCCAATAAGGAGCAATCAGCACAGTAACGGAATGTAGTAACATCTGAAGGCCATGTAGGCTGTGAGGTAATGATTTATGCATGGATAACTGAAAGCCATCTAGGCAAGAAAGCAGGGCAATATCATATAGCTTACCCAAAGCATGCTCCATCTAGTCAGAGCCATGATGACCCACTGTGACTTCAAAGTCCCCCGCCAAGGGAATAAAAGGAAGCCACAGCTGAACACCACAGCTGAACACCATGAGATTGAACAGTACTGTAATGTTGATAGGGTAGGATCTCCCAAAATTGAGGTGCTTTTATTGGCAAGGTCCTAGTTAAGGACACAGCCAAATGAGAGCAAGCCGCTGAGGCAGCAGAGCAACAATAAACTGCAACAGAGCTACAGAACAGGGAGTCGCAGCTAGCTTTGCAGAGTTAGCCAAGACCAGGTGAAAACAATTAAGCTAGAAGCACAGGGGGCAGCAGAGAAACAGCAATGGGAGCTGCAGCATCCAATAACAATTGCAGGAAAACTGAAGATTGTTAGGCAATAAAGAAACAGGCTGAGCTGAAGCATACAGATATATATGCAGTGATCTGAGTGCTTGCAAACTCTGGTGAGTAAATGGAGCCTGAGAGCACAGGCACAGGACAACTAAAGGTAAGGAAACAACAATATTTAACCTGAAGCGCAAATAAACAATGTATACACAGGGCACTAGAAAACTAGAAGCCCAAATGAAACAAACAAAGCAAACACAAGTACAGGAACAAAATAAGCACAAAAGGAAGCACACATCAATACAAACCAACAGCAAAACACAAAAACAGGCTAGCACAAACCAAGCAGAGCCCAGAACACAGCAACACGGGGTATACATCCCAACTGTCCATGATTTTGCTTCAAAATCTTTCTCTGTCCCTTGTTAAATGTGTGTTTTTGTGACAGCACAGTGGGGATTGTAAGCACAACACAATATCAAACATTAAAGGTACAGACTTATTCTTCTTCAGAAAATGCATTCGACACTATTCCCCTTATTCTATAAGCTTTCTGAGTGAATAGTATCCATTTTTAAGACTTGTCCCTGATTGTGGGTCTTTGTCCATGATTTTTTTAAGCTATGACACTGATTTATGAGGAACAAGGTTGAGAAGTATGCGGGGGCCGGGGGACCCCAGCAGGCATCAAGGGAGAAGACAAACTGACAGAGCCTTTGGCCAGCAAAGAAAAAGTGCTTCAGAAAGAGTCTGGGAGGAACTGCTTATATAGCTCAAGAAGGGGGCATGGCTGGTTGCTCACCCCATTGAATTACAGGCATAGCCTTTCAATCACAAATGTGCATTGAAAAATTGCAATGTAGACTGATAACTTTGTTGTTTTTTTCATATTTTTACACCAAATTGTCAACATAGCCTTTTTATGACCCCGCATAGCCTTCCTATGAGCCCGCCTCATGAACAAGAGCAGAGGAAATGTTCAAATCCTGCCCAAAAGGTGATTTCCTGTCACAAATATGAAAACACATTCTGGCCAGGATTTAAAAAAATAACATAGATAGAAACATAGAAACATAGAAGTTGATGGCAGATAAGGACAGCAAGGCCCATCCAGTCTGCCCATTTCTTTTTCTACTTTATAAATGGGCCATCGGCCTTTCCTCTGTCAATGGCCTATCTATTCATACGCATCTGTATTGCTCCCTTACCTTAATCGGCCTCCCTCTAATTTCATGCTGTGTCTTCTTGTCCTGCTATTTTTCTTATATTGAAACATGTTAGACTCTTTCACCTTGTTAATGCCCTTAAGGTGTTTGAATGTTTCAATCATATCACCTCTCTCTCTCCTTTGCCCTAAGGTATACATATTGAGCTCCATTAATATGTCCTTATATATTTTCTGAAGCAGTCCCTGCACCATTTTGGTTGCCATTCTCTGGACTGCCTTAATTTGGTTAATGTCCTTGTGAAGGCGTGGCCTCCAGAACTGCATGCAGTATTCCAGATGGGGCCTAACCAGTGTCTTGTAAAGAGGGATTATTTCCTCCCTCTTCTGACTTGTGATACCCCTACTAATATACCCTAACATCCCCCTAGCCTTACCTACTGCTTTAGTGGTCTGCAAGGATGATTTCAGGTCATTGGTGATGATAATGCCCAAGTCTCTTTCTTTCCGTGTGACTGCCAGCAACTCTCCTCCCAGCCTATAGCAGGCTTCAGGGTTTCTCTTCCTTATGTGCATGATTTTGCACTTCTTTGCATTAAACCCCAGTTGCCACTTTTCCAACCATTTTGCTAGTTTATCCAGATCTCTTCTCATTCTGCCCACCCCATCTGGATCATCTACTCTGTTGCAGATCTTGGTGTCATCTGCAAACAGACAAACCTTACCCTCCAGTTCATCTGCAATGTCACTGATGAAGATATTGAAGAGGACTGGCCCTGGGACTGATCCCTGAAGTACCCACTTGTGACTTGCATCTCTTCTGACTGTATACCATTTACCACCACTCTCTGTTTTCTGCCCGTCAACCAGTTTGCAACCCAGTTGACCAACTTCTGACCTACCCCGAGCCTACCCAGCTTATTAATCAATCTTCTATGTGGAACAGTATCGAAAGCTTTGCTGAAGTCAAGGTAGGCGACATCAACTGCTCCCCCTTGGTCCACCACTCTGGTTACCCAGTCAAAGAAATCTATGAGATTAGCCTGACAGGTCCTTCCTTTTGTAAACCCATGCTGTCTTGGAAGCTGTGCTCCTATGGATACCAAGTGTTGCACTATCCTTTCCTTAAGGAGTATCTCCATAATCTTGCCCACTACTGAGGTAAGACTGACTGGTCTGTAGTTCTCTGCTTCCTCCCTGCTACCACTTTTGTGGAGCAGGATCACATGAGCCCTTCTCTAGTCTTCTGGGACCTCTCCTGTGCTCAGAGACTCACTAAATAGTTATGATAATGGCTCTGCTAGTTCCACCCTTAGCTCCTTTAGTACCCTGGGATGTATGCCATCAGGTCCCATTGCCTTGTCCACCCTGAGCTTATTGAGCTCGTTTAAGACCCTTTCTTTTGTGAAGGGACTAGTGCCTACCTCCCTCCCCCTGTATCCATGGTGCTTAGCTGTGGGCCCTGCCCTACCTTCTCTTCAATAAATACTGAGCAGAAGTATCTATTTAGGATAGATGCTTTACATGATCCTCTTCCTCACACATTCCCTTATCTCCTTTGATCTTAGCAATATCCCCTCTGGACTTTCTCCTTTCACTAATGTATCTATAGAAAGTCCTGTCACCTTCTTTTACTGTGTATGCTAGTGTTTCCTCGGTTTGGGCCTTTGCCTGCCTTACTGCCTTCCCTTAGGAAAGTTTGGTATGCCTCTCTATCTTCATCCCGCTGCGTTCCCTTATATTTCCTGAAGGCCAGACCTTTGGCTCTAACCTTTTATGCTACTGTTTTTGAGAACCAAAGTGGTTTCCTTCTTCTTTTGCACTTCCTTTTCTCTCTAACACAATGGGATATTGCTTCAAGTATTGCATCCTTAATGCTTGCCCACTTTGCCTGTACCCCCTCACCTGCATTTCTTTTAGCCAGGGCTAGCTTAACTCTGTTGGTCATCTTATCAAAGTCCACTCCTCTGAAGTCCCATATTTTTGCCTTGGAATGGAATGATTTAGTTGTAGTCGCCAAACTGAACCATACCATGTGATGGTCACTGGCCCCCAGGTGACCTTCTACCTGAAGATCTGTGATCCTTTCCCTGTTAGTACTAGATATAGGATAGCCCTGTCTCTTGTGGGTTGTTGTACAAGTTGTTTGAGGCCCTCTCCCTGCAGGGAATCCACCATGTGTCTAGTTCTGGCAGATGTTCCTGCTGGTATTGATGAATCTGTATCTGGCATTTTGAAGTCTCCTATTATCAGAACCTCTACTTTAGTGGTCATGTTTTGTATATCTTCTAACAGTAATGTGTCTGTGTCCTCTCCCTGGTCTGGGGGCCTATAGACAACACCAGTTCTTATGGCTGTCCCATTTCCTGTTTCCAGGATGACCCACAGTTCTTCTGGCTCCTTATGCATATTCTAAATTTCTGTAGCTTTGATATTTTCATTGACATACAGGGCCACTCCACCCCCTTTTTGCAACTCAGTCTCTTCTTGACAGTACATAGCCAGGTACTGAAGTCTCCCAAGTGTGGTTACTGGTAAACCATGTCTCGCTAATGGCTACTATGTCCAATTTAGCCTCTGTCATTATTGCCTGCAGGTCTGGGATCTTGTTTCCCAGACTGCGAGCATTTATGTACATGATTTTCCATTGGCCAGATTTTTATGTGTTAGTTGTTGGGTGAGGTCTGGTGTTTCCCCTGTGTTGTATGGGGAGATGGACCTTTTTTCTTACCTGGTGATACAAATGAACTGCAAACATGCTGAACTCCTGTTGACCACTAGCTGAGGGGGAGGGGTGCTCTTCTCATTCGATGTACGGGGTGCTGCACCCCTCTCCCATTTCCTAGTTTAAATATTCCACAAAGACATCAAACTTCTGCCCCAATGCACTGACTCCCTCCTTATTCAGATGCAGTCCATCAAATTTAAAGAACTTTCGTTCCCAAAACTGTTGCCAGTTCCCTACAAATTTGAGTCCTTTTTCCTGGCACCAGCCCTTAAGCCACATGTTTAGCTCCCCTAGCTCTGCTTCTCTGGCCTTCCATCCATCTTCCCCCCCACCAGACTGGCAGGATCTCAGAGAAGGAGATGCCAGATGAAATGGATGATAGTTTGTCACCTAGCCTGGTCAGGTGTTCCTTGGTCTCCACAACTGACTGGCTGGTGAGATCATTAGTCTTTATGTGTACCAGGACATCAATGTTTTCCCCTGCTTCTTGAACAATTTTGGCAAGGCAGTCAGTGTCTCTCCACGCTGATGTGCCGGGGAGACATCTGACCGTTACCTCTGGCTGGAGATATGTATCAACTCCCCGGAATCATGAAGTCTCCTATGATCAGAATTTTTTTGGATTTCCTTTTTGCTTTTTTTGTTTTGGTTCTTGCTTTGGGCGAGTTTTGTTGTGCTAGCTCCTATGTAGCAGTGTCCTTCTCTACCGTGTCCTCTGTGCCTTTGTTTGATTTCAGAGATAGAGGCAGATACCTGTTTATAGTTTTGATATGGTTTGTGGTGGTAATATGTTGGAGAGCACTGAGTGATGGGGCACCCGATTTGCCCCTCCTAACCACCTGCCAACCTCCTGGACCAACTACCCTCTGTGGTCGAGGTGCTTCTGTTGGATATTGGGGAAATGGCACGTGGTTCTTATAATATGTTTCCTCTTGAATATGAAATTTGAGGTGCGCAATCTCTGCCCATGCTGCCTGGAGCTAAGCCCTAAGATCTCCAATGGCCCAGCATGTACGACAATGTCCTAAATCCTGTAAAACTGCTCTTCTGAAAAGTGTTCCACAGTACCTGCAGTTGATGATATCCATTCCAGATAATTTGCTGGGTTTATAACCTGGTCAGAGTAATTAGAAGGAAGAAAATGCATCAAAAGTTTGATTTTGTGGTTTGTTTTTTTTTTACTTTTGTATGACTTGTTATAACAAGTTAAATTACTTGTATCCCTGTAAATGAGGTCACCATGCAGATACCCCAGTGATCTGCCCCTTCCTGCTTTGCCAAAGGAAATGTGACTGTGCTACCCTATAAAAGAAGTGCAGTGTGGGGTGGTTCGGGATGGGAGTCAATGGCTGGGCACTTCCCCTGCCAAAAAAGAAGAATCACGGGTGAAAAAAACAAGGAGGTAAGAGCAGAAACAATCAGTCAGCAACAAATGCAGTAACCCTGAAAGCTTATTCTAATGCTAGATAAAACTGTAAAACCTGTAAAGCACCACCTGTAATAATTTCACAGAACATATACCCTGAAAGAAACACTTTGCTACAGAGAAAAATAAAGCAGTAACAGAAGATATACCTTGCATGAGACAATTTGAATCAGAAGATTACAGCAGTAATCTGTTAGCACATACCTGTAGGCACATCTTGTAATAATGCAGCAGAAGGCATACCCAGCAACAGCAGTTTGAATCAGAGAAGAATAAAGCAATAAAATGTTAGCAACAAACAGTAACAATCCCTGTGAGTAAAAAATAAAAACAACAACACACAGTAAATCTGCCTAGCCAACAGAAGCCTTAATCCTTTCCCTTACTCTGGTAAGGTTCTTTGTTCTGTCCTTTCAAGCAAGCTAGAAGGAAAGAGCTCGGGTGAAGCTAGGTGCCTTGGCCAGCAAACCTAGTGTTCCACCTCCAAGATATCAACTAACCTGACCTTTTAACCCCTTTTTCTGTTGGAAGTTGCTGGCAGTTTGCCAGGTCCACCCCCCAGATACACACCTAATCTCCTGGAAGAGCTGTGGGAGGAAAGCAATTAGCTCCTTTAATGTGAGAAGGAGACTGCAACACCTCTGAGACAAAAAACCTTTTCAGCAAAAAATAAATTAATAAAATAGGGGTAAACAGTAATTGCTGTCATATTCATGGGGTGGTGTGAAGAAATGGCCATTTTTAAAATTCGGGGTCAAAATATTGAAAATTATTACTTGTGTTCATACATACCCCAAATTTTCAACATAGCCTTCTTGTAACCCCATATCATGAACAACAACAGAAAAAATGTTCATCTCCTACCTGAAAGGTGATTTTGCACAGTGTGTCTGTAGAAGGTGTTCATGCTGCCAGATTCCTCAAAAATCACTTTAAATCTAGGGTCATCCAATCCGACCAATCCAAAAGCTGAGTAAAAGAAGGATGAACTCTACTGTAGATCTTTTTTAAATATTTTATTGATTCAATTCACACCAATGGGGTGACAGCTTCATGGCCATGCCACTTCATCAGGCCCAACCATGTTTTTCTATTTAGAAATATTCAAAAGCATATTCTGTTTATCAATTCAAACAATCATATTCACTGAAACAAAAGTGTTACCCACCACCAGAGGCAAAGGGTTAATTTAAAGTCTTTAATGTATATATCATCATGGAAAACATTACCCCACTCAACAGTTTAATTGTATATTGATTCCTGGAACAGCAGTGGTAAGATGACTTTGATTTTAGCTCATTTCATATACATATTAATTAAAATATGTTAACTCATTTGCTCCTGGTGGCCATTTTGGGTCGGATCCAGCAATGGATGGTCCCAACGCCATATGGAGTCTATGGGAAAAAATCTAGACAGGACATATGCATTTTTTATGACGTCAATAATCCTTTACATTTCAAAAATTATGTTATTTACCTATTTCTCCTATTTTCTAAGTAAGGATTCAGTATGTTCTGTCATTTGTTCATGAGACCTGAAAGTGAAACAGCTGAGTAAAACTATTTTTGTTCTTATATGTTAATAGATTAAGTACAAAGTTATATATTCAATGCTTTTAGTAAGTGCTTCTCACCTACTTCCCATTGGTTTCTCTGGTTTGACTTGCTCATTGTTTATATTTACCAACAATATTTTTTTCAGATTGTATATGGTATTTAAAACTGTATGTTAAAACTGTCACAGACATCACATTTGTTATAATACTGACTTACTTTGTTCATTGTTTTATGGTATTAAATGTCTCCTATGTTTAAGTTTCATCTTTCCAGTTTTATTTCTGATTCATGTCCTAAAAAATCAAAAGCAAATACTCGTTTTAGTTTTTTCTTAATTATGTGATATCATGATTTACTCCAACTAAACCAAGATAACTTAACACTGTTTAGTAGCGTGTAGCAGCAAGCTGACTACAAAATCACCTTTTGGGACAGATTTGCCCAATTTCACTGCCATTGTTCATGAGGAGGTGTTCCAAAAAAGGCATGTTGAAAATTCAGGTCAAACATGTTCAAAAATGACCAAATTATGTGACAAGTTCAAAACCTCATTGAAATACATTGAACCACATACCTGATTTTTTTAGTTTGCAGTCTAGCATTGAAGAGTGAAGACATGTCTGCAGTCCAGAGAAAATTATGGCATTGTCACTGTCACTGATGTTTAGGAGAAAGAAGGGGGCACAAAGACCATTTGTAGCTCCATTAAGATTACATATAGTTTGCCATGTTCCCTCCTTGTGTAATGTAATTATCCAATCTATTCTTAAATATATCTTTAATTTTACTTATGACTATTTCTAGTTGTAGTCTGTTCCATATGTTCACCACCCTTTGTGTGAAGAAATTTTTCCTTTTGATTGTTTTAAACATTTTCCCATTCAGTTGTAATGGGCATCCTCTTAATGTGCGTTCAATATTCTTAAAGTCGATATTTAATTCTGTAATTAGCCCTGTATCTTGCATTATATCATATAAGTAATAAGGCTCCCCTTTTTCTTCATTGCTGTAGGGTGTATAAATTGAGCTTCTATAATCTGGTCTCATAAGGGTCATTCTGCAGCCCATTTACTATCCTTGTCACCCTACACTGAACTCTGTCCAGATTTACAACATCCTTTCTCATGTAGGGAGACCAAAGCTGACTGCAGTAGTCCAGTTGTGGTCTTACATATGCCCTATACAGGGGCATTACCACCTCATCCTTATGGATTTTTATGTTTCTTTTCATTGCTCTAGTTACCTTGTTTGCTTTTGCAATTGTGTGTGGGCACTGTTCACTGAAGTTTAGATTGTGATCTACAGTTACACCCAGGTCCTTTTCCTTTACTTCTGATTTCAGCACTGTGTTGTTAAGTAAATATTAATGTTGTTTGTTTTTTTTCTCATGTGTATAACACAGCACTTATCAAAGTTAAAGGACATACTCCAACAATATACCTATTCAGTTATCCTGTCCAGATCTTGTTGGATTATTCCAGCTTGGTTTTGGGTTGCACAGGGACCTCCAAGTTTCGTATCATCAGAATATTTGGTTATATACATTCTCCCCTACGTCAGTAATGAATAGTTCATTTGTGCTTATGCAACAGGATGAGATGTATGTGTGTGTGACTTTGATACATTGTGGCTGTTCACCTCTCTATCCATGGGATTTACCACACTGTAGGGGTATAATGCAAGGAACCCTAGACGAGAGTTCCCCCCATAGGTGTAACAGGAATAATTCCCTTAGCTAAAGGTAGCTTAAGAAGAAGCCCATGGGAAAGAGAGACTAGCTGCTGGAAGAGGAGGATGGATGGTGGGGCAATGAAGAATGAATCCTGTAACAGTCCAGGAGGAGTGGCCTTATAAGGCCTGATGGGGGAGTGATGTTGTTGCTCTGCCCATTGAACCTCAGGCTTAAAGCCTTCCCATTCAATTGTGCTTACACAACTGGATGAGATGCATGCTTGCTTGACTTTGATACATTGGGGCTATTCACCTCTCTATACATGGAATCTACCACCCTGTAGGGGTACAATGCAAGGAACTCTAGAGGAGGGTTCCCCCCATAGGTGCTGTGGGAATAATTCCCTTGGCTAAAGGTAACTTAGGTAGAAGTCCAAAAAGAATACCCAAAAGGGTGTTGAATATCGAAGAGGTAATAATTCAGAAGATATCTAGTCTGAAAATAAATGTGACAGACAGAAATAAGAAGGAGAGGAGAAGAATGATAGAAGGACAGGACAAAGAATGAAAGGAAATCTGACAAGACACATAAGGGCAGACTTCCTAAGAAGAGAGGGAACAGCTGGGACCACCATCTGACTCAATCCAACAGCTGAACCTAACTATGTAACCTATGAAAGCACTAGCCCTGACTAATACTATGACAATTGGCCCAGAGGAGATAAAAAAAAACCTTTGAGCAGGAAACCTCTGGGGATCCAATGCCTAGGTCACCTTCCCTCCAGGCTGAAGGGTGTTTTGATTAGGGAATGGCTCATCTACAGCAATTTAAGGTCAAGATCAAGGAAAGAGGAAATGTTCAAGTTAGAGGAAGCTCTAGTTCTGTCCTTCTAAATGGACAGCTGTTGTAGGATGCCAGTGATGTCTCTGTAGCTAGATGCTCAAAAGCAAGAGATGGTGTACGATAATGGAAAAAAGCTTTGAAGGCCTGAATGGTTCAAGAAGATGAATGAAATGGGTGATGTACAATTATGAAATGAGGCCTAGATGTCCTGTGTGGTTACGGTGAAATATGAAGAGGAAGATAAATGATGAGATGATGATAGACGCTGATATGGTTAACATGATATAAGAAATGAACGATGTATGATGATGGAGATAAACCTGTCATGCCCAAGCAAATGGGCAATAGACATGAAGGTATGTCTCTGAGTGGAAAGCAGGTTGAGTTGAGATAGCATGGACCCAATAAGGTTATGCTTGAGTAGTCAATGTGAAGACATAGACACACTTAGAGGTCAGATGAGTGAGGGATGCCCAGATGAGGTCATAAGAAGACTGATGGTGATAATAACTGCAGGAGTGCAGCAGTTCTGTGAGGTAGCATAAGACCCAATAAGAGGTGTGCTTGAGTAATTGATGTGGATGAGTAGACCCTAAGGTCAAACTGAGTGAAAGAAAACCAGACTCAGGCCTTGTACACCAGATGGACTAGGGTAATGGAGGATATGAATAGGGAAGGTGATGGCAGGATAGGAAAACCCCAAACAAAAGCAAAGGGAACATTAGCAGGGATGAGGAACGCAAAGTCCAAGACTAAGTCTGGACCGATACATGACCCAGTGCTATGACCTAGTAGTAATCCAGCTGCAGAGATGGGGAACACAGACTCTGAGGTCCAAAACCCTAGCTAACCAAGACCTAGAAGATGAAGGCAAGAGACAAGCATGAAACTGACATGGTTATGGAGCGAAGTACCCATGGCTCACCATGGAGAAGCAGCCGATACAGAGAAGCAGCGAGGTGAGAAAAGATAGAGGACTCAGGAAAACTGGGCCCATGAGAGCAATGGAAATAGATGGGACTGGAGAAGAATGATCCACTGAGGAAACCAGATGCAGCAGAAAAACAAGGGGCATGGTTTGGCTGCAAAGTGGAAGAAAGAAAAGATACAGGGGTACAGGGAGATGAGACATGATTTAATAAAAGGATTCCATGCACCAGGAGGTAGAAAGGCAGTGAATCCTAAGTGAGCAGATGTGACAGCAAAATCAGGAGAAGAAACCAAACCTAAGACAGGCAAATGGCTGAGACGGTAGAAGGAGGCAGAAGATGGCAAGGAGATGCAGGGGTGGTACCTAGTGGTAAGCCAAGAGCTGCAGAAAAGACCCCTATGAGTCCTCTGCAACCCCCATGACATCCCCTGCAATCCACAAGAGTCCCCAACACGAGGCAGTCTGAGTGACAGGCACAGAAATGTGGTGGGTGGGGGAGCTGTGCATCCTCCATGAGACTGGTGAAATGGGACTGTGCAATTCTAGGGCCAGGATGTAAAAACAGAAGGCACAAACAGAGAGGAACACTGGTTGGGGCACAGCCAATACCAAAGCCTGCTCGGGGGCAGTAGCAAATGAGACCAGCAAAAGATGAATCGGAACTGCTGAAGGAAAGAGTCCCAGGTCAAGTGAGGCTTGGATGGGAAACACAATGGAAGGCTACAAAATGAGACAGCAGAACTGGAATGAACTGCTGGCAGAATCCGATGGGCCCAGAACTGAGGATCAGGTAAACAAAGAGGTGAGTAACAAAGCACAGGTAGAGGGCAGGAACCCCCAAAATAATGAGGAGGTAGGAAGGGAAAATGGATATGGCACTCTGGGTGGCGAAAACGGCCTCAGATGAATCACCAGAGCAGCAGGAAGAGTCAGGATCTATCAGGATGATGGTTGTGGTGTGGACCCTGCAGGGTAGTAGCAGAGGATGGCGGTTTGCAGATGCCTGTCACTGAGCACACCAAACCAGTGGAAGTGAAGGGAGAAGTGCACGCAGAAGCAGCATGGCAAAGGCAGTTCGGCAGCAAGCAAGGAGAGAAAAAACAGAGGCAAATGGTGATGAGGAGCTCCCAGCAGAAAGTAAGCCAACAGTGGTGAAGCACACATGGGAGCATCAGGAAGCAGGCAGGTAAGAGAAAGAGAAGGAGGGGAAAACATGGGATGACCGAGGGGAGAAAGGAAAAAAGATAAAGGGGGAAGCTGAGAACAGGGCAGTCCCAGACATCGAGAGCAGGCAGACAAGTTGAGAAGCAGGGAAACAGAAAGGGCAAGGCTCAAGAAGGGGAGAGGTGGAACCCAGATCCCTGGGAGAGCATCGGGAAATGAGAGAGTAAATCAGAAGGTGGAGGAATGAATGGAGGAAAATGAGAGGATGTGCAGCCATGCTATGGCCACCAAACTAAGAAGGAGAGGGGAGACAGAAGCGGAGAGTTGGGAGAGGTGAGGAGGGGAGAAGAACAAGCTGCCAAAGTGAGCAGGAGCAGAGAGAAGTGCGGGAGCAGTTGGAGGCAATACACAAACAGAAAAAGGAGCAAAAGAAGGGGCAGCCGACTAAGCCTCCAGATGCAATGAAGAAGGAATCCAGGAACACTGGCCCTTTACGGCCTGATGGAGGAGTGATGTTGTTGCTCCACTCATTGAACCTCAGGCTTAAAGCATTCTCATTGAAAAATTATGGGGACCAATATGGAGCCTTGAGGGACTCCACTCCTTACCTGCTCTTGTACTGAAATGTAACCATTTATGGCAACTGTCTGTGACCTGCCTGTAAGCCAGTTTATGACCCATCTGATTATGCAACTATTAATTTTGAATGCCAATAGCTTTTCTACAATGACCCAATTGGGAACTGCATTGAACTCTTTATGAAAATCTAACAGTACCACGTCCACAGCCTCACACTTGTCCAGTAGGTGACTTATGCATTTGTAAAAACACGTAAGGTTCATGATACATGAATGTACTTTTATGAAATCATGCTGGTCCATGTCTATATTATGACTGTTTGTAATATGATTGTGTTTAATATCTTTTATTATTGATTCCATGGAACTGAGATAAAACTAGTAGGATGATAGTTCTGCACTAGTTATTTGTTCCTTTTTTTATGTATTGGGGGAATTCTAGAGGTCTTCCACTCTGTTGGTACTACTCCAGTTCTTATAGATTTTTCAAATATCAGCTTTAGTATAGCCACACAGTTTCTTTTAACAGGCATTAAACTCCCGGTAGGTAAATAAGGGCTTGGAGTGGTGGGTGCTGAGTGGGATGTAGGCACAATAACGGTCATAAGCCACCAGACCCTGCCAAAGTGTAAAAAGGATCATTCACATTGAATCTCAGCTGCCTTAATGCACCTCAAAAGGACTGGTCATAAAAACATTTTCTTTCAAACCAAGCCAACCTGCAAATGCTTAACCAGGTATATGGAATTCATCTCAACACCCAGGAAGTATGGAACAATCTACCTCAAACCATATGTTGTAAGCTTGCTGTCTTCAAGGAAATTCAGAATGCCAAGTGAATACATTCATTAAATTCAGACATTGTGCAAGGAACTAACAGCTCCGAAAGTACTTTGAAATCAGGAGCCAACATTTCTTAAGGTCACTGAGTCATACCATAAGAAGGGGGCTTCACCTCTGAAACCATATGGCCAAGGAACTGGGTTCTTAAAACAGGGAACTACCAGCTACCACCTAACCCAGCACTATAACACCACAATGAGATAATTTCCCATCATCTCATCTTGAACATGTGCAGTGGAATGTCTTCTGGTTATAAGTCTATTGACTGTCACCTTACAAAGTTCAAAAGGATAAATAGGCAGGTCAATGACAGATCCATGATAAATCAGAACGTCTCCGCATGTATGCTATAAGACTTCTGACCCAAGGCAAGCTGTTGCCCAAATATGGCTATACCAACCCAAAACCTCATGCTACTCTTGAGGTAGAACAAAACTTCAGGATATTTCTGAGGAAGTATTTTGCCCATAAAAAATGACTCCAAAGACCAAAACTTTGTGATCACCCACTAGCTGCCATTTGAAGCTGTTTCATCACCGAGAGAGACATCTCATTTAAGCTACTGCTACTGACTTTAAAACTAACACTCTGCTAAAACTCTGAAGACTTTTGGCTTCTGCCAGAAATAAGAAATATTGAAATGAAACTAACTTTATTTCATTTGCAAACCCACAAAGAGAAAAGAATCCAAAGAACCAGGAAAAATCTTCTTCATACAGCACTCCAAGATACTTCAAAACCTCCAGGTGTAAGGGAGATAAAGAAACTCTTTGCCAAAGGACTAGTTGAGCATAAACTTTGATTTAAGGGCTGGGATATTCAGACTGCACCAGGCTGTGGCGCAAGCCTGGGCGCACCGCAACTGGGATGCACCAGGGCATAGACAGGGTGATATTCAATGGTGCTCTGCCATGGCTCAGCACAGTTGAATATGGCACCATGGTCACCCGCAATGTGCATGGCACAGTGGCACTGTGGCAGCACAACTGAACAGATAGAAGGAGGGGGATGCGCCAGCACAAGTGCCATTGTGCTAGGCACAACACTCGCAATATTCAGCGGTGGACATTCAAATGGGTCCATAATGTATGCAAGGTACAAATTGGGCCATTTGCATGCCATTATGGCCACATTAGCATGCAGGTGCGCCAATCCCTGGCGATTTGTACCTGGCACCCTGCCAGGCAGCAGCTGCTGGGGACTGACGCCCCCTGCCCCTCGGTGGCAATGTGCCCCAATGCCTGATTGCAGACTTTCCACATTAACAGTATCCCTATTGATCAGGCTGGATGCAGCCACTGGGCCACCAGGGATGATATTTCTTTCATAGAGCCCACGATCGGGCTGGGGGATGGTCCACAGGACCACCAGGGAGGGTATATATGTCATGATGCCCGTGTTCAGGTGAGGGGGTAGGGTCCACTGGACCACCAGGGATTTTGAACCTATACATAGCCTGTGATTGGGCAAGGAGGGGGGACGACGCTGACAGACGGTGGCGCTGGGGCTTGGGTGGCCACCCACAGCTGGCGGCTGCCGTGTTGCACTCTGCAATATGGCAGCTCACCTGTGGGTGGCCAGCACTTGCTCCTTTATTTTGTGGCTCAACAGTGTGTGGCACAAGTAGGGTTTGCACCTGCTTATGCTCAGCACATCCCGGGCTGAATATCAGGATGTGCAGGGTTTGCATGGGCATGCCCCCCCCCTTACTTGCACCACATAGATTACTGATGCACCCCGGTGCATTGGGATTTGTGCAGCCCATAATCTCCTTTTGAATATCATGCCAGGGCTCATCAGTGGGTTGCGCATGGTGTAACTCTGTTGCGCCATGCACAACCCTTCTGAATATCCCAGCCAGGGTGCCTAAAAATGTGTCTTTGAAGAATCCTGGTTCCATAATATATATACATAGATATATACTGCAGTGAAATATTATTTGAAATGCTAGTCAAGATTAGAAGTAGCAAGGAATGGTATACTGGTTAGTCCAGGCTAGTCTAGAGAGAAAACAACCTTAAAGTGCCTCCTGATAGGACGTACTAGGTCTTAAATGTGCTGGGTAAAGATTGTGTAATGATTTGAAATGCACAAAGTAAGACAACGGTCTAAGTAAGGTTTTCTAGAAATGTCTTGTACTGTTCAAGTGTTAGAAATATGTTAAATGTCATCTGTGTGTTAAAATAAACAGATTTTAATTGTACTACATGTCTGAGTGAAATCTGTCATCTCAGGAATTTATCACAAAAACAAGTAAGCACGATTTACTGTACATCTTTCCTTAAGACAGCCACAGAAGTAAATTGATTAATAGTAATTGTGCTTACAAAATGGCATCCCTGTTGATGTAAGCCTGAGATTTATGCTAATCCTAGCTATGGCAGACAACCTTGGCATGAAGTAAAATTGACATATTCTTAAGACTGTACTGAAAAGATAAATGTGTTTTTTTTTAACTGAACAAAAAATAAGACAGAGATAAAAATATGTTCTCTCTCCAATTTTAAAAGTCTGCCAGTTGAGGCAAAGAAAGCACTTCCTTGTTTTTACGCAGAGCTGAAAGATGCTTTGAAGGTAAAATGGAAGTAATTTTGTGACCACAGACTGTTATCAGAAAACAACAAGTTCTAAAAGGCACAGTACGTTTACAGTGTTCTGCCTTATAAAAAAAAAAAATGTTTTCATTATGGTTTTCCCAGGGGATCAAGATGACTCTCCTCCAATACTCATCACCATGGGTAGCCCTCAGAGGGAGGAGATTAAAGATAACCTTCCAGAACTAGAGATTTCCTTGGAATATCCAGGGGAGACCCTTTCTGAGGTTCAAAGAGAAATAAGTGTTTTTTTTCCGTGAGGCAATCTTGGAACAGATAATGCCCCTAGAGAGCATCCCCGCTAGAGATTTACAATGTGAGGAGCTGGTCACTCACTTAAGCGTGCTGTTGCCGGAATCCAAGTCTAGATTCAAGAAAAAAACAACTGAATCCCACACTAATAGGATACACCTTATATCTCCAACATAAAATCTGCCATCAAACAGCCCAAGCAGGCTACATACACTAAGAGAGCTTAGCTTTTGACTTTACCGATGTAAGCAGGATCAGACTGTTAAAATTCAGGCTTTAGAATTGGAATTACAGTCGTAGAAGGCTAAATATGTGGGTATTCTTAAAATCAATGAAGCAGACAGAAATTATTTAAAAGCCATTAATCAAAGGTTGATAGAAGAAGTTGGGGATTTCAAATAGCCAATTATCCCTGGGCCTAGTGAAGTCAGAGATGTACAGCAGCAAATAAGAGCTTTAAAAACTGAAGTGGTCGGATTGAGAACAGAAAATTCCAGGTGTCAGGAGAAATTAGCAGAGGCTGTGATTCAATGGCAAGCAGCCCAAGAGACAGCTCAGGAAGCCGAAGAACAGGTAGGTGCAGCCCATCAGGAGATAGACCGGCTGCATGAAATGAAGCATTTACTGAGTCCCTTGATGCTATTGGTCAACAGCTGGGGACCCTACAACCAGCTGAGCCCTTGCCACCTCCAGTCCCACAAACCCCTCCTAAAGTCAGTGTCAGAGGACATTGTAGTTAAGGTCCAGGATTTAGCTAAAGAAATTCAAGACTTAAAATTGAGGGGGGAGGCACAACTCTTAAATGGCCCTCAGGCCCCTGATAGCCAAAATAGTACCCCTGCAGGAACAAGCCAACCCCTGCCTGGCCCTACCACATCTGGCCTCACTACCTCTAGCCCCACAACTCTGTACCAACCAGATCCAAAACAACAATCAGGGTTACAAGGGCCATAGGGACAAGCTTTGACCCCAAGGTCTCTGCCTTGGAGGTAGAACATTATCTTTTTTATTTGAAATTGCAGTTGGAATACTTTGGGATCAATAACTCTGAAGATTGATTATGGGTCGTAAGGTTTTCTGTTGCATCAGAAGTTCGACCCTGGTTGGCTAGACAAAAATCTGAAATCAAAACTGATTTTAATAAGATATGCCCAGCCCTGATTAAAGAGTATACCGCCTATGGCAGTCCTATAGCAGCTTTTAAAGAGACATCCCAAAATAATCAAGCCCCAAAGGATTTTTACAAAGTGCTGAGTAGAATGATTTTCTCAGGAGGGGAGGAAGAAGACCCAGACCTGTTTCCTCACCTAAAAGAAGCCTTTGTAAAAGGCCTTCACCCCTCTGTTAGGACATTAGTCCAGCCATGAGTAGAACCAGACACTCCCATAAATGATATCATAAAGCAGGCCCAAAGAATGTTTATAACTATTAACCCAGATGTAGGTAAGAAACCTACCACATGTAACCCCTAGATGGCGCGATCCCAGGGGCTACTACCCCTGCCTGATTTGCCACTAACAGGTTGAGGGGTCTGGATCCAATGGCGGGTGCCTCCACCCAGAAGACAGGGTTTGCAATAGTTAAACTTACTTGGTCACAGCCCTCTGGGACACTGCAACCCCTTTCTTCCCACTAGTGGCCCACAATATATCAGAATTACCTTCACAGTATACACTTACCCCCAGGACTAGTTCCGGCACTGGGACCTCCTGTGAAATAAGATACAGTGCAACAATCACAGTACAGTACATTAACACAGACAAATACCTCAGGAAGTATAACTTTGCTGAAACAAGCAGCTCTGATTTATTTAGGGGATATAACAAGGACAGGGGAAATCAGGTTAATTAGCTTATCACTTTACTATCTACCCATGGCTCTGTGCACAGGCCTATCCCCTACCAGTTACTGTCCTAGGTACCCAAGCCCTAGTGGCTAGTCAAACCGTGGCAGCTGGCAGGGACCCTTTCACACAGTGAAAAGAAAATTAGTTTAAACAGTCAGCAGTACAGTGATTCCATTTGGATTTAATGTGGCAATTCAACAGGAAGCGACCTGAATTAGTACTCACGACCTCCAAACAAGATAGGGTCCTTCAACGTCAGCAGGGCTACTCTTGAGCTCCACGAGACTCTTCACACATTTATATGGTAAAAAAAAGAAAGTATTATACCAGGCAGGCTCCTTCTCTATCCCGATCGCAATTACTGCACAATACCCGGGAGAACACACAGCAGATTCAGTTCCTGACAGACCGAGTGCAATTCAACAATTTCTCCAGTCTTCTACAGGGTGAGCCTGGTTTCTACTCTTCAGAGATCCTTTGATTCTTTACACAGGACCGATTCAGTCCTAACAAGCAGTTACACAAGCTGCAGACCGGAACTCTGGGCCTTACACACGTTTTTGACTAAAACTGTGCACTGAAGGAACACAGGGTTTCTTTCCCTTCACTGCCAGATCTAAACTGAAACTCCAACAGACAAAACCAGGCACTTCCTTTGAGTTCCTCCCAGTTCTTGACTGGATTGGCTGTCACTCACAATAACTGCTGCTGTTGGTCAAAAAGGCGAAGTCTAAACTACATCTCCCAGAGTCACTGCCCATACAATCCCTATTGTGGCTAGCTCAGATTATGAGTCCAAGTTCTGATTCGTCCAAGGCACCATTTAGAGCAAGCTTACCCCACACTGATTGGTCCAGTTCAGCAGTTCAAAACCAGAATGGGGAACTAGGCAGACACAGTTCTGACTGCAAAAAAGCAGTTAGACAAACTGTAATTTCATTATTACTGTAAATGATTTTTGGCAAACAGTTACATCTTTCAGATAGGTTCCCTTTGCACTCCTAGTGACTGCAAAAATGGAGTGAATTGGCAGCAGCTCGAGTGGTACTCAAACAGAGGAGCACACAGTCCCCCCCATACAAACTAATTATGTCTGCAAGCAGACAGCTCTTAAAGAAACAGTACCAGAGGCTCTAAAAACACTCACTGATAAATGGCTTAAACGCCAAACACCATTCAGGCTTGGAGCATTCAAGCAAGCTCCTGAAAGTCTTTGGGAAACCCCATTTGCAGGGGTTACACCTTCCTGGCCTGGGAAAGCTTGACGTCAGCGTCAAGCAAGTACCATAGTTTCAACTGCAACCATATACATTTGCATTAGGCTCACACATGTAATCATCAGTCAATACATCATTTTACCAAGAACACATTTCTGAAACATTGCAATGCGTCCTCTTTACACAGTATTACACACACATTGTACCATAACTCAAGTTATTACCTCTTGTACATGAAACCTGAAGAGAGGGCCCTTCCTATCAGTTACCTTGGGGCTGGATGGGGCAAGGGCACCATATAGAGGCAACACAAGTAACTTGGAGTTAGCACTGATGCTCAGTTTGGGCAATGAGCTCGGGGACACATACACTCCTTTATGGACAACATTGAGAGGCAAGTCCACAGGCCTCCCAAGAAAATCATAAACTGAGGTGCACCACAGGCTTTACAGCTTGACCAGTCTTTCTAGGGGAACTGTTACAGTCTCTGCACTCTGAGCCTCATTTCAGCATTGTCCTCACCTGTCAGGAGTCTCCATGGGGTAGAGGCTAGAACTTGGGGCACTTTCAGCTCCAGGAGTTACAGTTTCTGAGTCCACAACATTTGGCTCGCATGGAGAGCTTGGACACTGGCAGTGGACTGTCAGGGCACTCAAAATACTCTTCTGGTTCTGTGTATCACCAGTCTGCCCAATCCATCATTTTCCTCCTGAAAGCTCAAACAGTTCAACCATGCACAATGATTCCATTTCATCTGATCTGATGCTTTGCACTTCACTTTCTGGGAGCATTGGCTCCAGGGACTAAGCTGGGGGCTTAGACAGTCCAGAAGGCCCAGCTTGCGTCTCCAGTATTGACTAGGGATTGCCCTCGGAAACAATTGACTCAGTTCAGAAGAAGGATAGTATTCAAAGTCACTCTCACTTTCTTCTGATATGGACTGACAGTCATGCTCAACTGGGACTTGTGGAGGGGAACACTTTAACTTTGCTTCTGTAGGTGCAGACTTTCTTGATCTTTTCTTAGCAGCAGCTCTAGTCACTGGTCCAGAGGGGCATCTTCTGGGGCTCAGACTCAATCAAGATTTGTCCAATGGGCAGTAAATGATTTCTATGCATTGTTTTTACATCTTTGAATTATTCTCAGGCCTTACTTTGTACACTGGCAGATCATCTAGTTTGCCCACTACAATGTGAGGAGATGGTGCCATCTGTCAGCAATCTTGTGTTTGCCATGCAGTCCCAGATTTCTTAGCAATACCGATCTCCCTCCTGGAGTTCCTGTGCTTTCACCTTTTATCATACCTTTCTTTTGTTGGCCAGATTTCTTTTGGCAGCCATGGTTTGAGCCAGTTGGTTGCATGAGTTAGCCGGCCTTTAACTTTTGCACATACTGTAAATAGTTGTCAGCTTGAACCCCATCAGGAGAGACCCCAAACACACATCTACCGGTAGTCGAGCTTCTTCCAAACATCAGGCGTAGGGAGAACCCAGTGGCATCACTTTTGGTGCAGTTATAAGCATGTACCAGGGTGCTAATTTGTTGGCTCCATCTAGGCTTGTCCTTTGGGTGCAGGGTGCCTAGCATATCTAGCAAAGTGCGGTTGAAACGTTCAGGCTGTGGGTCCCCCTGGGGGTGGTAAAGTGGTTCTGGACTTTCGCACTCCCCACAGAGAAAGCGTCTCTTTGATCAGACGACTCTCAAAATCTCTCCCTTGATCAGAATGGATTCTTTGTGGAGCCCCATAGTGAACAAAAAAGTTTTCTACAAGTACTTTGGCCACAGTGGATGCTTTCTGGTCTTTGGTGGAAAGCTTGGGCATATCTCGTGAAATGGTCAGTGACCACCAGCACATTACTGATATTTCTTTGATCTGACTCCAAACTCAGAAAATCAATACAGACCAGCTCCATGGGTGCACTGGTGGTGATGATTAACAAGGGGCAGCCCTCTGGGGCAATGCTTTCCTCTGTAAGCAGCGACTACAAGTTCGAATGTGTTGCTCCACATCAGCCCCATCTTAGGCCAATAGAATCTGGATCTCACCAAGTCAAGTGTTCTGTCTATACCAAGGTGCCCCATGTGGTTGTGCAAGGACCTCAGTACTGAGTCTCGAAGGCAGTGGGCAGCACTAGTTGTTTGTCTACTTGTCCCCTCTGTCTGCTGTTCTCTGTATAACAGTTTATTGATCAGTTTCAACTTAGGACCTTCTTTGTATAACAGTGCAGTTCTCAAATCAGTGGAGCGTAATTTGGACACATCTTTTCCTGCATAGAGGGCTTTCTAAAGCTGCTTTGATCATGGGATCGGCAGGATTGGGCCCGCCGAATACTGTCATTGTCCAGCTGCGGCAGTGCACCAATGTCTATTGCAGAAAAGTGGCAATAAGCAGCAGGTATGCAATTCTCAGAGGGTTCCAAGCAATCCACCATGCAGCCCACTGCGTCCGTGGACATTTGTTCCTCCCTGTCAAACTTCCGGCAGAGTGCCTGAATGTCAGGTTCTGCCAATCAGACCCAATCATTCTGGGGAACAGGCCTCCGGGAGAGAGCATCAGCATCTATGTGGTTCAGACCTGCTCGGTATTCGAGAGCATAGTCATATGTAGATAATGCAGAAAGCCACCTATGGCCAGTGGCATCCAACTTAGCTGAGGTCTGCACATAGGTCAAAGGATTATTGTCAGTTTTACTAGTATTTTAGCCCCATACAAGTACTCATGGAATTGGTCAACAATAGCCCACTTCAAAGCTAGGAACTCTAACTTATGTACAGGATAGTTCTTTTCGGATGGGGTCAGGCTTCTACTGGCAAAGGCCACTGGTCTCAGGCCATTCGTGCTCTTGGTACAACACAGCCCCCAACCCTTGCAAGCTAGCATCAGTGTGCAGTCCCCCCATACAAACTAATTATGTCTGCAAGCAGACAGCTCTTAAAGAGACAGTACCAGAGGCTCTAAAAACACTCACTGATAAATGGCTTAAACGCCAAACACCATTCAGGCTTGGAGCATTCAAGCAAGCTCCTGGAAGTCTTTTGGGAAACCCCATTTGCAGGGGGGTTACACCCAGATTCTCAGAAAAAAGTTTTTGCCATTACTAGTGATCAGGCCGCCCTCCAAATGGAAGGAAAAGAATTGCCCCAAAACAAACAGGAGATCCCTTCCAGCCTTCCTAGGGATAATAAAAAATTCCCAAATAAGAGGAGGAATGGCTTAGACCCTATTTCACACAGCCCCATAATCCAAACAAAAGGAGGTCAGAGGCTACCAGACAGCACCCAGATGCCTGGAATAATCAGCCGTGGCCTAACCGAGGCAGAGACACTAACAGTTATGCTATTGACCAGCGAAGAAACCAGATCATACAGTTGAGAGAGGAAATTCGTAGATACACTTCCAGGGCCCCATACCGGCAATCTGCACCATACCCCAATGCCACTCCTTTTACCCCTAGAAGTGCCCATTCTAGTAGCTATCCATTAGCATGAGCAGGCACTCCCCAGGGTCCTAGCTGACAAGGCCAGAACCAGTCCCCTCTTATCCTCTGTGCCAACATGGGGGGGGGGGACAAGAATGCTAAATCCATCAATGTACTGTAGTATATGTCACTCGAGCTTCCAGGGTGAATGAAGGGGAGACTTCCAACTCACAACAACCACCACCTGCAAAGGAGGTGTTTGCACTAAAACGCAAAACATACCTGAGTCCATTAATAATTCAGGGAGGTATAGGAAGACCATATTTCAAAGTCATCATTAATGACCTTCTCAGTTATAATGCCCTTTTGGATCTTGGCTCTGAAATTACTATCATGACCCAAATGGTCTTTACGGAAGTATAGGACCACTCTACTCAAAAGGGAGACCCTTTAACCTTGTTAGACAGCACTGTACGCTTTACCAGTTTTACATGAGACACTGCTAAGGTCCTGGACGTTATCTATTTAAAAGTAAATTTTGGAACCCTAAGCATGCACCATCCTGTGTATGCAAACAATCTCTCCTCTGAAAACTTATTCGTGGGATCTGATCTGTTGTTGCTCTTCTCCCCACTGCTGGAATTTTTTGCGAAGACTGTATGCACAGCTCTCTAAACTCCTTCCTGTCACTTATGTAGATAACAACCAGTTACAAGCCACTGCTTTCTCTTTTGGTTCCAATGATACAGCACTTAAATTTGCCTATCAAAGCATAACATAGGCATATGCTCTGGTTTTGGGCTGTAGATTAATTTGACAAATCCCATCCTCGATCCAGATGCAGCTGAAACACCAGCCCATAATGTGGAGGTTGATCCTTTACAAATTTTACTAGAACTAAATGACTCAATTTTTTGCTCTAGCTCCTCAGTTAATCAAGAAGCTAACACACCAGATGTGGGCACACTCACCACCCTAGAATCTGTAAACTCCAGTGAACAGGGAAATGTACACACCAGCTCTACCATGCCCTCTAATAGGGTGATACATTACCCTGCCTGCCTAGAACATATCTACTATTATGATGAGAACTGGTGGACTGTCGTGGCAGCCAAACACCTCATCTCTTATGCTACACTCACCCTTAACCAAGAAAGCCCTCTAATCAGTGAGGCTTTATTCTAAGATCTTAAACAAACCGAACCCCTACTCTTGGTAGAAAAGAACATTAGACATGTAGGTTTGCCACTAAAAGGGAGCACTGCAAAAAGTATAGGAATCACTCACCTTCCCATCACAATAGGAAAAAAGGAAGTCTTCCATTATGTGTATGTAGTAAAAGACCTGGAACCTTCAGTTTACCTTGGTGCCGACTTCCTTGTGTGCCTCATTATAACCGTAGATTTATTCATGCCATCCTGTGGATCAGAATATCAGGGGTTGCCTTTCTTCTCACAGGTCACCCCGAGAACATGAAGTCTGGACAGACCATGCCCCAAATTTGTCAAGCCATTGCAGCAATGTCTGTGGTTATACCGGCCACAGCATTTGCTTTTCCAGTAAGACTAAAGATTCAACCAGGCCAGCTAATGCCCGATAGCAGACCCTTTTTTCGGCCTGCTGCCCTGCTCCATGTCTTAGGCTTAATCATCCAGGGTGAGTCTTACCTGGAGATTGTTGGTGGAGGCACCCATATCCTGGTAACCAACCCTAACTCTAGAGATATTATTATCCCTGCCCCACACAACTAGGGTTCCTTGTGGGAGACTCATTTTATGGCTTTGAGCCCCTGGTGCCAGTCATCGGCCCACTACCTCCAGACTTACATTGAAGGGTGGAGACCAAGGCACCATGTTATACATGCCCCTTAGGAATAATTGCAGTACAGTCACTTCTTAAGGAATATGGCAGCGCCATGACTTACTCCCAATGGGAAGGTACCGATTTAGTACTTTCCTTCCCCGGAGACACTCCTACCACTAGCAAGGCCACAGCCCCTGCAGTGCATGCCATCATAAAAGATGTTAGTGAGTCTGTAGAGGAATAAGTAGAAGTGAGCCTATCCCAAAAATTGCCTAGATTTACAGAGTCCGTAGAAGTCCAAACTGAGTTATCTGCCATACCAAATAAGATGGCTAAAGACCAGTTAAGGTTGATTTTCCATAAACACCGTGACATGTTTGCGAGTCCTTATCCTGTGGTAGCACTGATCTCCACCTGATAAGAATCCCCATGGTTGCGGGTTCAAAACCTGTGTATGTCCGACAGTACCAAATTCCCTTAGCAGCCTATGAGTCTATCCAGGAAACACTGGATAGCCTTCTGAAGTATGAACTCATCAGAAAGACCAACTCAAACTATAACAGTGCAACGTGGCCTGTAAGTGAAGACTTACTGTAGACTATAAGAAGCTCAATGAACAAGTACCTCTCTCCCGATGACCCATGACTTACCTTGACCAAAGCCTGTCCAAAATTGAAGGAGCTAAATATTTTACCTCCCTCGATATAGCCAATGGATTCTGGACCCTAAAGGTACTCCCTGATGACCAGTACTAGTTAAAGTTTACCTTCGGTAACTCTCAGTTCACTCAGAATCGATTACCTTCAGTTATTGCAATTCACCGCTGAGTTCAATATCTTCTTGCACAAAGCTCTGCCAGAAGCAGCAGCATGTGGAACCCTGATTTGCATTGATAACATACTCATAAAATCAGTCACATGGCCTGAACACTTAGCAGAACTTAGGCATGTCCTAGAACAACTCAAAGAGGCCGGAGCCATTCTGTCCTTGACCAAAGGGCAGTGGTGCTGCTCTCAGGTAGATTATGAAGGATACACAGTAGGACCCCAAGGCATCCATCCACCAAAGGATCAGGTACAAGCCCTTTGCACCTTCAAAACACATACTAACTTAAAGGAACTACAAAGTTTCCTAGGAGTTTGCAACTACTCCTGACAGTTCATCTAAGACTATGCAGAAATTGCACAGCCCTTGTTTGAACTGCTGAAGAAGAATATTCCGTGGCTGTGGGAATCTAGACAAGAAAAAGCTGTCCAGGAGTTAAAAGACTGGCTAAGCAGAGCACTTTGCTTGGCCTACCCCCAAAAGGGTAAAAAGTTTCTTTTAGAAACTGCTCACACACATAGCGCCCTAAGTGCTTCTCTTTCCCAAATGCATGGCACCGACAGATGAATCATTGCCTATGCTAGTAAAACTCTGACTGACATAGAAAAAGATGTTTTTTTATTGTGAGAAGGCTATTTTTGCACTAGTTTGGGCCATCCAACACTTTAGACATTACATCAGGGGAGAAAAGATTGTCCTGGAAACATGTCACCAACCTCTTACATTTCTGGGGAGCCAGAAGATAAAGGAAGGAAATGTTTCTGGAAACAGGATTGTCTCTTGGAATTTGGCCCTCTGACGACTTTCCTTGGGAGTCCGACATGCCAAAAATAAGAACACTTCTCTGGCCCAGGGCCTTGTTGAGGGCTATGGCTGTGCCGCTGAAGGTCCTGAGGAACCCGGTTATAACTGGGAAGCAGAGCCCCCTCCTGAAATGCCCTCCAGGCACCGATACTATGTCACAGGCCTCTGCAGAGGCCTTCCTAAGGTCTATGCGGATGACTGTGCATATCACCAGACCAATATTCTGCATGCAGGCACTGCTCTTGTGTGGGATGGAGGGTACCCCAAACTGCCTACAGGGTATGCCTTAGGCCCAAAGATCAGTCAGTATGCTGAAATGGCAAGTATTCTCTTGGCTTTAGAGAGAGCGTTTAAATATAAACTTCTGAATATTATCAACTGTACTGACTCTAACTATGTGAGGCAAACCTTTCTTACACAGCTTCCCTGCTGGAAGAAACGGGGCATGAAAAACACAAAAGGCAAAGACATTAAGCATGTAGAATTAATCACAGCCATTGATCTTAAGGTAGAAGTACATGGAATGACCATTTATTGGAAAAAGGTCAAAGGATACTCAAAAGTGAGTGACCCCTACAAAAATGGCAATGACTGGGCAGATAAACTAGCCAAGGAAGATGCCATTGTTGATGTTCACTGGGAGTTTGAGCTTCACCATGCTGCCCCTGACAGTACACTTACTATATCTGTAACCACTAGAGATCAGGCCCAAAAGATCACTCCACAACCTGAAGGCCCAAATTCTTCAAATCAAACTTTAGCGTTAGGAGGCCAAGACCCTCATTTAGATTTAGTGCAAGCACAGACTAAAGATCCAACTGTTAACAAGCTTTATCAATATGTACTAAATCCTGAGGTTAACCCTATCACCCCTGAGGATTTGCAAACTGACGCAGAACTCAAGATCATGTATGAACAAAAACAAAGGTTTAAACTATACAATAACCTTTTGATTTATGTTCATGAAAGAACTCCCATCCATCGCTGAGTAGCCCTTAAAAGCCATTGAGGTATGTCCATGCAAGATGTCCATGGTGCGCCCTGTAGTGCACACCATGGCAGTAGACCTACCTATGACACCCTCAAAGAAATAGCTTATTAGCCCAATATGTGCCAAGACATTGAGAGCTACACTAGAGGATGCTTGAAATGCTGTGTGTTTCAGCTCTCTGAAACCTGACACCAAGCACCTATCCGAACCAGAGGCCTGACCTTGCCCTAGTCAGACCTACAAATAGATTGGATAGGACCCATCATAAAATCTTCCAGAGGTAACAAGTACCTCCTAACAGTCACAAGCTTGTTCACCAAATGGGTTAAATGCCTCCCTGCACCCAATGTAACTGCGGAAACTATCACCTTCCTTCTGATTAACAGGATTTTCACTACATGGTGCTTACCTATGACAGTGGAATCTGACAGAGGAACACATTTCACTACAGAAGAAATGACCAAAGTATGAGAAACTTTGGAAGTCCAAAGGAAACTCCATGTTTCCTATCAACCCAATCCTCAGGTCAAGTAGAGAGAGTTAATCGAACCATTGTAAACATTCTGCGAAAGTACATCTGCACTACAGGGAGGGACTGGGACATTAAACTTCCTATTGTACTGATGGCCATTCATGTCACACCACACTGATCCACAGGTCACCCCCTTTGAAATGATGACAGGTAGAAAAATGGTTCTGCCCTTATACCTACTATATCAAGTTGATGATGTCAGCTTGGTTAGTGCTGTGACTACACATGCGTATCTGGCCAATTTGAGACAACACTTACAGGCCACATTCACCTTCACTCAGGATAACCTAGAGAAAAGTGACAAAGGTAGGGAGGCATACCATGACAAGAAAACTACCCCACAAGAATATCATATAGGGTATAGGGTTTTCTACTTCAATTATGCTAAAAGGAAGTTGCCAACCAAAAAGTTTACCTCAACTATACAGGTCCTTATGAAATCACTGGGAACTCACTAGTCGTTTATCAACTCAAAATTCGTACTGAGCTGAGAAATATCACCCTCGTCAGAAAACTAGACACTCCGGGGAGAGACCAATCCTTGGCCACACCCTCATAAACCCTGTACATCCATTAGACAAATTCTGAATTATAATGTAAATAGCTGATGGCATAAATGTAGGTACAGAGCGTGGCTTGAGCGACAATGTAATGGCAGCCTAAATCACTTGTTCTGCCCTTACCTGGACTTAATCCAAGCTGCTCTGATGTGATCTGGGGGGGCCTGATCTGACTTTATTTTATTGGGGGAGCTTCCCACTAACACATGCCACTTGTTGGGCACTACTATTTTAAATGCAGCTAACTGCATCAGCAGAAAAAGCCAGCACTTATGTTTCGACGTGCCAATTGAACTAGGCTGTTCAGGCCTCAGCCTGCATTCTAGGTGCCACCTACATCATCCAGAACACTAACTGGTCAGCCATGTAAAGAACTCTTCACACAAATCTGTAGCTCTACAGCATTGTTACAGGAACTCATACTTTAGGGGCCTGTCAGGGCATTTCTACAAATTGGACTGTACCATGGCGGCGTCCTCCTCTCCCCCACCTGCCGTTAATCAAGAGGGCACACATGGGTCTACTGAGCAGCAAACTCCAGTGGTGGACTCCCTCTCCTATATTACTAAAATGCTAGAGGCCCTATTAGTTCGGGTGGATGAGATTACTGCAGCGCTTCACGGGCAATGTGGCAGATCTCCGCCGGCTGGAAGACAAGTTTAATGTGGTGAAACAACAGACAGAGGAACTTGAGCGGCAACAGGACTAGTCTGGCAGAGACTGCATGTGCACAAAGTTAAACTTGCCAAACTTTGGGAGCGGGTAGAGGACCAAGGGAACAGGGGGTGCCATAATAACATCAGAATTCTGGGCGTACCCAATGGGGCTGAGGGCCAGAGTACGGAGTGGTTCCTTAACGACCTTATTCCCAAGCTACTTGGTGAGTGCTGGAGGGGCCCAGTTGATGTGGAGTGTACTCATAAAGTCTCTAGTAAAGTTGGCTCACTGAACTCCCCTGTCAGGCTTATTATTGCTTACCTTTTGCATTACTCAGTGAAGGATCAAATCCTGTGGGTAGCCCGGGATCTTGGGGGACATTAGCTGGAGAGGAGCCCACATCTCATTTTATAGGGACTAATCCCATAAAGTGGTGGCCCGACGCAAGGCTTTTGTCCCCTTGAAGAAAACTCTTCTGACTAATGACTTTAAATACAGATTCAAAGGCCTGACATCCCTACTTACATCGAAAGAGGGTAAGGACTTCTTTGCAGAATACCCACAAGAGGCTGAGGCCTGGCTAAACACATATTGGCCTGCCATCTTAAAAGGCACTACATCTCCCAGATGCCTTTGGGTCCCAGGAGCACAAGACCTGCCTAAATGGAATGGAGGAAAGGGGAAGTCATTTCCCAGAGACCGTACATATGGTCAGACCAGTCTAACGGCAGACGAGTCCCCCAGGACCAGACCGAGTACAAAGAAAAATTTCTGGGCTAATACTCCTTCATTGCCTGGAACTTCAGGAACATTGCAGAATAGTCCTGTAGTGGTCAGTGAAATTCTTAAGCATCTCCAAGTGGACCATTTGAGGTCATGATCTAGGAGTCCCCTGTGACAGAATTGCCATCAGCCTTCTACCTCTTCCCCTGCGAAGTTCCCAAGGGAAGACTCCTCTAGCAAAGATGAACATGCTGGTGTCTCGGGCCCAGGGCCTGACCCTATGGACACCACCACTCCCCTGTACTGGGCTGCAGAGGCACCTACACTTGAAGAAGATGCTACCAAGTACAGCTTGCAGGTTAAACAGTGACTAAAATCATTTGCTGAGGTTGTACCTGAGGGTCCACAGGCACGCAGAGAAGTAGGAGGCCATCTCGTCAGTCCTGCAACACCAGGGAAAGAGGGCTGAATTAAGAAGATTCTCCTGATGCTGAAGTCACATTACCCTATTAAGGCTAAGCTATGGACTTTTCCAGTTTTCCTTGTTATTGCTGAAATTTGCAGACTTGGCTTGTTTTCATGCACCATAAGCTTGCCATTACAGTCCCCCCAGTCCAGGAACCTCCGGGGTATTTATGAGGTGGGGGTGGGCACATCGAATAGGTCTGCTTTCTGTGGGGACTGCCCCTCCAGCTTCGTGCATTACAAATATTACCAGAGTTTCTGGGTGAGGTTCTCTGCTGTTGGGTGTTTTTCTCATACACCCCCCCTCCCAAATAAGGGCATAGAGATTATGGGGAACTGGGATTCAGGGATTTGACAACAGTGGGTATAACCCTAGGCTCCCCCTTATACTCCATATCTTAAAAGTGTATTATGAGGTATAGAGAGTATATAGCCCCCCCAGTTACTCTGACCTTTTCCCCCTCTATGTCCTGCCTTTTGGGGCTGAGTTGGCTGTACCCTCCTTCCCCTTGGATCTGTCTTCCAACCTAAGACCCGGTGGGCTGGGGGAGGGCACCTTTAGGGCTCATTGAGAATATTTTGCTGTCAATCACATATTCCTTCATGTACTCAGTTGTTGCTGAGTTCAGTGTTCTGCATGCGCTTGGGTTACTTATTTACCTACTGACAAACTGTTTGTGTTATTGGAATGTATTCTGGTTTTCTCTGTGGTAAGCAACTAGGAGGCAGTTTTTTTCCCATTCATTTCTCTCCTGAGACCCCCCCTTCCTTTGAATCCCTTAGTATGGGATCTCTCCCTTCCATACCCTGGATCACCTATTAGTGTGTTTTCATCTCGGTCAGGATGTGCTGCCGTTCGCGGTCAATCTAGCCCTTACCCCACTTTGGTGTGTGAGCTAGTATGGCTAGGGGGCTCATCTAGCAGCGGTCCCCATTACGTGGTTATTTCCACACCTTTAGTGTAATCACATTCATAATCCTGTAAACATGCCTGTTTTACAAGAGTTTCTTGTTCTTATATGACCACGTTAGTTGGTTACACCTTCTCATAGCACTCACTAAGCCCTATTAAGGGGGGAGATTGAGGTTTTCTCATCTACCCCCAATGAGAATTGCAACTCCCCTGCCCTTGGGGTCTGCTTTGCCACTATATTTTGCCCCACCTGAATACTGCAGGTGTCTCTGTTAGACTTAATTGAGGGGATAGAGTGACTCATTGTTCAATAGAATCAAGTTGTGTATAGTTTACTCTTCCCTTTTTACTATCATTGCATACTCCTAAAGTCTGTGTTGTTATTTCTTTTACACTCAGGACTGCTTTACGCATGATACTTAATAATTGTATACTAGACCAATACCCTCTGCCACTTCTCTTGGATTGCATCATCACAGAGGAGAACACACCTCTAGAGTCTCTCAGGTACCAGGTAACTGATGAGCCTTCATAGCCCCACTGCCAGGAGGCAAGTGGATTCTGGTCACTGCCTTTGGGAAATCATGTCAGGTAATGTTAAGCAGGGGTGGAGGTGAGTTTTCTGTGATGTTAAGGGACTTAATCAACTGGTTAAGTGCACCAAGGTCTTGCAACACCTTTGTTCTTTAGGTGGAGATATCGCTCTTCTCCAGGAAACGCACTTCACCACCAGGACGGTGCAATGGCTAATAAAATTGAGGGTGGAGAAGGTTTTGGTGAGCTGTGCCCCTACTAAGTCAAAGGGTGTAGCTATCCTGATCCATAAAGCCTCTCCCTGGGCAGAAGAGGCTACTAAGACCAATACCCGGGGCCAATGAATTGCGACTCTCTTCTCATACCTGGGGAGGAGTCATAGTTGTGAATGTATATTGCTCCAATACAGACTCGGCTGAATTCCTAGCAGGAATCTGTGAGGCCCTTGCTTCCCTCTTGGACGAATACCAAGGCATACTGACAATACTCAGGGATGACTTTAATTTAGTTTCAGATATCTTCCTAGATAAGTCCTGCCCTACTCCCCAGGCTCACCCCAAAAGCCAGAGTGGCTCTACATGAGTTAATAGAGGAATGGGGGTTGACAGACCCCTGGAGAAGGGACAATCCCACAGGAAGGGATTACACATTCTTCTGTCCTATGCATAACATTCACAGCTGCATCAACTACTGGTTGGCAAACCAGGAGGCAGAGCAAGGTAAAAGCAACGTCAGAATAGGCAACAAACTGATTTCTGATCACTCACCGATTACTTGTAGTTACCTCCCACCCGACCAAGGCTTCCCCTCCACAAGGTGGAGATGCAGTCCTCTAATTTTCTGGGATAAGGAGTTCTGCTCCACAATAATAGAGGAGGGGAAGACTTACTTTCTCATCAATTCTGGGGGAGAGCTGGCAGCCAGCACCATCTGGGAGGCCTTCAAGGTGGTCCTGCGAGGCCGTATCATCTCATTTACAGCCACAAAAAACAAGGCCTACAAGGAGGAGATTATTAAGTTACTTACTGCCCTGGAATCGAGATGCAAGTCCTCCTCCTCTTCACAGGTAGATAATACACTCCTGACTTCGATTCTTGGGCTCAAATACCGCATTAACACTCTCCTGCAATGTAAGGCAGAATGGCAGCTTATTAGATCTAAGCACAAGTTCTGGGAGAGGGTAATAAGGGAGGTAAACTGCTTGCCTATCATCTTAGGAAGCAGCAGGCCACATCATGGATTCACGCCCTATGGAACTCCACTGGGAAGGTGGTTTCTGACCCCAGGGGTATCAATGAGGTTATGATACTCTTTTATTAGTCCCTATACCAGTCCAAAATTAGCCTGGATGAGCTGAGTATGGCAAAGAAGCTAGAAGACTTCTGTAGCTCCACTCATACTCCTCAACTATCTCCAGAGCTATGCCAAAGATTAGAGAATCCCCTTACAGCAGAGGAATGCCGCACTAATCTGTTTCAGCTAGCTAAGTGGAAAGTGCCTGGGCCAGATGGTATAACAGTAGAGCTCTACCAGCTCTTGCAGGAGGAAATCTCTATACTACTCCTCCAAGCCCTCTAGGAAGCTCATGGCAAAGGCTCCCTTCCTCCAGCTATGAAAGAGGCGCTAGTTACTCTGCTCCCCAAGAAGTCCTCAGACCCCTCAGATTGTGCTAACTTTTGACCGATCTCACTACTGTCCATGGACACAAAGATTGTGGCAAAAGTGCTAGCCAACAGACTGGTGGATATTTTACCTACTTTGATTCACCCGTTCCAGGCAGGCTTCTCCAAAGGGAAATCCAGGGTGGATAATCTGAGGCTGGTGCTTAATTTCAAATGGCTGGTGCTACAATCCCCTACACCCAAGGTGGCCTTGACTGTAGACTTCTCCAAGGCATTTGACTCCATAGAGTGTAATTACCTTCATGGAGTCTTAGGACAGTATGGTTTTGGCCCCTACTTTCGGGGGTGGATATCCGTTCTGTGCAACTTACCCTCAGCCAGGATTTTAACCAATAAAGACATCTCATCTCCCTTCCACCTACAAAAGGGCACTCATCAGGGTTGTCATCTCTCCCCCCCATCACTCTTTCTTCTCATTCTTGATCCCCTAGCCAGGAGACTCATAGCCTGTATGGACATTTCAGAAATCCAGGCAGGTGGACAATCTTATTTGGTCAACTCATATGCCAATGATCTCCTCCTAGGCATATCCAGTCCTGAGCAATCTCTGCCTGAAGTCCTAGCCATTCTTCAGGATTTTGCAAGGCTATCAGGACTCCTGGTGAACCAGAGGAAGATGACTCTTTCTCCTCTAAATTTGGCCTGCTCCAAGGACTGCCTTTGGGGCATAGATATCTCCTCAGCCTCTCAGAGCTTTTCCTATCTTGGGGTCATCATCACCACTAGATGGAAAGAATTGGAGAGCACTAATTTCAGCCCTTTACTTACTTCTCTGACAGCTGAGGTTGATCATTGGTGTAAACTTAACCTGTCCTTGAAAGGCAGGGTTGAGGCAGTACAGACGTTTCTCCTCCCAAAAGTCTCTTACCTTTTCCATAATCTCCCCATCTATATGTCCCCTAAGCTGTTTCAAACTCTGGATAAACTAGTTTCTCTCCTGCTCTAGGATGGCAAGACCACTCACTGGGGTCAATCCAAGCTCCAGGCACATTTGACTACAGGGGGCCTTGGACTTCCCTGGTTCCAAGGGTACCAGTTAGCATATAGAGTAGCACAAACAACTAAATGGTTTGCACCTCTACCCTCTCATCCCCCCTTGTGGGTTGACCTGGAGGCCTCCTTGGTGAAGGGGTACTCTTTGTGCACCCTCCTTGCCACCAAACATCCCTTACCTCCTCAAACCACCCCCATCATGCTGGAAACAGGGAGAGCCTGGCGGAATGCCATGGTTGCTTCTCATATGCCTCAGACAGCCAGGAACCCACCTTTTGAATTTACTCACCTGTAGAATAACCAACGTATCTCTGTCAACAATAAGCCTCTCTCCTGGCCTATATGGGCAAATAAAGGTGTAAGGACAATCAAGGACCTTTACATACTGAACACCAAAGTGATGATGTCCTTTGAATAACTAAAATCTTGGTTTGACTTGCCAGCCCAGGACTTCTGGAGGTTTCTCCAATTCCAGAGTGCCATCCATGCCTTCCAGAGCCAGCAGGGCCCAGATACCAAATGGGACTGGATGTGTTTGCTCCATAAGCCTGACTGACACAGGGGTTTGGCATGGAAAGTTTACTGGACCTTGCGTGACTCCCAACCAGATCTCTCTGAGAATTGTAGAGAGCTTTGAGAGACTGATATGGACCCATTGTATCAAGGTTGCACATACTGCGTATAGAGATGCTAAGAGCCAGATCATGCAGCTGAAGATCCTGCTGAGGTGGTGTAGGACTTCGGTGCTGCTTCACTCCATGGGGCTACTTAGCCACTCACAGTGTTGGAGATCCCAACAGAGCCCCACCCAGTTGCTCCATGTACTTTGGCACTGCCCGGTGGTGGTACCATTTTGGACTTTGGTCTTGGCTGATTGCTCTCATGTGGTGGGTAGGAAGATCGACCAGACATCCCCTCTTTTACTTTTGGGGGATTCCTCTTCCCATGATCCCCTCTCCACCTCTCTTAATAACTGGGTTCTGGTCACTTTGTTGGAGGCCAAGCATGCCATCTTGATGGGATGGCACTCAGCACTGGCTAGGCTAGCAGTTTTTGAAAGACTTTCCTTTGCTGGTCTAAATCAAGCCCCTAATTTTTATAAGAAATGGGATACCTACATTCACACTTATGCTTGGTGCTGCCTATACTGCCTGACAATCCACCTGTTTAAGGGTTCATCTGACCTTTTCCTCTACCCCCTGGCACAGTTGGCTACTTGTGAGTTTACCTTCCTGCAGCTCAGTGTGAATCACTGATAGACAGAACCATCCCTCCCCCTTTTTCCTGGTTTTGCTAGGTAGGTAATGGAGGTCCCCCATATCACACCCCCTTAGCTGCCAAGGTAGGACTTTATTGGCAGATTAATCTTAGTCATACTGAGTGGCATTCACTTTTATGAGTAATCCACAGTAGACTGGTATGTTATATGCTGTTATATTTAACTAGCTTGGGCTCCTGACCTGGACCATGGTGTGTTATAATAAAGGTCTTTTAGCTGTATCGCTCCACCTCTGGGGGCGACAGAAGTTCACTGACTGTAATAACAATGTAACATCTATGTAATACAATGCAGTCATTTAGTCCTGAGATGTTTCTTGTCAAAAATGGAAAACAATAAAAATGTTTTCATGATAAAAAAACTAATGTAGGTACAAGTAAGATACAATTATTGTAGATACACTTATAGTACATAGTTAGTACACATATGGCTAAAAATGTCCTAGCTTCATCTCTTACAGATGAGATTTCAAGTAACAGCCACGGTCATCATCCTGCTACTAGGACTCAAGCAGGTTCTACATGCAGTAAACCATCCAGCATTATGCTTCAGAATGAAACAGAACTCCTGGTTACTGAATGTAGAGTAGTAACCAAGAAAAACTATACTTGTCTTCACCCTCGATACATCATGTTAAAGCATGAAAAGACAATGTGGTTAACCAAAAGGCCCAAAGATGGTTTCAAGAGTACAGTATATGCTTTACATTGAAAGAGACATGAAAAATATTTTACTCCAGTTAAAAACTGTCATTGTATTTCCTGAAGCCCCTGACATATCTACTAGAATAGAAAGAGCTGCCTCCCTATTCTTCTATGGTTTAAGAGCACTAGGAGCCACTTTTGGACTATGCATGAACACCATGAATTCAGCTAAGATTTCCAAAATAAAGGATACAGTTAAAGAACTGTGCAAAGATATGGCTAACAGTAAGGCACAACTCACTACACATCAAAAGCTCCTATCAGACATAGGAAGAACTGTGGGAGATACCGTAGTTATGGTTAACCTTCATACAACCCTTCCCAATAATACCATGCAAAAAACTCCATAACCTAGCTCAAACCGTGAGTGAAGCCCTCACCACTATTTAGCAGATTAGATCAATTGCACAAGAATTTTGAGAGAAGTAAACAGTGGTGTAGGAGATTTAATGGCAAGCATAATTCCATATTATTTAGCTCCCCCCCAGAATTGATGAATGAAGTTTTGAGTGTAGCCACCTCATAGAAGATAGTACCACTACATGCGAGTATCGCTTACAGTCTTAGAAACATTATTCCTGTTCACGTTGATTTAGAAGAGATGACCATTGCTTTCATATTAAATGTTCCCCTAGTAGAACAACAAAATGTCTACTGAATAAGGACCATTCTTAATGTGGGTACCTGGCAAGGAGATACTTATGTAAAAATTAACACTCCACCTATAGTGGTGTACCATGAACTTTATCAGGACTTATATTTAGCCCCAAACTTACAGATGTGTCAAACTATTAAAGAACAGCATTGGCTGTGTCCCAATAAGCCTTTTCTAAAAGATATCACAGAGGTTCTTTTTGGCCTTAGCAATATCAATACCCCAGAAAGGTGTAAGGTCACCTTGACCTGTGTAGGTGAAGCAAAGAAAACACATACTGAAATCACAGGACCTCAGTGGTTAGTTAGCACCAATTTCATAGAAGTCACTGTTACTTATAACAGACATGTACTTCCACTAAATTTACTTTACCCAGCAAAGTAGTGCTCATCTCTGTTGCCTCAAGTGTACATATCCATTTTGGACATGTCACCCTGTATCCCCTTGATCTAGTATCCCATGAAATGGAAATTATTCCCATTTCTGCATTCTGAGGTCATGTGCTTTCTTTAGCTGATGGCCTTGAGCATCTTTTATATGCCAAAGATCTTCATGAAATTGAGATCACTGTCTCTGAGACTGGCCTGGTTATCTCTGATAAACAGTTCAGTCCCAGTGGTAAGGAATGAATTCGCATACCAGTACAGTGCCCTCTCATTATCGCACTCCTTTGTGTCTTAAATATTACCATGGTTCTTTCTTTCCTGTGGATGTTATATTCCACCCTCAAGTAACTCCATCCTAATCATCAGAGAATACAAGGTCTGTGTAACCATGCTTTGGGAATTGAAATGAGACCTTGCATCCCACCTAGACCTATTAACAACCAACCCAATTTTCCAGCTTTAGTCCTAATAGATGAAGAGGAAGAATATGCTGATATGGAACCGCTTATAAAAACACCATAACCCTATAATCCAGATGATCCACCTTTAGATAAATAGGAAAGGAGTGAAATGCTCCCTGAAAGAAATTGCTACGGCATAGCTTAAGAAACAACAAAAGCAAGGCTTAAATCTTAAAGAGCTCATTTTAGTATGTTTTGTTAAAGTAAACAGAGTGGACAATGATTGCATGCACTCCTGTGTTATAACATAGGAATTGTGACATTTACTTGCATTAATGATTGGTATAATTAATAGTAGTCTTCCTGTATACTGAAAGGATAATGTTGATTAAGTATAGCTTAACAGAGATATATCTCTGTATTTCCAGATATTTGTTTAGAAAATATGATTTAGCTTATCTGAAATAGCTACTTAGGGTAGATGCCTTTAGATTTCATCTTAAGATGTCAGTTTAGAGAATAATAGCTTTATAGAGTTAAAAACTGTGGAACCATGCTTCTCACAAGTTCACATTATTGCACTTTGGCAGGTCCTTGCGTGCCACTTCCTTTTGTGACACACCAATGCTGTGGCAGCTCTGCCTCGCAAAAGGGAAGGGGGAATTGTAGGTACAATAGTGGTCATAAGGCACCAGACCCTGCCAAACCATAAAAAGGATGATTCACCTTGAATTTTAGCTGCCTTAATGCACCTTAAAAGAAATGGTCATAAAAACATTTTCTTTTAAACCAAGCAGACCTGAAAATGCTTAATCCAGGTATATGTAATTCATCTCAACAGCTAGGAAGCAAGGAACAATCTACGTTGAACCATATGTTGTAAGCTTGCTGGCTTCAAGGACATTCAAAATGCCAACCGAACAAATTAATTTGATGCAGACATTGTGCAAGGAGCTAACAGCTCCAAAAGTACTTTGAAATCAGGAGCCAGCATTTCTTAAGGTCACTGAGTCATACCATAAGAATGGGGCCTTACCTCTGAAACCATATAGCCAAGAAACTGGGTCCTTGAAACAGGGAACTACCTGCTAACAACTATCCTAGCACTCTAAGGCCACAATGAGATAACTTTCCATCATCTTATCTTAAACATGTGCAGTGGAAGGTCTTCTGATTATAAGTCTATTGATTGTCACCTTATAGACAAAGTTCAAAAGAACAAATAGGCAGGTCAATGACAGAGCCATGATGAATCAGAACATCCCTGCACATATGCTATAAGACTTCCGACCCAAGGCAAGCTCTTGCCCAAATATGGCTATACCATCCCAAAACCTTGTGCTACTCTTGAGGTAGAACGAAACTTCAGGATATTTCTGAGGAAGTATTTTGCCTATGAAAGATGCCTCCAAGGACCAATATTTTGTGATCACTTACTAGATGCCATCTGAAGCTGTTTCATCGCCGAGAGAGATCTCTTATTTATGCTACTGTCACTGATTTTAAAACTATCACTCTGCTAAAACTCTGAAGACTTTTGGCTTCTGCCAGAAGTAAGAAATATTGAAATTAAACTAACTTTGTTATTTCATTTGCAAAGCCTTGAGAAGAAAAGAATCCAAAGAACCAGGAAGAAATCTTCTTCATATAGCTCTCCAAGATGCTTCAAATCTCCAGGCATAAGGGGAATAAAGAGACTCTTTGCCAAAGGACTAGTTGAGTATAAACTTTGATTTAAGGTGCCTAAAAATGTGTCTTTGAAGAATCTTGTTTCCATAATATATATACTTAGATGTATACTACAGTGAAATATTATTTCAAATGCTAGCCAAGATTTTCAGTACCGAGGAATGGTATACTGGTTAGTCCAGGCTAGTCTAGAGAGAACACAACCTTAAAGTGCCTCCTGATAGTACTAGGTCTTATATGTACGTAGTAAAGATTATGTAATGATTTAAAGTGTACAAAGTAAGATAACAGTCTAAGAAAAGTTTTCAAGAAATGTCTTGTACAGTTTAAGTGTTAGAAATATGTTAAATGTCAACTGTGTGTTGAAATTAACAGCTTTTAATTGTATTACATGTCCAAGTGAAATCTGTCATCTCAGGAATTTACCACAAAAACAAGTAAGCACGATTTACTGTACACCTTTCTTTAAGAGAGAGCTGCAGAAGTAAATTGATTAATAGTAATTGTGCTTACAGGGAGGGGACAGTAACGGCAGTGACAGCAACAGACATTGATAGACTGTTTTCTTTTCTACAGGGCATATGTTAAAAAACAAATTACAAGGGATGATTTTCATTATTTCAGGTCGGGACACTGGGGATTGGGCACCTTTAGTGTCAGAGTTATGTTTGTCAGCAATGAGGATGGTCTTCTCAATGTTACAGAAGAAAACAGGCAGGGTGGGGGGTATCAGCCAGCATGGGGGATTGGGCACCCCCGTGCTGGAATATTAACATGCATGGATTGGTCGGGGGGGGGGAGAGTTACGGCAGTGGCAGCAACAGACATTGATGGACAGTTTTGGTTTTTTTGCAGAGTGTGTTTAAAAAAAACTACAAGGGATAGTTTTCTTTATTTCAGGTGGAGACGCTAGGGATTAGGCACCTCCAGTGTCAGTGTTATGTATGGCAACACCAGTGGTGGGCTCCCCAGTGTTGCAGAATCAATATAGCCACGGTCGGGGGTAGCAGCTGGCATGGGGGATCAGGCATCCCTGTGCCAGAATATTAACATGGGCTGGACTTGGGGGCGAACAGTTATGGTGGCAGCAGCAATGGACATCAATGGATGTTTTTTCTTTTACAGAGTGTAATTAAAAAAAACTACAAGGGATAATTTTTAAGCAGGCTGATCATAACAGATCAACTGTGCTTGCTCAGTGGCATTATGTAGATCAAAGGAAAGAGGTGCCTCATGATCGGGTCAGCTCTGTCCTTTGAACTACATAAGATTTCCACACAGCAAGCCAGGACAGAGTCATGATCAGCCTGGCTGATGATTAGTGTGGGACTGTTGAGCCCCTTGCAGACCACTCTGCATTGGAATGACAGTGTCACACCTCTCAAAACCCACTCTCCAAACAAAATGTTTGCTACACGTGCACGCATGGCAAACATAAAAAAGGAAACAAATTGTTTGTCATGTTTAAGGAAAGTATAACTGCCCCAAAGCAGATAAAGTTGCTGTACTTTTTAAGCCCCAATCAATATATGCAGAACCCAGAGCAGGTTAAAAAAAATGTGCTTTCCATTTTCAACCCACCTTCCCCAACGGACATATGCAGAGTCCAGAGCAGGTTAAAAATTACTATATACAGTATTTTCAATGCAAGCATCCCCCAAATAACCATTCAAAACAAGTACAATTTCTATACATTTTCAAAAAGTCCTCACCCCAACACACACCACCATATGGCTATAAACTTCATTTTGTGTCAATATGCAGTCACTGATTTCACACCGAACAAAATGTGGTTGCCAGTTTGTCTATGTTTGTTAACAAATGAATATAACTATAATACAGACTTTTGAATTTTTTTTTTGGAGCGTCTGAAGACCACCACAACATAGCCAATTACTGGGATGGAATGTAAGGTTAAGGAGGACTATGCAGAGAAGGATCAAGAAAAAGCAAATACATGAACAAATACATTATTTCAGTTTTCGCAGAGGAAGGGAACAGGGATTTGCCACATAAAAGCGACAAAGGCACTGGAGAGGGGGAGGTAGACACAAGTCCCTGTACAGAGAAAAGAGTCCAAAAGAGCCTTTCAAATCTGAAAGTAAACAAAACTATGGGGCTAGACGGGGTACAACCAAGGGTACTGAGGGTGCTCAAGGAAGTACTGGCTGCAACTCAAACAATCCTTTTTGACAACTCACTAGAAACAGGAGTGATTCCAGAGGACTGGAGGAGGGCTGATGGAGTCATGGTGATGCGCCAGAAAAGCAGTAGCTGGAAGAAGGCTAGCAACTATAAACCAGTCAGCCTGACATCAGAGGTGGGAAAACTAATGGAGTCACTGCTAAAGAAAATGCTTGCAGAGTATCTAGAATCAAGTGGGATGCAAGACCTGAGGCAACACAGATTCATGGGGGGAGGTCATGTCAGATAAATCTGATAGATTTATTTGACTGGTGACCAAGGAAATAGATCAGGGTAGGGCAGTGGATGTGGTCAACTTATATTTCAGCAAGGCTTTCAACACTGTTCCATATAAGAGGCTCCTAAGGCAACTGAGCAGCTTGTGGATGGGTCTAAAAGTAGAAAACTAGATAGGTGACAAAGGGTGATGGTAAACAAAGTTCACTTCATGCAAGGGACTGTGACCAGTAGGGTGCCACAGGGATCAGTACTGGGACCTGTCCTCTTTAATGTTCTTACAAGTGGCACTGTAGATGAGCTAGAAGGAAAGGGTTACCTCTTTCTGCATGACACCACAATATGCAATAGGTGGACACCACTGAAGGGGTGGAAAGAATATGCAGAGACCTGAAAAAAAGCTGAGGAGTGGTCAAGGGAGAAGGCAGCTGGGTTTTAATGCAAAAAAGTGCAAAATCATGCCCTTAGGGTACAGGACCCCAGAGGCAGAGTACAATATGGGACAAGAGGTATTGACGGTCACCAAGCAGGAAAGGGACCTGAGAGAAATCATAACTGATGATCTCAAGGAGGCAAGGCAGTGCAATAAGGCAGTGGGTAGGGCCAGTGAGATGTTCAGATGCATAGAGAGCGGTATCACATACAGAAAGAGGGAGGTGGTGTTGTCACTGTATTTATTGCTGGTGAGACCCCACCTGGAATATTGTGTCCAGTTCTGGATATTACATCTCAGGAAGTACAAAGACAGAGTGCAGGAAGTCCAAAAGAATGCAGCAAAAATTGTGCATGATCTGTATCTGAAGCCCCATGAGAAGTGACTGAAAGACCTCAGTATGTCCACTCTGGAAGAGAGAAGGGTGAGGGGGATATCATAGAGACCTATAAATACCTCAAGAGGGTAAATAAAGTACAAGAGGGGAGTACTTTTCAGAGGAAAATATGCATGAGAAGAAGGGGATTTGCAATGAAGCTGAAAGGGGGTAAATTCAAAAAAGATGTAAGGAAGTACTTCTTCACTGAATGAGTTGTAGATTCCAGGATCAGTCTTCCAGTGGAGGTGGTGAGGGCAAAAACAGTGGTGGGCTTCAAACATGACATAGGACAGGCACAAGAGACTCTTAGTGGGAAGCAACAGGGAGTGAGGAGGGAGCTGGAGATCAACAAGTGTCTGTAGTGACAGTATAGGAAGGGAAAATATGTTCAGACCAGAAGGGCCAAGAGGTCCTTGCCTGCTATCAAATTCTATAGCACTGTGTTTCTACTGTATGTTTGTATAAACCTGGCTGCCTGAACTGCTAAATTGTACAGCGGAGCACATATTGGCCTTGTCTCAGATATTAAGTTGGTCTGCCCCCTACCAGAAAGGGCAATACGACTTTTGGAGGTCAGGGCATCCTGTGTACTTTGACATAATCTATTAATTTATGTTTTAAAACTGGAGAAAAAAACAGAGACGAAGGCTACATGGCTGTTTAGCAATTGTGGTGCTCAGGAACACAATACTTAGTGGCTGAAAAGATTATCCACCTAAAATAAGCTAACCTTAAAAGGTGATGAGTCTTTTATGCTTTTTATGTAATGATGTTCATTGTTGTGGTTGTAGTCTCCTGTATCTCTTGGTGGGGTTCTGGGATGGCATGCTGCTTACTCCTGTTGCTTGCGTTGGATAATCTTCCCAAGCTGCTTCTGCCATCCTCCTCTGTTTCTCTCCCTGCAATGCTGATTGATGCTGCAGTAGAATTGCTTGGGTGGTCTACTGCAGGCAGCCATGATAAGCCATTTATAACCAGCATCTTTGAGTAGCTTCCTTTGTTTGCTTTTCCCACCATTGGCATTGGACCCCAGGAGAATCAAATAATTAGTCCTTTAGTATATGACCAATGGGAAACATTGGTGGGATGTGTGATGTTGATACAGTCAGCTATTAAACTGATTGGTAGATAAGTATATTTCTTTTAAATCAGAATTCCTCATTGGTTGCCTGTGTAACCTAGGTTACCGTTGGCTTACACAGATAGAAAAACAGCACTTTACTTGGCTATGAAACACTAAGCAAGACATTTTTCTCTGCAGCCAGCATGGAGAGAGGAAGAGATGGCATAAACACAGAAAAATAACACAATGCTGCCTGTCCCTACCTGCTTACCACCCTGCCTACCGCTGTTGGTGATGGCATAACCCCACTAGAAATATACTAATCATAAATTTGGTACTAATCAGAATGGAGAGCAAAGACAAAGGCTCACTGAGGCAGCTGCAGACTGGGGTTCAGCAGTACATACCACAACACTCTGATGAAGACCCTTTTTGGCTAAGCTTGGGGCCTACTATAAAGGTACAATAGCTAAGGTGCACAGTCTAGTCAGAACTCAGAAAACATACAACAAAAACTGTAAGATCAGACCCTACTTTTTTTGACAGTGGTAGGGCCATGACCCTAGTGTCACCACCAGTTCCGGTGCCAGTGCTTTTGCACATATTCAGTTCCATGAGCTGTCTCCTCTCTTCTAAAGCAAAATGCAGTCTGACTCACACTGGAGCTGATCAGGCACTTCCATTCACGAAACTCAACTCCCCATTAGTTCAGTCTAAAAGCAGGGGAGCTATACTAGAACATCAGGTAATCAATTGGATGTCTGTTTGAATCAGTCAGTGATGCCAGTATCTCCCATAAGTGCTCAATTCCTCTAATTCCTGGCACTCTTGGCACCTTGCACATGGTTTGCTGGCAATTTTGTCCTTTGCCATTTTCCAAGGCACTGTGACTCAAAGATACCTGTACCCAAGGGTGTTACTTATATTTTCATACAGTCCAGCTCCACATTCTGTAGGCTCCAGTAAAACATTCTGCATCTCTATTAACTGCTCTGGGGTCAGTCTGTATATATTATGGTCCCATGTAGCAAACACATCGTTGGACCTGCAGATAAGTAAATGAACTGTAGCGTCATGTATTTTTTTATCAAGCAGTGTTGTAATCAACAGTGTGGCATTTAGTTGAAAGACAAAAGAACTTAAAAAAATAAACAGATGTCCAATCCAACATGAGTGAAGGAGATATTTAAGCAATAATGCACGAGAGGGCATGTGGTGTGTGATTTACACATGCCTTGTGTGGTGTGTCACGAGGAGCAGCTGAATGACTTTAACTACACAAGAAGTGTGCAAATCCCACTACTACACATGCCTTGAAGTGCATTATTGCAATTATAAAATGAATCTGTTAATACAAATTAAAATAAAAATTAATTAGATTCAAAAAAAGTAAATATCTGATAAGCAGGATCTTTACTGGTTGTCTGTTGCAGGATTTACACATGGTCATGTGACATGTTTTGACCAATGAGGTTACAGGACTTTAGAGACCCATTTTATAAATTATTATAATACCTATGAATGTGTGCTGTATTATCATACTTAGTAAATTCTGTAGAGAGGAACCCTGAAAGCACTACTACTTGCTATTATACTGAAGTGTGACCTTTAGCTTTGAAACTAGCCCAGGACACATATCCTATGGCATGAACAAGTATCTGAACATAGATTCAGAAGTGATAATCCTCTTCCTTTGGTATATACGGTATTCTCAGATTAATTTGGGGTCATTTATCAGCCTTATGAATTAAGAGATTTCTTTCTGTATGCACTTTGTGCCCCTCTCCCATGGTGATCTGCAGCAACATCTGGACTGGCTACAATATTCATGACAGGGCATTCATCTTTACTAAATGCATGCAACCCAGCCATTTCTGGGGTTGAGACATCCAATATCACATATCAGAACTTAGGCTTCTAAGTATTGTTATATGCTTTGGGTTATAGACCAAATATAACTTATAAGACATCTTGACAGGGAGTTATACAATTTATCCTCCTGACAACTTGAATGGATGTATATTCAAATACTTTGAGTCCCACTGAGCCTTCACTTCCAACAACTCAGGAGTTCTTGAATTAATTTTGTATCCTGTAAGCTCTGAGAATTGTTTCATAAGTCTTAAAATTCACAGGATTGATTCCAATGGCCAAATTCCAAAAGGTAGTAGTTTTTCAGCATAAAGGGCTATTGTATGATATCTTTCACTGGGTTGCATGCTTTATGTTTGAGGATCTAAACATAGACAAGCTGATAGGAGCTGAATCACTAGGGCAAAAAAAACAAGGCTAGAAGGTAACTTAGTGTAAAGCAAATTCCTCCTCCGGTGATCATTATTGCTTTCTAAGCCAAAAAAGAAAGCTGGAGCCAGGAAATTAACTCTTTACCTGCTCCAAGCTGCTTTAAAACTTGGGCCAACAGGAAAATGTCATTATTTCCCAACCACCTCAGTTCACAAAATTCAGGAAAAAAATCCACAAAAGTGTGCAGTTCACATTTTTTTTAAATACAAAGAAGATTCCACAAAAAGTAAAATAAAATGTGTGACATAAAAAAAAGTGTTACATTGTTACTTTGTCTCTCTCAGATTTTTTTAGTAGATTGTCTCAAAAATGAAGACAAATCATAAGGTAAAACATTGTTTAATGCTTGTAACTGTCTTGGCACAGCAGCATTTTCTGTAAAATGTTCTGCCAATTTTCACAAAATCCCATGAATGACAAAATAATAGTTTTGTGTGATACACTATAATAAAATAAATTTTATACAGCCATATCAAAAACCTGGAAGACAATGTCCCACTGTACACTATCAAGTGATTATTTAACATCCAAAGAGCTCAGCAAGGTCTGTGTTCTGTACCTAGCAGCCCAAACAATAACATTACGCATTGTACTAACATTGAGGTATATTTGCTCACAGCTTCTTCTACATTTCCATGTTTGTAATGACATTAGGTGAGTGGCATGGTGTGTTCTGCACTCGGACAAAGTGATACCAGCAAGGGTTCAGTTAATTTCATTTTGGTGCAAGTCAGAAAATTCCAGGAGTTCACATCTGAGAGTCATTTCAGTTTTTCTGGAAGTCTAAATACTCCCCAAGTCCTGCATTTGGAAATTATGTTTTCTAAACAAGGACAGGTTTTGGACATTAATACAAAATATATATTCCTGTACTGGTAAAATACCTTATATGTACAAAAATCTGCCATTTTTACTTCCATGCCTTTGACATGGGAAGTCACTGAATTTTTTTTTTCAATTTTGGAAATCAATTACTTTCTCCCCTTGTGTTTGGGAAGTTTAATGTTCTTCTAAAATTGAATTAACTAAAAATGTTCATACCATTTTGCATTTCTGAAATGGATCTTGGTGTCAAAAGGTAGGAAGAAAGCTTTGACTGTACAGACAAAAAAAATTGAAATGCAGCATATTGGGCTGGGAGCTACATGAAGAAGTAACTGTGGTCAAGGCTGTGGTGGTAGGATGGTCATGTGTGTCCCAGTTATCTTTCCATGGAGCCCCAGAAAATGTGGGAACCAGGATGGAGGAGGGTACAGGGCTAATAAAAGCAGCCAGATTGAGTGCTCAGCCACCGGTGCCAATGTCAGCACTGGTAGGTTAAACCAGGTTGCCAGAGCATGTGTCACCCCTTTTGATGAGTTGCAACTTCCATGCATCAAGCTGTGAGGAGAACAGGAGACCCAAGTTACCGATGTTTCGAAGTACTAAGGAGTGGCAACAGTGGGGATGACAGGAGAGAACCTAGACTAGTGCCAAGGGAAAGGAAGTTAGTATTTAAAAAAGCACCCCACAAAACTCTCACTTCCTAACATTGCTTGTCTTGTTAAATTCCCTCTCACTCCTTCCCTCTGCATGCTTGCACTCACCCCCCTCCGTCACAAGCTGCCCGAGGAGAGAGTGCTTATCTTTTTTTTTTTGTTAAAATACCACTAACTCTTCTTTAACTAAGCCAGCTCTTTTACAAATTTGGGGAGATTTTAACTCTCACAAAATTGTAGAACTGCTGGCTTAGTTAAAGAAAAGTTAATGGCCTCTTTTTGGGAACATTCCAGGTAGGACCAAATGCCACCTGAAAAGGTCATGCAGAAAGCCTGCAACAAAGCTGCTGTTTGGTAGTCCAATGATTAGCGGTTGGAGGCCATTGGTGTCAGAGACAGCAGCCAGTGGGTAGGCATGCAGATTGGATCCCCTGCAATACTTAGTGTAGTACAGCAGTAGTAATGGAGAAACACCCCCACCACCACCACCACCACCAACACCATGAGTGGATTCAGGCTTGTCTTGGACTTGGGAGAAGGAGTGGTAGCGGCTGTAGCAATGGTAGCACAAAGGAGGGTCTGGACAAGCTCAACATATCTCCCAGTATGCAACAGCTCTAATATATGGGATCAAAATGTTTTGCAGAAATATTATTTCAAGAGTGCTTAAAACAAAACTCCATTGGAAAATGTGCCCATATATGTTATACATTCTGTAATTCAATAGGCCCAATTGAAGCATACTCTGTAGTATATTAAGGCAATGCTTAAAGGGTTTTATTGTATTTGTTCCCATTGGAACTATACCTCTGGCACAGCCTGAATACATTGAAAGAAGTAACAGTCACAAAATGTTAATATTTTCAGCAAGATTCCCAGCTAGACTGCATTATCAGGAGTCTGTGATTAACATGATACAGAAAACCACACTCAAGCCCTGAGGTAAAATTTTTGGATTCTGACAAAAAGCCTGCATTCCTCTTAATAACTGTCTGAGCTTTGCAACAGTTCTTAATGCAGATGCGAGGGATTTTAATGCAGAATATCTGTGGATTACATGGGTGCTCCAAATGTTAGTGCATACATCAGTTATGGAAAGAAGCAGTAAAGGGCTGAATCTTTTTTGTCACTTTCTCACACAAGATACCTTTGGGTCTGAAGGTCAGGCATTTGACCAGAAGTGTGGTGTCTTCCATTTTAGGAATGAGCTGAGTAAAGTCTGCATCTCAGAATTTAAACAAAACAGGAGCTGCTTCTTAGTCTCAAAGGGAGGCAGTGGAAAATGTAGAGTTTGAGTCCCTTGTGGTTTTTCCACCACTCAGAATGTATTATACTCAAATCTGGGTGCATCTCCTACAGCAGTGGTTTAGTGCAAATTGTCTGACTTAATTATTTTCAACCACTTACACCTGGGATGATCCACTGATCTTGATTCAGTATTAAATTTTTATAGTACATGCACGTCACCTTGCACAATAGTGTTCCATGGTGATGGTACTAACCAGCCAGTCAGAGATCTGCCACCTCTGTAAAGGGTCACAGTGGCTCCTCTCCATGTCCCAAGTGTGATGACTTCTTGCTGGGCTAATGGAACCCCCCACTCCCACAGCTGCTGATGGCCCTAGAAGTCCAAGGCTTCCGCACCCTAACCATTGCATCCTCCTTTACATGGTGGTACAGCAGTCCTGACTACTTCTCCTGATCCATCAGGATCCAGTTGTTCCAGTCTGCAGTACTGTATATATATCATCTGTTTAAGAATAGCGCTGTTGGCTTTTGCATTGTGGACACAAACCCCTTTCCTAGAGGTCCATAATGACTTTTGCAGGTGCTTCATGTGAAAAGATGGACAGCTATTTCCTTGAAAAAGAAAAAGTCAGCTATTGATCTCAGGCTTCACACAAATAGATCCATGTTGCTGTATTAAAAATTCAAACAACTAGCTCCCAACCAGTTGGATAAAACCACAGAAAAACACTAGGCTCTGCATATTTGCAGGAATTGAGAAAATCTTCAGGCAGCCTATATGACTCAACAAAACCATCCATGTTGGCTGCCTGGAACAGATGCTAGGGAACATAACTCCGTAGTCCATGTGACTGCCAAGCACTCTGTTTCAGTAGTTGAGTACTTCTTTTCAAGGGAAAATAACAAAGATAATTTATAGCACTGGATACTATCTTCACCTTTTCCTGGCTAAGAACTGCTCCCAGCCTCACCTCTGAGGCATTATTTGAACAAAGAACTCTTGTGCAACATCTGGACTTTAAAGGACTGGATCAGTTTTAATAGCCTGAAAAGCTTCATCACAAACCTCTGTCCAAAGGATATGTCTAAAAGAGCACCAGTCATTTCCAAGTCACATCCCATCAACCTCCAACCACTCTTAGGATGTATTTTACCCCACCCTGTACATGGCTATATGGATTAGCGAGGCATCTGCCAACCCACAGTAGTCTTTGAGAAAGATTAGAAATGACAAGTACAGCAAAGAATTAGTCCCTGTTTGGGCTCCAAATGTTTGAATACTACATGTTGAGATTTAGAAAAAAGACTGATGCCTTTCTCTGTGATAAATTACAGCTTGAGGGAGCCCTTATGACCAATTAGTGCATCCCTTCCCACTGTGTATGAGACACATTTATTCTTCATAGTGTCTCATGTCCCAGTATCCTAGAAACAGGCTCTTTTGGGGGAGTTTTAAGTTCTAATATAGTAATATTCAGCTCTGATCAAAAATATATCAATACTGCTGCAGAGATCACTATTATGGTTGTAAGAGTGGTCTCATATTCTTAGTGTATTAGAACAACTTACCTTTGGTTCATTGTTTTTGTACCCTAAGAAGGTGACTGAGACCACTGTTACAACTATATAAATGGTCTATGCGGCTGTCTTAACATGCATAGTAGAAAAGGCTAACAATGTGATTTAATGGATGGTTGCTGTAAACTCATGGATCCTGCTAAAAGGGAAGATTAACACATGTTTTACTGCTTTTCCTATTTATTCATGTTAGCTGTGGAGGTGAAGGTAGCATGGAACAGGTGTAAAGGGTTACTTGTGGTTAGTAATGTGATTTGTATTTCCTAATAGTTTGAAAGTACAGTTATGGAGACATCCCAGAGGCAAAGGGGTATGTCATTGGAGATGCCAGGAACTGATCCTGTTAGGTATTGCAGGCATTGATAATAAATGCCTCTCCTGGTAAAAAGATGGACTGGTGGACTAGATTGTGTTCAGCTGACTAGCTCTAAATCCTAGTAAAACAGTGCATCTTCTAGTGGGCTCAGTCAGACAGGTCTTTGCTGTCAAAAACATTATCGGACCGCCCATATTTTATGGTGCTCAGCTGCAAGCTGGGAAGCTTTTCAAAAACTTGGGAGATTGGACGAGTAATCAAAACTTTGCTCCTCAAACTAGACCTAAAATGCACCATTTCACATACAACATTTTCAAAATTTCAAGGGGGGCATGCCCCCAACCTCCCTACAAGGATTTTTTTTTTAGTCCAATGGCAAACCACCCCTTCTTTAAATTCCTGGATCTGCTACTGGTCACCAATGTGCATACTGCATCCATCTGCTAGCGACTGTACCAAGAGAAGGAGCAAGGGTAAAACTTTTTTTCCCAAATTAAATATGCTTTATTTATCTCAGATATCATTGATACAATATATACATAAGGTAAAATATAGAAGAATACAAACCACTCCTCAGAAGTGTCAGAAAGAAAGCATAGGAACTGCACAGTCAATTTTAGGTAAATGACCCACCTTCTCCCCCCACCATCCCCCTTGCACCCCCCAACCCCTGCCACAGGAGGAATACTAAAAAAGGGAAGAAAGAGATCAACTACAGTATGAAGGAGCAAAAAAAATGCCCCGTGAGTATGTTGTCAGGGCCATGTTCAGCTATTGGAAGGTATAACCAGTCACTTAAACTGTCAGCAGTGTGTAAAGGGGTTCCCAGATGGTATTGTACTTAGACAGATTATTGGACATGCTTGCAATGAGACACTCTGCTTGTAGTGCAAACATGATTTCTTTGTACCATTCTAAAAAACTTGGAACACTTTGATCTAACCAGTGCCGAAGGATAACTTTCTTCACCCACACTGAGATCAAAGCCATGTGCAATCTCTGGTTGCCAATCAGTTTATCCATGTAGTCACCAATTATACAGATATCTGGAGAAAATTTATCAGATATACCTAGTAGAGGGTCTAAGTGATTTTGTATTGCGATCCAAAAGGGGGTGATTTTTTCACAAGACCTCAAAATGTGTAGGAGGATCCCAGGTTCTTTGCCACATCCGGAGCACATGTCTGTGGAGAGATGACCCATTCTATGCAATTTAACCAGGATATAGTAGAGATTATGAATTATCTGAAATTGCATAAAATGATATCGGTCCCATTTAATGAACATGTAAAGGTGCTTCCAGATAGTTTTCCAGTTCCTGGAGGGGAGAGAGGACGGAAATGCCTGGTCCCAATAATAAAACCAAGGGCCCTCTAACTGTGCTTGTAGTGATTGGTGGTAGTATGAGATAACATGAGAAGCATTTTAAACATTGGGAGGATGATAGTACTGAAGTGACTGTTCTAGGGTCCGCTACCAAGATAACTTAATAACAGATGGGAAACTTGGAAGTATTGGAAGACCAAGTTGGTAGGCCAACCATATTGTGTACTTGCTGTCTGAAAGGATTTTAACTTATGGTGAACTACCAGGTCTCAGACTGTGTCTACTCCCAAGTTAGGCCAAAATATTATTTTAGAGAGCATCTTCCCAGATATCCTAAAGTTCGGGTTCCCAAAAAGTGTCTGTGAAATATCTAGGCCTGGACAAACCTTTAGGTAAGAGTTAAGTTGTGCCTGAGTCTGGAGGGAGGCTCCAAAAGGTGTATCCTGCAACTGCCATGGTAGTTTCTTCTTAGCAATAAAAGGGAGAGAACATATATCTATTCTATAGGCTCGACACAGGGAGTGTTCAATTTTTACCCAAAGAGGAGTGTGTGTTCTAGGGGAAATTGTCTCAGGGGACTTCAGCCAATGAGAAATTCATGTTAAATTTAAAGCCAAGTGGTACAGGAGAAAGTTAGGGGCCTGTAACCCCCATCATGTTTCTGATGCATTAGTCTGGACCAGACTCGTCTAGCCTAGCCTGTTTACCCTGCCAGAGAAAGGAGGTGCAAATCCTGTGTATTTGGGTGAACCATGACTGAAGGAGGGCCCCATTGTGCATCTGTATGGGATACAACAATCGAGGAAGGGTATTCATTTTTATGATACTCAGCCTGCCCCACAAAGAGGTAACAGGAACCAATGATTTGGATCTATTTTAAGTTGTGATATTATAGAATCTAGGTTGCATTGTTGCATCCTACAGGAAGAAGTACTGGGATAAGTTCCCAGGTACTCCATTTTATCCCTCCTCCATAGGAGACCAAAGTGATCAAGATCTGATTTCAAGGTGGCACTATTCAGAGGCATAATCTCGGTTTATTAATATTTAGTTTATAATTCAAGATTTCCCCAAACTTAGAAATGATCTGAAGAGCTGCATGAAGGGATACAGATGGAGAAGAGACATGTAGCAAGATGTCATCTACATATATTGACAAATTGTATTCAATATCGCCTATAGGGATACCAGAGAAGATAGGGGAATAGTTGAGTTTGCAGATGAGGAGGTTCCAAGAATGAGTTAAAAAGATATGGTGAGAGGGGGCACCCCTGCCTAGCACCTTGGAAAAGAGGAAATGGTGTTGAAAGGATGCCATTACAGAGCACCCATGCTAATGGGGAAGAATATATGGTCCTTATCCACTGTAAGAATTCTGGGGGGATGTGATACTTAGGAAGCAAGGCAAACAGGTACTCCCATGAGACCCTATCAACAGCCTTTTCAGTGTCCAAGGATACCAAAGCCGCTGGGATAGAGGAGTCCCTGGACAGCGAGAAAAGATAAGGCAGTTTTCTGAGATGGTCAGCTGAAATTCTACATTTGACAAAACCTACTTGCTCCTGACTTATCTATGACTACTATACCCCGTCCAATCTGCTAGCTAGAACTTTGGCCAAAATTTTTAGGTCAACATTGATAAGCAATATAGGCTTGTAGTTTGATACAAGCTTAGGGTCCCTCCCTGGTTTTGGTAATACTACAATAGCAGCTGAGGTCATGGACAGATCAGATAGGCCTTCCTTGAAAATATAATTATAGGTGTTAAGAAGAATGGGCACCAGTTGGGTCTTAAAAGCTTTATAGAAATTAGTGGTGAAACTGTCTGGCCCAGAAGATTTGTCCGAAGATAGGGAGTCTATAGCCTGGGAGATTTCCACAGTAGAAAGTGGGGCTTTTAAACTAGCAACCTGGGGCTCTGTCAGTTGCGGAAGGGTAATGTTGCAGAGGAAAGATTCCAATTGGGATGAAGTGAATGGAAGAGAGGGAAGTGAGTACAATTGTTGATAAACAGTTTTAAATGTTTCTACTATTTCTCTGGGTGAGGTGAGAAGTTGGCCTGAGTCTGAGGAGATTGAGGGGACAATCCTGTCCATCTCTTAGAGCAGAGCCGGAGGGCAAGTAGCTTGCCTGCTCTTTCTCCTTGATAGAAATAACAAATCTTGGAGCATAAAATAAGGTGCTTGGCCTTTTTCCTCAGTAGCTGATTATACTGAGATCAAAGGGATTCCAAATGTTCCCATTCTACTTCTGGGGAAGTTGGGGAAATATTCTTCTCAGCTGTTTGCATGTGAGAAAGAATGTCTGAGAGGGAAGCTAACATTTGTTTCTTGTGCTTAGTAGCCAGACGAATAATTTCACCTTGGAAGACACATTTCAAGCTACCCCAGAGGATGTCTAATTTTGTTGTTTGTTTGTTTGTTAGTTTGTTTGTTTAGTCAAGGTAAAACCATTGAGTATAAAACTCATTCACAATGGTGACCTTACAAAAATACATACAAACATAAAAATAAATACACAATAACCCAGACAATAACACAATTACTGAAAACAGTTACAAGACTTCTGTGAAGAATACAAATACTTTTTCATAGAAACATAGACTTTGGCAGCAGATAAGGACCACTTGGCCCACCCAGTCTGCCCATTTCCCTACCTATTGGATAAGCTGCAGATTCTAGTTAACCAACAGCCTACATCCTGCAACCCCCTACCACAATTGTCTTATGTCTGTCCCATGCATGTTTGAATTCCCCCACTGTTTTAGACCCAACAACCTCCCCAGGAAGGCGGTTCCATGCATCCACCACTCTCTCCATGAAAAAAAATTTCCTCACATTACCCCTGAGCCATCCCCCTCTATCTTTAAATTGTGACTCCTTGTTCTTACACATCTCTTTTTCTGAAAGATGCTACCATACTGGACTTTTTTGATTCCCTTGAGGTACTTGAAAGTTTCTATTATGTACCCCCGTCCCTCCTTTCATCAAGGGTATACCTATCAAACTCTCTCAGTCTCTTTTCATATGGTTTCTGATGCAGACCCTGCACCATTTTAGTTGCCCTCCTCTGGACTGCTTCCATCCTGTCTATGTCCTTGCATAGATGGGGTCTCCAAAACTGCACACAGTATTCCAGATGGGGTCTCACCAACTGTCTGTACAGAGGGATAACCACTTCCCTTTTTCTACTTGTGATGCCCTTTCCTATGCATCCCATTATCCTCCTGGCTCTCCTTACTGACTTCTCACATTGCTTACCCACCTTTAGGTCATCTGATATGACTACCCACAAGTCCCTTTCCATTTTTGTTGTTGTTAGTACCTCCCCTGCTATTGTGTACTCTTCTCCTGGGTTTTTGTTTCCCAGGTGCATTACTTTGCACTTCTTCGCATTAAATCTAAGTTGCCATATGTCTGACCATTCCTCCAACCTTGCCAAGTCCCTTCTCATCCTTTCTACCCACACTTGTGTATCAACTCTGTTACAGATCTTTGTGTCATCTGCAAAGAAGGCATACCTTTCCCTCCCGACCCTCTGCAATGTCACATATAAAGATGTTAAAGAGGACTGGACCCAGTACTGAGCCCTGAGGTACTCCACTAGTAACCCCCCTTTCTTCAGAATGTGTTCCATTCACTATTACCTTCTGTGTCCTGTTGTGCAGCCAGTTTGCTACCCAGGCTACCACCCTGGAACCCACTCCCAGGCTGGCTAACTTGATTATTAATCTTTTGTGCGGGACCATGTCAAATGCCTTGCTAAAGTCTAGGTAGGCCATATCCACAGCCCCCCCGGTCTATTACTTTGGTCACCCAGTCAAAGAAATCAATTAAGTTTTTCTGACATGACCTTCCTGCTGTAAATCCATGCTGCTTTGGGTCCTGTGCTCTGCTGGCCTCTAGGTACTTAACCATTCTTTCTTTCAGAAGTGATTCCATCATTTTCCCTACCACTGAGGTCAAACTTACAGGTCTGTAGTTTCCTGCTTCTGCCTTGCTCCCACTTTTGTGAAGGGGAATCACATCTGCCCTCCTCCAGTCCTCACGTACCACCCCATCCTCCCATGATTTGTTAAAAAGTGTGGTCGGTGGTGTCACTAGCTCCTCCCTTAGTTCTTTTAGGATTCTGGGGTGAATCCCGTCAGGCCCCATTGCTTTGTCCACCTTGAGTTTTAGGAGTTCTTTCAAGACTCTTTCTTCTGCAAATGGACTGGTGTCAACCCCCCTACCCAGAGTGCTTCTATTGTCTGGTTTAGGTAACTCCTCCTCATCTTCTTTTGTGAATACTGAGCAAAAGTATTCATTCAGTATCTCTGCCTTTTCACTGTTTCCCTCTGCCTACCTCCCCTCCCCTCTCCTTAATTAATCTTCACTATTCCTCCCTTAACCTTTCTATGCTCCCTAATGTACCTATAAAAGGTTTTAGCTCCCTTCTTAACTGAGTTGGCTATTTTTTCCTCAGTTTGGGCCTTTGCTATTCTGACTGCCTTCCCCACTTCTTTCTGTTTTAATTGATACAGTTCCCTGTTGTGCTCCTTCTGTGATTCCTTATACTTTTTGAATGCATCCTTTTTCTCCTTAACCTTCCCTGCCACCTCTTTTGAGAACCATAGTGGTTTTTTACTCTGCTTTGTTTTCTTTATTTCACACAAAGACTTGTTGCCTCTATGATGGCAGTTTTGATTTTTCTCCATTGTTCTTCCATCCCTCCTTTTTTGGCCATTTGCTAATGCATTCCTCAGGTATTCACCCATTTTGCCAAAGTCAGCCCTTCTAAAGTCCAGTATCCTTGTTTTTGTATGGCTTGTCTCCATGGTTGTGCTTATTATGAAGCACACTGTGCAGTAGTCACTTGTTCCCAGATGTCTACTGACTTCTAAATTTGTGATCCTCTCTCCATTTGAGAGTACCAGGTCTAGTGTTGCTTCCTCCCCAGTGGGTTCCAACACTAGCTGTCTAAGGCCTGCCCCCTGCAGGGCATCGAGAATGACCCTGCTCTTGGATGTGGCTGCAGTACATGTCATCCAGTTAACATCTGGCATATTCAGGTCCCTCGTCAACAGTATCGCCCCTTTTTCAGCCATTTTAAGAATGTCCTCTATCATTTTCTTGTCCATTTCCTCCCCTTGAGATGGGGGTCTGTATACAACCCCTTTGCAGACTGTGATGCCACTCCCTGTCTTCAAGGTGACCCAGAGTGCCTGTTGTCCTCCCCCTTTACTTTTTAGTTCTGTAGCTTTGATCCCTTCCCTTGTGTATAGTGCTACTCCACTTCCTCTTTTACCCTCCTTGTCCCTTCTGTAGACTGTGTACCTCGGTATGTTGACATCCCAGTCATGGTTCTCTGTGTATCATGTTTCCGTGACTGCCACAATATCCAATTGTTCATCTTCATCAGGGCTGCTAGCTCAGGAAGCTTGTTTCCCAGACTATGGGCATTGGTACTCATTGCATTCCATTTAATGTTGGCTTTATCCTTTTTTCCCCATCCCTGCTCTTATTGCCCTTGTCTATTTTTCCGTTTACCCCTGTCCTGCCCTCTGTTGAGCTCTGTACCTCAGTGTTTACCTTACTACCTGCCATGTTTTGTGGGGGGAGGCTTTTCAATTGTAAAATGGGAAGAGGCTTATGTTTCTGTTGTGTAAATTCTTTTGGAAGACTATTCCAGGATATTGGTACATAATAACTAAAGAGGAATTGAGAACGCCTAGTTTTTATTAAGGAGACAACCATTTCTTTTATTTCTGATTTTCTCAGAGAGGGTTCAACATTTGTAAAACATATTCTTTCCCCTAAAAATGTTGGGATAAGGCCCAAGTCACACTTATATGCAAATAACTGCTTATGTACTATTCTTCTACTGCATAAAGATAACCATTCCAGTATTTTATACATTTCACAGTGGTACAAAAGTTTGGGACATTTAAATACTAGTCTTGCCAACCTATTTAATAGAACATCCAGCCTTGATAATCAATCACTAGTTGCTCCATCATATAAAATATCCAGTAATCTGTGAGTGGCAAAATCTGCACTTTAATAACAGAATTCAGAGTTTCTGGCTCAAAACAATTCTTATTTTTATATAGAAAGCCCACCCGCTTACTAACCTGAGAAATTAGGTTATCTACATGCGTGTTACCTGATCCAAATTTGTCCAACCAGAACACCAGATATTTATAGTGCTCAACTGACTCCAAAACCATTCCCTTACTATTGAAGATTACTAGACCTGGTTCCCCTTTTGATTTAAAAAATGACCCAAACAATATACATTTGTTTTTTTAAGAATTTAGCTTTAACTTAGATTCAACAAAAAAAGACTCTAAAAGATTGAAACTTTCCTGTACTGTTTTTTGAACCTCAGAAACTGTGGAACCAGATCGGTACAGAATGGTATCATCGGCATACAAGTGGTAGCGAGAGACCCCAAGGTGATTACCAAGATCTTTTAAATAGACCAGAAACAAAAAGGGACCCAGGACTGAACCCTCGGGTACACCTCTTAAGACAAGATGTGATGCAGATTTGATACCATTCACCACAGCTACCTGGCATCTGTCTGTCAAATATGAAATGAACCAATCCAGAGTCAGTCGGTTCATCCCAACCTCACACAGTCTCTGTAATAACAATTTTGGCAAGTAGATGGAATTCAACTCCATATGTTTATTAATGAAGGTATCCAGTTGTTGTAAGAATGCTTATGACTTAAGTAGCTGACTATTAAAATGCCAAACTGTATCTCTACTCATTGTCAGAAGAAAATTAAGTTGGAGAAGGGCTGGGTGATGATCTGAAATTACCTTGGCCGAGTAGTGACAGAGCCCAATCTCAGATAGATAGTTTACTCCCAGTAGAAAATAGTCAATTCTAGAAAAGGAGAGGTGTGGGAGTGAGTGGAAGGAGAATTCCCTACAGTCCAGATTCAATGCCCTCCATGGGTCTTTCAGACCAATAGAGTGCATGAGATCTTGGATAGCCACTTGTCCTGGAGTTATACTTTGCTGGGCTTGGCCAGTTCTATCTATCTCATTACATAAGACCACACTCCAATCCACTCCAAGGATAATGGGAAGAGAAGAAAGGGGGCTAAGTGTGACATCAAGGTAGTGAAGAATGAGGGATTATCTTTGTTGGGTCGATATATGGCACCCAGGACAGTCTCTAGATGTCCTAGCAGAGCCTGTAAAATGACATAACATCCTTGGGGGTCTACTGTCTCTTGGAGGAGGTGGAAGGGTACTTGCCTAGCTATGATAATAGTGACCCCCTTTTTTTGGGAGTCCAAACCAGCACCATAGACCTGTCCAACCCAGTAGCACCTCAACAGGGAAACCTGGGAGGAAGGGAGGTGGGTTTTTGCAGATGGAATAGAATTTTAGATCTCTTGATCAGAGATTGAGCTCCCTTAATATTCCATGTACAAAAATTAAATGCCTCCATGGTGTACTGGTCCAGGGATGCTAAGGTCTATTATGATACATTTGACTTTTGACTAGTTGGCCTTCCACTCAAAATCTACTATGTACCTCCCTTCGGTGGCAGCCCCCCATCCTCCAATCCCCCACTTGCCATTACCCCACCTACCAAAATTAACCTTTTAAGTAAGAACCTGATACCATGCCCCCCCAACCCACTGCCCCTGCCAGCCTCGGGCATTATAAGAGCATGTACTAATTGGAGCAAATCTCTGTAGAACAGCGAGCAAAGAAATCACATATCTCCCTCCCTCCCACCTGCCCCCAAATGCCCACATCCCATCCCACTCCCCCCAGGACCTCCATTTCCTGCAGAACCCCAGTTGTTGAAGTACAGCCAGCAGGCACATTAATAAGCATTCTCTTTGATCCTCTGACATTGTAAAATTGATATAAACATGAATTAACAACAGGATAGAAAGTTCTTTAAATATTATTGAAGAATCCCCCCTCCCCGATCTGGCTCATGATGATCAGCTTTGATGCAGTGTTCTCCGTTCCACCCGCTTCCCCTGCAAAACCTAAAGTCAGTATCGACAGCTGTAAATTTTGAAAGGCAAACACTTCTTAATAACTATATATTTAGTAGCTCTTCTGAGTTCTTCCACAAAAACAAAAACAAAAATCAGCAGTTAGATGGGAAAATAAGGTCCAAAGTCAGCTTTACTCAGCTTTTGGCAACGTCCCCAGAAAACCAGAAAGACAAACAATTGGAAGGAAAAACAGAATCCAACGTCAGCTTCATTCAGCTTTTGATGAGGCCTCCAGAAAGTAAAGAGGTGAAGAATTCAGTTCAGTCTCATACTCGGGCAGTGGGTAATCAAAAAGTTAACCCACGCTCCCTCTTGTGGTGGCCGAGCAATCTAACCATTGCACAAAAATGTGGAAATACAAAGTATTGAGAAGATCATCAGCATATTCGAGCTGCATGGTCGTACATTCTAGAAGGCTAGGTGAGAAGGCAGGATAACAACTGATGCACACTGGTGGCCGAAATCAACAATTTTGAAACAGCTCAGATAAAATGGCCTTCAGGGTTGGCCCAGCCTGTTCAGCAGATCCATAACTCACCCAGGAATCACAATGGAGGACCGAGAGCCTAGTAGGGTAAGTCATCCTGAAATGAATGCTGGCAGCAATGAGTTTTGTAACCAGGCGGTGGTAGGCAACTCTCTTCTGTCTTGTGGGTGCAGGTAAATCCTGTGTAATTCTTAATTTGTTGTTTTCCCACTGAATCTCTTTTAACTCTTTAACTTAATTCAAAATGTGCTGTTTGTTGAGATAGTTAAGCAACTTTAATATGGAGTGCCTAGGCAGATCTCCATCAACCGGCATTGGCTTGAGGGACCAGTGAGCTCTCTCTACCACGTAGGCCAGATTATTGGGAGATGGCCCCCTAAATTTTGGCAAGCATTTTCTGAGAAAAAAGCACAGGAATGTCCCCCCCCTCTACCTCCTCTGGAAGGCCGAAGATAACAATATCATTTTGGCAACTCTGGCCTTCAAAGTCCTCCAATTAGTTCTTCATTTTCACCAGCTTTTGTCTGAGGGAGGTGAGTTCTGGGTTGATTTTAGTGTGCCAAAGCTCTAATGAAGAGGTTAGGGCTGCTACATCCTTGATTGCTGTTGTTGCCTCGCCAAGATCTGAGTGCAGTGATTTTATATCAGCCACTAGGTCAGGCAAAGCAGTTTTAAATAGTATGAGCTCCTCTAGAAATCTTTGCTCCATAAGTAGTGCAGGTGCCGTGGTAGTAGTGGCAGTCTTCCCCGTAGATGAAATCTGACCTTTGGATCATTTGGGTGTCTTTTCAGGGGTCTGCTGCGGTGTATGGTGCGGAGGTGCCTGCCACATGTCTGCCTCCATATTTCTCTGGTTCCTGGTCATTTAGCTTCTCCAAATTAAGCGATTAGATTTATTGTGGAGTTATTTTGTTGATGAATCACTCTGGGAAAAAGAAAAATAGATGTATTGGCTATTTAAATAGATTTAAAGCAGGTGAGGTGGGAGCTGTAAAACAGAGCTGCTACTGAGAGCTGTGCATCACACGACTTGTCCAGGGTAGAACCTTTAACTTATTTAAAGTTCAGTTACAGTACTGGTTCATTGAGATGAAAGTCTCATTTACAACAACATTCTGCAAGTACGATACAATACAATTTAAAAGCATTCAAATAAAAAGACAAAGAGCCTCAGAGCAAAAGCACCAAAGCAAGAGCACTCTGTAAGGGCACTGGCAATAAAGCCACGTTTCACAGAAGTACAAAATTGCACATGACCTAATAATGTGAGGCATCATGGGAAGTATACTACAGTTCACATTAAATTTGTTGTGCAGACAGTTTGAAAACCATTGTCTTTAAGTGGCTGCAATGAGTTGCCAACTAGTTGATTTTTTCCCCTCAGCTGCAGAATGTGGCTTTCAACAGAAACTACAGTATATTCAGCCACCTCATTCAGAACTCAACAGGCACCAGCTAACAACAAGCTATGTGACTAAATGATTTCTTATGCACAGCCTTACCAGCCCAGATGCTTACAGGCTCTTAAATCGATGTATAATGGGCGCTATACATGATGTCAACGTGCCACAGAAACCAGGTGTGTTGGCATCGATATGCATGAATGCCATGCAGCAGGGTCCCATGGACCCCCAGTGGCATTTACAAACAGGGCACAAGGCAGATACACACCCAATCCTCTGGCCATGTAGAAAACAATGTGTCAGGGCCAGGCGGGGGGGGGGCATAGAAGCAGTACGTGTCATTCACCAAGGCACGTAGTGCTGTCCACAGGGGAAAGGACTGAGCAGGTTATTGCAGCCAGGACCCTGCCATAACCACTACATGCCCTCAAAGACATGACCCACCAGTAGTGGCAGGAATGGGAAAAAAACACCGTTCTGCCCCAGCCCACTAGGCTGATGTGGAGGCTGGGGTAGCTGGCTAGGTGAGTGCCTGTGCTTAGTTTCGTCAGTGTCCCAATCCATCTGTGCCCTCACTCCCCTCCCCCACATGTGGCCTCCTGGTGCCAGGTGTGCCCTCCACCACACACGCTTGGCAACCCCATGGCTGTTTCATATAAGCATCCCCCCAACATGTATGCCTGGTCCTCCTTGTTCTAAACAGTCACCCCCACATCCTGTGGTGCCCTGGCCCCCCAACCCAGACCCTTGACCCTGGTACCCTGGCAGACCCATATGCTGCCTGCAGATCCCTCACTCCGCCGGCACCAACACCCCCTCCCCTCAACCCCATACCTGACAGTCAGTGATGCATCTCTGTATGGCCAGCAGCAAAGCCCTCTGCATTCCTCCCTGGCTGCTGGCCATCCAACTGATGCTGGAAGCAAGCTGTCTATTTATAGCAGTGTGCTCCCAGCAGTGGTTTGACAGCTGGTGGATGAGGAGGTGTGTGGAGGGTTGTGCCACTGGCCATCTATGCCTGCGTTGCCAATCGTGGGGCATGGGGTTTGGGGGTGTTGTTGGTACAGTAGGGGAGGTGCAGGGGTCTACTGGCAATGTATGGGTCACCCGGGGTACCAGCATCAAGAGTCAGGAGGCTAGGGTATCACTGGGTGTGCGGGAGGGGAGATGTCCTGCTTACAACATTGAGGTCCAGTCAGACATGTGGGGCAGGGGGTGCTTAGCAGAACCTGAGTAGCCATGTTCCTGGAGGGTGACATGTGCAAACAAGGATGGGGCTGATATGTGTGTGTGTGTGTGTGTGTGTGTATGTATATGGAGGGGTTATTTGCAGCAGGGTGGGACATTTGTGTGCCAGGCAGGTGCAGTGTGTTATAGGCCGACCAGGGGGGCACATTGTACAAAGGGGCTTGCTGCGCAGGTCCGGGTACATGCAGGTGCTATTCACGCGCCTGGACCCATGCCTTCCCATGCAAGGGATTCACTCCTGGACCCGATATGGGCATCCAGTTGGATGCCCCCGTGGGTCCTCTACTCCACCCACAGCCACCCTGCGTGGTCCTGTGAACCAGGACGGCACAGCCATGGACAGGTGGTGGCCATTTGTACATACCAGACGGTGCACACCTGTTCGTGGGTGCAGGAGCTTCGCTGGTGGGGTACGTGCCTTTGGCGCGTACTTACCACCCATTAGTGCACAGTGTCCAATAAGTTAAATGAGAACTCTCCTGCATATACAAATCACACTGAAGGAACTGACTGGCCAACTTGAAGCAAAAAATGAACGATGCCAAAGGGCCTCTGAAACAATCTACAAAGGCTGAGAACAGATGCAGACACATGCTTTATCCTTGGTAGGGCTCATCAGTGTGCCCTATATGAAAACCACCAATCATGTTGATAACAAGAAACTAATGGTGGTGTTTTAGGAGAGCAGTGTATTGAGCCACAAATGCCACAATGTGAAATCTGAAACTGGGGTCTGATGTTTTAAAAAATAATTTGCCAAACAGCATGAGACATATCAATGTCAGGATCTGGGCTAGGGCCATAATAACCCAGAGAATAGGGATGCTGTGAAAAAGAATGAAAGACACCACAGCAGGATGGTTCTACTACTAGTACTACTGATGCTACACCACCCCCAATGACCTCAGAGCTACAACCTTCTAAACAACTTCAGAAGGAACAGTTACATTTGTGACAGCTATTCCCATCCATATTGATGGTAGGGGTTCAACTGCTACCAATTCTCAGTTCACTGTTGACCTGATGGCAGTTATACCTGTGGAAGGGCCAGTAGCACAGAGTGTGCAGCGGGGGCAGGACACAGTCTTGTTGGACTATGGCCAAATTAAAGAAAATGTATTGGTAGATAGTTATCTAAGCCATCTAAGACCCATCTGGTTGCAGCCTGGCTGCCATAGGTCTATGACTATAATGAATACGTATGTGAGGAGGAAGATTCAGTTTCAGTTTTCCATTAAATGTCTAGAGACGGTAATAGGTACTATTCAGTTATGTATTATTATTCTATTTGGTAACAATGGGACAACGTACAACTAGCATTTGTCAATGCTGAGCATTTACTTGTATGCATGTGCTGTGCAGGTGTTTGGTACTGATAGTGTATAGGTGCAGCGGCCCTACACCAAAGGAAGAACCCATCCAAGGGCCCTGCACTTCCATGCAATGACAGATGTGAATAATTCATGGGGCTGTCTGGTGGGGTGCGGAAGCACAGGGCCCTGTTGTCCCTTGCATGTCCATGTGGCCACAGATACAGATACACAGAGCAAAGAGCATAAAGCACTCTGATGCCCATGGGTGAAGAGGGGCAGGGCCCTATGCCAAGAAGACAGTTGCCTTCACTTTGTGGTACCTGGACCCATGAAGACAAACCTGCACCTTTCAATCCCTGTCTGGAAGGGGATTGCATGACAACACCATTACCCCACCATCACCCCATCCAGCTGGGTTAATGAACTCACTCCCAAACTCAGCTCAACCACATAGGATCACAAATTATGGTTGCTGCTGTGAAGACTGGCACTACACATAAGCAGTGTTAAAAAATATATATTTTTTTTATTTTGACCTCACCTTTTCAAGATACTCATTTTATGATTCACCTTAGATACATGACATGTACTATTTATAGTATATTGGCCGAAATGTCATTTCACACCAGAAGTGTGAAAAGACATCTTGTCCAGGATTTAAAAAAGTACATGTGCCACGTTTATAAGGTAGTGTGGAAAATTGCTATTTTGAAAGTTTGGAGTCAAAATATTGTATGAGTGAACATTGAAATACTGCAATATTCAGTCATAACCTGGGCATTTTACTATATTTGTACTCCAAGGGCCAGATATTCAAAAAAGTTGCGCCATGCGCAATAGGGTTGCGCCTGCGCAAGTCTGAACTTGCTTCATTCTGCGATATTCAGCAGGAGGCAGTTGCGCCACAGTAAACATGCTGAGCAACAGCGCGATGCAAATGAATGCATGCTGAACTGGAGGGGGAGGAACCATGCATAAACTGCACAGCCCGATATTCAGCCGGGCTGTGCAGAGTTGTGCAGGCGCAACCCCCAACCTGTGCGCCTGCACAACTTTGAGCCAAAAAAAAAATGATCAAGTTGCAGGGCGCAACACAGCAGCTGCCACCTGTGGCTGGCCCTCATCCCACTCCCTGTGCCCCTGCAGCCCGGTCAGCGGGCAAGAGTGTAAAATCCCCCGCCATGTGTATTCATTCCACAAATCTGGACTGTCTTGTATGGTATGGGCTGCATGCCCATTGGCTCTTCTCTGCACCAATGGGCGCAGCCCTACCAGGCAGTCAGTCGGTGGGCGTGTGGCAGGTGGTGGGATGCTGCCGCCTCGCCGGGCCGGGGGGGAGGGGTGGTGGGGCTTAGTGGGTGGGTGGGGTGGGGGGACACTAGGCACCAGGGCTATGTTTGGGGGTTTAATTATTCCATCCTGCAATTGGGATTATCGGTCCACTGGACCACCGGGCTATGTTTGGGGTGTGTGTGTTTACAACTACATCCCGCGATTGGGATTTTCTGTCCACTGGACCACCAGGGATGTGTCGGGGACACATTGCTGACCGCGATCGGGCTGGTGGGGAGGATTTAAACTATGCCCGCGATCGGGCCAGTGGGGGGTGGTGATGGTGGGGATTTTACACTCTTTTGCCCATGATCGGGCTGCAGGGGGCATCGGTCCCCGACGGCTGCTGCCTGGCAGGGTGCCAGGTGCAAGTCCTCAGGGATCGGCACACCTGCATGCTAATGGCATGCAAATGGGGCCATAATCAGATGCAAATGGCCCCCCCTGTGCTTTGCATGAATTATGGCCCCATTTGCATGTCACCTTTTGAATATCGGGATTTTGCGCATGGCGCAATGGTACTTGCGCCACCGTAAGTTGAATGCTCCACTCTGACCACTCTGGCGTGGTGGCGCAAGTTCTACTGCACCATGCACAGTAGTTGTGGTTGGGATATTCAAAGGAGTTGCTTAAGGGTGCAACCCCTTTGAATATCGCTCTGGCCACACCCCTGCACAACTATTTTTTGCAGCACATGGGCTTGCTCCACAAAATAGCTCAGTTTGAATATCTGGCCCCAAATGTTCAACATAGCCTTCTTAATACCCCACCTCATGAACTCAGTAGGTGAAAACTTTCAAATCAAGACCAAAATGTCATTCTCAGCCACCTAAATGTCATTTCAAGCCACAGGTGTGAAAACACAGTTTGGTCAGGATTTGAAAAATGACAGCTGTCATGTTCGTGAGGTGGTATAAAAAATCGCTATGTTGAAAATTTGGGGTCAAAATATTACAAATTACCAAAGTTACGAGTAAGCGCAGAAAAATGTCAACATATGCGCATATCATTGCAATTTTTACATATTTTGACTTCTAATTTTCAACATAACCTTCTTATGATCCCACCTCATGAACAAGGGTGGTGAAAAATGTTCAAATCCTGCCTAAGAGGTGATTTCACAATGCGACATTGAAATCACCTTTCAGGCGTGATTTGCATAATTCCACTGCCATTGATTATGAAATGAGGTCCCAAAAAGGCCATGTTGAAAACTGGGGCCAAAATATGCAAAAATGACAACATTATGCATCAAAATTCAAAACCTCATTGAAATACAATACATTGAACAGCACTTACCTTAGTTTCTCATATTGCAGTCGCCAGTTCCATCAGCAAGACGTGTTCATTTGGAGAGTGGATCTACACTGTGGGACATGTTTAGGTGAGTGAGGGTATATGGGGGTGTGGGGTGGTGGGTACTGAGTGGGAGGAATGGGTTGGGGGATGTGAGTGGGTCTGATTGGCGAGAATCATTTTCTGTTTTACAATTTGAAAAATAAAACATTGAGTGATGATTTTTCTTTATTTCAGGGATATTCCAACAGTGAAGATTGGGCACCCCAGAGCTGGGCTTGTGTTCAGTGGCAAGGGAGTGGGCACCCTGGTGCTGCCACCTACATAATGAAAAAGGGGTTGGGGGACCTGGAGGGATTCAAGAGAAGCAGTACAGGTTGGTGAGGAATGTGATCTGCTGACTTATAGGAAAAAATGTACAAATTATGGGAAGGGCAGGCAGGTAATCTGTAGGGGAGAGGGGAGAAAGAAGCAGTACTGGGGGGGTGGGCATCCTGATTGGTGATGGGAATGTTAATGGAATCACTGCTGAAGGAAGGTATTGTGGAATATCTTGAGCCCAGTGGGTTAGAAGACCCAAGGCAGCATGGCTTCACATGGGGGAGATGATGTCAAACAAATCTGACAGATTTCTTTGACTGGGTGACCAAGGAACTAGGTCAGAGTGGAACAGTGCATGTGGCCTACCTTGATTTCAGTAAGGAGTTCATCACTGTTCCATATAGGAGAATAGTAAGCAAGCTGGGTAGCTTAGGAGTGGGTCCAAAGGTGGTAAACTGGATAAGAAATGGTTAGGGATAGATGACAGAGGGTGTTGGTAAACAGAATTCACTCTGAGGAAGGGAGGGTGACAAGCTGTGCCTCAGGAACCACTCCTCTTTAATGTCTTTATAAGTGACATTGTAGAGGAGCTGAAAGGGAAGATCTGCCTCTTTGAGGATGACACCAATACCTGCAATAGGGTGGACACTCCAGAGTGGGGTGTGTGGAAAGAATGAGCAGAAACCTGAGAACCTGAGGAGTGGTCAAGTGTAGTGCAGCTGGGTTTCAATGAGTAAAAGTGCAAAATAATGCACTTAGGGTGCAGAAACCCAGGGTCAGAGTACAAAATGAGTGGAGTGGTATTGACAACCACCAAGCAGGAAAGGGATTTAGGGGTAATCATATTGGATTACCTTAAAGTGGCAAGGCAGTGCAACAAGGCAGTAGGGAGGGCAAGTGGGATGTTGGGGTGCATAGGAAGGGGTATCACCAGCAGAAAAAGGAAGGTGGTTTTGGCTCTGTATAGATCACTGGTAAGCCCCTTCCTAGAGCATTCTGTCCAGTTCTGCAGACCACATCTCTGGAAGGACATAAACAGAGTGGAGGCGATTCATTTGAGTGCAACTAAAATGGTGCAGGGCCTGCATTATAAGTCCTAAGAGGAGAGACTAAAGGACCTCAAAATGTATACTCTGGAACAAAAGAGGGAGACAGGAGATGTGATAGAGACCTTTAAAGGCATCCCATTAAGACAGTGATCACAAAAACAGCAATGCTAAAATGGGTGAAGGAAAACAATGTGGACACATAGGGTGAGGGGTACAACATAGCGATCATCAAAACAGCGACCTATGTCTTTTCCACCTCCCCAAGTTGCTTCCCCCTGGAGTTGGTTATTTTAGTAGGGTGGGTGCGGTGAGTGAAGCCTTCCACAAAGGATGGTACGGTGGGGGGAAATGCCCCTGGCAGAAAGCCACTGTGACATTGTTGTCGCCATTTCGGCGATCACTATGTTGTACCCCTCGACCTATGTGGCTGCGCTGTTTTGCCTTCACCCATTTCGGCCTCATCATTTTTCAGTCACTGTTATCACATAGAACCCCTTTAATTACCTCACAGTGTAAATAAGGTACAGGAGGGGAGAATTTTTCAGAAGAAAAAGTGCTCAAGAATAAGAGAACATGCTATGAAGCTGGAGGGGGTAGATTCAGGGAAATGTGAGGAAGTACTTCTTTACAGAAAGAGTGGTGGATTCCTGAAACAGCCTTACAGAGGAGGTGTTGGAGGCAAAAGCAGTGGTGGGGTTCAAGAATGCATGGGATAAACACAAAGAAATCATAGTGGAAAGGAAGGTGGGGGGAGAAAAAGCAGTAGATTAGGCATGGTCTGATGTAATACTGTAGATAGAGAGAAATGGGCAGACTGGATGGACAAATGGCCCTTATCTGCCATCAAACTCTATGTTACTATGTAAGAGGCAGAACAGATTGACATGGGAGGGAGGACCAGAGCTTAGGAAAGCAAAATGAGAAGAAACCTTGACCAGCAATGTATTTTCATAGATGGAATAGAAAGTGAATGGGAAACACTGCTCCTTAGAGGGTAGGAGTAAGGCTAGGAGTGAGTTATAGTAGGAGGGAAGGGTACCAAACCAGAATTTATAGCAGCTATGCATACTGCTACTAAGAGTTTGCACTTTATCTGCACCATGTACAGTAAGTACTAAATGTTACGCTGTGTACTCCTGTAACCTTTTTCCCCCAATCATACCTGGAAATGAACCTTGGCTCCGTGTGTCTTTCCCTGTTACTAATTTTCAAATAAATAAGCTGTGCTAAGAAGGAACCAAGGACAGCCACAGCAAACTCTTGGAATTTAGTGGACAGCCAAGATTCAGATATGATATGTACTTCTGGCTACAGGTAAGCATAATAAGCTGCAGTTGGTTAATTTTTGGGAGAAGGTTAGTGGTTTTGTGATGTGGAAATCAGTCCACTAGTAAGTAGACTCAAACCATCAAAACTTCCTTCATGCAGTTCATTAAACAACATTCAGATAACAATGACTTTCAGCCACTACTGACATAGGCCAAGTTCAAAACAGTGACCTATAGATTAAAGGTTCCTCAGCCAGCTGCTCATCCACTGAATCATCCAGTCAGAGGTGGAGATAGACCCTTTGGGGGAATAAAACACCAATGAACTTCTAACTGCCCAAAGTCGCATAAGATTGCCTGTTCACTGCTGCCTTCTCTGACACATATTGTTGCCACTTTTAGAGTTTATACCTCTATAACAGTATATGGCATAAGACCATACTATAGCTTTCTGGATGGCTGAAACTTGCAGCTGTCTTGCAATACATGATAAGTCTACCTAAGACACAGCAGACTCAGCCAGGATTCACCCCTCTATTATAAGAATGTCACACATTCCTGTGTGACAAATTGGGGTAATTGCCATTTGGGTAACATTGTGTTCCTTCAAAATTCTGCAGCATGTGACTGGCAGAAACTTTGATAAGAATATTGCATTCTGATTGACTCCACTGTATATCAGTATGGAAATATCAAACCTGAAAGAAATATTATTGTATTACAAGCAAGTGGCAGTGAGTTAATTTTAGTGCACATTATGTTATTTCCATAGCTAATGTCTCCATACTTAATATGTCTTAAAAATCATGTGATATATTTTTGGAAAGCTCGATATGCCGCTTTCCAACAATGTCTAGTACGACTCCTTAGGTTATACCATTATGGAAGTATGAACCCCCAAAGTAAAACTACTGTTTCACAGAAAGTGGAAGTGAAAACAAAATCCCATACCCCAAATCTCTTATGTTTCCACTCCACCTGAGCTCATTCCCTAAACCATTACCTCATTCCACTGTTACATGTTGTTAAGTTGGGTTAACATAGAAACATAGAATTTGACGGCAGATAAGGACCGCTTGGCCCACCCAGTCTGCCCATTTCCCTGTCTACTGGATAAGCTGTAGATCCTAGTTAACCAGCAGCCTACTTCTTCCTACCCCAACCCCCTAGAATTGCCTTATGACTGTCCCATGCATGCTTGAATTCCACCACTGTTTTTGACTCCACGACCTCCTCCGGAAGGCCGTTCCATGCATCCACAACCCTCTCTGTGAAAAAATACTTCCTTAAATTACCTCTGAGCTGCCCCCTCTATCTTCAAATTGTGCCCCCTTGTTCTTGCACACCTCTTTTTTTGAAAGATGCTACCCTCTTTGAAAAGGGTTAGTCATAGAGGATACAACATAGTAACTGACTAGAGTCAGGATGCAGTGATAGAGGGGACAAAGAAGGAATAGGCTCCTCATCCATTTTGTGACAACTATCATTTGTTTGTATGTTCAGAAGGTGGAACTACAGAGCACAGAACAGGTTTCTAGCAACTTTTTGCTTGACTTGATGTTGTCTTTGTTTTACTGTATATTATAAAATGGCTTGTAAATTCCCTGCTTCCTAATTGGATAAATGAGTTCCAAGACCCATACATTAATCCTTCTGAAATGAACAGTTTGGAACAAGTTCAGGCAGTGGAATGTGGACAAATCTCACACAGAATTCATGATTTAAAGAGGGACTCTAGCCAAAAGTGCCACATTGCAGAATTAGAATAAGCATACCCTCAAAAAATCCCATATCAAAAATTAGGATTCTACATTACTTTATTTTAAAGTTATGAGCTATTTTGTAACCATGATTTCACTACCTGTTCAAAAAAGTCAGTTTCAGTGAAGAGCTGCTGCTGATGTCATCTCCTGAATGCACAGTCTAGTCCTCCCTGTCAGTAAGCTGATATAGTAGGACCTGTTTCTCTAAAGTTGAAAGTGATTTGTGGAAGATTGCCATAGCAAAAGGACATAGTAACCTGCAGGAGTTGTAAATCAGTCCCCTACCATTCAAACTGCCAAATAATACTGTTTTCCATGAAAAAAAAAATCCTTCCATTTCAGTGCTCCATTTCATTTGCATAACCCTGCCCCTTTTTTCTCAGTGCTGCAACCCCCAATATTTACATCTTGCAAGGGAAACAAAGTTTGTAAACTGATTGAGTAAGCTTTGCCATAGCAAATGAAAGTAGTAAACTGTACTAACCTGTAGGAGTTGTGAATCAGTCTCCTACCATTCAAACTGCCAAAAAGTGCCTTTTCCATGAAATAAATGCTTTTATTTCTGTGCTCTGCTTCATTTGCATAACCTGTCCCTTTTTTTCAGTGCTGCAACCTTCAAGGGTGACGTCATGCAAGAGAAACAAAGTTTATAAGCATTGTTTTGAAACAGAGAACTCTGTTTGTCAGCCTTGGTATTGCAGACATCTACACTACCAACATAGGAGACTACAGCTCTCAGTATAGAACTCTTGTCAGCTAGATACTATATGCACAATGCCTTGTTTGGAAAATAAACATATGAGAGCTTTTATTGTTGAAGCCACTACAGAGATATGAGACTGCACCCCATAGTAAGGGAATTGGAAAACAACTTTTTATTTTGCCCACAATGCCTTGTTATGCACAGCTACATTTTAGATGCAGTCACCACCACCAAAACAAGGGACTGCATCTCTGAGGAACTAACATTTAAATCAACTTTATAATTTACCCAGAATTCCTTGGTGCAGTATGTAAAACATTGACATCTCCCTTTCATGATATCATTCTGAGGGTGTGACCACACAGAGAAAATGAGAGAGCAGGCAGAAACAAAGTGCTGATAAAACATCAACAAAACTGACCATGACTGATATTTTTTACAAAACAAATTTTAGCTTCAATATCTGAAACATGGCTTACAATGACATACTATGTGAAAAAGGCATTTGTGGAACTTCCATAAATCACTTTAAACTTTGGAGAAACAGTTCCTGTAAGTTTGCTGACAGGGAGGACTAGACTGTGAATTCAGAAGATGATATCTTCAGCAGCTTTTCACTGAAACTAGCTTTTTTTGAACAGACAGTGAATTTAGGGTTGTAAAATGACTTGTAACTGTTAAACAACGTAACTTAGAGATCCATTTTTGGCATGAGGCTGATTGTGTCTATGCTGATTCACATTCTGAATTTACTGATGCCAGAAATTTTGACCATAGTCCAACTTTAATCATTCAACCCTGATTGCCATCACAAACATGGTGGCTGCCTTTATTCAATGAAAACCTTTAAAAAGGCACTAAAAAGTACATTTTAAATTTGAAATAATCAAACATTCTTTTCTCTCATGATCCCCTCCTTACACACACAAACAAGTAAAAAAATACATACTATTCAAGGTTTTAATTCCTGATGTTTCATTGAAGACTATGAAAAAAAAGTATGTTTTTATGAGTTTGCTTCTTGAATGTTTTTTTCTGAATTGTTTAATAAATGCCATGGAACTGCAAATTTTTTATTCATTCAAACCATAGATAAGCTGTTAGTGGCTTACATAAATCAATATATTTTCAGTAGTTTGCAGAAAATTAATGAGTGGTTTATGTAAAGTGTGGAAAACTAATCTGCACATTTTGAAAATTGGAAATTATTTAATCTGTAGTTTAAAGAGACACTGTCAACCTGTTTTTCATCATAATATTTCTAGTTGAAACCTCACATTTTATAATTGTTTACCCTCTCTAAAATTTACTGATGTTGCTGTTTGTTTTGTCTTTCTCCTTGCTTAGTAGAACTGAAACGCATGACAATGTATATTTATAAACAACCTTGTCTGTGTTTACAATCCTGGTTCTGTTCTTACTGCATGCTTCCTGAGCATTAGAAACACACCCAACACAGAGCAGTCACTCCTAAGGCAGTAGCCTCCTAAACTCCCACTGCATCATGAGGGGCTAGACTGTTTTATGGGTGTTTCCAAGTCCAGGAAAGATGCATTTGGAGCTGATCAAGGAATGTAAACAAACCTGTTTTGGTGTGATAACACCAGTATGTTAGGCAGTCTGTGTTTTTCTTTTTTAAAGAAAATACGAGTCAGAATCAAACTATCAGCTATATCAACAATTTTTACAGAACGTTGGCAACCATTAAATATGTGTTTTAAACTAGGGACACTTAGAGACCTAAAGGGGTTGACAGTGTCCCTTTAAAGAAAAATAAACAGTTAAAATAAATATAGAAACCTCTTTCAGAATTTTGCTTCAATTTAATAATGTGGAATTAGACAGACTTTCTAAAATTTTGAAGAAATCTGTTGGAAGTAGAATTTTATTTTATTGTTGTTTTTATTCTTTATTAATTTACGTATTGAAAAAACTGTAATAAAACAATAACCATACAACTCTAATGTTATTCTCCTTGATGGAATACCATTAGTAACTTCCACATACTTAATGTCAGGTAAAAGGGGAATTGCCACTTTCCCATTTTTGGCACGTGATCATCTTGAGGTAGCATAGCTACAGGATCAACAATTAAGTAAGTGTGGGGAACTTTCAATAGGGAAGTGAGGAAGCATTTATTCATGGAAATGGTGGTTGATAGATGGAACAGGTTACCTATAGAGGTGGTGGAGGCAGATACAGTGGCAGGATGTAAGCATGCATGGGACAGGCACAGGGGTATCAAGAAAAGAAAGAATCCTCCGAAGAGGGTGGAGGAAGCTGGAGGCCACATAGGAGCACTTGCCACTAAATAAGGTAGGTAGGTTTGAGGCAGACTGTATGGGCCTTATGGTCCTTTTCTGCTGACAAAATCTATGTTTTTATGTAATATAATGATATGTGCATAAATATACATCTGTAGAGTTTTAAACAGTGTTACAGTTAAATGTTTGTTGGTTTGTACTGACATCTGTAAACTGTGTTGTAAATGTCCTGCTTCCTCTGTGGCTAAATAAGTTCTGAGACCCATTTGTTACTCCCCCCAGAAATGCACAGGTTGGGACAAGTTTCGGCAGTGGAATTTGGAATTTGGTAAAGTGACATACAGAATTCTTAACCCACTGACATATCCCTGATTGACATCCCAAACACGGCTGTCTCCATTGCACATTGAAAACCTTCAGCAAGGCTCAAGAGAGTAAAACACCATTACATTAATAAAAACAATTAAAAATAACATTATCATTTTCTCCTTATAAAAAACCTTTTTGAACACTTAAGTAATGTCAGTAAATGAAGTACTATCCACAAACTTAATTCCTGGTGTTCTTTTTGGTGATCATGAATGCCCCCCTCCCCCCATCCTTATCAGCTTCATAAGGCAATCCATGGCTGCATCCCCTGCCACAGAAAACATGGAGACCACGGCATGACATGAGGTCTTCTGTTGTGTTCAAGGAGATACCGATCTGCAAAAGGAACTCAGCAGAAGTCGAATTGTTGTATTCCATGATAAGCAAACATTCCATTTATTGAATGTGTGGAAAGACAGATGATTGATAGATGGGGAGGGATTACTTTTTACTAGCTACTTTTAACAAAATATCGGATATATATTTTTTAACAGAAAAGTTGGCATTTTTGGTTTTTAAACCAGAACCAAAAATGTGTTTTCCCAGAGAGTTGGTTTCAGCTACAATTAATAAAAAATATTACCATTCCTGCCAAATCTACTTTTCTTGGTACATCCTATGTTGTGTACCATGAGTTTTTATTTATTTATTTATTATATATATATATATATATATCTTAGTCCTAACACTTATTAGGTCTACAATGCTGTTTCTAAGCAAATGTGGTTGTATTCTATTTTTTTCTGAGAAAAACACTAAAGTATAAAGTTTATAAAATGCTCAAATTTTGGTTGAACTAGAAAGTTTTACCACCAAATAAACCAGGAAGATACCTGAAATATTTAATAGTGACAAAAGGGAGGGTCAAATGTTTGCTCAGTCTTGTTGCAATACTGCTTTCAAATTGTTTCCAAGTTTATTTTCTCAGTTTATTCAGACAAAGAAAGTGCAATAAGACACTCCAGATAATTGGCTGCCTGGTGTTGTTGCAGTTCCTGGTGCTCAAGGTGCATGCACCTCATGTCTCACATGGCACATCGGCAAGCAATATTATAAGATAACCAACACCTTGTTGTGTCTTATTGTATGTGTCTCACACTGTGTTAACAGGACAAAACCCTGCTGGCATGGATCCAACTTTTTATTTAAAAAAATACATTTCTAGCCATAATAGTTCATTAAATATAAATGTTTTCAAATAAATCATTATTGGAATGATGCATCTTTGAAAGTATGAGATCTAGAAGCATTTTTCAAAGAAAACATGGAGTCTTAGAAACATGTATGTCACATAAATACAGTTTTGGTTTAAAAAAAGTATTCATAATTTTGAGAATGTAAAATGGCATTGACATTTTAATGTATCCATAATTGTAAACTGTTGTGATATAATTTTTTTACTGTATCTCTAAGTTTTTCTTTGAAACTGTTAGGGCTACAATCTTAGTTGTTTTTTTTTGCACCCCAGTGCCTCCTGCACCCTCTCCTTAATGCCCCCACAATGCCACCTCTTTCTCCTACCAGACTCACCCCTCATCTTGCACCCTGCATAGTCACACTCCAATTCAGACCTCCATATGCCTTCAAGGGCCAGCTTGTCATTACTGAGGGCCTCCCCTGGCTGTCATCAGAGGGCACACACCTGAGAGCTCCTGAACTTCCCTCTCCATTGGCAACCTGTCCCTGCTGGGGGCCACATCATGGCCTAGTGGAAAAGCATATGTGTGGCATTTTGAGGGGGTGTAGCCAATGGTTGCTTTGTCAAGGAGGAACTAGTTTTGGGGAGGGGCATATAAGCCATCATCCAGCATGCCAGCATGGCATTATCCCTTGTTGTATCCCCAGCACTAGTGTTGTGCAAAACTGAAAAATTTTGCCCATTGAAATATTTTGTGTAATCCCCCTATTATGCTTACTATTTCGTGAGTGCGAAATGCAAAATCCCTCCTGGCGAAATGCAGAATTTCACCTGCAAAATGCTTATTTCACCACCTGAAGATGAAATTCTGCATTTGTGAGCCAGGGGGATGCTAATATATTTATATGTTTTCCCAATTCCCATCCAGCCCAGATTAAAATGTATCCCCCAAAAACCCCACATCCTTGGTGTCTTGTGGTCCCACCCCCCCCCGGCCAATTGCCAGCCCACAATATGAAGAATTACCACACCCCACCAAGATTCATCCCTTTCCCTCATCTCCAATAAATATAAATTTCCCTGGTTTCAAGTGGCCCCATCACCATGGGCAATCACCGGCCAAATAATAAATTACACTCCCCCCCAGATTCACACCCATCCCTCCTCCTATTGTCTGTAAGTGCTGGGCCCCAGCCAACATCAGTCCACTTGTAAAATAAAACACACACAAACAATTTCCCAGTGTCTAGTTGATCCAAAAACCCCTACCCTGTTGGTAGTAACCCCACCCCACACACCCTGATCTTTGACCCCTCCATTGGCCACTGGCACAACCCTCCATTCACCTCTATGGCCAGCAGCCCAACTGAGCTCTTCTACAATGAACCAGAGTGAGTGAGCCTGCCACTTTCATGAATGAGTGCATGGGTGGGGACTCCACTAGACACCAGGGAAAGGTTTTTTTGTTTTTTTTACAAGTGGACTGATGTTGGCTGGGGCCCAGCACTTACTGAAAATGGGAAGTGTGAAGCTGGGAGGGGAGTGTAATTTATTATTGTCTGGTGATCGCTGGGGGGTGAGGCCACTAGACACCAGGGAAATGTATATTTACTGGAGATGGGGGATGGGGCTAGAGTAAATCTCAGCATGGGGGATGTAATTCTTCATATTGTGACACCAGGGATGTGGGGTCTTGGGGGAGGGAGAAATTTTAATCTGGGCTGGACGAGAGGGGGGAAAAACATTTTTGCAATTTTTTTTAAATACAAAATTTCACATTTTGCACCAGCGAAATTCTGGTGAAATACATGAATTTCGCAAAATATTTAATGGAGTGAAATTCTTGATTTTGCTGGAATTTCACAGGCGAAATAAAATTTTGCTGCATCTCTAGCCACCACCTTCCACCTCATTTTTTTTATTTATTTATTTTACTTGTTTATTTAAAAGTTTTACCAGGAAAGGCACACTGGACAATATTGCTCATTTCCAGAAGCATCCTGGTGGGATGGTGAATGGGATAACATCAATTACATCAATAATGCAATACAAAAATATAATGGAATTAGGAAATAACACAGAGAATTAAAAGTACAGAAAAACACAGAACACCACAGAAGAATCAGTTTAGCTTTGAGTATTCGAAGCAGAAAGCAATTAAAACTGAGCAGCCATTGATTGAAAAAGGAAAAAATATTACAATATTTACAAAATTGAGCACGGAACAGGCTACAACTCAATGAAAGTGCAACATGTAAGGGCTGCCAAAATAGTGAGAGGAGGGAGGAAGTTAAAGGCATCTACAAGTAGCAGATAGAATGTTATGTAGGAGGGAGGAGAGGGCAGAAGGGGAGCTACCATGGCAGATTGCAAGTGGAAGGGAGTTCCACAGTTTAGGGAAACAGTGAGAAAACACAGACTGGCCAGCAGTGGAGGACCTAGGAGGGACAATTGCTTGTGTGCATGCACTTCTGACCGGTGAGGTGCCTGACAGCAGATGGTCATCCATGATGTCATCGGCACCTCCACCAGCCACTACCTGGAGCCACTACAGATTGGCCCTGAGAGTCCCTCCTCCCCCCGGAGTACAGCATCTAAAGGATGCTCTGCCTTACTTCATGCTGGCCTCTGCTCTTAATGACCTGGGTGTGGGGTGCAAACCTGGCTCACCAGCATTCCAGAGTATTCCCACAGCACTTGGAACCATGGAGCAATCTTAGTTTTGTAATGAAAAGTTAGGGTCAGGCAACATCATGCAAGAGTTATATTAATATATTATCAATAATTCAAATGTCAGTACTTTTATACAATGTACAGTAGAGCATTGTTCTGTGTAGAATTCCATCCCTTTCAAAATGCTTTTCTACCACAGTTCAAAGGTCATGGAATGTGATTGTACCTTCTGTCATACAACAGCATTCTGAAACCTCTAGAGACTGCACAAAACAGTTTTGTTCTGAAAGCAAAAGAACCGCCACTCATACATTACACATAATACTATGCACTATAAAAAAAAATACAGGCTGTGCAACATTATGCACAACCAGTGTGGTCTGCTACCTCAGGGTTCTGAGTCCCACAGACCTCTTGAGATTTGCTATCGAGGTCAGAGGGAATCAGAACTCTTCTGTGGCAGAACACACTGGTTGTGCATAGTTACCCATCCAGTATTCACTATATTATCAATATATGTTTCTGTCCCTAAACATTTCCAAAGCAAACTTTCCTCCCAGAATTATCTTTGGAAGAGGCTAACTTTGGAAACATTAGAGATAGAATTTTTTTAATGAAAGTTTGGAGTCTTGACAATATTACAAAAGAGAAACATTAATAGAGTTTTCAGTTATCGTAACTTAATATGACACATTTTGCATAATTTATTTTTAAGGAAAAAATCAAATAACTTTTTAAAATATGTGGATTTTTATTTCCTATTAAGAAAAATAAATATGTTCTAACTACTTCTTATACTTGTAGTTCATTGGCAAAAGTTACTTGATCAAGGTCACACAGTACGCAAGTGGAGGTTGTGGAACTCAAACCCAGGTCTTCTGGATATACCAAGCTCATTCACAAATCATTACTTTAACCTCTAGGCTATAGGGGCTTGTATCAAAGAGAATTGGTGGAAAGGAGTCCTTGTGCCAGTGCCAATTTTGTAAGATACACTGCACCACTCAGGGTATCACTTGCACCAATCAGGCTTGCACCATCCTTGTGATGGCCACACCAGTGCACCATGGTGAAAGGGGATGCTTCAGGACAGTGCTGCAGTATCACCTACAATGGGATTTTGCAAGTCACCCAATTGGTGCCCAGACCATGTAGTTAGACCAGCCTTGAACAGGTCTAATCTACTGTGCACAACTCCTGGAGCCATAGCTGAGTGTGTGGGGGGGTGAACCTGTGCCCCCATGGGGAAGGTGTCTCACAGCCTTAACACCGGACAGAACACCGCTAGACTGGCCAGTGGTCTGTGGCAGCTATGAGCCCACAACCCCCACCCACCTGTGATGGTGCTGGTGAATCTTCCCCCCCCACATGGACCTGCACTGACTGGTGGTGGCCATGCACTTAGCCTACTGGGGACAGTTGCCACCCCTTCCCCCAGCCCAACCCAACCCACCCACTGTGAGCTACAGCATGCCCAAGATGACTCACCAGCCACCAGTGTGACTGGCCAGTGGGTTGCCATCCCTGGCCACTGCTGTTGCAAGTCCATCCCAAGGCTTGCAGCAACCCCTTCTGAGTCTCTGTTTCTTTGGTGCACCTGTTGGCTTGTGGCAGACTCAAGGATTTTGGTAGCAGGGCCGCTGTTTTTCTAAAATCCAGTGCAGGGTCTGTGGTGCACCCAAGTTTGCCATAGGCGGCAGTTCAGTGAATGACGCACTGATCTGAGAGGCCATTCTCAAATCAAACCCAATGAATGAAAAAAGTCCCAGAAAAGAAAGAAAAAAAAATCAGATAAAGAGACAACTACAGGAGGGAAAAGGAAACAGAGATGAAACGTGACTGCAGAAAAAAGGTAGGAAAGTATGGGAGATTAAGGAAGTAAAATAATATTTACAGGGAAAGTTAAGTGTTGAAAGGGAAAATAGTTTGGCCAGGGGAAATTGTTTAATCAGGAAAGGCACACTAAACTGGAGCTTGTTTCCCAGTGCGTCCTGGGAACACAAGGAAGCTAAGTGACTTACTCAGTGTCAAACAGTATGCAAGTAGGGGCTTATGAGATTCAAATCCATGTTTACAGGTTTGCAGGTCATTGCCCTTAACCACTATGCTATACTGCCTCAAAGGCATTATATTGTTGTGTACTCATTTTTACAAATATGGGCCTGCTCTGTGCAGTCTTGTAAATGTATTATCGATGTAAGCCCCCAAATGCATTAGAGGGTATCTAAAACCCCAGAATATATGGAGTACTAGGTGGTCCCCAAACCCCTGGCCTTTAATATCAATTTCTTGTCACATAAAAAATGTGCAGAATTCAAACTCTCCATAACGCTGTGACCAGGCCCCAACATAAATTTATAGCTCTGCCCCTGAGTCAAAGTTACCTGGGTAAAGCCAGCAAGTAACAAAATGATCTGCAGCACACTTCTAAATTCATTCTATTTGAAAGACACTTTTGAAAATCACTTTTTATGTATTATCTTCATTAGCTTTTGAAAGTTTAGCCAGCAAAAGATAAAAAGGTTTGGGATTGCTAAGACATGAAGTCAAGAACTGTGCTTTTTCATAACCATAATATCAAGAATCAACTATTACTTTTTTTTCTCTCTCCCCCCCCCTTCTTGGGTTGCTCACCTTCCCTTGGGCCCTCCCAGCCCTTCACCCCAGCTTCTTTCAGGATGTACCTTCTCCCATAGTCCCCCATGTTTATGCCCACCGTGGCAGGGGACAGGAATCCCTTAACCCACCAGAACCATATCCAGCCTCCGGGAGGTGCCTGAGTTGGTGTCAGGGTCTGCAGAGGGCAGTGGTCATCCAGCATGACCAGGAGATTTCCTGTTTCCTCCCAGGGAAACATAATGTGTGCTGACATCAAGGCGCATGTGCTATGTCTGCCACATCTCCCCCACCTCTATAGCTCAGATTGCATATGCCATGGCTTCTGCAAAGAGTTAGATGACTTCCAAGCTCTTTCCCACCCTCCCCCAGGGGTTCTTCAGATGCTCAATCCTCCTCCCCATGGCTGGCACTCCAGTGCCTCTTGCTCATTTCTAAACCCAGATCACTGGCGTCATAAGCAGTAGCACTACCACTTCTCTGGTGGGCTGGCTAGAATCAAACTATTATTCTGTGTTCTTATATACCAAAAATTAAAAAAAAAAGTTTAATCGTATGTCAACAAAGTTTAAAAAGTTCAGTAATGTCAATTAATCTAATATGTGAGTGGGCTGAATTTTCAAGAGGCTTATACTATACATTTGTTTATGTCCATGTCTACATCTGTATGAATGCTTCCTAACAGACCTACTGCCATTTTCAAAATGTGAAACCATTGGCTAGAGAAAGTCATGATTTACTGCACCAAACAATGCAAATATGAGTTATATAAATATATATATATACAGTATGTATATATCTAGATATAGGTACATATATATATATATATATATATATATATACACACATTATATATATATATATATATATATATATATATATATATATATATATATCAGGCAAATCTGTTGAACGTGGCAAAGTTATTAAGGTGCAAAGTTTCATCATTCTACCTTAATTGGGGTACTCAACCCTAACTATGGTAGCACTACTATGCTACCATAATATACGGTCATGCCCCTATAGTTAGGGTTGAGTAGGCAATTCAATGTTAAACTCAAACTATTGCACTTTAATAATTTTGCAAACATTAAATGGATTTGCATGAAATGTGATATGTGCCTTCCTGTGGTGCATATCTCTTCATCTGGCAAGCTTCACTCTGCTCGGATGTGTGGTCTCTGAGTTAAGGAGAGGTGAAGAAACAAGTTTTTACCCATTGACTTTGTTTGGATTTTTCTTTGAACTTGCCTATAGCCCAGAGGATTTGTTTGTTTGGTATGAAATTTTCAGGACAGAAAGGGACTACCCAACAGATGTGACTTTTGCTAGTCTGGTGAAAAAATAAGTCATTTTTAAGTTACTGCAATTTAAAAATTAAAAAAAAAATAATTTCTGAGGATGCTCATTAGGCACTTCGATATAGCTGTATGATATGAAAGAGGAATCCTGCATTGTATGAGAAAACTCCTCTTTTGAATGGCCACCATCTTGTTTCCAGTTTGCCTGAAATTCTCATTTGGAAACCTCCCAAAATGATATTCTGGGGAGAAGCCAACACATGTACTACAGCTTGTTTATTGTGACCCCCTAGGTGCATTCTGCACTGTACTGTTTGGAAAATGCCCTTAAAATGTGTGTGATTTAACATTTAAATTATTTGTTCATATCAGCATCATAGAAACTAGGATCTTAGTTCATATGATGGGATAAGAACTAGGATCCTACTTCATGAGTCATATAACGCAGGATCTGAGTTTGTATCTCGTCATACAAATTAAGATCCTACTTTGTATGACTCTTATACAAATAAATTAATTTAAATGTGGATATCTCATCCATTTTTGGGTATTTTCTCACCAAATCATCAACATAGGCATTTTGGGACCCCGCCTCATGACCAATGGTGCTGCCATTTCATTACTCAGTCCCGAAAGGTGATTTCATGGTTGCTGTATGAAATCACCTCTTGGGACTGATTAATGAAATAACAGTCCCAGTGTTCATGAGGGGATGTTTCAAAAAGCCCATGTTGAAAATTTGGTGCAAAAAATCCAAAAAATGGCCATGTTACAAGTGTGCATTGAGCAGATTCTACGCACGCTTGTAACTTTGCCAATTTTTAATATTTTCACTCCAGATTTTTAACGTTGCCATTTTTTCACACCCCTCATAAACAGTACAGCTGTAATTTCTCACATCCTGCCTGAAATGTGTTTCCACACCTCTGGTGCAGAATGGAGCAGCCACTGTGTGAAATTAACTTTCAAGATGGATTAACAAAATCACAGCGCCAGTGTTCATGAGGGAATTTCCCAAAAAGCCCATGTTGAAAATTTGGTTACAAAATTCCCAAAAGTTGGCCATGTTACAAGCATGCACTGTGCAATTTCTACTCGCATTCTTACCTTCACCAATATTTCATATTTTCCCTCCTGATTTTCAACATTACCCTTTTCCACACCTCTTCATGAACTGTATACAGCTGTCATTTTTCACATCCTGCCCAAAATATGATTTCACACCTGTGGTGCAGAATGGCTTGTTTGCTGTGTGAACTCAACTTTCTGGACAGATTAATGAAATGACAGTGAAATTTTTCATGAGGTGGGGTCCCCAAAATGCCATGTTGAAAATTGGGTAAAAAAAATCATGAAAATGCCCGAGTTACATACATCCATTGAATTGTGGTGCCTGCAGCATCTTCCGGTGCCCGTATCTCAAAAACGATTTGAGATACACATTTGTTGCTTTCCATAGTGTACTAAGCCCCAGTGAAGGTTTCAAAGTCATGATTACAACTGCAGGGGAATTATTTCCATAGTTGCTATGGTTACTGAGATATTGCCAAATTAATGTTACAAGGGTTACATTTCATGACTATAGGGCTGCGGTAAGTCCGTACTTAAATGTAAGTGGGTGCACAAGGCCCAGAGGGCCCACGCTCTAACTTATGCACTTCATTATGCAACAATGGGTAGTGTGAGGAGAGCACAGGGCCCGGAGGGACTGCGCTCCCACAACCACATACCAGTTACATTACACTTTCTCAAAAAGAAGGGAAATTCTTTGCAAATTGGGGAATTTGGGTGTGGGCTCTAAAATGGTAAAATGGGTTGGAAACTGGCTAAAAGCCAGGTCCCCGAGGGTAGTAGTAAATGGCATAAAATCATAAGAAGGGGAGCTGACCAGTGGGGTTCCACAGGGATCGGTGCTGGATCCAATTCTATTCAATGTCTTCATAAGCAACATTACAGAGGGACTGGAAGGGAAAGTATGCCTGTTCGCAAATAACACCAAGATCTATAACAGAGTTGACACACAGGAGGGGCTAGATAAAATAAGAAATTACCTAAGACTACTTGAGAAATGGTCAAGGGTTTGGCAGCTGGGTTTCAATGCTAAGAAGTGCAAGATAATGCACCTGAGACACAGAAATCCAAGAGAGGAATACAGGATGGGGGCAGGTTCTAGCCACCACAAGTGAGGAGACAGACCTGGGAGATATTGTATCTGATGACTTGAAGTCAGCCAAACAATGCTAAGAAGTAGTGGGAAAGGCAAACAGAAAGCTGGGGTGCATAGGAAGGGGCATAACCAGTAGTAAGAGTGAAGTGGTGATGCCACTGTATAGCTCACTGGTAGGGCCTCATCTGGAATACTGTGTCCAGTTCTGGAGACCGCATCTCAGGAAGGACATAGACAGAATGGAAGCAGTCCAGAGAAGAGCAACAGAAATGATTCATGGGCTGCACCACAAGCCTGATGAGGAAAAACTCAAGGAACTAAACATCTATTCACTGAAAGAGAGAAGCGAGAGAAGGAATATGATAGAGACTTTCTAATACCTTAGAGGAATAAACAGGGTATAGGAGGGGAGCATATTTCAGAGATGAAAGTGCACAAGAAGAAGGGGAACATAACATGAGGCTGGAAGGAGGGAAGCTTAGGGGGATGCTAGGAAGTATTTTTTCACAGAAAAGGTGGTGGGTCCATGGAACAGCCTAGCAGCAGAGGTGGTGGAAGTGAAAACAGTATGGGGATTCAAAAGTGCATGGGATAAGCATAAAGGCACCCTGCTGCTGGTACAGCAGAGCGTGGGAAAGGCAGTCCAGATAAAAGTCGGGATTGTCAAACCAAGTAGGGAAATGGGCAAACTAGCTGGGCTGTATGGTCCTTATCTGCCGATAGATTCTATGCTTCTATGTAAAAAACTACATAAACGCATCAGTTAGAATTTTTATTAAAGTGTAAAAAGCTGAGAAATTCGACATTAGGGTTCTATGACTTCTGTTTGCAATCAGGCAACTATAACAAAGAGATGTTCTTATCTATGTAAATGAGCATAAGGAACAGTCTACTACATGAAATACTAAATGATTCACCCAGATCTTCTTCCCTGCTGAAACCTAATGGTGAAACGTTGGGTAGCATGAGGATTGGAATATGACTTCTACCATAATAAAGCCAAATTTGCAGTATGGATCTACTGGAGTGGCTGGTGACTTCATTCTTTTGGACATGCAGAAACTCATCACAACCATAAATGGAATCATGGAAATGGGATACATAAACTGATTTAAGCCTTTATAACACTAGTAAGAAATGAGGTATAATTAAAGGCAACCTATTTGAATAAAACATGTATTATAACTAATGATGCCAATAAAGAGGTCAAAATAGAAGACACAAAAAATGTTGTAAGTACATAAAGAAAATATATATTTATTTTTAATTTAGTGCATTAATCTTGGCCATAGGAAATCATGAAAAAGATCATGATGATATGAGATCATCATTAACCATAATCACCACTTCCAAAACATTATGGTTGTTGACTGGCAGCCATTTAATGTTCATATTTAATCATTGTTAGTCATGATCACAAAGATGGTTTTTGAAGCTTGAACATGATCTTTGCACATAATTGATCATTATTATTAATGATATAGCATTATAAAATCATCATCTTTTTAACAGGATAGTTTCCTATGTGGAATAGTGTTGAATGTCTTACTGAAATCTAGGTAAGCTACATCCACTGGTTCACCCTGATCTAGTTCCTAGATCACCCAGTTAAAGAAAGCTGTTCTATCCTTTTGACATGATCCACCCTCCCCCATGAATCTATGCCGTCACTGGTCTTGTATTCCATTGTATTCTAGATATTCCAAAATTCTTTCTTTCAGCACTGATTCCATTAGCTTTCCCTCCCCTGAAGTCAAGCTGTCAGGACTATAATTGCCAGCCTCTTCTCTGTTACCACTTTTGTGAAGTGAGACTACATTTGCCCTCTTCCAGTCCTCCATGACAACTCATGTTTCCATTTCCCTGTTAAACAGGACCATCAGAGGTGCAGCCAGTAGCTCCCTCAATACCCTTGAGTTGACCCTGTCTGGATCCATTGTTTGGACCCTGTCTGGCCCCACTGCTTTATCCATTTTCAGATTTATGAATCCTTTCAGGACTCTCTCCTCCAAAAATGGTCTAATGTCCACCTCCCCCTCTCCAATTCTCCTGTTGCATTTTTATGGCCCCATCTAATCTCTTTCTGCTGTAAACACTGAACAAAAGCATTTGTTCAGAATGTCTGTCTTTTTCTGATCCCCCTCTGCACAGTTTTCTCTTCCTCCTTTTTAACCTTAAAGTCCCACTCCAGTCTTCCTCTTTTTGCTTACATACCTAAACAATGTATTTTCTCCTTTTATTACTGCCTTGACTATTCTCTCTTCAGTTTCTGCCTTTGCACTTTTTACTGCTTTCCTTGCTTCCGTCTGTTTCCTCTGATACATCTACCAATTTTCCTCCCTCTGTATCTCCTTGTACTATCTGAAGGATATCCTCTTAGCTTTTACTTTTTCTGCCACCTCTTTTGAGAACTATAGCAGTCTCTTTTTCCTCTTGCTTTTGTTCATTTGCTTGACGCAAAGGTTTGTTGCCTTTACTATGGCCCTTTTTAGTTACCTTCTCTGTTCCTTCACCCCCCCCCGGCCAGTCATCCCTGAGTCATTCACTCATTTTTGTTTCTAAATCTGCCCTCCTGAAGTGAAGAACCCTCTCTTTTGTGTGGTTTGATTTTGCAGCTGTCCTTATATTGAATGACACTGTATGGCAATCACTGATTGCCAGGTGCCCCCCCCTTGGCATCTGCAACACTGTCCATGTTGGTGAGTACCAGGTCCAGTATTGCCCAATCAATAATGGGTTATGGGTTTACTGACTATTTGCTTGAGGAACACCTTCTGCAGGGAGTCCTGGATTTCCCTGCTTCTATCTGAAGCTGCATCTGACAGGCTCCAATCTACAGTAGCATCCCCTAAGATGAAACCCACTTTTAAACCACTCTGCAGTATGCTGCAGCAGACCTAATGAATAAAGCAATGTAATTTCAATGGCAATTAGTCCCTTTCGTCATGCAGGAAACTGTGGCATTCACTTCAATCTGGCTGTGTCACATTTTTCTGCATGACAAAAGGGACTAATTGCCATTGAAATGATATTGCTTTATTCAGTAGGTCTGCTGCAGCATTCTGCAGAGAGCTGTAAAATACTGCAGAATTGCGTTTCGTCCTGGGTGACACCACTGTACATCTGGTTGATTGAAGTCCACCACCATTAGCACCTCCCCCTTTTTTGTCATCTTGCCAATGGCTTCCATCAGTACGTTATTCAGCTCCCCCCCCCCGTGCTGGAGGTCTGTAGATCACACCAGTGGAAATGATATCTCCATTCCTTGCCTCTACGATAACTCATAGTACCTCTGCCCCCATATACCTTGTATCTCCTTTGCTTTTATGCCCTCCTTCACATAAAGTACTACACCCCCTCATTTGCTTCTCACACTTTCCTTCCTGAACAGAGTATAGCCTGGTATGGCCATTTCCCAGTCATGGTTTTCAGTGTACCATGACTCGGTAATGGCCACAACATCCAGGTTGGCCTCTGTCATGATGGCCTCTAAGTCTGGAATTTTATTTACTAGACTTCTAGCATTCACACACATGACTTTCTTGGTTTTGTAACCACTCCATTTGTTACCCCCTTTTTTCCTTTGCTCCTTCCCCCTCTATTTTTAATGCTCATATTCCCATCCCCCTTTATTTCTTCCACTCTGTTTTCTGTATCAATTTGCTCACCAGGCAAATTCTGCTCCTCTGAGGTTCTCCCTACTCTGTACTTTAGCCAGTCGGGGGTCATTTTCTGCCTCCCCAATCATCTTCTGCCATCCCCCCTCAGCTAAGTAACATCTAAACTATCTACTGAGGACTGCAGTTCCCCTCCCAGATGGATGCAATCCATCACCTCTGTAAAGGCCCTTATATTTTCAGGTTGACCTCTAGTCCTCAATATACTCAAACCCCTCCACTCTGCACCATTCCTAGAACCATGAGTTGGTGGTTTGGTTGTGTAGAGAGCCCTCTTCTTCCCCCTGTTGTAGAGAAGCAGAACCTCAGCAAAAGCCACTACATGCACTACCTAAGACCCCTCCCCAGCACCCTAAAATCTCCCTGCACTATTCCAACCCTGTCCCCAGACAGGTCATTAGTACACAAGTGGACAATGGCATCCAGCATTGCCTCCCATCCTGCTGTCCTAGCAATCCTCAGGATCCACTTCCCATCTCACCAGGCAATGGTGCTGCATTGACACCTAACTTCTCTCTCCCCCTTTCCTGTTCCAAAATATATCCCCCTCACAACTGAGTTCCCCACCTGAAGTTGCTTCCTCCCCATCTTGGGTCTTCTTCCACCCTCCTTGGAGTCTCTGCTATGGAGGACCCCCACATCCTCCCTGGCTTCTACTATGGGTACCTTTCCCAGGCAGTCCTGCCTGGCAAGAGAAGTGCAGGAATTATGTAGAGGTACCAGTTGCGGAATGTGCCTTTCACCTACCACCCCCACCCTCTCTGAATCCTCCATAGTACATCCATTCTGCCTCCCTGGCATCATCTGAGGCAATGGTGGTAGGCTTGGTGACCCTTGGATGGGAAAAGAGGTTGCCTGAATCCCTGCCAACTCAGACTGGAGTATAGTGAAACTCCTCTCTCAACCCAGAGAGGTGAGTGCAGATGGGGCAGAACCACAGTCTCCAGATGGTCTCACTCAAAACTGCCACCAACAGTCACTATACTGCGCCACTTCCAGCATTCCCAGCTTCTGTTCCGCAAAGAAGCCAAAGGCAGGAACCGTGAGTACGATTAGCATACGGATGGTGAACAACAGAAGGGCAGACAGACCCACAAATGTAGGTACACTGGTCCGACATGCTGCAGCACTCCAGAAGGAAAACAAAGCACATACAGTACTGTTGTAAATTCCAAATTGTGCTTGTTTTATTTCAGAATAAAAAAAAATAGTGGATGATACCACATGAGCTACAAAAAGTGGGCCAGCTCTTTGTATCTCATGTGGTATCATCCACCATTTCTTTTGGTTCAGAAATAAAACAAGCACATTTTGAAATTTACAACAGTGTGTGCTTTGCTTTCCTTCTGGAGTGCTGCTAGTGCTCATCATCACAGATGACCTGAAATCATCCAGGCAGACCACTAAAACAGTAGGTAAGGTGGAGGGATGTTGGGATGTATTAGTAGGGGTATCACAAGTTATAGGAGGGAGGGGTAATAATCCCTCTTTACAGGACACTGGTTAGGCCCCATCTGGAATACTGCATGCAGTACTAGAGGCCGCACCTGCACAAGGACATTAACAAAATGGAGGCAGTCCAGAGAACGGCAACCAAAATGGTGCAGGGACTGCATCAGAAAACATATTAGGACAGATTACTGGAGATCAATATGTATACCCTAGAGCAAAGGAGGGAGAGAGGTGATATGATCGATGCATTCAAACATCTTAAGGGCATTAACAAGGTGAAAGAATCTAACATGTTTCAATATAAGAAAAATAGCAGGACAAGAGGACACAGCATGAGATTAGAGGGAGGCCGATTAAGGGGTAATGTGAGGAAGTTCTTTTTCACAGAAAGGGTGGTGGTTGCATGGCACAGCCTACCTCAGGAAGTAGTGGATATGAATACAGTGCAGGGCTTCAAAAAGGCATGGAATAGGCATAAGGGAGCAATACAGATGAGCATGAATAGATAGGTCATTGACAGAATACAGTACTATGGCACATTCATAAGGTAGAAAAAATGGGCAGACTGGATGGGCCTTGTGGTCCTTATCTGCTGTCAACTTCTATGTTTCTATATTTCTGCAGCATTTTGGACCAGTGTGGTCAGCTTCTATTCTACCTCTGTTAACATGAACTACTTATGTACATTTATGCTTCTAGCATTCCCTTTTTCTCCTACATGTGTTCTCCTGTACCTGTTGTAAATCTCCCTTAACCCTTACCCTAGATAGGGTGTTGCTCCTATTCCAAGTTTGGTCTTACCTTTTACTTTTTGCTCTTTCCAGCAATGAATGTAACAACAGGAGCAACAGGTGCCTTACTTTAGTCGACTGGCAGAGTCCTTTGAGTTCCTGCTTCCTCCTGCTGATGCCTGCAAATGCCTAAGACACCAATCTTACACCTGTTTCACTTCTTCACTGTTCCACTCACTTGCCAGGACACAAATGTGCTGTGACATGTTAGAATAAAAGGAATTTATACACCTGGAGCTGAGTTTCCTGGAATGCCCCAATAGGTTTGTGTTAATCACGCGGCCTCCTCTGTAGCTCGGTCCTGCCTCCGACCTCCGACCTCCATTCTCTGCCCTTGTTGCAAACACACAAAAAAGTTTGTTTAAAAGAAAAGCAGATTAGTCCTTGTTACAAGCCAAGAGCTCCATTCAGCACCTGGACATGCTAGCCAAAAACTGTTTTGCTACCAAGTGGGGAATGGAAGGGAAGTGGCACTTGCCATGGAAATGCACTGCAGGGCCAATCACAGGCCTTGGTGACTTATGTAAGTTGCAACTGAAACTTTAGGGACACCCACTAGTGTAAAACTGTTAAAAGTAGTTCTATAGAGTGAAACTAAATAGCAAGGTTTCCATAAGGAGCCTGTGAGTCCAAAGTTTGGCAAGAGACTAGAACCATGAAGGCATACATCAGCGCCCAGGGCTAGTGAGGGGTATCCATTGGAGGCCAGTAACTTACATTTGGGAAGTGGCTAAGGAGGGCAGTCACTCTACCACCTGAAGAGCCAGAGGAGGTCCAGAAAAAAAAATGTCGGCCCACAGATGGGCAACCCACAGACCCTCACAAGATGCAGCTTAATTTTTAACAACACTATCTAGTATATAACTATTTAAAGAAGTTCTGTGGGGCATCACTAAAAATTGAGGTGGTCACAAGGAGTGGGCAGGTTTGAAGATTGGTAAGGGACCAGGAAAATGAAGGAAAGCATTGGGATCTGAGGATAGGGAAAGGGATCCACTATATTTCAGGGTCTTGTACTTGAGCTGGAGTAAGGGGGAGAGGGGGATCACTGGATCACCAGAACAGCCAGAGCTGGATCAGAAAAAAAACACTAACCAACAAGCAACCTTTGTGGCACAGTCCAGAAGGTAAAGGGATGGTATAGTAAGTAACACCACTGCCACAGCCCTCTGTGGATGACATATCAATTAACATTTTGTTACCCTAAATTTGCATTGTGATTCAGTCACAAGAGGAATTCCTTCTCCCCCAGGACTAAGTAAACCCTCTGTGGATATGTGCAACATGAGAAATTGCAAAGAGAGGCAGTTTTCACCCAACAATTTTCCACACTGTGACTGTGAGTAAGGCTCGCACTTATGGAAATAAACAATACAAGGACATACAAATCATGAAAAACTTACTTTACTCTAAAGCCAGCAGCTTACTGCCACTTTGTTATATGTCCAAGTGGCTAGAGAGTTAGGCAACTCAAATAGGCATGCATTGGCAATGTAAAGACAGTGTTCAGAGTTTCAAAACTAGCCTCAAGGGATACCTAAATGAGAAAGGCATTTTATGTAATTGCTGTTAGGGAACTGATGAGTTGCATATATTACCATCTAAAATCAAGAAACAGCACTGGGAACCTGGTGCCGACAAAAAATGCAATAATCCAGATAAAAAGAACTTGTGGCACTCACCACCTAAATCAACACACAAGTAAATGGAAAAAGTGCTGAATTCCATTATTGAAATGTCCATGGTGCAAAAAAAGTTAAAGCTGAGAAAGCAGTTTGTGTGAAATGTATTAAGCAGTTTCCAGACTGGGCTTTTAACTTTTTTTTTGTACCATGGACATGCCAATAAAGGAACCCATCACTGTTTCCAGTTGCCCATCTGTTGTTGTAGGTGGTTGTTGCATGTATTGTATTGCACTACTCCTATGTACCCATGTACAGTAACTGTTTGATCCAACATAAGACGGCTTTAAACCAATGCACTCCATTACATGGCAATATGGTAATTAAAGAGCATAAGGGTTGTTAGGACCATTAAGGCTACACCCTCAGCTTCATAAGTGGGAAGGGGAAAAAAAAGTATTCTGTACAACCATACCCAAATTCATAATGATTCCACCAATGGTATTGCATACTGCTATGTAATATCCAGTTTAACATATATTAACATAAATGCCTATAATAAGAATTTAAGACCATGGCAGGTAAATGAAAAGATTAACTGGACTGAATGTTAACAATAGCAATTACTAGGGATGCAAGAAGATTGTCAAAATTTAATGTTATGTTAAAACTTTCCTTATGAATCATAAGGAATGTTTTAACATAACATTACATTTTGATAATATTCTTGCTGTTATTATGATACAGATTTTAGTGCTTTTCCTTTGTTCTCCAAAGCTTTCCATTCAGTGTTAAAAAACTTCTCAGTATGATGCAATTAGAGATGCAGCGAATTTAAATTCCGCTGGTGAAGTGAACATGAAGTGGGCACTTCGCGTTGTCAATCCGCTACATGGAGTGGGCAATGCAAAGTGCTCACTCCACCTTATCATTACCACTTCGCATTGAGGTGGAATGGCAATGCGAAGTAAGGCAAAGTCATTGTTTTTAATGGACTTCGTGTTCCTCATTACGATTCTAAGTGATCCACTTGGGGTTTCAGATTTGGCAGCCCTCCCACACATCACATGGCTTGTAGTACTGTAAGTCACATGCTCTTTAACTAGGCAGGAAAAAAGTGAGTCATACAAACAGACACTTTTACTTTCTCCTGTGCAGATGGAGAGAGAGAGTAGTGTGTTTTGTGACTGCTGATACTTTGAGATCAGAGCGAGGAGGAGATTTAAACTTTGATTTAGACCCAACAGCTTTTTTAAAAGCTACATTTTTTTTGTCTATTCTGTATTCTTTTTTACTTAATTTGTTCTTTCTGTAAATTTTATTTTTCTTACCTTTATAAGTAGTTAGTTGTGTGTCTGTGTGACTGTGTGTGTGTGTGTTGTGTGACATTGTGAGTAGTAATTGCTCGGACTGAGGGAGCTCAGTAGGAGAAATGGACCAGGGTAAGGGAATGTCTGGGGAGGGAGCAGCTCTGGGAGAGCATGGTAGTGGTAAGCTTCGTACCATGCGCATGTGTGGAGGGCATGGGCACCCATTCCTGTTGGACCACTTGATACTTGTGAGTGTCCCCCCCCCCGAAGCAGGACTAGCACCGCCTCCTGTCCTGACTCTGAAGCACTTGAACCACCACCACCACCACCAAGTCCAGGTTCTCTGGAGCAGGGTGTGCCTATTCCCCTGGGCCCAGGTGTGGATCCCATCCCTGTTCAGCACTGTGACCAGTCGGCTGCCAGTTCATCTGGCCATCCCCTGCCTGTCCCTGGTCCTCCCAACGCCTCCATTGTTTGGCAGTTTTTTTACTGTGTGGGGGACAGCAGTGTGGTCAAGTGCCTCCTATGTGAGGTGGAGGTGCGCCATGGCCCTCGGGGGACTCACCTGGGGACTGAGAGCCAGTGCACCCATATGCTCAATCACCAGCAGTTGAAGTGGCAGGCTGCCACAGAATGGACCATGCCTGCACCTGCTGGCCATTCTGTGGCAGAGGGTGTTGCTATGCATTGCGGCATCCCTAAGAAGAGGAGGGCCACAGCAGCAACACCTGCTGCTCCACCAGCACCCCCACACCCCCACCACCACCACCAGCAGGTCAGCCTGTAGAATGTGTGGACCCCAGAGAACTGCATGTAACATAGGCTGACTTGGCAGTTCTCTGGAGTGCTGTTGAGGATAACAACGAGAGGGTGAGTGCTGTGGAGCAGTGGCTGGATCACATAGAGGTAACTCAGTTGCAAATTATGTCCATGCTGGAACTGCTGCTGGATCACCATGGGATCCCACATTATTTTTTTTTCCTCACACCATGTGCCCCCCACACATTTCTTGCTGTGTTATAAAATGTATTCCTCCACCATCCCGACCCTTGTATGTAATTATGCCCTTTTTTTGTTGTCTTCCATATGCATGACACTTTGTATTCTGAGCAGTGCAAGTATACTGTACTAAACTGCATGTGTGCATTCAGTCTTCTTTCCAGTCTGTGTATGTAGTGCAGACCCTGTCCAACTCCCTGACTTAAAAACAAACATTAATGAGTACAATGGTGGGGTGGTGAAGCATGGAGAGATACTACAAAGCAGGCTTACAATACATCCAAGTAACTATTAAAAAAAAATTAATGTTGTGATTTGTGACATGATCGTGAATCATGATTTGTGACCATGATGATGAAGAAACGTGAATGCCTACCGCCTACGGCTGTACTTCCCCAATGAGCTGTAGCTTAAAACTCCCAGACTTAAAAACACATATCAGTGAGTACAATGGTGGGGTGGTGAAGCCTGGAGAGATACTACAAAACAGGCTTACAATACATCCAAGTAAGTAGAAAAAAAATTAATGTTGTGATCCGTAATGTGAATGATCGTGAATCGTGATTTGTGACTGCATTTGTGACCATGATGATGAAGAATGTGATTTGTATCACGAGTGACTCATGATGATGGTCCTGACTTAAAAATGCATATTAATGAGTACAATGTTCATGCAGAATTAAGCACCACATCTGTCCAGTACTCTGAAGGGAAGTCAAAGAAACAACTGTGACTTAAGTTACAGATGGAGATTGGGCCCTAAAGAGATGCAAATGCACAGACAGATTAAGATTTCATTGTGCACTGAAGAAATGCAGACACAAAGGCACAATACCTAACCAGTGCTCACCTTCAGAAATTCAAATCTGGAAAAGAATACCTCTGCCGGTTCGGGCGGGCCCCGGGGGGGGGTGCAGTGTAATGCAGTGCTGCAGTAACAGTCGCTAGTACTAGTACTAGTACTAGTACCGGTAAAGATACCACAAAAAGTACAAAAATCACACAGCTGTAGTGGATAGCAGCTTCACATTGCTGAAATTATTATGTGGCACAATAAAAGGTGTCTGATTTGATGACACGCATCACACACATACTCACACACACACACTAAGTAATGCATGCAAGTTGAAAACTTCAGTAATATAACCACATATTTTAAACAAACTAAAATTATGCACTGCTACACCACAACAATCAGCAAAAAAAAGGTAAGAAATATTGAAAATATTACTGTGTGTACATTAACACAGTTATACAAGAAAAATATCACCAAAACAGAAAGCACTGTCTTTTTCTCCAAGTTAATCTACCTACACCACAGATATACCCCTCCCCAAAGCACACTTCCACTGTCTCTCAGTACACAGACTGAATGTTGTACATTAACATTCAAAATCCATACACAAACAATAAACGCTCAATGATATGAGCACAGGAGGGTCTTCTATAATCAATGAACTAAAGTTTCAGCAAACAAATGACTCAAAAAGGCTTTTTTAACAGATTTTTGAAGGTTTGAATTGCAGAGAGCTCTCAGAGCAGATTGTCTCCTACAGCTTCCTACACACACTTCCCCAACTTGAGGCTGTGCAGAGCAATCTAGAGCCCATGTGACCTGAAATCCCATGAAACATTGCAAAATTTGCCTTTGGAACTTAAAAACAAGGTGAAGTAAGGTGAAGTACATTGTTTTCAATGTACTTCGCCTTCGCCTTAAGAATTGGTGCAGTAGTGGTTTGGGAAGGCGGAGTAACGTGAAGTCATTGTTTTCAATGGACTTCACATTACTCATTAATAACGCGAAGTACTCCGCTTCATGTTGCGGAGCACTCCACAAATTTGCTATCACTCCGCGAATCACTCCCCGGAGCAAATTGAGGCCACTTCGCCCATCACCAGATGCAATCAAAAATGGCACATGAAAACAATCCTTAAATGTTACTGCATGATTCATATTTATATAATATATCGGAAAAAGTTCTTGATGCCAGTTGGTAGATATGATTTATTCAGTCTATTTGGTCCCAACATGTGCATGTCTGCAGGGCAGCTCATCAGCACTACATTGAAATAATAATTTTCAGAGGAAATAAAAGCTTATTGCAACAATAGATTGGTCCAAACCTGAATCACTGGAAATCAGAGAAGTCAATCACAAAAGACTAATTTAACTACTCTCTCAGCATGCTAAACAAATAGCAATGTTGCATATATTATTAAACCACAGATAAAAGCAATCAACTTAGAAAGATAATATTAAGCTTTGAATCTTTCCAACTGAATCTGCTTTTCAGCTCTTGAGTAGAACCAGCTGTGTTTTTAAGCATAAGTAATTTGTATATAACCTCATATCTATGTATCACTGAAACAGTTCTTTACAGTTAATTTCACAACATCCAGGTTACTGCTAACTGAACAATATATATGGATCTGAAGAGAAATGCCAAGTACACATATATAGTAATAATAATAGTGGACCACACTAAATAGAACACAAAATAGGACTAGAACAGAGTTTATTGGAATCCCAAATGCCATAGAATAGTATTTAAAAGCACTATCACCCTATAGCACTGATATAGTTCAGTATACTTTTACATTGTTACCTGGGTTTATTTGACATTATTTTATTCTTGTTCTTCTTTTTTCAACTCCTTAAAGTGATTTTCTTAGATTATTTAGTTACAAACTAACATAACCCATTCAATAGCTAATGCTGGTGAAATTCATCCTGTCCATGTTTTAATATTTGATGCAGTGCCTTTATTTAGATATAAGGGATCCTTTACTTCCTGGTTCATGAACACACCTCAATGCTATGACATCCAGCAAGGGAAAGTGTGGGGGCTGACCCATTGAAATAAATGGAGCTCAATTTTGCATCATATTTAATACTTTATGATGGCCAGTTGGTGATGAATGAAGGATACCGCTCAACTAACAAGGCCCTTGTTATTCGAGTAGTATCCTTCATCAATCTCCAGCTAGCCATCAGAAGGTATTAAATATGATACAAAATTGAGCCCCATTCATTTCAATGGGTGTGCATCCATGCGCTCTACTTTTCTGGACATCATAACGTGCCTGAGCGTGGGGGCATGTTCATGAATTGGGAAGTAAAGGAATCAGCTGGCCAGTGTTGTTGGGACCAAAGTACAATGCCTAATATCTAAATGCAGGCACTGTGTCAAATATTAAAACTAGGGCAGGATGAATTTCACTAGCATTAGCTATCGAATGGGGTAAGTTAGTAGTAAATCTAAGAAAATCACTTTAAGTGAAGAAATTAATCAGAAGTGGAGTATAATCACAATACTGATACAGATAAAAAACAAAATACAACTGAGAAAATCCTTTATGAATAGTGGGATAAAATAAATCCCATAATGTCATTAAAACTGTTTGATGACTATGGCATGATCTTTAACACTGGACTGGAACCAAGACATCCCACAAACCTAATATCACAGAAGAATACAATCAGCTGATCAGGATTGTGCAGTCTATTTTATAAAATGTCTCACAAATATTCAACAACAAAGGGCAGTACATGAATTATGAACAGCATCAATATTTAACAGGGCAAAGTCAAATAAATGCTGTTTTAGCAATATACTGTAAACAGCCCCAATATCTGACAGCATTTTGCAAGTAAAAAGTTTAATAACTTTATCATAATTTAGTAAGCAATAACCCATGACAGGGTGTGTGGGTACTGGAGATTAATCAACACCCCGGGTGCATTGTGAGGCATGAGGGTGCAGCCTGAGTGCTCTCACAGCACCCGGGGTGTTGATTAATCCTCACTACCCACACACCCTGGAGTGGGTTATTGTGCTTATAACATGGGGTGTGTTTAAACAACAAAAAAATATGAAGAAACGTTTTTTTTTTTTGCTGTTTGAACAGCAAGAAATGTGCTATATCCTGCCACCTTGCTAAATAGTTCCTATCAAATAATGCACCTTGGCATGCTGTTACATACTGAGAGAGTGTGTTACAGTTGTGCATGATAGGAGACTGCAGAGAGATAGCTTACACTTACAACAAAACCAAGACAGAAGGGCAAAGGGCAACACACACTACCAACAACAGGAGATTGCACCAACTGAGACACATAGCATGAGACAGAGAGAGAAAAATTCCATTATACTGCCTTTCCCTGAGTTTGTGTCAGTGAAATGGGGAGCAGGCAAAGCAGTAACTGAGACAGTGGGAGGACTTAGAGCTCACTGTGTCCTTCTCTCTCTGTCTTTGTCTCTCTCTCTCTCACTTGCTGTCCACACTGATGACTGGGATGGACTCGGCCATGCTACAGTGTGGCAAACCTAAATATAGTATGTGAAATGTGCCACTCCTGCTGTCTGCTGCTGCCATCTCTCTCCAGCAAGCTGAAATTCAGTGTGCCACCAGGGTGTGCTGCTCACCTGTTAGCTGTGCTAACTCCGACTGACTTCCGCACCCATGGCATCCTCTTGTTGCTGCCACACTCGTGATCTCTCTGTCCACACTATTATGCCTGGGGAGGGCGTCTCTCTCACACTGTCTTGCAGGACTACAAACACAGACAACTGTGTGTAGGTGGCCACACAGCGGGTTGTGCCAGGGAGCATGGGTGGGGGAGAACAGTGCCAGTAGGTCGGGACTTTGCTCTCTGCTCCCTTCTTCATGTTTTACTATGCGGTTGGGTGGGGATCACTATTTCGCTCTCACCAGTACTGTCTTGTAGTAGGACCACGTCTATGCATAGCAGGTCACAGGACTTCCCACTGCTGACATTTCCATGACTAGCCCATCAAATACATACAGGTGGCAGTTGACTGCAGCTTGCTGTCCACTTTCTTAGGATTGTTGGGAACCTGTGCGGCTTGCACTGTGGTGTTGGGGCACTTTTCTATGGGCTTGTACTGTGTTACAGCGATGCTCCTACAGTTCACCAGACTGCAGTCCAGTTCTCGCTTAAACTAATAAAAACATGGCTGCTTTTAAGCTTGCTCCATCGGAGCACAAACCTGAGCCAGCACAGCTCAATGATTTCTCCTGACACCTGCTCACATCAACTGTTAGTATATTGTGCATTAATGCACAGTCAGGTGTCAGGAGTTGCCCAATCAACTTTCTGCTCCATATGTCCCCATGTTATAAATTTGCTTATGTACCCCCTCCTCCTCACTGGGAGTGTGGTCCTTTAAATAAACTATTGTATGGGACTACAGTTTCCTATTGCACATATTAGTTTAGTGCTCTGTATTGTGTGTTGCATTTTGATAGAGTGGTACAAACTAAGGATGCACTGATGAGAAATTTTTTGAACACTGGCAAAGCAGATCCAAAGGAATTTGGTTCCCTTCCAGTGCTTCAGCAGTTCATCATCATAATCTACAAATTTTACTAAGCATGACCAAACATGCACATGGCAAGCCACATGACCTGCAGCAGTCAATCAGCAATATCCACTCTGTGCACATTTCTGTGCCATTCCCATCTCTATGTCTCACAAGGGATGGTCCTGGCTACTGAAAGGATCTCTTTTATTGCAAAACAATGGTTTTTGATCTGAAACCTTAGAAATAATCAGATAATCATGTATTGTTATTTCAGTTAGCTACAGTAATTCACTACATTAAACTGTAGTTTCTTGCATGCAGGCTAGTAACATCATGATGTAGAGGACAGACCAGGGTGCATGGTGAGAAGCTGCAATGTCAGCCACAGGAGCAGGAAAAGGGAATTTAACTAATTGGGAAAGGTGCAGGAAAATCTGGGTGATGGTGGAGTTGAGAGCTCAGAAATACATATTTATTTTTTATTCCCCCTCTCCACCACCACCATCACAGCAAGGTCAGGGCAGAGTGAATTTAACCCATTGGCTGCCAGAAGATTTAGAACAAACAGGTTTTTAGGAAGTGTATACACACCAGCGGCACAGCAAGGGTTAGCAGACATGTAAAGGTGCATGAGGTAACTTGAAGGATTTATTCAACAAATAATTTGACTGATGGTGGTGTAGGGCACAGAAATGCCATCTCTATTTTATATATATATATATATATTTTTGCCCGAGTGTGAAAATTAAGTGAATTAGCCTACTGTACGTCTATCAGTGAGGGTGAGCAAGAGTGCATGTCAGTGGATTATGCAATTGGAAAGTGTGTCTGTGTAGAAACCGTAAGGGAACAAGCATTTGACAATACCAGATGTTTTGGCTTGGGGGAGGACAGTTATGGTGGAGCAGCAACAGACATCGATGGACATTTTTCTTTTTTTACCACATTAATTTAAAAAACAAAATTGAACTATGAGGGAGGGTTTTCTTTATTTCAGATGGAGACACTGGGGGATTGGGCACTCCCAGCATCAGTGTTATGAGCTGCCCCCAGAAGCTCTGGGGTTTTAGATGCTCTGTTGTGCATTTTAAGGTTAAATTAGAAGATAAAGCAAAGTTCTGTTAGGTCTCCCACCACCCCTGCCTCCAAGGAAAAAATATAATTATATGGCTGGCCTCAGGTACCTAGAGACTGCAGTTTGGGCTGGCTGAGAGCATGACCATTTCCATGATTTTACCATGTGGAACTGTTTTTTTTTTCTTTAAACAGGAACTATGGGAGTCCTCACCAAGAACATGTTTAAATGCTAAGTATTCAAATTTGCAAGTTGCTGAATTTCGAAGGGGTAAACTAAACTCCAGTTTTATAGGCAACCAATATTTAAAAATCAGTGTCAGCCACTGTTTATGCCATTGTTTGATCTACCCTAAATTAATGCAAGCTGGTCACTTATTTAATAAAGTTCTGTTAGATCTCCCCCACCCATGAAATATAATTATATGGCTGGTCTCAGGTACCTACAGAATGCAGCTCGGGATGGCTGAGAGCAGGACTATTTCCAAGATTTTACCAGGGGATCTGTTTTCTTTTTCTTTAAACAGGGAATATGGCAGTGTTCAGATTTGCAAGTTGCTGAATTTCGAAGGGGTAAACTAAACTCCAGTTTTATAGGCAACCAATATTCAAAAATCAATGGCAGCCACTGTTTATGCCGTTGTCTGCTCTACCCTAAATTAATGTGAACTGGTCACTTATTTACTAGTGTTACTAACCTTAGTGGCCAAGTGACCATTAATTTACTTAAACGTTCCATGTTCCATTCTATAAGTAGCCTAAGGGTTAAACTGGTCCAGAGCATGGGTTTTGTAACCTGTGTATATGTGTGTGTGTGTGTGTGTGTGTGACACACCAATACACACACACACACACACACACACACACACACACACTGCAGTTTACATTAGTCATGAGGTCATGAGTCCACTTAGCATGAAATATAACTGGTCTGTGTAACTCTAACAGAACTAATTTTTTATTTCAACTCATCCACTCATTCAGACTGGCAAAACAAGCAGTTTCAGTTTTCTATTGCTATAATGTTGGGAGGGAGGCAGCAATCAGGCTGGCAGCACATAACAAGGTCAGCTGTGCTGGCTGGACTGTGTTTAGATCAAAGGAAAGAGCTGGCTTATGACTGGGTTGGCTCTTTTTTTTGAAATACATGATGTTTCCACCCAGCAAGCCATAATGGTGTCATGATCAGGCTTGCTGATGACTAGTGTGACAGGGTCAAGCCCCTTGCAGAGTCTTCTGCATTGGACCACCATGACACCCCTCTCAAAACCTGGTTGTCATGAGGGCCAAAGGATCCTCTGCCCCCCCCAAGCCCAGTGCCAAATATTCACCCGCAGACAGCTCACCCCCGGTGGTTGTGAGGGCCAATGGATCCTCTGTCCTCCCCCAAGCCCAGCACTGAATATTCACCCATAGACAGGTATGAAGCTGCAAGGCAGAGCACAGCAGGATATTTTCACCGTGCACAGGACTTGGCGCCATTTCTTTTTTTCAAACAAAGCAGCGACCTTTAAGCCCTAATTCCACAGAACACAGGACTTGGCGCCATTTTCAAACAAAGCAGGAACCCTCAGCTTTATCTGTCGGCAGAGCTACACTGATAGTTTTTTTTTGTCTTTGTTTTTATGCAGACATAAAGGGAGCTTTAAGCAGAATACCTGCCATCTTGATACTCTAAGCAGGGTCTCATCCCTCCTAATGCATTTATTGTTGAATTTCTGTGTCCACTGCCTCTCTAGAGCTTTATTTATTTTTAGTTTGTTTTTAGTTAAGGGTACGCCACATGTTATCTTTACCTGCCAGAATCCTTGCCTAAGGACAAATTAACTAAAAAAAAAAAAAAAATGCAGGTCTCAAACTTGTCATTAAGGGAACTTCAAGGGGTCCAATTGCTGGGTTTGTAACAAATGGGTTTTATAAACAAACCGAATCAATTCTGGAGTCCCTAATAGGATCCAGTAATTCGGAGGGAAGGCTGTGCATGCAAATCTGTCTCTGTTTGAATGTAACAAGTGCACCAGTAATTTGGAGGGGAGCCTGTGCATGCAAATTTGGCTCTTTTTTACTTTTGTCTAGCCTCTCTGTTTATTCTAGCCATACCTTCTTCCTACCTCATATAATCCTCTCCATTTCTTTTTCCCTACAGCTCGGTCCCAGTGGTCGTGAAGGCCAACAGATCCTCTGCCCTCCCCCAAGCCCAGCGCCGAATATTCACCTGCAGACAGGTACGGAGCTGCAAGGCAGAGCACAGCTGGATATTTCCACTGCACACAGGAGGCCCTGCCGGCGCTATGTGAGCTGCCCCACCACCCCCACCACCACCCTTGGTCAGCACTCTATATTATAGGATCCTACCACGTGACGGAATAAACCAATCAGCACTTTTTCCCCCTTAGCAAAGTATCAACGTTCACCACTGGTGGCCACTGGTCTAGCATTTATTTTGACCAAGGTGAATACAGCTACTAATGTTACTTCGAGCTCTAACCATAATTTACCTATGTACAACCCTAATTTCCCTTCCACTTGCCTCCAACCCTGAACCTCAGCCTTGCAGCCTTAAAATTACCTCCACAGCTGGTCCAGCACCCCACCACACAACCTCCACAATGGATCAGCCCCTACTACATATCCAGCTAAACTGGGTACTTGGTGCTGCTATACTTCCCCCCTCCTTTCATGCTGAGTTGACAGCCTTAAATGTCTTTTCTCCAAGGTAATCCTCACCAACCTCCCAGCAACCTCCTGCCTGCCAAAAGCACCAGTGGGCAATGCTTAAAACAAAACAACTTCTGATCCTACTGCTCCTCCTTGCTGAGGATATTGAGCTAAACTCTGGACCAACACCTCCCACCTGCCACCTCCCTCCACCCCGTACCCCAAAATTACCACGGGGTCTCAAAATAGCGCATCTAAATATATGCAGCATACTGAGCAAAATCATGGCTCTACAACCCAGCATCCTATCTCTGAATCCTGATGTTCTAATCATTACTGAAACATGGCTGAAACCCCAAAACAGGGATGCTAAATTCTCTATCCCTGGCTACTCCATCATTTGGCATGACCTCACTGGTAAAAAAAGGGTGGGGGTATAGCTATGTTCATCTCCTCAAAACTCCAGTTCACCCCAGTCAGGCTTTCCACATCCATGTTGTCCATAGACTCCCTACTAATCAATATCTCACTCCCACACTTGATTCCCATACACATAGCAGGGTTCTACTGCTCCCCAGATACCCCACTGCCCATCATCCTCAATCACCTGGGCACCCTGAAATCCCTAGTGACTCAGGGTGAACTGTATATCCTTGGGGACTTCAAACAGAAAAGCACCAAACTCCAGAGCCAAGTGAATGTACTAAACCTGTCTCAACAAATAACAGAACCCACTCACCTGAACCACAAATCCAAAAACCACTCATTCTTAGACTGGGTCTTACCTCTCACCCCCATTGCATACTTCCTGCTGGACTCCTTCCAGACTCTTGCAGTGATCACCACATGATCTATATGGTAAGGAAAGTATTCAGATCTAAGGTCCCTCCCCCTTGTACATTACACACCAGGTCCTACAAACCCCTCGACCTCACAGCAGTCTTAACTGACCTGATCAATGCTGACTGTTCCTTCATACCACAGGCATCCTCCATCGACTCTGCCTTAGAATCTTTCAAGTCCACATTCCTTGCTATCTGGGACCACTATGCGCCACTCAGAAGGACTCGGGTAAGGGGTGCCCACCTGCCCTGGGTCACCGCCGATCTCATGGATCACCTTCGTGCCAGGGACCGGGCCTGGAAAACTCATAAAGCCACAGGTACCCAAGCAGCACTCCATCACTACCGATCACTTTGGAATGCATGGACTAGGCTTACCCGTCAAGCAAAATCTAACTACTTCAAGGCCTCCTTCCACTCCAACCTCAACCACCCAGGTAAGTTTTGGAAGACAATCAAATCTCTCTTCTCACCTCTGGCCCAACTCCCTGCACCTGCCCTAAATGTAGCAGGGTCCATTGTCACTGAGCCTAGTGTGGTGGCCACTGAGTTTAATACCTTTTTACAAGATGCTCATCTTCCTCCTGTCCACTCTCCCACACCATCCTTGCAGGCTTCACCCTCCATCCCACCCACCCACCCCACTCTGCCTCCTGCTTCTCCTTTCACCTAGTTACCCCTACAGAGTACAAAAAGGCCTTTGATCTCTCAATCCCTCCAAAGGTAAATGCCCCTCAGGACTGGACTCCAAAATGCTCCTCCTCCTCTTTGCCCCAGTCATTGCCAGCCCACTGGCTGCCCTCTTTAACCTCTCTTTCACACTATCAGCAATCCCATTGGACTGGAAACATGCCACAGCCGTTCCTCTCCCCAAAGGCGGTGACCCCTCCTCCTCCCCAGGCAACTACTTCCCTATCTCCCTTCTCCCCATCCTAGCCAAAGTCCAAGAGCACCTCGTTCTCTCTCAGCTCTCCTCCTTTTTAGACTCCTCCTCCTTCACTCCGTACCAGGTCAGATTTAAGAAATCACACTCAACCATCACCTCCCTATTAAGACTCACCAACACCATCCTCACAGGTATGGATAACGAGCACACCACCTCAGCCATCTTTGTCGACCTTGCAACGGCCTTTGACACGATCTCACACACCCTGCTACTCTCCAAGCTGTCCCTCGCTGGACTGTCTGTGGCTGCAACCAGCTGGTTCCGCTCATACCTGGCAGGCAGTTCTCAAACAGTCAGAATTGACTCTTCCATGTCAGCTACCCTCCCTGTCACCACAGGGGTCCCCAAGGCTCAGTCCTTGGCCCAATACTGTTTTCTAGCTTCCTAAATGAACTGCCCTCAGCCTGCCCACACACTTCCATCCACATGTATGTGGATGATACAGTCCTGTACGTCTCTGATCCATCCTCCACTGAAGTAGCTAACAGACTTCAACAGGACTTCAACAGTGTCCAGATCTGTTTTTGTTCTAATCAGCTTTTCCTCAACTCTAAGAAAACTGCCTCCCTAATGTTCGGCATGTGGCAAAAACTCTCCCTTCTTCCCTCCACCCCCACATTCCACACTATTGATGGGACACTCCTAGAGGCTTGTGTCTCCTGCAGATACCTTGGGGTCTACTTAGACCAGCACCTTAGCTTCAGTGAGCACATGGACGCTACCCTCAAGAAACTGCACCCCATGCTGGGCGCTTTATACCACAACAGAAGTTGCATCCCTCTGCCAAGGCACAAGGAAATTCTACAAAAAATGATCCTGCCTATATTGGACTACGGGGATGTAGTCTATAGTGCTGCTCCCAATTCCTCCGTAGCCAGGCTAGATCCACTCTTTCACTCTTTCTGTCACTTTGCCCTGTACTGCCCTCCCACAACACATCACTGTGACCTCTACAGGGCCTTAGACCTCCCGTCACTCCAGGATTGGCGACTGTCACACTGCGCCAGAATTATAGCGAAATTCTGGGCACAGGCCCTCCCCCCCTACCTCACAGCAACCCTAGCAGCGTTACCCCTGCCTGCTTACTCGCTCCGGAACATCGACTCCTGTCCTCTACATGTCCCACGCAAGTTCACTGCTATAAGCCAGGCTGCATTTAACTACAGCATGCTGAAACTATGGAACTCCCTGCCAGTTGACATTAGGCACACCACCAGCTCTCAGCATCTTAACTCCCTCCATAAGACACATCTCTCCTCCACCTGTACCTGCATCTAGCACCATGGAGGGCCCAGTATATCGCCTCACTCCAATTTTTTCCCACCTCCAGTGTGTTGCACTAGGCTTACTACTTGTGTCCCTAGACCCATACCCATGCTGTTGTAATTTGTGGGCAATTACTAACTTGGACCCACTGCATCCCCTGATGCCAGGCTATAGGTTTTACATTAGGTTTTATTTTTGTATATTTTTACATTGCATATTCTAGGTATGGCTAAGCTGCTGTAAATACTACTGTATAGTTTACATATTCTATTGCATGGAGCACTACTCGAATATTTCCACTGTACTTGCTACTGTTTATTTCTCCTCTCCACCACACCCCCAGGTCGCATCTGGAATAGAGCGGTACTCCGCTCAGTATGCCTGCCTAGTAAAACCCTTAAATAAATAAATAAATAAATAAATATCATAACAAAATGTTTAGTTTGCTCTTGCACATGGGGAACATAAAATATGAAGAAGGAAGGGATGCAGGTGCAGTAATTGAGCTGGGGAAGGTGCCATGATGCCAGTTTCACTACGTACCAGCTCTGCAACTGGTGGTAGTGGAGAAGGAGTCAGGACAGAGACTGGGATAATAGTGGTGGTGGAGGGGCTACACCTGAGGGGGCTATGACTGGGCTTGTGAAAGTTCATCCAAGGAAAACAAAATCTCATTGATGCCTTGAAATCAACTGGTGCCACACCCACTGCAAGCAGATGGTTTCCTAGCCGTTCTTTGGAGATGAAAGCACCCTGAGCAACACTAGTCTCCCATTGTTTCTTCTTTGAGTACTTTGAGATCCCCTGCCTATGGAAATAAAAGATCCATCCCAGTCTATAAAGGCAGGCCTTCCTTGTGTGTCTTGTAGGAACAACATGACACAAACTGCCAGTGGCAGGGGCACCAGTACCAGCACAGTACAACAGCCACCTCTGTGTCATGGGTGTGGAAAGCTGCCTTTCTGCCCTGAGACACTGTCTGATGCTCCATCTGCCCTTGCCCCAAATAAAGCATCAACAGCAGTAGCAGCACCAAGCCAAGTGTGCCCAGAGCCACTGTAAAATGTCCCCTCTGCCCTGGCTCAGCATCTGTAGCAGTAGTAGCACCAAGCCCAGTGCAGCAACTTAATAGTGAGTGAGGAAAATGACAGTGAGATTGGGTCTGGCACTGATACTTTTGTTAACTAGTCACCTGAGAAATCAAAGTCTAATTGCTTGGGGGTAGGGTAAGGTATACCAGCCCTACAATTTTATAAAAGCAAGCCAGAATCACCACCACCACCAAAGCATCTTATAGAAGAGGAGAATGCCAGTTAGGAGGACATAGAAACAAAGCTGTTGTGGCACAAGGCACATAAGAGTGACATGGTAAAGTAAGGTTAAGCAGAAGCACATAAGGAGTAGGTGGCAAAAAGGCAGGGGAATGCTGAAGAATCATGCAACACTGAGATGGACAGGCATAGGGAAGGGGAAGATGAAGTCCAGAATTTGTGGCAACAAAATAAATTACACTGCCTAAGTTATAAATGATCCACACAAAACTGCCACAAACTCAAACAAGCTCTTTCTGAATCATCAAACTGATTGGTAAGATGTCCTTCAGCCATTCTCTATGTTAGACAAAAGTGGCTTATGAAGACTTTTGTATAAATTGAAGCCAAATACAACATTCCATCATGCTTTGTGTTTTCTAGTCATGTTCTCCCTCAGATGTATGAGTCAGTCTACATGCAGATGGTGTCACTTCTGAAGAAGACATAAGGGGCTTATGTCCATTTCCCTAGTGATATTTGGAACAGTAGCGAAAACCAGATCTTTATAAGTCTCAATGCCATTGGACTGTATGCACATCAGGCAACACCACCACAATTCCTTCCCCAACTCTGCCACCACCGGCACCTGCGGGAGTTATATCGAAGTAAACAGTCTCACATAGGCATTCCAATACAGGAACTGCCTTACTTAATCTGTCAGTCATGGAGAAGCAACATAGTGAGGAAACATTCTGTGGTTATTCCAATCACTGTTGGATATCTGGATATACCCTCATGATCTGAAGATGAGAATGTTTGTGACGGATAATGGGAGTAACATGTTAAAGGCCATAAATTATTATGATTTCTGGTATGTTCTTTGTTTTGCATGAGCTCTGAATGTGGTGGTGAGTCATGTGCTTAACAAACATGTGCAGCTGAAAGAAATACTTGAACTGTATGGGACATCACCAGATGTTTCCATCCTTCCCCAAATGTGCTGAATTCATCTGCCAGTACAAGTAGAAGCATAATGTTCCACAGCATTGTTTAGTTAATGATATGTTAACAAGGTGGAACTATATCTTTTATATGGTTGAGAGAATGGTGGAACAGAAAGCTATATTCTGGGCTACGGAATTCAATAATGTGGCCTGTGAGGGATATTGTCCTGGGTGCAGCGGTGTGCATAGTAAAGGCCTGAAACCTTATCAATAGGCCACCAAGGATGTCAGTACTGAATCAATTACCCTTACTATAGTCCTTCTCTTGCAGTGCCTGCATGAATAACACACACGCCATAATTTTAGATATTCAACAACAGCATTTTCTGTTTTCTGTTTTTGGCACTATTATCTCATATAGATATGCATTACCATGTTACAGTGGACTATGGTAGAGTTATACCTACTGCTTATCCAGCTTGAAACTCACTAATGAGGCAATTTTATTTGTCTAATTTTCAATTGTATTTAATATTACTTTACAGAATATTTTGACAACATTATCCAACAAATGAATGGATCTATACATTTTTGGATTGTTTTTGTACTGTCATTTTTATGTTGATTGCACGCATGCACAGGAAACATATTGCGGCAGCTTTCTCCACAAGTAGGTTGTGCAGGCGTGGCACTGTTGTGGCCAATGCCCCCACAGCCTTTAAAGGCTTGTCCAGCATCCCCCAATGCTGTGGCATGCTGCTGCTGATACTAGTTCAGCCAGCGTGCCACCAAGTTGTAAAGATTTAGCCTTTGCAATCAGGGGCTGCCTCCTCATTGCAGCATAAGCCATTCACTGCAATGAGGGAGCGACCCGTCATTGCAGGGCGGGATCTTGACACACTGATATTGTTTGTGAACATGGCGGCAGTTTGCCACCGTATTTATAAACAATATTAACCCCCTCCACCGTGTTTATTTGCTGACGGTGGCCCCAATCCCCTTTAGCTTCAGTGCCCCAATGTTTCTGTTGCCGTTGGAGGAACCCACTCCCCGTCAGCATTATGTAAACCCCGCCGCTTATACTGACTGCCAACAGGGTGCACAATCCCCCATCGGCTACAGCTTGCCCCCTCAAAAGAAAGACTCCAGTGGCATGCTGGGAGCCCACCCCAGCATGCCACATGCCCCTGTAAAATAAAAAATGGTTCCTCGAGGTCTTTTGTTTTTTTTAACCTGTAAAAAAGGAAACTGTCCCTTAGTGGTCTCCATGCCCCCCCCCCACAACCTGCACCCACCCACTGTGCACCGTGCCTCCCCACACTCCCCCACCCCATACTTACCTCTGGAGCTTGACGCGGCAACATCTGCACTCTTCAAAGCCGACCACAAACTGAGGAAATGCCGGTAAGCTGTATAATAGAATAAATGTTTTTTTTTCAACTTTAATGCATATCTCAGTCATTTTTTGGAACTGTGACACCAAATTTTCAACATGAGGTTTTTGGGACCCCTCCTCATGAATTCTGGAACTGTCATCATGTTAATCGGCCCCGAAAGGTGATTTTGCAGTCACTTTGCAGAATCACCTTTTCGGGGCTGATTAATGAAACAACAATGCCAGTGTTCATGAGGTGGGCCCTCAAAAAGCCTATGTTGCAAATTTGGTTGAAAAAATCCAAAAAAATGACTGTTTTATGAGCGTGCATTGTGCAGTTGCTACACACGCCCATAACTTTGTGAATTTGCAACATTTTCATGCCAGATTTTCAACATTGGCATTTTTTCACACCTCCTTGTGAACAGTATAGCTGTCATTGTTCACATCCTGGTCGAAATGTGATTTCGCAGTTCCGGCACAGAATAGAGCAGTCACTGTGAGAAATTGTGTTTGGGACAGATTAAGAAAATTAAAGTGACACTGTTCATGAGTAGAGGTCCTAAAATGCCTATATTGAAAATTTGGTGATGATACTCCATAAAATGACTGTGTTACGAGTGTGCATTGCGCAGTTTGCACGCATGCTCGTAACTTCGCAAATTTGTAATATTTTCATTCCAGATTTTCAACATTACCATTTTCCCACATCTACTTATGAACAGTACAGCTGTCATTTTTCCCATCCTGGCCAAAATGTGTTTTCGCACTTCCGGCACAGAATAGGGCAGTTGCTGTGGGAAATCACTGTTCAGGACAGATTAAGAAAATGACAGTGATACTGTTCATGAGCAGAGGTCCTAAAATGCCTATGTTGAAAATTTGGTGATGATAGTCCATCAAATGACTGTGTTACAAGTGTGCATTGTGCACTTTCCAAGCACCCTTGTAACTTCGCAGATTTGTAATATTGTCATGCCAGATTTTCAACAGTGGCATTTTTTCACACCTCCTTATGAGCAGTACAGCTGTCATTTTTCACATCCTGACCGAAATGTGCTTTCACAATTCCATCGCAGAATAATGCGGTCACTGTGGGAAATCAGTGTTCGGGACAGATTAAGAAAATGACAGCGGCACTGTTCATGAGCAGAGGTCCTAAAATCCCTATGTTGAAAATTTGGTGACGGAACTCCATAACATGACAGTGTTACAAGCATGCGTTGAACTGTTTCCCGCACCCTTGTAACTTTGCAAATTTGTAATATTTTCACACCACATTTTCAACAGTGGCATTTTTTCACACCTCTGTATGAACAGTACAGCTGTCATTTTTCATATCCTGGCTAAAATATGTTTTTGCACTCCTGCCGGAGAATAGCACAGTCGCTGTGGTAAATCAGTGTTTGGGAGAGATTAAGATCGAGCGAGTGAGGGGGGGAGTGACCGAGCTCAACTGAGTTCTGTCGGGACTGCTGCGGATTTGTTTGTGGGCATAAAAAAGGCCCCAGTGCAAGAGTCCAGTACAAAAGGGCAGCCTGCAGCACTGGAAGAAACAGAACGAGAGAGCGAGTGAGGGAGGGGGAGTGAGCGAACTCACCGGAGCGCTGTCAAGACTGTTGCGGATTTCTTTGTGGGCAGAAAAAGGTGTCAATGCAGGCAGGGGCCCAGTACAAAAGGCCAGCCTGCAGCAGTGGGAGAAACAGTATGAGAGAGTGAGACAGGGGGACTGAGTTAGCTCAATGGAGCTCTGTCAGGACTGCTGTGGATTTCTTTGTGGCCAGAAAAAGGTGACAATGCAGACAGGAGCCCCGTACAAAAGGGCAGCTTGCAGCACCAGGACAAACAGAATGAGCATGTGACAGAGAGAGAGAGACTGAGTGACCTCAACGGAACTCTTTGGGACAGCTGCTGATTTCTTTGTGGACAGACAAAGGTGGCAATGCAGCCAGGAGCCCTGTACAAAAGCGCAGCCTGCAGCGCCAAGAGAAACAGAATGAGCGAGTGACAGAGTGTAGTGAGCAAGCTCAATGGAGCTCTATTGTGACTGCTGCAGATTTTCTTTGTGGGCAGAAAAAGGTGGCAACACAGGCAGGAGCCCAGTACAAAAGACCAGCTTGTAGCGCAGGCAGAGACAGAATGAGTGAGTGAGAGAGGGGGAGTGAGCGAGCTCAATGGAGCTGTGTCTGGACTGCTTCAGATTTCTTTGTGGCCAGAAAAAGCTGCCAATGCAGGTAGGAGCCCAGTACAAAAGGGCAGCCTGCAGTGGTGGGAGACACAGAATGAGCGAGTGAGGGAGGGGGAGTGAGTGAGCTCAACGGAGATCTGTTGGGACTGCTGCAGATTTGTTTTTGGGCAGAAAAGGGCAGCAATGCATGCAGGACCCCAGTACAAAAGGGCAACCTGCAGTGGCTGGAAAACCAGAATGAGAGAGAGGGAGTGAGCGAGCTCAATGGAGCTCTATTGTAACTGCTGAAAATGTCTTTGTGGGCAGAAGAAGGCGACAATGCAGGCAGGAGCCCAGTAGAAAAGGGCAGCCTGCAGTGCCAGTGGAAATGGAATGAGCAAGTGAGAGAAGGGGAGTAAGCAAGCTCAACAGAACTTTGTCAGGGACTTCTGCAGATTTCTTTGTGGGCAGAAAAAAGTGCCCAGTACAAAAGGGCAGCCTGCAGCGCTGGGAGAAATACAATGAGTGAGTGAGACAGAGGGAGTGAGTGAGCTCAACGGAGTTCTATTGTGACTTCTGTGGATTTCTTTGTTGGCAGAAAAAGGTGGCAACACAGGCAGGAGCCCACTACAAAAGGCCAGACTGCAGCGCTGGCAGAAATGGAACAAGTGAGTGAGAGAGGGGTAGTAAGCAGGCTCAACAGTCCTGTGTCGGGACTGCTGCAGATTTCTTTGTGGGCAGAAAAAGCCACCATCAGAAGTAGGAGCCCAGTACAAAAGGGCAGCCTGCAACGCCAGAAGAAACAGACTGAGCGAGTGACAGAGGGGCAGTGAGCGAGCACAACAGACCAATGCAATCAACATTCAGTGTTGACAAATGCTTGTTATGACTTGGTATGATCTGATAACCCAGCCATGAGTTTGGTGTATAAAGTATATTTCCTGTAGTACATAAGTAAAAAGTGTAAAGAAAATTCAAAACCACTAAGGAGGTTCTGCATGGTACAGATTTCTTGGAATTGCACCTGAGTTTTGCTTGACTTGATAGATACTGTTGCGATTTCAGCCTCACCCTTACTCATCTCAGTAAATTGACCTAATGAATTTGAAATTGGAATATTTTAATTTTCTATACTATGATCATAGACAATTCCCTTAACAAATCTGCCCTACTTAGCTCTGCTAAGGACCCACAAAGGTTCTCCCGGAACATAAAAAACCTAGTAAGTGGCTCCTCCAATTCTGGGGTATCTGATATGATCATTGGTGGTTCCAATGAGTGCAAATGATTTTAATTCTCACTTTTTGGACCTGTCTACATTCACCTTCCTTTTTCCTGCTGGTATGAATTCCAGTTGCCCCTCGGCCTCTGTCCCACAGGAGGGTCACCCATCCCGCCCTTTATTTTATCTCAGGGCTGTGTCTGGCCTGGAGACACAGAGATTTCTCTCTGGTCTCTCCCTGCACTCTAGTGCTGGTCTTGATAATATGGATCCCAAGCTTCTGAAGCTAGGTGCCCCACACATTGCCCTCCCGGTGGCGCATATCTTTAACCTGTCCCTTGCTACTGGGGTTATCCCTGACATTTGGAAGGTGGCGAAGATTGTCCCTGTCCTGAAGCAGGGCAATCCCAAAGTCCTGGATAACTATCAGCTGATCGCCATCCTATTGGCTATTAGCAAACTCCTAGAAAAAGTAGTGGCTGAACAACTCACAGAGTACATTCTGGCCCATGAGCTGCTGTCCCCTACTCAGCATGGCTTTCAAAAAGGGTACAGTACACCACGGCCCTTGTCTCTGTCTCATCTAGCATCAGGGTGGCCATGGATCAGGGTAAACTCTCTGGAGCCATATTCATTGACCTATCTAAGGCCTTTGACCTTGTAGACCATGCATTACTTTGCACTCAGATGTGGTCCCTTGGCCTGTCCCCTCCTGCCCTGAGTTGGCTTACAAACTACCTTCAGGGCAGAGTACAGCTGACCAAATTCAATAAGGTCCTCTCTGATCCTACTCCGGTGACCTCTGGTGTCCCTCAGGGCTCTGTCCTGGGGCCCCTTCTCTTCTCTACATTTGTTAACAGTCTCCCAGCCACTGGAACCAACTGCAGTGCCACCCTATATGCGGATGATCTGGTTATCCTGGCATACTCCTGGGACATTGGGGCTCTCAACCGTCAGCTGACTGAGGACTTTAAGAATATTCAGTCCTGGGTTAAATCGCACAAGCTCGTCCTCAACCTGAAAAAAACTCAGGCCATGTTGTTTGGGTCATCAGCCAAGATCAAGGCCTCCCCATCCCTCTGTGCATCAGTAGTGTGGATGGTGCTCCCTTCCTAACCACAACTTCCATCAAATACCTTGGGGTGACACTTGACCCCCAACTGGACCTAGGGAGTCACATCCTAAATGTCTGCAGAACTGTAAATTACAAACTGGGTCTTGCTTACAGAGCACAGAAAAATCCAACGTCTGCTGCTCATCTGGCACTTGCCAGGGGTGTACTGCTCCCTTTGCTCAGCTATGGCCTACTCCAATTTGCCCGCACCTCCAAGGTACTCCTTACTCGGTGGCACATGACCTACAATAATATTTGTCTCTTTGACCTGGCTGCCCCTCGCCTCACTCACCACTGTGAGTTATATGATAAACTTGGCTGGCTTCCCCCGGCAAATCACTTGAATTTTGGGCTGGGCTGTTTTGTGGGTAAAGTGATCAGAACTGGCACACCTCTGGGGTTGGCACAGCTTCTCATGCCTGCGGACCCCTCCTCCTACTCCCTCAGGTATCAGGGTCTTGGGGTGCTCAAGGTTCCCTTTACCTGAACCCTTAAGGGGGATAGGGACTTTGCTGTAAGTGGTCCTAGGCTTTGGGACTCCCTTACTGCCCATGTTCGCTCCTCCACCTCCCACCAGTGCCTCCAGTATTCTCTGTGGGAGCTTCTGAAGCTGACCTCTGCATGCGAGTGTCCCAAGCCTCCTTAATATATGGTCTCTGTACTGGACTCTCACCTGGTTGCACGTGATCTGCTTAATAACATACTCAGGAACTAATGGTTTATATGGATCAGCTACCGGTCTCATGTATACCGTGGTTTCTGTCCCTGCTATTGAATGACCTAGACTATTTAATCGTTGTATATATGTATATTGATTCTTTGTATATATATATATATATATATATATATATATATATATATATATATATATATATTATCTATAACTGCTTTCAGTAGACTATGTTAACCTGTCCTTTCGATTCAATGTACTTAGCGCTACTTATTGTCATGTACTCTGCTTGTACCTGTATCTTCGTTATACTCTCCCGGGTCGTTCCTGAAAATAGGCATGTAATTTGTCTAATGTACCTACCTGGTCAACAAAAGCTAAATAAATAAAAATGATGAAGTTACATATAAGATACAATGTAAGCCTCCATAGCAGTCAAGAAGTTATCAGATCTAGTTGCCACCAAAAGCCAACATGCCTTTGCATCCTTGAGTAGTGGTGGGCGAAATGGGCTCAATCCGCTCAGCGAAGCAATTCGTGGAGCAAAGGCGGATTCATGGAGTGCTCCACAATGCGAAGCAGAGTACTTCACGTTATAATGAGGAACGTGAAGTCCATTGGAAACAATAACTTTGCGTTAGTCCGCCTCCCCAGACCACTACTCTGCCAAATTTAAGGTGAAGTGCATTGCAGGCAGTGCACTTCGCCTCACTTCGCCTTGTTTTTTAGCTCCAAAGGCGAATTTTGCAGTGATTCATGGGATTTCAGGTCACATGGGCTCTATATTGATCTGCACAGCCTCAGTTCGGGGTAGTATGAGTAGGAAGGAGTAGGAGACAGTGTTCTCTGATAGCTGTCTGTGATAGGAATCTTGTAAAAGCTGTTCAAAAAGTATTTTTTGCATTTTTTGGGGGGTCCAACTTTAGTTCATCGATTGTAGGAAACCCTCCTGTGCTGATATCATCGAGAGTTTTTGTTTTTGTGTGGATTTTGAATGCTAATTTACAACATTGTGTGTGTGTGTGGTGAAAGACAGTGAAAGTGTGCTTTGGGGGAGGGGTGTATCTGTGGTGTAGGTAGATTTATGTTGGAGACATAGTGATTTCTTTGTTTTTGGTTATATTTTTGTTATATAACTAACTGTGTTAATGTACACACAGTAATATTATCAGTAATAGTAGAAATGTTCTTGCTGTTTGTTGTGTGGATGTGGTGCAACAGTTCTTAAGTTCAGGTTGTTTACATTACAAATGTACAGTACATAACGTGGCATAGTACTGAACTCTTGCATTTGCTGTGCATTCCTCATTCAGCATTGTACACAAACTGTGTGTGAGTGTGTGTGCAGTGTTGCGTGCATCAAATAATACACCTTTTATTGTGCCACAGACTAGTGCAATTGCAGCCTTTGCAGGTTCAGCAGTGTGAACCTGCTATCCACTGCAGCTGCTTGATTTTGTACTGTGATCGTGATAACTGTTCTTAGTTTTGTTGCTTGTAGTGCCGTAAAAATCTGCACTGTCGGCATTCAGTGCTCACCCCCATGTTCAAAAGGTATTTTTTTACCAGATTGGATTGTTTTTGTGACCTCATCAGCACCACTGGTTATTGAAGTTGTTTTAATTCCGTGACAGTCTCAGAGTAGTCTCTTAATTGTTGCTGAAGCCACAGTTGTTCATTTGGCTTCACATCCAGCGTCCCTCCAATCAGAGAGCGAACGTATCAAAATCTGAATTTGGTTATAATATTGTGGTTGATCCCCAAAAATGCCTGCAAAGAGATGTGCAAACAAAGCTATTTCTCACCATGGCAATGTTGGCAGTAAGATGGTCTGGGGGCATGGTAGTAGTATGCAGACGCAGAAGTGCATTGCTGATGTGAGGAAAGGTATTTCTCCTGCAATGTTTTTTACAGCCCAGTCAGTAGCTTCACTCATAGCTGGAGGAGATGATTTTTTCCCAGCTGGTGGTGTTAGTGTTACTGGTGTTAGTGGTGGAGGAGGTAGTATTAGTATTGTTGCATCAAGTTCTAATTCCGACCAGTGTACCGTATCCAAAAATATTGAGTGTGAAGCAGTGCAAGTGAGTGGCAATGTAGATGATGTCATACTTCCCAGTAACATCCCAGTAACTGAACCTGAGGAGTCTGATAATCATGTCAACGATAGTATACAATGTGACATTCCATCCACTGTGGCACTTAACGTCACGCATTTTCCATGCAGTGATTCACAGTGTGGTGAAAAAATATCAGGTGACGGTGGTGTAGATGCTGATGATGAATGTGATGATGATGATGATGATGTTGTTGTTGCAACATGCAGTCCAAATGCTAGCATCCAAGCAGAAGATGTTAATGTGTGTGACGTTGATGAATATGATGATGATGATGTAATTGACCCCAGTTGGGAACTGGAGAAAAAGAAATTCAAAGTGGCTGTGTCTGAGTCTGTTTGCACGAATCCTCCCCTGTAAAAACTTGTGATCTACCAGTTTCAGTTGATGATGATAATGACCCAGTAATCAATATGATAGGTAGTCATGGTGGTCAGTTGCAGTCCAGGTGTGCAGTGCCCAAAACATCTCATGCCTCCCCCACTTCAGTGCTTAAAATAACGTACTTAAATAAGCCACATCATGGACATGTTAAAAGCAGAGCATCACAATCCCTTGTTTGGGATTTTTTTTGTTCAAGATGCAAATGATGATTCAGTTGCAATCTGCCAGGTTTGCCATGTGCGTGTGAATCGAGGTAAAAAGAGGAGCCATCTGGGCACAGGAGGACAGCATACGCATCTTAAGAATAGGTACATGGCACTGTGGACTCAGCACAAGCTGGCAGCTAATACCACAGTGGTGCATTCACCCATGTCACCGGCAACCATAGCCAGCATGTTATCCCCTTCCATGACTGTTAAGCCCAGTAGGAAATTAAACGTGTGCAGTAGTGTGGTAATAAGAGCAGAGGATTACTACAGGCATGATGAGGTGGAGGACCATAATGACTTTGGAATGTTGTCCAGTGCTGGTGAGAGTAGCAGTTTTGGTGGTGGTGGTGGTGGTGAATGCAGTATGTCTAGTGCAAGTGGTACATCAACCCTGGTTGGCAAATCTGGCAGAATAACAGCATTTCTGGGTTTGTCATCATCACCTGTGCAACCGTCTTCATCAAAAGTCCACACTCCACCCCCTGCCAATGTCATTCATCACAGAGCACAACCATTTGTGATCAACACACCCCATGTAAAATGTTTGTCAGCCCACATTACAGAGTGTTTTTGTGCATTAGCTGAAGTACCCCCCCTGAATCATACAGTGTCACATGAACTCAATGCTGCTGTAGTGGAAATGCTGGCAATTGATCGTTTGCCCTTCTCCTTTGTGGAGAATTCTGGGTTCCAGTGGTTTGCTGCACGTGCCTGTCCAAAATGGAAAGTCCCATCCAGGACATACTTTTCTACCTGTGCTGTCCCCGAGTTGTTCCACACTGTGTCTGACTCAGTAAGACACGCCCTTCAACATTCCTTCTCTCCATTCATCCATTTAAGTATGGATATGTGGACAAGTGGCAAAACTGTGGGGAGTTCATATTTGTGTATAACCGCACACTGGGCACAGGTGCCAGGGGTTGTTTGTGATGTTGGTAGTGTGAATAATCAGTACACTAAGGTAGATTGTCGTGGTAGCAATCTTCCAGGAATTTGACAGGATGCAACGATTGCTATGTGCAATGTGACCTGTTCTCACACTGGTGAGAACATGTCAGATGTGGTACTGACTGAAACTGATAGATGGCTAAACCCTCTGTCCCTGAGAGCTAGGTTCATAGCAAGTGACAATGGGTCAAATGTGGTGAAATTCATCACGAATGGTGTTTTTTTTTTGTGTTCCATGCATGGCCCACAGTTTAAATCTTGTGGTTCAGGAGTTTCTGCAGCACCCTGATATAAAGGAAATGCTGAACGTTGCACGATGTATCTGCTCTCGCTTTTCAAGATCTGGAAACTCCCGTGACCAACTGCGGCAGTTGCAGATACAAAACAGCCTGCCTCAGCACTGCTTGAAGCTGGAAGTTGTCACCTGATGGAACTCCACTTTATACATGGCAGAGAAGTTGTATGAACAATACAAAGCCATCTCAGAATATCTTGTTATGCACACTAGCCGTAACAGTTCTGGGGCCTCCATGTCTATGATGACTGAACAGTGGCACCTCATGGACTCTGTAATAACAATTTTGTGGCCTTTTGAACATGCCACACAGGCAGTGAGTGGCAAGGCTGCCTCCATTAGCCAATCAATTTCACTGCTATGGGTGCTGAGGCAGACATTGGTGAATGTACAGCATAGTCTTGATGTTGCCGGAGACGGTGGTAGCAGTATGTTCCTGCAACACATGCTGACAGTATTCAACCAGAATCATCACATTGTGAGCATTCAGCGTAGTGACAACTTTGCTATAGCAACAATGCTGGACCCACGATACAAACGTGGAATTGCATCAGTACTGGAGGGAGGTCCTGAACAGGTAAGAAATATCAGTGGTCAACTGGTGCGCTTGGTTCATGGGGCACAGAAGTCACGTGCCAAGATTAGCAAACCTCAGCAGCATAATCCGGCTGAAGGTGTACCTGGAGGACGATCAAGCATATCCTGCAAGGGGAAGGGGACTACAGTTCCAGGTGGACTGTCATCCAAAGTGGCTGGCGTAAACCTGCTTTGGGAGGCTTTGTCCCAAGTTGGTATTTGTGAAATAAATGATTCGGGAGAACAGAATGATGCATCAACAAGTGGACTTAGTGCGGCACAGAGAATGGCTGAGTCATATTTGTCTGAAAACAGGCATCTGACAATAACTGAAGATCGTCTTTTGTACTGTAGTGGAAAGGTCAGTGAATGGCCAGAGCTGACTGCAGTGGCACTGAAGTACCTCACATGCCCACCCTCCAATGTAAGTGTTGAGAGGGTATTCAGCTCAGCAGGTGCAATAATCAGGAATCGTTGGACAAACCTGTCTCCTGCAAATGTTAGTTTGCTAACATTCATTAAAATGAATGAGAGGCACATACCAGCACAGACTGCAACCTCGGTATTCGTACCCCGGCCTAGTCATGGTGGTCTTGCTGATGTGGAAATAGAGCATCCTGGTGGCACTGGCAGTGGCTGCCTGAAACAGTCCACCACTGATGTGGATGATGACACAATGGAGAAAGTATTTCCCAGTGGTCAGACTTCAGACATTGATGACTGTGAGGGCAGCTTTCTTTATGAGGATGATGATGTGGTTAATGTTGGCAGGTTTTAACTGAAGTTTTTAAAAGGCGGTGTGCTCCCCCAGACCACCATCACCTGGACTGATGTTAGCCACTGCCACCACTGAGCCTGAGTCTGTCTGTCCCCCAGACCACCACCACCAGGACTGATGTTAACCACTGCCACAACTGAGCCTGAGTCTGGCTGCCCCCCAGACCACCACCACTGGGACAGATGTTAGAAACTGCCACCACTGACCACCACCACCGGGACTGATGTTAACCACTGCCATCACTTTGCCTGAGTCTGTCTGCCCTCTGGACCACCACCAACAGGACTGATGTTAGCCACTGCCACCATAAGTCTGTCTGCCCCTGGACCACCACCACTGGGACTGATGTAAGCCACTGCCACCAAGACTCTGTCTGCCCCAGACCACCACCACCAGGACTAATGTTAGCCACTGCCACCTCTGAGCCTGAGTCTGTCTGCCCCCCCAGACCACCACCACTGGGACTGATGTAAGCCACTGCCACCATGAGTCTGTCTGCTCCCCTTGACCACCACCGCCGGGACTGATGTTGGCCACTGCCACCACTGAGCCTGAGTCTGTCTGCCCCCCGGACCACCACCACTGGGACTGATGTTAGCCACTGCCACCACTGAGCCTGAGTCTGTCAGCCCCCCCGGACCACCGCCACCGGGACTGATGTTAATTACTGCCACCACTGAGCCTGAGTCTGTCTGGACCACCACATCCATCAGCCAAAGACACAAAGCTTCTTAATATTTAAACCATAAAGTGAGTATGTGTACTCATGTTTGTTATGCTGCTTCACTTCTTTTTGGGGTATGTTTTGTTTTCTGTAACTTTTCAGAGCCGCAATGATAAAACACATACAGTACACTTCTTTTGTTTCTTTTACAGGGTAACAAAAAAAGGCTCCATTGCAAAAACTCATTGGGAATGGTACTGTAGCTGTACTGTACAGAGAGGAAGTGATGTAATATACATGTGAAATCCATTCTGGTAAGTATGAAGATTTTCTTTCATCCGTTTCTTTGTTTTGGAAAGACTGCAGCAAATATTGCACACGGGTTGTGTTACTTGACAAGATGTGGGTTTGAAATGTAACTTGACTTTAAATTGAGATTTGAGAACCAGGGAGGGACACATAACAATTAAGTTGTAAGAAGACATTCATTTATTTTTTTAGGAAACTTCCAAATGATTTGTTGTTCTGTCAAAGTGACCTTATCCAAAAAAGTTCTTCAACATCAGGCACCCCTCTCCCCCAAGCTTGGGCACACATGCAACACTCAGAAGTCATTTCATTACACGACCATGACCATCCTAACAAATGGACTCCAGAAGGATGCTGATGAAATCTGTGAAGAAGTAACAAAATAAGAAACCATTAGAGACAAACCTGCAAATATGATTCCCCCCACCCCCCAAAAAAAATACTTACCTTCATGTGTTTGAGAGTTATCCGTTTCCAATTTCCACACAAAAAATTCTCATTGAGGACTGGAATGTGCACACCAACAGTTTCTGTGTGACCTGTGATGCAGAACAATACCATGAGTACATGTCCATGTCAACCCCCCTCCTCACCTACTAAATACACAACTATATATATATATATATATATATATATATACTCACCAAGGCTACTATTAGTGTATAGCCAAAGGGCACCCTTCAATCCAGTTGAGATGATCACATTGTATTTGCTTGAATCATCTCACAGAACACATTGGACCAGCAACACAATGTTCACAGTCATCATTCCATACTGGGGTATGTGCTGAAACACTCTCATTCCACTGTGTTAACACTTGTCAATTTTCTGCACACAAGCAGGATGCATTTTGGGCCTGCAGAAAAAATCTGGGACTCTGTGCCACCACTGCACACATGACTGAGTGTGCCATTAATCCTGGGGGACTTTGTATGTGCTGAAACACTCTCATTCCACTGAGTTAGCAATTGTTAATTTTCTGCGCACAAGCAGGATGCATTTGGGGCCTGCAGAAAAAATCTGGGGGCTCTGTGCCACTTTTGTGTGTTCTGTGATTGTTGCTGTGAGCTCATGATGTCATGCTGACATTTTTACAATTAAAGCAGCATTGCAAGAATGTCCTGAGTCTCCTGACAGTTTTGAACTGTTCTTTTTTATGCTACTTTACATTGCCACAGCCACCACTAGTTACCTCCGAGTTGTGACTTGAATGATACCCTTCTTTTCACAATTTATGTCTGCTTTACTTACTTGACTACTTTTTTTCATATATGGAAAAAAAATGAGCACGTCTTCCAATATTGTTCGGCCCAGGTTTGTATTTAATTGCAGCTGCTTTTCAATAACTATTGTTCTGTGGTGTCATAAAACACTGCCTGCTGCATAACTGTTAATTAACAACAGAAGTGATATATAACAACTAATTGATGTGATGGAGAAAAGCAGAGGAAAACAATGACAAAGACCTGGCCAGCACCAATTTAAAAGGAATGCTTCCTTCATTATTTCATACATGAAAAAAGGTAGTACAGCAGATCAACTACTGCAAATTCACGTATTATTCCAGTCAGTCAGGATGTAAGTAAAGGAAGTTGTAACATAGCATTAAAAAATATAGGTCACAGTTCTCAACAGATTGTTGTGTTGCTGCTTTACAGAGATTCACCACATTACATAGTTATGGTGATGCACATAAACTAATATGTGGGGGCATTACTCCCACTGGAATATTTCTTGCTCCACAGAGTGCAATATATTTCTGTGAAAACCGTCCATAATTTCATTACAGTGTGTCATGTGATGGTAGAATTACTGAGCAGAAAAGCCACCCACATTCTGCCCCCCTTTTCAGCAATGTTAGGACGTGATGCCAGGGGGAGCGCAGGTGCATGCTCCACTATAGTGAATGTCTGGCAGCTATCCCAATGTTTCCTTATGTTATATGGTTGACTTTATGGTGAAATGTGGGAATGTTTCCACTAACAAGGCTCTTCTTACTGGAAATGTGCCCACACTTTTCACCACAAACTGACCATTATAACATAAAGAAACATTTGGAAAGCTGCTGGACAATCGTATATTCACTCTAAGGAGCACGCACAAGCGCTCTCCCTGCCATCACATCCTAATGTTGCTGAGAAGGGAGGCAGAATGTTGGCAGACTTTCAGAACAGGAATTCCTCCATCATGTAACACACTGTAATGAAATTACAGGTGGTTTTCACACAAATGTATTGCACTATGTGGTGCAAGAAAGATTCCTCTGGAAGGGAAAATGTGTACGATTAAAAAACAACAAAGAAATAACACACAAAAACAGTACAACACAGTAGTGGGATGAGGTGGGGGTGGGAGTCAGAAAACAATCCCCTAACTTACTGTGGCCGTGGGATGCCATGGTGCTCCAGCAGAAGGTGCAGCATTGAAACTATTTGCTACTGCTGTTGTTCTGTTCTGTTCTGTTCAGCTGCTGCTGCAAAGCACCGAACCTCTCATTATTTTCTTCAAGAGCTGCCCACACCAGGGCAATGTCAGACTGTGTTGCAGGGACTGTGCTGGGGTCCACTGCTGCAGGGAATCCAAGTAGTGGTGGTGGTCATGGTGGAGAGGGTGGTGCTGGTGACTGTGGTGGCAGTGGTGGTGGTGGTGGTGGAGCAGCTGCTGTATTAGCCCTCGTCCTGCTGCGATGGTGACGAGGCACAACTCCCACCCCAGCAGCACCCTCGGCCACTACCACGGAAGGGCCAGCAGGTGGACACCTGGCCTCTTCCATGGCAGCCTACCACTCTGCCTTGTGGTGGTTCAGCATGTGGGTACACTGGCCACCAGGTCCCCAAATGTGTCCCATGGGGGCCACAGAGAACCACCACACCACACAGATGGCACACCACCACTATGCTGTCTCCCCCCACAGAGTTAAAAAACTCCCACACTGGGGAACTGTGGGAGGACCAGACACAGTCCTTGCATGAGTCCCACCAATGTTTTCCCAGGCCACCTCCTGTTGCTGTGGAGGTGGTGGAGGGGGTGTTGCTGGAGCCCCTACAGCTGCTGCTACCAGTGGAGGTGGTGGTGGTGGAGAAGGTGGACTCACAGCAGCCACCAGTGGCACTGGTGCTGCTGCTGCTTCTGCTCCTGTTCCTGTTGCTTGAACATGGGGGAAGTAACACCCAGGAGTCGGGAGCAGTCCAGCATGACATGACCACCCCGCCCCCCACAGGTCCGCACTCCCCTCTGACCGCTCCCATGGGCCAGCAACTCACCTTCTCCAGGGTCCACTCCATCCCTTCCACACAGGTCCCCAGCACACACACACACACACACACACACACACTCACACACAGTCACTCACACATACACAAAACAGGATAACACTTAAAAATTAACTACCAAAAAAAATCACAAACACAATACACAAACTAAACAAAGATAGTTTTTAAAAAAGCTGTTGTTTTACAAAGACAATAAGCACTTTGTCACTGACTCCTACACTGCTCTCTCACAAGCCTTCTGCCTCTACGAATGCAAAGGAGAACGTGAAACTGCTTCTCAGACTCACTTCCTTCCTGCCTGGCTAAAGCATTTGACTTACAGTACTGTAAGCCATGTGATGTTTGGGGGCTGCCTATTCTCTTCTCACTTCGCCTTACTTCACATTATGACATAATGGCAACGAGAAGTGGTAATAATGACGCGAAGTGAGCACCTTGCCGTGCCCACTTCATGTTGCGCTTTGCAGATGAGAAGTGACCACTTTGCATCCACTTCGCCGCCGGATTAAAAATTTGCTGCATCTCTATCCTTGAGCTGGACTGATTCCAACAGTTTATCTCACTTCAACAGTACATGTTTTTGTCATAGTAGGGAAGTTATTACAATTTTGTCTAATTCAATTTAAGGTAACAATGCATTGTTTACTGGAATTCTTTTTTGCCTTATATACAGAATGTTAGACCATTTGTTTTCCCTTTGTACATTCTTTTTTAATCCATAATGATTTATCCATTGTCATTTTTGCATCTTAACAGATTAAAAGATAAAATTATGTATTTATTTATTTATGTGAAAGTTTCACCAGGAAAGGCATACCAAGCTACTTCCAGATGTGTCTTGGGGGAGAGGTGAAAGGAGATACATTTGAATAAGAGATCAGAGAAAAATATACATAGATTTCAGCTTGTACACACAAACTAATGCATTTAAAACTATGACAAACATATCTGAGGTACAGGTAGACAACACTTGGCATCCTGATATATACTATGTACATATATGCATTATACATATACACACATATTTTATATATATATATATAGATATCTTATAGGACCACCGTGCCCCATAGTTAGGGTTGACCAGGCATCTTAAATGTTAAACCCCATATTTTGCACGTGAATAACTTTGCAACCATTCAACAGATTTGTACAAAAGTTGGAATAGACAATGTCAGGTGGTAGATCTCTCAATTTTCCAAATTTTGTTTTGATCAGACTTGCAGATTCTGTGCAGCGAACTGTCAAAAAATGCATTTTTGCTAAATTTTTCCAATTTTTCCCTCTTTTGTCCACATTGTGCTGCGCCCACACCATTTAGAATTTTGGCCTGAAATTTTCAGAGTAGAAAGAGGTTATCCAAAGGAACAATCCATTGGTGGTTTGGTGGAAAAGTATTATTCCATTTCAAAGTAATTAAATTATGATATTTTGGGTTCTGAGCATGCTCAGTTCGGTCTTTGGGATAGCTGTAGTTTTGATCAAGTATTCCTGGTCGTGAACTGCTGGTGAAGAGGTATTACAAAGAGGGATTCAGAAATATCACAAAATCCCTCTTTGGAAGAAAAATCTGTCTTTATCAGCTGCTGTTTTATTTTCTCGCTTAACGAGGAGAGAAATAAAATGTTGTGATGCCTCCCGTTTTGTTTTTTATAGCTGAAAAAAAGAAAACAGTTCCCCGACATCTTTTTTTTTTAATGCAGAATCCTGCATCGAACTTCCCCTCTTTGGTCCACCAACATTGGGGTGCCTAATCCCTGTGTCAGCATGTGTGCCTCCCTCCAGAACTGTGGCACACTGTGAGCCCACCTCAGTGTGCTGAAATAATTTTTTTATATTTCATTTCTGTTTCCGACACCAGGATGCCAACTCCTGGTGTCAGATGCCCCCCAAGCCCATATACATCAATTGCCGACATTGGGGTGCCCAGTCCCCATTTTGGCATGTGTTCCTCCCAACTAATATGGCACACTGGGAGCCACCCCAGTGTGCCCACATGTGCTTTTTAAAAAAAAAATGTTAAATAAAGAAAACTATCCCCATATGTCTTTTTTTACTTGAAAAAAAGAAAATGGTTCCTCACCATCCCCACTGCCACCCATCCACTCCCATCCCGACCCTGCCTCTATGCACCCATCTCCCTGCACCCCCCCACTTACCCTGTACTTACCTCTGGAGGTCAGCCGCTGTCATCTTCTGAGGACCGAGACACGTCTGCACTCTTCAAAGCTAAACTGCAAACTGAAGAATCAAGATAACCACTGTATAATGGCAGTCAGTGGGGGGTTCAACTTATGTTGATATATCAACCATCTTTAGGAATTTTGGCCCCACATTTTCAACATGGGGTTCTTGGGACCCCACCTCATGAACACTGGTACTGTCATTTCATTACTGGGTTCCCAAATGGTGATTTTGTAGTCACTGCATGGAATCACCTTTCCAAACCAATTAACAAAATGACAGTGCCACTCTTCATGAGGGGGCATCCCAAAAAGCCCATGTTGCAAATTTGGTGAAAAAATTCCAAAAAATGAGCAGTTTCTATGCACACTCTTAACTTCACCAATTTTTAATATTTTCACTCCAGATTTTCAATATTGCCATTTTTTCACATCTCCTTATGAACAGTACAGCTGTTATTTTTCACATCCTGCCCAAAATATGTTTTCACACCTGTTTTGCAGAATGGTGTGGTTGCTGTGCGAAATCAACTTTCTGGATGGATTAACAAAATCATAGTGCCACTGTTCATGGGGGAGACCCAAAAAGCCCATGTTGAAAATTTGGTTAAAAAATTTCCAAAAAATGACCACTTTACAAGTGTGCATTTTGCAGTTTCTACGCACACTCGCAACTTCCCCAATGTTTCAGATTTTCACTCCAGATTTTCAACATTATCATTTTTTTCATACCACCTCATGAACAGTACAGCCGTAATTTTTCAAATCCTGCCAAAAATGTTTTCCGCACCTGAGGAGCAAAACAGCATTACAGTTGCACAGAGTCACATTTTGTTAGGGATTTTAAAGTTTTCTGTACAGGGTACATGCATTGAGGTGATAAGAAGGTTATGTTGAACATCTGGGGTGAAAATTATTTAAGATGGCACAGTTATGACTGTTGCAATTTCACTACGCCTGCTCAGAACTTAATGTGTGGAAGCACAGGGGCAAGAGACCCCTGTGTTTCTACAACTAGATACATATGTGCATCTGTGGAGGGATGGGAGTGCAGGGTCAGACCCTGCACTCCCATAGTAAAATAAAGATACTATTATACTATCTCAAAAAGTGAGGAAATTAATTGCAAAAAACTTTGTTAATGCATCAGTTAGGGCTGAAGATACAAAAATAGGGAAATGAGACATTAGGGTTGAGCCCCTAACACCCCCCCATCCAACCCCATCAGCACACGCCACACCCACCCTCCACAGACCAACAGGTGTTGGGGTGTCCCTTGGGGTCATCAGGCCTAACTCTCACTCCATTCTCCTACACTGTACCATGTCAAATTTCTTACACATTGAATGGAGTGAGAGTTAGGCCTGATGACCCCAAGGCACATGCCTGTTGTTCTGTGGAGGTTGGGTGTGGGGTGTGCTGGTGGGGTTGGATGAGGTATTAGGGGCTCAACCCTAACGTCTCATTTCCCTACTTTCATCACCTCAACCCTAACTGATGCATTAACAAAGTTTTTTTCAATATATATATATATATGTGTGTGTGTATATATATATATATATATATATATATATATATATACACACATATATATTATAGTGGGACGGTTGCACCACTATAGTTAGGGTTCAGCAGTCAGTTACATACTAAAGTCAAAAGTTTGTGTGTTAATAACTTTGGACCCATTCAACAGATTTGCCTGAAATTTGGTACATGTGGTGGGGCATGGTAGATCTCTTGATTTGACAAATTGTGTTTCAGTTAGACTTATAGTCTTTCCATACAAAAGCACTGAAAAATGCAAAATTTTCCATTTTTGGAGGCAGTTTTGGGATTTTGGTCATGGCCCTGTGCGGCCATCATGTGGTGTGCTGATCTATTAGACAACTCATTTGAAAGAGCTTTGGTGGCTGAACATGCTGCTTTTTGTTTGGTGGAAAGATATTAAGGGATTCAAAAGTTATGCCACTTTTAAGTTCCCATTATAAGTCAACGGGAAAACATACATGTATGTTTTGTGAACAAAGAATGGGGTTCTGGCTATCTGTTCCACCTGGCAAACAAAGAATTTGCAGCCTCGCAGTTCAAGAATCTTTGTAGCTGAGGATTTTTAAAATTCTTTGATCGTGAGGTCCGCCATTTTGTTTTAAAATTCTGATCGGAAAAACACAAATATCTCGGCTCAGGGGTCACTTCTGAAGTAAAACTTGGATGGGTTTTACTCAGGGGGCTCTGAACTATCGAGCCATGCCTCTGGTTTCATCCAAATCATCAAAAAATAGAGTTATAAGCTTTTAAAATCTTAATTTGTGGCTCACTAACGATCTTTGATCACGAGCCTACAAATTCTTTGATCGTGAGATTCTTTGATCACGATCTTGCATCGCGACCTAAAAACACAAATATCTCAGTTCAGAGGTGGGCTAGGGACACAAATGAGGGTGAGTTTTGCTCAGGAGGGTCCGTTCTATCCATGCATGGCATTGGTTCACTTCAAATTGGTGAAAAATTTGTGTTTCACCATTTTTTATTCTTTGATCATGAGTGTGCAATTTCTTTGATTGTGAGCCTACAATTTCTTTGATTGTGAGATTCTTTGATCGTGATCGTGCAACGTGAGCGAGAGACGAGATAGCCAGATAAAAAAAAATCAATTTTCTCAGCCCAGGGGTGTCCTAGGAAGTGAAATGAGGGTGGGTTTTACTCAGGGGGCTTTGTTCTGTCGAACCATGGTGGTGGTTTTATGGCAATTCCTTCAATTTTTTTGTTTTATAAGATTTTGAAATTCTTTGTTCATAAGCCTGCAGATTCTTTGATTGCGAGCTTGCAAATTCTTTGGTCGTGAGATTTTTTGACCACAATCATGCATCGCGAGTGAGGGACGAGATGATCCAATTTAAAAATCTATTTTCTCAGCCCAGGGGTGTCCTAGGAAGTCAAATGAGGGTGGGTTTTACTCAGGGGGCTTCGTTCTGTCGAACCATGGAGGTAGTGTACTGCAATTTTTTGATTTATAAGGTTTTTAATTCTTGTTCGTGAGCCAGCAAATTCTTTGATCATGATATTCTTTGATAATGATTTTTGATCGCAAAAATAGGGACAAGATGGCCAAATTTTTTATAATGGAATAGATAGGAAAATTGTAATAATCTTTGACATTGGATATCTTGGAAACGGTTTGGTCTTTTTACTTGAAATTTGGAAGGAAGAAAGGCAACATTCAACAGATGTGCCTTTTGGTCATTTGGTCAAAAAATGTTACAGGGCAGCAAAGTTACGGTGCTACAAATTAGACACTTTTTCCCATGGGATAACATTACGGTGTCAGCTGCATTATAGGAATTTTTGCTGCCCTGCAGCAAAATAACAGTTTGGTCTTTTGGGCTGAAATTTGGAGGGAAGAAAACCAACAACCCTCAGATGTGCCTTTTCTGGTTTAGTGAAAAAATATTACAGGGCGGCAAAGTGACTGCACTCCGAAGTTGACGCTTTTTTCCCATAGGAAAATATTATGGCATCCATCGCGTGTTTCAGGGCCTGTGTCTCGGAAACTGTCAGAGATACGGAATTTTCATCACAAAAATGCTTAGCCCCCCAATTGGAGGCTAAGTACAAAACTAGCCAGGAAAGTCATAATTCATACGAAATTTAAATTTTTTTTCTATGGCGTACGGTTCCTGAGATATAAGCAATTTAGTATTCCAAGTCCTAATTTTCTGCTCTGAGGTCAATTATTATGCATACATTCTTTGTTTTCACTGTGTTTTTCAATGCAGTTTTTTGGGGAAAAGAAAAGTGTGCCCGTTCATTACTGTGCCAGTTAGTGTTTTCACTTGCGCTTCCATTACCGTTCGCATCACTGTTCCTGTCTATGCCACCATGCGCGTTACGGTTTGCGTTTTTGTTTGCACTTGCCTTTCCATTTCTGTTTCATTTGGTGCTATTATTGCTGTTACCATTACCATTTGCATTTGCAATTGTGGTACCGTGCGCATTACGGTTTACATTTGCATATGCGCTTGCATTTGTGTTTGCGTTTGTGTTTCCTTTGGCTTTATTGTTGCTGTTACCATTACCATTTGCATTTACAATTTTGGTACCATGACCATGCATGTAACGGTTTGCGTTTCTGTACATGCATGTGTTTGCGTTTGCATTTCTCTTTCCCTTGGTGTTATTGTTGCTGTTACCATTACCATTTGCATTTACAATTGTGGTTCCATGACTGTGCATGTTGCAGTTTGCGTTTTCATATGCGCTTGCATTTCTGTTTACTTTGGCGTTATTGTTGCTGTTACCATTACCATTTGCATTTACAATTGTGATACCGTGACCGTGCGCATTACGGTTTGCATTTCCATATGTGCTTGCGCTTGCGTTTCTGTATCTGTTTCCTTTGCCATTATTCTTGCTGTCACTGTTACCATTTGCATTTACGATTATGGTACCGTGAACATTCATGTTACCAGTTGCATTCTGTATGCACTTCTGTTTGCATCTCTGTTTCCTCACTGTTCGCTTTGGTGTCACTTTGCACTTGCATTTCTATTACTGTTTGCTTTACCATTTACGTTTGCATCACCATGTGTGTAACTGTTTGTGCTTGCATTTCCATTGCATTTACTGTTACTAAGTCACACAAAATCACGTGGTGGGAGCATGGGGCCCAAAGGGCCCCCCTACTCCACTAACTTGCGCAACATTCTACTTTTCTATTCTTTCTTAAAAAGTAAGGAAATTCTATGCAAAAAACTTTGTTAATGAATCAGTTAGGGTTCTTCTACAGTGACAAAAGTGAGGAAATTTGACCGTGGGGTTCCCACCTTGCACTCCACCCCACCCTGCCCCCACCAACAGGCATCGGGGTGTGCTAGGTCATTGGTCCCAACTCTCCACCTCATTCTCCCACACTGCACCACCTCAGCTTGTTTACACATGGGATGGGGTGAGAGTTAGGCTGATGACCCCAATGCACACCCTGATGCCTGTTGTGGGGCAGGTGGGGTGGGGTAAGGGGTGGGAACCCTAATGTCGAATTTCACTTTGTCACTGTAGAAGAACCCTAACTGATGCATTAATTCAATTTTTGCATAGAATATATATATATATATATACACACACACACACACACACCCATACTTACGTACGCAAAGACATAAATCATATATATATATATATATATATATATATATATATATACACACACAAAACATATTAATGCAGATAAAATTACCTGGGTTAGCTCTTGAGTAGCAAGTGAGAGCTTTGCCAACCTGGGGACATGGTGGGAGTAAGGTGAACCTTCACCCCTTCACCCATCCAGGATGCACACCACCCAAAGGTAAACAACCATATATGTCACCTACCTTTCTCTTTACCCAGTTCTATATCACTTTTGTTTCCTAGTTTAACAGAATTCAAGATATCCATTAAATTAGTAATCATTAAGCAGTCCCATTTGAGTAATGTCTTATTCAGAATTTTCCGTCTGGGCTCAATTATGACTGCTTGCTTCACAGTCCAATCATAAGTTGCTCTATATAGTTTACTAAACAATATAGATATATGGTCACGTTCAGAATGTTTCACTATTTTTACTTTGTATATTTTGTTCAAAACCAAGAGGCACTTTATAATGTAATCAATAGCAGAGGCAAATTTGTACAAAACAAGTCAAATACCCTTCTGAATCTCCCTCAAGTTTCCACTAGTTTTCCACAGACTGTTCTTCCCGATAAGTCCATAAGTTTTAATCCACTATAATTTATTTTCCTAACCTTAGATTTTCTAGTAATGTGTATGCTCTGGTACATATTTCATATATAATTGGAAGATACAGTCAAAGACACTCATGATAGAAGTCCAAGGGCCAGATATTCAAAACTTAGCCCTGGGGCAAAATTAGCACTGCAGAGTGTGCTAAATTAGCTCAGAATCATTTGCATGCTATGTTTAAAGGAATAGCCACTGGGCTAAAGTAGCTGAATATCATGTGCAAATGAAGCTGTGCAAACAGGGCTGGGAGTGCAGTGAGATAATAGCCCTGTAAATAAGACAGCTCTGAATATAGCATCCGGGAAGTGCAAATCACAACAGCAGCCCAGTGCACACAGATGTGGAGGAAGGTAAAGGTGAACTACGTGGCCAATGTGTGTGCTAGCAAAGAAGTGGATGCACTAAAGCTGCAAACAACAGTGCAGGCCAAACACTGCCGAAGTGTGTTATGGTTCAGACAGGTTTGCACAGTGCAAATACATTTGCACAGCATTTGCGCAGGGCTAACATGTTTGCTCAGCACTAGGACATCTGCCCAGGGCAAACATTTGATATATTCAAAAGTGACTTGCAAATGAGCCTACTTAGGCAGTCCATGGGCAAACATCCAAATTAGCATCTCATTATGACCTGATTTGCATGTAGATTACCCAGCGCTATTGCAGGGTCCCACAACTCCACCTCAGTCTGAAAGTACAGGGACAGGCTGGGTCTGCTCACAGCTCCACCTGTAGGTCAGTCTGGAAAAGCATGGTGGTAGCTGCAGGCTATGTTTGTACACAGCTGCATAGACTATTGTGCCCCAGGGGACTACACAGCACAGGCACAGGTGGTGGTGCTGTATACAAAAGTCAACCTGTAGTTCCTGCTGCAGTGCATAGCAGATGCTATAGTAACAAGGTGGCTGGTAGTGTGAGGAACACAGCAATGCCTAGGGTGTGTAGGGCAGCAATGACTGCTGCCCTCCACACAGTGACAGGCCCATCTGGGAGGTGTGTTGTGATAGTGGACATTACTGTCATGCTGTCATGTGACCCACAGATGCTGCGCCACTGGCATGGGATACTCACAGTGACATACACATGGCTGGATGTGTGTGCTGTGGTGTCTGTACAGATGTGTGGTTTGTGGCCTGGGGGGGCACATACCATCAGACAGGCACACTGGTGTCGGGGTATTCCCTACACTGGACCATTTTCACTGTGTGGATGGTCCCAGCCTTGTGGCAGCACCCAGTATGTGGTGCAGCCTGGCCACCTGTACACCCTCCCCTGAACACCCTCCACACCTCCAGTGCTGCATGTGTGTGCAAGATTTTTTTGGTGTACCCCAATGGGGGGACCGGAGGTGTGTGCTTCATGGACACAGTGCCATGGTGTCCAGTGGGTGCTAGGGAACCCAATAATGCCTTGCATGGTTGGGACCGGTGCTAGATGATGGCAACATAGGAGGTGTCATCCATGTGCAGCATGTTTCTTCCATGTCTGGTTTCTTTCTGTGTTTAATATTTACTGGTTATAGTCAATAAACCATGGCTGGCAGACCCTCGCAAACTCCATAACTCACACTTGTGAATTATGGAGTTCCATAAACCATGATTCTATATCATGCAAAGTTGCATAGTGCTGTGCAAAGTCATGCTAACTCAGTCTTGCACAGTGCTAACCACCAGTAAATATAAATTGTAAAACATGGGGAAGTCTGGGAGCTTGGATTTTATGCACACCGTCAGTGTGTGGTGCCTAGAGATACACCTCTCAGGCTTCGCCCTCAGGGTTTATGGGGCATCACACACCTAAGGTGTGCATAAAATCCTTGTTAACCACACTTCCCCATGCATTATTCTATATTTTATCACCTTGTTGTCTGGATAAGCTCACTGGGCCAAGGCACATTGTTAATAACCACCCAGAGCCACTACATGTGCGGCTGAGATAATACAGAGTACACTAAATACATACCATTAACAACAACACAAAGTTCACAATGTGCAACATAGTGCCACATTGCAAACCATTTCTGCTGCTGGTGCTGTTTCATCTCAGTTCTATCAATGACAGGATGGTTGGCTTCTAAGCAATATTACTGCATTGTATTCCACAGCATGGCTACCTGTGCATATGGAGTGGCCCAGGGCGTCCGACCTCCCACACTGCCTTCTCATTGGCTGCATACAGCCTTGTTCCCAGTTGCTGCTGTGTCCATGCCGCCCCATCCATGGTATGCCCAGGGTTTAGAAACATAGAAGTTGACGGCAGATAAGGACTGCAAGTCCCATCCATTCTGCCCATTTCTTTTTCTACCTTATAAATGTGCCATCGGCCTTTGCTTTGTCAATGGTCTATCTATTCATACTCATCTGTATTGCTCCTTTATGCCTATCCCATGCCTGTTTGAAACCCTGCACTGTATTCATATCCATCATGTCCTGAGGTAGGCCATTCCATGCATCCACCACCCTTTCTGTGAAAAAGAACTTCCTCACATTACCCCTTAATTGGCCTCCCTCTAATCTCAAACTGTGTCCTCTTGCCCTGCTATTTTTCTTATATTGAAACATGTTACTCTTTCACCTTGTTAATGCCCTTAAGGTGTTTCGATCATATCAGCTCTCTCCCTCCTTTGCTCTAGGGAATACATATTGAGCTCCATTAATCTGTCCTCACATGTTTTCTGATGCAGTCCCTGCACCATTTTGGTTGCCCTTCTCTAGACAGCCTCAATTTGGTTAATGTCCTTGTGAAGGTGTGGCCTCCAGTACTGTACGCAGTACTCCAGATGGGGCCTAACCAGTGTCTTGTAAAGAGGGATTGTTACCTCCCTCTTCTGACTTGTGATACCTGTACTAATACACCCTAACATCCCCCTAGCCTTACCTACTGCTTTAGTGCTTTAGTGATCTGCTTGGATGATTTCAGGTCATCGGTGATGATGCTCAAGTCTCTTTCTTCCCTTGTGACTGCCAGCAACCCCCCAGCCAGCCTATTGGTGGCTTTAAGGTTTCTCTTCCCTATGTGCATGATCTTACTCTTCTTTGCATTAAACCCTAGTTGCCGCTCCTCCGACCATTTTGCTAGTTTATCCAGGTTAAAAAATGTTGCTCAAAGTCACGCAAACACACTTTGCTCAGCGCTAATCCACTAAATATAGCATAGTGCCTGTATTCATGTACAGGCCCCCTGTCTTTGCACATTGCAAACATTATAGCTTTGCCAGGGCTAATGAAATCTGTCCATGCTATTTGGCCTTTTTGAATATAGGGGACCCGCACAAACGGTTTGTGCCCAGCACAAAGTTTTGAATATCTGGCCCCTAAAGTTTAAAATCACCCGAATAATGTTTCCTGATATTTCCATTTTAATAGTGTATTCCTCTAATGTAGCATTAAACTCATCACATATACTGCATAATAATTACAACAATTAATTCCTTCAGACAGGATGTAACTATTTAATAACATTATAAGAGTACTGCTGGACTATATTTTAGATATCATGATGCTGAAAATGTGTACAATATTCTGGGATAATTAATTTCTCTTGATTTTGAGCAATCAATAAGTAATCTGCATCACTTGAATTTATCACAAAGCTGACTGTATTCTGAAATGGTTTAATATAATTACGTCATTATTGCATCAGGGACCTCATATATTGTCTAATTGGTGGATGGCAGTATTCAGAGGTTTACATCAACACTGCAATATACAAAGAGAACCACTGTCTGCAGGTGGCAGAGCATACTCTGCAACAGTGGCACTGCACAACATTATGCAAAGTGCAAATCCAGCAGTTGGTAGGTGCACATAGGCTATGTAACCACTACCAGCATGGAACTGCAGGTAACCCAGTGGTCAGCTTATGGCATTGCACAAAGTGCATGGTTAGCATGCCACAGCCTGTGCCTGATGAACTCAGCACTGCCACTGATGTCATCTTCCCAGCCCATACCTTAAGTAAGCAATAAGACCCAAAAGGGTGTCAGTTATGCTGTGTTTATAACATGCCCATGGGTATTATGAGGCATGACATTGCAGGTGGATTACCTTGAACCCCTGCAGGTGTCGTAAACCCAGTATAACCAAAGCCACGGAGTGTCTAGTTGCTTATATAAAATGCACATTTAGTGGTAAAAAAAGAGGAGATAATGAGATGCATATTTAAGTTTATTTAAAATACATCTGTAAAGAAAGTAGTCCCAACAATGTTGAGTGGGGGACAACATATGCAAAAAGCTGTAAACTCTGTGAGGCACTCTGAGAGAAGGTGGGCAAAACAAACTGTCTGTCATTGTAAACAAAGTGTACTTGCCCAGAAAAGGAACAATTTACCAGGTTAAATAGGTTTGCTGATGATGCTTTAAAGTTTGTTTCTGCTATGGCATCTTCCTTTCCGGCAGGTGGCAGTGTGTTTGTGATGGTTTCATTAGGTGGCAATACATTTTCTTCAGGCATTGGCATTAGTTTCACTGCCAGTAGGACCTCACTGCAAGATCTACTGTTGAAGGCAAAGGCTGCCCAAGAGCTCCAGAATCTTGCTTCATACTACTATCCAGTGGTTGATATGATTATTCTTGCCTTGAAGCCTGCATCAGAGGAACTGGACAGTGGTTGATCAAACAGAAGGATTACTGTATTTTCTACTGAGTCCTGCCTCCATGCGCAACCATCCCTTCATGGACGACAAGTAATTTATCCCCATTTGTTTAGTGATACAAAATATCAGCTGTACTGATCATTTAAGAATATCTAGGGAAATCAGTGGTGTGGGGTGCAGTTAAGGGTCAGGGATTTTAGTGGCAGCGTGGCAAAATAATGTTTAAATGAGCTTACTGGGCACAATAGGCAGCCTGGAACTTAAAAAATGTATTCATTATACTATTCCTGACTGTGCTCTGTGAGGGCATTGTGATGTTTTGTGTTGGCATTGTTGGTTAGCATTAGGTATTCCTTCCTTTTTTCATCACACCTCACTTTAAAATAGTGAAGTTCCATGTTCTGTAGCCCTTCTTACCTGCACGTGACCATTCCAGGCTGGATATCCAGCCAGACTTTGTGATCAAGGCCAGGTGTGGTGAGAGGCAAGATGACTAGTGATTTTTTCAATTTGTCAGGATCGACTATGGAGATGGGAGGTAATACTTTTCTCTCATATTTCTTGATTTTGGCAAATTAGGCATTTTTTGTTGGTTAGTCGTGCTCTATTGTCACTATTTTAAGCATCCAGTTTATAGACTGCAATTTCAGATAATGATTTACACCCAACAAAACTGCTGACAGAGTTGTCTGCCCCTCCCTATTTAGGACCTCTGCATAGAAGTCTTTTAGGCAGCTATTGAGAACAACATAAATATGATTTTTTTTTTAAATCAATGTCTCTTTTTTACTTTGTGTCCAGTTCTGGAAAACAGTGACACACCACTTATAGTAGTTTTGAGGCCAACATACAATATAAAATGTCTTTTAAATCAATGTCTTTGTTTTTACTTTGTGTCCAGTTCTGGAAAACAGTGACATACCACTTATAGTAGTTTTTTGTTTGTTTGTTTTTAGTGTACTGCTCCTCTCTGCTGCCTTCTAGTGAAGCTACCTCAGAGCTTGTCACATTCAAATGCATGTAATGCCTTTATCTCACTTTTTTTTGCCTCTGGCTGCTGGATGACACTATCATCATCTTAGGAGAAGATCTTGTCCATGGATGAAGTCAGGTCAACTTGAAAAATTGACAGCTACAGAGGCTGATATGGCAGGTAAGTTGGCAGATAGTTTGGGAGGCTCATTTTGTGGGTAAAAAAATGGCTACCTTTTAAAGACTGAACATTTTAAAGCTAGTCTGTGTATTGATATAGGATGCCCTATGTCCTGATTGGCCTTGGACTTGTTTTTGACACTGGTTATACTGTTTCAAACCAATAGCCTTAATGTCTTTTGACCAATCAGATTGTGGGAAATGCATTGCCCATTTTATATGGCCAACTTGTGAACCATGTATAAGTCATTTTCATAGGTCCTTGCTGGTCTTTGTTGGTAGCCCTATGATCCCCCAGCCCACTCCCTTAGTAAATTTGTACTCCCTGGTGTCCAGTAGATCTCCTCTGACCCCATCCATTTTTGTCTTTGTGTTGGAACACCATGCATCACTAACACTTTACCCTGCCAGAATAAACATTCTGGCTTGGAGATCTGTGACCCCCATCTGGAACTGCTTCAAGACAGTCTTCATGGCCAGGTGTTGCAGTGCCATGCAGTGGGGTAAGAGTGCTGGGGAATCACTGTGCATGGCACAGTGCTTTCCATACCACTTACCTCCCATGGCTTCCTGCCTCTTTCCTTGGGATAGTGCAGTGATTTGTGTGCTAGTAGAAGGATATACTTACAACCCCTTTGTGTATACTTCAAAAGGGTAAACCATAGCAGTGTGCTAAAGAATGATCCTTGCAACCACTTTGTGGTACAGCATAGCAATTGTGTTGTTGCCTCTAGTTTCTTGCAACATTATAATATCATATTTATTTATAAATTGAACAAATTCAAGATACTATATATTGTGTAATAGAGTAGCTATATTTCCGCTAAGTAATTTGATCTTATTAAAAATCAGGGTGTCTACAGAGACATAACTTAGCTAGCCAGAACTAGAATAAGTTGGGAGCTCCCTGGCACAGTGGTGCAAGTTCACAAAAATCTCATTCAATATTAATAGTAAGCTAATGAGACTGCACTCATCTCCCTTTTATGAGGACCCTTTGGCAATTCAGGTGCCAGTTTTAAAATGTAGCATAAAACAAGACAAACTCTGGTCACCAATATTTGTATATATATATATATATATATATATATATATATCCTTTATTAAATCCCAAAAGGTGCTCAACAAATACTCAAAAAGTGAAAAATTTAAGTGCCATTTGAAGTTAAAGTGCTAAAAGTCCAGCAACAGAGTCTAAGGATGTGCATAGCATGAAATATCAGTTGATCAGGAACATGCCTAGCTGACATTTGCTGGGTATTGTTGCTGGACTTTTAGCATCTGTTCCATTGATGAGTTCCTGTTTTGTCAATATTTTGGACTTTTGTGGTTTGGGCTTTTTTTGTGCTTTCATAGAATGCCAAACCATCTCTACAGGGTTCATTTCTGGGGACCTTCAATATAAATGAAAAAAAAAAAACACTATTAGAAATTTACTGTCCAGCATAGGCATCAATAAGGAGATGAAGTTCTGCAGTCTTACGCAGGCATTGCTATGAATCACTGGATGCAATGTTTAGCAATGAATGCTGCAGAGGCCAAGTGTTTTGGAGTTATTGTCCAGATTTAAGGAGTGACCATTGGGGAACCTGTACCTGACGTACTCTGTCACCACCTTTTTGATATTATCTTTCAAGAAAACACTGTCCATACTTCTTAGGGATGTCTAACATACTCACATAATATACAGAGATAAATACTAATGCATGAGTAATACAGTAATACCCACAGTGTGCATTGGGCAATTGAAAAATCACCCTAAAAGTACAGATCAGGTTTGCACCCCACTTTGAAATTCTGCAAGAAACATGAACCTTTGCAATATTCTTTGGCTTGAGTTTCAGAGAGTCCAGACCCTTCTTCCTAAAAGCAATCAATGCAATGTCTTCAAAAGACACCATCATCTCATCCATAGAGATCACATCATGAAATGTCTCCCCTTCCTTGATCCATCACTTGACCTGCTCCGATTGCTTCTCTTATTCAACTATAAAAATTAAATGTGTTCAGTATGGCTGGCCCGCTGGTGCAGTGGTGGGATTTCTGCTTGCGACACCGGCGACCCGGGTTTGGGAATGGACCCGGATCGTCGGAGGGCCAGCCGGGGGGAGAAGTATGGAGCATCCTATGGACTGCTCTCCTCTCCGGGGGGAGGATAGGGGAAGTGATCAGCACACTGAGGACTCCTGGCGGAGGCCAGGAGATCTCAGGCGTCCGACGAGTACAGTTCTGGGAGGCGGGGCGGACGTTGGCGTCATTGCATGTCCCCACCTCCATAATAAAAAATTGGTAGAAAATGGAGGTGAGCAGGACCACCGTGCATGTGAAGCTCTCCCCGGAGGACCTCACTACATCACCGTCACTGTGAGTCCCCGACCAGACATTGGTTCCATGGTCACTGTAGCAGGTGGCCATGGCCCTGCCCTCTGGGGGGTAAGCCGGGGTGACTGAGGGTCCTCGGCAGCCATAGACGATGGTGGAGGTATCCAGGGGCCGTGACTAGGGCTGATGGAATAACGGGGTCCTGCCAGGGGGAAAAAGATAAAATTTAAAAAAAAAAAGTGTTCAGTATATTACAAAATGCAATTAAGAATTTCAGAATAATAAATACTATACTCTCCCATATGACCAGCCATGTGCTTGCACATCTACTTCACTGAGCTAATGGACTCAGTAACACTACGTGCCATGCTCTGAAGTTCACATACTTCTCTTGCAGTGAGTTCATCATTCTCATTCAGGATACCATCAACAAGATGCATGTTTTTCCCATAATAATGAAACACAGTTAAAGATGCATACAGTACAGTGGTGCGTATATCAAAACTTATGCAAAGATTATGACACTGGCCTATGCTGTACCATACTGTATTTTGCCCCAGTAGAGGGAGCCACAGAGTGTTGAGCAGGTACTGGTCTTTTTACAGTAAGTGCACACAAAGGACACCACCCCTTATGGTGGTATTGTTATTCTTGAGAAGTAGAGTATCCTCTTTGGGACCCATATTCAAAAGTCCCTGACTACACCACGCAAGTGCCTGTGCTACGCAACTGAGATGAACTGGCACAAAATAATGGTATATTCAGAAGATGTGCAGTGAGATGCGATTGAGCATGTCTGGCTGAATATCCTGAACATGCACGATCATGCAGTGGGAGATGTACAGTGCATCAAGTGACATGAGCCCCATGCAGAACATAGGGAAATGCACAATAGGTGGCTGCATGCATGTTGTACAAAATTGCAATATTCAGCCGAGATATGTAAATGGCCTCAATGCACATTCCAATCCCATTCCCCACATGTGCAGCTCATTGTTGGAATGTACTCAGTCCATTTGCATACCCCAGGCATGCACAGTTCCAGCTTTGCAGGGCTGCCCCACCACCCCATAAAGGTGAACAGGAGGTACTGCAGCCTAGCAGGTAGGTGTGAAAGAAGGTTTGTGTGTGGCTGGGTGGACTGCAGTGGTCTGGGTACAGTGCTTTACCAATAGCCATGTACAGGGTCAGACTGGGGCACAGGGGGCCCACAGGAACAGTGGGCACAGGGGCCCACTTGGACAAGCAATTGGGAGGGCACAGGATGATAAAGTTTGATCGGTATACTACATGCATGTGATACACCAGCTCTGTATGCAGTGTACAGTCTCCTGCAGTGCCTCACATACCCCTGTATGAGAGGAACATGGTAATAACTGCAAGGAATGGCAGTGTGCAGAGTGTGACCAGGTACATGAGTGGGTGGGTCCCACCTGTGTGCACCTATGGGGTACCACAATAGGTGTGTGCCATAGGTCAGTCTATGGCCCATGCCAGGCTGCCACTTGTCCCACCAAGCTACCGGGGCATCATTGCCCATATGTCACCTTGGTTGCATGCCACTACTGCATGGTGCCCTGCAAACCACATGGATGCAGGCCATAGCCCCTTGTAGATGTGCTGCAGTGTGGCCATCTGCTCCACTGGTGTGCTTGCAGGACAACTGACAGCACTAACATGATAGCTCAGTGTCTACGTTCTGGATGCAGTGTGCGGGATGGCTCTTTGGGATGTGCCCATGGTGTGCCAGCACCTGTGGCTTTGGGCACTTCTGTCCTGGAATAACTGCTGTGTATGGGTGCCTGGAGCACATCCTGGTGCACGTCCAAGGACTGTCTCAGGATGGCCTGTCTGCAGTTCCGCGGCCTTCCTATGGGTGGCTGACTGCCTGATTTAGGCCATCCTTTTGTCAGCCTATCTTTGCACAGCACATTTCTGGGATGCACAGCAGATACACTGCACATTTTGGCTGAATTTACAAATGTGCAGCATATTCATTTGCCCACCCACTTTTTTTGCACTGCATACATTATTTTCACGTAATAACACATTCAGAAATGCACAACACATCTCAACCTTTCAAATATTGTCCTTCCATAGATTTTCTGTGTTGCGCTGCATGTCTCCATTTTGGGATGCTCATCTCCTTTCAATAAGTAGGCCTCCATGTTTATTCCATTAGCATGCATTTTCTTAATTTGAAGATTCAGCTCATTATTAATCATCTACATCATTTTTCTATATAGAAATCATCAACAAAATAACTCAGTTAAAATAAAAGAATAAACTGTGTGGTGTGTAGGAGGTGTCTCACACATTATAGCACAATATTCTGACCACACTCAGTGAAAATACACTTGCATAAATACTCTCCAACTAATTGCAAGTTCAGTAGGCCTTAAATTAGGGGAAAGTCAGATCCTAGATCACAGAATTTAACATGAAATTTGCAAGACTGTCACATCACTGCAAAATGAAGCAATGTTATTATCCCCTTAGCCTTGAACATGTACAGTATGTGTCTTTTACCCCATGTCACATCTCACCTGAGTTCTTATGTATCACCTGCGTGTCATACCTGTTAGAAAAGTAGATTTGCCTGTCACACAGTACTTTGTTTTAGAGTGACATACTAGTACTATATAGTGCCTTTATTATGGAGATGGGTAAGTCAAGATTCTTTGGGAAAAGTCTGGATGTGCTGAATCAGACACCAGTGAGAAGGACCTAAGCAAAATCTGTAGGGAAGGAAAATGATGACCCAACAGCTTGAAGGTGGTTGGTGGTTAGAAATAAGACTCTACCCAAAAGCAGCCAAAAAAATGAAGAATCAAAAACCAAAGGTAGATTCATATTTTCCATGGTAATCAGTATTGTTAAAGCTTAAGGAACATTCTTTCTTTTTCACCATTCCAACTATTGTATTGCAGGCAAATTTTTGTTACATATCTATGGTATAGTAAGTGGAAGTGCAATTTTTTTCTTTCATTCCAGCAGTAATGTGTGAGTTTTAGTCTTAAAAAGTTAAAATCAATAGCCCTTTACACTATATAGTACAACATAATTGTGCTGCACATTGCAGTGTTTGTAAGCTTGCTGTTCCACATTTGTTATTAATAAAACATATTCATATTCATTGTAAATTAACATGCCATACAGCATGCATTTATTATTAATCTACTAACACTTATTAAGTGTTGTAGATGTACAGTAACTGAGGAGATATGCTCACATGAGAAGGGGGTGGGGAAGATTAGCAGTACCTTAAAATACATATGAGTATATCATTAATGAATTTTATAAAGTGACAAAAAAATCTAGAAATCGCATTGGACAAGAAACATCACCTGACTGTGTATTAAATCTCTATAAATGCATGGTTAGGAGCCAAATCTCATTTTCCTCCCCTAAATCTTACTTAGAGACAATTTATAAGTGTAATAAGCCCCTCTCAAGTGTGCATCATAGGATGTTAATGCACTTCCCAGGGGCATATGGGCACTCGGCCTTCAAACTTGTGCATTTCTACACCCCTGGGACATGCGTTAAAGGGAAAAGTCCATCTAGGATTAAATTAATCAATTTTGTTACCAACGGAAATCTGCTTTACGTAAGCTATTGACTGAATCTGTAACACTTTTTAGGCCAGAATTGTAACCCATTCAGTTGCCCCTCCCTTTATAGCTGCAGGCATCCATTTTCTAACTCACAGGCACAGGAAATGACATCACATCAGGGGAAACATATATAGTCAATAAATATTTTAACCAGGAAAGGCACACTAAGCTGAAGCTTGAGTCCAGGTGTGACCTGAGAGCACAAGAAAGTTAAATGAATTGCTCAGGATCATACAGTAATGCAAGTGGGGACTGTGGGATTTAATCCCAAATCACCAAGTTTGCAGCTCAGAGCCTTAAACCACTGCACTGTACTGTCTCTTTCAAGGTAAGAAGAAAAGAAGAGTTAGGCCTTTTGATGAGCTGTGACAAACAGCCACTTAATAGTTTAGTGATTGCACCTGGGAGCATCAGAGAAGTGAAAAGGTGTTATGTCAAAAAGAAGGGGCTACTGGAGATTTCCTGCTGGAAAAACAGAGTGAAACAGTTGGAATCATCAAGAGAAAAAAACAATCTGCTGTGTTTTTTTCTTTTACTTTGGTGAAAGGAAACCTATTTCTGGATGGTGTTTAAATAAATATTTTTTTTCAATGTTACAACCTTCAGAAGGAGTAGTGCTGGAACATGAGGAAAAGTGAGTGTGTTTGTGTATTTCTGGGGGGGGGGCACTGTAGTAATAAGAGACCATGATTGCTTCCTTTCTGACAGTGCATGCAATTAGGGTCACTTTGAATGCTCATGGGCAAATGTGGGGGGTGAACACCCCCCACATGCACCTGTAGGTTCTGGCACTTATGTTCAGAAGGGTTCTGTATTGACAGCCATCTGTCCTATCACACACCAACACAAAGCAAATATTTTGTTACAACTTATTTACCCAGGATAGTCCAGCTGAGATGTGCCACCTCATTTCCAATAAGGTCCTGCTGCTATTCATTTCTGCTGCTGGATGAACTGGAGCACTGGGGGGTTATGTGACTTACTCAATGTCACACAGTTAGTATTTTACTTTACTGAGGATTGAAACTCTCACCTCCTGGGCCCCAAGCTTGTGCTCTAGCCATTAGATCACATTCCTACAAATGACAGAACAGGATACCAACAACATTTTTTAAACACAACTACTTCACTGCTAACAAATTCTGGAACTAAATAGGTACAGGAATAAAAATGATTTACAGTGTTACCACAGAAGCAGAGTATTCTGCAAATCACACTGGCACTAAACATTTTACTAAACTGAAATATCACAAAACATCGAACAAAGCAATATAAACCCCCAAGGAGCTCAGAAACTGTTGGCACTGGCAGTACACAACTTTTGTTTATAGCAACCCCTTCAAGTTTAGGGACAAGTTCACATCCCCATGGACTGGGAAAAAGCATTTTTTGTTTAATTTCCTCTGCCCTTCAAGGAGGCAGTATAGCGCAGTGGTTTAAGGCTCTGAGCTGGAGACCTGGGTTTGAATCTCACAGTCCCTATTTGCATTACTGTATGATCCTGAGCTAGTCACTTAACTTTCTTGTGCTCTCTGGTCACACCTGGACTCAGGCTTTAGCTTAGTGTGCCTCTCCTGGTTAAAATATTTATTGGCTATATGTGTTTCCCCTGATATGATGTCATTTCCTGTGCCTGCGATTTAGGAAATGGATGTCTGCAGCTATAAAGGAAGGGGGAAACTGAATGGGTATAATTCTGGCCCTAAAAGTGTTATATGTTCAGTCAATAACTTACGTAAAGTAGATTTTCATTGGTAACAATATTGATTCATTTAATCCTAGATGGACATTTATTTTTAAAATCCTATAATGCACACCTTGTCATGACTTATTACTTACTTGTTTTATTTCATTCTAAGGTAAGCCTATCAAGGTCTGTGCTTCCACAGCAGATGATGACAGTGTAACTGACACTGCAACAACAACTCTTATGCCAGAACATAGTCCAGGTGATGATCCTGCAATGGAAGGGAGAAGAGATGACCTGAAACCGCTGAGCAGGACAACATGAAGGATGAGGATTATATGCGAGTGCCCCAGACAGTCTTCAAAACGATACATGAGCTGTACCTGGTCAGTCAGAGGGTGCTGAGTATGGAGAAACTCCAGACTCAGTTTGATTGGATGGTTCAGTTCAACCATAAATTGGATATTCTGCAAGAGATTATACTGGACCAGCAGCAAAAGGCAAGACTGATCGATTGTCGTATATGGTGTTGAGGGACATACTTTTTCAGAGACTCTCTGCACTGATTCAGAGGACTATGTGTTCCGCAACAAGAGCATAGTGGTAAGCAGATCATTGGCCAGTCCTGGGTTGCAAATTTCTCCACTGCCCACTTCCTGATGCAAACCGCTGTTTGGGTGTATCACCCACCTGACCATACCTAGAAGCTATCCAGCAGCAGCAGCATGGAGGCAGGTGAGTGCAAGTGAGAGGTGTGAGGATCACAATGTGCCTTGGTTCTCTGCTGTGATAAGATAAAATTGTGGGTTAGCTTCTCCAGGGTGACTGCAACACAGCTGAAACAGACACACATTCTCCTCCTAGCAGACCTCTTGATTACAAGTAAGTTTGCTGCAAACAAACAAAGTGCAGAACACTTACAGTAGCCATCACTGACACCCTGTGGTTTGTTACCATTGGAGCCATATAGCATGGTCTCTAGCCTTCTGCCACCCAGGAGTGAAGTGTGTGTGTTGCCCACATTATCTGCTTATTTTCATGTACTTTTGCAGTATGACATCATTACTTTTGGAGTTTCAAGAACTAGCGCATGCTAAGAGGAAAAGAGAAAGGTGCCTAGTTGGACCAATCAAAGCCAGTTTTTCTTAGTCCAGAAACCACAAACTGTCTGATAGTAACTGTCTCCTGACCTTTTGTCACCCTCAGGCTGCCTCATATAGGCAATACAGAATTCATGCCTTTTTACAAAGCTGTTCTGTAGAAGCCATATTGTATAGGCCCATGCTATATGCATCTGTCTCATAAGCTCAGATCACATCAGTGCCCTTCCCCCAAGCAGTGTGAGCCCTCTGGGGCACACTGGTCACAGATTATTATACATTTACCTGCTCTGCCAAGCCAGCCTGGTGATTCTGGGCTCCTGCAGGTGCACAATGTTGATGCCAAGGTAGTGGGGCCACCTTTACGACATGGCACTATGCAACCCAGAACACCTGCAATCAAAAGATCCGACAGCCTCCCTTAAGCAGTGTGGGCCATCTGGCTCACGCTGGTCACAGATTATTATATATTTATCTGCCTGTAGTAAAGTGGCCATTCTCCATTCCAGGGGGTTGAGAGGAGAGCATATATAGAATAATGCATGGGGAATTGTGTATAGTGAGGATTTTATGCACAATGAGGGTGTGCATAAAATCTGAGTTTACACAGTTCCCAATGTTTTATTTTTTATATTTACTGGTTCTAGACAGGTATAGAAGAAATCATGAGAAGCTGATAAATGGTGAAGTGTTATCCAGGGGCAGCAGCAGTGGAGTTTTAATCTCTGGGTAGCAACAGTGAAGTTTCAATCTCTGTGGCCATTGATTAGTTCAGTAATACTATGAAGGCTGTGTTTGTCCCCCACACCCAATTGCAATCATTGACCTGCATTAGCATTCTGGTCACAATGGGAGTCATTGCTGTTCTGCGGGGTCCAATGAAAGCTGGCACTGAGTCAGAGGCTGCCACTTCCCAGCTCACTGCTACTTTGTTCAGCGACCCTGGCAGTGGTACTGTGAGTCTGTGACACATTGCCACCGTCTGCAGCAATCAGCCCGTCTTCAGCAAACTCCATCATAGATCATCTCCTAGGTGCCTGATCAGGTGATGGCAGCCAGTCACATGAGAGGCAGGCATCTAATAGTGACGGGAAGCTTGAGGGATCAGACATGGCTGAAGTAGAAGTGGCAGGGACTGAAACAATCATGGGATTTAAGAATGCATGGGATAGACATAAGGGAGTCCTGGAGGTCAGGGGTAAGGGGCAACAGACGTCTAGAAAAACTTAAAGTGACCTTTCATGCTCAAATAGGCAGACTGGGTGAGCCATAGGCCCTTATCTGTCAACTGTATCTATGTATCTATGTATAGGAGCTTTGCTTATTTTGGGGGTTTGTTTATTTGAAAGTGCCCAAGGTTAGAAGAAAGCCGTATAATTGAAAAACTCTGCCCAGCTTTAATTCCCTTTATTTGCCAAGAAGTCTATCACTCACCCTAGCAGTTCCTGAGGAAGTGCAAGTGAACGGTCAGCGCAAGGACAGTTTCTGGCTCAGGTGCACTCCCAGTTATTTTGAAACCATGGTTCACGGAAGTCCATAATTCACAAGTGTGAATTATGGAGTTTGTAGAGGTCTTCCAACAGTGGTTTATTGCTCTAACCTGTAAGTATAGTTTGATATTCAGGTTCTCCTGAAGAAGCTGTCATAAGGGTATCTCACTGTATATTGATGGCTGTGGGCTAGCCCTAAAAGGACAAAGCTTGATCATGAGAAATTCCAAACCAATTATGATTATAATGGTAAACCAACGCCAAAATGTTCCCAGAACTGGAATCCAACAACTAATCCACTTAGCCACATTTCCAAAAGCAGACCATAATTTTTCAGGCCTAAACAAAACAGTATTATTCATATCTTGCCTTGCTGCATTTACATCATCATTACTAGACTGTATATCAGATTGAAGGGATGTCAGCATTAAATGTCTTCTAAGGCAACAAAGTCTTTCTGTCCATAAGGTACAGAAATAAAATGGGTCTGATCAATAGCAGGATACACAGTATACACACTTGGTACAACTGGTAGAAATATATTTATTTATTTAAAATTTGATAACCAGGAAAAGGTACCATGAGCGAAGCTCATTTCTAGGTACGACTCGGGGAAGGGGGTAAAGATACAACAGAGGGTAGACATAAAATAGTGATAAAGCACAGATGTACATAGGGTTACTTCAATACATACGTAATTTACACATAATACATTGTGTATATACAAATATTTACAATATGATGATGCTGAAATGTGAATAGAGTAAATCAGCAATACGAAGCACTAAACCAGAACACGCATAAGGTTTAAGATGGGGAGAGGAGATGAGAGGCACTGGAAGAAGAAGCAAATGGGTAATTGTGATGAGGACAGGTGCAGGATGAGATAGAAGGTCCTAGGCCAGTGGAAACAGGCTCATGTGGTTCATATTCATAAGGGTGAACATCGGGAGCCCATTGGCAACTTACGGGCCAATTTCCCTGCTCTGTATCCTGGCAAAAATCCAGGAAAAGCTGGTCTATGGGCAACTCCGTGACTATTTCGAGGTTCACTGGCTTATTGCCCCATCCCAGCATGGCTTCAGAGCCAAACATGGGACTGACACTGCCCTGCATAAGTTCTCAGGGATGTGTTCAGAGATATTGACAAAGGGATCCATACTGGAGCAGTCTTCATAGATCTCTCCAAGGCTTTCGACCTGGTCAACCACAATCTGCTGTTACACAAGCTGAGTAACATAGGCATCGACCCCCACGCTCTCAAGTGGTTTGAAAGCTATCTAACTGGTCATACTCAGAGGGTTAAATGGAAGGATGAGATATTGGACCAACCTCCCTTAAAAAAGGGGGTACCACAAGGGTCCATCCTTGATCCCCTCCTCTTCTCCCTGTTTACAAATTGTTTGAACGGCCACTGTGGGGGCAGCACTGTTGTTCAGTACGTTGATGATGCCGTCATCTACTGATCCTCTGACAACCTGGTGGGCTTTGCCCCCTCCTCCAAGAAGACCTGCTGTCACTGGAGAACTGGTTAAAAGAGAACAGAATGGTTCTAAATACCGCCAAAACTAAGGCCATTCTGTTTGGACCAAGATCCCTTGGCCAAGACAGAACACAACACTTACAACGTACCTCTAGATATGGGAACCATATAGAAGTGGTGGGCTCCCTGAAATACTTAGGCCTCATTCTGGACCAAGGGTTCACACTAAAGAACCACATCGACCAAGTTACCAAAATCATACATGGGAAACTTGGAACCCTCTACTACCTCAAGAACCAGTTGATCCCCGAAGCTAGGATTGCTATTGCCTCTAGCGTCCTCCTCCCGACACTGACCTATGCCGTCCCGGTCGTTCAGGGCATTGCGAAGCTTGGGATCAATAGACTACAGGACTTGCACAACAAGGTGGTTCACTTTGTCACACAGTCCCATTCCAGGAGTCACCACTGTGACACTCTAGCACTGATCAACTGACCTTCATTTGAAGCTTGCCTCCAGTACCCTATGCTTTGCCTAGCATACAAGCTAATTAGCTCAACCCCTCCATCTAGTCTCTCTGGACTCATTGCCACCAAGCAAAACCCCTGCAACCTCCAGACCTCAGGCTGAGCTCTTCTAGAGGTTCCAAGAGTGAGGACCAAGGTGGGGGGGCCAGTCCTTTTCCTACACCGCCCCTTCCCTGTGGAACAAAACTTCCACCTTGGGTGCAGGAAGCCCCCTCAATCAAGACTTTCTGCACAAGGCTCAAGGCCCACATGCTTGCTGCTAGCACATGCCACTGCCATGGTATCTGAAACCTCCCCATCTCTTCCATCCAAGTACATGCATCTACCTACCAAAAGCTTGTCTCTCTTATTTAATGCACCTTTTATGCTGACCTGGGCTCTCTATTTGACAAATGCTCTATGTTGTTAACTTCACTCAATTTCTGTGCATTGCTTGTGTTTCTGTTTTGTTTTTCTCACTTTTAGAAATGTTTTTAAACCTGAAATCTGTTACATAATATGTTACTGCTATGATGTGTGTCAACTGCTATGACTTATTTATTGTACCCTCACTGTATATCCTATTATTCAATGCAATCCCGGGTCGCCCCTGAAAAAGGGACCTCCAGGGCTCAGTGGGCCTACCCGGTCATGAAAATTTAATAAATAAATAAGTAGGTCTGAGTAAGCACTTAAGGGCAGGAAAGGTGGGGGTAAGGTGGTTACGGGGGGAAATGTTGTTCCAGAGAGAGAGAAGAAAGCCTGTAAGAGAAGGCCAGTTTGCTGGCAGAGGTGTGGACTCATGGGAGTGTAAAATAGCAGGCACTGAATGACCATGAGTTGTACAGAGATGGAGGGGCAGCTCTGAGGAAAGATGCAAGGTAAGATGGGGCAGCCCTGAACCAGAACTTAGATATGAGGGTTGAACAGTGTGACAAGCATTTCTGGGAGAGGGATTGGAGGGATAAGGAAGAGTAGAGGTTGCAGTGATGAGTTAGGCAGTGGTAGTTAGTGGCGAACTGATAGAAGGCATGGTAAAGGACATTGAGTTTGGAGAGGGAGGTTGCAGGGGCAGTGATACAGACCAAGTCTGCATAGCAAAGGAAGGGAAGATCCATTTAATCACTAGGTTGTGTCTGTCAGGGAGGGGGAGAATGGCTTTGTGGCAGTAGAGCAGCCATAGTTTAGGATGCAGTTTGGAGTGAAGGGCATTGAAATGCATAGAGAAGTCAAGTGAGGGGTCAGTCCAAACTCCAAGGTACTTATATGCAGGGACATTTTCAAGGTGAGTGTTCACACCTGAGTGGAAGGAGGGTGTAATATCAGTTCTAGTGAGGTTTACTTGGTACCAAACGTTATCGCAACAGTTGTTTTGATGTTCAGTTTTAGACAAGTTCTAATCACAGTTTTGAGTGTGATTTAGAAATATCGTCAGAACTGGCCACGTTGATCTATTTGTTAACATACAGTCAGGATTCAAAATTGCATAGATACCATTTCGTAATCTGTGAATAATGTTATTTTCAAATTCAGTTATTTTTTTAACCTTCAGTGAGCATGTTTTTGATATTTCACAAGGAGTGCGTGCATGACTTTCACATGTATACAATCTCTCCTGCCACAGTTCACATGATTCACTTTTAAATCCTCTCCATTCACCTTCACTACATGTGATGTAATTGTATAGGCTACCTATGACAGCATATAGAGTGCAGTCAGGTGAATAAAGTCCAGCACTGACCAAAGCGTAACCTATTCTTAGTTGTCCCTTAAATATAACTGGCACACAGATAGCATTTTCCAGACAAAAGTCACAGTGCTTTGCTACTAAATGACATGGGTATACTGTTGCTGCAAAAGACATAGAGCTCAATTATCTAAGCTTACCAGACTGGTGCAAGTGGCTTGAGCAACAAGGAATGGTGTAAGGTGCCACTGACGCCAAATGATACACTGGGAGCAATTCTCAAATGCAGCCTGCATTAAATGCAGGTTGCATGCACCAAAGGGAGCTTGCACCATCCCTGTCACACAAAATCAGCTGCGGCATGGTGTAGGGGGCTTGGGTCTGATGCAAGCTGCCATATCCCCTAATTTTGGATTCTTTAAATCATCCCAGAGGGCAACATTTTAAGTACCAGTCAGGGCTGATCTCTGGTACTTAAGTGTGTCTCTGGGTGAGATGTAGTGCTTGCTTCCCACGAAGCCCTCCCTGGGCATGAGGGAACATGTGCCATGGTCCCACCTCCGTATCCCCAATCCCCTTTTATTAAAAGTATTCACATTCCTGATGGTGTAGCAGAACCCCCTCCCTATGCCTAATCTCCCTTTTTTTATTAAAAGTAGTCACATCCCTGGTGGTCTAGCAGACCTCTCAGCCCTGATCCCCTGTTTATTAAAGGTAATCATGTCCCTGGTGGTCTAGTTGACCCCTTCCCTATCCCCAATCCACCCATATAATAAAAGGATATCTTTCCTTGGTCTAGCAGATTCCCCTCCCTATCCCTGAACTGCCCATATAATATAAATATATAAGTACCTGGTGGTCTAGTAGCCCCCCATCCCAAATCCAAGCAGGCAGTGCCCTACCACCATGCTCCTTTTGTCCCATTCCTGAGTCAGTGACCAGCATAGCCCTCTGCTCTCCACCAGGGTTAGCCACTGACTAAGCTGTCAGTCTGTTAATAAGGGCATACTGTAACAGCTGATTGTACAGTTTTGCCATGTGGAGCATCTGGAACTTTATTTGTGACTGATGAAATGCTTTTTAATGTCCTTATAAGCAATCTGCTTATCTTGCACTGCTGGCATCACATCACCAAGGATAAAGAACTTGTGGCCATTCTAGAGCAGTCTTTGCTTCTCTCAAGTATTAGCTTGAATAAATGTTTTTCTTGAAAGTTGTGGCATTTAATTATTATCACTCTCGGGTTTCTGAATAGTGGTGGGAAAGGCTTTAGTGACCCATGCTCCCTTTCAATGGAGTACCTAGAGACATGGTGGGGGAGGGCTACTTCCAGGAATACATTCTGCATGAATTACGTCATGTCTTGTCCCTCCACTTTTTCTGGAATCCCAACAAGAACCGGATTGTTTCTCCTGCTTCTCTCCTCCTGATCTTCTATGTGGTCTCCAGTATGGCCACTTTTTTCAGTAACACTTGTGCAGTATATTAGGGTTGAGTAAACACTTTCATGTTAAACCCCAATTTGTGCATCTAATAACTCTGCCTCAACTTAACCCATTTACTTGAAATATGGAAAACACATTGGGATCAATTCTCAAAGGGTCAGTGCAAGTTGCGCCAAAGATGACTTGCATCAATTGCTGATGCGCCAGGGACCCTGCACCCGATTCTGTAATGGACAGGGTTCTGGCTGCTAAGTCCCATGGCTTGTGGCTTGTGGCAACCCTAGCAGTGCACCAAACAGAGGGCGCACCTGAACAGTTTGCTACAAGCCTATGGCAGTGTATGGACAAAGGACTCAAGCACCGCCCCCAAGCCTTGATCCCTGGAATTATTATGTAAAAAGCCCTGGTGGACTAGTAGCACCCCCTGCAGCCCCGATCCCTGATAATAAAATGTAAAATGCCCTGGTGGGATAGCTGACCCCCCCCCCAGCCCTGGTCCCCCCTTGTTTTTCTGAAAGTATTGGGCTGTGCCAGTCTCCAGCTGGGTTATGGGTTGGGGGAGTGGGGTGGTAGGGCACTGCTGGGCGGGGGTCCACTAGACCACCAGGTGTGTTGCCTATGTATGTGATGGGGAATTGGCTCAAGGGGTCAATTGGACCACCAATGACTAATACATTTGGCAAAACAGGGCGAACGGGGCTCGGGGATTCACTAGCCCATCAGGCATTTTACATTTTATGATCAAGGATCAGAGCTGAGGGGGTGCTGCTAGCCGCTCAGGGCATTTTACATTTTATGATTGAAGATCAGGGCTGGGGGGTGGTGCTGCTAGCCCACCAGGGCATTTTACATTTTATTATCAGGGACTGGGGCTGGGGGGTGCCGCTAGCCCACCAGGGTATTTTACCTTTAATGATCAGGGATCTGGGTTGGGGGGTGCTGCTAGCCCACCATGTCATTATAATTAATATTATTTGTGATCAGGGTGGTGGTGGCATATGTACATGGGGGGATCGGCTGGTGCCGCATTGGCGCAATCCCCAGAGGATGCTGAATTTCACCTAAACCAGACCCTGGCTGGTGTAAATATACTACGACAGTTGTCCTCTGCAGGTGGTTTGGGAATGCCATTTTAGGGGATGTGGCAGCCTACATCTGCCACAAACCCCCTAGCACCATGCCACAGCCCATTTTTGGTACAAGGCTGGCACAAGCCACCTTTGCCGCAAGCAGCCTGCATTTGTCACAGGCTGCTTTTTAGAATAGCCTGGGGTACATTTTTTGGTGCAAGGAGCCACTTGCATCTTTTTTCTTTGACACAGGCACCTTGTGTCCCTTTCAGGTGTTTTGAGAATTGACCCCATTGCTGGTGCCAGATTCTCTAGATCTGGAAAAAATTATGTGGCAAATGGGTCACTGTGAACAATGTTAGAGAGATAACTGTATTGAGGCTACTGCTCTCTCCTGTTGAGCATACTGCACTGTCCTTCCCAACCCCCAACTTGCTTCAGGACTTCCCTGCTTAAACTACAGTATCTCTGTTTAATTCTCAACCCCTCCCAACCTGTTCATTTCTCTTTTGTTTTCTGACTGCCTTCCCCTGCAAGCCTGCTATTTAATTTCATCCTCTCACCTTATCTCCCCAGGGGACTACTGTGCCCTTTCAGGCTGTTTCCTCTCAAGCAAACTGCATTCTGCAGTTTGATAAGCAGACTAAGGAGAAGCTGCCCGAAGCTCACCCTCCAAGTAAGGTACAGGTTGGAACTCTGAATTTTGGCATCTACCCCTGGAGGAATCTCACTTGCTCCTGTTTGCCAGTGTTACTCACACTATGAGCAGCAATCCAGAAGTCTTCTAAGAACTGCTAGGACTGATCTCTGCTTGAAATGTTTTTGATTTCTCACTTTAAGTAATGTTTAGTCTGATTTAGAGATTTCTTAGAGTTGATTTAAGTTTTGAGAGAGGTTTTAAGGTAGTGTGATGCTATCTGCCCTGAGCCCTGTACTCCTTCTCTTAGAGCTGTAAGTCTGTGGGCTGCACCCTTGACCTCTGTGTTCCATTGAGGCTGTTGCAATGCCCCCCCCCCCCAAACTTGCTTCAGAACCTCCCTGCCTGTTCTTTTTTTTTTCTTATGCTGACTTTTCCATTAGCAGATTATATCTTTTAGCCACTAGAGGGCCCAGTTATAAGCACACTTACCCAATCCAACCCAATACAATACAATTCCTGTCTCATTTCACTTATCGTGTGGTCAGTCTATCACTATTCATCAGTCTTTGCCCCCTCCCTGTTCTACTGATTGATACTGATTGATTGGCCACACCTGGCCAAGTTACTACCCAATCCTTCTGTGCGATTCTACTCCTCCTTAGAGCTACTGATCTGCACACCAGGCTTGCTGTCTCTGGCAGGCATGACACTTCCTAATCCTGTCTTCTCCTATCCACTTAACTGACTGTGTCCATAACTCTCCTAGCCCTCGTATTTGCGGTGCCATGGCATGCTCCTTATACTCAAGCCTTTTCTTATTCCTAACCACCTTATCCGTAGCAGCTCACCACAACAAAGAACAAGGATCAGGTCCACCTCTGGAAATTTCCAATCCTGTAACCGGAACCTCATTCCACTACACCTCCCCTTATTTAATATGTCCACCTCCCTTTATCCTCAGCCGGTATCCTTCACTCTTACACTTTCTGCTTCCTTCATATATGTCGATCAGAGCACTCTCCTTAGCTTCCCTTCACTGCTGCCTTAGCATTATGTTGCACCCATCATCACCTTGCAGAAGGTCGCAAAGGAAAAAAGCGCTCCTGTCCTGCAAAAACTGGATCAAGGAACTGCTTCTCTTGCTCCTTCTCTGTTCAGGTAACATGGTGCTAAACCCTGGACCCCCATTACCACTTGCATCTCCCGCAGAATTTGCATCTGCACCTGGACTTAATTAATGTTAGTCAACATATTGAGCCTCACAAAAAAGTTTGATCAGCTCAAAGTATGGGCTGCCATACTGAGCTGGACCTCATTATTATAACCGAATCTTGGTTCAAAAAGTCAAACGGTGATCAACAAGTCTCCCTTCCTGGCTACAATCTGCACAGGGCAGATAGGGAAGCCAGAGGTGGTGGTGTGGCCAACTACACTAAATCTAAGTTTACAGTCAGTGATATTCACTCTAAATCTAAACCTAAGGAGTACGAAATCGTACCTCCCAAATTACACCTTCCATCCACTTAATGTCTCACTATTATTGGTGGTTACTGCCCCCCCCAATCTGGTGGCACTGACATCCTCACCATACTTAAATCCTTAATCACCTCTGCCAACACTGAAACTTTAATACTTGGGGATTTTAATATGGACTGGCTTACCCCCAGGTCGCACAGCCTGAAATCCTTCTGTGACAAAGTCGGCTTAGTCCAGTTAGTCAGTGAACCCACTAGAACCAATACATCCAATCCCGACAACAGTTCTTTTCTTGATATCATACTTTCTACGCATCCCCACAAAATTCTTCACTCTGCAGTCTTCCACAATGACATGAGTGATCATGGGGTGGTTGTTTGTACAAGATCACAAATTATAGCCTGACAGTAACCCAACACTCATAACTAAGTGGTCCTTTCGCAAGTTTAATGCATTGGACTACTTATCCAACTTAAACAAAATTAGATAGCAAGACCTCTACCTTGCCAAAATGATTGATGAGGCAGTCACTGTCCATAACAACAACCTCACCACGCTGGCCAACAAGCATGCCCCTTTGATCAAAGTCAGGTTACGTAAAACATCCAACCCATGGTTTACATCAGATCTCAAGGCTACACTCCTATGCCGTGATAAACTCTGGGCTAAGGCTAGAAAATCCAAAAGCCCAGCTGACTGGCAAGCATTCAGAGCAGCTAGAAACACCCGTGTTAAACAAATCCGCTCAAGCAAAGCCAACTATTATGTCTCCACCATTGAACTGGCAAAAGGGAATTCCAAAAAAATCTGGAGGACACTCAAGTCCATCAAAGGTCAGCCTGTAGCCCCCTCCATCCCTCTGAAGATCCTCAGCAATGGTAGGGCTATGGAAAACAGCTGCCTAATCCTCAAGGAAATCAACAATCACTTTGTAACTGCTGGCCTAGCTTTTGACTCTTCACCTTATGCAGCCTGTGGTAGCAACCAAGACTGTAATGACACTGACTCACAAACTTCGACCTGTCTGCTTCAGTTGTGCCCACTTAGCTATAAAGAAGTCGAAGATTCACTTCTTAACACAGACATTCGAAAAAGTGCAGGGGATGATGGTCTTGAACCTTTTTTTCTTAAACTAGGCTATCTTGACCTCACCGCCCCTATCCTCCACATATTCAATCTTTCCAATTCTCTGCCACTGTTCCCAACTGCTGGAAATCTGCCCACATCCTCCCATTATTCAAGTTAGAGGACCCATGTGCCTAAACAACTATAGGCCCTTCTCAATCTTACCTGTCCTCTCCAAAGTCCTCGAAAAGCTAGTTCACTCCCAAATGAAACTCCATATCTAATCATCTTCAGTCCTCAACTCTGCACAATCTGGATGCTGGCCCAACCATAGTACAGTCACTGCTCTAGCCAAAGTTATCAATGAATGGATCACAGTCATGGTCTCCAAGAAAGTTACTGGTGCAGTATCTTTAGATCTCAGCAAAGAGTTCAACACTGTCAACCACAATCTGTTAGTCTCAAGCCTAATAAAAGCAGGTGCCACCCCCCTCGCTGCCTAGTGGTTTGCCAGCTACCTATCTGGCAGGACCCAGAAAGTAAAAGCTTGTGGCCTCTTACTGCATCCCTCCCAGTTGTCAGGGAAGTCCCACAAGGCTCCATATTAGGTCCCACCTTCTTCTCCCTGTACATCAATAACCTTGACGAACATATATCCCAATCGCATCTGCATTTCTTTGCTGATGATACTGTACTTTATACATCAGGCCCTACACTGGCTGAAGTGAGAGATGTACTCCAAGCCGACTTTGCACTAGAAATGAACCTAATCAATGCCAAACTACTCCTCAATGCCAGGAAAACTAAGGCCATGATCTTTGCCCCAAACACCATCTCCACGTCCCTTGCAAACACGCACAAAGAATTCATCACTATCTCCATAGGTGAACCCCTTGAAATCACCTCCAAATTCAAATATCTTGGTATGTGACTAGACAACAAGCTTTTCTTTCATGACCATCCCGACAATCTGGCAAAGATGCTAAAAATTAGGCTAGGTTTCTTCTTCCGTAACCAGTCCCTCTTTCCATTGGATACCAGAACTAGGCTGGTCCAGGCCACTTTCTTGCTGCTACTCAACTATAGAGATGGCAAGGCAAGGCAAGGAAAATGTTATTTAAGAAGATGCCCATCCCGGAGGCTCTGGGCACCATACATCAATCAAATAAAAAGAGCACAGCACAATAATAATCAATAAAATACACTGCTCCAAACAAGTTAAAACAAAATGTACTACACAATTTGCTTCATTCAGTTACAGCTACATTTGAAATCTCTAAAACTAAAATAAACTTTAAAAAATTAAACAATATAAACTATAAAACATAGTCCTGGAATGCCTGATCGTACAAAAATGCCTTGAATCAGGCCTTAAGAACGTCAACAGACGGGGCCTCCCTAACAACTAAAGGAAGCAAATTCCACAGGATGGGGGCAGTGACACGAAATACTCTGTCGCCAGCAGTTTGTAACCTTGTCCTAGGAATCACAAGGAGGTCCCTAGAAGAAGAGTGGAGAGAATGGACCGAGACAGCAGGTGTAAGAAGGTCACTCAGGTAGCCAGGGCCCAGGCTGTGTAGGGCCTTAAAGGTGAACAAACCCACCTTAAAGAGGACCCTCCACCTAACCGGCAGCCAGTGCAATTGATGCAACACTGGAGTAATATGACAGTATTTAGACTGTCCTGTCAACAACCTCGCCTCCGCTTTCTGCACCAGCTGCAGTCGGTGCAGGGTACCCCCAGAGACACTGAGATAGAGTGCATTACAGTAGTCAAGCCTGGACATCACAAAGGCATGTACCAAAGTGGGGAGGTCCAGAGGCGGAACTAAGGGCTTGATCCTGGTGATATTCCTCAGATGATAAAAGCTAGTATGGACAACGGATGCGACTTGAAACTCAAGTGTCAAACCACTGTCAAGAATAACACCCAGATCGTGCACCCTAGAGGAGGTCTTCAATGGTATAGAACCAAGGCAAAGTCCTGTCTCTGCACCAGAGGCCAACCTATCACGTCCTCTGTTCGACTCCACCACCAGTATCTCCGTCTTCCTGGGGTTAAGTTGCAACCAGCTGGAGGCCATCCAGTCATTGATTTCAGCAAGGCAGTTGTTAAGCAGTTCTACTGCACAAGCTGTTCCAGGGGCAAAGGAAAAGTACAGCTGGGTATCATCAGCATAGCAGTGAAAACCCAAGCTGTACTTCCTAATGAGCTCTCCCAGGGGTAGCATGTACACGGCAAACAACATCGGTGACAAGACCAAACCCTGGGGAACTCCGCACAACAGGTGGTCAGGGGAGGAGGAGAAATTCTCCATCACTACCTTCTGTCTCCTGTTGGATAAAAAAGACTCAAACCAGCAGATGACAGAGCCAGTGAGTCCACAGAATTCCTTTAGGTGCTCAAGTAACATTCGATGGTCCACCGTGTCAAATGCCAAAGAGAGATCGAGGAGAACAAGAATTGTCCCCTCCCCTCGATCTCTAGCCCTAAGGAGGTCATTGTGCATCTGACCTAGTGCAGTTTCTGTGCTATGCCTCGCGTGGAACTCAGATTGGAGCGGTTCATAAAGATTATGGGCCACAAGATGCTCCTCAAGCTGAAGCGCCACCACCTTCTCGACAATCTTACCTAAGAATGGAAGATTGGAGATAGGACAGTAATTTGCCTTGATGTCAGGGTCCAACGATGGTTTTTTCAGAAGGGGTCTCACCAATGCCTTCTTCAAGACATCAGGAAAGACCCCCTCTGACAAGGAACACTAGACAATCAGGGCAAACACTGGGCCAACAGAGTCAACACATCTCATTAAGAAATGAGTTGGCACCGGGTCCAGTTCACAAAAAGTGTGCCGAAGCTTGGAGGCAATCTCAATGACCTCAGCCACCTCCACCAGTCTAAACTCACCCCAAACAGGTGGAGTGCTCTCTGGCAGCCCATGGTGACCACTGTCAGCCAGATTCTGGTCCACTGGCGGAACCACCTGCCTGATGGCAGACACCCTGTCCGAGAAGAACAGAGCAAACTCATCGCACAATGCATTAGAAAAGGCTACCTTTGGCTGTAGACAGGAAGGATGAAGAAGCCTATCCACAGTCCAAAAGAGCACAGTTGGTTGGTTCCTCCCAACAGCAATCTCCCCGGGCAGAAATTCTGCCTTCTTACGGTTGATTGCCCCCTGGCGCACCATAGTGCATACAAAGGGCCAGTTTGTCTACCTCCAGGCCAGACTTCCGCCAGTAGCACTCTAATCTCCGATCTAAGGTCTTCATCTCCTTGAGCTCCCTGTCAAACCAAGGGGACCTCAAGTGAGAAGACCTGGGTCATACATAGGCTGGTGCAAGGGAGTCAAGCGCACCAGAAAGCGCCTTATTATAGGCGTCCACTACTGTGCATACACCCCCTCCACATGCATTGTCCACACTAGATAGGTCAGCCACTGCCAAAAAACCCTCATGGTTAAGCTCCCTCAAAGGGCAATAGCTGACCATCTCTGCAGGGGGAGGGCTACCAAGGAGGGCCCCGAACTGGAACTTCACCATGCAATGATCGGACCAAACGACCCTATCAACGCTGAGACTATTTATCTCAAGCCCCAGTGAGAACACCAAATCCAACATGTGGCCACCCTGATGAGTCACGGAAGAAACTCCCTGCGCAAAGCCCAGAGATTACATCATCTGGAGGAAGTTATGACCCAGCCGAGAGGATTCATCCTCGGCCCAAACATTGAAGTCCCCCCAGCACTAAACATCTGGGGGCCTCCAATGTTTCACTGATGATGAAATCGGCCACTTCCTGCAGGAAATCTCCCATCACCCCAGAAGGGCAATAAATCATGAGAACCAAGCAACCTGTGCCAGGTTCCTCATGGATGGCCATATATTCAAATGAATGTGGTGCTCTCACAGGGTGCACGGTGAAGCCCAGCTCAGATCTAAAACAGATGGCAATCTCCCCATCCCTGCTTTCCACTCTGGTGCAGTGCACTACGGTATACCCGGATGAGATCTAATCTATTCCTCTGCAGCATCCTCAGGACTCAACAAACTAGATTTCCTCTACCACCATGCCATACCGTTCATGACAAACCTACTCTACCGAACCCACCATTGCGATTTGTACCTAGCCGCTGGCTGGACATCACTCTCAACTAGACGCATGCTTCATGCTGCTATCTGGACTCTTAAGCTACTCCTGAACAAGCTCCCAGACTATCTAACAACCCTTTTTCCATATTTCCCATAGTGCCTACTCTCTTAGGAAAAATGACTTCCTCCTCCTCGATGTACCAAGAACTCGCACCTCACTCGGCAAGCTACTATCTGGAACCAGCTCAAAAGCGTACAGAAGCTTCCAGGTACTGTCCCTGTCAGCCTATTTAAAAGGTTGGCTGCAGCGAAAATAAAAGATACGTGCAGCTGCTTCCAAATCCTAGCTCACTGCTCTAACCCTAGCCCACTGCTTCCTCTTACTTACCTAGAAATGAGCTGCCTTGATACTCCGAAACAAGCACTTTGTACCTTTTTTTGTACTTGTATTTTTCTGTCATTGTCATTTTTATGCAACATGTTAATGCTTGCCCATAATTCTGTGCTTGAATTTGTACTGTTTTTTTGATTATGCAATCTGTAACTACCTGTCTGTGTCAAAGGACCTCCTTGTGAATGAGCTTGCTCAATGGAGTTTTCCTACAATAAACTGGAACTTGAACCTGAACTGGAAAAAAAACACAAAAAACTATAATCAAAACCTTCTTTTGCTCACCTAGAGTACATCTAAGAATCTAGGAGGATTTCAAAACTGAAACTTGCAGGTTTGACTGAGTTTAGCCCAGAGTATGTATTTTTGTGATTTTAGTTTCCCAAATAACTGAATTTTTTTATCAATTAGGGAAACAAACAGTCTATTTTTGCACAAGATCAGTTTAAAAACTGAACATTCTAAGGATAACTCAATTTTTATGACCACATTTCTTAATGTGGTCACTTGACAAAAACATGTTTGTCTGAGGAAGCAGGCTATCCTGACATGTCCATATCAGTTTTACCTATGTTCTTTCAGTAGAGGCAGGGCTACACATTAGTAATTAGCCCCTCCCACCCCGCGCTGAATGAAGCTGTATTTTGTTTTTCTTTTTTTTTAATTATCTTTTTATTAAAATCTTTCTCATGATTTACAGGTGACTGCAGTTTCAAAAACTCACATATACCTCATCATGGTAGTTAATTCCATATACAAGTAAAGCACAGCCAGTAAACTAAAACTAGTATTTACAACTGACAATAAAATAAAACCATATTATTAAAAACAATATTCTTCTGTGTTGCCTTTCTCTGAGTCAGTGTAATAAATGATTATAAATAGTCTCAGCATAAGTAATTGTCTGTCTCAGAATGTGAAGGAAAGAAATAAAGAGAACTCAGGGGCTTCCATGTCTGTCTCTTTGTCCAGAAGTAACTAAATTGAAAATAATGCTAGCCCCGAAATGAGTTTGACCCAGCTGTATACCACTGGAATGGTGACTTCATTAGGGTGCCATAATGTTGGCAACACAACCAGTTCACCTGTCATGCTGGTGAACTGGATTTTACAGTGCTCACTATAGATGGCGCCGTACCGGTGTTGTGCCCCTTGCCCCATACACCTCTGATGTGGTGGTGATTATATTATAGTTTCAGGGTGTGTGGGGAGCACAACCCCCTGCAACAGCCCACACTTGCCCTGAGCATGGGACGCAACTGGGTTTGGGGCGGCAAAATGGGCAGGCATGATGATCATCATCTGCATTGTGCTGGTGCAATAATGTCCATCACCCTTTTTTTTGTAACATCGACATGGGTGAACTGACCCAGCTATCAGCCAGTGACAGGGGATCAACCCAGAGCAGTGGCAGAGGTAATACTGGGAGTGGAGGAAGGGGCAGCAGCAACCAAGGTGATCCAGCCTCTGTCCCAAATCCAGTATATGGTAACAAAAAAAAAGAACTATAAAGAAAACCATCATCAACAGCCAGGGTAGTGGGACAGATGGTAAGGAACATCGTGGTACCTCAATAAATAGGTAAACGAGTGCAGAAAGAAAATATTATAGGCAGGTGAATCTAAGCCCACACAGGCTAATGAGGTCAACTTTGGCACTCACACAATTGCTAGTAGTGCCTCGCCAGCTTCCCAAGGGTCTCAACTGAGACATCATGCATGTTATTAACTTATATTGCCTTAAGAGGGTCCCCAGGATCAGCTCCTCTGCACAGTCCACCCCAGAGAGACTGTTAAGATCATCACCCTCCTGAAGCACTCCATCTCCCAGCCACCCACCTGAGAAAAAAAATGTAGTTAGGAAGGAGCAGAAAGGTCCTCAGTTTGGCTCCAGTGTTCAACAAAACTCCTCCAGTTGCTTAACCAGATCTGCAAGGGACATTTTCGTTTGCTACTTTTTCTGTTGCATCGCTAACCTTGTCTGCCACCATGGTGGTAATGGAGGAGACTGCAGTAGTAGGTTGCTCTTCGATAGGTAAAAGCCCTATAGCCTGGAAATCCTTCTATGCCTCTTTCCCCCTTAGGATACAGTAGTACTAATCTCGCAGGGTAAGGAGTTTTAAATTTCAGCTATTTCTTCTAAAGCAGTGGAAACAAGGGGAGATATTCTCTTCTATGACACATTGTGGTAGGGGCATAATCATTATCAAACAATACCCTGATGGTGCCATAAAAGCATTTCTGCTTCTGCCACACCATCTGAAGAAGTTTGTCCTTAACTGCATTGTTAAGGAAGCACACTATGATCAAGGCCCCTAGAATTCTGCAGCCGCAGAAGTTTGTGCAGAACTTGCATCCTATCACAGAATGCCTGCAATGCCAAATAATTCACTGCTCTTGGTGATTCTTTAATGTTTACACTTTTTTCTAGCACTTGTTTCCCTTCCCCTCAGTTATTTCCCAAACCCCTCTATACTTAGCATGCAAAGTTATCAATGACACCACATCATATTTTAGCTAATGACAAGGCTGCATTCTGCCATAAAAATGAACAGTCATTTATCAACCACTGCTCCCACATTCTGAGGAAGTGGCACAGCATGTCAGGTACTGTGATATTTGCTCAACCTGTACTATAGCCTAATCAAATTCTCAGTCTTTTTTTTTTAAAGTGAAGTGTTTATTAGAATTTCTCCATGGTGCTAGTACAGTCACAGCACATTAAGTTATTACACTGAGTCCAACTTAACAAATACTTGACAATAACATAGACCTGTTAACTGACTACATTACTTTGTACAGATGTGTTTGTGCCTTTAAGGTGTAGCGTAGCCCTCTGAAATAAATAACTGACACAATTAATTAACCAGTCTTTTAAAGATAAAAAAAAAAAATTATGCCCAGAAAGGTGGAATATAATGATGTGTAGACCTGTTGAGAGAACAGACCTGTTAAAGGAATAATTGAGTTGTACACATTTTTGCCATGGCTATAGATGACATATTATTATGGGTTGATAGAATTACCTAAAAGGTATGAAGAAATGCTATGAGCAGGGCCAGCCGTTGGGCTAATTGGTAGCATGTAGTGTTCCCGTGCTGGCGACTCAAGTTTGGGGATGAGCTCAGGGAGATGACTGGGGAGCATGATGATGCGGTGCCAGTGCTGTCACACACACCACATCTTCAAGCTTGGGAAGGTATGGCACAGTGTTCTGTCACACAGGTGACACCTTGTGACAGGCCTGGAAGCCTTCCCTCACAAGGAGTTCACATGTATGTCATGGGCTGGTGGGGTGATGTAGTTCATCAGGAGAAGTGGGTTGGCATAAAAAAATGAGTCTTGAAATATCTTAACTATTCTGATTATTCCAATTCCAAAGGGCCCTGTAAGAACAAGGATACAATTTCTCGATCACAGAAAAATAAATAAATTTATTTTTCAAAAACTACATTATAGATTGCAGATAAATATGTAAGTGATACACAGTGGGGACTTCTTCAGTGGTGTAAACAACATGAGTATAGATAAATCATTTATTACACAAGGTCTCCTCTGTGTATTTAATTTATGCAATAGTGTAGGACCTGAAGTGACAGATTATTTATTTAGCTTTAAAAAAAAATCTAAAAGTCTGTGGGTTTATTTTTGAACTAATGGCATTGTGCATTCCCCCATCCCATTTGCCATAGTCATTGCCATGGACATACTGTTCGGATGACAAGCTGATGCTGTGACATGGCAGTTTATTGGTGCCACAGAACCTCCACAGAAATTACAAACTTCCATCACAGAAATCCTGTGGAAAATGGAAATCCTGCCACAGAACTTTGTCCCAAAGTGCCACAGAAAAATCAAGGCCTTGACTATGATAGAACAATGGTGGGCATCTGGAGCCTTGGGCTTTAGTCCCAGCATCCAATGCATGTGCTGTATGTCTAGGTGTAGGCTGCATCTAGATTCAAAGCTGTCCATTGGAAACTGTCCAAAAATGCCACAAGGTCAGTGCCTCCAGAGTTTTTCTGGTATGCCACAGAATCTAATGTTCTTGCACCTAGTGCAGTTCTTGGTATCTTCTTGACACTGCATGATTCATAAATGGGATTCTGCAAGACTGAGAACTGAGACCTCCAGCTGGTGAGCTGATCATTCATGTGTGTGAGCTGCCGTTCTGCTTCATCAGCCTTCAGGTCCAGACAGGTAATATCTTTAGGAACATCTTTAAGGGACTCTTTCACATCTGCCCCAAATTCCTGTGAAACAGTATAGATTGTCTTTGGCTTAATTTTTTTAGGCAGGGTTTTTTTATTTCTTGATGTAAGATGCTCATAGGCCTAAACCATGGTGGAGGCCTGAGAAATCTTTAAATCAGAGTCATCATGGCAAGATCCATCAGCATCCTTAACCAGAAGCTGAAGTTTTGGCTTTCCAGACTTGGCCATTTGTCTAACTTCTCTCTGATCACCCGCTGATGCCAATTTGAACTGGACCAATATTCTCTAATGAGGGATTATTGATTTCAAAGAGGGAGCTCTGAGTTCAGGCTGCCATGGCCAGCTGGGTGTCATTACCCTCATCAGGTCTCTTTTATGTAAACCAGACACTGAGGTGCCCAATCTCTAGTGCTGGTTAAAAATTACAGTTTCCAATACCGGGGTCCCCACCCTCATGCCATTTAAGTCTCCTCCTCCTTTTCCATTCTTTACACTGGGGTGCCCAATCCCCGGTGCTAGTTAAGTGGAAGTCCCACCACATGCCCGACTAAAATGCTGTCACTAGGTTGCCTAGTCCTTGTTACCAACTACATAACCCACCCACCCTGCTTGCTGCAAGTGTGCAACACTGGGAAGCCCCCACCGGTACTTCCAAATATCAAATGGAGATGGGTGTGCCCAATCCCCAGTGCTGGTACCTGTAATACAAAAATGGTCCCTAGACATCTATTTTTTTATTTCCTGTAACAAAAGAAAATGGTCTACCAATGTCTGTTACACTGCTTCTGCCACTGCCATTACCCACCCCTCCACTCAGCACCCACCAGCCCACCCACCCCACTACCCTTACTTTTTTTCTCCATTAGCTTTTTCCCTTCTGTAACCCCTCCACCTCTCTTTGGGGCCTGGCTCAGGTCTCCCAGATCCATCTGCCACTCCCCCGTCATCAGACCGTGAGGGATCTGCATGGTGCAGGACCCAAGATTCCCAAAGGCCATTACATGTAATGATGGCAGGACATGCTATCTGTCCTTGTTTTTCTCCCCATAACACCCCTGGGCCTTGGCAACATGATCATGCATGTGCGTTGAGGCTCGCATGCACACCAGAACCAGTGACCCTGTTCCAGCCTCCCAGCCTAGCACCAGCCCCCCATATGTCTGACACTACCACCAAGCCTCCACTTTGTGGCAACCAAGAATGGAAAGGCTTGCCTCCCCAATCTGGGAGAGGACAGCTGCCTTGCTGCTGCTCAATCCTCTACCAGCCCTCCCCCTGACCGAACCCCAGCAGCTTGAGCTCATTCCCAATCCAAGGTCACTGGCATGGAAGAGGTAAGGCGCTAGGTGCCTGAGCTCTCTGTGGCAGTTGGCTGGCTCAACTAATCCTTACTTACCTACCAGGGTCCAACACCCTAATCCTCTCTTGATCAGAATCATATCTTCCTCCTTCAATGCCAAACCAAGAACTGAGGAGGTCAGGTAAGAGCTGTTAACATATTTCAGTGTGCTTTTCTGTAATATTTGTCTTCCAAATATTCAACATGGCTGTTTCAGGACCCCTCCTCATGAAAAAGGTAGGTGAAAGTTTTCAAATCTGGCCCAAAAGGTGATTTTGTAGTCACTCCATGAAATCACCTTTCAGGCAGGATCTGAATATTTTCCACTATGTGGTTCATGAGGTGGGATCATTAAGAAGACTATTTTGAAAATTTAGGATCAAAATATTACAAAAAAACATACAAACAAAATTTTGAAGGTACATTGACACATTTTACTGCTTGCTCATAACTTTGGTAATGTTCCATATTTTGACCCAAATTTTTCAACATAGACATTTTTTCACACCACCTCATGAATGTGATAGGTGTCATTTTCCAATTCCTGGCTAAAATGTGCTTTTGCACTTGTGACAAGAGATTACATTTTGGCCAGTATTTTATATGACACCTATCATGTTCAGAAAGGGGGGGGGGCATAAAAAAGACAATGTTGAAAACCTGGGGTCAAAATATCACACAAAAATGTATGAAGTAATGTGGTTTACAGGGATTGTTGTTGTTCTAGTGGGAACCACCTTGCCTTCCAGTGCCATTGACCTGAGTTTGGATGCCAGCTCAGTGAGCTGGCTGAGTGGGCCAAGGCTGGGTTGAAGGCACTTGCCATAGCCTGAAGAGAAATAGAGCACTGTTCTGACACACAGATGACTGCTTGTGGTGGGCTGTTAAGCCTTCTCTCCCAAGGGGTTAACATGCATGTCAAGGCATGGTGGGCACATGCACTGTGTCGGGACAAGTGGAATGGCAAGAAAAATGGGAGAAAATGTACCTGGCAGGATGAAGGTCAGGTCGCTGCAGGCCCGCACCACCAACAGGCCCCATACTGCTGTCAGCCTGCCAAGCCCCATCACACACCATATGTGGAACTTAACTTGTATCTTTGATGTCCCCCCAACAGATTCCCCTCCATGACACGGATAGGAGGGGGATGGATGTCCATTCCCCTTGATTGAGCCACTTTGGCAGTCCATCACCTTGTCAGGGTTGCAGGGTATTCAAAACGTGGTAGCTTCATCCTGCCCTAGTGGCAGTCTATGAGCAGAGCAACGTGCCCCCCCCCAAAGAGAGTGGGCCTAAGATGCTGAATCCTGTTCACATTTCCCATGCTGGCCTTCATGAGCGACCCAAGTCCATTTCTTAACCTAGGTCACTGCCGTGGTACCAGTATATACCCTTCCAACCAACCAAGTGGAATAACTGCAAAAAAACTAACTGCAACGACATTTTTTAAACTGAATGAACTGTTGTGAACTGTTTTTTCTATGTTAAATTCTTTATTGGAAATGTTAGTAAGAAACATATAAAACAAAAGTAAACTAACAGAATATGAGATATTAGCACATACTAAAGTACTGCACACATAGTAGCATACAAAGATATATAACTGCAGTGTAACATGGGATAAAACAAGAGCATTAAAACAATTCTTTTTAAGTATCACTTGTCCTGACCTTAAAGAAGGGGGCCCAGATATTATCATATAAGTATCATTTATTAAGGGCTAGATAGGATAGACGCTCAAGGGAAGCCAGGTCACTAGTAGACTGCAATCATTCATTAAATATGGGATATCTGTGGAACCCAACCTATGAAGGAGAAGGCATTTGGCTACAATCATTGCTGCCATTCTGCAGAGGGTTGCTGTGGGGGGGACATAGCCCCTGTGGGGAAGTGAGACTCAGGAGACAAATGGGACATCTAGGAGAGGGGATGGGAGTGAGGGAGTACCATCCTGAAGTAAATAAGGATCTTGTCCCAGAAGGGACAATTACTAGGGCATTCCCATAGAATGTAGGATAGGGACCCAGAGTACAATGAAGATCTCCAGCATGTATCTGTCTGGGCTAGGCCTTTCTATAACAGGAAAAGTGGTGTTCTATACCAGTGGTGCAGTATTTTTAGTCGAAGAAGTTGAGCTCATTGAATAGCCGTATGGGCTCTGATCCAACACATTTCCATTCATTATCAGGAATTGAGATATTAAGTCTGGTTTCCCATTTGGCCTTGCATGCCTTGGGAAAGGATGGTCCAGAGTCCTAGAGGCACTTACAGATGGCTCCCCCTATATCCTTATGCATTCTGAGTCAGCTGAGTGTGGCCCCATCAAAGAAACTACAGGGATAACTGGGCTGCAGATTTAGGAGTGACTGTAGAGTGGATTTGAAGGAAACACCAGAAGTCCCTCTGTGGTACCTGGAATTGGGGGTGTATATCCTCAAATGACTTGACCTGGGTAGAGTTCGGGGGACATAGACCTTAGATGATATAGATGCCTGCCCGTATCCAAGAAGGCCAGCTAAAGGTTCTGTGCTCGACTGTAAACAGTGGGCTATGCTAGAGAGGGGCCCATGTAATAGGTGGTTAGGAATGGTTTAGTATTTAATCGGTTTATGACAGTAGCGCAGCAAAAGAGTGACAGTGGGGTATTTGGAGATTCCTTTTGATGCCTTGGTATTAAGAGTATAGCGAGGGAGAGGGCATTGACTGCCTGACCCTCCAGAGCCACCCACAGGGGAGGAGTAACATCCTTTGTTAGGAACCATTTGGTCACCTTGGCGAATACAAATGCAGTAAGACAGTGGGCAAAATTTGATAGGCTCCATCTCTCATCAGACCAGTGCCATTGTAGTTTGTTTCTACTGAGTCAGTGATTTTCGCTCCCACAGAAAGTGATCTATCATTTTGTTTAGGAGGTCATACCATTTACTGGGGATATGAATGGGCAAATGATCTAGAATATGGAACACCTTGGTAGCTAGCATCATCCTGATGGCCTTGATTTTGCCTGAGATGTAGGGTGCTCCACTTATCAATGTGTGCATTTAGGGCTGAGAGCAAGGGTAAGAAATTAGTTTTTGCATGTGTCGGCAAGGAAGGGCAAGATCCAAATAACCATATAGGTAATGCCACTGGGAGCCCATTTCCAGGAATTGGATTGAAAATGGGAAGCTGAGCAATTATTGTTCAAGGGTAGGACTTCTGATTTGTCATGGTTTATTTTAAGGCCTGACATATCAGAGAAGGTAGCAAGGAGGTTGCAAAGGGGGTTAATAGCTGATTGGGCATCTGACAATAAAATAAGGAAATTATCTGCATATGAAAGGGATGTATACTCCACATCATGAATAGTAATATCCCTAATGTAGGGGTGTGCACAAAGTCCTGCTGTAAGTGGCTCTATGGCCAGTAGGAAAAGAAGGGGTGATAAAGGGCAACCCTGACAGGGACCATGGGAGAGTGTGAAGGGTTGTAAAATATACCTGTTCATGAGAACCTTAACCACAGGGTTGGAGTATAGGGTTTTGATGCTGTTTAAGAGTTTGGGGCCCACCACCACATATTGAAGGACAGCCAGAAGGTATTCCCACTCTCCTGAATCAAAAGCTTTTTCAAAGTCGGTAGTCGATGACTCTGCCTCCTGGGGCTGTGTGGGTGGCTGTTTGTGCTTGTCTGTGTCTGTAGGTTAGGTTTTTGTGGATTTACATGTTTTTCTGCTTGGAGTACCTACGCCATTCTTGCACACAACATCTGTGAAAGTCTCCTGGACTGAATTTCTGCAAAACATCTCCACCAGGTATACGCTTTTTCATTTTAAATCAACTTTTTTGAAGCCATCCCAAGGGAAAATAAGTCTTGCAACTAGTCTGACAAACTTGGTGATGCTGGGTCCTGCAACTGAATCAACATTTTCATCTGACGTACTCCTAAAGGAGCTGTACTTGTGGACTTTGAAGAACAAAGGAAACATGCAGACAAAAGGATTTCACATCTTGCATATGCCCAGACCACAGTTTATCACCTTTCAGGAATTTTAACACATTCTGTGTTGGACCTCAGCAGCTCATCATTTCCTTCAGGTATCACCAGCTTTTTCATTTTAAATCAATTTTTTGAAAGCCATCCCAAGGAAAAATAAGTCTGACAAACTTCGTGATGCTTGGTCCTGCAACTGAATCAATATATTCGTCTGACCTGCTCCTATAGGAACTGTAATTGTCTCTGAATACTTTGAAGAACAAAGGAAACATACAGATAAAAGAATTTCACATCTTGCATATGCCCAGGCCACAGTTTATCATCTTTCAGGAATTTTAAAACATTTTGTGACACTGGATCTCAACAGTTCATCATTTCCTCTGAATGTAATTTACCATCAGCATTTTCATTTTAAATCAACTTTACATGTACTTTGTCTCTAAGGGCCTAAGTTTTTGGGGAAGCTACCTCAAAGGAACTGCCATCCTATCCTCCTCTCCTTCCCTTTTACACCAGTCAAATAGGTTTTGCCCAGCTACTCTCATACCTTGTGGAACTGCCATATTGGCCCTTTTTACACACTCAGGACTCCTAATTGCAGGCATGTGTCTACCTGCCCCCTTGGGAGCAACCAGTGCCATGACTGATACCTATAGTACCATAACCACTGCTCTAAATCTGACCTCCTCCACACACAAGCTACATGGGGGCTCACTCTATGGCGATGGGTCTTGGCTCTTTCATACTCACTGGAATGATGCCTTGGAAATCTTCTATCAAATCTCCTTTAAGAATGGAACCTCCATGCGATGCCACGCTAACCACAGGTTATACGCCCGCTCCAGAAAACAGTTTAAGGGATACCTGAAAAGACTAATAGTGCTGTTCTTATTGCTCTTGGGCAATATACATCCAAATCCTGGACCTCCTCACTGCTCAAACCACTCACCAAGAAATATTGGTGGTCTAACAGTGGTGTCACCAAACATTTGCAGCCTTCTTCCAAAACTTGACAGACTACAAGTATGGCCTGCCAGAAATAATCCAGACGTACTCTCGGTAGTAGAAACTTGGCTCACTCCTAATGTCCCTGATGCAGCAATCCTACTTCCTGACTACACAGTATTTAGGTGTGATCACCATTCTCAACATGGTGGTGGATGTGTGATCTATGTAAAGGATGCTGTACAGGGCCTGTGGATCCCCACCCCTGGTTGTGGTGATTTAATCCTAATGCTGGCCGTTAAGTTGCTTCTCGGTGCACACAACAAAACACTCACCGTGGTTTCTGTTTACATCCCACCAAGGCACACTAAACCTGGATTTGCGTCCTTCATAAATGCCTTAAGAGGGATGACCCTTCACTCAGAATTTCTAATGCTTGAAGATTTTAATATAAATTGGCTTTCCCCTAATGCCACTGATGCCAAGGACGCATTATCTGCTATCCACCTTTCCCAGCTTGTAGAAGCCCCAACCAGGAGAAACTGCAAAACTGGGACCAATACCTTACTGGACTGGGTGCTATCTAACCAGCCGGATAATATCAAGGGCACCTCTGTCCTACCCAACTGTATTAGCGATCACTCCCCTGTCAAGATTTAAGGGTCCAGTAACTACTGCAAGCCCCCTGCCAGAACTGTCACTAGCCGGGTCCTCATTCCAGGACACCTCGAGCTACTGAAACCTAACCTCAGGATCACCGATTGGTCTAATGTATATACAGCCATCAATGTTGACACTGCATTGGAACTCTTCATTGACCTCTTTAATACAACCTGTGATAAGCATGCCCCTTTCAAAACTACAAAAATCAAGGGAACCCATAATCTCTGGATCACCCCTGCTCTTCTTGATCTACTAAAACACAAACATCCCCTCTGGCACATCTCCCGAGTGCTGAGGACACAAGCTAACCTACAGAGGTACAAAGCAGCAAGAATTGAGAGTACCCATGCTATCCATTCTGCTAAAAGTCAGTATTTCAAAGAAGCCTTTTCCACCTCCTGGAACGATAGCAGGACGTTTTGGAAGAACATCCAAGACATCACTGGTAAAGACCCCAAAATGACCCCAAACATGCTGAACATCGATGGCACCCCTACCATGGACCCAAAAGCCATCGCGAACGCTTTCAACAAAGCATTTACAGACCTTAGCAACGTTCTTCCCCCAGCCTACTTCATGGTTACCCTGTCAGGTATAAACACTGCAGTCCAGAACCCACCCTGAGACCACCCACCATTTTTGCGTCAAAGCAGTGTCTATAAATGAAGCCAGGCATTATCTTAAGAAGGTACTGGGGAAAGCTAGATTCAGTGGGACTCCTTGGACTTAAAATTTGTTGCCTTTACCCTCGAGGAAATCCTCACACCTCTTACCAAAATAATCAACCTGTCACACTCTCAGTCACAATTTCCATATCTTTGGAAATCAGCAGTGGTCACCCTGGTGCACAAGAGTGGCGACCGAGCACTGCGGGAAAATTACCGCCCGATTGCTATTCTTCCCCTGATCTCTAAGGCCTTGGAGCACATCATGGCTGACCAATTCGTAGAGTATCTGGATAACTACCAGCTCCAATGTCCCCAATAGCATGGGTTCAGGTGTGAGCATAGTACCATTACTGAGCTCCTGGAGTTTACAGGCTTATCAATAACTCTCTGGAACAAGGGCTCTTGGTAGAGCAACTTTCATAGACCTTACCAAGGCCTTTGACACTGTCAACCATGATCTCCTCCTCAGACAACTCTCCTCCATTGGTCTTTCCTCCAACAATACAAGATGGTTCTCCAGCTACTTTAACAGCCGAACGCAGCAGGTAAAAATTGGTAATGTCCTGTCTGATAGTAGGCCTGTATGCTCTGGAGTCCTGCAGGGATCTGTCTTGAGTCCATTGCTTTTTAGCATCTTCCTCAATTCACTACCAAAAGCTTGCTGCAATGATATACTTCTATATGCTGATGACGCTGTACTTTTTACCAGCAACATGGACCCTCACCTTCTCCAGGACCAACTTCAGCAATCCTTTACATCTGCAGAGAAATGGTTTTGGGATAATAAGCTCATCCTTAATTATAACAAGTCTAAGACAATGATGTTTTCAACCTCCCAAAGCAGACATAAAACCATCCCATTTACCATCATTAATGACACTGGCTCCCCTCTTGAACTGATTCACCATTTCCAGTACCTGGGTATAACTATTGACTCTATCCTGTTTTTCACCCAACACATCGACTGAACAGCCAAAGCTATTAACCAGCATTTAGGAGTTCTATACAGGAACAAACATAATCTCCTTCCAGATCCACTGAACACAGTCTTCCACAGTTCTGTGGTCTCTCTTGCAGACTATGGTATTGTCATTTATGGTGCCACTACAGACACTGCCCTCCAACGTATCAAAATGGCCTTAAATAAAGCATGCTGCCTTCTTAGTGGTGCTGCATGCTTGATACACACCTGCTATCTTTGTGCCCAGGTTAGCTGGTTACAATTTGACAGCAGGTTCAAATACCAGTAGTGCCTCCTTGCAAAAAAAGTCACATTGGGACTGCTACCATCTGGTGTAATGGCCCTTCTTTCCACTGCATGTAACCCACGCAGTACCAGAAGCTCTGGCTAACATGCTTTCAGAATCCCATGGTGCCACACCATGTTTGGACAATGTGCACTAGCATACAGAACTCCGCAGTGGTACAACTCCCTGCCACCTGACATAACCAGTGCTGCTTTGGTGGGATCCTTTAAGAAAAAACTCCGGCAGCATCTAATCTCACTGGCAACCTATGACTGCTACCGCTAATTTGCCTTTACCTTGCTCCTACCATTTGCAATCTCTATGATCTCTATTTATTAGTAAAATGTTATGCTTCATGTCCATTTCTTGGGTCCCTGGTCAAGTTAACACTTTCATGGACTTTCTACCCCTGCTTAAATTATTTATTTTCCCTCCTACCTCCTTCCACCTCCTCTTCCCCTTTTTGGCCCTTCCATCATTCCATACCTCTTTCCTCCCTACCACCTTAATACATCTTCATCATCACCCCACTACCTACACCACCTCTTCCTCCCTATTCTCATCCACCCCTTTCCCCACCCTCGTCCCCATTATTCCACTTTGACTACATAGTTATTCTTCCCTTTCCCATCCTAGCTGTCCCCATCCTACCCCCCCACCTCTGCTTGCATTCTCCCTCCTCACACTTTTCTCCTCCCTCCCCTGTCCCTCTCTACTAGTATGAGATCTTCCTTCTTTCTTTGACTCAGGCACAGACTATGTTGTTAGCTGTACAATACACCTTTTTAAACAAGTGTCCTCATGTTATGTTACCATTATCTTGTGAAACGTTAACCTTTGTTTTGACTCTGCACCCTGTACATGCTTAGACTGTGTAACTATTGTTAGAATTTATGACTGGAGACAGTGTTCAATTGTTTCTTGCTGTATCTGTATCTGTGGAACATATCTGTATTCTTGCTTGTGTCATACTTGACATGGATCCTGTGAAAGAGCTTTCTGCTCAAAGATGTTAATCCAAGATCTCAATAAATAATAAATAAACAGCTGCAGAAAGGGTCAGGATACCATTTCCTGCACATCATAGATTGAAAAAGGTCATATGGTGGTCACAGCTGAGTCTGCCTCACATGAAGCCAGCTTGGCAGGAGTGAATAAGGGAGTTCAGCACTGTTTCCAATCTGGATGCCAAGACCTTAGCCAGGATCTTGGTATCAGTGTTGATTAGTAGGATGGGCCTATAGCTCCCATGGTTAAGAGTGTCCTTGCCTTTTTTTGGAATAATAGTGATGACTACCTCCTATAGGGTGGGAGGTAAGAGGGAGTGGGTCATAGAACTGTTGGAAACCTGTAGGAAGAGGGGGGGGAGAGGACATCCTGAAAAGCTTGGTAGAAGTCGAGGAGAAAGCTGTCTGCTTCTCGAGATTTGTTTTTATTCATACTCATAATAGCTTCTTGCCCTTTTTTTTGAATAATAGTGATGACTGTCTCCTGTAGGGTGGTAATTAAGAGAGAGTGGGTCAGGAAACTGTTGGAAAGCCACTGGAGGAGAGGGGAGAGGATATCCTGAAAAGCTTGGTAGAAGTCGGGAGGGGGGGAAGCTGTCCCCTCCTGGAGATTTGCTTCTATTCATACTCATATAGCTTGTTTAACTTAATCCAGTGTTGAGGGGGTGAACTAAGTGCTGGACCTGGGGGTGAGTTAGATGGGGAAAGTTAATGGAGGCTAAGAATTTGGATGCACAAGAGACTAGAGAAGTGGAGGTAGAGACATTGAGCTTGGATTAGAAGTTTCTCAAGATTTCTGAGATGTCCTTCTGAGCAGTACAGACCTGACCTTGAGAGTCCCCCATTTATGTACCTTTCGGCTCTAAGCTTGCATAGTCGATAGAAGAGGATCTTGCTGGATCTCTCCCCTTCCCAGTATGTGTGGTAGGTCCTGAAAAGGGCTACTTCAGCTTTCCTGGCATAGTGTGTGTTAAGCTTGGACCTAACATCTAGCATCATGGAAGGAACAGCCAGAAGATTAGTTTTATGTCTTCCTTCCATGGTCTGGAGAGTTGATTCTAGCACCCTAACCTCATGTTCTCTGGACCATCATCTGTGGACCACAAATCCACAAATCCTCACTCTCAAGTAGGCTTTGAGAGAATTCCACAGTATTTTGTCACTGACTGTGTTGTTTTTATTGTGATCTAGATATTCCTGGATCACCTGGTGAACCCTTGGGGCAAATTCAGGGTCATGTAACAAGAGGGGGTAGACACACAAAGAGTTAGTTCTTGGAGATGGGGGCTCCAAAAGACCTGCATGGAAATTGGGGCATGGTAGGAAATAACTATGGGATGGATGGTAACATCTGAAGTTAGGGGGTGGTGAGATGCTCAGTTATTCAGAGATCAATGCAGCTAAAAGAATTAGCAGGAGAAGAAAAGGGGGCATCCACCTTAGGGGCATATACATTTAGTAATAGCAGGGGCCCATCTGGGGTGCACATCATGGCCATGACCCAGTGACCCTCCTTATCCATTAATGATGACTCACATTGACATTTCAGGCTTTTGTGACCAAGATGCACACCCCTCATTTGGCAGAGGTGTAGTTACTATGTAACTCTAGTCCCACCCTCCTCCCTTTTCAGTTTACATGCTTCAACATGAGATAGTTTAGTTTCCTAGAGAAAGGCCACAATAGTGTGTAATTTCTTTAGATGTGTTAACACCTGCTTACGTTTGACTGAGGAGTTCAGCCCCCTAACATTCCATGAAGAAAGTGTTAAATCAGCCATAAAAGACTCCGAGATAGAGGTATGGTGGATGAGTGGCTGACAGAAAGCATAGTGGCTGAAAACCAGGAAACCTCACCCACAATGTAACATCAGGGATGGTACTTTAGCAACAGCAAGGTATTAGTGTGGTGCACACTACAGTAAAAACAACCAATAATGACCAACTGGGGCAAGAAAAAAGCAAAATAAAACACAACCATTAGCGAAGCAGTGAGCCATGATGAAGGCATGAACAACATTTACACACAAACCCACTAGTAGGCGTTGCATCCGGGCCTTCTGTGTCAGCATGGACACTAAGCAGAGGTGTATGCCTGGTGCGTGGGATCCCCTTCCCCCCACAAAAAATTGTCAAGATCCATAACCCTGTAATCCATAAATGTATAATAATAATGATAACAGTTTGCCCCATAAAGAGACTAGTTATTAACCTTATCCGATGTTTTAAGGCTACCTTGGGTTACAGCATCAGAGCAGGCAGGGAAGCCCAAGCAGATGGGAGGATGTAGTAGGGAGCGTGGTTAGTGGGGCAAGAGTCACCCTCGCCAGGGTTGCCTACATGCTGTGGAACCCAGTCTATGTCAGAGGGTATGTGAAAACCCTAGAAGAGGCCACTCAGTGTGTAAGATCTTGCATTCACTACACCATGGGCAGTTACTTCCTCCTTCTATATATGGTGGTGCTGAGGAAGTATCGTTATCACCAGAGGGAGTACTGCTATAACAGCATAATTTAATCTCCCTAACAAAGATAAATTAAAGACCTTACAATGGTATCCAGTGAACAAGGCAACCACAATTGGGCACCTACAAACACAGTGACTCAGTTACGGTGCCTGTATTCAGGGTTACCTAGCAGGGGGGTGACCGGATATTGGAGTGGGCGACATGTGGTCGGCTGGGAGGTGCAGCGTTCGGGTCTGGAGCGGTGCGTTTTTGTTTGTTTTTTCGCTGGCACGCAGCTTTCAGTTTTTTTAAGTTTTTCACCCCCTGACATGCACCCCTGGGTTGAGAATCCACAAGTGGGGTGGTGCAGGGAGGGATAGCCCCCTACATTAAAAACAAAATCCGTAGGTCTCGGGTGCCCTTTTTCTCCTTGCTGCGAGTGTGCATCACCGAAATTCATTTTCAGCGATGTACACTCACCGTAATGGTGATTGCTATTCCGCATTAGCCGTTATGACATGGAACACCTAGCAAGCTCCCTCAACACAGCGTGATGGTTAGGTGAGCGTTGGCTAGTAATCCCTGAGAAGAGAGTTTCATGTGGAACCACGATTTGCATGTTTGAGCAGCAATCTATCTCATTGGTGTAAGGGCTAGCCATTTGGTAAGCGTGCTTTATGGCCTGACAGCTATTTAAGAAGGAGAATTCTAGTGGTGCCAATACACATATACAGCCAGTGATATGCACATTAAAGAGCAGCTGACACCTTTGGAAAAACATCAGAAAACATAATACTTAGAGCCAATTCAGCTTGTATTTTGTCCATCTTCCATAGATTTCTCATCTCCATTATTCATTACTAAAGAAATTCCCATGAAAGCAAGATCTTTAGCCTTTAGAGTCCCTCTGCCTTAACAGATTATTCCCAACTTGGTGTCATGATGCTCTGTTGTGACATCACAGTTTGTTGCCATGGGAATAACTGTGATGTCACAAGCAGAGTATTATGACATCAAATTGGGAAGAAGAAGAAGCAATTGGAGCTGATGATCTCTCAAGGAACAGCTATCCTGTTTTCATGCATATGACCTCAGTAATAAATAATGGGGATAAGAAATATAGAGTTAATGAAAAGTATTAGCTGCTTTGTGTCCAAATATTATGTTTTTAAAAGTTCTACTCGAGGCATAGCTGGCTCTTTAAAGTAGGGTTAATCTATTAGGAAGCTGTTAGGGAGGGCCTGATGCAACTTCGGCTTAGTCATCCCAGGTTGTTAATAAGGAGTTATAACATCCCCCCTCCCCTGAGCATTGTATAGCAACCACCATGAATTAATACAGTAATGGGCGTAGCTCCCTTACCTCTTTAACGTGAGACTGCATATGTAAACCTTGACAAATGTAACAAATCCAATCTGACAAAACAAATGTTCAGAGAACAACATGTCAATAAGAGACTGGGTGTCTCTGTAGACTTAGAAGGGATGGTCTTAAATAGGGAAAGTCTATGTACCCAAATCCACAGTTTGCACTGGCTGCCTAGTCAGTGGCAGATCACCTTCAAGGTCAGTTTACTGACCTATAAGGCCATACAGAGACAGGGACCTCAGTATTTGCAAGATCTACTTTGCCCTTATCACCCCCTCTGTCCACTCTGATCCAATGAGGGATTGCTAGAGGTTCACAGGGTTTGTTTGAAGTCCTCTGGTAACCTGGCATTTGCATTTGTGGCCCCAACCCTGTGGAACTCTTTACCTTGTCGGGTAAGAGAGTGCCTGACTGTGGAGAGTTTTAAATCGGTGCTGAAGACATATTTATTTAATATGGCATTCCCTGATTATTGAAAAATGTGGCTGTTGTTTACTTTGGGGATTTTAATAGTTATGTGATATTTATAGTTTTAAGTTTTATTTTATGTACAAGTGCTTTGATCTTTGTGAATTACGCTTTTTTATAAATAACATTTGCTTGATTGATTGATTGATTGAAATCAACAGTTAATATATGAGAGCAGTTATGTGTCAGCATTTAATAAAGAAAGCTCCAAGTTCCCTTTAAGAAGTCCTTGGAAGGTGATGTCCTAAATTGGAAGACTGCAGCCATTTCCAGGAGACAACGAGCTGCAATGGCTATAAAACCTGACATCTTGTGCTGCTGGGCGTAGGAAGGATTAGGCATTACCTGCTGGGGCAACATTCTGCAGGGTTGCAGTGGAACTAACTACCACCACATAAGACTTTAGCTTCTGGTCTTCAGAGCTGGGCCTGGTACTCAGAGGCAATGGGGTTAGTACTCCTGGCTGTACTGTCTCAGTATGCTAGCTGATCTTTAGGGACATTATTAGAGTTATGCTGAGCTTTCAGGTCTGAACCAGGGCCAGAGAGTGCTTCAGCAGAGGAGCATAGCTGGGATTCCACCTATTCAGGGCACCCCCGGCAGTGCACCTGATTATTTGGGCACCAAGCTACAAAGTCGCTGACACCTCTCTTTGTGGGGGGCTGTGCACCCCATGCCCCCTACAACCCCCATTTCTAAATATAACACCTCCGTGGGTGGCAGACCTCGGGAAGGGGGTGGCAAATTTCTATATTCAACATCCTAATGACAGGCGCATTGCGACCGAAGCCCTGAATGGAGAGCAGTGGTCTTCTGGTAGGTACCTTAATGGTGCTGTCAGAGGAGGCCTCATTGTCTTTACTTTGGCTATGTCTTTGGTGAAGTCAAGTAATAGAGTCTTGCTTTTGGATTTGTCTTTTATATGGGTTGGGTCCTGGCCCCATCTGTGGAATGTAGGTAGCCAGGTCTCTTCCTCAGGATTGTCTGGCAGAGGGGCAGGAGAGCCTGTGATTTTCCCAGATCTGAGGGTGGTATGTTTATCTCAGTTGTGTCATTGTGTTTGGCATGGTCAAGGAATTTTTTAATTTTTGTGGCAGGCCAGAAATGTAGGATAAATTCCTCAGTCACTTTGGGCTTTCTGAAAGAATGCAAGACTCCATTCCTAGTGATGCACAGGACAGCCTGGTATCTCAGACTGTAGGGCACATTGGGAGCATAAGAGCATGATGGGCCCTGGTAAACTCCCAGTGGGGCTCAGTGAGGGCTGGGAAGGTGTCCAGAAAAACCTGTTTGCAGTGGCCCTGCCAGGTGAGTAGCCCTCTCTTTTGCGTGAGCTGTGTTATCCAATTTTTGATAGAAAATCTTAGAAATTTGACAGTTATGCACCAGGACCACTGTCCTGGCTTGGGAGGGTGCTAAATATAGGTGGGCCTTCTCAATCTCCAGGGGCATAGGCCACTGATGCTTTAAGATCATGGGAAGAACATTCTGTAGAAATGTTCTGGTGTCCTAGCCTCGCACCCTTCAGGGAAGCCCACCAATCTTTGATGCTATATTCAGCCTGTTTACAACATCCTTGAGTCTGTCCCAGAGCTGATGGATTGTGCAGTCCTATTGATGGAAGTGGGCATTAAGCCAGTCTGTTGTGATCTCTCGAATGAACAGTTGGTGCTCTTTCTGTGAGATCCACTGTGAGAGGGATATAATGTCCTGGCCAGTTTCGAAAATTATTTTCTTTCAGGTACCCAATTTCTAGCAGCAGCTGGTTAAACATGATTTTTATCTCTTGATGCCTTTGACTGGGTTGCTGGATGTGAGGCCATCATTGTCTAATGGCCACTGACAGCAGAATGGCTGAAGCGTGGGAAACAAAGTCGGGCAACAAATGTTAATATCCAGTTACTACAGGCTTCAAACTCAAACTGCACCACTGGAATAGGGCTCCAAACAGGTAGACAAGTTCAGCAAACCATTTTTGTAATGTTTACAGGAGGACAGAAGTGGATTTTTTCAGGGGTGTAGGAAGCCACAAAAATCAAGCTGCCATCAGTTTGGCTGACAAGTCATGCTCCCGTGAACTGTCTTTTTTTATTTCCTTATGGTGTGGTTGCCAAAACAATGTAAGGATATTCAGTAGGTAAGGCCCCCAAAGTAAACTGCACTGCAATTTCTTTTTTTCTCTTTGTGGGTATAGAAGTCAGGCCAGGTAGCGAGTCCCCACATGCACCCATTGACACCCAGCACCCTCCTACCCCATCTCACCCAAAGGATACATCTAGAAAGAACAGTCATCTCGTCATTACCTGAAACAAAATTGTCCCCTGCAAGGTTGTACTTCTGGATGTATCCTCTGGCTGTGATGTGGGAAGAGGGAACTGGTTGGCAGTGAGTGTGTAGGGGTGAACTATTTGAATAGGACAAGGGTGGAAGGGGTGCGAAATTGGCATTCAAAGTAACGAGCGACAGGGTTGGGGGTAGTGCTTTATTTCAATAAAATGACTGCAGGAACAATGTGGAGGATGGAGGTGGGTGCCATGAGAGTGGTGGTAACATCCTCATATTTCAGTCGATGGTAGGATTGGGTGGTAACATAGAAAGATAGACTTTGATGGCAGATAAGGACAACTTGGCCCAATCAGTTTGCGCATTTCCCTACCTATTAGATAAGCTGCAGATCCTAGTTAACCAACAGCCTACTTCTTCCTAACCCCCACAAGAATTGCCTTATGTCTGTCCATTGGATTCTTGAATTCCCCCACTGTTTTAGACCCCACCACCTCCTCAGGAAGGCTGCTACATGTGTTCACCACCCTTTCCATGAAAAAGTACTTCCTCACATTGCCCCTAAACAGTCCCCACTCTGTCTTCAAATTGTGTCCCCTTGTTCTTGCACATCTCTTTTTCTGAAAGATGCTACCCTCTTGGACTTTGTTAATTCCCTTGAGGTACTTGAAAGTTTCTATCATGTCCCCCCTCTCCCTCCTTTCTTTGAGGGTACACATATTAAGCTCCTTTAGTCTCTCTTCATATGGCTTCTGGTACAGACCCTGCACCATTTTAGTTGCTCTCCTCTGGACTGCCTCCATCCTGTCAAATATGGTGCACATGGGTGGAGGTGTTTCTTTTAACCTTATTTGAAAAAAACCAAAAAACGTTCAAAGAAGCAGTGAAGTCAAGAACTTTACCCCAATATGCATGGTGCAAAGTTCCTGACTTCTTCACAATTTTGCCAGTGAAATTGAGATTTGCAACACTGCTATGCAGAATGAGTGTTTCACACATCTGTGCCAGTGAACTGGGTTTGAGCTGGGAGCAGGGCATCCATGGCTGGGACGTGTTGCCAAACACAGTGTGGGTGAGCCAGCCAGGGAGGAAAACATTTAGGTTTCAGTATTGCAGCATCCCATTTAATTGAATTGCTTGTTCCTGGGGGATGGCATCATCCCTTATTATACAATGGCAGGAAAGAATCTCAGGCTCTGATTGGTCACTGTAGAACTGGACCCGTGGTGTTATCCTAGCACAACACCACAGATCTAGTCCCACCACACAAATGACCGCATTAAATAACATAAAAGAAATCACTAAACCGTCAGTGCGGTCAGCTTCACTTTAATCACCTACATGTCTTCACCAGACCCCACTTGTCTCCCGGCCTGAAAACACACAGTGCGTGACACAGTGCTTCAGTTAATTTTTTTCTTCTTCTGGCACCACTATAAACAAAGGACCACAGTACTGGGAGAAGCAATAAAATCATTGTGAGACTGCTACCATCAGCTTCAACAGAATTTTGCCACTCCCATTAGGTTTCTCTACCCACCCTGAACAGACTCACGCAGTCACTCAGTCAGCACGCCAGTTGAACTGCACCTTAAATACTCACAGATACTCTTCTTCTTTGCCTTCTCCTGGTACAAAAGTAAACTCCAGCCAACTGTATGATGAAAATGTTTTAGTGAAACCCAATCTCCATGCCGAGTGGACGGTGGGGTTGGGGGACTTTCCTGCATCACAAAATAAAGAAAAAAATAATCCAACATGAAAGAGACTGAGGTCTTAATACAGAGCTGCTGAGGGGGCAGCTTTAGGGAAACACAGAGGCTAGATCACAAAACAACTGTCTACAACAAAAACAAGGTTAGAGAAACAGAGTCACAGAGCCAGAGTGACATCACAGCCACTCCACCTACTGGCTAAGTCAATTGGCACTATTTTTTTAAAAAGTATACCTGCCCATAGAAAAAATATTAAAAATAAACTTTTAAAGGTACCTTTACATTGTTTTCATTTTTTTTACACTTGAGTCATTGTATAATAGGAATAATGCACTCCAGGTGTGTGTCGTGCTGGTATAATGCCAAGCCTGGGGCATTGGATGCACTCGGCCTGCGGCGTCATGCCCAACCACCACAGGTGTGGCATTATCCCAGCATGACACACACCCTGGAGTGCATTATTCCTTTTGCATACTACAATATCCAAGGCCACTAGAGGCATATCCTGAAGTCAGGAGATGTGTGGGGGCTTGTAGGGGAAGTGAGAAAACTCCAGGAAAAATGTTCCTTGAACCACCTAAACGATGGCTACTGGCTCCCTTGGGCTTGTTCCATGTAGATCCCCACCTGCCTGCAATGGGGGGAACAGCTGAAGAGGCTGGAATGTCTGGAAGGGACCTGGAAGGAAGGAGTAGGTGACTACAGCTGCAAAAGTAGGGTAAAGCAACACCAATGAGAATATCAAAGAGTTAATACTGATAATACTGAAGATATTTTTCATTCTTTGTCACCTAGAGTGAGAATATTGAAATATTCTCACTCTAAGTCCAAATATACCTGTAGCAGGTCCTAACTGGCTGAAGCCGGCAATGCGTGGAGTATTTTTACTTTTGAACCACTCCCCCAACAACTCACCTGCTTGCCAGCTCCAGCTCAAACATCCTGACCCTTTGTACAACAACTTCTGCTGTAGCCTTTAATTGTTTTACACATTAAACATGAATTTCCCACATCAAACAACCCCCCTTCCTCTTACTAGTTAGTGTCTGACTCTCAGCAGCATACCTGCTCCTCTGGCTCTCAAACACCAAGACCACTCTTACAACACTTCTCTTGACTGGTAGTCTCCTGCTGTTCAAGCCATCACTGATACTCCATTCCCTGGCTGAAGTACATTCCTCATCCTGGACCCTCATAAGGCCCCACTCCGGCACTCCACTTGCTCGGCTGATGCGCTTGCTGCAAATGCATCACTATGTAACAACGTGCTGATGCAAAGTGCGCCAAAAAAAACAAAGCTCACTCTTCAGGAACAGAATGTTCGGTTATCCTGAAACATAAAACTGAAGAAGAAATTATTTAAAAAAAATTTAAATTTAAAGGCACAAAAACTTGGGGTGTTGCATAAATGCCATTTGTGAGGTTAAAAAGGGATTGTTGTTCACCTCCCTGGGTGGAGTAACTGCTGCTAATTACAGTGAAGAGGGATTTAAGACCGGGGGACAGAAGCACATGCAGGGCCTTGTGGTCAAGGACAAGTGTGTGAAAGGCCAACTGATTGTTGAAGTCGAGCCAGTTTTGGGATCTATGCAGGATACAAGTATGTGTGTCAGGCTTAAGGCCTAGGGCAAATCAGAATGCTCTATTTAGGAAGCCTCTAACTCTGGTTGGTATACTGTTGTAGGCCGAGCCATAAGTGGTAATCCTGTAGTCAGTTAAGATGGCTATGAGGGACTGCACTAGCGGCTTTCTTACCTTAGGTATGAAGTTGTATCTATGCCTGTACAGCAGACCAAGTCTACGGTTTGCTGTTTTTATTAATAGATCAACATGTGAGTTGCATGTCAGCCCACTGTCAAGTGTCATGCCCAGGTACTTAAATTAAGTTACTTGTTCAAGCTGGGAGCCCAGGCTTGTGACAATGGTGAGGGCAGGCAGCTTACTTAGCTTACTCCTGATACAGAAGAGCATGGAAGTAATTTTCTGTTTATTCATCGCAAGGGAGTTGGCAGTGAACCATCTCTGTATTGTATTAAAGTCAGCTTACAGCATATGTTGTAGGGAGGTCAAGCATGGGTTGTTAGTGAACAAGACAGCATCATCCACATAGATCAGAATGTGGGTAGTTGAACAGGCAGCTGGGATATCATTTATAAAAAGGCTGAAAAGAAGGGGTCACCGAATTGACCCTTGAGGAACACCAGTGGAGATGGGTGAGTCTTGAGAGAGGACACCCTGGCACTTTGCAGCCTGGGTTCTTCCATGTAAGTAGTTTTTGAACCAAGTAACACACCAGCTTTTGTACCCTGGAAATTTCAGAGTAAAATTGAAAACCGTTTCTTCACAGCATAGTGACAAACAAACAACTGTCTAAACCTTACATTACAATGTTATCCTATGGGAAAAAAATAAAGCCACAGAACTCCGCAGCAAAGTAATATATTTTCATCAAACCAGCAAAAGGCACATCTGTGGGGAAAGCCCTTTGTACACTGAACATTTTAGACCAAAATCAACAACCATTTGTGAACTGTGGAAAGACAAAGAAATAGCTGTCATAAAATTCCATTTTTGCAAATTGTGAAAAAGAATTAGTTGCTGTGGTTCCTTTTTTGCAATTTCTGAAAAAAGAAAATCCTTTTTCACAAATTGCTAAAAAAGATCCTGTTTTGCTGCTTTTTTCCTGTGGTTTTTGAAAAAGTATTTCCACAGCTAAAAAAAACACATTTGTAAGTGACTTATCAAAAAAAACATCCCCAGAATTAGATTGTACAGGACCTGATTAGGTGAAGACAGCTGTTGTTGTCTACTAAACCTGTGTATTTTTAAAGTTATTTAATTTTGTTCTCTTTGCTAACTGAAAAAAGGATGGCATCGGCACAAAAAAAAGATTCTGCATTTGCAGCAAAAGATTCTGAGTTTGCAAAAAAGGATTCCATATTTGCGATAAAGAATTCTTTTTTGAGCAGAACATCTAACTGGTCACATAGGAAATGATGGGAAATTTTAAAATGTAATAACTTTTGAACGGATTAATATTTTTTCACCAAACCTTCAAAAGGCACATCTGTGACACAAGACCTATGTACACGAAAAATTTCAGACCATAATTCCACAACATTTTTGTGCAATGATGTGACAAAGAATTTCACCGAAAACTGTAGTTTTCACATTGTTTGACAATCTGTATTTCTGCACTCACACATCCAACTGGAATAAAACTTGCCACATCAAGAGATATATGGCCCCTGATAGAACACGCAAAATTCCATGTGAATAGCTTGAATGGTTGCAAAGTTATTAAAGTGTAAAATTTTGAATTTAACATAGAAGTGAAGATTGAATCTTATATAGGGGTGTAACTTTGACCTTATTTAATATATGTAAATGTTATCTTTCCTAACAACTATGAATCAAATAATATTAATATGAAAGAAGGCAAGGATTTTTAGGCTCTAAGCTTTATGATACAATTTCAGTAATGAATATACATAAAAGCATAAAAACATAAAATTGATAGCAGAAGGGGACCATACGGCCCATCTAGTCTGCCTTTTTCCTACCCTCCCCTTCCTTAATTGTTATTCAGTGTTATGGTGCCCTTGTACATATCCCAACCATTTTTGAAAGTTCCCACCATTTTCGCCTCCACCACTCTCCATGAAAGGCCATTCCATGCACCTACCACTCTTTCTGTAAAGAGGAACTTGCATGTGTTGCCACTGAATTTGCCCCCTCTAGCCTCATATCATGAACCCTGGTTATGGTGTGATTCTTGATCCGAAACAGGTCCTGAACCTGTATCTTGTTTATTATATTTAGGAACTTGAAGATGTCTATCATAATAGTCTCCCCTCTCTCTTCACTGCTCCAGAGAATACATGTTTAAGGCCTACAGCTGTCCATCATATGTTTTGCTGTGCATTCCCAGTATCATTTTTTGTTACTCTCCTGTGCACTGTTTCCACTCTGTACACATCCTTTTTAAAATGCGGCCTCCAGAACTGGATGCTGTACTTCAGGTGTGGCCTCACCACCAGAGATCTATAGAGTGGCAGGATGACCATTCTTTTTCTGCTGGTTATCCCCCTTCCTATGCAGCCCAGCGTGTCATTTCCCCTTAGTGCTGCTGCCTCACATTGATTGGATATTTTCAGGTCATCTATTATAGTTATTCCTAGATTTCCTTTCTGCTTAATGGATTCAAGTTTTACTCCTCCTAGGTAGTATTCCTGTCCTGGGTTTGCTCTTCCAAGGTGCATGATCTTGCATTTTTTTGCATTGAAGTTTAGTTGCCATGTTTTTGACCATAGTTCCAGAGTCTTTAGGTTAGCCTTCATCTTTTCCACTCCTCCTGGAGTGTCTGCTCTGTTGCCCATTTTTGTATCATCTGCAAACAAACTTACCTTACCTTCCAGGCCTTCAGATATGTCACTAATAAAAATAGTAAAGAGTGTCAGACCTAGCACCGACCCCTGTAGCCCTCCGCTATCTACCCACCTTTCCTTTGATAGGGAGCCGTTTCAAGTACTCTCTGGGTCCTTCTGCTAAGCCAGCTCTGTATCCAGTTCACCACTTGTTGCCCTATCCCATGCTGTTGAGCTTATTTAGTAGCCTTCTATGTGGGACTGAGTAAAAGGCTTTGCTGAAGTCCAGGTATACTACGTCTACTGCATTGTCCTGATGTACTATTTTGGTTACCCAGTTAAAAAAGTCAATTAGACTAGTTTGGCATGATCTACCCATGGTAAAGCCATGCTGTTTTGTGTCTAATTTGATGTTTTCTTCAAGAAAGAATATAATCCTCTCCTTTAGAAGGGTCTCCATTATTTTGCCCACAACTGAGATGAGGCTTACCAGTCTATAGTTGCTTGCACTCTCTTTGCTCCTGTTTTTATGTAGAGGGATAACCGTGGCTTTTTTCCAATCCTGTGAGACCTTGCCCAGCTCAAGTGATGTCAGCCAGAGGAGCCACTAGTTCCTCTCTTAGCTCTTTCAGTAACCTCAGGAGTACTTCATCCCATGGCCTTATTTACACTGAGCTTCTCCAGTTCCTTTAGGACACTTTCCTTTGTAAAAGGTCCTGAATATACTCCGCTGCTGTCTAAGCTGCCCCTTGTAAGAGAGGGCCCACAACCTTCCTCCTCCTCATCCTTGGTAAAAACAGAGCAGAAATACCTGTTGAGGATTTCTGCTTTGTCCTTATCATCCTCTGTGTCCCCTCCCATCATCCTTAGCTAGTCTGAGAATACCTCCTCTTGTCTTTCTCTTCTTGTTGATATATCTATAGAAGGTTGTGCCACCTTTCTTGATCTTCTTGGCTATCTTTGCCTCTGTTGTTGCTTTTTCTGTTCTGATTTCTTGGCTTACTTCCTTCCTTTAGTTTCTCCTTGTAGTCAGCCCTGTCCTTGTCGGATCAAGTTTTCTTGTGATTTCTAAAAGCTGTCCTTTTTTTCATGACCTTGTTGGCTACTTCCTTAGAAAACCAGAGTGGTTTTCTTTTCTTCTTTGCTTTGCTTACCCTCTTTATGTAATTATTTGTGGTTTGTAGTAGAGCTGTTTTGAGATGTTTCCAGTATTCTTCAGCATCCCTCCCTCATTTAGTATTTTCAAGGGTTTTCTTGAGATCTTTTATTTAAGTGAAATCTGCTCATCTAAAGTCCTTGACTTTAGTGTTTGAGTGCTTAGTTTACATTTTTGTCCTAACTTGAAACCATACCATGCAGTAGTCGCTGGACCCTGGGTGACTCACAACTTCTACCTCTGAGATATTGTCCCCATTTGTGAGAACCAGGTCAAGGATCACTTCTCCTCTTGTTGGATCCCTCACAAGCTGTTTTAAACCTGATTTCTGCAGAGCCTCCAGAAAGTCTTTGCTTCTTGTTGAACTTGCTGTGGGGGTACCCCAGTTTACGTCAGGTAAATGGAAGTCACCAACCACTATCACTTTCCCTTTATCACTCATTTTGTGTGTTTTCTAAGATTTCTTTTTCTCTATCCAACCCTGTCACCGGGATCTATAAAATAATCCTACTTAAGTTACTATTCCATTGCCAGCCTCCAGAGTTACCCAAAGTGACTCGGTTTCCATATTGTCATTTTGGGTCATAGCGGCTTTTATACCCTCCTTTACATATATAGTCACCCCCACCAGTTCTGTCCATCTGGAAAATACAGTATCCTGGAATAGTTGTTTTGCAGTCATGGTTATCATTGAACCAGATTTCGGCTATGGCAACCCAGTCCAGATCTGCTTCTGCGGCAATAGCAGTGAGGTCAGCTAATTTATTAATTAGACTCCTTGTGTTCGTGAACAGAGCTTTCCAAAACTGGCTTTCCCTTTTTTTGGCACCGTGTTCTATATTCAATTTTTTTGTTGTTTTTGACTCAGATCCTTTTTTTACTAGGTGTTTTCTCTTTTGTGTATTTTAATAACCCTGATTCGGTGGGGTTTTGGTGAAGAGGTAGTAGGTCCCTTTGGTACTGCCTTCCTCTTGCCAGTGCCTAGTTTAAATGGTCAACGATGATTTCCAGCTTCTGTTCTAGTGCTCTCACACCTTCCCTAGTTAGGTGCAGACCAATGGAAGAGACCTCTGTTCCAGAAGTCCAACCAGATCCCTATGAAGAGGTACCCCCTTTTTTGGCACCAGCTCAGGAGTCAAGTGTTTAGCTTCTCTATTTTCTCCTTGTGGCTCCCTTACACACTGCCTCCTCTTCCCCACACCTGGAGGCAGTGATTGGTGAGTAAGAGATTAATGCATCTCCTAAATGAGATATGTGCTTTTTGGTCTCCTCGACTGTCCGCACCTCCAAATCGTTAGTTCCTATATGGACAAAAATGCCTGCACATTTACCTTCCCATTTTATTAATTTGTTTATGCAGTCAGTATCTCTAGATTTTATTTATTTATTGAAATTGTTTCACCAGGAAAAGCACACTAAGCAAGAACTGCTCGTCTCTTGGTGCGACCTGGGGGGAGGGGTACAGTGGGAAAGAGGACAAGGGTAGTCCAGGTCCTGATATATATACATACAATTACAATACAGCTGAAGACATTTGATAGAAATAGTTGGGCATAGATGACAAGTTACCCTTACTTATAGTATAGTAGCAATTACATGGGGAAGTCATGCTTTATACCTTGAAAACATATAATTAGATAATACAGCTGCATATGTTTGACAGAAATAGGTGAGTGTGGATTAATACATATACCCTAATAGTCGAGAGTAACAGTTACAATGAGGAAATCTTGCTAATGTATTGGGTTGTGGTATATAATGAGATAGGGGTAAGTGCAAGCTAGCTAGCTCAAAAGTTGGGATCGAGTGCAGTAGTTGAGAGTGGTTAGCAAAGTAGCACCATTGGGCCTACTGGGATGAGAAATATAGGAGTGTCTGAGGTAGAAAGATTGGAGAGTTAGCTGCAGGAGCAGTTTACTGAGCAGTAGTTGGCAAGGGCATAGGATAGTGAGCGGATAGAGGAAGAGTGGTGAATTTCAGAGGGGAAAGAGTTCCAGAGTTGAGGGAAGTGGTGAGAGAAGGTGGCCTGGCCAGCTTGGGTCTAACGTCTGGGGACTAACAGGAGCTGGGAGTCTAGGGACCTCAGAGCATAGGTGGGTGCCAGAGGGGGCGATAGTACGGAGGTCAGATACACTGGAAGGGTACCAAACCAGTTCTTTGAGATAAACTTGGCACAGTGTATTAGGCAGCAGTTCTCAAGGGAGGGGAGAGCAAGGGAGCGGTATAGCTCACATCGGTGGGTGCAAGGAAGAGCGTCAAGAACGAACCGGCAGAAAGCATTAAAAAGGGTATCCAGTTTGGATAAAACTGACTTGTGGGTGGCACTGTAAACAATATCACAATAATCGAAGGAGGGAAGTATCATCTTCTGGATAAGCTCATGACAGACCGGATAGGGGAGGCTAGAACAGTTCCGATATAAAGCTCCGAGCTTGGGGTGGAGTTTAGTTAGTATAGAGTCAGCATGGACTGTGAAGGTGAGGTGACAGTCAAGCCAAACTCCAAGATACCAGAAGGAGGTGACGTTCTCCAGCTCTGACCCATTAAGGGTGTGGAAAAGTGGGAGGGAAGGGAGCCTGGCTAGTCATTCGGATGTACCAAAAGTCATAGTTACAGTTTTTTTAGCATTTAGAGAGAGCTGGTGAGAGTTGAACCAGAGATGGACTTCGTTAAAATCCACCTGGAGGGTAGAGGCAACTGAGGCTGGGGAGGAGCCAGAAGAAAATAAGACAGTATCATCAGCATACATGTGGATTGAGGAGGCAGAACAAGTTTGTGGCAGGTTGTTTAGAAAAACAGAGAATAGGACAGGCCGAAGCACTGATCCTTGGGGGACACCGGTGGACATGGGAAGGGGAGGGGATATGGCATCTGCAATCCTGACAGACTGAGTGCGGTCTGTAAGATAGGCACAGAACCAGGCAGTAGCAGATGTGGGGAGGCCAGAGTCAGAGAGGCTAGATAGTAACAGAGTGTGGGAGTTTGTATCGAAGGCCTTTGCCAGATCGATGAAAATGGCAGAGGTGATGAGACCTCTATCCATTCCAGATTGGATGGTGTCAGTGAGCCTTATTAATGAGGAGGCAGTGGAGTGATCTTTCCTGAATCCAGACTGGTAGTGTGTGAAGAAATTTGAGTCGGTGAGATAGGAGGTTAGCTGGCTAAGCACTAAGTGTTCTTGCAGCTTTACCAGAGCAGGTAGGAGGGAGATTGGCTGATAGTTTGAGGTGGAGGAGGAGGCGCCCCCTTTGTGGAGAGGGATGACAATGGCATGCTTCCAGGACAGAGGGACAGATGTAGTGGCAAAGGATTTAGGATGTAGGCAAAGGGGAGGCTATGGCAGAGGCCAAGAAGAACAGAAGTTTGGAGTCTAGTCCATCTAGGGTATTCCCATTTGAGGGGCTTAATGTTAGCAGGGCTTCTAGAGCTTCATCCGGAGAGATTTCCCTGAAGGAGAAAATACCAGTATTTTGAGGTAGTTTTTGCCCTGCAGGTAGTGGAGATGGTGACATGGTGGGTAAGGAGTAAAGGAGCGAGGAAGCGCAGGTGGAGAAATGTGAGTAAAACTCAGCAGCAACTGAGATAGGATCCCAGAGTGTGGAGTTGTTTACACTAAAGAGAAGCCAGGGCTTGGCCGCTGGGGGTAAAAAGATTGAGTGTATGACCTTCCAGAATTTGAAGGGGCTATTAAGGTTAGATTGGAAGGAGGATCTAAAGTACTCTGCTTTAGCTAGCCAAGTTGCTCTAGTGCACATGTTGCGCAGATACCGGAAGTGGGAGAGGTCCTGAGGTAGGGCTGAGGCTTTGAAGGCTTGCCATGCTGAGTCACGGGCATTCATACAAGCTGTGAGCTCTTGGGAGATCCAAGGCAGGTGGGTGCTGTGTACCCTAGTACGTCATAGTGGGGCATGGGAATCCTATATCTTAAGGAACATGTTTTTGAAGTGAAGTAGGGTGTCATCTATCAGGCTGAAGGGGGGAGGAGAGCCAGTTAGCTAGGACAAAGTAATTTAGGAGGGGAGCGAGGTTTAGGGATTTGAATGACCATTGGACTAAGAACTAAGGGGGGGATTTGAGATGGTGGATTTTGCAAACAAGGTAGATGACATGGTGATCACTCATAGAGTCAGGGAGTAGGCCTCTTTGGATGACTCTGTGAGGATGGGAGAACAGAGCCCAGTCGATAAGGGAGTGGTTGCCTGATTTAAGGTTTAGGCAGGTGGGCTCAGTGATGAGTTGGGTTAAATTGAGAGCAGCGACATCCGTCCGGGTTTTGTTGAAGGCCGGGGCTAACCAGTTTAGGTTAAGGTCACCGATAGCATATAATTCACCGGTGGGTGCTCGTGAACTGATTTGTGTAAGAAGGTCAGTAACAGTTGTGGCAGGGGTGCCTGGTCGGAAGTAGATTCCGGCAATGAATATGGGCAACGAGAAAGGTAGTGTGAGCTGGAGCAGCAAGAGTTCGTAATCTTTTGGTTCAGTGTTAGATAAGATTATTTCATAGCATTTGTTCGAACTTATGAAGATGGCTACACCGCCACCTCTCATGGCCCTGTCCTGGTGGGCCATCATGTAACCAGGGATTGTGACTGAGGAGTCGGGATTGTTTTTGTTAAGCCAAGTTTCAGAGAGGATGAGGACATCAGGGGCATGTACAGCAGCAAGAACTTGTAACTGGTCAATTTTAAGTGGTAGGCTATGAATATTTAGGTGAAGGAGACAGAGGCCTTTGTGGAGGGGGTAACCTGACAGTTGGGAGGGGATGGGACGCGGGTGGGGGTGCCAGCTGAGGTTGGTGAGGATGTGGTGGTTGATAGATGCTATGGTTCTTGCAAAAATGTTTTCAAATGGAAAAAATAATTCCATCGCTACAATAGTATTAAAAACAGATGAAATTTTTGAAATATAGATTGGCATCAGCCATACAGTAACATATGCTAGAATAAATATGTTTTTATCAAGATTAGCAGCCCCTTTACTTAGATTAAAGGAATTTGCAGTACATCCACATAGCAGCAGAACAGATGCTGGACCTGCACCATATGATAGAGTCCTAAGGATGATTACACATTCCCAGGGAGACAGAGAAAACACTGTACTTTAGCTTCACTGGTGAGTGTTACAGATTGCAGAAGTAGAAATTATTTAATATTTTGTTCAGAAAAAGCAAGCAATATGTAATGGACAGGGTTGTTTTGTTACTTTTATCATTATCAAGGTCTCTGAGTAGTCTGAGGTGCTGGGGCCCCACCTGGAAAAATGGTATTTTTGTCTAACTGGAAAATAATGGTGTGTGCATGGCTGAATTATTCAAATCAGTATTTTTCTGTTGTGTGTCGCTGGATAGTAACCTGGATTTCTTCACCATTTCTGCAATCCATTAGAAACTTTGCTCTAAGCTTGGTGCATCACAATGAAGCTTGCATTCTACTCCCAGTCTGCTGTGAGATAATTCTCAAAATGATGTTGCCAGTGTTTGACTACAAAGTTAAAAAAAAGGATCAAAAGGAAATGCACTCCAGGTCCTTGGAGGTGCTTGTGATACGTGTTCACTCGAGCCAAACAAGTAGATCCAAAAGAAAAGTTGCAGCATACAGCAGCTCAAAGGTCCAATTTTTAGTATGCAGGTAAGATTAGAAGCCCATAGACAAGCGCAATGTATGCACACCTATGTAGCACACTAAATGTGGGGCTTCATCAGGGTGAGTGAGTGTCCCAACACAAACATTTTTATTGTGTATGTTAGAATGCTATAGTCAGTAAAAATCTAACATTTACCAGTGCTGTTGTACCATCGATGTGACGCCAGATGGTGTTATACCATTGATGGGACGTGACATTGATGGTACAACAAGATGGAATCTGTCCACGTGGTGACCCAGTGAGCAAATCGAATGATTGAGCTGGCAGAAATCAAATCAAATCAGGTAACGGCAACCGATAGCTCAATCCATGCTGTGGCAGCAGTGACAACTTAAATTGCAGCTTTACATAAACTTTGCCAGTTATTACCGAATCAGATTAAATGTGTGTGAAATCTTTTATTGTTTTGGCCATTTGCCTGATGGCTCTGTAATCTCTGTTAAATAAACATTTCATTTTTATTCGTGACAGCAGTCCTGTGTCTAGTCCATCACGTAAGGTAAGAAAAAGCATCCAAAAAAATTGCGATGTCTGCTTGTAACAAGGGAAAGGTTTGTAACTGCTGTAAGATGATAGTGATGCCCATACACTATAAAAGACAATGAATGGAGATCGCTGAACAGCAAAGCTGAGCTGCCATCTCATGGCTTCTTGGCAACAGCAGAAAACCTCTCAAGCTGCGCTCTCGAGGTTTACATGGGTTGCCAAGGCAACCACTCGATGCCAGCATAGCTTTGTTGTTCATTGATGACCATTCATTATCTTCTATATAATACCACCAATCAATAAATCATCTTAAAAAAGTGTAACAACATTTGAAAATGTGAATAACAACTATATATCTGCTTTGCTTCCCCATATTGCCCTCCAACATCAAAGATTTTATTCATAAGTTCAAATCAGACCCTTATTCAAAATGAACTTGTTAATTTCGTTGTTAAACCTATACTGTTGGTAGTTCAGATTGAAAGGAGTTTGATTACTTAATACGGGGAAGATGGAGCAATGCAAAGAAACTTACAGCTTGTGGGACAAAAGTGAAATTCAAGGAATGTCAACCAAAATCATTGTTGATGTTTACCTCAAAAAAACATTTGATATAATATTATGTTAAAAAATTGTATCAAAGCAGGACAATAAACATTTAATAGTGTCCTAACATTTAAAAAAAAACATCAGACAATAGATGAATATATATAAATAAGGGACACTGTGCAAATTACTAATCTGCCTGCTAAGAAATACTTAATCAAACTGGTTTCTAAAAAAGGGGTAGTTTTTAAAGAAGAGAGTCCCAGTGTTATAAGAGTGGACCAAGGGAAAGGGCGAGGAGGCCAATGGGCATACAATGGAGGGATGGTGGAGGAAGCAAAGGGGAATGGGGAGAAAGAGGAGTGGGGAAAGAAAAGAAAAGGAGGGATTGCAAGGGAGGGTGGCTGGAGGGGGTTTGGGGGAATAGGGAGAGGATGGGGTGGGGGTTGGGGGTTGTTGTGGGTGGGTGTTGAGGGGAAGAGGAAAGAAGGGGAAGGGGGGAGAGAGAGTGGACAAAGAAGGGGCAATACCAATCAGATTAAAAAGAGAACAAGGATCCAGATATTCCCAAATTTAAGATTATTTTATATAGGGCTTAAAGTCAATCTCCTCATTTAGTCCCTCTGGGCATGAGGCCCTTAGGGTATGAATCCAATATGTTTCTCATTGTAACAGGATGTTAGTGTGATCTCCTCCTCTAAGTAATTCTGACACATGGTCCAATGCCCTAAACTGAAATCCTTCTATGTGACAGTCATGAACATTCACAAAATTATAACCCAAGGCACTATTTTCCTTCCCTTGTACAATTGCCCTTGCATGCTCTTGGATTCTTTCTTTGAGTTGCCTGATTGTGCACCCTACATAAACACTGCCACAAGGTGGCAGGGTCTGGAACAGAAGCCATATGAAGAGAAACTAAAGGAGCTTAATATGTAAGCCCTAGAGGAAAGGAGTAGGAGAGGAGATATGACAGAAACTTTCAAGTACCTCAAGGGAATCAACAATGCCCAAGAGGCAGCATCTTTCTAAAAAAGAGATGTGCAAGGATAAGGGGCACAATTGGAAGACAGAGGGGGATGGTTCAGGGGCATCATGAGGAAGTAGTTTTTCACAGACAGGGTGGTGGACGCATGCAACGGCCTTCCTAAGGAGGTCATGTGGTCAAAAACAGTGGGGGAATTCAGGAATGCATGGGACAGACATAAAGCAATTCTGGTAGGGTGTATGAAGAAGTAGGCTATTGGTTAACTAGGATCTGTAGCTTATCCAATAGGTAGGGAAATGAGCAGACTATTGTAGGTGGGCCAAGTGGTCCTTATCTGCCATCAAAGTCTATGTTTCTATGTTTCTAAGGGCACCATGGTACATATACAGTGAAAGGAGTGCAACAATTTACAAAAGACTCTATTCTATATTTGTCTCTTGTCATTGGATGTTGAAAGAAATAACCAGTACTGGCATATTTACAAATATTACACTTTCTACAGAGATAGAAGCCAGGTTTATTTTTATGTAGAGTCTTTTTTGGGTCTTTGTAATGACTGTGGACCAGGTGGTCCCTTAAATTTCTTCCTCTCCAGAAGGTTATCCTAGGACTCGGACCCACCAGGGGTCCTATTTCTGGGTCATTCTGTAGAAGTTGCCATCTTTCATTAATAATTTGCTTAAATTTGAATGACTGATGGTTAGAGTCCAAAACTACAATAATTTTATTGTTTTCTTTTTGTTTGTGAGTTCTTTTTTCCCTCCAACAAATGACTGTGATCCACAATTTCTGCTCTTTTAAGGGCCTTCTGACTCATTTCATGAGAATAGCCTCTGTCCCTAAATTTGTTTCACAGCAACCCTGCCTCCTTTTCATAGGTCTGTTTCTGAGAGGAATTTTGTTTAATCCTTAAGACTTGACCATAGAGGGTGCTGTCAATCAGACCTCTGGGTTGTGAGCTTTCTACCCTTAAGAGTGAGTTCTCCACAAATTGTTTTCTGTAAGGTAAAAATATTTCCTGATTATCTTCACTGAACCTCAACTGTATGTCCATATATTCAGTGCTATCCTTATTCACTTTATGTGTACATTTAATGTTGTACTGATTCAAATTAAGCCAATTTATAAATTCGCTGACCTCCTCCAAAACCACAACCCAGACACATATGATGCCATCAATAAATTAAAACCATGTAAGACTGTATCTGAGGTGGGAGTTGTTCTCTTGAAATATGACTACAAAAATAATGGCATACTGTACTGCCCCTAAATCAACCTTAGCCAGATTGGACATCTTTTTCCTCTCCTGGTACTTTGCCACCTAGTCTCCCTGCGTATTAGGTTTGGCTTGTAAAGTGTTACCAACCCAGTCTGTCTGGTAGTTTGTCACATGCCACTGAGGTGTTTGAACACCTTCCATTATACAATGGCAAGAAAATTTCCCCTATCCTGATTGGTTAGTGTGTGCCTGGCATAGTAATGTTATTGAACTATAACATCGCTGTATAAAATACAGGCACACAAGTGACCAGAGAATGGTGAAACAAATCTCTCCCTGCCCACACAAGCCACCGGGAAGCCGACAGTCCCTGAAGCTGTCACCACTTAGCCCCACTCACCCCTGCCCCCCCCCGACAAAAACACGTTCATTGCCTGATTGTCTCACTCCTTCAGTCACACTAAGCAAAACAGCAAAATTCAAAAGAAATGGCAGCACTCTATATTTTATATCACCATAGCTGCCTCGGTCATTGATAATCAAAATCTGTCACTTACAGGTTCCGACTGATATCCAATTACCAAGTTGAGCAAGAAACCAGAAGTTACTGCTCAGGTCCGAGCTCAGCTGTTTTAATGTCCATCTATCTTGTGCAGGGAAAACAAAACAAAAAAATCTTCTGGTGCTGCCAGGACAAGCAGCAGGAGCACGTCACTGATTAAAAGTTATCATATAACATCGAGTATATTGGGAATGGGTTGCATAGCAGGGAACCATGCAGAAGAAACCCACATCATTAGTAGCAGCACCACCTACTGGACTACTTTTTTCACTTATTTGCAAAATATGCCTCTCATACAAAAAAGAATACAAATATTACTTGTATTTGTATTTTTTTTTTTTACTTTTTAATATTGTTTTAAAATTAGCCATTGTGTAATAGCAATAAGGCACTCCAGGGTGTGTGTTGTTGTATGATATCACTCCTGGGGTGGTGGAAGCACTCGGCTTCGCTTCGTGCTTCAACCCACCCCAGGAGTGACGTTATTACACAATAACACAGACCCTGTCGTGCCTTACTGCTCAATTATTCTCCAGTAAGACAGATGGCTGAACAAAATATGTCTTTATATGTAAAATTGCTTCTTTTTTGTATAATGATTGCAGTATACTGAAAAGTAATCATTTCTCACTGTTAGGTTCATCTATGTTTTTTTTTTGTCAGGAGCAGATACTTAATTCCAGCCAGATGTTGGAGTAGGCACATCATCATGTGCTTCACTCCAGGTGTAGAACATGCCGGCACTGTCACTGGCACAGAGACAGTGCACCCACAGACTTCTGGTTTGTAATTGTTCAAAATACCGTACCTGAATAATAGATTTAAAAATGTAATAATGGCTGTGAATAAAAGAGATTTATCACTGGTGACTTGTTACTGACAGATCAGAGGGAGTATGCATGTTTTTGTTCTCAAGGCTTACATGGCTGTGGGGTGATTATTGTATTGAAAAAGTTTTGCCTAATCATCCTTAACTCAGTTTGCCTTGAACTGTGATGTCCTCTACTCAGCACATACCAGTGCTTGTGGTCTTCAGCTAGTTATTACTGGTGACAACACTACTTGTTTAGAATTCAGTTTTCACTTGTTGGTTTATTTTGAATTTTTTTTCTGCCTTCTTGCTCCAAGCAGATATATCAGTGGTTTCTCTGAACAAAATGTATTTTTGTTATGGGTTCCCTTTGTTCTTGTGCTATACACTAGCCTTCCATTGCTTCTCAACTGTGACTACATAATTTTAGATTATTGCATCTTTCCCAGAAGCACTGACCAATTGTTAATAAAACAAACAAATACTGTAGGTGTGGTACTGATTTGATTATTGTGATGCTGCAGGTAACTGGATAGAAATGTTAAGGTTTATAACATGTTGTTCTGATCATTCCAAGGTTACTTGGAGGCACAGTACTTGTATACAGAGCGTAGACTGTTATTTGAAAATAAACTAATCAGTGTTTATTAAAGCATTACATTGTTTTTCTTTCATTACAGACTTACATTCTTTGGCTGCCACTGTGAGGCATCTCAGCAACAGGAAGCAAAACTGGCTGAAAGACGTTGAAAAACTTTCAAACAGAAAATTGCCTCAACAAAGAAATCCCAGGATGCAGGTGGGCCCAATCAAGCAGAAACTCCTCTCCAGATCCCCTTGGTTGCAGGAGGAATTGTAACAGCTCCCACTTTCTAATAAGGGAAACATGCAGGTGTCTGTGTAAATTGGAGCAGAAAATGAAGGTGGTGCTTGCCAGTCAGGTTAAGCTGCATCATGCCAAAAAGAGGATGCGAACAGGTCAGCCCCCCCCCCCTTCCAGATCAGCACCCACTTAGCTGTAAAAGCTTTCTATGTAGAGGAATTATTTCTCTACCTTATATAGTTTATATTTCATGGTTATATTTCTTTATTAAACACAGAAACCTAACAGTTGATAGCAAATGAAGACATATGGTCCATCTAGTTTTCCTTTTTCCCACCTGTCAACAAACCACTTATCATATCCTCACATATTTCCATATCACATGATCTTCTTTAAAGGAAGTTTGCCATTTTGATACAATTTGTGCATATCATATAATGACTGGCTCAACTTTAAGCAGAACTGTAGGGTGCCAGAAGGCCTCACAGTGCAATTAGCAAAGACTAAGAACAGCAGACACATACATGTGTTTTGTCCTCATTTGGACTCATCAATGTCTTAGCCCAGGGAGAGGGAGTCAGCCATCCCTTAAGGGGGATGTTATTTGCTTGGGTCATGGGGGCCAAAATAGAGAAGGAAAAGAACTACAACAGAATTCCAGATCAAATGTCCTGAGGTATGGGTTATCCCAGAGAACATTGTCCGTACAGACAAATTTTAAAGAAGACACAATTGCACACACCCAAATAAAGCAAAGCATCATGGGAACCATATGCAAATTTGGCTGCACGGCAATGTGCTCCAGGATAACACATGCCTCTGGACATTTGCTCTGGAATTCTGTTGTAGTTCTTTTCCTTCTCTATTTTGGGCCCCCATGACCCAAACAAATAACAACCCCCTTATGGGGTGGCTGGCTCTCTCCCCCTGGGCTAAGACACAGATATGGCACACTGATGAGTCCAAAAGAGGATGAAACACCTGTATGTGTCTGCTGTTCTTAGCCTTTGGTAATTGCAATGTGAGGCCTCCTGGCACCATGCAATTCTGCTTAAAGTTGAGCCAGTCCAAATGCTCTCATGGGTATTTGCATTCATTTCCCATGATGCTTTGCATTATTGGGGTGTATGCAATTGTGTTTTCTTTCAGATTTGGCAGGAGTGAGATACAATTGAATTTGCTTGATTGCTGGGGTTGTGACCTAGGATTTGGAAGGATATTTTTGCAACATTTTAAAAGTGTCCTGCTGGCTGAGAAGTTCAGTTTTTATCCCTGGTTTCACTGAAAGGTTTAGTGTATTGGAATCAGACAAAGCAGAGTGCCTACATTGAAAGGCCTGCTTACATCACAGGTGTCACTAGTCAATCAATTGGCTCTTGGTAGGGTTTCATCACTGTGCTGTCTTAGGCATCCTTCACAGTTAGAAGCCAGTCAGCCTGACTTTGATTTGTCTGTTGGAAGCTGAGAACATTGCTACACTGCAAAGAACAAACTATAACTACATTTAGGACCTGGAAACCTGGTAAGGCATAATATTGTTGGGGACTTGTTGAGAAGGGGAGCTACACTTTTTACAAAAAGTTTCATTTTTTTTTCCTTATTGGCATTAAGCAGAGAATTGCAGGATTCCATTAAAAGTGCAGTAATTTTATAACCAGAGGGAGTGAGATACAACTGAATTTGCTTGATTGCTGGAGTTGAGACCTAGGATTTGCAAGGATATTTTTGCAACATTTTAAAAGTGTCCTGCTGGCTGAGGAGTGAGTTCATTTTTATCCCTGGACTCAGTAGAGTGGTTTGTGTAGAAGCAGTGGTCTAGTAAACTGTGGTGTTAGTAGAATTACTATAAAGGGCAGTACTCACCAGGGTGGTGGAGCAGTTGTGTATTTGATTGTTTCTAACAGTCACCAGTGGCTGTGGACTACCCACCACCCTTCCTCACCCCCACCCCACCAGGGGTGGCATTTCCTTTATAGCCAAAGTTCTGACATCACTTCCTCAACAGGTCTTGGGGCAGAACTGTCATATTCTTAATAACCCAGCACAGTGCATAAAGGGTAGGTACACACCATAAATAATAATAATAAATATATATATATATATATATTACATATTGTATATTATAAGGGAGAGGGACATGTGGGGAGTGGTGCAATGCACTGGCTGTGGGGCAGCAGTTTTCAGGGAGACATTCTGGAAACTGCATTGCTGTCTTATTTGCAGGCAACTGTCAGCTCTGAGGGAGGAGGTTGCCCACCTCCAGGCTGAACTAGCAAGGACTAAGGAGGCCTCCCCAACCCAAAGAGCACCACTGCCACAACCACTGCCTCAGAGGTTGCCAAATATGAAGATCAGTTGGACCACAGAGGGTTCTGGGAGGGTGCGGGTGGTGGACCAGAGGTGAAGTCCCCTAGTTGTACCTCTACACAAATCATATGCCATTCTGGCAGAGCAATGCTCCTCTATGTTGGCACCCTCAGTGGAGACCCAGAAGAATGCTGAGGACATCCACCAGGGAGACCCACAAAAGGGTGCAAGGGACACCAGAGGGGAAGGAAACAGCTTCTGATAGGGGACTCAATTGTTAGGGGGTTAAAACTGGGGAAGGGAGAGGAGAAGGAAGTAAGGTGCCTGCCTGGTGCCATGGCTTGGAGGGACTGGAAGCGAATCCTCAGGATTGCAGAAGCAGCATCACAGGATAGGGAACTAGATATCATTGTCCACCTTGGGACAAATGACCTAGCTAGACATGGGATCAGTGCAGTGCAGAATGAATTTGTGGAGTTGGGGGGGCCTCAGATGGGTAGCAAGCACGGTAACCTTCTCAGAGGTGCTGCCAGTCCATGGCAGGAGTGAGGCTAGGGTACTGCATACCATGCAGTTTAATGAATGGTTGCAAAACTGGTGCAGAGCACAGGGCTTTGGCTTCATTGGGGACTGGGTGTCCACCTGGAGAGATAAAGGTCTATACTGGCACAATGGTCTGCATCTGTCCATGAAGAGAACCAAGCTCCTAGGTGACAGATTTAAATGCTTCCTTGGCAAGCTTTTAAACTAGCCAAGGGGGGAGGTGCTGATAAGAGCAGGACATTTCAAGCCTCCCCCCCAGAAAACATGGCAGGTAGTAAGGTAAACACTGAGGTACAGAGCTCAACACAGGGCAGGACAGGGGTGAATGGAAAAATAGATATGGGCAATAAGAGCAGGGATGGGGGACAAAAGGATAAAGCCAACATTAAATGGAGGGCAATGAGTACCAATGTCCGTAGTCTGGGAAACAAGCTTCCTGAGCTAGTAGCCCTGATGGAAGATGAACAATTGGATATTGTGGCAGTCACGGAAACATGGTACACAGAGAACCATTACTGGGATGTCAAAATACCAGGGTACACAATCTACAGAAGGGACAGGGAAGGTAAAAGAGGAGGTGGAGTAGCTCTATACACAACAGAAGGGATCAAAGCTACAGAACTAAAAAGTAAAGGGGGAGGACAAGAGGCACTCTGGGTCACCTTGAAGACATGGAATGGCATCACAATCTGCACAGGGGTTGTATACAGACCCCCATCTCAAGAGGAGGAAATGGACAAGAAAATGATAGAGGACATTCTCAAAATGGATGAAAAAGGGGATATACTGTTGATGGGGGACCGGAATATGCCAGATGTTAACTGGATGACATGTACTGCAGCCACATCCAAGAGCAGGGTCATTCTCGATGCCCTGCAGGGGGCAGGCCCTAGACAGCTAGTGTTGGAACCCACTCGGGAGGGAGCAATACTAGACCTGGTACTCTCAAATGGAGAGAGGATTACAAATTTAGAAGTCAGTAGACATCTGGGAACAAGCTACCACTGCACAGTGTGCGTCACAATGAGCACAACCATGGAGATAAGCCATACAAAAACAAGGATACTGGACTTTAGAAGGGCTGACTTTGGCAAAATGGGTGAATACCTGAAGAATGCACTAGCAAATGGCCAAAAAGGAGGGGTGGAAGAACAATGTAGAAAAATCAAGACTACCATCATAGAGGCAACAAGCCTTTGTGTGAAACAAATAAAGAAAACAAAGCGGAGTAAAAAAACACTATGGTTCTCAAACGAGGTGGCAGGGAGGGTTAAGGAGAAAAAGGCTGCATTCAAAAAGTATAAGGAATCACAGAAGAAGCACGACAGAGAACTGTATCAATTAAAGCAGAAAGAAGTGGGGAAGGCAGTCAGAATAGCAAAGGCCCAAACCAAGGAAAAAATAGCCAACTCAGTTAAGAAGGGGGATAAAACCTTTCATAGGTACATTAGGAAGCATAGAAAGGTTAAGGGAGGGGTAGTGAAGATTAATAAAGGAGTGGGGAGGTGGGCAGAGGGAGACAGTGAAAAGGCAGAGATACTGAATGAATACTTTTGCTCAGTATTCACAAAAGAAGATGAGGAGGAGTTACCTAAACCAGACAATAGAAGCACTCTGGGTAGGGGGGGTTGACACCAGTCCATTCAGAGAAGAAAGAGTCCTGAAAGAACTCTGAAAACTCAAGGTGGACAAAGCAAAGGGGCCTGATGGGATTCACCCCAGAATCCTAAAAGAACTAAGGGAGAAGCTAGTGACACCACTGACCACGCTTTTTAACAAATCATGGCAGGATGGGGTGGTACCTGAGGACTGGAGGAGGGCAGATGTGATTCCCCTTCACAAAAGTGGGAGCAAGGCAGAAGCAGGAAACTACAGACCTGTAAGTTTGACCTCAGTGGTAGGGAAAATGATGGAATCACTTCTGAAAGAAAGAATTGTTGAGTACCTAGAGGTCAGTGGGTCACAGGACCCAAAGCAGCATGGATTTACAGCAGGAAGATCATGTCAGATGAATGTAATTGATTTCTTTGACTGGGTGGCCAAGGTAATAGACCAGGGAGGGGCTGTGGATATGGCCTACCTAGACTTTAGCAAGGCATTTGACACAGTCCCACACAAAAGATTAATAATCAAGTTAGCTAGCCTGGAAGTGGGTCCCAGGGTGGTAGCCTGGGTAGCAAACTGGCTGCACAACAGGACAGAAGGTAATAGTGAATGGAACACATTCTGAAGAAAGGGGGTTTACTAGTGGAGTACCTCAGGGCTCAGTACTGGGTCCAGTCCTCTTTAACATCTTTATAGGTGACATTGCAGAGGGGCTGGAGGGAAAGGTATGCCTCTTTGCAGATGACACAAAGATCTGTAACAGAGTTGATACACAAGAGGGGGTAGAAAAGATGAGAAGGGACTTGGCAAGGTTGGAGGAAGGGTCAGACATATGGCAATTTAGATTCAATGCAAAGAAGTTCAAATTTAATAATAAAGGAAAAATTCCCCCTTGGTTCAACAAGACAATTAAAAATCAGATTAAAAAAATTAAACTTTTTAGGAAACCTAAGAATAGTTCTGTTCCATTTAAAACTACTCTATTACATAAATACTGACTATCTGTGAAAACTTAAAAAATCTATTAAATTGGCAAAAAATAAGCTAGAATTTAAACTAGCTCACACAAAAGACTGTCACAAATCTCTTTTCTCCTATATTAATAGTAAAAAAGGTGTATCAAGGACCATTGGTCCCATTATAACCAATGGCTCTTTTCTATCTGATATAGAAACCTCAAATCTCTTTAATAAGTAGTTTTGTTCTCTCTTCTCTCAAAAATCACCTATTAGTACATTTAAAGTTCACCACGTAGATTATCATAGGTTCTATCCAACTGACATTATACAGGCTATCAAAAAACTAAAAAAAAAATACTAGTCCGGACCCAGACGGTATTCATCCATGGTTTCTGATCGAAACCTATATAAATATCAGACTATCTGACTATCAGACTGAGGTCACCACCACCATCACCTCTGCCATTGAAAACAATAAGCTCCCTGCTTCTGCTAAGAGACTCATAGTTCAGCATCCCCAGACATCCAGGTTTTATCTCCTTCTCAAAATCCACAAAACAGGTAACCTGGGTCGTCCCATAGTGTCTGCCTGCTCCTGCCCCACATCCCACATCTCCGCATTTTTGGACAGCCTCATGAGACCCCTTGTTGAGTCCTTGCCCTCCTATGTTAAAGACACTAACCATGCTTTCCAGTTATTTGACAGGTTCAGATTCAGTGACTCTCATCAGCTCATCTTCACCATGGACATCAAATCTCTTTACACAGTGATCCCCCATGATGATGGTCTGACAGCTTTGCAGCATTTCTTGAATAAGCGGGAAGTCCAGCAGCCACCCACACACACACTAACTCATCTGGCAGAACTGGTTCTTACACTCAATGCTTTTCTTTTAATAACAGTTTTTCAGCAGGTCAGTGGAGTTGCCATGGGTACCAAGATGGGTCCCAGCTTTGCTAATCTGTTTGTGGGCTGGGTGGAGGAACGTTTTTCTCTCATTCACAGGGACTGTGCCTGAACTCTACAAAGCTACATTGATGACTGTGTGGGGCCACCTCCTGCTCCAGGGAGACCCTCCAAGTCTTCCTTGACAAGTTTACCACGGCCCATCCTTCCCTTCAGTACACTGTTGAAGTATCCTCCTCTACACTGCCTTTCTGGATATCCAGCTGTCAGTCCAGAACACTGGTCTGAAGACATCAGTCTATTACAAACCCACTGACTCTCACAGTTTCCCCACAGCTCCTTCCATCCTAAACATGTCAAGAATGGCCTGCCTTATTTACAGTTTCTTAGACTTCGCAGGTTATGCAGTGAAGAGGATGATTTTGCTGAGCAGATCCAAAGTATGCATAGTTTTTTTATCAACAGGGGATACCCTAAAAGCACAGTGGACAGAGCACTCTCCTGGGTCAGGAACATGCCCCGTAACCTTGACCCCTGCAGGAGGGATACTGTCACACAAGAACAACAGCGAATTCCACTAGTTCTTCCTTTCCATCAGAGCACATCTTCTCTTCACAGGATCATCACTAGTAACTTTCCCATTTTGCAAACTGACCCTAACATTGGTGCTTCCTTTACAGAACCACCTATTGCCTCCTACCGCTGGCCACCTAACCTGCGGAATCTCCTGGTTAAAAGCAGCCTACCTACTCCTAACAGTTCCTCCCTCCCAGGTACCAAACCTTGCAACCGGACTTGCTGCTACACCTGCAGATTTATTTCCAGTGTGACTGAGATTCGGGGCCCACAGGTGTTTTTCACATCATCAAGGAGTTCTCATGCACCTCCACTAATGTGGTGTATTGTATTCTTTGCAGGAAGTGTACAGCTATTTACATCAGAGAAACTGGTAGGCGTCTTGCTGACCGTTTCAGAGAACATTACAGAGCAGTCAGGAATGGTGAAACTGCTAAACCCATTGTATCCCACTTTATCTCCAGGGACCACAATGTCAATGACCTTTCTGTTTGTGTCCTTCAGCAGGGCTTTTGGGATCCTGACCATAGAAAAAATATGGAAGCCAAGCTGATCATCCTCCTTGGCTCCCAGCAGCCCTCTGGTTTAAATGATAGACGTAGTTTCCACTAACATCTTTCAGCCATCCCTTTTTTTTCCCTAAAGTCTATTTGTTTTTGTACTCATTTAATTTATTTTTCATTTTCACCATATGTCTCCATTTCTGTCTCCTTCCCACATGTTTGTCACCTTTCAGCCTTCTTACTAGGCCCTGTTAATTAGTCTCCATCTGGGAACTACCCCAGCTCTTTCACTCCCATTATGCTTTATCTTTCCCATCATCACCTTTTTGTTTCACAGATTCTGTCTTAATCTTACCATTTATCACTTCTTCTCCCTGAGCCTCTTCTTTCTTCTTTCTTTCTCCACATATATCTCTCTCTCATTTTACCTCTCCTCTACACTAACTTGTTTTTTTTTCTCTTTTAGATATTTCCTGAAGAAGACCTAAAGTCGAAACGTAGATTTTTAACTCTATTTTCTATTTTCAGCATGCAATTAATACAACCATTTTGTTTTGCTTTTAGACCACATGCTGATGCAGCACTTTTTTTTGTTTTGTACAATAAATATTTATATACCTTTGTCAATTATCTTCAACAAATCCTTACAAGAAAGCATTGTACCAAATGATTGGGGTTCAGCAATAGTTACTCCCATATTTTAAAAAAGCAATAGAGGTTCTGTGCAAAATTATCATCCAATTAGCCTGACCTCGTAGCTGGTAAATTAATGGAATGAGTAATGAAGTCTCCAATAGATCAAGATTGTAAAAGATTAGGAATTTATGATTCAAATCAGCATGGGTTTACTCCCAAGTATTCCTGCACCACCAATCTGATATCTTTTTACAATAATATAAGTACTCTACTAGATGTGGGTATCCCTACTGATGTATTTCTTTTGGACTTTAGTAGAGCTTTCGATAAATGCTGACATGAAAAACTCATTACTAAAATGCACAATCTAGGTTTGTCACCTGATATTGTCAACTGGACTTTAAACTGGTTGACAAATCGTTCTTAGAGAGTCAGAATTAATGATATCTTGTCTGATTCGGGTAGTGTGACAAGTGGTGTACCACAGGGGTCAGTCTTGGGACCAACATTGTTTAATCTCTTAATCTGTGATTTACAAACAGGGCCAAATAACTTCATGGTTAAATTTGCAGATGATACTAAATTGGGGGGCAAGGTTAATAATCAAGAAAATATCTTTGCATTAAAGAAGGATTTGGAAAAGTTAACACTTTGGGCAAATGAAAATCATATGCAGTCTAATCAAGACAAATGTTTAGTAGTGCATTTCAGTGTAAATAATCCAAAAACGATATATTATATAAACGGACTACCACTTCACTCATCAAATTGTGAAATAGATTTAGGGATATATGTTAATAATAAACTTACATCAAATGATCACTGTGTTAGAACTGCTTGCATGACCAACAGACTTTTGAGGCAAATAAAATGCACTTTTGTTAATCACACTGAACAATGCCTTATTCCATTGAATAGGGCATACATTAGACCATATCTAGACTATGGCTCCCCTTTCTGGAATCCAAACCCAAAAAAACAGACATAGCAATTCTTGAATAGGTTCAAAGGAGAGTAACTAGAATGATTCCAAGATTAACAAACTTGGATTATCAGAACAGATTAAAAGATACTGGTCTCTTCGCTCTTCAAACTAGAAGATTAAGAGGTGATATGCTTATGGTTTTTAATTTAATAAATTCACCATATATAATGGAAAAATGTGGTCTAACACTCTCCAAAAGGAGACATGTTCCAAGACTGCATAATAAACAGCTTGAAGTAAAAAGGTATAAAACCAGCAAAAGGGGAAACTTTTTTCCCATAAGATCATCCATTGTATGGAACACCTTGCCACAAGAATTGGTAGAGGCAACTAGTGCCACTGTCTTTAAAAACAAATTAGATGTTTGGTTGAGGGATAATAGATAAATAATGTCCCACATAGTGTGGGGAACAGTCTCGATGGACTCTGGCCTTCTTCTGTTCTTTCATACCAAGTAATACCAAGTAAGTAAAGTAATGCACCTGGGAAACAAAAACCCAGGTGAAGAGTACACAATAGCAGGGGAGGTACTAACAACAACAAAAATGGAAAGGAACCTGGGGGTAGTCATATCAGATGACCTAAAGGTGGGTAAGCAATGTAAAAAGTCAGTAAGGAGAGCCAGGGGGATACTGGGATGCATAGAAAGGGGCATCACAAGTAGAAAAAGGGAAGTGGTTATCCCGCTATACAGACAGTTGGCGAGACCCCATCTGGAGTACTGTGTGCAGTTTTGGAGACCTCATCTACGCAAGGACATAGACAGGATGGAAGCAGTCCAGAGGAGGGCAACTAAAATGGTGCAGGGTCTGCAGCAGAAACCATATGAAGAGAGACTGAGAGAACTTAATATGTATACTCTTGATGAAAGGAGGGACGGGGACATGATAGAAACTTTCAAGTACCTCAAGGGAATCAACACAGTCCAGGAGGGTAGCATCTTTCAGAAAAAGAGATGTGTAAGAACAAGAGGCACAATTTAAAGATAGAGAGGGGACGGCTCAGGGGTAATGTGAGGAAATTTTGTTTCACGGAGAGAGTGGTGGATACATGGAACTGCCTTCCTGAGGAGGTCGTTGGGTCTAAAACAGTGGGGGGAATTCAAACATGCATGGGACAGAAATAAGGCAATTATAGTGGGGGGGTTGCTGGATGTAGGCTGTTGGTTAACTAGAATCTGCAGCTTATCCAGTAGGTAGGGAAATGGGCAGACTGGGTGGGCAAAGTGGTCCTTATCTGCCATCAAAGTCTGTGTTTCTATGTTTCTATGTAGTCTGGCTGCTTCTAACCACTGGTCTCTATTGTTCTGCAGCCATGGAGTCCATCTCCTACAGAAAAGGATTTCTTGAGGATTTCCCTATTAGGTATTCTTACCCCAGCTACTCCTTCATGGGTGCAAAACAATTTATGCTTTCTTCCCCTTTTGGGAGAGCTCATATGTATATTATTTGTTGGGTATCCTTTCTTTGGTTTCATCTGGCGCATTGTCTGCTATTTTTAATCTAGTAAGGTGAATATTCTTCCTACCTAACATCCCTGGCACTGGCCTAGTTGAGTGCTACTGTGGTATGTTTACTGTCATTAACTGTGTCATGTACTGGAGGTACCACCATTTTGAAATTATTATGCTGTTCTTGTCCTTGTTGTTCACTTCACCTTTTTATGTTCACTGTGCATGCACACGTAGTGAACATCTTGCTAAGAGGGTGGCTTTTGAGGGGTGTGACACTGTCAGTCTAATACAGAGTGGTCTGCAAGGTCAGTGTTATACCAATCATCAGCCAGGCTGGTCATGGCAGTGTTTTGGCTTGCTGGGCAGAAACTTCATGTATTTCAAAGGAAAGAGCTACCCAATTATAGGTCGGCTTTCCTTTGATCTACATAATGCTGACAAGCAAGTACAGCTGATCTATCAGGATCAGCCTGCTGAAAGCAAAACATAGAAACATAGAAGTTGACAGCAGTCTAGGGAGGTCAAATCATGGAAAGCCATGTGTGCAAATGCCAGGAGCCTTAGCAACAAGATGGAAGATCTGGAGGCTGTCATGGTACAGTCAGACCTGGACATTGTGGCCATCACTGAAACCTGGTGTAATGATAACCATGACTGGGAGATGGCCATACCTGGCTACAACATATTCAGAAGAGACAGAGCAGGCAGGAAGGGAGGAGGAGTGGCACTGTATGTGAAAAATGACATAAGGGCCACAGAGATCCAGGAGGAACAAAATGGGGGAGAGATACTGTGGGTTAAGCTAGAAAGGAAAATGGGGACAGCCATCTGCACAGGTGTGGTCTATAGACCACCAGCCCAGGAGGAAGAAACAGATAGGGAGCTGATGCTAGCCATCCAAAGGATGGCAGACAAGGGTGAGGTAGTACTGGTTGGAGACTTCAATATTCCAGACGTGGACTGGAGCATCCCAGCAGCAGCATCAACTAGGAGCAGATTTATCCTGGACTCCCTTCAGGGTGCCTTCCTCAAGCAACCGGTCATGGAACCAACTCAGCAGAAGGCAATACTGGACCTTGTGCTCACAAACAGGGACAGTGTCATGGGGGTAACAGTGGGGGAGCACCTGGGTAACAGTGACCACCAGTCATTGTGGTTTGAAATCACAGAAAGAGCAGAACCAAACCACACAAAAACACATATCCTGGATTTTAGGGGGGCAGACTTTAGGAAAATGGGGAGATACTTGAAAGAGGCATTAAGGGGAATGGGACAGGAATCAGGGGTTGAGGAACAGTGGACAGTATTTAAAATGGGGATTACAAGAATAACAGAATTATGCATTAAGCAGGTTAGCAAGAGGAAAAGGAAGAGGAGACCATTATGGTTTTCCAAAGAGGTAGCAAAGAAAGTGAAAGCCAAAAAGATTGCATTCAGGCAATACAAAAAGACACAGGCAGAAGGGGATAGGGAGAAGTACCAGAAGAAGCAAAGGGAGGCAGGGAGGTCAGTAAGGGAAGCCAAAGCTCAGACAGAAGAACACATTGCAAAATCAGTGGGTAGAGGGGACAAAACCTTTTACAGGTACATAAGTGAAAAAAGAAAGACAAAGGGAGGGATGGTGAGACTGAAGGGGAGGATGGGAGCCGTGGAGGATGACAACAGTAAAGTTGACATATTGAACAGGTATTTCTGCTCAGTCTTTACTGAGGAAGAGGGGTAATGGGTCTGAAGGGTACAAGGGTGAGAATGGTGCAGAAATGGACACAAGTCCCTTTACGAGAAAGGGTCCTGAAGGAACTGGAAGTAATAAGAGTTGATAAAGCAATGGGCCAGGCAGGGTGCACCCAGGGTCCTTAAAGAACTAAGAGAGGTGGTGGCTGAACCTCTGGCTATCCTGTTTAGCCGATCACTGGAAACAGAGGAGGTACCCAAAGACTGGAGGACAGCAGATGTAGTCCCCTTATACAAAAGTGGGAACAAAGAGGAAGCAGGGAACTACAGACCAGTCAGCCTCACCTCGGTAGTGGGGAAGATCATGGAAGCACTACTGAAGGAGAGATTGGTGGAACATCTGGCTGTCAATGGACTACAGGACCCAAGGCAGCATGGTTTCACCAGGGGGAGGTCATGTCAGACCAACCTCGTTGAATTTTTTGACTGGGTGACTAGGGAGGTGGATCAGGGGGAGGGCAGTGGACATGGCCTATCTGGACTTCAGCAAGGCCTTTGACACTGTGCCACATAGAAGACTATTACACAAACTGGGGAATATGGGTGTGGGCAGGACAGTAGTGTGGTGGGTAGGTAACTGGCTGGGTGGCAGGACACAGAGGGTGGTGGTAAATGGCTGTCACTCCACAGAGGGAATAGTGACCAGTGGGGTACCACAGGGATCAGTGCTGGGACCGGTCCTATTCAACATTTTCATCAGTGACATTACAGGATCTAGAAGGCAGAATTTCACTGTTCGCTGATGACACAAAGCTCTGTAACAGAGTAGACACACAGAGGGTGTAGACAGAATGAGAGCGACCTGCAGAAACTGAAGAATGGTCAAGGGTTTGGCAGTTGAAATTCAATGCAAAGAAGTGCAAGATAATGCATATGGGGCACAAAAACCCTGGCACAATATATCAGTTGGAGGGTGAGGATATAGCATGCACCAAGCAGGAAAGGGATCTTGGGGTTGTCATCTCTGATGATCTCAAGGTAGGGAAACAGTGTGACAAGGCAGCAGGTAAAGCAAATAGGATGCTGGGATGTATAGGCAGGGGCATCACCAGCAGGAAAAGGGAGGTCATAATTCCACTATTCAAGACACTAGTGAGGCCCCACCTGGAGTACAGTGTACAGTTCTGGAGACCATACCTACGTAAGGACATAGACAGGGTAGAGAAGGTTCAGAGGAGGGCAACAAAGATGGTGCATGGATTGCATCACAAGTCCTATGAAAACAGGTTGAAGGAACTGAACATGTACTCCCTGGAGGAGAGGAGGGAGAGAGGGGATATGATAGAGACATACAAGTATCTTACAGGGACAGGGAGGAACAGGGTGCAGGAAAACATTATTTTTAAGCGAAAAAGATGTTCCAGGACTAGAGTGCATGGGATGAAGTTGGAGGGAGGACGATTCAGAGGAAACATGAGAAAGAATTTCTTCACAGAACGGGTGGTGGACATGTGGAACACCCTGCCAGAGGAAGTGGTGGGGGCTGAAACAATCACGGGATTTAAGAATGCATGGGATAGACATAAAGGAATTCTAGAGGTCAGGGGTAAGGGGCAACAGACTTCTAGGAAAACAAACTGAACTTACAAGCTCAAATGGGCAGACTGGGTGGGCCATAGGCCCTTATCTGCTGACACTGTCTATGTATCTATGTATCTATGTAGCAGATAAGGACCACAAGGCCCATCCAGTCTGCCCATTTTTTCTACCTTATGAATGTGCCATAGGCCTGTACTCTGTCAATGGCCTATCTGTTCATACTCATCTGTATTTCTCCCTTGTGCCTATCCCATGCCTGTTTGAAGCCCTGCACTGTACTCCTAGCCACCACTTCCTGAGGTAGGCCGTTCCATGCATCCACCACCCTTTCTGTGAAAAAGAACTTCCTCACATTACCCCTTAATTGGCCTCCATCTAGTCTCATGCTGTGTCCTCTTGTTCTGCTATTTTTCTTATATTTGAACATGTTAGACTCTTTCACCTTGTTAATGCCTTTAAGATGTTTGAATGTTTCGATCATATCACCTCTCTCTCTCTCTCTCTCTCTCTCTCCTTTGCACTAGGGTATACATATTGAGCTCCATTAATCTGTCCTCATATGTTTTCTGATGTAGTCCCTGCACCATTTTGGTTGCACTTCTCTGGACTGCATCCATTTTGTTAATGTCCTTGTGCAGGTGTGGCCTCCAGTACAGCACGCAGTACTCCAGATGGGGCCTAACCAGTGTCTTGTAAAGCGGGATTATTAACTCCTTCTTATGACTTGTGATACCCCTACTAATACACCCCAACATCCCTCTATTCTTACCTACTGCTTTAGTGGTCTGCTTGGATGATTTCATGTCATCTGTGATGATGATGCCCAAGTCTCTTTCTTCTCTTGTGATTGCCAGCAACTCCCCTCTCAACCTATAGGTGTCGTCAGGGTTACTCTTCCCTATGTGCACGATCTTGCACTTCTTCGCATTAAATTCCAGTTGCCACTGTTCTGACCATTTTGCCAGTTTATTCAGATCTCTTCTTATTCTGCCCACCCCATATGGATCATCTACTCTGTTGGAAATCTTGGTGTCATCTGCAAACAGATAAACCTTATTCTCCAGTCCATCTGCAACGTCACTGATGAAGATATTGAAGAGAACTGGCCCCAGGACTAATCCCTGAGTTACCCCACTTGTGACTTACATCTCTTTTGACTGTACACTGTTTACCACCACTCTCTGTTTTCTGCCCACCAACCAGTTTGCCACCCAGTTGCCCAACGTCTGACCCACCACGAGCCTACCCAGCTTATTTTTTTGCAAATAACTTTCTTTTCTTGATACAGGTTTTATCGTATGCAAAACAGAAACAAATTCCAACTTGTGACTAAACAAGCACATACATTTTTTATGTCTGGTAACCATAACTAACAGAAGGAAAACCAAAAAGAAAATCCTATATACCAACTTATCCCCATCCCACCCTGCAGCACCCTCCCTTTAGCCCAATTACACATGAAAAGATAACAACAAATTGGACCCTATTAGGGATTTTGGCACAACCCTCTAGCAAATAAATTAACCAAACACCTCAGAAGGGGGGAAATAAGTAAACAAAAAGAAGATCAAGTAACACCCCTACATAAGCATACTGATGAGAATACAACCTTAAAGGAAAACCCCCTGGCAGTATAAATATATAAGGGGATCCTAGACATAGTAAAAAGAAAAGGGAGAATCAGATGGAAGCTGATTCAATAACCAAATTTATATTTAAGGATTGAAAAAAGCTCTCCCCAACATTCCTGGAATTTCTCCCTGGAGTGAGAGAACCTAGCCACACATCGTTCTGTGTTTAAGCCTACCCAGCTTATTAATTAATTGTCTATGTGGAACAGTATTGAAAGCTTTGCTGAAGTCAAGGTAGGCGACATCGATATCTGTTGCTGCCACAGCCATAACCGTCCCCTCCCAAGCCCAACCCATATTAATTTTCTGGCATGGGGGTGCCCAATTCCCTGTGACAACTGCTAGCCCCACACTCTGCCCCTTTTTACTTCTGCAATACCAGGGAGCCACCCCCAGTGCTGCCAAGCACAACACAGATACGGGGGGTGACCAATCCCCTACTGTTTCTGCATGAAATAAAGAAAACTGGCCCTCGCAGTTTTTTTAATACACCCTGTAAAATGCCACCACCATAACTGTACCCTTCCCCCAGCCCAACTCATGTTAATCTTCCAATGCTGGACCCACTTCCCCATGTTGGCTTCTACCACCCACCTAGCCTGTTTTGGTTCTGCCACACCAGGGAGCCCACTCCCACTGCTGCCAGATATAACACTAACACTGGAGGTACCCAATACCCCAGTGTCACAACCCGAAATAAGGAAAACTGTCCCTTGTAGTTTTTTTTTGTGTTAAATAAACCATGTAAAAAAATCCATCAATGCCTGTTTCCGCCGTTACTGTCCCCCAACTTGACCCTCCAACTCTGCACCCACCATCCCATACCTCCCCAAGCCCTTACTTACACACCGGGGGTCCAATGCCTTAATCCTCTCTGAACCGCAGACACATCTTCACTCTTCAGTGCCAGACTGCGAACTGAAGAAATCAGGTGTGCAGTTCAATGTATTTCATTGGTGTTTTGAACTTACTGGCATAACTCGGTCAATTTTGAATATTTTGCTCCAAATTTTCAACATTCCTTTTTTGAGACCCCTCCTTATTAACAATGGGAATGGAATTAGGCAAATCTGTCCCCAAATGTGATTTTGTGGTTGTTGTATGAAATCACCTTTTGGGCAGGAGTTGAAAATTCTCTCTGCCCTTGTTCATGAGTTGGGGTCATAAGAAGGCTATGTTGAAAATTTGTGATACAATATTAAAAAGAAAAGTTATGAGCCTATGTTGAAATTTAGGAACACTTTGGTAATTTTCAATATTTTGACCTCGGGAGGTGAAGCTAGCCATCAAACATGGTGGCAGACTGATCTGGTGAGGGAGACCCATCAAGGGAGAATAGAGTGCCATCCATCATCCGCAGCTAGAATATCAACTTGCTTTCAACATGTTCGAGTAGCTGACACTCACTGTAGCTGGACAGTATTGGAATTTGTAAGATTATCAAAAGACTGTGGCCACTAACTCTAAGTTTCTCTGGGACCATGTTTCTTCATCAACCATGCCTAATCCAGATATTGCAACTGCTGGTCCTACTGTGATGAAAAGTCAGCTATCACTGCTCACTCTAAATGCAAGATCGGCACTTCCAGGAATGACTCAGCTACAGGCATAGCAAACATCACTTTTATGCTCAACCAAATTTTGCAGGATACAACTGAATTTAAAGCAACTACTCGGCAAACCAATGAAGACCTGGGGCAGGATTCTCAAAGAAAGCCAAAATTCCTGCAGCTACGGGAAAAAGGCTTGCTGCAGTGCGGAAATGCAGCTGCGCTGTATTCTCAAAGAAAACCAGCGCAGCTGCGGATTTCCATAAAAAGTGCCTCAGGTGCGGCAATTTAGCTGCTGCAGGACTTGCGCAAGTGCAGCGAATCCACGACTGTGGAGGCTGTGAAGGCACAGCAATAGGGAACCACTAGCTGAAGCAGCAGACTGTAACAGTGCTACTATAATATGAGGCTGACAGCACACACAGAGACTAGCAACCAGTTCCCAACTGGGACTACAGCAGCACCGCAGGTACCTGTGAAACCCTGGCACCACAGTGGCTGACTGTCCCTGCTGGTCGTTCCTCCCTGGGGTGTTCCTGTAGCTCTACTGCTTGTGGGGCTCTGTCATGGGCTGCACTGGGTCTAGTGGTTGATGCCTATTGCCATAGCATGGCAATGTGGGCTTTCAGTGCTATAACATCAGCTACTGCTATACTGTCTGAGATGCTATTACCTGTGGTACACCTCCTCCTTAATTGATTCCAATTGCTGGGGCACTACTGCAGTGTGCTGAGGGAGAGTTACACCTCTTTCCACTCTGTGTAACATTTTTTCCTCAGCTGCGGGAATTACCTGGCTGTGAATAGTCTTTCAGGGGCTGTGCTTCACTGACCTCACACCTTTTTGTCCTGAGCGACTTCCACAGCTGCACTTTTTTCCACAGTCCATAGTGGTTTTTCCTGCAGCTGCGGGGGTTTTTGTGAATGGCACCTGGGGCAAACTCCCCTTTTTTTCTGTAGCTGAGGGAGTTTTGGGAACTTAGGGAAGGTTTTACACCTTCTGAGAGCTTTGAGAATCCTGCCCCTGGTGTCTCTGGCCTCATGGGTCTTAGCAATAGAACAGACATTACAAGTGCAACAAAACATAATTGACCATCATTAAGGGACACTCCTGGGCCAGCACAAGCAACTGCAAAACCTGCTAGAAAAAGTAGATGACCTGGGGGCATGGTCTAGCCACCTGCATGATGGCCGCTTAATTTTTGAGCTCAGGCACCGCGATCCCAGGACATTAAGACCCCTAACCCTTTCTACATGTCTGGGTAATCTGCCCTATACCAGATGGTGCCCTTAGTAGATGGATCTGACACAATGTGCTGATTTAATAGTGCCAGTTATCCATGAGACAGTTCATGGTCATTAGGCCGCATAGGCCCAATCCCAGTTGCAGAGCAGCAGATGGCTCTCCGGTACTTACCCATACCAGGTAACTTACCTGCTACATTGCGAACACCTGGGAGACCTTTCTTTGCCGAACTGCTTGGCTGCTAACTCACATGGCTCACAGAGAATGGCTGCCCAAGTATCCCCTACTCAGCTGCTCTCCAATGCCTCACCTCCAGCCCAGCTAGTGCCATTAGGGGACTCCTTACAGTATATCATGCACATGCTAGAGGCTTTGCTCACATGAGTGTATGATAGCAGCCTCTCCCTGACTGGCAGAGCTGCTGAAGTAAGACAATTGCAGGATAGAATGAATGTTTCTGAACAGGGGGCAGAAACCTGTGAGCAGCAAAAACTTAAATTCAGGCATCACCTTCAATCCCACAAGGAGAAACTTGCAGCCCTCTGGGTCAGTATTGAGGACCAAGAAAATAGAGGGGGACGCAATAACTTCTGCATAATGAGAGTTCCTGAGGGGCTTGAAGGGCAGTCAATGGAGCAGTTCTTAAATGATTCCATCCCTGTAATGCTGGTGGATCGCTGGAGGGGCCCCATTAAGGTGGAAAGGGTGCACAGCATATCTGGGAGGCACAACAAGTCCAACCAATCTTCCAGACCCATTGTAGCTTACTTTCTGCATTTTACAACCAGAGAGAGAAAATCCTGAGGGTGGCTAGAGATATGGGGGAAGTTCACTGGCATGGAGTGCAAATCTCTTTCTTTCAAGATTTTGCCCAGGGACTGGAGCAAGGAGAAGAGATTTTGGGCCACTTAAAAGGTTCTTGTATCAGCATAATTTTTGATTCAAATTTAAAGGACTTACTAGCTTGATGGTATCAAAGGAGAGAAGAGAGCTTGTGGCAGATCATCCCAGTGAAGTTGAAAAGTGGCTGCGTAAATTCTGGCCTGCCCTTCCTGTCCTGACTACAACTCCCAGAAGGCTTTGGGAGCCGAGCAGGGCTACACCAGTCTCTAGGAACCAAAACTCTGGGCAATAGACTCCAGAGACCAGATCCTCAGCTGGATCTGCGTCGCCTCCATCAGGTCCCCCCCTTGGCATCCGGGCTTCCTGCAGTTGTTTTTCCTCGTCAAGTGCCTGCCACTCCTGCTTCTGTCTCAAATGCCCCCCTACTGCCTCCACGCCTGCCTGAATCCACCTCCAGACACAGACATTGGGCCAGAGGCAGCAATCACCAAGCCCCCGACCTTCGGCTGAATGCACCTCCTGCAAAAATCCCCAGAGATGATGCCGCAATTGATCCTACTCCAACCCAGGCTGCTTTACCTGATTCACCTGATATGGAGACTGAACTGACTGCTGACTGGGCTGACTTCCTGAATGCATCGCTGGTGGAGGCAGTGGACTTGTCAGCTCCTGTCAGACCTGGCCTTATAAGTTATGCAGCTGCGGTTGCCAAGGGAGTGCCTAACCTGGCTAAATCCCCCAGGATCCCTCATGGGCAGGCTGAAAGACTTGAAAGCTAATCCCTGGACTGTGTTGTTTTGGTCCCTACTGTGCTTGTTTTATGTGTTGAGTGCTGAGGCTGGGATTTTTTCTTGTTAGCAGTGGTTCCTGCTGCTGTCATACCCTCACCCCCCCACATCTGATAAACTTGGATTAAGGGGGGGTTGGTTTTGGGTGGGAATGTGGGAGTTGCGGCTTTTTGGGCTGCTTTCTGCACCCCTTCTTCCACCCCCATTTATGGTGCCTTGTTGGTCTAATGGGCAGCTGTATATCTGATATCTGCAGGACAGACTCAAGAGACATTCCTGTTTGGTAGTTTGCTTCCACCATCCTTTCACTGTCTTCTTCCAGGCACATCCTAGGTAGACATCTTGCCCACCTCTACCCCTTTCCCCACTTACCGCTGAGGGTGGGTAATCAATATTGCTAGTGGTTCACCCGGACTTAACCTGTTGTGGTTTTGTCCACTTTACAGTTATTAAGTAGGAGTCATCTCAACTTAAGATCCCCACCTCTTATAACCTACCATTACTGGCAGGCCTATAGTTGTACTGGTGGGAGGGCTTACCCCTCCATCCCCCTTTTTTCCCGCTACCCATTTCCTCCCTTGTTCCCCATCCCTAGTTTCCATCCTTCCCACTGTCCCAGTGCCAGACCTAGGTACTGCCACCAGTCAAGGAGGACTCGAACCCTGTTGGTTCTACTACACTCTCCCTTTTTGGGCTCTCGTTGCTTGCGTAACTGAGGGTTTCTGTGTGCAGTTACCTTCTTTTGCTTGAAGCTCTGTACCCTTAGCATGTTTACGCTTGTTTCAACCTCCATTGTTAACTTTTTGGTGTTGTTTGCCAAAGTTGAGTGCACAAGGCAGAATTTTCTGCCCTTCATTACTCTGCACAGATTGTGTGTTTGCTTTATGTGTGTATCCAGTTGTGGTAGATTATTGATATTTCTCTTCTATCTTTTTTCTTGCAGCTCGTATAGTGGGTGCGGGCAGTAATCCCTTCTGTTTCTGTGTGCTTACACTTTTCCCTGTTTGAAGCTACAAGTCTGAGGTGAAGGCTCCTGGTAAGATTTACTCCTTTCAAGGTTGCTCTCTCCTTACGAGTCACTGCTTTCCTCTGTGGTCAGAGTAAGTACTCTTTTAATTTCCCTGTTCTGGGCAGTAAGCATGGCGAGCCCCCTTGGTCAAGAGTCTTGGTTAGTTTCCTGGAATGTTAAGGGGCATAATCACCACATTAAATGGACTAAGGTGCTGCAGCATTTCAGGCCTCTTCATACAGATATAGCACTTCTGCAAGAAATGCATCTCCTGAGTAAGGTAGTACACTGGCTGAAGAAATCCTGGGTATGGATAGTTCAGGCTAGCTCAGCCTCCAGCAAAACCAAGTTGCTATCATTATACGTCGTTCTTCCCCGTGGGTTGTAGAGGAGTTCTGGAAGGACTCACAAGGCAGGTGGGTGGTTGCCAAGTTCTCATCCCCAGGTGGTCAGTTGATTCTAGGCAATGTCTATGCCCCAGTGATGACCAGGCTGACTATTTTCCCGCTCTCAGTTAGGACCTATCCTCCTTGTCCCCAAGTGCTTCTACCCAGATCTTGATAGGAGGTGACTTTAACCTGGTTCAGGACATATTTCTAGATAAATCTAGTCCCACCCCCCTTGCCTGTCCCAAGGCCTGAATGGCATTGCAGGATATGCAAGAAGAGTGGGGGCTAGCTGATGTTTGGAGGAGAGCCTATCCCACAGGGCGTGACTACTGGTTGGCCAATGTGGTGACAGCTCAGGGGATCTCAAACAACAAGACTGGGCAAATGTTTACCTCTGACCATGCCCCCATTTCAACCACTTACACTCTGGCAGGGCAGCAGCCTTCTGGTACCCACTGGAGGTACAATCCTCTGCTTGTTTGAGATACCAATCAACTGAATTCAGGGTCTCTAGCAGCGTAAGACTACTTCTCCCTTAACTCCATGTGTGGAGTCTCTCCTGTCACGGTGTGGGGAGCTTTTAAGGCTGTTCTGTGGGGGCATATTATTGCCTATTCAGAAGCAAAAAACAAGGCCCATAAGGCGACTCTATCATTCCTGCAAGCTGAACTTGTGGTGCTTGAGGGCTGGTTCAAATCTATCACAGCTACAACTAGAGACAACTCCCTCCTTCGGAGTATAGTGGGCCAGAAGTATCAGATCAACTCCATCCTTCACCAAAAGGCTGAGTGGCTCCTCTTGAGATCCAAGCACTCTTATTGGGATGGTGGTGAGAAAGAAGGTAGACTCTTGGCCTTTAGATTACGAAAACAACAGGCCTCTTCCCATATTAATGCTCTCCATACTCGCACAGGACAGATAGTCTTAGATCCTACGGAGATCAATACTACCATGAAGCTGTTCTATGAAGCTCTGTATCAATCCCACTCTACCTTGTCCCCATCCCAGCTGGAGCAAGGTATCAATACTTTCTGTCAGGGGTTCACTAGGCCAAGTCTCACACCTGCTCAGGTAGCCAGCTTGAATGCACCGATCATTGGTGAGGAGCTGTGCCTTGCCCTATCCCACATGGCCAAAGGAAAGACACAAGGCCCTGATGGAATGTCGGTAGAGCTTTATCAGGTATTGGGTGCAGAGATAGTCCAACCATTACTTCTGGCATTGCAGGAGGCCCATGTGGCAGGTACCCTCCCCCCAACCATGAGGGATGCCCTCATTACCCTTCTCCCGAAAAATCGAACGACCCTTCGGATTTTGTTAACTACCACCCCATCTCCCTGCTATTGGTAGATACTAAGATCCTGGTGAAGATCCTGGCCACCAGAATGCTGGAAGTCCTACCCTCCATAATCCATCCTGCACAAGTGGGCTTTATGGAGGGCAAGTCTGGGGTAGACAACACTAGGCTGTTGTTAAATCTCAAATGGATAGTGTCCCTGTTATCCCTGCCTATGGCCACACTTGCTAGCAAGTTCACTAAAGTCTTCAACTCTATTGAATGGGACTACCTGCATGAGTCACTTTGCCTGTATGGTTTTGGTCCTCAATTCCAGCAATGGGTGCTTATGCTCTATAGCTCCCCAATGGCCAGGATACTGACCAATACCACCATCTCATCCTCTTTTCCCCTTACACAGAGGGACACAACAAGGGTGCCTTTATCTCCTCTCATTTTTTTGGTAGCCCTAGACCCTTTGGTTAGGGCCTTTATTGCCTCAAACAAAATTACTGGCATTGAGATAGCTGGTACCCCCTAACTGGTGGCCACCTATGCAGACGACCTTCTTCTTACTTTGTCCCTGCCTCTAAAAGCACTACCTGTGGTGCGATCTACCCTTAGGCAATTTGCTGTTTTATCTGGTCTCTGGGCCAACCAAAAGAAGACCACTCTGGCTCTCCTGAATGCAGCCTGCTCCATGGACTGCCTCCAGGGGACTGAATTGTCATGGGTTGCCCGGGGGGTTTCCTGCCTTGGTCTATATATTCTCCACTGGATGGACTGACCTTGAGCCAGCTAATTTCTCTTCTCTCCTTGCACAGCTGTCCACCGAGGTGGAGAGGTGGCGTAAACTCCAGCTGTCCCTGCCAGGGAAAGTCACGATGGTCTACATGATCCTTCTACCTTGGGTCATGTACCTGTTAAATAATCTGCCAATCTGCCTCTCTCCTAAACTCTTCACCTCCTTTGAATACTTATATTCTGATTCCTTTGGGATGGACAGTCCCCGAGATGGAGTAAACATAAGTTAAGAGAACATTGGTTATGGGGTGGACTAGGGGTACCCTGGCTGCAAGGGTATCATCTGGCATGTCTGGCGGCCCATGCCACTAAGTGGTTTGTACCTGAGGCCTCCTACCCGCCACTCTGGGTTCGGCTGGAGGCACTGTCCTAGGTATAATACTCAGTCTGCTCTTGTACAGATCTATCTCCGATCATGGAGGAAAAAAAGAGGACATGGCACCAACTCATGTCCCTCTCCCATACCCCTCACAAGGCCTGGGCTCCCCCACTCTGCTATGCTCCCCTGTGGCATAATAAGTTCCTCACTGTGGGTGGCACTCCTTTGCACTGGTCGGCCTGGGAAGCTCATAGAATCAGTCAAGTTCAAGATCTCTGTTCTCCTGGCTCAGATACCATGCTTTCATTTGAACAACTGAGGGAAAAGTTCAACCTCCCCTGCAAGGACTTCAGTTGATACCTGCAAGTGTGTAGTGTGATTAATGGTCTCTCAGCTCAATACAGTCCAGACAACAAGTGGAGATGGTTTGAATCTCTACATAAATCCTCATCTTCTCGAGGCTTGATCAGCAGATTCTATAGGACATAAAGAGATGCTCAACTGGACCCTACTGCCCCTTGCAGATTGAAATGGAGTGCCATTCTCAATGTAGATATCCCTGAGGGCCTATGGGCCCGCTACCTGAGAGAGGTTCATCTCTGGTATAAAGATACCAAGAGCCGTTTCCTCCAAATTAAAGTGCTGTTATTCTGGCATCACACACCAACAGCTCTGCATTCCCAGGGACTACTGGGACACTCTAACTGTTGCTGCTGCCAGAAGCCTGATGCTCATCTGCTACTTGTTCTCTGGTCATGCCCCCAGCTTATCTCTTTCTGGGCCTTGATTGCCTCTGACTGCTCAAACGTGTTGGGTTCCTCAATCTCCCTAGTAGATCCTAAGCTTCTGCTGGGAGATACCTCATTGTTGTGCACTCTAGCTAAGCCCCACTGAGAATAGCTAGCACTTGCACTTCTGGAAGCCAAGTGGTTACTCCTAATGCATTGGCACCAAGTGGCCCTACCTATGCGGGCATCTTGGCATGCAACCCTGGCACAGTTATCTCTCCTAGAGTGCCTCTCCTACACTGATGGTAGGCATATTGATTTGTACTTAGGTAAATGGGAGGCCCACCTCCACTCTCCTCTTTGTAAAACCCCTACCTCCCCCAGCAACCCCCCTTGGTTCGGACCCTTCACTCTGTTTGGTGTTTAGTAGGGCGCCGAGTGGATTGGTGCTGGGACTGTTAGGGAGACTGAGTAGCCCAGTGCCCGGCAGTCATTGCTCAGTGTGGGGATTTGGCTGGTGTGTGTGTTCCCCTGAGCGTGACTTCCAGGACTCCAGGAGGATTAATTTGGGTTACGAACTTGATTGGAATGTTCATTGGGATAAAGGCTAAGAAGATCCTGTGGCCTTTTTGGAGCGCTGGACTTTATTTTGTGCATTTGTGACTGGGTTGAACTTGGGCCTGGACATTATAGCTGGGGTTTGCTGGGTTCCTGAGGTGTCTTAGGGTTAGTGTCCCACTCAGGGGTTGGGAGTAGGGCTGGTTGGAGGGCCAGCCTGGTGTTCCTTTACCTCAAGACTCCTGGGGTAGCCAGTTGGGGGGGCTGACTTAACTTGGAGTCGAGGTAGTGGGCCACTAGTATAGCCTGGGGTAATTACCTCTTGAATTGCTAGAAGGAACCTGTGGCCTGGTGATGGTATTTTTGGAACAGGTGTTGGAATCCTGAGACTGGAAGACTGGGAATTGTTCTGCTTACTGGATATTTTTGATGACACTGGGGCTGGTATTTTAGAACTCTGCAACTTGAGCATGTAAAAGGTTGCCTGTCCGATGAGTTTATAGCTGGACTGGATTTCCTCTGATTGCAAGTACTTTGCTATTTCTTGTGAACTTTTGTGGGAAATTTTGTTGGCGGTGAGAGTGCTCGGTAACAGCTGAGAATCCACCTATTTCAGATATATGTGAGAGATATTGTCTGGAGGGTGGTTCTCCACAACATTTCCTCAAATCCCCTTTTTAGTTTATTTTTATGTTTATTATTTTGATGTGTATTTATTTGTTTTGTAATAAGCAATGAGAGTGCTTAGATTAAGTAGGACACCAGGTAGTGAGAGGACCTGTGTGCAAAATAATTGTTTTATGGTTGAATTTAGTTAAATTAGTTAGTTTAAGTTTGGTAGGGCCCCAGGTAGTGAGAGGACCTGTGGGCAAAATAAATACATTTTTTTAGGGATGTTTATATATTTAGGTGGTTTTTAATTTAATTTAGTTGTTTATTATTTTAATTTTGAGTGGGAATGGATGACTAATTTGTGGGGAAAGTGAGTGGGGAATTTTAGGATAGGGTAGGATTTGTGGGGTTTTATATTATTTACGGTTGTCATAAATTTATCGGCTAGATCTGCATTGTATTGTTTTTTTCCTGCCATGTCTTGGGCCTGGGACATATGTCATCTTTCTACCCCCCAGGTCATGCACTATTCAGCTTCCGCTCTTCATGCCCTCTACCCCTTTTTCCGCCCACCGTTGTCTTTCTCCACCTATCAATGCTGTCGGGCTTTGGGTATTGCTCTCAGGAGGTGGGGGTGGGGTGGGGGTGTGAACAGTGGAGGTTGGAAGAGCGGGGCACTCTCATCTGGGTTGTTAAGGTCAGAAGACGCCCTGGGGCAAAGTGGAGTCTAGAACATGCACCATCTTGTCTAGTCTCCATACCCAAGGGCACCACCATTGGGGGTGGGCAGGAGGTCGGGGCAGCCCAGAAGCTCTGTCCAACTTGGGTGGTGTTATGCAACTCCAGATCTGTTAAAAACAAGACCACAATTGTTGCGGATCTTGTTGGGTCAGCAGATCTGACGTGCATCACCGAAACCTGGTTGGATGATAGTGTGTGCCCCATATTAGAGGCTGCAATTCTGGATGGGTTTTCGGTGATACACCGCCCAAGATTAAACCGCGGGAAGGGGGGTTGAAGTCTGTTTCGAGACCGAATTGGATCTCACTAGTGTACCAGTTGAGGGGGCCAGATCATTTAAATGTGCTGTGGTAGCAGGTGTGGGCTATAGGATTGCTCTCATCTACTGTCCACCAGGAGATGGGAAGCAATTCCTTAAGAAAGTGGCGGACTTCATGTTTGACCTGGTATTTGAGTCACCCAGGCTGATGATCCTGGGTAACTACAATGCCTGGATCGATGACAAACTCTCACAATTTGGAGAACACTTCCTCCAGTTGATGAATTCACTGGGCCTCACACAGGTGGTTACCACTGCTACCCATAAATTCGGCCATTCTCTTGACCTGGTTTGCCTCCTGGGGATCGAGGCCTCTGACATGGGGGTGGAACCTGTCAGATGGTCTGATCACTACACTGTGCAATTCAATTTTTGCACCCATCCTCGTAGGTCAACCCCTGTGGAGATGGTCAAGTACCGCCCTTTACGGGATGTTACTCCTGATGGTCTAGCTGTGGTGCTCAATCTATCAGAATTTCCTGTGGCTAGCAAGGATCCGGAGGTTCTGGCCTATTATAAGGCTATTACCTCAGCAATGGATTCCATTGCTCCAGTCCGTGTGCATCCTCTCTCCCTTCGCTCCCTCGGTCTTCGTGGTTTGATGGAGCCTTGAGGGAGTTTCAGTGACTAGGACGAAGGTTAGAGCAGTGCTGGTGGAAATCTGGCTTAGATGCTGACCATCTTAGACTGCTAGAGCATTATCAACTCTATCAGTCAGAAATTTCCCATAAGAAGGCAGAGTTCCTGTACAGGGAAATTGCTGCCACTCAGAACCGACCAGCTCAGCTCTTCTGAAATGTGAACAGGCTGTGCAACCCAGCCTGTCTGCAGATCTGAAGAGCATTTTCACAATTGCAGTGTGAAGAACTTGCTCTGTTCTTTGGTGATAAGGTAGCTGACATCAGGTTGGAGACTTGTGCGGCACATTCTATGCGAGTTGTTGATGATCGATGCTTGGTCATTATCCCTCCTTTTTCCTAGAGTTCCTTTGACTGGCCAGAAATCGTGGGTGTTATGTGGATTGTCCAGGGGATGCGCCCTACATGCTGTAGTTTAGATCCGGGCCCTACATCCCTGATAATGGGTTGTGGTGATGCTGTCTGCCTGGTTCTGGCACAGATAGTCTGGTGCTCCCTTGACTCTGGTGAGTATCCCTGCTCTTTAAAAGAGGCAGTGGTGACACCTCTGTTGAAGAAGGCTTCATTGGACCCAGACTGTCTCGCAAACTACAGGCCTATCTCTAACCTTCCCTTGTGGGGAAGGTGATTGAGAAAGTAGTGGCTGCTCAGCTGGAGAACCATTTGACCATCCATAGCATCTACGAACCTCTCCAATCTGGTTTCTGAAAGAGGCACAGTACCGAGACTGCATTGGTTCGGGTGCTCAATGATCTCCTGATGGCGAGAGACCAGAAAAAATGGTCCATTTTGGTACTTTTAGATCTGTCATCAGCTTTTGACACCGTCGATCATGGGATTCTGCTAGAGCATCTGAGATTCATCTGTGGGCTCTCTGGTTTGGTCCACAGATGTTTTACATCTTTCTTCACCAGGAGAACTCGGATGGTGGTGTCTGGGGTCTTTTCCTCTGACCCTATCTCCCTGTCTTGTGGGGTTCCTCAGGGCTTACCGCTGTCCCCCATGTTGTTTGCAGTGTACATGCTTCCCCTCGGAGACATTGTAAGATGGTATGGGCTGAGGTTTCATTGCTATGCTGATGATACCCAGCTCAACCTGTCTTTCTCGCCCGACCAGGGTGGAGCACTCTCTGTATTTAATGACTGCCTCGCTGAAATCCAGGATTGGATGAAGTCCAGCTGGTTGAAGTTGAACCATGGGAAGATGGAGGTGATGGTCGTGGATCCAGGTCACCAGATAGGGGGGTTGGGGGCAGGTCAGCCCATAGGATTAATCCTTGGGGACTCCGAGCTTCCTACCTCTGAACAAGTGCAAGACCTAGGGGTGATACTTGACGATGCGTTGACACTTCGAGCGCAGGTGCCGGCTGTCATTAAGTTATTCTTTTGTCATCTGAGAAACATCGCTAGGATCAAGCACCTTGTTCCATCAGGTAACCTTCCTACATTGATCCACTCCTTTGTGACCTCGCATCTGGATTATTGCAACTCACTTTACTTTGGGCTACTGGGGGTTGACATCTGCCACTTGCAACTGGTGCAGAATTCTGCAGCTCGGTTGTTGATGGGGATTCCTAGATCTTCCCATATCACACCGGTGCTGCGGGAACTGCATTGGCTGCCTGTTCAGTGGCGGATCACCTTCAAAGTCAGTTTACTGACATATAAAGCCCTACATGGACTGGGTCCTGACTACCTGAAAGAGCTCCTGGCTCCTTACCGCCCTGAGCAACTTCTCCGCTCGGCCGACGAGGGGTTGCTGGAGATTCCGAGGGTGTCCTTAAAATCTTCTGGGGCCTGGCATTTATGTTCATGGCCCCTACCCTCTGGAATTCTCTACCCCATTGAATTAGGGAGGGCATGACCGTGGAGGGATTCAAACAGGCCTTAAAAACGTATCTTTGGAACAGGGCATATGGTGCTGATGATGACAGATTCTACCTGTATTGTATATTTTTATTGTGATTACAGCATTGGTTTTAACTGTTTTAATTGTACTGTGCCTTGACACTTGAAAGGCGCATTAAAAATAAAGCATATTATTATTATTATTATATGTGATCCTATAGTGCTGACATCTGCCTACGTCTTTGCTTGTAGCTCCTAATACCCTAGTGGGAAAGTGTAAGTCCCCTGTTATTTCTCTTGTAAGGATTTAAAGTTCAGAATTGTTTGGTTGCTGCTTATGCCTTGCTCTGTTCTGGATATAGTAGAAATGGAGTGGGATGTGTGTTATTCTGTTGTGTACTGATGGTTTACTAAGTACTGCCTGCTATATTCTTTTTTCTGGTACTGATATGTGTACGTGACCGTACTGAGCTGCTACTTTAACTCAATCAATAAAATATTCTATGATTAAAAAAAAAAAAGAAAAAGTAGATGACCTGGAGAATAGGGCTCGTAGGAACAATATACATATTACAGGCATGCCGGAGGGCATGGAGGGCCGGGACATGGTGGCCTTTTAGCACACCACTCTCCCATATATCCTGCAGGCTCCTAATTGTCCCCCACCAGACATTGAACAGGAGCACGGGTCTTCTGCCCCAAAAACAAAGCTGGGAGACAAACCTTGTACCATTCTTTGGAAACTGTTATGCTTCCTGGTGAAAGAAGCAATTTTGAGACTGGCAAGGGAGAAGGGGCCACTACAGTGGGAGGGACACACAGTTCAAATCTTCCAGGATGATTCCCTGGAGTTACTTCACAGATGCAGGGCTTACCCAGGGGTACAACAAAGATTTTTTTAACTAAACATACCAACCTCCCTGCGCTGCCCTGACACTGTATGCTGTGAATTCAGGTTAATGCAATTTTTGTTACTTTTCAATCTCCAAGGGATGCAGAGCACTACTTATAGAGGTCTGGTTTTGAGAACACAGCCCCATCGCAGCTGCCATTGAAACCACTAGGCCCAGAGGCAGTACCAATGGACTTATCACAGACACATTTTATGCAGTCCTCAAATGCCAATCACCCGACCCAGGGAATTGATGTAACAGAGAAATAGCACCAAGTAAGCAGGGACAGTCATAGGAAGAAAAATAGACCTGCAGCTGCTGAGCAGGATCTCCAACTCATCACCCAATCCAGAAGCCACCAGCAATTCCTCATGATGTTGGGTGCCAGTAGTGGATCCCCTTTTTCTACACCTGTCAAAACTGCTAACAGGTTAGATCCACTGAGGAACCTTCCACCCTTTTCTCTCTCCTTATCAGTAGATGATCAACAGCCCAGCACCTCATCTACCACTTTCCACCACCCCACAACTAACTGGTCCCAGATGTGCGCTGAATGGACCAATTGTGTGTGTGAGCAAGAGGGGTGGCTGCCAGTCATACACACACAGATTCTTCTCTGCAGCCCAGCACTGATGCACACCTTGCACCACCGTGATTCCCATGAACTAAGCTGAATTGTTTGCTCCAGCCATGGTGACATGGCTTGTTTGGTAAGCATGTAAGGTATGGACAAATCCCTGGCTTACCAAGTGGGATGGGTTGGGGTAATTGGACTTCTAAATCCCACCCCCCAATCCTGCTATTATGGGTCATGTTCAATCTATATACATATTGATGCATTGCCTGTTCAGTTTAAGCCTTTACATGTTTCAAGCTGATACGTGTTCATTGTTGCTGTTAGGTTCAAGGTTAAGGTTCTGGCCCAACCAGTTATGTTTATCACTAAGGTTCCTGATACCCTGGCTTACTTGTATGATGCGGCAATTGCTAAGGATTGGATCTCCCCTGATTTGTCATGTACGCTGATGATAGTTTCATATGTGGAAAGCCCATTATCAGTCCTTATAAAATGGGCTAAAAAAATCCATCATTCTGATTAGCTACTACATCATCTGAGCCGTGTCCTTATCAGTTGATATAGTAGCCAACCAGCACTACCCTCCAGTCCTGAGCCCCACAACACCACAGAATCAGTGAGCTGTGCCAGCCAAAAATAGAAACACAAACTGGCACAGCTGACAGCGCAGCAGAAGGAAATGGCACTTCCTACCTCACAGCTGTGAACCTCGCACCACGGCAATCTCGCTTACAGTAAAACTCGTCCAATCAACAAAAAAAACTCTTCAAAATGCAGAAATGCTACACAGTCAAGTGAACGAAACCTTTTGGCAAATACTCTGATGCCAGTCAAAGCCAGCACATGTCCTAAAAGCTGCTGCAGTAGTAGTAGTGCACGTGGAACTTCCCCATCTACAAAACGCCCACTCCCCACAAACAGTAAAAAGTCAACAGTTACTATATCTAACCTCTCCCTTTCTACAGAAACCTTAATTAACTTTATTTGACTCACTGCCCAGCTTGTTTCTTCCTTACAGGCCAGTAACTTTATTTTACTTACTGCCTGACCCCGTTTCTTCTTCCAGCAAATCCAGCTCTCACTCCTACTGCTAATCCTTTCTGACATCTCCTGAGTCTCCTCTCACCGTATTGTACTTATAATCTGAGTTATAGCAACTGACAACATTATATGAAAAGTGCAGCACATTATGAAAAAAACATTGATTTTACATTCAAACTGAACAAGTAACAGTTTCAAAATCCCCGCATCGGACCGTGAAGCAGAAAACAACAGTGTATGGCGGCTGCTGTGGGACGTGTTCAATCTCAGTCAGTCAAGCCATCCATCCGTCTACTCATACAAGCAAAAAATGGTATAAAAAGAGAAATTAAACAACTAAACCAGGGAAAATAAATGCTATCTGGGGGGGGGGGGATGCAGCAAACATAACAGTGACTACATAATTTGACAAGTGACATGGTCGGTCCCACTGCCCATTAGTAGTGGTGGGAAAAGTGGGCTAAATTCCCTCCGCGAAGTGATTCACGGAGTAACGAGGAGTCCGCGAAGTGCTCTGCAATGCGAAGTGTAGTACTTCATGTTATAATGGAGAACATGAAGTCCATTGAAAACAATGACTTCGCATTACTCCACCTTCCCCAAACAGCTTCTAAACCAATTTTAAGGTGAAGTAACACTGAAATCAATGTATTTCGCATCACTTTGCCTTGTTATTGAGTTCCAAAGTGAATTTGCAGTGCTTCATGGGATTGCAAGTCACATGGGCTCTAGATTGTTCTGCACAGCCTCAGTTCTGTGTAGTGTTTGTGCTGTGGAAGATGGAGACAGTTTCCTCTCAGAGCCCTGCCATTCAAATCATCTAAAAGCTGTTGAAAAAGCCTTTTTGAGCCATTTTATTTGCTCAAAATTTAGTACCCTGATTTTAGGAAACCCTTCTGTGCTCATATCATTGAGTGTTTATTGTTTGTGTGTGGATTTTAAATGTTAATTTAGAACAGTCAGACTGTGTACTGTGAAGTGTGCTTTGGGGGAGGGGCGTATCTGTGGTGTAGGTAGAGTAACTGGGAGAAAAAGGCAATCTTTATGTTTTGGTTATATTTTTCTTGTATAACTGTATTAATGTACACACAGTAATGTTTTCAGTAATTCTTGGCACTTTTTTGCTGATTGTTGTGGTGCAGCAGTGTACAATTTCAGTTTGTTTAAAACATTTGGTTATATTTCTAAAGGTTTTCAATTTGCTATGTATTACTTGTAGTGTGTGAGTGTGAGTGTGTGTGTGATGCACGCTTGCCATTAAATCAGGTGCCATTTGTTGTGCCACAGAGTAATTTCAGCAGTGTGAACCTGCTTCCACTGTACCTGCATGAATTGTTTGTATTGCTTATGGTATCTTTACTGATACTCTTTGTTATTACACTGTACAATTTGTAAATCACCTTTGTCCTTCCAGGAGTCCAGGACCTCCTTGAAAATGAGCTTGCTCAATGGAGCCATTCCTGGTGAAATAAAAATGAATGAATGAATGAATCCTTCTAGGGTGCACTGGGCTACTATGACTCGTGATAATTATCACCTGCCCGAAGGCGCATCGGCTCTCAATGCTCCTGCAGCAGACATCAAGGTGCCACTTGAAATGGGGGATCCATGTTTGGGTGGCGTAGGGCTATGACATGACCTATCAGTCCACTGGAGAGCACTCACCTTGACTGTTAAACTGCGCCATGCCTCCTACCACCCCCCATTTGAGGAGGGGGCTTCCCAATTCCCCCTTCTTAATCTCCCTCCTAGCTTTATACTTCTGTTATGAATGCACCTGAACAAATAGGAATGCTCCTGGGATGCATTTTAGTGACTCTGTCACAGTTTTTAGTGTGTTCTTACTGAGCTGGTTTCCCCAGTTCTACTCTCTCTTGGGGGGTAGTACCCCCACTGTATAAGTAAAGTTTCCCACCCCGTCCTGTTAGCCTTTAGGGGCTTATTGAATGTTGAAGTTTAAGACACAATCCTCCCCGGGGGGGGTGCAGTCTGGTCATTGGAGGCCCTTGTTTTACCCCCGTACCAATAGTGTTGCCCCATTCCTCACTGTGTTTGGTTAAACTCCGTGCAAGAGCCCTTCATAAGAGTGTTTCCCATACTTTATCTTAGAGTTGTTATTCTTATGCTTAAAACAGAGATATGGATGTATAACTAGTTAAATAAATACTGGATTGAAAGGTTATCCTCTGCTATGTGTTGTTTCTACTGTTATATTGGGATTATATAGTGAAAAGGAAGTTTACGATAGAAAACATTTATAAACAAGGGAATATTATTTGTCATGTGTGTATTGTGGTACCAGGGCTCAGGTGGGTAACTGTACTGTTGTTTCCTGGCTCCAGTAATGAACAAGTGGAACAGTCATGATCTACCCTCCCCAACCTTACCTATTTTGGAGCCTCCACAACCTAAAAGACATAAATATTTATATACCTCAAACCATGGCTAACCCCACTACATTTATCACATGGAATGTGAGGGTGCTCAACTCCCCCATAAAATGGAAGAAAGTAATGGCCTGTTTGAAAAAACTGAACACACAAGTGTTTTTTCTCCAGGAAATGAAATCTAGTAGTAAAGAAACTCAAAAACTTAAAAGATAATGGGTGGGATGGGAGACACAAAGTTCCTCTGAGACTGCTAAACATGGGGTGTCCATTCTGCACCACAAAAAAAGAAAAATGGAGCTTCATAGTACAAACAAAGGACTCAGATGGCAGATAGAGACTGTCAAATTTAAAACCCCCAAGACCCTGTTATTTTGGGGAACCTGTATGCCCCTAACCATGATGACCCATCCTTTTTTGACAGGCGCACGCAGGCCCTTCTTAATCTGTCATTTGACAACCCTGAGATGATAATGGGAGGGGATTTCAACCTGATGTTGGATTACTGTCGTGACAGGTCAAACTGAAAGCCTGAACCCCATACCCAGGATCTCCGCACGCATCAAGATTTACTCTCACTACACCTACTCAAGGACATCTGGAAGTTATTGAACCCTTCCAGCAAGGACTTCACCTTTTTTCCATCCCACTCCAAATGGCCAGTAGAATAGATTTCTGGCTTATCTCCCTTGCGATTGCTTCCGCAGTGTCTGCCATTTATATAGAACCCCTTTATATCTCAGACAATGCTCCAGTGGCCATGACTGCCACAATGGATTCTGCCCCTTGCAGGTCCCAGACCCGGAGGTTAGACCCCCTGCTAATTCAGGACCCTGACTTTCAAAAGTGGCTCAAAAAAGAAACAGTTATGTAGTTTCAGGGCAATCCCCTAGGGTCCGCTACTCCATCTCTAACCTGGGATGCACTCAAAGCTACAATAACCTGACATGGAACCTTTGTAAAAGAGCTTGTGCTTAAAGGTCTTCTCTGAATCCTTAAGTAAATAAATAAAATAAAACAATAAGGGGAAAAATAATCTGTTTTGGCACCCATAGAAGAAAAGTCTGAGATAAAGAGTTCCACAGATTAGAAGCTCTACTTAAAGCTAAAGAAGACACATATAAAAAACACCCACAGAAATTAAAAGATGAAGAGTTAATAACAGAGATGACATCACTCCAGATCCAATTAAACTTACTTGCCACTAGGGTAGCAGAATTGCAGATCACCAGATCTAAACATAAATATTGGGCACAGGGAGAGAAAGCTGGAAGATTGTTACCCTTCAGACTATGTAAGCAGCAGGCTGAAATATTTATTTCTCACCTTAAAGATAGTGCTGACCAACTGCAGTCCTCTCTGAAGGACATTAATCAAATCAATCAATCAATCAATCAATCAAAATCTTTATTTAACCAGGCGAACATCATTGAGCAAAGCTCATTTGTGAGATGGACCTGGACGGGATACAAAAACATTACACAGCACATTGAACACAATAAAATCACACAATAATTAATAACTAACTAACATAGTCAGGGCTAAATATAATACATAGGGTAATGATAGTGGTAGTGCATGAGTATTATATACACATATGGGCAGATAAATACAGGTTATAGTCAAGATTGGACACCATGGTATGGTGAAGGCAGAAGAACAAACATGGGTGAGAGGGGGTAACAAGGGAAGTTAGGAAGCTGATAAGAAAAGGAAGGGAGTTGTGAAGGTTAAAGAGGGAGTGGGAGGGTAGGCAGGGGAACCAGTAAGTGTCATAGTAGCAAATAGTGATACCATGGCCTTGGCTAAGGACAGGCTCCAGATAAGGTAAGTGAGGAGAGGCAGTAGGTAAGCTGAATGCCCTAGGCACAGGAAGGTAGGGGGCATGTGAACAAGAGGTAATGCTACTTTAAGACAACTGAAACCTATGCAAGTGAGCAGGCTACACAAGGGAAAGCAAAAAAGGAATGCTCTGAAAAGGCTAAAGAGGAAGGGGAAGGGATCAATGAGACAGGGTGATAAATGTAATATTTCATCAGACAGGTGACCAGCAAGTCACTGAGTCAGTGAGGGGGAGATCAGGAGAAACAATTGCAGGTTTTCTTAAATGAACACACATAGAGAGTTTTAAATAATAATAATAATAATTTTATTTATAAAGCGCCTTTCATTTTCCAAAGTGCTGAACATATTAAAACAACAACACCAAACATTAAAGTCCAATAAAACACACAAAAAATCATAACATAATAGCATCAGGCAATTAAGTCAAGGTAAATACAGATAGAACCACAACACAATCATCAGTGCAGTATAATCAGCCATCCAAAAAGGCCAATTGCCAAAGATAAGTTTTCAAATTACCCTTAAACTCCTCCACGGAGGTGCATTCCCGTAACCGCCGGGGTAGAGAATTCCAAAGAGTGGGTACAGCATAAGAAAATGCTCTACAGCCTGAAGATTTAAAACTCACTCTTGGAATCTCTAGCAACCCCTCATTGGCCTAGCGGAGGGATCAGCCGGGGCAGTAAGGCACCAGAAGTTCTTTCAGATAGGCCGGACCCTGATCATGAAGGGCTTTGAAAGTCAGTAAACTGACTTTAAAGGCGATCCGTCACCATATAGGTAACCAGTACAGTTCGTGCAGCACCAGGGTAATATGACAGGACCTACTTGTCCCAGTCAAAACCTGGGCTGCTGCATTCTGCACCAGCTGTAGGTGATGGATTTCAACCCCAGAAAGCCCAAAGTACAGGGAGTTGCAATAGTCCAGACGCAAGGACACAAAGGCATGGATCAACATTGGTAGGACGTTGGATGGAACAAGGTGCTTAACTCTGGCGATATTCCTGAGATGGTAAAAGGAAGTCTTGACAACAGCTGACACTTGTGACTGTAGTGTCAGTCTGTCATCCAAGATAACCCCCAGGTTACGCACCCGTTTAGAGGTCGGAAGTGAAATGCCACCAAGGAAAATTCCAGAGGGCGTACACACACATGGCCCCTCTATCTGACAACCCGGGTCCACAACCAGAACCTCTGTCTTTTCTGAGTTCAACTTCAGCCAACTAGAATCCATCCAGTCCTGGATTTCTTCCAGACAGTTGTTAAACACAGAGAGAGCTCCACCCTGGTCGGGTGCAAAAGACAGGTATAGCTGGGTATCATCTGCATAGCAGTGAAACCTCAGCCCATGCCTTCTTATAATGTCTCTGAGGGGTAGCATGTATACCGCGAATAACATGGGAGATAGCACAGAACCCTGAGGTACCCCACACAATAAAGGAGTTGGGCCGGAGGAAAAAAACCCAGACACAACTCTTTGTGATCTCCCAGTGAAGAAAGAGGTGAACCATTTCAAAATGGTTCCCGAGATGCCACAAATCTGCCTCAGGCATCCCATCAACACCAAGTGATCCACAGTGTCAAAAGCTGACAAGAGATCAAGGAGAACCAAGATGGAATGTCTCTTCTGATCTCTCGCCCTCAGAAGATCATTTAGCACCCGAACCAGCACAGTCTCGGTGCTATGTATTTTACGAAAAACAGATTGGAAGGATTTGTAGATGTTATGGATGGTTAAATGGTCCTCCAATTGGGCAGTCACTACCTTCTCAATCACCTTCCCAATAAAGGGAAGGTTGGAGATAGGTCTGTAGTTTGTGAAACAGTCTGGGTCCAAGGTAGCTTTCTTCAAGAGAGGTGTTACCACCGCCTCTTTCATGGAGCTAGGAAACTCACCCAACTCTAGGGAGCAACAGACTATTTGCACAAGGACTGGACCGATGACATCACTACAACCCAAAATTAGGGAGGTCGGTCCAGGATCCAAACTACAGCTTGTGGGATGCACACTATGGATGATCCTCATAACATCCATGAAATCAGGTCGACTGAAGGAACTCCAAGAAAATTGAGGTACTGTGAACTCACACTGTTCAACAGCATCACCCTTAGAGATTGCTGGATGCAAATCTGCCCTAATGTCGGCCACCTTAGTTGCAAAGTAACGAACAAGCTCCTCGCACTCTGATTGCGAAAAGGCTTTTCGAACTTGCAGACAGGATGGGTTGCACAGTCTGTTTACAGTTTGAAACAGCTGAGCAGGTCGATTCTGAGCAACTGCAATCTCCCTGGACAGGAATTCTGCCTTCTTACGGGTGATTGCAGATTGATAGACAGAAAAATGTTCCATCAATCTAAGGTGTTCGGCCACAAGGGAGGACTTGCACCAGCGCTGCTCTACCCTTCTCCCCTGTCTCCGCATCTCCCTCAACATCCCATCAAACCAAGGTGACTTGGGGTGAAGGGATAAGGGGCACACACGAACAGGAGCAATAAGATCCAGAGCCGTTATGCTGATATGCTGATGCTGTGGGCCAATTTCAAGTTTTTTTGCAGTGTGTTCCAGCATACAGGTAACATATGGCTCATGGAAGCCCTACCAAAGTGTGATTTGACCTTTGGCACTGCCAGGTAGATATAGGAGGCACTTCTCAGCGTATACGTACCTATCATTCTTAGGGGTAAACAATCCATGATTTATTGAGGCAGCTTCTTGGTGATAGCTTTAAAAGTCCCAGGGGAGGTGTATTTCTGTCTTCTGTAAGTGAGAGATGTCCATCCTATGGCATTGTATAGAGAGCAGTGGTGTGTATCATATGGAAAATCGATGATAAACCTCAGGGCTCTATGATAGAGTGTGTCCAGTTTTGAGAGCACAGCAGCTGAGCCCAGGCTGTACAGAAAATATGCATAATCCAGGAGGGAGAGGAAGGTGGTTTGGACCAGTCTTTTCTTGGTATCTCTTGTAAGAAGATGCTTAATCCTATAAAACAGGCCCAATCTCGGTCTAAGCTTTTTTGACAGTTCTTCGATGTGGTCAAGAAAAGAGAGTCTGTGGTCAATCCATACCCCCAGGTACTTAAACTTGGATACATACTCCAGAAGTTTGCCAAGAAGGGTGGTGATCGAAGGCAGTGTTCCAAGTAAAGCCAGATATCTTGATGGCACAAGGGGAGAGAAGAACATTGCCTTAGTTTTTTGGCATTTAGAAGTAGCTTTTGATTAAGAAGCTGATGTTGAGCAAGATTGAAATCCTGTTGAAAGTGACTGCAAGCAGCCTCAAGAGTAGGTTTACTGGTGTAAAGAACCTTGTCATCTGTGAAAAGATGTATATTGGCATTCTTGGTGCAGGCATCTATACTGTTAATATATATTGTGAAAAGCAAGGGGCCTAGTATCGAACCCTGCTGTATGCCTCTCAGGAGGGGCTTAAGTGGAGAGAGTTCCCTTTCTGCTTTGACCTGATGGAACCAATCTACTAGATAATTAGAGAACCATCTCAAGGAAAGGTGGTCCAGTCCAATGTTCCTGACGGAAAGGAGAAGCAGGTCATGGTCGACAGTATCAAATGCCTTCCTAAGGTCTTAGAATACTACACAAACACAATTTTTGGTATCAAGTTCATGTTGCCAGTTGTTCGTAACCTTACCAAGTGCCAAAATGGTGCTATGCCATGGTCTGAAGCCAGACTGCAAAGGGTTGAGGAGATTATATAATTTCAAGTAATTTGTTAGTTGTGAGCTCACAATTTTTTCTAACAATTTAGACAGGATAGAGGGTAAAGAAATAGGTCTATAATTGTTTAGGTCACTAGGGTCTCCAGATTTAAAAAAGGGAATAACATGCACAGTTTTCAGCATGGAGGGAAGGACACCCTGAGAGATAGATAGATTAAAAAGGTGGGTAATTGGCACAGCCAAGACGTGATAACCAGTCTTAAGAAAGAAGGGATCAAGCCGATCTGCTGCTGCACTCTTCCTAGTATCCAGTTGCTGCAAAAGATCTTCAACCTCTTTTAGTGATGCAAGTTGAAGGGAGACTGAAGAACTCATGACAGGTACTTTGAGGTCCTGTATGCCAACTTGGTTACGCAGCACCCTGGCAGAGGAGGAGTCATGGAGAACTTTTATAAAACACTATACCAGTTGCACACTCTGCTAATTAAAAAGGATTTTACAAGTTTCACAAAACACATAGATCTACCTAAAGTATTGCAGACCCAGAGAGACTCTCTGGAGTCCCCAATAACTGCTGCAGAATTTTGCTATGCCATTAAGGCTATGGCACCATATAAAGCCTCCCAATTGACTTTTATCAAGTAGTAGTGACCCAGCATTTGTTACATATGGTAAGTGATTCTCACCACAGCATATCTCTTCCCGAAACCTTAAGAGAAGCAGTCATCACAGTCTTACCTAAAGAGGTTAAGGACCCCTCCAACTTTCACCCTATTTCCTTAATTAACTCTGATGTGAAAATCATCTCCAAAGTAATATCCCTTCAACTGGAAAACATTCTTTCTGACATAAAGTGGGCTTTATAAAAGGTAGAGTACATTCAGACCATTTAAGAGCAATAGTTACCCTACTTCAAGTGGCTGCAGGTCTCCCCTCACCTGCAGCTGCAATAACTGTTGACTTTGAAAAAGTCTTTGACTTGTTGGCGTGAAATTACCTACTAACTGTCCTCAAACTTTTTAATTTCAGCTCCTGCTTTACAACCTGGATACAGACACTCTATCATTGCCCCAAAGCCTGTATCCTTACTAACAATACCCTCTCTAACCCTTTTCCTCCTTTTCAGAGGGACTAGTCAAGGGTGCACTCTTTCTCCCCTTTTGATTTTCATAGGAATGGAACCCCTTGCCACTGCAATTTAGCAACACCTAGATGCAAAGGGAATCAGAATGGGGCCCAGAGAATTCTGAACTAAATTGTACACAGATGATTGCTTAGTCAGTCTTAACTCTCACCCCATTCCATGTGTAAGAAATTTGACATGATACAGTATAGGAGAATGGGGTGAGAGTTAGGTCTGAGGACCCAAGGCACACCACAATGCCTGTTGGCCTGTGTAGGGTGGGTGTGGGCTGGGCCAGTGGGGTTGGATGGGGGGGTGTTAGGGTCTCAACCCTAGCATTTCACTTCCCTACTTTTGTCACTTCAACCCTAACTGATGCATCAATTACATTTTTTGCCATTTAGTTCCTCACTTTTTTAGATAGTATAATAGTAATTTTATTTTACTGTGGGAGCTTAGAGTCCTTTGGACCCTGTGTTCCTATCCCTCCACAGATGCACATATGTATCTAGCTGAGGAAACACAGTTGTCTCTAGCCTCTGTGCTTCTACACATTAAGTTATGAGCAAGCATAGCGAAATTGCAACAAATAGTCATAACTGTGCCATCTTAAATAATTTTCACCCCAAATGTTTAAACTAACCTTCTTATCACCTCACTGCATGTACCTAGTACAGAAAACTTTCAAATTCCTTTTGAAATGTAATCCTGTACAACTGTAATGCTGTTTTATGCTACAGGAGTGGAAAAACATTTTTTGGCAGGATTTGAAAAATTACAGCTGTACCTTTCATAAGGTGGTGTGCAAAAATGGCAATGTGGAAATTCTGGAGTGAAAATATATAACATTAGCAAAGTTATGAGTGTGTGTAGAAGCTGAGCAACACACGCTCGAAACATGGTCATTTTTTAGAATTATTTCACCATATTTTCAACATGGGCTTTTTGGGACCTTCCCTCATGAACAGTAGCACTGTGATTTTTTTATTAATACATCCCAAAAGTTGATTTTGTATAGTGATCATGCCATTTTGTGCCACAGGTGCAAAAACATATTTCAGGCAGGATATGAAAAATGACAGCTGTACTGTTCATAAAGAGGTGTGAAAAAATGGCAATTTTGAAAATCTGTAATGAAAATATTAATAATTGGTGAAGTTATGAGCATGCATATAAACTGCACAATGCCCACTTGTAACAGTCATTTTAAAAAATATTTTCACTAAATTTGCAACATGGATTTTTTGGGACCTCACCTCATGAACAGTGGCACTGTCATTTTATTAATTGGTCTCAAAATGTGATTCCACACAGCGAACATGAAATCACCTTTCGAGACCAAGTGACACAATGGCAGTGCCATTGTTCACGAGGTGGGGTCCCAAGAACCCCATATAAAAAATTTGGGGCCAAAATTCCTAAGAATGGCTGAGTTATCAGCATAAGTTGAAAACCCCATTGACTGCCAATTTATGGCAGTTACCTTGATTCTTCAGTTTGCAGTTCAGCTTTGAAGAGTGCAGACGTGTCTTAGTCCTCAGAAGTTGACAGCACCCGATCTCTTGAGGTAAATATAGGTTGAAGGGGTGCAGGGAGGTAGGTGTGCAGAGGGAGGCTCAGGATGGGGGAGGGTAGTGGCAGGGATGACAAGGGACTGTTTTCTTTTTTTAAGGTAAAAAAAGATGTTGGGGACAGTTTTCTTTATTTTACAGGTGTTTAAAAAATTTAAAAAAACAACACATGTGGGCACACTGGGGTGGGCTCCCAGTGTGCCACATTAGTGGGGGAAGGGTACATTCTGACATGGGGACTGGGCAGCCCGATGTCAGCAATAGAAGTATATGGGCTGGGGGGGGACTCCAACACCAGGAGTGAGTATCCCTGTGTCAGAAACATTTATTTTTAAAAATAAAAATTATTTTGGCACACTGGGGTGGGCTCCTAGTGTGCCATATTAGTGGTGGGGGGGCATGTGAATAGATACAGACATGGAGATTGGGCACCCTGATGTTGGCAAAAAGACTATACAGAGGCCGACTAATTTGATGCAGGATCCTGAATCAAAAATTTTGATGCAGGAAAATTTTGATGCAAGATTCTGCATCAAAAAAAAAAGACATCAGGGGACAGTTTTCTTTTTTCACAGGTTTATTTTTTAAGCACATTTCAGCACACTGGGGTGTGCTCCCAGTGTTTCACAGTAGTGGGAGGGATACATGCTGACATGGGGATTGGGCACCCCGATGTCAGGAAAAAGTTGATGGAGCAGTTCAGTGCAGGATTCTGCATTGGAAAAAAGACATTGGGGGACTGTTTTCTTTATTTTAGCCACACAAAAAGTAAAAAAAAAAACTAAATGGGGCATGCATCAGAGGGTGGGGGGCCACTAGACATTTTGCTTTCTCCCTTCCCTAAGCTAGAAAATAAAATGCCGGCAGATTAAACAGATTTTTCTGGCAAAGAGGGATTTTGTGAGATTTCTAAATCCCTCTTTACAATCCCTCTTTGACAGACATTCATGACCAGGTATCCCTGATCAAAACTGTGCATCTATCCCAAAGACTGAACTGAGCATGCTCAGAACACAACATTTCTAAATTTAATAACCTTTGAATGGATTAATATCTTTTCACAAAACCAATGCTAGTTTGTTCCTTAGGAAAACCTCTTTCTGCCCTGAAAAGTTCAGGCCAAAATTCCAAATGGTGTGGGTGAAGCATGATGAGGAAAAAACAGGGAACATTTTGCAAAAATTAGTGAAAAATTCATTTTTTGATGATTCGCTGCACACAATCTGCAAATCCAATTGAAGCAAAACATGGCAAGTCAAAAGATCTACCACATGACACTGCTGATTCCAAATTTCGTGTAAGTCCATTGAATGGTTGCAAAATTATTAACATGCAAAATCTGGGGTTTAACATTAAAGTTTCTGCTCAACTCTAACTATAGGGTGCTATCTTACATCTTTAATATATATATATATATATATATATATATATATATATATATATATATATTATATATATATTCAGTAAAATTGTAAAGTAGGGATAAGATAGAGAATTTTATTCATCTTTATTAATTTTTCCCTTCTTTTTGATGTTCTCAGAGGCTCCTATGGTGTGTAATGAAGAGAATATTTTCATTACAAGTCTGCATTTGAGTGAAGAGAATATGAATTTAGTAATTTCAGATCTGAATCACACAGAATGTGATTATTAGTGAAAGTTTTTTCTTTATTCTATGTCACTGGATGTTATTGTCATTATGTAAGTGTTAAGTCTGGTAATTAACTCACTTGAGACCTTGTTGACATGCGATTGGTTAAATGCACTTTTTTGAATTTGAGGTCATGTGTATATAAACCCACTAATTATGTATTTTTCGCTATGTCTGATGAAGCCAGTAGTAACTGGTGAAACATAAGAGCTGGTGCATGCCTGCACCACTTTTCCTATATAGCACTATTTGGCATATGCTTGATGGACTGAGTAAAGAAAAACTTAAACAGCACTTTCTGGTGTTGGACATTTTTTCTTTAAAGTTTCCAGAACAGGGATGAGTGCATTGCTTCATTCAGACCAGCATATTTAATTGCATCTGCACCACCATCCTAGTGCTCACCACCACTCTCAGCTGGTCTTAACCATTGTTTTGCAGTGAAGTGACAAAGAAACAGCAACCTTTAAAAATCCCTGTTTGTGAGCTGTCAAAATCCTTGTTTGTGAGCTGACCCTGTTCATGAGGTGTCAAAATCCCTGTTTGTGAGCAAATTCTTGTTCACAAGGTAGGGCCATCTGGTCATCCCCTCATGAGCAAGGATTTTGACAGCTCATGAATAGGGATTTTGATACCTCAAGAACAAGGATTTTGACAGATCATGAACAGGGATTTTTAGGGCCATCTGGTCCATCCCCTCAAAAACATGGATTTTGACAGCTCACAAACAAGGATTTCTCATGAACAAGGATTTTGACAGTTCACAAACAGGGATTACTTTTCAGAATCCCTGTTCATGAGGTGTCACAATCCCTGTTTGTGAGTCAATTCCTGTTCACAAGATAGGGTCATCTGGTCTTCCCCAAACGAACATGGATTTTGACAACTCACAAACAGGAAATCAGCTCATGAACAGGTATTTTGACATTTCACGAACAGGAATTGGAAGCGAGCCACAAAAAAGGACTTTCAATGTAAAAATGGCATTTTTTTGACTAAAGTAAATGGAACCAAAGCCATGGGTTTGTAGAGGGTGTCACCCTGAACAGAACACATACTTCAGTGTGTACAGAAGACACACATGTGGCAAGTTACAAGGTTTTGTTTTTGAAGAAAACAAGATGGAGGCTCATAATCAGGGATTTTTTTCATACAAACAGGGATTAAATGAATCCCTCTTCATGAGCTGTCAAAATCCCTGTTCATGAGCCCAAATCCTTGCTTGAAGCTGTGCAGCTATCCAAAAGACTGTACTGAGCATGCTCAGAACTCAGATTTTCAGAATTAAATAACTTTGTAGTGGACAATATTTTTTCTCCAAACCAATGCTGGCTTGTTCACTGGGGCAAGCTCATCATATCCTGAAAATTTCAGGCCCAAAGTCCAAATGGTGTGGCGGCAGCGTGATATGGAACAATCAGCAAAAATGTGTAAAAAAAATGACTTTTACACTTTTTTCACTATGCCCTGTGCAAAATCTGTACAACCATTCAAAATGAAACTTGGCACATCAAGAGATCTACACCCATGGGACCGTGTATTCCAAATTTTGTGCAAATCTGTTGAATGGTTGCAAAGTTATTAAAGTGCACAATTTGTGGTTTAACATTAAACTGCCTACTCAACCCTAACTATAGTCGCTCAGTAAAAATACATATATATATATATATATATATATATATATATATATATACACATACATAATTGTTTAACCAGGTGAGACACACTAAGCTGAAAGCTTGTTTACAGGTGCAACCTGGGAGCACAGGGAAGTTAAGTGAGTTGCTCAGGATCACACAGTATGCAAGTGGGGGCTGTGGAATTCAGACCTAGGTCTCCAGATTTGCAGCTCAGAGCCTTGAACCACTGCGCTATACTGCCTCTCTCTACCTATACATTCTTTGCAAAAAACTGCATTAATGCAACAGTTAGGATTGCTCCACAGCGACAAAAGTGAGGAAATTCAGTGTTATGGTTGAAAACCCTAACTCTGCATCCCCCCACCACCACCATACACACATACATACATTCAAGTAGGGGAAGGACCAAGGCAACACAAACAATCAGACACAATCAGCAGGAGGTGTATACTTGTGTTACTGTAGGAAGTGGAGAAATCCAGCTTCAGGTATAATACATTATTTAAAAAGTGGTTCTATGAGGTTAGTCCACATAAAGGTGAACCAAGCTGCCAGTAGCGAAAACCGTGTACCTTGTTTCATTTTCAAGCTATCGGTGGTGAAAGGCATCATGGGCACTTCAATGTTAGTCTATGGGACATTGCTGACTTTTGTAACACTGTATCTTTGTTGTTGTTAACTATTTTAGCACCAAAGCAGGAAAAGGGACATCTGTGGGACCAGGGCTTGCCACCCAGAAAATTTCAGCCCAAAGGATCCAACCGTTTGCTTGCAGGAGGATGGCAAAGATGTGCAGTCATCAGGAGCATACTGTCGCAAAATACTTTCGTAAACATGAAAGTGTCGCAAACGGAAGAAACAACAGTGTCACATTTGTGAAAGTATGTAAAATAGTGTCACAAAATACTGTTGCAAACATGAAAGTGTCGCAAACAGAAGACACAACAGTGTTGCATTTGTGAAAGTATGTAAAATAGTGTCACAAAACACTTTCACAAACACAAAAGTGTTGCAAATGCATAGCACAACACTGTCATATTTGCAAAAGTGATTTTCAGGGAATGTGAAAAATCCTGTTTTGGGACTTGTGAACCCTAAAATATCATATGTGTTGTCTGTGTTATGTGTTGGTGGCAGTGTGTGGCCCAACATTCCCAGTTGTCCATAGTGATATGTGTTTTACGGTGTGTGGAACATCCAGGATCAGAGTTAGCAGTCATGACCCCATGCCACAGCCCAAGATCTGTTGGTGTGAGGAAGATGGGAGCATGGCTGTGTGGTTTCATGGTTTAGATAGTGGTATGTTATTTCTGTTACCTGCTGTTGAAGGTTGTGTGTGATTGGTTGTGTTGCCTTGGTCCTTCCCCTACTTGCATGTATGTGTGTGTGTGGTGGTGGGGTTGGGGAGGGGGGAATGTGGAGTTAGGGTTTTCAACCCTAACACTGAATTTCCTCACTTTTGTCACTGTAGAACAACCCTAACTGTTGCATTAATGCAGTTTTTTGCAAAGAATTTCCTTACTTTTGGAAAAAGCATAGGTAAGTACATTGTCGCGCAAGTTGGTGGGACCATGGTGCCCAACTAACTTGCTTATTTCTCAATAGCATCACAATAGTAGTGAATCACATGTACTGGTGGGCAGGCCCCACGCTCCCACCACATTGCCCAGCACTACAGAACAATATACATGTGCCATACCTTTTGAGCTGTCCTATACCGTATAATAGGATCTTCCTGTGCACCCCATAATGTGCTGACCATAGTTTTCACAATGTACATAAATACTTTCCCATTAACTATAATGAGCATGCACCACAATTCAGCAACTGTAACTGCCAGTGACCCAAAAATTTTCACAGTAGAAGATCTGTGATTAATCTTTCTACATTCCAAATTCCCAGGCAAATCAGTCACACGGTCCAAAAGTTATTGAAGCAAAACAAACTAAATTTCCATTTGTTAGAGTGGCATAATTCTGCACCTGTTTAAGTTTTACACACCAAACCACTGCAAGGAAAGTTCAGGGCACTAGGGCTATCTACCCTATAAATTGCAAGCCAATAGCAGCATGCCTAATCCAATGGGAAAAGCATGAACTATGTCAGTCAATATCTCCCCAAAATATTAATTTTGCAGCACCTAAATAGCAGAATTCACATATGTAGGACATCCCCTCAACACCCTCCAAATTTCAAGTAAAAAGATGAAATTGTTTAAGAGATATTCAATTTTAAAATTTGTGCACCTTTAAGAAGTCTTCTACCACAAAATGGCGGAACGCGCAGCCGAAAATACGCTAAAATGTCTGACCTGGTGGCTGAAAAATCTTGAACTGCGAGTGGGGACAACTTCAAATGGTAATAATTCTGGAATGGAACAATATTTTTTCAGCAAATAAAAAGTGGCATCTTCCTTGAAGAAAGGGTTATATACTGTATGTCCCAAGTTTCAGAGCAATGAACCACACAATGGCTGCACAGCACCACAGGCAACACAGTGCGCAAAAGTATGAAAAACTGAATTTTTGTCACTTTGATGCACTAAAACTGTATGTCTGACTGAAATTAAAATTGGTAAATGAAGACATGTACCATACCAGACCATGTATACCAAATGTTATCTAAATCTGTTCTACGGTTGCACAGTGGCACAAAGGGAAAACTGTGCAGAAGTTCCTAAAAGAACATTTTTACCACTTTGCTTTACAAAAACCGTATATCTGACAGAACCAAAAATTGTTAAATGAATACATGTACCATAGCACACTGTGTGTTCAACATTTTGTGAACATAAGTTCAACAGTTGCACAGCACCATGTGCAAACAAGTGCACAGCCACAATTCAGCAACCAAAAGTGCCAGAGATGCAAACATTTGCACAGTCGAAGACCTATCATATATCGTTCTACATTCCAAATTGTACGCATATCGGACACACGGTTGAAAAGTTATTGAAGCATAACAAACCCAATTTTCATTCGTCATAGTGGCATAAATTCCGCACCTGTTTAAGTTTAACACACCAAAACCACCGCAAGGCACGTCCGTGACACTAGGGCTACCCACCCTATATATTGCAAGCCAATAATAACATGCATAATCCAATGGAAAAACATCAACTATGTCAGTCAATATCTCCCCAACAAACTAATTTTGCAGCACCCAAACGGCATCTATAGGACATCCTCTCAACACCCTCCGAATTTCAAGTAAAAAGACCAAACCATTAAAGAGATATTCAATTCTTTTTTTTTTAAAGACATCTTTATTAATGACTTTCAAATTATTAACCTTACACTCGAATGTCCCAGACGCAGCCGGGATTCACAATCCCAAAACTGATTGTGACAACTATGTACAGCCCCAACTATATACATCCACAGCTGATGGGATTAGTCTCCGATATTTTAGCAAAACCTATGACAGCCCAATCTAAGAGTAATCATGTCCAAAACTTTTCCAATCCCCCGGGGGCATAACCCCTAAAACCAAGCCCTGATTTCCTCAAAGACTAAGAAATCTAGTCCACGACCTAGGCAACATTACTCACCGGAGGTAACCCCAGGCTGTGTCCCCTGGAAAGAGAAAGAGTCCACCCTCACCCTAAGACTAAGCAGACCAACACCCTATCTTGATACCAATTCACTAGTACCAGTGCAACCCCATAGCATTTATGAATATTGTATTCTATTCACTCAAAACAGAAAAAATTTAACTCAAGTTATACATTTCTCTTAAGTAATAATCTCTTGCTGATCCCAACCCAACAGACAGGCCTGTTTTCGAATATTGGTAACTTTCAGTGTATAAATTGCCTCCAGAGCTGACCATCTTTTTTCATATAACCTTTTCCTTCCCTCTTTATAAGCATGTCTCTGTATTCTTCTCAAGGCGCCAATAAGATCTCTCGCCCATTGCTCATAAGTATAGACATAATCATCCTTCCAATGTCTTAATACAGTGGATTTAACTATCACAGACATCAAAGATAAATGATATTTGGGAATAGTCCCTTGTGTTTGCGATATATCACCCAAGATACTTATTTTGGGCAATATAAATTCTGAGTAGTCCAACAGAGGGTCCATCTGCTGTTTGATTTCAACCCAAAGAGATGCGATCTTACTGCATTCCCACATCACATGTAGAATATCACCAGAACCCACTCCACATATAAAACACAGGTCTGTCTGTCGAAGGTGTCGATCACATAGTTTCACAGGGATAAAGTACATATTGGAAACAATAAAAAATTGCATTGTCTTATACTTGGGGGTAGATATATATTTATGACTCCTCCATATATTGTCCCGAGCAGGCCTCTGAGGGGCCAATGTTCTATCCCAATATGGAATGCTAATGGGAGAGTTCGGATGAACATAATTCAGCAGCACTTTATAAATTTTGGGTAAAGAATGGGAAGTAGGATCCACTTCCTTTAGATTATCCCATGTAAACACTTTTTCTGGTGGGCCCCCAAACCTTTTCCAGACCCCTCCAGCATTTTATTAATCTGAAATCTTTTGAAAAAGTGCATTGAATGACACTTACCTGGAAGAACCACTCTATTATCCTTTATAACATCCCGTACCTGCAGGCCCAGGAGCTGAGCTGCCCAACGCTGGGTAATAACCTTACCCCCAATCAAGAAATTAGGGTTGCTCAGCAAAGGCTGATCTTGAGACCTCATTTGATCCCTTCTCTGGGTAGGAGTAAGAAATAACCACCAGGCCAATGCCGATTTAACGATTGGATTCAGAGATATGCTTTTAAGGTATTTCTCTGGGCTAGCAAAGAGAAACACCTCTGGAGAGAGGCCTGAATCCCGTAATAGTTGCCTCTCTATTTGTAGCTATATTGAAGTATATGTCCCTTCCACCAAATTCCCAACCCATCGACTCATATAACCCATTTGTCCTGCCACATAATATAGCTGAAGATCAGGCAGCTTGATCCCCCCCATATTAAGCAGTAAGCACAGGATGCTATGTTTTCTTCTAGGAGGCCTAGAGTGCCACAAAAACTCCGATAACAGTTTCCTAATTTTTACAAACCATAACTTGGGAATATGGTAGGGGGTTAACTGTATTGTATATAATAACCTAGGCGAAAGATTCATTTTGACTAACCCCAATCTAGCTGCAAAGTTCAAAGGAAGCTTATTCCATCTAAGTGTGTCCCCCTTAATCGCAGAGAAAATCAAATCCATGTTTATTGCTGCCCCATCCTCCATATGAGCCGTGATCCATATCCCCAAATATTTTGTCCTATCTGGCACCCAATGTACATGTAGTGGTTCAAACTCTGCTCTACTGACATGCAGTGTCAAAGGGAGAATTTGCGTCTTGCTCAACTTTAACTTATAATTCAAGACTTTAGAAAATTGGCCAATAATTTCAACTGCCCTCTTAAAACTTAAGGCCGGTTCTTGCACATGTAACAAAATATCATCTGCAAAGACTGAAAATTTTAAGGCCCTGCTCACTACGATGATCCCCTTAACATTAGCATCATTGTTGATTGCCCGCAACTGAGGTTCCAGATAAATATTAAACAATAATGGCGAAAGAGAGCATCCTTGTCTGGTCCCATTCTCTAGGCAAATCTCCTGTAAAATATACCCATTACATAACACTCTGGCCGTGGGAGCTGCATATAGATTTTTAATACCTCTGAGAAGGCCCTCGGGGAAACTCATCTTCTCCATTGTGGCAAATAAAAATGGGTAGGAGACCCTATCAAAGGCCTTCTCAGCACCCAGAGATATCAAAGCTAGGGGAAGTTGGGAATCTGATGCCTGCCCAAGTATGTGATGGAGCTTCCTAAGGGCATCCTGTGCCCCTCTACCAGGCATAAATCCTACCTGCTCACTACTAATTAAATTTGGGGCAATATTCAATATTCTATTAGCTATGATCCTCGTAAGAATCTTGATGTCTTGATTCATCAAGGCTATGGGCCTATAACTACCAGGCAGCTCCTTAGGCTTGTCTAGTTTAAGAATCAGGGAAATATATGCCTGGTAGAGAGGTGGGTGATCCACCCCATCCCGCATTACATGGTCAAAAAATTCCTTCAGCAGGGAGAGTATAGAATGGAGATGTGCCTGGTAAAATTTAGCCGACAGGCCATTTAGCCCCAGAGTTTTGCCCAATGGGAGAGATTGAATCACATCAATTATCTCGGATTCTCTTATTGGAGCTGCCAACTCACTAACCTGTGCAGCATCCAAACCTGGTAGTGGCATTCCCTCTAGGAATTGCCAGCTCATCAGCCAGGTGTTCTGCTCGGTAAATGTCCTTGTAGTAAGAGGCAAATGCATCCGCCATTTTCTGGGGATCCATTAAGCACTGCCCTGCATACTTAATGTACGTAACTATCCTCACGGCCTCCCACTCCCTGACTCTAGCAGTGAGAAGGCGGCCCGGTACATCACCCTGTAATAAATATTTAGCGTGTATCTTTTCCAGCCAGAATTCTACCTTACCATATGTGATATAAGACATTTCTCTTCTCAGGCTTTGAAGTTCCATATCTATGTCTGGGTAGGACCCCTCCAGAGGAGTCAGAGATTCAAGGGCTCCCAAGATTAACTCCTCCTTTGCTCGTCTCATTCTGTTTTTCCATGCTGAGAAGCCTTGGGCTTCCCCTGCATATAGTGCTTTGCAGGTTGGCCATGCTAATTTTGTATTTTGGAGTGTGGGCAACTGATTATGTATGATCTCAAGTAGGGTATCCTCTAATTTGCTCCGGACGGAAGTCTCAGCCAGAAGCATATCATTTAACCACCATCTATAGGTCCTGGGGGGGGCAGCAATAGGCTCCCATGTTACTTGAACTGGGGAATGATCCGAAAAAATTCTACACCGGGTTGTCACCTCCTTGACCTTGCAAAGCGCCACCATATTAACCAAAAAAAGATCAACTCTGGATTGAGTCTTATGTGCTGCAGAAAAAAAAGTCATGTTGTTGCCCCCTTTAGAGTGAGTCTGGAGTGGGTCTACCAAAGCAGTGACCTCCAAAAATCTATTCATAGCTTTCTGTGCACTGGACAGAGACCCTCCGGACGGTGGTATCCTATCCTCCCTGTTATTTAAACATATATTCCAATCACCTGCCAAAATGAGGGAGTGTGGAGAGAATACCATAATATCCAACTCCAATGAAGCAAATAAATCCGGGTTGGAAGGGGTTGGATCATAAATACTGTAGAAGCGACTATAAGCTCTTTACCCCCTATACTACCCGAGATATAAATCCCTCTACTATCCTCTCTTGTAATCAACTGCATTATGTGATACGGGCAGGTTCTCCCTATTAAAATCATCACTCCCCCTGAGGCCTTTTCCTTACCTACCCCATAAACCTGGCCTACCCACAGCCTCTTAAGGAAGCTCAGCTCCTCTGTCAATAGATGGGTCTCCTGCAGTGCAGCTGTATGAGCCCCCATCTGACTTAAGTGCCTTAAAATTACCATTCTTTTATGTCTACCCCTGAGTCCTTTTACATTCCATGAGATAATTTTAACACTCGTCATTAGCGCACATAATAAAAATTTTGTTCGACACCATCATACCTTCCACTGTCATAGTCTGCATCCTGCCCTGACACCTATTGGACTCTCTCTCTCTCTCAATACCAGCTCCCCTAAAATCACCCCCCAAATATCCCCCGATCCCTGGATCATCCTCCTGGCAATCCTAGATCGACCTCCCCTGAAACGACGATTCATGGACGAGCCCTTTTCTATGCTCCCCCCAGCCCTCATCATAATTCCTCCATTCTCAGGGACCTATCCCCTATATCATATCTCTCTCTTTCTAGTATAAGCCCCCTCTCTTAAAATCCTAACAAAGGTTACTCACCCAGTCCCTAATCCCCCTATAACACCCTTAATTACCTTTCTTCCATTATTCAGATTATTCATGCTACCCCACCAAAATTCTCCCTCATTCACTGGTTTAATACACCCCACTGAGGGCAGATGAGCTAAGAATGCAGCCACACTGTATCCCAGTCTGTATAAAAACATAGTCAAAGCAACCACCATAGTCCCTTTGGGCCATTTCTCCAGAAAACCGATGCCCAACCCCCTCCTTCCCCTACAAATTATGCTCTGGGGAATGACGGGTCCCTCATATCGAATAAAAACCCCAATATGCAATCGGAGGGAGTTACAAAACCTCATGGCAAATCCCTTCCCAGCCCCCTAGAACCATTACGGTATCGCCCCCCATGTGAGGAGATATAACCCCTCCCCCAGTACCAACGCATATATCCATCCCCTGCTAGGTTCAAAGCCCCAGTCAATATGATTCAGCCGGAATGAATGTTCCTTACTGAGGCATCACCACCCTCAGGGCACATACACCCCTACCCTCTTAACCCCCCATCATCTACCATCTGCAACTACAGCCTCTCATAACAAAACTAGGGTCCTAAATCTAAGTGTCCAATGATCTCTACAAGATCTATAAATGGAACAGATATGACCCGTAGAACCCAACACCCTAGGTAAACCTCCATTTTCCTAACTCAAACCAGAAGGATCCTATTAACCCTAGGAATAAACATTTATCAACCAACTTCATAAAACAAACAGAACAGAAAGAGGGAGGAAGGGAAAGAGGAAGACAGAAACCATGCAAAAAAAAAGGGGGGGAGGGATAAAGAAACAACACACATTTATCTGTTCATCTTGCCCTGCATATCACTGCCACCCTTCAAGTTCCTTTCATCAATTTGTGCCAGTCCTCTCCGCAGTGTCAACGATTCAGGTCTGTGTCTTAAACAAATCAGGAAGCTCCGCTCTGAGACCCACTATATCGTCGCTTGCGGTCGGGAATCTCTTCTCACCAGTTTGCAACCGGACCACTGAAGTTGCAGGGTACTGCAAGGGAAACTTAATGCCAGCAAGACGGAGTTTTTTCTTAATGTCAGCATACTCTTTTTGCTTCTCTCTCACCGATGGGGTTTGATCCTGAAAAAGCCACAGTGATGCGCTGTTCCAATGCAAAGCCTTGAGTTGTCGAGCACAATTAAGCACATGAGATTTTTCTTTGCTGCCATCTTGTTTTCATTTTGTGGTCAGAAAAAAATAAATATCTCAGCTCAGGGGTGACTTCTGAAGTAAAAGTATGATGGGTTTTGCTCAGTGTTCTTCCCTCTATCGAGCCATGCCTGTGGTTTCTTGTAATTCTGTCAAAAAATAGAGTTTCAAAGTTTTAAATTCTTTGGTCTCAGGTCACTAACGATCTTTGATTGTGAGCCTGCAAATTCTTTGATCGTGATCTTTGATCACGAGTGAGGGACTAGATGGTCAGGTGTCAGAAAACACATTTGTTGCGGAGATATTACATGGCGCAGTTTATGTTTTGCGAGAGCGTTTTGCATTGTGGTACTGGCTTGAAATTTATATGGTAGCTAGCCTTACTGCCATGGACATAGTTTTCAGTGGTTAGGTCTGTAAAATGTAAACAGGAGTGGAATTATGCCACTCCAACGAATGAAAATCTCAAACTTTAAAATGTAATATCTCAGAAACAGTTTAGTCTTTTAACTTGAAATTTGGAGGGTGTTGAGGGGATGTCCTGTACATGTAAATTATGGCATTTAGGTGTTGGAAAATTAATTTGCTGTGGAGATATTTCGTGACACACTTTACGTTTTGTGTATAGCATTTTGCATTGTGCTACTGGCTTCACATTTATAGGGTAGCTAGTGTTACTGCCATGGAGGTAATTTTCGGTGGTTAGGTGTCTGAAATGTAAACAGGTGTGGAATTATGGCACTCCGATGAATGAAACTTTGTTTTGTTTCAAGCTGGTGGCCCCATGCTCCCACCAATATGTGTTCCCACCAATATATATGATATTCAGTACTTGTACTGTTATGTTAGGCAGAAATTTGCAAGTTGGTGGGAGCATTTAAGCGACTTTGTACTTTTCTATGCTTTCTCAAAAAGTTAGGAAATTCTATGCAAAAAACTGCGTTAATGCATCATTTAGGGTTAAAACACAAAAAGTCAGGAAATGAGACCTTTAGGGTTGCCCCCTCCCCTGTGTACCCCCATCCTCCTGAGACTAACAGATACCTGGGTGTGTCATTGGGGTTGTGAGGCCTAAATGTCACCCTATTCTTCTTTACTGTGGCTTGTGAATATGATTACACATGAAATGGGTGACATTTAGGCCTCACAGCCTCAATGACACACACTAGTGTCTGTCAGTTTCAGGAGGATGGGGGAGTACACGGGGGGCAACCCTAAAGGTCTAATTTCCTGATGTTTTGTGTTTTAACCCTGAATGATGCATTAACACAGTTTTTTGCATAGAATATATATTATAGGGGCGCGGTCACATCCCTATATTTAGGGTTATGAAGCCACTTCTATGTTAAACTCAAAATGTTGCATGTTAATAACTTTGGACCCATTTGATGGATTTGCATGTAATTTGGTATGCACAGTGTGGCATGGTAGATCTTTTGATTTGCCAAATTTAGTTTCAGTCAGACTTACGTTTTTTGCACACCAAAATGCTGAAAAATGCACTTTTCACCAGTTATGTGGGCAGTTTTTTGGATTTTGTCCATGGCACTGTGTAGCCATTGTGTGGTGTGCTGCTCTGCAACTTGGCTCATCTGAAAGAGCTTGGGACAAGGAACATGGCATTTTTTGTTTGGTGAAAAAATATTAATCCATTCAAAAGTTATTAAATGTTTAAGTTCCCATTATAAGTCAATGGGAAAATTTATATGGTTATTTTGCGAAAGAAGAATGGGGTTTTGGCCATCTGGTTCCTCCTCATGGTCAAAGAATTTTCAGGCTGATGATCAAGGAATCTTTGATCGAGAGGAATTCTTTGATCACGATGGCCGCCATCTTGTTTTCAGTTTGCGGTCGGAAAAGTACAAATATCTTGGCTCGAGGGGACTTCTGAAGTGAAACTATGTTGGGTTTTGCTCAGGGGTCTTCCTTCTATTGAGCCATGCCTGTGGTTTCTTGTAAATTGGTCAAAAAATAGAGTTTTTAATTCTTTGATCGTGGTTCGCTAACGATCTTTGATCGCGAGCCTGCAAATTCTTTGATTGTGAGATTCTTTGACAGGGTTCTTTGATTGCGAGGGCATGATTAGATGGCTAGATGAAAAAAATAAATTTTCTCAGCTCAGGCGTGACTTGCAAAGACAAAGTAGGATGGTTTTGCTCAGGGGGCTTTGTTCTATCAATTCATGACTGTGGTGTCTTGTATTTTTGTGTAAAACTTTAGTTTTAACATTTTTTATTCTTTGATCATGAGCCTGCAAATTCTTTGGTTGCGAGCCTGCAAATTCTTTGATCGCGAGATTCTTTGACCACGATCTTTGATCATTAGGGTGTGACTAAATGGCCAGATTAAAAAATCAATTTTCTCAGCACAGGGGTGACTTATAAAGCCAAACTAGGATGGTTTTTTTCTCAGGGGGCTTCGTTCTATCGAGTCATGGCTGTGGTTTCATGTATTTTTGTGTAAAACTTGACTTTTACCATTTTTTTATTCTTTAATCATGAGCTTGCAAATTCTTTGGTCGTGAGCCTACAAATTCTTTGATCATGAGGTTCTTTGATCGTGATCTTTGATCACGAGGAAGGGACTAGATGGTCAGATTTGGAGGGATCAGCTAGCCCAATTTTAACAATTTTTAAAATTAAATATCTCCAAAACGGTTTGGTCTTTTAACTAGAAATTTGGACGGTTTTGACGGGATGTCCTGTAGATGTGAATTATGGTGTATAGGTGACAGAGAATACATTTTTTCCGGAGATATTGCGTGGCACAGTTTACATTTTGCAGACAGTGTTTTGCATTGTGGTAATGGCTTGAAATTTATAGAATAACTAGCCTTACTGCCATGGACATACTTTTCAGTCATTGGGTGTGTGAAATGTAAACAGGTGTGGAATTCTGGCACTCTAATGAATGAAAATCTCAAACTTCCAAATGTTACATCTCGGAAACAGTTTGGTCTTTTAAATTGAAATTAGGAGGATGTTGAGGGGATGTCCTGTACATGTGAATTATGGTATTTAGGTGTTGGAAAATAATTTGCTGTGGAGATATTGTGTGAGGTACTTTGCATTTTGTGTATAGCATTTTGCATTGTGGTAGTGGCTTCATATTTATAGGGTATCTAGCCTTACTGCCATGGAACTAATTTTCAGTAATTAGGTCTCTGACAAGTAAACAGGTGTGGAATTATGACACTTTGATGAATGAAACTTTGTTTTGTTTCAAGGTGGTGGCCCACGCTCCCACCAACTTACGCGACTTTCTACTTTGCTATGCTTTCTCAAAAAGTAAGGAAATTTTATGCAAAAAATTGTGTTAATCCATCATTTAGGGTTAAAACACAAAAAGTCAGGAAATGAGACCTTTAGGATTGCCCCTTCCCCCCCATGTACCCCCATCCTCCCAAGATTGACAGACAACGGGGTGTGTCATTGAGGTTGTGTGGCCTAAATGTCACCGCATTCTTCTTTGCTGTGGCTTGTGAATATGATTACACATGGAATGGGGTGACAATTAGGCCTCACAACCCCAATGACACACCCCGTCATCTGTCAATTTAGGGTTTCCCTCTCCCCCCCTCGGGACTAGGAGGGGAGGTGGCAACCCTAAAGGTCTCATTTCCTGACTTTTTCTATTTTAACCCTAAATGGTACATTAACTCAGTTTTTTGCATAGAATATATATATACATTATAGTAGCATGGTAATGCCGCTATAGTTAGGGTTGAGTACCCCATTTAAGGTTAAATCTGAAATTCTGCACCTAAATAACTTTGCCACCATACAATGGATTTGCCTGAAATTTAGAATGCCTGGTCTGGTACCATAGATCTCTGGACCTGCCAAGCTTAGTTATGGTCGGATGTAAGGTTGCGGAGCTACAGAGCACCAAAAATGCATAAATTTTGGGGGTTTTGTGTGTTTCTTTGCTTGCACCTACATCCCACATGGTTTGTGTGATCAATCCAAAAACTTCAGAGCAGATGCAGCCAGCGTCCCCGATGTGCCTTTCAAAAATATTGTGAACAAATATTAAATGGTTCAAAAGTTATTCAAAAAACACTGAATCCCATTATAGTCTAGGGGAAAATACAACAAACTATGTGAAAGTGTCGCAAATGCAGTTTTTACTGTCGCAAATTACCCTTTTACTTTTGTGATTCACCCATTTTTTTTTCAGTTGGTGGTCAGAAAAATGCTCAGCATTTAAATTTGGGACCCTCTAGGGACACAGTTCTTGTTGTGTTCACCTAGTCGAGCCCTTTGGATGCTAGCCATGTCTTCTTTGGGGGGTAAAACACCCCAGAAATATATTTTTTAAATTTTTACAAAAATTAGTGTCACAAAGTACTTTCACAAATGCAACACTTTTGTAATTTTTTGGGTGAAAGTAATTTGCGACACTATGCCCAAAACAATAGGAAGTCTTTGCCACCCTGCTGCAAAACAACAGTTTGGTCTTTTGGGCTGAAATTTGCAGGAAAGAAAGCCAACATCACACAGATGTGCCTTTTGGTGGTTTAGTGCCAAAATATAATAGGGCTGCAAAGTTACGGCACTCCGAAGTTGACAATTATTCCCATAGGATAACATTACTGCGTCCTCCATGCCTTTCGGGTCCCGTATCTCAAAAATGGTTCGAGATACAGACTTTTCATTGCAAAAATTCTTAGTCCCCCACTGGATGGCTAAGTGCAAAACTAGCTTGGAAGTTGTAAACAATATATGATTTTAATTTTTTTCTGCGTCATACAGTTCCTGAGATATAAGCAATTTATATTTATTTTTGAAAAGCAATTTTCCAAGTGCTCATTTTCCTGTCTGAGGGCCACTATTATGCCCACATTCTTTGTATTCACTGTGCTTCTGGATGCACCTCTTTTGAACACAAAGCATGTGTGTTTGCATTACTGTTACCGTTAGCATTTGCATTTACCTTTCCACATGTGTTTCCATTACCATTTGCGTTAGCGTTTCCATTTGCATCACTGTGTGTTACCATTTGAGTTTGCATTTGTGCTTGTGTTTGCATTACCTGTTGTGCTACTGTTTCTTTTTACATCACCATTATAGTTACCGTTTGTGTTTGTGTTACTGTTTGCATTTCCATTACCATTTTCATTAGCATTTCCGTTTGTGTCACCGTGTGAGTTACTGATTGTGTTACCATTTCCGTTTACATTTCAATTACCATTACCATTTGCAGTGGTGCTTGCATTTCTGTTGTTGCTTGTGTTACTGTTTCCTTGTGTGTCACCATTACCATTACTGTGTGTGTTTCCAATTGCGTTAACTTTACCGTTTGCATTTCTGTTACCGTTTGCATTACCATTAGTGTTTGTGTGTACGTTTGTGCTTGCGTTTCCATTACCATTTGCATTATTGTTTCTGTTTGTGTCACCGTGTGCATTACCATTTGTGCTTATGTTTGCATTACCATTAGCATTGCTGTTTCCTTTGAGTCACCATTGGCGTTACTGTTTGCGTTTGTGTTACTGATACCATTTGCATTTCTTGTACTGTTTTCATTAGTGTTTTCATTTGCGTCACTATGTGCAGTTACTGTTTGCATTTGTATTTGTGCTTGCATTTGCATTTCCATTTACATTACTATTACCGTTTTTGTTTTCATTTGCATTACCATCTGTGTTTGTGTTCACGTTTGCACTTGTGTTTGCGTTACCATTTCCATAAACTTTTGTGCTTGCATTTCCATTACCATTTGTGTTACTGTTTCCTTTTGCATCACCATTTGTGTTACTGTTTCTGCTTGCATTTGTGTTACCGTTACCATTTGCATTTTCGTTACCATTTGCATTACCATTTGCGTGTGCGTTTCCATTACCATTACTGTTCTAATTTCTGTTACCGTTACCATTAGCATTGGCATTACTGTTAGCATTAACGTTCCCATTAGGATTACCATTGCCATTACCATTACTGTTAGGGTTATTACACACAAATGGGAAGCATGGTGGGAACCACCACATGATGAATGCAGTTCTAAATGGAAATCTGCCCTCATCATGCACATCCTTAAAAGCGGTGACCACACTCTGCCTGGGAACTACCACCCCATCTCAATCCTGCCTCCCATCTCCAAAACCTTGGAGAAGATTGTGGCCACCCAGCTTATGGACTTCCTTTCCAAATATAGCCTCCTGTGTCCTGAACAACATGGCTTCTGCCATAACTACAGTACCACCACAGCCCTTTTGGAGTTTACAAATGCCCTCCACACATCTCTTGACACTGGCCACACTGCTGGTGCTGTTTTTATAGACCTTTCCAAGGCATCTGATACAGTGCACCACACACTACTCTTGGATTTCCTCACACAAATTGGACTGTCTCCAGAGACCACTGGCTGGTTTGCCAGCTATCTGTCTGAGAGAACCCAGACAGTCAGACTTGCCCAAACCCCGTCATCCCCCCCCCAAGTCAGGTCGGGGGTCCCACAGGGCTCTATTCTTGACCCCCTACGTTTTCTCTGTTCCTTAACTCCCTGCCCAAGGATTGCTCTGGGAAATTACTCCTGTATGCGGATGATACCGTCCTCTACAGCTTCCACACCAATCCCATAGCCCTCCATTCTGCACTCCAAAAATCTTTCACAGAAGCTGAATCCTGGTTGGTTCAACATAGCTAGTCTTAAATTACAAAGAAAAAAATTCAAGGTGTTTGCACACTCCCAAAACAAGAACATATGATAACCCACAAGGGTGCGTGTCCTAGGAACTAGATGATTAAGTGTTGCCCTCGACCTAAGATGGTAGGAAGAGGTGTCAGGGTTGAGGGGAAGGGCAAGGGCAGCGGGGTGGCTGATCTGATGATGTTGTCAATGAAGTTCCCTACTACAAAGATGCTGTGCTTCTCAGGAGGGAGCCACTCAAGGCATGTGTAGGTCACAGTGGTGTGTCAGGGAAGGGGCAGAAACCTCAAAGCGGCAGATGCTGTTGTAGGCTGTGTCCCATTTCAAAAGGCTGGATTTAGGCATGGGGGAAAAGGTTACTAGCCCATAGCAGAGAGAGGGGAGGAGAATGCCCCTGACTAGGGCCACCCGAGTAGCCGGGGTGAGGCAGTTTTTGGCTCTGTAGGCGAGACCGAGTTTATCATTCGTAGCCTTGCAGACATTTCAGATGTATAAGGAGAGATCCAACTGAGGGTTCAGAGTGATGCCCAGGTACTTGACAGTGGCAACCATCTGCAGGGGAGAGCCGTTGGCCCCGTAGATTAGTAGGGAGGCAGGGCAGGATTTAGTTTTGTTCAGGGAACCAAAGAGCATAGCCTGGGTTTTCTTGAGGTTGGTGGTAAACTTGTGTTCCACCAGCCAGGATTGGATCTGCTTGAAGTTGGAATTTAGTTGGGAATTGATGGTGACAATGTCATGGGCACTATCCAGAATGACAAGGTCATCGGCATACAGGGTGGTAAGCCCATGGGTGGTGACGGACTGCAGTTCGTTGATGAAAAGGGAGTAGGAGTGTTGGACCGAGGACAAATCCCTGAGGAACCCCACATTGGACAGTGGTGAGGTTGGAAAGAGTCCAGTTAAAGTTGGTGTATTGCTTCCTACCAGAGAGGTAACTGAGGAACCAAACATGGGCAGGGTTTGAGAGTCCAAGGGAGAGAAGACTGGAGCTAAGGAGAGAGTGACCTACCCTGTTTAAGGCTTTGGAGAGATCCATGAAGATCACTCCAGTGAGGTTGCTCTGGTCGGTTGCAGTTCTGATCTGTGAGGTGACTACAGCGAAGGTGATAGCCATGCTGTGCCCCTTCCTAAATCCATGTTGGGCCAGAGAGAGGAGGTTGTGTTCCTGTCAGTACTCAGTTAACTGAGAGGACACAACTTTCTCCAGAATTTTGGAGGCGGCCGACAGAATAGCGATAGGTCAGTAGTTCAGGGGATCTTTGGGGTTTCCTTGCTTAAGAACAAGGGTAACCTTGGCCACTTTCCAGATATCTGGGATGACACCAGTGGTTAGAGAGGAATTGAAGATATGCATTATGGGACTGGCTAGAAGGTGGGTCCTTAGCCTGAGCAGTTTCTGCTTGAGGCTATTGTGCCCTGCTCCAGTATGAGGGGAGAGGCTGGCAAGCAGCCTCAGGGTCTCTGTGGCAGATACCTGTTGTAGGAAAAAGGAGGATCAGGTCTCGGGTCTGAGTTGAGGGGGGTGCTAGGGGACTTGGGTTCGAGTGATTGAGAGTTTGGGGACTTGGGGGCAGTGGGCAGGGAAGGGGGGACTGTTCAGAGAACATTGCGTTAAAGGTATTAGAAATTGTGTGTGGGCTATTGCAACTAACCCCGTCAATGAGCAAGTACGTGACTTGCACTCTTGCAGAGCCCCCAACCACACTTCTAATGTTCTGCCAAAAACTCCTCGGGTTGCTGGCTGAGGAGAGTAGGGCAGATCGGCAGAACTCACTTTTGCTGACCGGATGGCTTTTTTACAGGAGTTTCTGAGGCGCCTTTAGGCAGTGAGATCATTGATGCTTTGGGAGGCCTTGTAGGTTTCCCAGCATTGGTCCCTGAGTTTCATTAGGGAGAATAGGCCCCCATGAAGCCATTTGGTAACGGTGCCTCATATCCTCCTTCTTGTGAGGGGGGCATGTTTGTTCTGCACTGGGATGTACTTGGTTAAGAATACATCCAGAGCTTGATCCAGGTCCAAGGAGGCGGTAACCCCGGACCAGTCAATTGATCTGAGGTCAGTGAGGAAGTCAGGTAAGCAGAATTTTGAGTAGTCCCTCATTTGTATCACTTTACTGGGAATTTTTACCTGAGAGATGCCCCAAGTGCATCTCATCTCACAATTTATCAGGAACTGTAAGGCAGTCTTAATTTAATCTTTCTGGGCATGAGCTATATTATTATTTTTCATTCCCTATTTGAGAATGTTTCTGAAACATTTTTGAATTTACAGAAGGAATACTTCTTTTCCCAGTTCATATCATATTTGATAAGATGACACTGGGGGATTGGGCACCCCCAGTGTCACTGTTTTGTTTCTGTGGGGGTGGGGTGGTGCGTGCTGAAAGAGAGGGTTGGGGGTTAATGTATGTAATAAAAGACAAAATAGGAGGTCACAGCAGGACACAGCACAGCCTGCCATGTCCAAGATGGCTACTAGCACATGCATATTACAGTTTGGAGGCCATCTTGGATATGGATATGGTGGATATATGTCTATGGTGGACTATGCTGTGTTCTGCCATGACCTCAACAAAATAGTGCAGTGTGACTGCTAATGAACAGTGCAGAGTGCTTCATGGACATGAAGGCAACTCTGAGGCAACTCCACACTCTTGCTTGGTTAGAAAAGTCTCCTTTTTTCGATCGATCGCAGGAGGTCTGCAGGGCTATGCCCACTGCAGCTGGGCAGGGGATTATGAGGGGAATTCCATTTCTCACCTAGGTGGCAGGGGACTGTAAAGGCTGTGAGGCCAGGGCAGAGAGGCTGCTAGCCACCGAGGCCTCAGTGCAGCACCATGATTGATGCTGAGAGGGTAGGGGTACCACAGGACACCATGGACATGTATGGGGAAGGGGGATGGGTGCTTGAGGGTGTCATCAGACATCAGGGATGTACAATTACTCACTCAAATGGGTGAATGAGGGGGTGGGGCTGCCACTGGACACCAGGGATATACTATTACTCACCCTGACAGGTGATCAGGGGGTGGGGGGTGCCACCAGGCATCAGGGATATACTACTTCTCACCCAGATGGGTGATTAGGGGTGGAAAGTGCTGCCGGACACCAGGGATATACTGCTACCCACCCAGATGGGTGATCAAGGGTGGAGGATACCACCAGACACCAGAGATGTACTACTGTTTACCTGAATAGGCAATCAGAGAGCAGGAGGGTGCAAGTAGACACTAGGGACATGGTGTTATATTTAGGAGATGGGTGTTTGGAGTGTGTAGGTGCCACTTGACACCAGAAAGTACATTTACACTGAGGGGTGACCATTCAGGGTGTGGGGGGCAGTTCACCATCATGACTCACTTGGCAGGAGACCACAGGATGGGAACAAATCTACCACCACTTCCAATGCAACTGAGTCCATAATGGCCCCTTAGTGCCTTGCATGCCCAGTGGGCTCATTTGCATTTTGCAGCTGAATATTATGCCATGGCTCCTGGTGCTATCTGTTCAGGGGGCTCATTGTCTATGGGCTGCATATAGCCCTAGTCCCTGTCAGAACAGCACTACCTGACTTAGCACTGTGCCTACACAGGCTGATATTCTGATGGATAGTGTCAGTGAATGATCTGACTGAATGTGGCTACCTCTAGGTCAGGCACAAGTGCAGCACAAACCTTTGTGCTCTGCTTTTCTACATATTTGAGTATCTAGCCCTTGGTTTCTACTGATTCTTCTCATTTGACTTTAGCTTAAGTATACTGATTGTGAGATACCTAACTCCACATGATATATGGGATGTGCAATGCCATTGAAAATGTTAAGCCTGGACAGGTTTCATTAACTATTCTTGATTGACAGAGCTGTCTTTTCTGTGCTGCACAGGCCATTTGGATGTCATATTCATAAGGCATTATTCAAGTTGCTGTGCCATGTGTTTACTGTGCCTTTTTTGCACATTTGTCATGCATTATTGGTTACTTAAAATCTGCACCGAGTGATTACAGTGCATATAAAGGGGCTATCCTTTACACTGCTTCAATCACAAAAACAATGCTGTAATTTCTAAAAAAAATGTTACAGGGTCAAATATATGGTATGACATTCAAAAAATGTTTTTGCATTATTTTTCTTTATAACATTTGATATGTGATATGAGATTATCATGTCTCATGACATGCGGTCATGTAAGATATCAGAATTAACATTTTATGGTGTACTTTACCTCTTATTAAATAGATACTTCACCTATTTTTACATTATGTCATCTCATCTCACAATTTATCACGAACTGTAAGGCAGTCTTAATTTAATCTTTCTGGGCATGAGCTATGTTATTATTTTTCGTTCCCTATTTGAGAATGTTTCTGAAATATTTTAGAATTTACAGAAGGAATACTTCTTTTCCCAGTTCATATCATATTTGATAAGTCGTACAAGGAATACTGAAATTCAAATGTGGGGACAGAGAAAAAGTTTAACTTCACAAATACAGGAATAATCTCTTTATTTGTCAATCATGAAAGCCCATCTGTCATAAATAAAACATTTTTCCTCAGTCAGATTGTTTTTACAGACAGTACTTAAACTGCGTCTGAAAAATGTTTCTTATGTACATCCATTTTCATATACCTTAGGTGCCAGTCCAGTCAGTCTTTTCACACTGGGCAATTGGCATTTTCCCAATTGGCCAGTCCTAATTTTGTATTGAGAACTTATTTGAATGTTCCAAAATGAGAAAGGCATTCAAGTTTTTTGAGCAGGGGGCATTTTTTTGAAACGTTGGTGAGTGGCCTGTCGATCACAGTACCTCTCTGTTGCCAACTATTTCTTGCCACAGCACTGTTTCTCCAGATTTTCTGTTTTTATAAATATCCATGCTTCTTTTCTCCCAACAGCTCAACTGAATGTTTTATAACCTTCTGTAATTTTGCCTTTTGCACAAAATAAAGTCTCAGTTGAGTACTGAAAACTTATTTGAACTTCCCAAAATGAAAATGGCATTCACTTACCTACCCCCCATTATCCTCATAACAAGCAGTAGCACCCCCAGGCAGCACCCCTGTGCACATAACTAGCAGCACTCTACCCACACCATCCCACCCCACCCCACTGCAGATGCAGTAGAGAGAATGACTGTTATTCTATGTGCATTCATACATTCTTTACTGCTTTGAGCACCATTTTCTTTGTGTGTCTTTCTTCATTGTTGTTCATGTTTTCTTTTTCTAGTAAACTATTTCTACTGAAAAATCAGTTTATGGCTGTATTGAGTTAGTCATTGTACTTCTATTAACGCATGAGCGATATGTGTAGGAATAGGCATAACACCGGAAATGGCATTAAGTGAGAGATGCCTGATTGACTTCATGAACTGAGTTCAGTACAGCTAATGATGCAACATGGCAATGAATGTACTGAACTCTTCTCACTTTTACACAGAACATTGGAGACATACATTAATTCTAAATTTGTTACATGGAAAAGAGATTATGAAAGGCTGAGTGTTTTTCAGATAGATTTCCTTTAATGTTGCTTATGGTTAGGACACAGAATGCATGTCTCTAGAGTGATAAGCTTGACAATTGTGCAGTGTCACACAAAAGTGGATAGGATGTCATACACTGAATGCCATGTTATAACATCCATGATCTGACACACGAAAGCTACTATTAGAAAATATCCAGTGATGTAAGGAAGTGTCCGACTAGCCTGCATTGCTTTTGTGAGTATGTGTGCCTGTGTGGGGGTGGGGGGTGGTCTTCCACAGTTCCCACTAATTCATGGATGCCAGTAAATAACAGTTTATTTTTATGAATGCCATTGTTGTGGATACTTTGTCTATCCAGCAGTCAGACAAAATATGTTCCTTTGTGGGGATGGCCTTGTCGTAGTATTCAGTATACCAAGTCAACTGGCAAACAGAACATTATTCAGAAACAACTGCATAGAAATGTTCAATGGCAGATATGTCTTCAGTTCTTTGGGGTAGTAGCCCAAGAAGGAGGAGGAGGAGGCAGAGAAGAATGTGGATGCAGCAGGAGCAGCATAAACACAGACTTAAGCATGGTGAATGAAGTGGCTGAACAATATCTTCAATAGTTCTTTGGTGCAGCACACTATGAAGGATGAGCAGGAGGTACAGAAGGACAAAGTGGCAGCAGGAGAAGCATAATCACATAAAGGACTGTGAAGAGAATCATAAGAAACATTTGTTTTGACAAACATGGATAAATAAATGGTCCTTCCTCATTACTCGTTCTGTACTATCAGAGTAGCATCCAGTACTAGAACGTTAACCTGTGGAAAAAAAAGAGAAAAATAACAACAAAAACAAGGTAGTTTACTACTTATTACTTAACTTCCTACTAGTGATGGCTATGGCCTGACTGGAGCATGACAGCATCTGTGGGGCAGGAACCTCTTCAATGGAGATGGTGAAGTTGATAAAATTCTCTCTGTGAAGTAATCCATGAACTTAATGCAATTCATGGAGTGCGGATCGATCCACGAAGTGCAAAGTTCTTCCATGAAGTGTGAAGTTTCACCCACAAAGTGCAATATTTGGGGTGAAATTCCACCATTCAAAGGCAAAATTCTGCATTTCACATTGAAAACTTAATGATTTGGGTGTATTCAAAATTCCTGAGGGCAAGGAAACCTTCACAAAACTCAGCAAATGCGAATTTTGGCCACTTCGCAGCAACTTTGCGGGTGAATTAAAACTTTGCAAAATTTCTACCCATAAACAGGGCACACAGGAGGGAGGACATGGAGGAGGCATCATCAGTAGCAACAGACACAGCCTGTGAAGAGAATCATAAGAAACATTTTTAAGACACACATGGATAACTAATGGGCTTCCCTCTTTCTGTACTATCAGAGAAGAGTCCAGGACTAGAAGCATAACCTATGAAAAAAAATAAAATAACAAAAGAAAACAAAGTAATATAAAACTTACTATTTACCTTAATGCTAGTGATGGCCACGGCCTGATTAAAGTGTGTTACAGTATCCACAGAACAAAAACCTCATGAACAGGGTACACAGGTCGGATGCAATGCAGAAGAAAATGCTGGTTAAAAATCATTGTGAATACTGTTCAGAAATCAGTCCATTCTGGGAACTTAGGCTGTTAGTGTCTTGAGCAAGTTCATTTCATCGCATTTTTCAGAGTGCAGCTAAATTTGGAATTATAACGATGTCCATGTTATCTTAAAGATCACATGTGATGACATTTACAGAAATTAAACTGTCAGCATCATTCGTTAAATATTGTTATAACAACAGTGTCTGCCTAGTGTCTTATATGAAAATATACCATTTCATACCATTTATAGCTATTTATTGTGTGGTGTGTTTCAACAATACTGCTAGATGCTGAGATGTTCTGTTCCCTGTGGTAATCAGCATGTCTCTGCCCTGATGATGTCATTTGGGGTGCTATTCTCTTTCTTCAATACATAAGCTATGGAGGCAGTCACATTGCTGAGGTCTGTAAGGACTTATCATTCCTTGCACTTTGCCTGTTGCAGGAATCTGAAAGTTGTTTGATTGTGTCATTTGCAATGCCAATAATGCACAATAAATTTAAATTTAATTTTATATCCTGTGCAGAAGTCAGGGAGAGTAGCACATTGATGTTAAAGTAAATGTTGAAGGTTCCCCAAATGCCTGTTATACATGACATGCCATTGCCAGGCATGCTTCAAATGTTGAAGCTGCAATTTATTGTGTAAAAACATCTGTCATTCACATTTTTTACCGTTTCATCAGGGTTTTTTCCTCTAATTTCTTGTCTGTCATGATGTCATACCAGGGAGGTGTCATTGTCTTACATAGAGCAACAAGGAATTCTGGGTAATTTATAATGTTTCCATAAATGTGCCTTACTCAGACATATAGTCCTTTATGTTGTTGGTGGTGAGCAGTAATATGTAAATAACTGTAGCAAGTCATTGTGGGTAAAATACAAACCTGGTTTACAGTTTCCATACTCTGTGATGCTGTTCCATATTTGTGTGGTGGTGTCAAAAATATAAGCTTTTGTTTGTTAATTTTCACAACAATGCATTGTACACACCGTGTCTAGCTATACGATTTCTATACTGAGTGATGTTGGCTCCTATTTCTTCAGCAAGCACAGAAAAATAAAAGCCTGTATACTAATTTACATGGTGAGGCATTGTGGGTACAGTAGAGTACACTCCTGCAGGTCATGTCTCCCATTTTCTATGGCAAACTTCAATAAATCACTTTAAAATTATCCTTTTACCAGGGCTAGCACAGCCATCCCTAGTATGAATTAGTGTAGATAAGGTCCCTATTAAATCTAAATTATTGTAAAGCAGACACTGACCAACAGCAGTGAAGTTACCAGCATTATATTACTAGCAGCAATGCAACTTCCTAACAGGTAAGCACCCCAAATGACATCAGCAGCCTGAAGACATGTTGACTCAGCATCCAGCAACCTTGGGGAAATGGACCACAACAAAAAGACACTAAAAATACAATAATTTCTTGACTTTTGTTACAAAACCCAGAACACAAATAGGTTTTATAACAATGTTTATTGAATGATGCTGTTTCTTTTAGTTTTAAAAACCTTTGCATATGACCTTTTAGTAATATATTAAAAGCTCAAGATGACCCTCCTTGATACAACAAAATGACCATGAGTGATGGCACAGGTAAGGTAAGGAGCAGTAGCCTGGAGTTGTCCACACTGAAGTACAGGGAAACATAAACATGATCTAGTCATGCATGACAGCGTTTCCTACTCCATATGACATGTAAAGTATTAGTTGCAATCCCCAGTATGCAGTCAAAGAGGCCATAGCTAGTGTATGAACTGTAGAGTGCAGCACTATAAGGTCAAAATGGAGTGTTGCTTTTTCTCATGTTTAAAACTAGCTTCAGTGTGTCACATCAGCACCCATGAAATACAGTGTGCATATCTGTTGATTTAAAATTATAGCAATAATTTTAAGAACTGTTGACCCAAGAATTTGTACAATTGTTGATATTTCACTAGTGTTTTTTTTTCATGTGAAATTGCCATCACAGTGAACTGCATTTGCTGGAAGATTCTTGTAAGACACTGTGGTCGTCGTCGTCCTCCTCCTCCTCCATCCAGTCTGTGACTGCATCCTTGTGTCTTTCTCTCCTTCCTCATGGAATCTAGATTTCTCACTTATGTTGTAGTCTGTTGGGAGGTGTTCTTTATCTCTTTTAATGTATGTTAATATTTCAACATTTCTGTGTGACAGGAAATTTCTCTGGTCACTTATTGTATAATGGTCCCTGATACACTAAAGACTCTGAATTCACACTGGCTGCTGGGCAGGACAGGTGCTCAACAACAACTGAAGCCACTGCCGGACACACATCAGACTTGTTCTGCAAATACAGCAAGAGTTCATCATCTGGATCAAGCATTTCTGTATCATTCATGTGTGCCTGCACAACAGAGGCTGCAGGCAGGTGGCTCTGTGGAAGTGATGGAACCGCATTCTAGTTGGACAAAGCCACCTGGAAACAATAGCCCATGGGAGACTTAAACAAGTATTGAGTGTCCAAATCTCAAGTTACTCATTATTTTAATATCAGCTTTAGGTGGGCAGTTCTCACAGTTGCTGTTATGAATATTCAGAAAAGTGACAATCTGTTTGGAAGATCTATCATACTGTTTTTATATAAGCAAGAATGATTAAGAAGCTGTCAATTTCCAAGGGATTAACAACCACTTGGGGGGATGAGTGGTCCGAAGCACAACCAAAGGCCACCTCCCTCCAGCCAGTCTCTAATCCAAGGAAATGATTAGATTTGAGGTTATTGCAGTTATCAGTCTAATTGCAATAACAACTTTCATTTTTATTGCTTTTTTTTTATTTACTTACTTTCAGGTTTTGAGTGGAATAACATGAGCTGTATGTGCCTCACAGCATCTGTTTGACAGCTGGACTGGTCATTTTTTAGGATGTTACTGACCAGTCCAGCAGTCAATCGGGAGCCTTACTTGGCTCACGAATATTAATTAGACTTATAATCATAAATAGTAACCAACATTCATAAATTCTTTCTTGAGTTCATTGTAAATCATATTGAATGATTATAAGTTGTTGTTTAATATTCAACCATATATTTATATATCTTGTAAACTGATGTTCTGGGGCTTTCTAGGTTCCTTCTTCAGAGATAATTTTCTAATACTCTTATTTTATTCTTCTTTTTGAACATGTTTTATAGACCCACCACTCTCTGAAGAAGGGGCCTAGAAGGCACTGAAACATCCATTTATGAGGCAGACAAGGTGGAATATTTATAAACAGCAACTTCTTATAATCATTCAGAATGATTTACAATGAACTCAAGAAAGAAATATTTATGAATTTTGATGACTATTTATGAATAAAGAAGAACAGGGTAGCGTTGACATAGAATTTATCATGTTTTCTGGACTTAGGCCACTGCCACTGCCTGCTTGCTGCTGCCTAGTACTTAAAGTGGAAGTGTTGGATGAAGCTGACTTTGTGTTTGAGGTAGAGGATGATGCTGCAAACAGTCTATTTCTTGCAGCAAGTTGCTGTTTGCTTTCCTTTTCTTGCTGCACTATCACCATCGGTTTGTAAGAAAGCCCTGTAAAAATCCTAATGTGCCTAGCCACTCCTGACTTTCCCCATCCAAAAAATACACAATATTGTGCTTATCATGGGAATTTAAAGTGGTCACCACAACGTACACCTGGTACTCAAGTATACTATACAAATGATATTCTGTGGACACACATTTTATCACCTCCTCTATCAGATCACTGCATGTTATGTCACCATTTCATTAAAACTGCTCCCTGATATTCAAAAGTGTCTTCTGCTGCACACAAATTAGTGATATGGCCTGGCTGATACAAGCATTTGCTGCACCAGCTATTTGGGTAGCATGTTTGAAAGGCTACAAGATTTGAATCAGGGTGTCCATCATTGGCCACTGATCCATACTGAGGAAGAGGGATGTTGGTTCATGATCTCTGTGCAGCATGGTGAAATCTGTCAGTGCCTGATATTCAAAAGGGTCTACTGCGGTGCACAATTTAGTGATATGTCCTGGCTGATACAGGCATTTGCTGCACCAGCTACTTGGGTAGCATGCTTGAAAGGCTACAGGATTTGAATCAGGGTGTCTAACATTGGCCACTGATCCATACTGAAGAAGAAGGATGCTAGTTCGTGATCTCTGTGCAGCACGGTAAAATCTGTCAGTGCCTTTTACTCCTCAAATATCCATCCAATCATACATCAAGTAGAATTCTTCTAAGTGGCCTCCTACTGCCTTAGCAGGTGATACAGAATTTCACTTTTATCTGTAGATTCCTTAGCTGGTTTCTGTTCTTTGTCCAACAGCTGAAATGTTCACACAAGTGACAAGCAGAGGCCAGCATTGCATGCATGAAAGGCTACAGGATTTGAAAGGGAACAGGATTTGAATCAGGGTGTCGATCATTGGCCACTGATCCATACTGTGGCAGAGGGATACCAGTTCATGATAGCTGTACAGCATGGTGAAATCTGTCAGTGCCTGATATTCAAAAGGGTCTACCATGGTACACAAATTAGTGAGATGGCTTGGCTGATACAGACATTTGCTGCACCAACTACTTGGGTAGCATGCTTGACAGGCTACATGATTTGAATCAGGGTGTCCATCATTGGCCACTGAGGAAAAGGGATGCTGATTCATGATCTCTATGCAGCACAATGAAATCTGTCAGTGCCTTTTACTCCTCAAATAGCCATTCAATCATATATCAAGTAGAAGTCTACTAAGTGGCCTTCTCCTGCATTTGCAGGTGATACAGAATTCCACTTTTATCTGTAGATTCCTTAGCTGGTTTCTGTCCTTTGTGGAACAGCTAAAATGTCCACACAAGGGACAAGCAGAGTCCAGCATTGCATCTAACTCTGTATTTTGTTTCAGGTTGTCCTGTATAGTCAAATCAAGGCAGTGAGTAAAACATGGGATATGGTAGAATGAACCATCCTCAGTGGCCTTCATCACATTCTTGTCATTGTTGCTGGTGATGAATCCCGGTTTCAGGTTATGCTACATAATCCTTTCCTCGGTTTTGCTGTTCAGCTCAGAAATTATGTTAGTGGTAGTGTGCTACACAGCATCCATACGTCATGCTAAGTGAGGTCTGTGGCTTTTTGTTTTATATCACTATAGACTGTATTTTCTGGTAGTTATTCTTTACTGATAATCTATTTACAATATTCCATTTTGTATCATAATATTCTCTGAACCATTTACATTGAATAATTTTAAATAAATTGTTATATATGTCCTTTTAAACTCAAAATTATATTTATTACCATAAACTAACAGCTCCAAATGAAGAGCTAATTTGAAAGTACTACATTTGAATCCAATTTTTCTTTGTTTGTATCTGTACTTTTAGTTACCATTGAAAATGTATGTCTTGAGAGCTGGCCTAGTGGTGCAGAGGACAGAGGCATCCATGCTTCACCTGCCGCCATGCCAGTGACTCGGGTTAGTGAATAAAGCAGGGCCCTTGGGGGTCACTTGGGGGGAGGAGGCTCAAACATCCAAGTGAATGTTGTCCCCCTCTGGAGAATAAGGATAGTCTGCTCTGTCACAACACCTCCACCTAGGTGACCATGGGTGAAGACAGATTTGGAGCAGCAGTTCTGGGTGGGGGACACTCCAGACAGAAGGTGTCAGCACATCCAGTTATGTGCATACATTAAGCCATCACCTCCATGGTGCATCTATGGGTTGGGGAACCAGAACATGGAAGAATACTGCCAGTGGCAGGATGAAGGCTCACAGCACCTCACAGATCCCACTCTACCTAGTGGGCACAGGACCACTGAAGTGAACAAAGCCATCCAGAGGGTGCTTTTGGAACCCCCATTGCCCGCCACGGGGGGAGTCTATGGAGGAATGGGTGGATCCTCAATGTAAGTCCCAAAGACAATGAGTGATGCAGATAGGGGAGCTGCAGGGAGCAGAAGGGGCTAGCCCGGTGAGAAGGGGTAAAAATGAAAATGTATTTCCCAGCTTATTTAAAACCATGTTTGTCTTGTATTTGCCATTTTCTTTCCTAGGCCTGTTTTAATATCCTTGCACCAGTGTACAGTACTTATCCAGTCAACAACAAATAAGTAGTGTGGTATAAACAGGGCACGCATTTGTCCGACTCTGAAGATGCCATTTACTGTATCAGCATTTGTGAGTGGGAAGGACTATCATTTATTTATTTTTATTTATTTAGTTTTTGTTGACCGGGTACGTGCAGTAGACAAATCCTGCCTATTTTCAGGCACAACCTGGGGGAGGGGGATACAGATGAATGCCAACTGACCTTGAACCAGATTAAGCTGTTGGTGGTATTTTTTGTGAATGGAGGAAATTTGGCTAGGGCACCGGGGAAATTTCCCTGCTCTTTCGAGGCACCATGGGATCTTTAGCATCCATCTGAGCTACCACCAGAACAGGCAGATGGGACCACGGTTTAACATCTCATCCAAAAGACGGCACCTCAGGAGTGCAGCACCCCCCACATGCTGCACTACAGTGTCAGTATTGGGATATTAACCCAAGTGCCTGGAGTGGGGATAGAACCTACAGCCTACTGATCTCCCGGCCTCAGAGAGGTGTGCTACCTGCTGAGCCACTGACACTGACTCATAACTCATGTGTGGCTTTGCCCACTTGACTATGAAGATAAATGGCATATTCTGAGTCAGTTCACTGTATGTCCCCTTTAACTGCTTTTTTTATTGAGCACTGTTATAACATAAATAGTCTGAAACCATACAGATACTATCCACACAACTATGTAACAGTTCCGGTAAATTGTAAGTGTATTTTAATCTGTCTCATAAAATATTACAATTGCCTTTTTAATGTAATAGTTCAGTTGCAGTTACTGACATGTTATGAAGTGCATAATGGATTTCAAGTGAGTTTTTTTCTCCTTTACACAATTAAATGTTTACACAGAAATGACATTGTAAAACTCCCTGACTCCATTTTTTATAACAGTAAAATGAGTAACACTCCATTCAAATGTTCTATAATTTTTTTCCTTTTTTGCATTCAACATCAAGACAGATTTCTTTGCTGGTTACCACAGAAAATATGATCTGCCTGTCACCCTCACATCTTTGGTTGCTACATAACAATCTTCTAAAACATAGACTGTTGGTACGTACAATAGTAAACACATTCCTTTGTCTTTTTGCAAGGGAAAGATAATCTTTTGTTTTGTGTTCTCAGTCATCACACTACAGAAAACTATACAAAAACAGCATAGATATTTATGTAATTTCCTTAACATGAGAAATATCCTGTACAAATCTTCACATGTTTCAATATGTAAAGTGAATTGGCCTTTTGTAAAAAAATACATTTTAATTGAAGCCAACTTTTTTGCATCATTTTCCATCACTATAAGATTGCCTTCTTGATATTCATGCCGCAGCATTTTGTAGTAAAAGACAGAAAAGAACTCTTTGATTTATTGGGTGACATATCCCTCAGGGACAATAGGCAAATGTCAGTTTTGAAACAATCCTCTTAAGAAATCCCCACAAGTCCTTCAGGGTCATTTGTCTGTAAGCATTAGGACAGAGACACAGCATTTGTAGAATGCTACAAGTCATTCAAAGGGAAATAGAAGGCACAGTTCAGTGGACAGAGTCTTCATGACCAAAGGCTAGGAAAGAGGCAAGAGACAGAGGATTACTCCATCATCAATTGCGAGGAACTAATCTCTGGTGGCATAATAGAACTGCAAACATACATCCTGAGGAAAAAGTATCCAGGAAACAAATGTAGCCTAAGTGCCTACTCCACATCTTAAGTGTAAAAGACACCATGAGCAGAGTTCAGCAGTTATATCTTATTTTTCTCTTAACTAGCAGAACACTACAGCAGACTTTTAAGGATGTTGCTCCCAGTTTCATTTATGCAAACTACCTCGGGCAAGCAATAAGGGATGATGAAGAAATAAACTCTAACTAATTGCTGCTCTACTCAAAAGGGTATATATTGATACTGGCTGCCTTGCAGGGATTCTGGGGTTTACCCATGATTGTAAAAATGAATTTTGTCAACCAAATTGGCTCTTTAGCTTGGATGTGTGTTCATTCAAAAATGGTATAGTCACAGTCATGCAGCACAAGTGGTAGACAAGAAGGTCTGATGTCCCTTCTGTCATCATTGTACTATACTACTGTATATACAGTATTCTGCAGCATTTCAAATAATCCAATTGACCTACTATGCTACTATAAAAATCTTGTTTTGGTCAGGCAGTATGGGTTTAAGCTACATTGTGGATCAGTTTTGCTAAACAGCAATTGGATTGGACAGAGGTGAGGTTCACCAACTGACGTTCATGCAAGCAAATGAGAAAATCTGGCTACATCCATACTAATGGTTAGCTGTCTACAACTTGTCCAACAAATGATGTCCCCCTGCAATACATGAACAGTACTGTACTTCATCCCTATAAAATGGCCTATTAATATCAATATTTGGGGGCATTGTCTGGACCCTTCCCCCCACAAAAAAATACACACATACACTCACAAGATCAGTCTTTTAATAATTTCTAATTTTGTCTGTTGGCTCCTTGCAAACTTCCTATCCTGACCTCAAATTAGCCCAAGGACCTAAAGTTTTAGATCTAAACAAGTTCTGAGAACAGTGTGAGTGTCCTAAGCCTGTTTGAATAAAATCTCAGAGAGTGCAGCTCTAACTTATGCACTAACAGATGCACTTGGCATGAAGCACAACCCCTGCTAACCGCTGTGAGGTATGAGTTGAAACCGAACATAAGCAGTCAAGGAGAAAAAGCAGTTATGACATCACAAACTTATTCATGCTCTTGCACTAACTCTTGTTACTGAAAACCCTAATCAAATTATATTTTTGGCCTTTAAAGGTACTAAGAGGACATTTGCATGCAACTATGACCTCGTTAACAAAATGTTCAAGCAGTTGCTTCTTAGATGGTGTGGAAGGATGTCAGTCCTATAGTTCATAGTATTGCACCCCTTTTCCCACTAGGCATTTTTGGTGCTGTGTTTATAAATAAAATTAGAAAATGGCGAGAGTGGATTGTCATTCCTGATTGGCTAATACCACCTCCAAACTGGGCATTTATTTTTCAACAATGCCCAGCAATAAATTAGAACCAGCCTAACTGCCACCTTACCATATACCGTTGTTCAGGGGTCCTCAGCTAACTTTGTCATTGGCTCAAACAATGAAAAAATTTAAAATCCCCCATCTTTTTCTGTAAAGCAGCGACTCTACCCCTCCCACGCACACCGCTCCTTCACTATCAGCTCACTTACTCTAAAATAAATAAATCAATAAAAAAAACACACTCCAGTTATTCTGCTGTCTGGGAAGAGTGCCTAAATATTTTTCCTCAAAAGCTGCACTTCCTGGCCGCTTTTCGTCCAGCACTGCTCTTAACCGGAAGTAAAAGGAAGCTGTCGCTCTAACAGCTTCTTACCCTAAAATGAATTTAAAACCTGCCTCAGACGCCAGAACTCCCACAAACCACAATGCTCCAACACTTATTTAGACTACTAAGCTAAAACAAATACATCATTTACCTCGCGGCTGTTCCTCCACGACACATAGTAGTCATCACAGGTCCCGCTGCTATCAGACGCAGCCCGCCAACTGAACTCTCAATTAAAAAATCTTCAACAAACATTACATGATTCCAACAAACTGCTACTGTATATTTACCAGTTCTGCAGCAGGATATCTGTGTCTCGGAAAGTGTTTGTGTTGGGGGGGTGATAGCTGTCGGGAGGAGCAACAGATGGAACAGCCTTAAAGAAACATGGACTATTTTTTCAATACTTTTGTTTCTGCTAATGCTATTTATTTTTTTATAATCACTTCTTCTCTTCTTTTACCACTTCATTAAAAGTTACTAAGAAAGCCATTTTCTAAGCACAATAATACCCTCCAGGGTGGGCATTATTGGGAAATACCGGACCTTCCAGGGGCTAAAAGGCCCTCCGCCTGCGGCATCGGGCCTCATCACGCCCCTTGGCAGTCTGGTATTTCCCAATAATGCCCACCCTGTCAGGTATTATTGCTTACATAAACCCAACGTAGATTCCCATCTCCCACCTAATGCCCATGCCAGAACATAAAAATCACCTGTTCAGTATCTGGTGCTCCACTCCATGCCCCTAACCCCCAATTCAACACAGTTTCAGCAATGGTGACTGGTACATGCCCATTACTCACCTTCATGGTTGGCCAGTATCTGTTACTTTCAAATTATTTAATCATTATACAACTTTTTTATAGAAATACAGTACTTGCATGATAAATATTTAAAACAGATGTGCTACAAGCATTGTATGGTCATACAGTTGTATAGCAATATTAATAATTGTGAGTGGCAGACAGCAGCTAGCCATAGAGGAAAGTGGTGTGTGGGTGCTGGTTGCTGCCACCCACATCAGACTGGGTGGGGGGGGTTGAAGGCACAGGAGGACACCAGTATCTGGGTGAGTGGTGGGGTTCTACTCAACTACCTGAGATAAGTGATTTTACGTATAGTACTGTCAGGAGACTGAGGCAGAAGGGGGTTCACTAGACCAATCCCACAAAAAGGATCAGCACACAGAGCGAGAAGGTAAATCAATAATGTTATTGCAGCAACCAGCAGGGCTCAAAAATTGAGTTTTGTATCAGCATTTCAGCCATGTCCTGTAATACAATTAATAATTCATTTTCTTTATGACTCCGTGTGTAGCTCCATTTTTATGGAGTTTTTAATTGTCTGGTGGTTAAATTCTAACAGTTGAGGCAGCATGCATTAGGCTTGTCAATGTAGCAATTGTTTGTGCTGTAGAGTTGTGTGGGGGTCCCTTAGAGTACCAGAGAAATATGATTTGTACATACTAACATAGGAATCATAGACAAAGGGGGATCTAGTAGACTACCAGGGGTTGGTGATGTTTGCATACTAGCACAGGGACCTGGGTAGGAGATGGAATATACAGAGCTTTTGTTTTATTTTTAAACAGGGCACTAAAGATGCTTTCAAGGGAGGCAGTACACCACTGTGCACCTTTGTGAAAGTAAGTTTATGGAAGCATTAAACAGCTCTGTGCAAGTAGCCTGTTAGTGGTTCCAGAACCTTTTAACATACATGTTTTATGTATGCAGACAACCATGATTTACATGGGGGTTGGGCAGGCTTTAGCACTTACATGCTAACAGGTTAACACTGCAATAACAGTGCCTTTAAAGAGAGTGATGAGTATGCTGACAGTCCAGAGTGCAAGACAATGTTAGTGTGATACTACTGTGACTGTTTAAATACCTCAGCCTTCATCCCTTACCATGCCAATAATTATTTCAAGTGATTTTGCATTTTTCTGCAAGAACACTGTCAGTTGGCAATATCAGGAAATCAATCTCATAATATTCCAAAACAACTTTGAATTTCAAGACATTTAATTCATTATTACTAAAGACATTTGTGGGGAAACAGGTGCTTTGCCTATTAGACTTCACTTTTTCCTGCTTTGAAGTCACAGTTCTCTGCTGTGACATCAAACCTGTCACCATATAAATTATTCTGATGTAACATGCAGCAGGTTGTGACCTCAAGGCAGGAACAACAGCAAGAACAAAAAGATCTAAACCTCTAAAAGTCTCTTTTCATGCAACTCTCTTCATTAATAAGAAAACAGAAAGTTCAGTAATTCAGTTGGGAGAATTTTGTGTAACTGACTTTTGCTGATAATTGCCAACTGTGAATGTGTACTAGAAATCATAAAATCAGTTGAAACTCAAGTACCCCCAGTATTCTAGTGATATAGAGGCTAATATCATCCTTTCTGGAATAAGGAGATAAACATTGCCTTCTACAAGGTTTCTGACTGTACCTGCAGACATCTTGGTGAGTATGCCAAGAACTTCACAGCATGAGTGCATACAGTATATGGGTCCTGTAGATAAACCCAAGATTTCCATTAAGGTTGTACATAATTCTCAGAAATACTCTTTTAAATATTGGGCCATAGCTGTTCAAACTGAAGCAGACAGCAGCTTCTGTTAGAGAGTGCAGTATGTTCCATAATGTGACATGAAATTGATCTTCAGCTGTCATAGAAAAGTCAGAAATTGCTTTATTTAAGAACAATTACTTGGAGATTGTCACTTTGAAGAGGCAGCTGTTCTATAGCTTTTCTATGAAAGGCCATTACAGTAGCTAATGTGTTTAAAAAAAGGTAAGGATTGCCTTTATGTGTAACCCATAGGTCAAGGACATTGTGATGATGCAAATAGTGTTAACCTCCTTGCCCTCTTTTACCAAATGCAGCAGCCAGCCAGACGGGTGTGGTGGGAGTAGTCTAGCTGTGCTCATTGAATCATAGATCCTTTTTAAGCAAAATCATAACAAATTATGTGTGGCAGTTCTGTGGTATGTGGATTTCTATACACTAAGAACTGTGCTGCAGTCACCCTCTCCAATTCACCTGTAATATGAACTGAAATTGTAATTTCAAGACTCCAACAGTAAAGTGCTGATCTTCTTTCCTTTGTGTATCTCAGCTGATAAAATACCCATTACCAACAAGATCTGCATGATACATTAAGTATCATTCTACAAAATTACAAGTACAAGCTGAGCACTTTATTTTCAGACAATACGATGAGCAGTAATATTACCATTTGAATCAGTAAATGTTCTAATAAGAAAAATCTTTTTGACTCAGTCATTTTATGTTCAACATTTGCAAGTACTCATGTTTTATTTCATCTGAGCGTAACACTTGCATTTTTATAATAGTTATTTTCTGTGCCTTTCTTCCAGTTTGAACAGATTTATAATGTATGGCCAGTAACTTTCCTATAGAGAAACAATAATATCACAACTGTGTGCCATCACTGTAACATCAGAATGCAGTTGTACCAGAGTTCTGATATCAAATCAATGACACAACAATATCCTAATGTCAGATCATGGTTGCGCAAACTTTAAAACCAAAAAAGGCTTCTTTCTGTGCTGTTCTTTCACTGCAGTGTCAGTGGCTCAGTTGGTAGCACACTCGCCTCTGAGGCCTGGAGATCAGAGGGCTGTGGGCTCAGTTCCCACATCTGGAACTTGGGATAATATCCCAGTACTTACACTGTAGTGCAGCATGACAGGGGTGCTGCACTTCCGAGGTGCCATCTTTCGGATGAGACGTTAAACCGAGGTCCATCTGCCTGGATTGGTGGTAGTCCAGGTGGATGTTAAAGATCCCATGGCACTTATTGAAAAAGAGAAGGGAAATTTCCCCAGTGTCCTGGCCAAATTTCCCTCATTCACTAAAAATACCACCAACAGCTTAATCTGGCTCAAGGTCAGTTGGCATTCATCTGTATCCCCCTTCCCCGGGTTGTGCCTGAAAATAGGCAGGATTTGTCTGGTGCACTTACCCGGTCAATAAAAAATAAATAAAATTAAGAGATCAGAGATGGGTGCTCTGTTTTAATAAATAGTGACCATCCTTACACTGTTAAAAATAACAACTTGTTCTACAGTGGGCAAGTGTGAGTTCCCATTTCAGGAAACCATATGACACCACAAATCATTCAAACTTCGCTCCTGTGGATTATGGTACAAATTTCCCCTTTATGGAAATCAGTCTTGCAAGTACTGAGACATGGCTCAGTCACAATATCAAATTAAATCTCATAACAATAGTACAGTATGTTTACTGATTTGGTGCCTTATCCCATAGGAGCGGAGCACCACACTCAATGCATAAACTAGAACAGCACAGATATTGGCCCCTGTTAAATACAACTAACAATAACAAATATTATAAAATCAAAAGTATTAAGTACCTTAATTAATATGGTCTGTACAGCATCAGTAGCAAGAAGATTAATATGGGAAAAAGGTCTGCCAGCACTGGCTACACATGCTGTACTCTGACCACACCACAAGTACCTATTTGTTGGAGAATAATTCCGTGAACTTCAATGTTGAAGTTCATGGAGTTATTCTCCAGCAAACAGCTACTTGTGGTGTGGTCAGAGTACAGCATGTGTAGCCAGTGCTGGCAGATCTTTTTCTCATATAAACCATATTCACCATATGCAAGGCACAGCAGTCCCTGGTGCAGCCCACTACTCTTTTCATCTTCAATAGCAAGATGATTAATCAGGGTAGGTCAGGGAAAAGAGTGATGTTAAAGCACCCTCTTAAAAACATCAATCAAGGGGGCTCTCATCATATGCAGTACAAGGGCAGTGAGTTCCTTAATGTGAGTGCTGCCCGAATAATATGTTTATTCATCATTGTCTACAAATTCACAACATTTCTAGTAAGTACAGCATTTCTCAGCACAAGTACTACTTCTTTAGTGTGCAGTATACGGTCCAATAGTTATTCAAATACGGTCAGCAGATAGTGGTCTCTATTATGAACAAGTGGATACCTCTACTGGTTCAACAGTATAGTTTAGTAGGTGGTAAAAAAACATTTTGGAAACACAGATTCTCTAACTGTAGTTGTAGATGGACCCCCACTCTAGGACAATGTTGTTAGAAGTTGTACTGTATAATCCCACATTAGTGAAACAGTTTTTCTAGCTGTAGTGTTTGTTACCCTTTTAGTTAGTTATTTAACATTTTGATGAATAGGTATGAACTCAAGGACAAACATTGTCCATTTTCAACAGGGACCAAGAACAGATAAAACAATAAATAAAGAAAAACAAGCAAAAAACAGCACAATCAGCTAAACACAATTAAAATATAATTTGATAATAACTGAGTTTTTGTAGTGAGATTTGAATATATTAACGTTGTTAACATCAGATAAACTTGAATAGATAAAATTCCATTCTTCAGCAATGGAATATGCAAAAGATCCTTGCCCCAGTTCAGTGCTTGTAAATGGAAATATTTGAGGGTAAATGGTTAGAAGTATGAGTACTATGCAGTTGCATTGCAATTGAGAACATGTTTGCAAAATAAATAAATCCTGAACCTTGATCTATTTTCAATGTAGCCGAAAGTCCCACATATTTAAATCGCTGTTCAAGGAGGTAACTAATTTAGGTCACTATAAAAGCGGAACCAGTTTAAGTCTATATAAGTGACAGCAGCATGTACTCCTGTCTGCACCCTAAAAAAGTGGCATACACTATACACTCTTAACTTCCTTGTTTTGTTATTTTAAATCACAGAAGGTAGAGGCTCAAGTTCTCACTACTGCATGGCTGCCTGTGGGATGGAAACACATGCTTACAGTGTAAGAGAAATTATTTTGTATTTGTAAAACAGAATTTAATGAACACACAGTGCTTTTGTACATGGTTTATAGCTACTAGTCATCTGTTGTGTAAGAGAGTAGCCCTCTGTTGTTCACGGGCATCTTAATCAATCAGAATCATACAGCAGACAATTGATAGAACAACAGAATTTCACACTATTCCACAAACTGACGGAATACCAGTAATCCCAAAATTCTAAAAGCATTCATTTAAACATTCCTTCTTTTGCTTATGTATTTAATTGCTCGCAGTTGCAATGCTTTACTTGATAACTTGAAAACTTTAATTTCTTCCCTTTACTGTCCAATCTACAAAACAAATAATTCAATACTGCTAAACATTCATTTTACTTAAAAAAATGCTTCATCATACACTTTAAAAAATTATGACTGAGGAAAAGCTTAACAGAATTATGATTCCATTTCAGGATTCTGATGACATCAAATCACTAGAAACTTGCTCTTGTGATTTTTGATGTCATCAGAATCCCTTGACGAGATCACATATTAAATAGTGGATGGGCAACTATACACAACCAGTGTGTTGTGCCACCGAGGGGCCCTGATTCCCTGTGACCTTGACAGCAAAGTTTTAAAGGTCCATGAGAATCATATTCCCGAGGTGGCACAACACACAGGATGTACATAGAGTTGCCGATCCACTATTTTTAATAGTGTATGGTGCCTTCCTTAAATAAAATAAATCTCTTTTTTATTCCTAGAATAAAAAAATCAAATCAGCAGTTTTCTCTGGGTGTGCTGGTAGTTAGGGTGGTTGCTAGGGTGGGGATGTGAAGTTGTTAGTGAGCAGAAGTCCATCATTAGGCAACACAACCTTTGATTGTTTACTAATCAGGTGTGGAAGGGATTTAAAAAAACACACGGCAGCTGAATTTCTCGCTTAGTGAGAAGTGGTGACCATGAGGAGAATCGAGGAGACCAGATTTTTAAGTAAAACTTAGATATCTGACTGATCCTGGATTTCTTTTACCATTAAATATCTGGTTGATCCTGCAGTACTAAACTGTTGTTGCTCTGTGCAAGTATGGGAGGCTGAGCTGCCGCTGCCACTGCCATCATGCCCTGACTCTTATCTGGTTGAGCCTGCCATTTCTGTGGGGGTCAGTGTTGTGTGACGTCCATAGTGCAGAAGAATGAAAAGTAGTTCTGCTACACTACAGACATCACTTATGCAGCAGAACAATATTTCAGAACCAACTGAATTCAGTGGATAATAACGTTCCACCGTACACTATAACTTTTTTGAGCAGGTTGATTTTTATGCAGAACAAAGGGCAACCATGTATGCTCTGTTGTGCATGTTTCCTCAGTCACAGTTCTTGATCTTGTAAACAGCTAGCCATCTTCTGTTCTGCCATATATATTGTATCATGTTGCCCACAATGGCACATCCAAAAGTAATCTTAGTGGCTAGGTTTTCCTATCCTAGCATTGGGACTCAGGGTACTACTGCAATCTTTTTAAAGTAAACTACAATAATATAACTCTGTCTGAGCCAAAGATGCACTAGAATCTGTGGCAATTTCCAATAGTTCTTCAGTTCAAGACAGTTTTCCCGCTTCGTGGCCTATTTTTTCGGTCTCTAGCATTGTTTAATGTATTTTTTTAAACCTTTACAGTAAGACAATGGAACGTTAATTTTACACCAAACACAAGTGCTTTGTAAATGGTTTGATATTTGATTGGATTTTGATTGTTACAGCTCATTTTTCATGTCTTGTTTGCTAAGTATTTTTGGTTAGTTATTGTAGCTAATTTTTCATGTCTTAATATTTATCTGTATAGCTCATTGTTGTCTGTATTTTGTTGCATGACTTGGGACATTCTATAAATGAGGCTTGTATCTCATTCAACTTTTTCTATAAACTTTAACTTTTAGTAAGTCAACTAATGCCTATAAGTAAATAATACAGTAAATGCCATAGAGGTCTGTATGATGACATTCACAACCTCAGCATGAAAATAAAGCCTTCTCTGCATATGGTGGACCATACATTATTTTGGGCAGTATACAATTATTGATAGTCATTTTATGTAGTATGCAGTTTATGTTATTAAGTGAATGTTGCTTTTGGATTAACTGCATATATAAGTTCATAGGCATGATTTTCAAAGCTCCCAGAATGGCACAAGGGGCTTGTGTCACAAGGAATGGTGAAAAGTTCCCCTTGCACCAAAGTTTGCACCAGGAATGATTCTCAAATGCAGCCTGTATCCACCGTAGACTGCATGCACCAAAGGTGGCTGGCACTGTCCTTGCAGCACAAAATGGGCTATGGCATGGTGCTAGGGAACACGATGCAGCACACAAGCTGCCATAGCCCCTAAGTCAATGGTCTCTAAACCCTTCAAGAGGCCAAAATTCTAAGTACCCTTAGACCAGCCAGGGCTAGTCTAAGGGTACTTAAAATATAATCCTCTGGGAGAGTTTGACCACTTGCACCACTCTCTGAGCCCTCCCTCAACATGTGCCATGGTCACCTCAATCCCCAATCCTCTTTTTGTAACATCAGTCATGACCCTGGTGGTCTAGTGGCCTCCACAGCCCTGATATGCCAGTATATTAGTATATTTAAAAAACATTCCCTGGTGGCCTAGTGGACTCTCCTTCCAACCCTGATATGCCCTTATATTAAAATATTAAACATAGCATTCCCTGGTGGTCTAGTGGACACCATTCCAACCCTGATATGCCCATATAACATACATGTATATATCCCTGGTGGTCTAGTGGACCTCTACCCAGGCAGGTAGTGACCACTACCCCACTTCCCCATCCTGAAACAGAGCCAGAAACTGGCACAGTCCTCCTCACACCACCACATCTGGCTGCCAACTGAGCTGTCAAGGAGGAGCATGTACTGTATACAATATGCAGTCCTTCTTGACAGCTCAGTTGATAGCTGGATGTGGTGGTTTGAGGAGGGCTGTACCACTGGTGTGGGAGGTAGGGGTCCACTAGACCACCAGCGATATATGCCTGCATATTATATGGGCATATCGGGCTGGGGGAGACAATAGACCACCAGAGAATGTTATATTAAAGAGCAACTGACACTACACTGGCCAAAAGTGCTGCACAACAGAATTAGAATAAGCATGCCCACAGTAAATCTCATACCAAAAACTAGATTTCTGTGTTACTTACTTTTAAAGTTGTGAGCTATTTAAAAACCCCGATTTCATTACCTGTTGAAAAAAGCCTGTTTCATGGAAGAGCTGATGATGATGTCATCTCAGGAACTCACAGTCTAGTACTCCCTGTCAGCAAACTTATATGACACATTTCGCCAAAGTTGTAAAGATCATGTGCAATGGTTTTCACAAGTAAAACAGGCAGCACCATTCAATAAACATTGCTTTAAGAACTATGTGTGTTTCAGGTTTTGTAACAAAGCTGACAATTTTTGTGGGATGCCCCTTTTGTTGTGGACCTTTTTTCCAGGGTTGCTGGATGCGGGGTCATAGCATACTGTTGCAAGGTTTGCAGACTGAATAGATTTATGATATGGTGAAAGGCTGAGATCATTCACACCTTTCATTCAATTGAGGTAATTTCTAAGGATGGCACTTTAAAGTGATTATTTCATCTCCTTCTCAATCGGGTGGGAGAGGCAATGCTGTTTTGAAACCTTACTAGGAGTATCTAATTTAGTCAGCCCAATGTGTTCTCACTGTCATGCTGTTTTGACCTACATTCAGTGGCTTCAGGGTTGCTGGATGCTGAGTCAGCATGCTTCCAGGCTGCTAATGCCATTTGGAGTGCTAATCTACTGTGCCTGTTAGGAAGTTGTATTGTTGCTAGTATTGTAATGTTCGTAACTTCACTGCTGTTTGTCAGTGTATGCTTTACAATAAGGTTTAATAGGGACCTTATAGGTGATAATTCCTATTAGGGGTGGAAATGTTAGCTCTGGTAAAATGATCATTTTAATTTAGAGTGGAACATACAGTATATTAGCCTGAAAGTAGGTCAGAACAGCTTAACAGGGAGAAAACTTTGACCCTCTCCCTCTTCCACTCAGTATTTACTTCTCTCTGGGGCAAGCATACCCCATTATGAAATCCAGGGTTAACTACTGTCACCACCCTAGACTGCCTTCAATCTCATCGACTTGTGCAAGACCAGTGACCAACCTACCAACCTGGGGCAGGTATAAATTTGCCCACTTCCTCTCAGACCTCCTCTCCAACAGGGTGCACAGGAGCTCTTGCACTAAGGCCATTCATACCATCAAGTCCCATTACTTCAAGGCCAACCTCCAGACTAATCTTAATTCCCTATCCAAATTCTGGAAGGTGATTCACTCCCTTTTTGAACCCCAGCTCAGTTCCCTCCACCTGTCCTCATGGTTAATGGCTCTCCAGTGTCTGTCCCTCCCTCAGTTGCTGCTCACTTCAATTAGTTTTTTTGCAACTTGTACTCTCCCCTCCTTCCCAATTTCTGGGTCTTTTCCTCCCTCCCCTTACTCCTCCCTCCTCCTTACCTCACCCCCTAGGGTTTAATTCCACTCTGTCACTCTCCAGGAAGCCCTGCTCACCTGTTCCTCACTCAACTCTTCCAAATCTATTTTCAATCACAAAAGTGTGGTGTGCATATTTCTGGATGACATACAAACAGAAGAGAGAAAGAAATAAGTGCCTCGTCTAGAACTTGAACCCAGCCCCCCCCATACTGTTCTGGTTGTGCTACAATCTGCGCCACCAAGGTAACTGGAAACTGGGCCATCCCAGAGCACATTACTCTTTCTCCAATGCACAACTTTGTGCAACACAGATAATTACATTCTCAATCACCGGAGTGCAGTGTGCGCATTTATGGAACACATACAAATAAAAGTGAGAAAGAAATAAGTGCCTGAGCTGCGACTTGAACCCAGGCTGCCCAGAACACTATACCATGCTCCAGGATAGCCTAGTTTCCAGTTGCCTTGGTGGTACAGGGCATGGGGTTATAACATTGAAACAAAAAACAGTGTGGCAATAAATGCCACAAGCAAAACACTGTCCTCTGAAATTAGGTCTGGTAAAGCAGCGACAGTAGAAAAACAGCACACACCATAGACAACAATGGAACTCTCAATCTTTTGCACCCCCCACAGACTTAAAATAACAAATTCTGAAGGGGTGTGGACTTTGGGGATGGGAAGAAACTTGAGAGGGGGAAAATTCCTTTTTTTTGTTACATAAAAATAAGTTGCAACATCAGGAGACCTGGGAGAAACTGAACCGTGGTCCCAGGTCTCCAACCTGCCGAGTGTTGGTGCCTTAGCCACTCCACCATAGGAGTGGCTCGACCAGGCACTACACCAACGGAAACTTGATTCCTACATGACTTCAGCACACAGTGACAGGGGTAGTGGTAATTCACTACTGCTATTATACCCCTGTCTCTCTAAATGTTTTCACACTTTACACAGTGCGATTCTTGCCGCTCTGTTTTGGCAGTGACATATCAACCTTGTATCATGGTGCAGGTGGTAGCACAACTGGAGTGGTATTCCAGGTAACCTGGTTCAAGTCCCAGTTGAGTCACTTGTTTATTTCTCTCTTCTGTTTGTATGTGTTCCATAAATGTACATTGAATTTGAAAAATAATTATCTGTGCAGCACCAGGTTGTGCACTGGAGAAAGAGTAATGTGCTCTGTGACAGCCCAGATTCCATTCGCTTTGGTGGCACAGATGGTAGTGCAACTGGAATGGTGTTCCAGGTGGCCTGGGTTCAAGTCCCAGCTCAGCACTTCTCTCTTCTGTTTGGATGTATTTCTTCCAAATCTAGCCTGGATGGCTTGGACCCTAAACTGTTCTACCTGTCAGCTTCTGCCTTCGCCTCCCCCTTACTCACCTCCTAAATCTTTCCTTCAATCTTTGCACTGTCCCTCAGTTTTGAAAGATTGCCAAGCATCTCCCGCTCCACTAAGGGGGTGATCTCTCCACTCCTGGCAACTTCCGCAATATCTCCCTCCTCCCTTCTCTTACAAAGCTGCAAGAGAAACTAGTCTACTCAGAGCTTGCAGACTTCTTCCACTGCTTTAACTTCCTCTTCCCTTCCAATCTGGCTTTAGGAAAGATCATTCTATCATCTCCTCCCTACTTTGGGACTCTGACTCCATTCTCTCAGGTCCAACCAATTTTAAGTTGACACAAAAAAAATAAACTGTGTCTATGACCTTTGGCACCAGCCAGCAATTGGCCCAGCTCACCCCCCCCCAGTCACGTCTTCTCCACACTAGATTGCACGCTGCTTAAAATAGTCCCAACTCTTAAGTACCTCAGTGTGTGATTAGATAGCAGGCTTGACTTCTCTGCCCACACTGATGCCATCAAACTACTGTGACTGTAACTGAACCCGTCTCTCGTCCATCCCCCCACACACAATGACAATGGCCTATGACTGGCATGCCCCCACCCCTTTTTTTTTCTTCTTCTTCTTACTAGATGCTTACCTGAGCCACCATAAGTGTGTCAGGTCCAGACTGTTTGAGCCTTGCTTTTTTTTTTACCTATACCGTTGTATCAAGCTTGCTTTGTTCCCTGCTCTGTATATTAACTTAGCTCTGTATTGTTCAAAATATATGACGTGAAATCTTTGTAAATGAGTCTTTGACTCAAAAGTACTTTCTGAACTCAGAATAAAATAAAATAAAAAAAATAAATCCATGCTAAACTCTGCCCCAAACTCAGTACCCTACACCTCAGTAAGGACTGCCTTTCTCCTCAGGTACACCAAGAGCTGGCCACTGAAATGTTTCTTCCAGTTTTTGACTATCTTCATATGATTTATGGCATTGCCTCCTTCACCTTTCTTGCTAGACTGGGCACCCTCTGCAAAGCCTTCTATTGCTTTGCTACCAGCTTACCCTCTTGTACTCACCACTGCTCCCTTTACTCCTCCCTATCCATCCTCCTTCTCCTCTCCTCCTCATCACCAGTCCCACTATACTTCCCTCATCTCCAAATATTGGTTTGGGCCCCTCACATTGTAACTATCCCACCTTCTCTCACCCACCCCATCCTACTCCTACTCCCTGCATTCAAGAGACCTGCTCATATCCTCCCTTCCCCACTCTCACACCTCAGCTGGGAAATCTGCTTTCTTATACTGCCTCCCCTCCCTCTGGAGATGGTTACCACTGCTCTTGCCAACCCTCTTCCTGAATGCTTCCTTACCTTTGCCAATGTTTTGACCATCCCTTACTTCTCATTCCACCCAAACCTTATAGTTCAAGCAACCTCATTGACGTTTATCAACCTGTTTTTATAGTTAATATGTTTATTGAGAGTATATAAAAAGGAACACACTGGATACATACAAGAGATGAAAGGTTCAAACAATGACATGCAAGTTTTGTACTAGCATATAGTGAATTGGTATATTGATATATCAGGACACTGACACAGACCAGATAGTGTTTCAAAGTCATCACTAAAAAAGTTCTGAGAACTGTGGATATGTGATAAGTTGCTCCGAGAGAGCAGATTAGAGATGATCCATGATGAATCTCAGTCTTGATCTGGCCTGAGAAGAATGTGGCTTCCATATGGATTCTTATATTTGTTTCAATGGAAGTGAGGGAAGTAACAACATTAGAAGTAATGGAAAACAAAAACATAACCTTTGAACACGAATAAACTGAGCCTATGACTGTATTATGCATACAAAACATTGCTTTCACCAGAGTCTGGGTAGTGGAGTGTGCCTTTAAGTATGTAGGGGAGTTGATCTAACCATCGGAGGATCTTTGGCATTGCCTTTCCCTGGAGGGCGCATTCTGGGATCTGTCTATGTGTCCGGTGAGTTTACCCACTCCCGCACTTTGATCCATGGTAATGGGTGTGACTGTATCATGATTTCTTTCACACAGATAGTGAAGGTATGGATCCCACTTGGTCTGGTAATCTACCATAGTGTTCATATTAAGATGTGAAAGCTTCTCAAAATGGGTTAGTGGTGATAGGCTCTTATGCAGCTCAGCTAAACTAGGGATACCAGAAGTGCACCATCTTCTTAGTATAAGGTGTTTAGCTTCTATGGAGACAGCTGATATCCACTTCAAAGATGAAGGGTGAATGTGTGTAGCTTCATCAGGGATCCCCAGAATGAGCAATTCAAGAGCGTGGGTGATAGAATGACCAAGGACCCTATTTAACATTTTAGCAGTATCTGCCCAGAAAGGTTTTATGTTCAGGCAGTCCCAGATAATATGAAGTAGATCACCACTAGGAACCCCTCATCTCCAACAGTTGTTATTTGGTACCTGGTGTGCTTTGTGCAATACCACTGGTGTGCAGTACCAGAGGTGCAATATTGAATTAACTGTGCCTTGGGGTCTCTGACAGGCTTTTGTGCTGAATGCCAGCAAAGATCCCTGTAGATCTCCTCAGATCACTTACCAAGGCTTTTAGGCCATTGTGATCAAGCCTTGACCATGAGATTTGGCAGATGGTTTCTTCTGTATAGATATAATGTTACCTGCTCTACTGTGGTGTTGTTGTGCCCAGGTCAGAAGTGGGTGTATTGGATGGGTGGATCATAGAGTTTTAAGTTGTGGAAGAGTATGACGGACCTCACTTCTGATTTATAAGTAGTGCCAGAAATTCACCCTGTCCAGACCAAAAGTGGATTGGAACCCTTGGAATGAGTTAATCATTGTAGAGTGTGGCATGAGGAGATCAATTAGCATCCTAATTCCTTTTTGTTCCACCATAAAATCCAGATTGTCCCATAAGGGAGTGTAGTTGGAGTGAGTTAGAATGGCCAGAAGTTTCTGAATATTCCCCCATACAGTGATTGATGGCCCTATGATGGGATGTGACCCGGGGGCTTTGGCTCAAGATGAGTATAAGCAAGCTGCAGAGAAGCCTCCAAGACATTGGGATGCCTCTATGGCCTCTATGCCAGGCCAGGTGGGGGGTACTGGATTGAGTGAACTAGCCATCTGACAGTCTGGGCAGTTCTAAACACCCAGGCATATGCTTTGAACCAGGCCAGCCTGCAGCCCCCCCTTGTTCAAGTGCATTCTAAGCTTTACCCTACTGAAGCAAGGAGTATTCTCCTCCCATAGGAATCCTTCTGTGAGCTTGTCAATCTGCTTGAAGCTTTAATTAGGAACTTTGATTGGCAAATAGGCTAGTAAGTTGAGTAGTTTAGGGGAAGTCTCCATTTTGAGGGCCTCCATTTTTCTGGCCAGGTAGAGATGCAGGGGCTTCCATTGGTCACATTCTGCTTTAATAAGAGGGGCATGAAGTTTAAGTCATACATTTTATTCATTTGTAGTGTGATCCTGATGTCCAGATAGGTTAGGGCATTTTTTGTCCATCTTAGTCCTAGGGGTTGCATTATATTATCCGTACACAAGCAGTTAAGGGGTTGGACTTCCATCTTTGCCCTATTTATCCTAAAATCAGTGATTGCTGTAAAGGTGGATATGAGATCTAGGAGATGAGATGTGGAGTTGGAGGCTATAATGTTTAGGACCAGCATGTCATCCACATATAGCAATACTTTATATTGTTGCTTTTCAGCTTGGATTCCCTGATTCCCCTTACGAACCCTGATGGCCACTGCCAAGGGGTTTGAGTGCTATAAGAAGTAAAAGTGTGGAGAGCTGGCATCCTTGTGAACAGCAAGATAAGGGAGCTGCTGTTAGAACTTTACTACTCTACTGGACTCAAGAACTAGAACTCTACTACTGGGAACTTCAATTTAGGGTAAAAAACAAACCAAACAAAAAAAGTATGTTTGTCTGAGTTGGGTGAAGGAATTGTTGTCTGTGCAGTTAGCTAGGAGAAGAAAGAAACTGCGAATTAGGGGTAGTGGCTTAGGCAAAAAGGAAGCCAGGTGTTTGCATTTAAAAACTAACCTAGATAGCTTTTGGAAGAGAACAACAAGAGGAAGGAGCTGCTGTTAGTACTTTACTACTCTACTAAACTAAAGAACTAGAACTGTACTACTGAGAACTTCAATTTAGGGTAAAAACAAAACAAAAAAAGAGTTAGTGTGTTTGTCTGAGTTGGGTGAAGGAATTGTTATCTGTGCAGTTAGCTAGGTGAAGAATGAAACTGTGAATTAGGGGGAGTGGCCTAGGCAAAAAGGAAGCCAGGTGTTTGCATTTAAAAACTGACCTAGATAGCTTTTGGCAGAGAACACCAAGAGGAAGGAGCTGTTAGAACTTTACTGGAACTATATTGCCCTCCACCTCCACCCTTAGCCGGTTCTACTTTTATAGGCACAGGATTTGACTGACAACAGCAACTTCCTATTTGGGAGCAGGAAGTGATCACAGAGGCTCAAAAGACTCACCATCCTAGAAAGAGTAGCTCTCCATTCCCCCTAGCTGCTGGAGGTCTGATTCTGAGCAAGTAAGAAGGAGACTACTGAGGAATATAGGAACTTCCTGTCACAGAATAGGAAAATCAGGAGCTTTAAGGGCATGAAGGCAGTAGGAAAGTAGGGAGAGAAAAAAAATTATAAAAAAATAAATAAACAGAGAAAGGAAAGAGTACGTATACAAAACAACAGTTAAAGTGCCACAAATAAGACATGATGGGAGAGGTACAATGCAGTGGCTATGGAGCAGCAGTCTTCTGGGAGATGTCCTGGAGTATGCAGTGTTGTCCCATCTGCAGACACATCTCTGGGCTGAGGGAGGAGGTTGCTCATCTCCAGATGGAGTTGGCCAGGATTAGGGGGCCCTCCTTTCCTACCCAGGGACCACCAGGGACACTGCCACTGCCTCAGAGGTTGCCATGAAAGGAAAAAAAAAATGAAAGAGGAGCAGTTGGACAACAGTGGGCTCAGGGAGGGTGAGGGTGGTGGAACAGAGGCGCATCCCTCCAGTTGTACTTCTACACAATTCATATGCCATTCTGGCAGAGTGTGGTTCCTCTATGGTGGCACCTGCAGTGGAGACCAAAGAGGATACTGGGAACCTCCACAAAGGAGACCCACAGGAAGGTGGCTTAGGACCCCACAGGGGAAGGAAACATCTCCTTGTGGGGGACTTCTTTGTTAGGAGGATAGAACTAGAGGAGGGAGGGGAGGCAGAGGTAAGGTATCTGCCTGGCACCATGGCTTGAAGGGACAGGGAGTGAATCCTTAGGATCACAGTAGCAGCTGCACAGGGTGGGAGCTGGATGACATTGTCCACTTAGGGACGAATGACCTGGCTGGGAAAGGGATCAGAGCAGTGCAGGAGGAGTTTGTGGAGTTGGGGAGGGGCCTTAGACAACTAGCACTCATTGTAACCTTCTTGGAGGTGCTGCCTGTCTATGGCATGGATGAGGCTAGGGTGCTCCACACCATGGGATTCAATCAGTGGTTGAAAAACTGGTGCAGAGCTCAGGGTTTTGGCTTCATTGGGGAATGGGGGTCCACCTGGAGGGATGCAGGCCTATATTGGCACAATGGTCTGCATCTCTCCAGGAGAGGAACAGGATCCTAGGTGATAGGTTTAAATGCTTCATTGGCAAGCATTTAAACTAGCCAAGGTGGAGGCACTGAAAGGAGAAGGGAAATCCTAGATCTTCCAAAAAATCATGGTAGTTAGTGAGGTAAACACCAAGATAGAGAAGTCGATAGGGAGAAGGGCAGGGGCAAATGGAGAAAAAGACAAAGGCAGTGAGGACAGGAATGGGGCAAAAAGGGATGAGGCCATTAAACAATGGGGGGTACTGAGTTCCATTGCCCATAGTCTAGGTAACAAGCTCCATGAACTGGTGGCCTTATGGAAGAGGGATGTCTGGACATTGTGGCAGTCACAGAAACAGCGTACACAGAGAACCATGACTGGGTTGTCAACATACCAGGGTACACAATCTACAGGAGGGATAGGAAGGGTAGAAGAGGAGGAGGAGTAGCTCTTTATGTAAGGGAAGGGATGAAAGCAGTGGAACTAAAGGGTAAACAGGGAGGAGAGGAGGCACTGTGGGTCACCCTGGAGGCTGGAAATTGCACCACAATCTGCACAGTGGAAGTATACAGACCCCAGTCTCAGGAGGAGGAAATGGACAAGGAAATGATAGAAGACATTCTTAGGATGGCAGAGAAAGGGGAGATATTGCTGATGGGGAACCTGAATATGCCAGATGTTAACTGGAGCACCTTTGCTGCAGCCACATCCAAGAGCAGAGCCATTCTCAATGCCCTACATGGGGCATGTCTCTGACAGCTAGTGTTGGATCCCACTCAGGAGGAAGGAATCTTAGACCTTGTACTCTCAAATGGGGATGGAGAGAGGATCTCAGATCTAGAAGTGGGTAGCCATATGGGAACAAGTGACCACCAAATAGTGTGGGTCATGATAAACTCAGCTGTAGAGTCAAGCCATACAAAAGTGAAGGTATTGGACCTTAGAAGGACTGATTTTATCAAAATGGGAGAGTGCCTCAGAAAAGCACTAGCAAACAGGCAAGAAGGATGGTTGGAGCAACAATGGGGAAACATCAGAACTGCCATCACAGAGGCAACAAGCATTTGTGTGAAGCAAATAAACAAATCAAAATGGAAGAAAAAAACACTATGGATCTCAAAAGAGGTGGCGGGGAAGGTTAGGGAGAAAAAGTTAACATTCAGGAAGTATAAGAAAATACAGAAGAAGCAGGACAGAGAACTGTACCAGTTAAAGCAGAAGGAAGCGAGGAAGGCAGGCAGAATAGCAAAGGCCCAAACTGAGGAAAAGATAGCCAACTCAGTTAAGAAGGGGGATAAAACCTTTTATAGGTACATTAGGGAGCAAAGAAAGACAAAGGGAGGGAAACTGAAGCTGAATAAAGAGGAGGGTGGTTGGGCAGAGTGGGATAGTGAAACACCAAGGATACTGAATGAATATTTCTGCTCAGTATTCACAAAAGAGAGGAGGGGGAGGTACCTAATCCAGTCAATAGAAGCACACTGGATACGGGGGTTGATATCAGTCCTTTTACAGAAGAAAAGGTTCTGAAAGTACTCCTAAAACCGAAGGTGGACAAAGCAATGGTGCCTGATGGGATTCACCCCAGAACTCTAAAAGAACTAAGGGGAGAACTAGTAACACCACTGACTACCCTTTTTAACAAATCATGGGAGGATGGTGTGATACCTGAGGACTGGAGGAAGGCAGATGTGATTCCCCTTCACAAAAGTGGGAGCAAGACAGAGGCAGAAAACTACAGAGCTGTCAGTTTGACCTCTGTGGTAGGGAAAGTGATGGAATCACTTCTGAAGGAAAGAGTTGTTGAGTACCTAGAGGCCAGTGGGAAACAGGACCCAAGGCAGCATTGATTCACAGTGGGAAGGTCATGTCAGATAAATCTAATTGATCTCTTTGGCTGGGTGACCAAAGTAGTAGACCAAGAAGGGGCTGTGGACATGGGCTACCTAGACTTTAGCAAGGTATTTGACACAGTCCCACACAAAAGATTAATAAACAAATTAGCCAGCCTGTGAGTGGGTCCCAGGGTGGTAGCCTGGGTAAAACATTGGCTGGACAACAGGATGCAGAGGGTAATAGTAAGTGGAGTCCACGCCAAAGAAAGGGGGTTACTAGTGGGGTACCACAGGGTTCAGTACTGGGTCCGGTCCTTTTTAATGTCTTTCTAAGTGACATTGAAGAGGGACTGGAAGGAAAAGTATGCCTCTTTGCAGACGACATAAAGGTCTGCAACAGAGTCGATACACAAGGTGGGATGGAAAGGATGAGAAGGGACTTGGCAAGGTTGGAGGAATGGTCAAATGTATGGCAGCTTAGATTCAATGCAAAGAAGTGCAAAGTAATGCACCTGGGAAACAAAAACCCAGGGGAAGAGTGCACAATGGGGGTGAGATACTGACAACAACAAAAATGGAAAGGGACCTGGGGGTAGTTATATCAGATGACCTAAAGGTTGACAAGCTATGTGAGATGCCAGTAAGGAAGGTTGGGGGGATACTAGGATGCATAGGGAGAGGCTTCACCAGTAGAAAACAGGAAGTTGTTATCTCTCTGTACAGACAGTTGGTGAGACCCCATCTGAAGTACTGTGTGCAGTTCTGAAGACACCATCTCTGCAAAGACATAGACAGGGTGGAGGCTGTCTAGAGGAGGACAACTAAAATGGTGCAGGGTCTGCACCAGAAGACATATGAAGAGAGACTAAAGGAGCTTAATATGTATACCCGTGAGGAAAGGTAGGAGAGGGGGGACAAGATAGAAACGTTCAAGTACCTCAAGGGAATCAACAAAGTTCAAGAGGGTAGCATCTTTCAGAAAAAGAGATGTGCAAGATCAAGGGGACGCAATTTCAAGGTAGAAGGGGGATGGCTCAGAAGCAATGTGAGGAAGTATTTTTTCACAGAGATTGTTGTGGTTGCATGGAACAGCCTTCCTGAGGAGGTTGTGGAGTCAAAAACAGAGGGGGAATTCAAGAATGCATGGGTCAGACATAAGGCAATTCTAGTGGGAGATAGGAGGAAGTAGGCTGTTAGTTAACTAGAATCTGCAGCTTATCCATTAGGTGGTAGGGAAATGGGCAGACTAGGTGGGCCAAGCAGTCCTTATCTGCCATCAAATTCTATGTTTCTATGTATTTATTGAAATGTTTCACCAGGAAATCACTGAGCAACAAGTTGCTCATCTCCTGGTGCGACCTGGGGGAAGTGGTACAGAGGATAACAGAAATACATTCAAGGTGCATAAAACAGCAGTTTCATACAATGATCATACAGTTGGCAGTTGAAGAGAAATACATTCAAGGTGCATAAGATAAACAGTTACATGCAATGTACATACAGCTGGCAGTTTACAGAAGGTAATTTAGTGTAGCGTAGAGGAGAACAAGAGGATTTCACAGGCATGAAACTTATTCTAAAAAAGAGTACTAGTGGTAGAGGTTGCTTTGGTATAGACAGAACAGATACAGCAAAGGGACAGTTGTAGAGAGGTGGAAAAAGTACTAGCAAGTGCATGCAGTACAGGTGATTATTAAAGTGCCAAGGGGGGGGTTGGGCAAGTAGGTAACTAGTACAAAAGGAAGAGCAGAGAGGAGGAGAGGCGTGAGAGCCGAGCCAAAGGACACCTCCAGGATGTGAAGAACCCTGCAAGGGGTGGGGACCGATAGATGAGGAGGGAGGGATTTTGGCGAGTGCCAGGAGAAGAGTGAATTGGGCAGGTAAGGTAGACAAGTGCAAAGGGTCAGAAGAAGAGGGGGGGAAGCAGGAGGGGAATGGAGAGCCGAGCCCTAAGGGTACCAGTCAGGATGCTGGGAGGACCGGTGGGGGAGCCAAGCCCAGGGGCCCCCCAGGATGCTGAGAACCCTACAAGGAGTAGGGAGAGCTGGGAAGGAATTTAGAAACAAGGGGGAGTGCCAGGAGGATAAAGTAAGTAGGTAACAAGTGCTATGGGTAAAAAGGGAAAGAGAAGAGGGGGAGGAGGGGATGGAGAGCCGAGCCCGAGGGACCACTTTAGGATGCTGCGAACCCTGCAAGAGGGCAAGGAGGGCTAGAAAGAAAGGGGGGAGGAAATATTAGGAAAGGAGTAGGGGTGGAAGAAGAGCTGAGCACAAGGGACCCCTTCAGGATGCTGTGAGCCCTGCAAGAGGGCTGGGGAGTCAATAAAAGATAGGGAGGAGGAAAGGTTAGGCTAAGAGTAGATATAGATTCAATTGTGCTTACTCAACTGGATGAGATGTATGCTTGTGTGACTTTGATACATTGTGGCTGTTAACCTCTCTATCTGTGAGATACACCACCCTGTAGGTGTACTATGCAAGGAACTCTAGAGGAGGGCTCCCCCCCATAGGTGCCGTGAGAAATTCCTTTAGCTAAAGGTAGCTTAGAAAGAAGCCCACAGGAAAGAGAGATGAGCCGCTGGAGGAGGAGGGGTGGATAGTGGGGCAATGAAGAGATGAATCCTGGAACAGTCCAGGAGGAGTGGCCTTTTAAGGCCAGATGGGGGAGTGATGTAGTTGCTCCATCCATTGAACCTCAGGCTTAAAGCATTCCAATTCAGTTGTGCTTAGGCAACTGGATGACATGTATGTTTGTGTGACTTTGATACATTGTGGCTGTTCATCTCTCTATCCATGGGATATACCACCCTGTAGGGGTCTGATGCAAGGAAGCCTAGAGGTGGGATCCCTCCTATAGGTGCCATGGAAAATTCCCTTGGCTAAAGGTAGCTTAGGAAGAAGCCCAAAAAGAATACCCAAATGGGTGTTGAGCATCAAAGAGGTGAGAAATCAAAAGATATCTAGACAGGAAATAGATGTGTCAGAAATAGATAGGAAAGACAGGAGAAGAATGAGAAAAGATGAGGACAATGAACAAAAGGAAATCTGACAAGATGTAGAAGGGTGGTCTTCCTAAGGAGAGAGGGAACACCCGGGGCCACCATCCAACTCCATCCAACAGTGGAACCTAACCAAGTAACCTATGAAAGCATTAATCCTGACTAATATTATGACCATTGGCATGGAGGAGAGGAAAAAAAAAACTTTGAAGAAGAAAGCTCTGGGGATCCAAGGCCTAGGTTTCCTTTCCTCCAGGCTGAAGGATGTTTTGATTAGGGACAGCTCTGCTACAGTAATTTAAAGTAGAGATTGAGGAAGGAGGAAAAGTCCAATTTTAGAGGAAGCACTCACTCTGTCCTTCTAAATGGACAGCTGTCGAGGGATGCGAGTGATGTCTGCAACCAGATGCCCAAAAGCAAAAGAGGAAGTACAATGATGGAAAGAAGCCTTGAAGGCCTGAATGGTTTAAGGTGAGACATGAATTGAGCAATGAACGATGATGGAGAGAAACCTGCCAGCCCCTAGCAAAGGGGCAATAGACATGAAGGCTTGTCTCCAAGTGGAGAGCAGGTTGAGTAGAGGTAGTATGGACTTGAGAGGGTTATGCTCAAGTAGTCGATATGAAAGAGTAGACCCACATAACGGTAGGATGAGCAAGGGATACCCAGATGTGGGCATGAGAAGATTGAAGGTGATAATAATCGCAGGAGTGCAGCAGTTCGATGAGGTAGCTTAGGACCCAAAGAAAGGTATGCTCAATTAAGCGATGTAAATGAAAAGACCCTGAGGTCAGACTGGGTGAAGGAGAACTGGCTTCAAGCACCTGGACACCATATGGACTAAAGTAAGAGGAGGATATGAACAGGGAAGGTGACAGCAGGATAGGGAAAACACCCAAAAGAAAGCAAGGTCAAAGAAGGAGCAGAATGGAGGGAGGAGATAATGGGAGGAGGAGTGCAACAAGTAGAGCTGACCGGGGCATACACCCCCGAAACAGGGGACATAGCAAATAATCTCCAAGGGATGTGCTCCGAAGGGACCTGACTGACCATACCTCCAAATAACAGGCCAGAAGAAAGCACAGCAAACAGCCAAAATGTGGAACATTGCGTATAGTAAATGAGAAAATGACAATGGATAGTGGGGGAGTTAGAGAGAGGGAATGACTGAAGTGAGGAACTGAGTTTGATGAGTGAAGAGATTGGGAGTCCAGAAAGAGCAGTAGCAGGATGATGAACAAGGGAAACCCGAAGCAGAGAAAGGAAAATGCGAGCATGAAGTAGCAAATCAAATGCAAGCTGAACAGTTCAAGTCCCCCCTAGCCACAGCACCTTGAACAAATACCGAAACTTAGGAGGTATGGGAAGGAGTTGCCAATGTCTTAAGGCAAAGTATGAGAGAGAGGTAGTACAGGAGTCCAATACATTCATAATAAAGGGAAGTTAGAAAACAACAGGAGAAAACAAACTGGAAGGGGGAAGTCATCCTCCTGGAAGCAAATGCCCAAAGCAGGCAGGAATGGCAGTCAAAATGTAGCGTGAGTTCTGCTAGTGGCAGAGGCACCAATGAGCAGACCCCAGGAAACCAGAGACATTGAGAAAATAAAGGAGTTCTAGATTTTTTTTTTTGTATTTTAACCCTTGCAGGGCCGTGGACTGATCTATCAGTCCAAAATACCTTTACATTCTAATTCGGTTGGCAGTCTAAGGGTTAAAAAGCAAAGGACCAAAGATGGGGAAGCACACCCTACTGTAAACAATAGGATGCTTACAGACATAAGGCCCCAAGTAGAGGGCAACAAGGAACGTGTCCAGCAACCAAGGTTGAGGAACGAACGGACGGAGTGTCCAGAACAATTGTAACTGGATGAGGAACGTCAGGAAACCCAAGCAAAGCCAGGCAAAGTGAGGTGTGAAAAGTCAAGCACTATGCAAAAGGCATAGCAGGTGAGAGGCATGCTACCCACAGCTCCAGGTTGACACCCCAGCACCGAGGGGCACACCCTGAACAATAGACCCAAACAAGCAAGGCAGGGCTGGAGGGGAAGCAGGCAATGCCGATACATGGCTGATATTCAGGAGGACAGACCGAGCCAGAGTAGGGAAGCAGTAGAGGAATCAACTTGGGGTGGGCGATGGTACTCAGGTAGCATGGACAGAGGAATGGGACACAAAGCGCCTGCAGCAGTGAGGATCCCAATGGGATGAGCGGAGGAAGGCACACTGAGAACTGCAGCAGGTAGATAGTGAGAGTAAGGAGTCGTAAAGGGAGCGGGCGAGCATAGGGCTCTGGCAGAGCTGCAGCAGAGTCAAAGAGAAGGAGGACCAAGGGGAGGAGAAATGAACTGAAGGGGAAAAAGGAACAGGGCAGCCATGGCTGGTGGCAGCAGAACAAACAAAAGAGTGGCGGGGGGAAGCAGAAGCAGAGAGACGGAAAGGTCAAGGAGGGGATACGAGTGAGTGGAAACAGAGAGGGAGAGTGGGGGCAGCTGGAGACTATGCTAGAAAACAGGAATGAAATGAAGACAAAAAAGATGGGGCAGCCGATGGCGCCTCCAGCTGCAACGAAAAGATGAATCCTGGAACAGTTGAGGAGGAATGGCTTTCTAAGGCCAGATGGGGGAGTGACATAGTTGCTCCACCCATTGAACCTCAGGCTTAAAGTCGTCCCATTAGGGTGAGACAAGACATATGCTAGGACATGGATATTAGGGGGGTTCATGGCAGGAGCAGCTAGGTGAAAGATAGTTGTGAAGGGCTGAGCTGATGGAGTAGTAGGAGGAGGAGTGATGCACTTGGGGGAGGGAGGGAATTCCAAATTTTAGGAAAACGGTATAAGTAGCTTGACTGACCAATGAGGGTGGAGCACCGAGGGATCACCAGGGTGTGAGAGTGAGTAGATATGAGAGAATGAGAGGGAGGGGTGATAAAAGAAGAGGAGAGGTAGGTTGGGAGTTCGCCCAACCAGTGTTTAGGGGTGAACTTAGCTCAGTGGGAGAGGCATCTATTTGTGAGAGAAGGGGGAAGGATAGAGCATGATAGAGATCGCAATGATGAGTGCAAGAGGGAGCATCAGGGGCAAATCGGCAGAAAGAGTGGAAAAGGGTGTCCAACCTGGACAGGAAAGATTTAGGAGCAGCACCATAGACTACATTGCAGTAGTAGAAAATGTGGAAGATCATCTTTTGAACAAATTCTCACCTAGCCGCGGGAGGGATGCAACTATGGTTCCTGAACAGGGTGCCAAGCTTCGGGCACAGTTTTTTCAGGATGGCATCAATATGTCCAGAAAAGTTGAGGTGTTGGTCCAGTCAAACCTTAAAGTATCTGAAGGAGGAAGTGTCCTCTAAAACAGTCCCATCCAGGGTGTGGAAAGAGGGCATACTGGGGAGCCTAGAGAGTCTCTGCCTGGTGCCAAAGATAATAGAGACATTGGGATTGAGGAAGAGATGATAGTTAGCAAACCAGAGCCGAATTTGTTGGAAATCATGCTGTAAGCTAGATGTAACCTCAGCTGGACTTGGGCCAGAAGCATACAAGACCGTATCATCAGCATAATGTGGATGGAGGAGTAAAGGGAGCAGACTGATGGCAGGTCACTGAGGAAGGCTAAAAATAACAAGGGACCAAGCACTGAGTCCTGTGGGACTCCTGTTGTGATCGGGGGGGAGGAGGTGACTCCAGCGATCCTAACTGATTGAGTTTTACCAGTGAGGTAGGCTCTGAGCCAGCTAGTGGCCGAAGAAGACAGGCCAGCTGATGAGAGAGAGTCCAGGATAAGAGAGTGGGAGATGGTGTCAAACTCCTTGGCAAAGGTCGACAAAAATGGCTGAGGTGATAAGGCCATTGTCCATCTCTGTGAGGATGAAGTCAGTAAGCTTGAGCAGGGAGGTAGTAGTGGAGTGATTTTTCCTGAATCCAGATTGGAAAGGGGTGAACAAGGAGGAGTCAGAGAGGCAGGTGGTGATTTGGGTGAGAGAGTAGAGAGGAGAGAGAGAGAGATGGGGCGATAGTTGCTAGGGGAAGAGAAGTCCCCATCTTTAGGTAAGGGGAGGACCACAGCATGCTTCTATGAGGTGGAGACTGTGCCAGTAGAGAAGGAGAGGTTTAGAATGAAAGAGAGGGGGCAAGCAATGACAGGGGAGGAGAGAGAGCAAGGAGTTTAGGGTCGAGGTCATCAGGAGGGAATGTTTTGAGGGGTTGATAGTGAGCAGGGCATTTAACACGTCATCAGTGGTGATGGAGGAGAAGGAGAAAGAGGGGAGGGAGGATAGGGAGGGGATACAGTATTGGAGGCAGTTGCGGGGGGGTAGGACAGGAGGGACTTTAGAAGTTCAGCGGCACATGAGGTGTAGTAGGAGTTAAAATCCACTGCCACCACACTCGGGTCGGCCATAGGATTGTTGTTTATTTTAAGGCCCAGGGGGGAGGGATTGGGGTGTGATGAGGGCATGGACCACCTTCCAGAATTTTGATGGAATGTTTCTGTTTGTGAGGAAGGCTGTTTAAAAGTAGTCAGACTTTGCTAGTCTTATTGCCTTGGTACATGTGTTTCAGAACATACGACAAGTGGCAAAGTCTCTAGGAAGCTGGGTTGATTTATGTAGCTTCCAAGCTCCATCTCGGGCCCTGAGGCAGACCAAAAGTTCTGTGGTAATCCAGGGGAGATGATTGCCTCTGACTCTGGTTGTTCAGAATGGGGCCAAAGTATCCCAAGCATCTAGGAATATACCTTTAAAGTAAGTAAGGGCCAGGTCAACCGAAGAAAAAGAAGCTAAGGGTTACCAGTCAGAGAGAGTAAGGTTGCACAGTAGTGGTTCTAGATCCAGGGAGTTAAATGAGCGTAGTTGCAAGGTTTTATACGGGAATTTTTGCCTGTGCACTTTCCTGTCTATGAAGATTGGGCTCTGGTCACTAAGTGTCAGGAAGGATATCAGATTTGATTACTCTGTGAGGGTGGGAGGTGAGTCCCCAGTCAAGCAGGGAGTGATGTAGTGTCTTGTGGTTTGGGCGGGTGGGTTCTGATATCATCTGGGTAAGGTTAAGGGCTCCTATTTCATTTGTGTTTTGGCAGACTTAGGTGATAGCCAGTTTAAATTGAAATCACCCAGGATGTATAGTTCTCCAGAGTGGGAAAGAGCTGAGATGGAGGTTAGTTGGTCAAGAGCGATAGCGAGCCAGATGTTTGGGTGGCAATAAATGCCAGCAATGAAGATGGGAAGAGTGATGGGGAGGGTTACTGGTATGGCTAGAGCATCGTGGGTTGCAGGACTGGAGGTAGAATATATAGTAGAGTATTGGAGTGAGGTCAGAATATAGATGGCCACACCACCACCGCTGCCAGCCCAGTCTTGCCTTAGGACAGAGTATCCTGGGATGAAGACAGAGTGGTCAGGGATCATGCTCTTTAGCCACGTTTCAGTAATAATTAGTATGTCTGGTTTTAGAGTGACTGCCATGGTTTGTAGGTGGTCGATTTTTAGTTGTAAACTGCAGATGTTTAAATGAAGGATCTTGAGTCCTCTTGGGAGAGCAGAGGGGGAAGCAGAGGGAGAGGCGGTTGCAGAAGAATTGTCCAGTCTGGTAGAGGCTATCGGACCTTGGTTGGGGTGAATATTTCCTGGGGAGACCAAAAGAAGGGAAATAATAAAGAAGTGAAGCTTAGAGCACTTATGAGTGGATGAGGATGAAGCCTTCAGCCTGGGGGGTGGTTAGGAGGGGTGGAGAAGAAGAACATTAGATGAAGGAAGGCAAGATTAGTTGACACGGAGATCAGGGAAGAAAGGAGGAGGATAGGAAAATGGGTCCAGGGTTTGAGGAGGGAGGAGGGAGTTATTGCCAGGAAGAAAGTGGGAGACTGGAGAAGTGGGGTAGGGGGTGGAGTTGAGTTGTTTGGTAGGGGTGAGTAGTGTGGAAGTGGGGTGTAGAGAGAGGGTTAGGAGCAGGAAAAGGGGGAGGAGGTGGAGATGCATTGTGAGAGAAGGTGGAGGATTGAGCAGACCAGAAAATATGAAAGTAGTGGGTTAAGAAAAGATGCAGGTGGGTAGGAGAGCGAGGAGAGAAGGAATGTGGCAGTAGTTATGGCAGTGAGCTCAAGGAGGAGGTGATATGGTAAATGACCCTCTAGTGGCTAAAGAAAATAACCTGGAAAGGACAGAGTAGATACTTAATAATTCACAAGGGAGGCTGGTCACCTGATACCAGGGATATAAATATTAAACACCAGATAGGGCAGGCAGCTGGCACAAAGCACTGGCAGGGAAAATCATGAGACTAACAAACTCTGGCTGGAGAAGAGCATCAGTACCTGAAGGATAGTAATCAGCAAAAAGCAACAATCTTAACAAGTAAAGGGGTTTACGCAGGATTATTTAAATTAAATTCCAAATTAAATTAAATTCCTAAGGCAGAAAAAAGGAGCAGGCTCTTTCAGTATTAATATGCTTTAAGAGCCGATTACAAAATTAAGCAATCAGTCCAGGGGCCAAAAAGGAGAAAGCAAAGTGGCGTTACTTTCAAACTGTTTGTGGAGCTGAAGAGCTCTGGCTGGAAATGAGCATCTGTACCTTCCACAGAGTGGAGTGGTGGAGGCAGGCAGGCAGCTGCAAGCAGGTGTCGCACAGCAATGTCTGGGTGGGTGGCTGACTCTTGGTGTGGGCAGCTTCAGGGCAGACTTTGGAACCGCAGCCAGCAGTTCTCTCCAAATTGAGCCCAACCAGGGCCGAGGGGCACCTTCCACAGAGTGGAGTGGTGGAGGCAGGCAGGCAGCTCAAAGCAGGTGTCACACAGCAATGTCTGGGTGGGTGGCTGGCTCTCAGTGTGGGCAGCTTCAGGGTAGACTTCAGAACCACAGCCAGCAGTTCTCTCCAAATTGAGCCCGACCAGGACCGAAGAGCACCTTCCATGGAGTGGAGTGGTGGAGGAGGGCAGGCAGCTCCAAGCAGGTGTCGCAGAGCGATGTCTGGGTGGGTGGCTGGCTCTCAGAGTGGGCAGCTTCAGGGCAGACTTCGGAACCACAGCCAATGGTTCTCTCCAAATTGAGGCCGCTCAGGGCTGAGGGGTGCCTGAGGGTCCCTTTACCCAAGGGGAGAGGGTTTGAGAGAGTGGAGTTGGTAAGGACTTTTGCTAGGGTGTTGCAGTAAATGATCTGCACCATATTGACAAAATTTGGACCAAATCTCATGCATCAGAGCACCTCATAGAGGTACTCCCCCCAACTCCACATAATTGAAGGCCTTTTCAAAGTTGATTGCAATGTCTGAAGCAAGTGAGGGGATGTTTTTAGCTAAGTGCATTAGGTTAAACAGGGTGCGCATATGGCTCAAGCTGATCCTGCCTTTAATGAAACCCACCTGGGAGAGGTGGATAAGGCTGAGCATCATAATTTCTAGTCTCAAGGCTAAGGCTTTTTCAAATATTTTGCCGGTTACTGTGATGAGGGAAATGGGTCTGGCCAGCTGGGTCAGTGGGGTCTTTCCATTTTCTTCTGGGAGGATTGTTATGCTAGCCATCCTCATGGTACTGGGAAAAGTACTAATGGAGGTGATTTCCAGCTATAATCTCTGTAAGATGGGGGAGACCATTGTGGATAAATGCTGTAGGAATTCCATTGGGGATCCACTGCCTCCTGGGACTTTTTTTGGTGTAAGAGATTTAACGGCGGCTTCAATATCTTTAGCAGATAATGTGGCATCCAGGGTCTGAACTTGATCAAGGGTGAGTTTGGGGAGATACAGAGACTTCAGAAAGGCTGCTAGAGGCTGGGGGTCAAGAGTATGTTCGAGGACAAGCCCAGTGGTGTGGAGGGCTGAGGCATTGGTTCCTTACTTCCTGCCATGCCACCAACCCTTGTTTGCAGTGTAAGTAGGCCACCGGGAGTCAGCCAGGGATGGAGAGGATCGAGTGTATGGAGGACAGCTCTCTTCTCCTGGGGAGGGTGGACTGGTAGTCCTGCTGAATAACTGCTCCGAGGTGGAGGCCTGAGGTAGAACAGGTCAGGGATGGCAGAGGAAGGGAGGGTGCTGCGGGACTGTGCAGCGTGCTCATACCTTCACTCACACATGATAATGCACACACTCTGGCAACAGGAGGGGAAGAACTATGAAAATGGGGGACATGCTAGCAGGATCCATGTAGCCTGGACCTCATTATCAACCCCAAGTTCAGCCCCCAGCAGCCAGATTTGTAAGTACCAGGGGAAGGATGTCCCTCCCCTCTCTGGCCCAGCCGCGGAGGGGAAATCCGTGGAGAACTTGCCAAGGGAGGGAGTCGGGAAAGAGCAACGTGGCTGCAGGTGGAAGGAGAGCCCTCTGAGGAGACAGCTGAAGCTACCTGTCAAGCTGACCCCAGGGGAGAAACAGAATACGAAAAAAAAAAAAAGTATGTTTGGAGCTGTAAAGTGAGCTATAGTAGTCTCACATGATTTGATCTGCGAGTCATTACAGCAGATTTGGACCACTTTGTTTTGAAGGCCTGCAATGTGTTTCTCTGACTGTTGTTTTTTAAAGTGGTAGGCAAGTACTCTACTGTACTTCCCCTCTCCTTCCCAATATGTTTGTTGGAGTCTGAAAATGACCAGTTCAGCCTTTCTGGCTAATATGGTCTCTATTTCCAGCCAGTTGCCATGTACTTCCTTGTGAAGGGCGGGGTTCTTGATGCCTTTAGAGAGGGCTTTGAAACTAGTTTCTTTTTGTTGGAGAACCTCCTCCAGATGCTTGAGGTGTTCTTCCTTCTCCTTCTTGTGCTAGGCAGCATAGCCAATAATGAGCCCCCTCATGGTGGCCTTGAAGGCCTCCCATATTGTGCTCACAGCGTCTGGCCATTGATATTTACCTGGGAGTAAGCAGCGGCTTCTTCTTGAATCCAGGTTTTAAAGTGTGAATTGAGCATCAGTAGTGGGTCAAGCCTCCAGAAGAGGGAGCCTTGGGGTTACCGGGCCCCAGAGAATAGTCAATTGTATTGGGGCATGGTCTGATAGCACTTTGGACTTGATCGAGGAGTGTATTATTATTATTGTGAGGAGAAGAAGCTGAGATGCCAGCCAGAGATCCAATCTACTATAAGATTGAAGAGCAGATAAGAAGCAGGTATAGTCATGAGTTCTTTGGTGGCATAGTCTCCAGACATCAGTTACTGCTGTAACGAATCGAAGTTTTGGGTTTGTGGTTTAACCCCTGGAGGGACAAGAGCAAGACTGAGACCACACCAAATTCTTCCTGTGAATCTCTTTTTATTACAAAACGTATAATAAATCCTGAATTTTCTCAGCTAAGTACAAAAGACATAATATTCTCAGAAACTGATTACAAAAGAGAGAGAGCATATCCCAGTTGCCCCGGCTGACACTTATTCACTGATGCTCAGCTTTCAAGCATGGTGTTCTGACCACAGGAAGGAGAGCGCTCTGCTTTTCTGCCTGATTCCCTCATTCTTATAGCATATTAGTAACTAACAAGTCTCCATGATGTCATCAGCCCACGAACTGTCTTTGCCCAAAAACAGACATGTTTTCATACTGGAAACGTTGCAGTGCTTCCTGCTGCCTAAGTAGGTCAGAAAAACCTGTTTTGCGGGAACAAGACAGTTTGGGTATGATTAGCACTCATAAGTTCCAGGCATGTATTTTCTAAATAGGTATATGTCAAGGTAGGTAGGTGAAAAAACAGCTATATGTAACCCCCCTGCAAATGGGGGTTCCCAAAAGACTTCCAGGAGCTTGCTTGAATGCTCCAAGCCTGAATGGTGTTTGGCGTTTAAGCCATTTATCAGTGAGTGTTTTTAGAACCTCTGGTACTGTCTCTTTAAGAGCTGTCTGCTTGCAGACATAATTAGTTTGTATGGGGGACTGTGTGTTTCTTTGATTGAGTACCACTCAAGCTGCTGCCAATTCACTCCATTTTTGCAGTCACTAGGAGTGCAGGGAACCTATCTGAAAGATGTAACTGTTTGCCAGAAATCATTTACAGTAATTATGAAATTACAGTTTGTCTAACCTGCTTTCTTTTGCAGTTAGAACAGTGTCTGCCTAGTTCCCCATTCTGGTTTTGAACTGCTGAACTGGACCAATCAGTGTGGGGTAAGCTAGCTCTAAAATGGTGCCTTGGACAAATCAGAACTTGGACTCATAATCTGAGCCAGCCACAAGAGGATTGTATGAGCAGTGACTCTGGGAGATGTAGTTTAGACTTCAGTGCCTTTTTGGACCAACAGCAGCAGTCTATTGTGAGTGACAGCCAATCCAGTCAAGAACTGGGAGGAACTCAAAGGAAGTGCCAGTTTTGTCAGTTGGAGTTTCAGTTGAGCTTTGGCAGTGAAGAAGGAAGGCCCTGTGCTTTTCAGTGTGCAGTTTTAGTCAAAAAACGTGTGTAAGGCCCAGAGTTCCGGTCTGCAGCTTGTGTAACAGCTTGTTAGGACTGAATCCGTCCTGTGAAAAGAATCAAAGGATCTCTGAAGAGTAGAAACCAGGCTCACCCTGTAGAAGACTGGAGGAATTGCTGAAAATTGCACTCGGTCTGTCAGAACTGAATCTGCTGTGTGTTCTCCCGGGTATTGTGCAGTAATTGCGATCGGGATACAGATGCAGCCTGCCTGGTATAGTGCTTTCTTTTATATGGATGTGTGAAGAGGTTTGTGTACCTCAAGTGAGCCCTGCTGACATTGAAGGACCCTATCTTATTTGGAGGTCGTGAGTACTAATTCAGGGTCGCTCCCTGTTGAATTGCCACATTAAATCCAAATGGAATTACTGTACTGCTGACTGTTTAATTCTCCTTTTCTCTGTGTGAACGGGCCCCTACCAGCTGCCACGGTTTGGACTAGCCACTAGGGCTTGGGTACCCAGGGACAGTAACTGATAGGGATAGGCCTGTGCACAGAGCCATAGGTAGATTATTAGAGTGATAAGCTAATTAACCTGATTTCCCCTGTCCTTGTTATATCCCCTAAATAAATCAGAGCTGCTTGTTTCAGCAAAGTTATACTGCCTGAGGTATTTGTCTATGTTAAAGTACTGTACTGTGATTGTTGCACTTATCTCATTTCACAGGAGGTCCCAGTGCCGGAACCAGACCTGGGGGTAAGTGTATACTGTGAAGGTAATTCTGATATATTGTGTGGGCCACTAGTGGGAAGAAAGGGGGGTTGCAGTGTCCCAGAGGGCTGTGACCAAGTTAGTTTAACTATTGCAAACCCTGACCTCTGGGTGGAGGCACCCGCCATTGGATCCAGGCCCCTCAACCTGTTAGTGGCAAATCAGACAGGGGTAGTAGCCCCTGGGATAGCGCCATCTATGGGTTACATCTTGGAGGCTCACCGCTGGGATTGTGTGTCCTCTAGTGGCCATATTTTCGAACCACTGTTAAGAAAAAAATGGGTACCCCGACAGAAGTGGCTGTGCACCGGCTGGTGGAGTGGTGTACTGGGAGGAGATCGACCCCAAAATGCTATGCTTATCCTGGACATCCCTGGGTATCCATCACGGACACTGTGCAGGAGTACTTTCCAAGGTGGAAGGTTTACAAAACCCTGTGGTGGTGGGTCGGCATGCTAATCTGCTCACCCACACTTTCCTGGCCCTAGTAGAGTTTAAGGATCCCATAGATAGCTCCAAAGTGCCACAGACCATTACCCCAGAGGGAGCCCTCACTGCTTGGAGGAGTGATAACTAAGGACAGTAAGACCCGGGGAATCAGCCCACCACTATCTGAAACTTTGAGGAGAAATTTGCTGAATGGTTGCTGGGAGGGGAAAACTGTGGAGGACTTGAAGAAACTATTCTTGCCACCTGGGGTGTTCCTCCCCAACACCTCTCCTGCTCCAGTGCCCGTAATGGTGGCTGAACCAATGCAGACTCCTATTTCTGCACCTGCCATTAGTCACGACTCTTACCGAAGGTTGAGGATCTTCTCTGGCACCCTCCCACCCCCAAGGGGATGACTGGGAGACCTGGATAGACTATGTTGCCCCAAGTGCTAGAATGGCAATGCTCGGAGGCGAAAAGCGAAGAGGTTAGTGAGAGCCTCCGGGGTCTTGCCCTGGCTACCATCCGTGCTAAATGGGCCAGTAACCCTGAGCGACTGCACAGGCCTATCTTGAGGCCTTGGAGAATGTGTATAGGAGCCCAGATTCTGATGAGGACCTATGGTGGAGAGTAAGAAATGCACAACAGTACCAAGGGAGTTGTTGTCTGTGTATGTCTCGGCTGGAAAAATTGTTGCAAGAATGCCTCAGAAAGGGTAGTTTGCCAGCGATTGAACTGGACGAACCAGACTGGACAGAATCCTTAAGTCTGCCCCTTCTCAGAACTGCTGTTGCTTCAGTTACGACGCAAATCGACTGGAATCCCACCCTCCTATGATGAGTTAATGAGAGAAATTCGAGGAGTTGAGAAAAGCGACCTCGGGAGGTACCTGCACCAACAGCTGTGGCTACGACCCGAGTGACTGAGGGTGACCCATCAAGTGAAGTTCAGGGCAGAGGTTGACAGTCAATGAGTGCTCTGACAAGGAAAAGATATGCCACAATGGGGCGAACTGTTGAGAGATCCGGGAATTCAAAACAGTCCTTTATGAAGGCCACGCCTGCAAGTACGGGCCTTGACCTATATCCGACTGCATCTGCTATGGGGTGGGGGTACCCACCCATGTATCTCCTGCTGATAACAGCTCCAAACTCAATTCCTTGACCATGGAAGTGGAGAAACTGAGAGATGTCTCCAAATGCTTATCACGCGCAGACAGAGATGGCACCCAGGTTTCCAGTTAGTAATACCGCCCTGGCTCCCAGTGTGGCGCCTCGGCCAGCTCAAACTCCAGAGTATGTTTTGCTATAATTGTGGGAAAGATGGGCACATGAAAGGAATGCAGTCCCAAAAGACACTGACAAAGTTGCATATAGGCTACAAGGAGAGCTTGGAGAAGAAATCAGTGGTTAAGAGGTGCACGACATGATCCCAGTGAGGGCACCAAAATGCTAATTCACGTCCTTTTGTGGCAAGGTCAGTTGCCCAGGCCCCACTACGCCTCTCCAGACTGGTCCAGAATAGTGGGTCCCTCCATGGAGACCACTGTAAAGGTGAATGGAGTGTCTACAAGAGCTGTATTGGACAGTGGCTCCCAAGTGACAATTATGTTCCAGGATTGGTATCAGAAGCATTTGTCAGGACGTACCCTTACAACCATTAGAAGGACTGCATGTATGGGGGTTAAGTAGAAGGCCTACCCCTATTCCGGGTATATCCAATTTGGCTGTCTTTCCCCACTTCCGTGGCTGGAGTGGCGAACAAATAGAGACCCTAGCCTTAGTGTGTCCCCACTGGACTGTATGATGGTGTCCTTTTGTTGATTGGAACAAATGCTCATATGTTCGGAAGGCTGGCACAGTTGTGTTATGAAAAACAGGGGTCAAAGACTAGTAGAGCTTTAAGAGTTCGGCTTTAATTAAGAAGGCCTATGAGGCACAGAGAGATGCTGAAAAAACAGAACCAGAGGAACCGGTCGAATTGTATGGAAGAAGGATCCTGAGTCTCTGATCCTGGCGCCAAATGCCCAGTGTACCTTACAGGGAGAGGCCCGTATCAGAAAGGATGTTAGAATAAAATATTAATGTTGGATGCACCAGGCGATGGAAAATTGCCAGAGGGACTGCTGGTCAAGCCTAGTATTTTGCCGCTAGAGCCCATGCTTATGCCAGAAGGGTAATGGTCCAAGTTCATAATGTGTCTGAAAGAGACATTCGAGTAAACAGAGGTTGCATTCTGGCTAATGTGCATTGTGCAGACACTGCAGTGCTACCCAGCAACAAGAGTTCAAGGAAGAATGACAGATAACGCCTGACTTGTTTGATTTCGGCGACTCCCGCTGCCAGCTGAATGGAAAGTGAGGATCAGTGAGAAGCTTGCCCAGAGAGACCAGGTGTTTTCTTTAAAGGAATGGGATGTGGGATGCGTGCAAGGAGCTGAGCACAATATCCGGCTGCATGTGAAAGACCATTTCGTGAGAGGTCTCGGCGCCTGGCACCTGCTGACATAGATGATGTGAGACGGCATCTGCAAGAGATGTTAGCTGCTGGTGTAATACAAGAATCCAGAAGCCCTTATGCTTCCCCATTGTGGTAGTGAGGAAAAGAATGGAACAGTAAGGATGTGTGTGGATTATCGCACCTTAAACCAGCCGGACTATCACTGTCAGTACACAATGCCCGCATTCAGGATGCTTTGGACTGCCTAAGCGGGAGCAAGTGGTTCTCTGTGCTGGATCTCCTGATGGGTACTACAGATCCGATAGCCCCAAGGACCGTGAGAAGACGGCCTTTATCTGTCCGCTGGCTTCTATGAATTCATGAGGATGCCTCAAAGGTTTCAGGTGCCCCAGCCACTTTTCACGATTGATGGAGCGTGCAGTGGGGACATGAACTTACTAGAGTGCCTGGTATACCTAGATGATGTTATTGTGTTTGGCAGCTCACTGGAGGAACATGAGAGCAGATTATTTAAGGTATTGGACCGACTGGAGGACTTTGGCCTTAAACTGTCCATTGATAAGTGTCAATTCTTTCAAACATCAGTAAAGTATGTGGACACATAGTATCCACCGAGGAATAGAGACCGACCCAAGTAAAGTTGAGGCCTTGACCACCTGGCCACAGCCCAAAAATCTAAAAGAACTGCAAGATTCCTGGGATTCTGTGGTTATTATGAGCGCTTCATCAAGGACTATTCAAGAGTGATCCGCCCTTTACTTAACCTTACTCAAGGGTATCCCCAACCACAAAAATACCAAAAGTCAAGCGTCCCTCAAGACTGAAAGAGTGTATTTTCATCCGAGTGAAGTATTTGGGGCCTGCTGGACTCTGATTGTGAGACTGCTTTTCATGAGATCATATATCAACTTACCCATGCTCCAGTGCTGGCCTATGCCGATCCAAGAAAACCTTACGTCCTGCACACTGATGCTAGCTTGCAAGGGTTGGGGGGCTGTGTTGTACCAAGAGCACGAGAATGGCCTGAGACCAGTGGCCTTTGCCAGTAGAAGCCTGACCCCATCCGAAAAGAACTATCCTGTACATAAGTTAGAGTTCCTAGCTTTGAAGTGGGCTATTGTTGACCAATTCCATGAGTACTTGTATGGGGCTAAAATACTAGTAAAAACTGACAATAATCCTTTGACCTATGTGCAGACCTCAGCTAAGTTGGATGCCACTGGCCATAGGTGGCTTTCTGCATTATCTACATATGACTATGCTCTCGAATACCGAGCAGGTCTGAACCACATAGATGCTGATGCTCTCTCCGGAGGCCTGTTCCCAGAATGATTGGGTCCGATTGGCAGAACCTGACATTCGGGCACTCTGCCGAAGTTTGACAGGGAGGAACAAATGTCCACGGACGAGTGGACTGCATGGTGGATTGCTTGGGAGCCTCTGAGAATTGCATACCTGCTGCTTATTGCCACTTTTCTGCAATAGACATTGGTGCACTGCCTCAGCTGGACAATGACAGTATTCGGCGGGCTCAATCCCGCGATCCCATGATCAAAGCAGCTTTAGAAGCCCTCTATGCAGGAAAAGATGTGTCCAAATTACGCCCACTGATTTGAGAACTGCACTGTTATACAAAGAAGGTCCTAAGTTGAAACTCATCAATAAACTGTTATACAGAGAAACAGTAGACAGAGGGAACAAGTAGACAAACAACAACTAGTGCTGCCACTGCCTTTCGAGACTCAGTACTGAGGTCCTTGCACAACCACATGGGGCACCTTGGTATAGACAGAACACTTGACTTGGTGAGATCCAGATTCTATTGGCCTAAGATGGGAGCTGATGTGGAGCAACACATTCGAACTTGTAGTCGCTGCTTACAGAGGAAAGCTTGCCCCAGAGGCTGCCCTTGTTAACATCACCACCAGTGCACCCATGGAGCTGGTCTGTATTGATTTTCTGAGTTTGGAGTCAGATCAAAGAAATATCAGTAATGTGCTGGTGGTCACTGACCATTTCACAAGATATGCCCAAGCTTTCCCCGCCAAAGACCAGAAAGCATCCACTGTGGCCAAAGTACTTGTAGAAAACTTTTTTGTTCACTATGGGGCTCCACAAAGAATCCATTCTGATCAAGGGAGAGACTTTGAGAGTCGTCTGATCAAAGAGATGCTTTCTCTGTGGGAAGTGCGAAAGTCCAGAACCACTCCTTACCACCCCAGGGGACCCACAGCCTGAACGTTTCAACCGCACTTTGCTAGATATGCTAGGCACCCTGCACCCAAAGGACAAGCCTAGATGGAGCCAACAAATTAGCACCCTGGTACATGCTTATAACTGCACCAAAAGTGATGCCACTGGATTCTCCCCTACCGCCTGATGTTTGGAAGAAGCTCGACTACCAGTAGATGTGTGTTTTGGGGTCTCTCCTGATGGGGTTCAAGCTGACAACTATTTACAGTATGTGCAAAAGTTAAAGGCCCAGCTAACTCATGCGTACCAACTGGCTCAAACCATGGCTGCCAAAAGAAATCTGGCCAACAAAGAAAGGTATGATAAAAAGGTGAAAGCACAGGAACTCCAGGAGGGAGATCGGGTATTGCTAAGACATCTGGGACTGCATGGCAAGCACAAGATTGCTGACAGATGGCACCATCTCCCTCACATTGTAGTGTGCAAACTAGATGATCTGCCAGTGTACAAAGTAAGGCCTGAGAATAATTCAAAGATGTAAAACAATGCATGAAATCATTTACTGCCCATTGGACAAATCTTAATTGAGTCTGAGCCCTAGAAGATGCCCCTCTGGACCAGTGACTAGAGCTGCTGCTAAGAAAAGATCAAGAAAGTCTGCACCTACAGAAGCAAAGTTAAAGTGTTCCCTCCACAAGTCCCAGTTGAGCATGACTGTCAGTCCATATCGGAAGAAAGTGAGAGTGACTTTGAATACTATCCTTCTTACGAACTGAGTCAATTGTTTGGGGCAATCCCTAGTCAATACTGGAGATGAAGCTGGGCCTTCTGGACTGTCTAAGCCCCAGCTTCATCCCTGGAGCCAATGCTCCCAGAAAGTGAAGTGCAAAGCATCAGATCAGATGAAATGGAATCATTGTGCATGGTTGAACTGTTTGAGCTTTCAGGGAGGAAAATGATAGATTGGGTCAGACTGGTGATACACCCGAACAAGAAGAGTATTTTGAGTGCCCTGACAGTCCACTGCCAGTGTCCAAAGCTCTCCATCGAGCCAAATGTTGTGGACTCCAGAAACTGTAACTCCTGGAGCTGAAAGTGCCCCAAGTTCTAGCCTCTCTACCCCCATGGTGGTAACAGACTCCCCTGAGGACAATGCTGAAAATGAGGCTCAGAGTGCAGAGACTATAACAGTTCCCCCTAGAAAGACTGGTCGAGCTGTAAAGCCTGTGGTGCACCTCAGTTATGATTCACTTGGGAGGCCTGTGGACTTGCCTCTCAATGTTGTCCATAAAGGTGTATGTGTCCCGAGCTCATTGCCCAAACTGAGCATCAGTGCTAACTCCAAGTTACTTGTGTTGCCCTCTAAGTATGGTGCCCTTGCCCCATCCAGCCCCAAGGTAACTGATAGGGAAAGGCCCCTCTCTTCCAGGTTTCATGTACAAGAGGTAATAACTTGAGTTATGGTACAATGTGTATGTAATACTTGTAAAGAGGACGATTGCAATGTTTCAGAAATGTGTTCTTGGTAAAATGATATATTGACTGATGATTACATGTGCAGCCTAATGCAAATGTATATGGTTGCAGTTGAAACTTATGGTATCTGTTTGACGCGGGACGTCAAGCTTTCCCAGGCTAGGAAGGGTGTAACCTCTGCAAATGGGGATTCCCAAAAGACTTCCAGGAGCTTGCTTGAATGCTCCAAGCCTGAATGGTGTTTGGCGTTTAAGCCATTTATCAGTGAGTGTTTTTAGAACCTCTGGTACTGTCTCTTTAAGAGCTGTCTGCTTGCAGACATAATTAGTTTGTATGGGGGACTGTGTGTTCTTTGATTGAGTACCACTCAGCTGCTGCCAATTCACTCCATTTTGCAGTCACTAGGAGTGCAAAGGAACCTATCTGAAAGATGTAACTGTTTGCCAGAAATCATTTACAGTAATTATGAAATTACAGTTTGTCTAACCTGCTTTCTTTTGCAGTTAGAACAGTGTCTGCCTAGTTCCCCATTCTGGTTTTGAACTGCTGAACTGGACCAATCAGTGTGGGGTAAGCTAGCTCTAAAATGGTGCCTTGGACAAATCAGAACTTGGACTCATAATCTGAGCCAGCCACAAGAGGATTGTATGAGCAGTGACTCTGGGAGATGTAGTTTAGACTTCAGTGCCTTTTTGGACCAACAGCAGCAGTCTATTGTAGTGACAGCCAATCAGTCAAGAACTGGGAGGAACTCAAAGGAAGTGCCCGGTTTTGTCAGTTGGAGTTTCAGTTGAGCTTTGGCAGTGAAGAAGGAAGGAGCCCTGTGCTTTTTCAGTGTGCAGTTTTAGTCAAAAAACGTGTGTAAGGCCCAGAGTTCCGGTCTGCAGCTTGTGTAACAGCTTGTTAGGACTGAATCCGTCCTGTGAAAAGAATCAAAGGATCTCTGAAGAGTAGAAACCAGGCTCACCCTGTAGAAGACTGGAGGAACTGCTGAAAATTGCACTCGGTCTGTCAGGAACTGAATCTGCTGTGTGTTCTCCCGGTATTGTGCAGTAATTGCGATCGGGATACAGATGCAGCCTGCCTGGTATAGTGCTTTTTATATGGATGTGTGAAGGGTTTGTGTACCTCAAGTGAGCCCTGCTGACATTGAAGGACCCTATCTTATTTGGAAGTCGTGAGTACTAATTCAGGGTCGCTCCTGTTGAATTGCCACATTAAATCCAAATGGAATTACTGTACTGCTGACTGTTTAATTCTCCTTTTCTGTGTGGAAGGCCCTACCAGCTGCCACGGTTTGGACTAGCCACTAGGGCTTGGGTACCCAGGGACAGTAACTGATAGGGATAGGCCTGTGCACAGAGCCATAGGTAGATTATTAGAGTGATAAGCTAATTAACCTGATTTCCCCTGTCCTTGTTATATCCCTAAATAAATCAGAGCTGCTTGTTTCAGCAAAGTTATACTGCCTGAGGTATTTGTCTATGTTAAAGTACTGTACTGTGATTGTTGCACTGTATCTCATTTCACAGGAGGTCCCAGTGCCGGAACCAGACCTGGGGTAAGTGTATACTGTGAAGGTAATTCTGATATATTGTGTGGGCCACTAGTGGGAAGAAAGGGGGGTTGCAGTGTCCCAGAGGGCTGTGACCAAGTTAGTTTAACTATTGCAAACCCTGACCTCTGGGTGGAGGCACCCGCCATTGGATCCAGGCCCCTCAACCTGTTAGTGGCAAATCAGGCAGGGGTAGTAGCCCCTGGGATAGCGCCATCTAGGGGTTACATATAGATGGCCTTAGTTTGCTCTCCTAAATCTCAGAGAGTCCCCACCATGACCTTGGTATTACCCCCATGGCTGCCCATTATAAACCAGTTAGCATAGGCCTCACAGGCACATACATATAGCTTCGACTACATTGGCTCCTCATTATAATCCAGTCAGCATGGGCCTTGCAGGCACATACACACAGCTAAGACATATAACTACATCTCCACCCGCCCCCACGCACTGCATTGCCTCCGTGCACACTGTGGTCACATAGAAGTCTCGGGCCAATTGCCACTAGACAGGAGGGATCGGCCATTCTCTATCCTGCCTTGAACTTAGTTCTTAGGTCTGAGAGGAGGACAGTGTCAGATATAGGGCCACATCACCAATCATTGCATATGTTTCCATGTCACTCTCAACTAACTGCCTTAAGGGGACATTTGCGTACATAGTTGACATAAGGGACTAAATGAGCAGTGGGATATTAAACCATTCCTTAAATAATATGTTGGCTTTCACATTCTGGCTGTTACTCTTTCCTGAACAGCTTCTAATTTTTCTTTTCTTCTGTCTTCCTAGGCTCTTTTACATAAAACTGAAATCTTGTGGTTGTGGATCCCCTAGGATATATTCACCACTCTACCCAAACTGAAAGTTGCAATTGCACTTGAAGTCTGGGCAAAATGGGTGTTTCTTTGCAGTTGCCATGATAAGCAAATATGAGTGATCACAGCATTCTGCTTTCTTTCAGTAATTTTTCACTCACACAGCAGTACTCTATTCTTAATTAAGCAATGCAGGGTCTTAGCACATTTAGGTTTAGATTGTCCCTTTACAGCCTGTAATATTTCAGTATAAGTGCTGCTTTATTTAGAGTGTAAGAGGCACTCTTTACGGTGTTTTCATTCATGTTTGTAATTGTTTTATCTGAATTGATTTATCTGATCATCTCTATCAACGATATCACCAGGCTTCTTAAGGGTCTTCCCAACCAAGGTAGACCTGGTAGTGACGGTCTCTTCCCCGCTATGCTCAAGCTGATTTCCCCTGCTATCTCCAAGCCCATCACCTTCATTTTTAATCTGGTTCTGACCACCTCTACCTTGCCACACTTCTGGAAGCATGCCAAGGTGGTGCCTCTTTTCAAAGCAGGTGACCCCCTATCTTTGGATAATTATAGACCAATCTCCCTGCTCCCTCACCTGAGCAAACTTCTGGAAAAGCTTGTTCACTGCTAGCTATCTGACTACATTGAGAAAAATAACCTGCTGTGCAGCCAGCAACATGGGTTCCATAAGTTCCACAGCACCACATCCGCCCTGGCCTAGTTTACCAATCATGTCCATAGGAACATGAACCAAGGGAAAGCCACAGGTGCTGTATTTGTGGACCGGACCAAGGCCTTTGACCTGGTCAGCCACCCCCTACTACATTCTACTCTCCTCCAACTTGGCTACTTCACAGAGACCTTGCAATGGTTATCTTTCTGGCCAATCCCAGTCAGTGTGTATTGGTACTGCTGTCTCCCCTGACCTTCCTGTCTTTACGGGTGTCCCTTAGGGCTCTATTCTTAGCCCCCTGTTGTTCTCTGTCTTTATAAATTCCTTCCCCTCTGACTGCCTCTCCTGTGATGCCCTCCTGTATGAGGATGATCTTGTCCTCTTCTACGGTGATAAGTCCCTGACAAACATATCTTCTACCCTGTCTATCAACTATGGCCTGGGCTATAACTAGTTCTGCTCGCATAGGCTGCTACTGGTCAATGAAAAAAAAAAATAAGACAATGCTTCTAGGTTCCAAACCATACCTGGACAGCATCTCCTTCTCAGTACTTTCACCCAATGGCCCTGCACTGCAGAATATTCCCGATTTTAAATACTTGGGTGAAATTCTCAACCCCTCCCTCTCCTGTATGGATCCGTCAACTCCATTGTATGTTGGTTTACCAAAAGCTCGGTGCAGCATATAGGTTAAAACAATTCCTGACCAGTAAGGCCCACTTAGCTATTGCCCAAGGCAACCTGCTCCATATCATTGACTACTGCTCTCCCATAAATTCTCATGTGTCTTCTGCCCTGTGCTCACGTCTAAACTCAGTATACAGTAACGCATGTCATTTTGCACTACTGGCACTCTACCCCACTCACCACTGTGATCTCTACCAGGTGCTAGGGAGGATCCCAGTCTCTGGTCTTTATGACTATGCACTAGGTTGTGTCCTTGACAACACCCTTAGAAATGCAATGCATCACCTTACACCGCCTTTCTGAAGGCCAGAGCTACTCCCAGATGCTTGCATTCCTCAGTCCCCCCTATGGAAATCCCTAAGGTCTCCACTGGAATGGGCAGCAGAGCACTGTCTGTAGCTGTTCCCTCTCTCTGAAACAGGCTCCCTACTTCACTCCGGTCTGCAGATACCCACAGCTCTTTCAAACACTGACTCAAAGCCTGGTTACTGAACAAAGCTAAATGCCTGTGCTCTCAAGGGTAATATCCAATAACATGGTACATTTCCTGCCCATCTTAACTGCTAACTCTGCTCTAATAACTTGTTTTACCTCATTTAGCTGTGAACTAAGCTAAACTGCCATGTGTTTTTTTTTTCTTTTTGACTTGCTCCAACATATTGTAAACAGTACTGTATTTATTGTGTGCTATATTCCTGATGATCTGTATGTAACTCAGTAGTTCCATATTTGTGGCCCCGGTCATGCCTGAAAACATTCCCTTGGATCAGTGTGCTTGTCAGGTAATCAAAGACTTAAATAAATAGATCTGATCATGTTCTATACATATGTACGCCTGTTTATGACTATTACTGAGGTACCAGTATATAAGGCAGTACCTGTGTTCCAACCAGCCCCACCCCCCCAGGAGGACTCATGAGAGTTGAAGTGCTAGGGTTTTGTTTGTAGTAGCAGTGGGTATGTTCTGCTGGACACTTGTATATTGATTAAATAAAAAAAAATTATTTTCCGAAGTTTACGGTGTGGTGTCTGTTTTGTTGCTGTAGTGTGCAGCACCCCTTGTTCTGGATTTAGCACCTTCAGCCCAGGGCTGGCTGCCCCAATTGATGCTGCATCTGCCCTGCACTGTGTTTAGCTTGTAGATCCTACCTTTCCCAAGCCAAGTTATCTAAGTAACTTGATGCCCACTGGGGGGTGGGGGTGGCAGTAGGCAGGTAGGAGTTCTTTTGGGACAGGTGAATTAAGGCTGGAGTGGTGGAGCTTAGGCACATAAACTAGACAGGTGAATGAGAGAGTTTTCTCTTGCTTTGTTCCCTCCAACCAGAAGACATCACTTCCAGCTTCAACTCAGCCCTCCAAAGAAGGACATCAGGAGACTGCCAGTGGATTTAGGCTTGAAGGTACACTGTCATGAGGGTTTATAACGTGGCTGGAGGCCTGCAGGAGTTGCTGTGCCTGGGGTCTGTGGCTGCAGCCTGGAAGCATTTTGGGGAAATACAGAATTTTAGAATTTTGTGCAAAAAGCTCTGCTATGTTTTTATTTCCTGTCAGAAGCTGAGAGAAGGGGGTTTGTTACATAGAGAAGCTCCCTTGACTGGGGATGGGAGAAAAAGAACTGTTCATTTTGGGAAACTGGGTTGTGATCAGCAGGAACATGAGCAAAAACAGCCACTTCAACTCACCCTTACTGCCCAGGAGTAGCAGATGCTGCTTAGTTTTCCAACAGTTCCTGGGCTGGGGAAGTGATCAGATGTTGACAAGAACTCCAACTGGCAAATGGGGTGGCCAACATAGCTGCACTGTTGAAGTCAGGAGGCTGCAGTTGCACATATGACCTATCCAAGTGCCTGAACCCTGCCCAGTGGATGGGATCGGAAGGAGGTCAGTGCAGAATGTCAGCCACCATATGGTGGGTCAGAGCCCTACTGAAAGAGCCAGGATCATTCCTAGTATTTGGAAGTTGAACAGACCACCATATGGTGGGTCAGAGCCCTACTGAAAGAGCCAGGATCATTCCTAGTATTTGGAAGGCTGAACAGAGTGCCCCAGTTCTTCTAGTAGTCTTCAGTGGTGTACTAGAGTTTCACTCAGAGCTTCCCACCCTCCCAGAGCTATGATTGTTTAGTAGGGGGGAGATGCCAGGCCATGTGGTGGTGGTCAGTGTGCAAATTCTCCTCTCCCAAGATTGAACTTACTGTGGCAGTGTTAGATAATGCATCTGCCTTTTTAGTGCTAGTCTCCCAGAATGCTATCAGTAATTTGCACAAATGGGAGGTATGACCTATGGCTATGACTTTTGCTCTGCTTTTTCAATATTGAAGGGCACATGGGGCTCCTGCAACAAATCAGTCTTGTGGCCCTCTTCATAAATACGTATTAGTTTTTAAAAGTCTTTGGGGGATAAGGCATAGTGTCATACTTAAAGGACATGTTAACAAAATGGCAGTAGGCACCTCTTTCAGTGAAGGCAATAGTTCTAATTTGTCTAGGTTGCATACATTGACTGCAGGGCAAGAAAAGAGGTAGAAATTCTTAATTTTAATTCTTTTATAATAGAGTCCCTTTCATTTTGTGAGTTGAATTGTGCTTCTGTAAACTTTCAGTAAAAGTGGGGTATGGGGGAGATGTCAGGCCACTTGGTAAGAGGTCAGCATGTGCTGCCCTCTCCTTCCTTGGATGGAACCTACTCTCAGGACAACCGTTCGGTGTTAATTAGTGCAGCTTCCTTTTTTAATGCAAGTTTGTGGCATGGCTGCCTTAACTCAGACACTCTAGATGATTCTGATTCTGATGGGCATTTTTCAGAGGGATTTAGTATTAACATTGGACACAGTGTTGAGAAGACAGCCATGCCCAGAACAGAGGCATCACGTTGATCTGAACCCTTTACTACTTCCTTAAACATAATTGTTTAGGGGCTTTGTTATTTTAAAATGATTTTATTGGCATTACTGTGGATTGTTGTGGACATGATCTTTAAGTTTGCTATACTCTTATCCTGTTTTATATTTTACATTCATTATTCATAATCGCTGGTGTCCATCACATGACTCATTTTAAAAAATAGTTGACTGCTTGACTTTAGGATTTCTGAGGGGGGGCATCAGTCCATTGTGTTCAGACAATGCAGCATATCAGTACACACTTCATTGCTGAAATACAGGATTATACCATAGCAAATATAAAAATCACGTTTAACTGCAAGGAGCTCTAAGCTGCATAAAATTAGTCACAACTTCAAATCACCACTCTTGTCCAATTAAGGGAAGTTTGCAACAGGAGCAGGTTTTTTAAACAAAAATGACCTCCATGTGGCACCCTTGGCACCAGATACAGTATGGCCCCATTGTGTGGTGTGAGCTTTGGTTTAATAGCAGCTTCTCCTTGGGTGTTTTTATACTGGTGCTGTTGATTATGCTAAGCAGGTTTAAATAAAGCTTCTGCGTGTATTTATCAGGAGATTGCATTCAGAGCTGGTGGGTGGGTTGCTTAGCAATGGTGACCGCGAGGTTCGCACGCTTGGCAGCAGTGCTCTAATGCTGTTCAGGGTATAATCACTTGGCTACAACCAATCAGTTAACGAAAGTAACATAGGTATTAGAAAACCATATTGGTTAATAAACATTTATGCTTCAGTCATTTATTAAGGCATCCAGGTTTGAAAGTAGCAGTCCTAACAATTAAAATTAAAAAAGGTAGCTTCAGAAATTGTTGTTGAAAAGGAAGACATTTCTTCTTACTTACTGTAATTTATTTTTCTGTTACTTCCAACATTGTCAATGGGATTCAGTACTGCTGAGTTATGTGCACCTTTACTAGGGGAAATGGCACAGCCCACGGCTACAGTCTGGAGAGAACCCTGGGTACCTGAACATTCCAGACAGCAGCAACTCTCCAGTCACTATTGTCCACACAGTGCCTCTGAATATGGAAAAAACATATCTGCATAGATCATACCAGTTATCTTGACACAAAAGTGCACATATCAGCTGCCTGCATAAATAGGACTTTCGCCAGAATAAAATACAATAAACAGTCACCAACCTCGTCAGATGGTGGACGTAAGAAAACAAGGCTAGCCTTCCAGTTCTTAAATGGCATGGAAGATCTTGGCAGCACCAAATCAACTAGAACAGACTTGTCAAAGGAATTAATGCAAACAGATAATACTTGGAAAAAGACTGTAAACAGCGTAAGTGCTCACCTGTAACAAAGGAGTCACCCTTAGTTATCATCAAATTCGAACCTGTTAAATCTGCATGCCAGTAACCAACATTCTAATGCACAACTAAAGGAAATTACGGTGAGCAAGAAGAAATTTTTTCTTTCTGTAGCACTCTACATTGTCTATGAGATTCAATACTGATGGGTTATAAGAAGCAGTAGCCATGAAAAACTAGGTGGGGGAGAATATTGTCCCATATGTCAACTGCATACAGGAAGGAATTTACCTGCTAACTGCCAACTGTAAAACTCTGTGACCAAAGGCCAAATCAGCAGAACTCTGAACATCCAATCTGTAATACTTAGGAAATGCATGGCTAGATGACCATATAGCTGCCTTGTACAGTTCTAAGACAGATGCCTCATTTTTCTCTGCCCAGGAGGTGGCCATCACCCTGGTGGAGTAAGCCTTGATGAGAGCCAGAGGCCTCTACTTTTCTTCGACATAAGCCTTAGCAATTCATGCCCTCACCAACCAAGACAGAGAGGCCTTGGAGGCTTTTTGTCCCTTTTTGTCTGCTCTGAAAACAATGAACAACCTATCTGATTTCTGGAACTCAGTATTCGATCGAAGGTTATGTCCTAACAGCTTGTCGCAAATCTACCTTGTGCAGCTCCTCTCCTTTGTGTGAGTAGGTCATGGACAGAAAGATGGGAGACATATTTCCTGGTTCACATGGAAGGCTGTGGGGACCTTCAGAATGAAAGATGGAACTGTTCTGAGCATCACCTTCTCCTTATACATAATGAGGTAAGGTTCTTTGTGGGACAAAGCCTGAAGCTGACCAATCCTCCAGGTTGAGCACATAGCAAATAAAAAACACACCTTGTAAGACAGCATGCCCAATGGTATCAAAGAAAGCAGTTCAAAAGGCTCCTTACAAACAGCATCAAGAACCAGATTCAGATCCTATGGAGGAACAGGGGATCAGAATAGAGGTGGGCTCCTGCTGACAGCCCTCAGAAAAAAAATAACCTCCCAGTTAGTCCCTAAGGAAGAACCCAAGGAGGCCCCAAGGGCCGACACCTGACTTCTCAAAGTGCTCAAAGCCAAACCTTTCTCCAGTAATTCCTGCAGAAAATCCAAAATCTATGGAACCATGGCTTTAGAAAGACAGATGCATTTTCATCTGGGCTAGGCTGAAAAGGGGGTCCATACACAAGCCTAAGCTGTTGATGTGGAATTCTTTCTGGCAGCCATCAGAGTGTCCACTACTTTCTTAGCGAAATCCTGCTTCATGAGTCTCCTCCTTTTGGGAGCTAGATGGTGAGCTGCATTGCTCCTTGATTTGGATGTAGAATGGGACCTTAGAAGACAAGGTTCCCACCACACTGGAAGGCAAAACAGTACATGTTGGACTTCTGGTGATATCACAAAGCTGATGGCTGCTTGATTGCGAGAGCTCCTGACTCCTGAGACATAAAAAAAAACTCAAAACCTTACTAAAATTAAAAAAAAATATTCCAACATGCCAGGAGGGGTTAAAGCAGATGACAAGGGTTCTAAAAATTGTCATAGGAGCCGCCACAAGAATAAAGATGATACTGGATTGAGCTTGGAGACTGCGGCCAGCAGCAGATCCCTCTCGCCAGCAAGTTCACAGGCCACAGACTATGATACTGACAGGGAAAATGAACAGCTGACCCGTTCCTATTTTGAGACCTTACTTTGGGAGATTAAAGCCTCAAGAATGGAGAACAAGAGAGAATTTAAAGATATCCAGCAGAAAGTGATCAAACTGGAGACCCGCATTGATTGTATGGAAGAGTGGGTCTCCGAAGTGGAAGATGGGTTGCATAAACTAACTAGACTGGTGGAGGTCCTGCTCAACCAGACAGCTAAGCTGCAGGCCAAATGCCTAGACCTAGAGGGTAGGTTGAGTTGAGAAAACCTGAGATTGTATGGGTTACCTGAGGGCTCCAAAACAGCCCCCATGCATGCATTCTTGTAAAACCTGCTCAGGGACACCAAACTATTAGCTTTCTGTGAGAGCATCAATTAGATTTGTTTAAGCCCAAGGTTAAAAAGCAAAACCACGCTCCATCGTATTCAAAGTTAGCTCATACAAAGTGAAAGAAGATTTACTGAAATGAGCTTGGGCCAAAAAGGATTTTTCATACCTCACTGCCAGTTTAAGTATGAATCACGACTACTCAATCAACATTCAGCAACAACATCAGGAATATGCTCCACTTCTGTGAATCCTTTAGGACAAGGGGATCAAGTTCCAAACCCCTTTCCCTGCAAGGCTGCAAGTGTTTTGGGCTGAGGGGCTGAAGCTGTATGAATCATTTCAGGCGATCTGCACAGTTTTTAAAGAAAGAGATATCCCAACGCTGTCTACTGGAGACCAGTGAAACCTTCAGCACAATGAGAGGAACCAAAGCTGGCAAATGGTGTTTCCATGGAAGCATATAGAAGGGAGCACTCTGACACCCGCAGAAGCTCTTCTCCATCTTCAAGACCTTCTGCAGAAAAGAGTTCACACCACTGGTTCCCCTAAGTTTACACCAAACCACTGAACTATAAGTTGTGTAATTTGTTAGTCTATGTGTCAGCCTTTGGTTCGGTTTTTCTAGTTTGGAGCTGATCCTTGGTCAAGACTGGGAACCGGAGCTACAAGCGGGACTTGAGCAACAGGCAGGTACAACTTTATGCGTCTACCGAATTGTATTAAATAGCTGCTCAAACACACAGCAGTGTGAAGATTGCTTGTTGGGTTGCCTGAATATTAAACTTTAAGTTGAGCTATTGTCGGACTTCCCTGCAAAATATGCAAAGGAAGGGGTCCCACTAGGTGACTGATAAACGTTTTTCTTTATCTCCTTTGTTTTCCTCATGCAGTTCATCAAGTTGGATGAATGAAAGAATTAAAGATTACTAACTCAATATAAAGTGCACGCAGGATTTGTAGACATTCAGAGAAACTTTTTCTCTATGATTAGACTCATAAATAGTATATTTTAAATATGGACATCTTTGGTTTTAAAAAACAGCAGGAGCTGGTGATTACAGAGGGATGGCTGGAGGGGGGAGAGTTTCCCTATATGAGGATCTTCCTCAGTTACATCCTGGGAAATAATTTTTCTTTGAGTTTTGCCTTTTTGGCCTCCAAGCAGTCATGTGGTGGTTGAAGCAACTCGTATTAATACGCATGACAACTGAACAATAAAGTCAGCTTTCTTTCCTCTTCAATAATTTATTAAAGAACAGAAGTCTCAGAGTCAGGAGCTGAAGTAAACCCTCAACCGTAGCTGTCTGCTTCGTGGATGTCAGGTGCTTAAGCACACTTAAGTATTAGAGCTGTGGTTCTATCAGGCTCTGGAGGAGAATTCTCCCCTACAGGGAGGATTTACACTTCTCTTCCTTCCTTCCTTCCTTCCTACCTACCTGTCCCAACTGCTTCCTCCTTTTGGGGTGGAATTAGGGATTAATTTTTATGTTTGCATGCGTGCATGAGCAAAAAACATGCGGCAGCTTAAGAGAGAAGCAGGTTGTGGAGGTGCGGCACTGCGGCAGCCAACAGCAGCACTGCATTTGGGGGCTTGGCACTGGTAGACCAATGCAGGCACACTGTGCTGATGAAATTGGTTTCCAAAAGTGCCACCAAGTTGAAATGATTTTGCCGCTGCAATGAGGGACCAACTCATCATTGCAGCATCAGCCATTCCGCTGCAATGAGGGAGCGACCCATCATAGCAGGGTGTTACTTTGCTTAGTGTAACATTTTTTGTAAACATGGTGGCAGCTTGTTGCCACCTCACAGTCCCATGAAAGCCTACAGGGGTGGCCAACCCCCTATCAGCATGTCCCAGACCAAGTTCATTTGCCGAAAGGGGAGCTCACTCCCGTTGGCATAATCTTCCCCATTTGTTGTGTGCCAAAGGAGTGCCCAATCCCCTTCAGCATCATGCCCCCAAACAGTCGTTTTGCCGATGGGGTGCCCAATCCATATTGGCTTGGGTCCCCCACCCCAGAAAAGGCAGGTGGCATACTGGGAGCCCACCCCAGTGTGCTGAAAGCAAGCCTGAAAAAAAAAACTTCCCATGACATCTTTTTCTTCTCCCTGAAAGAAAGAAATGGTACCACACCAGTCGCTGTCCCTCTCCCAAACCCAGCCACCCTGCACACCCCTACCTCCCACCCCCCCACCCCATAACTACCTCAGACCTGGCATGACAATCTTCGGTGGACTGGGAACACATCTGCACTCTTCAAAGCCGATCGCGAACTGAAGAAATGTCGGCAAGCTGTATAATGGCATAAATAGGGTTTTTTCAACTTTGGTGCATATATAAGGCATTGTTGGGAATTTTGACACCAAATTTTCAACATGGGGTTATTGAGACCCCTCCGCATGAATTCAACCACTGTCATTGTGGTATTCTGTCCCAAAAGGTGATTTTATGGTCACTGCGCAGAATCACCTTTCGGGACCGATTAATGAAATGACAGTGCCAGTGTTCATGAGGTGGGCTCTCAAAAAACCCTATGTTGCAAATTTGGAGAAAAAACAAATTACTGTTTTACGAGCTTGCATTGTGCAGTTTCCACGCAGGCTCGTAACTTCGCAAATTTGTAATATTTTTACTCCAGATTTTTAACATTGGCATTTTTCCACACCTCCTTATGAACAGTACAGCTGTCACTTTTTACATCCTGACCAAAATGTGTTTTCGCACTTCTGGTGCAGAATGGTACAGGCGCTGTGGGAAATCAGTGTTTGGGACACATTAAGAAAATCACAGTGACACTATTCATGAGCAGATGTCCTAAAATGCCTATGTTGAAAATTTGGTGATGAAAGTCCCTAAAATGACTGTTATGAGCATGCGTTGCACAGTTTCCATGAACGCTCATAACTTTGTGAATTTGTAATATTTTCACTCCTGATTTTCAACATTGGCATTTTTCCACAACCTTCTTATGAACAGTACAGCTGTCATTTTTTCACATCCTGGCTGAAATGGGTTTTCGTGCTTCCGACGCAGTATAGCACAGTCGCTGTGGGAAGTCAATGTTCGGGACAGATTAAAATAATCACAGTAACACTGTTCATGAGCAGAGGTGCTAAAATGCCTATGTTGAAAATTTAGTGACAAAAGTCCATGAAATGACTGTGTTACGAGCATACGTTGTGCAGTTTCCACGCACCCTTGTAATTTTGCACATTTGTGATATTTTCACTCCAGATTTTCAACACTGGCATTTTTCCACACCTCCTTATGAACAGTACAGCTGTCATTTTTCATATCCAGCCCAAAATATGCATTTACACATCTGCCGCAGAATAGCACGGTCATTGTGGGAAATCAATGTTCGGGACAGATTAGGAAAATCATAGTGACACTGTTCATGAACAGAGGTCACGAAATGCCTATGTTGAAAATTTGGTGAAAAAATTCCACTAAATGACTGTGTTACGCGTATGTGCTGTGCAGTTTCCACATAAGCCCACAAGTTTGAGTATTTTTAATATTTTCACTACAGATTTTCAACATTGCCATCTCTTTATACCTCCCTATGAATGGTACAGATGTCATTCTTCACATCCTGCCTGAGCTGTGTTTTCGCACGTCTGGTGCAGAATGGCACAGTCGCTGTGGGAACTCAAAGTTTGGGACACATTAACAAAACCACAGTGCCACTGTTCATGAGAAGAGGTCCCAAATGCTTTCATGAGGTGGGGGTTACAAAAAGGCCATGTTGAAAATTTGTAGTGCAAATACCAACAAACACCCAGGGCATTAGTGTTTCTAACCATAACGTCCCACCCTGTGCAGACTGACAGGCATCAAGGGTGTGCCTTTGGACTGCTCATGCTTATGCCATTTCACCCCAACCCCACCACCCTGCAACCAGTGACAGGCATCAAGCTGTGCCTTGGACTCCTCAGACCCAGAGTTCACCCCATTTTCCTATACTGCACCCATTTCAGCGTATGTCCTTATGGAATGGGGTGACTGTAAAGCCGAACACCCCAAGGCACACCTCAACACGTGTCAGTGTCTGCAGGATAGGGTGAAGTGAAATGGCATGAATTTTATGGGCGAAGACCCAAACACATACCCCAGTGCCTGTCCGTCTCTGCAGGGTGGAGGTGGGGTTGGCATGAAGTTCAGTACTTCACTGCCATTCCTAGTCTGCATCTCTCTAACTCCTGCCTTTCCAATGCTAATACCAGTAAGCAAACATTTGGCATTGACAAAGGTTTGTAATTACTGATCTCCTACCTTGGAGGTACAAAATTTACAGTTAATATCTTTAACCATGTTGGCTAGTATGCTGTTTAATGTTGAAGGCCTTGTAGGTTTTTATTTTTTTTTTCACAGATGTCTCAGGGGATGAAAATGGGGCTTCACCGTTTATACTCATGGTACAGACCTGATGGTATAGAAAGTCAGATGGATTCAAATACATAATGACGGTGTCAGGTTATACTATTTGTTCTTATAATGTTAATGGACTAACAAACCATATAAAGCACAGCAAAATACTTTCTCTGCTTAAAAAATCAGGTGCTGATATCGCATTACTGCAGGAGACACATCTGTCCATGCAGGAACATAAAAAGTTACAGCACTTTGGGTTTGCATATGCAATTACTTCATCTTATAGGGGGGCAGACACAGAGGGGTAGCAGTCCTCATTCCCTCGAAACTTCCTTTTGAGCTACAAGATACTCTGGTGGACAAGGAATGTTGTTTCTCTATGACCAAGGGTAGACTAAACGGAACCCTGATTACAATAGCCACAGTATACTCCCCCCTACCCCGGCTCGCCTTATATGATGTTCTGTACCTTTTTTCTAAATCTAGCTCAATGGGGAAGGGGCCTATAATTTATGGGAAGGGGGTCCTAAATTTAACATTTGACCCTAATGTTGACACCACCTCACAAATACCTAAACAAGACCATAAAGTGGCTCGTCAGGTTTCTAAATTAATAAAGGAGTTGGGGTACCTATACACTTGATGACATGTAAATGGCTCCTCCAGGAATTATAGTTTCTATTCAGTGGCACATTCCATTTACTCTAGAATTGATTACTTTCTGACCCTGCAGGACTCAGCCGAGAGGGTAACAAGGGCATGAATGGGTGATATCACTTTGTTGGACCATGCCCCAATATTTATTAAAGTTCACATGGAGGCCTTCCGGAAAAATACCTTTTGGAGGTTAAATAATTCTTTATGAAGAGATCCAGAAGTTCTGCAGCAAATGCAGGAATTCATTCAAATGACCTTAAGGAATAATGACACGCTAGATGTTAACCCACCCATGTTATGGGATACCTTCAAGGCCTTTTTGTGGGGTAAATTTATTGAGATATCATCTAGAAAAAAGAAACAAAGGGAGGCAAGACAACAGACCCTTACTCACCAAATACGTTCCTTGGAAGGTTGCCAAAAAATGAAATCTGATAAACAGAGAGCTAAAGACCTAACAGCCTTGAAAAAACAATTAAATTCATTGTTGGACTATAATCTGGAGCAAAGACTTATCTTTTTGCATCAAAGTTATTATGATGGCAGCCCCAGAGCACTGTGTGTCCTAGCAGGATGACTACAGGTGCAGAGGGCCAGAGCTTCCATCACTAATATAAAGGTTCCTTGGGATCCTCAACCTTGTAGAACAATAAAGGATATATCTCAGGCATTTAAAAATTACTATGCTAATCTACATGCTGCAGCTTCCTGCCCTATGGATAATGAAATAAACCAGTTTGTACAGTCCTTGCACCTCCCAACCTTGAAGGATCAATACAAGATCTCTTTAATGGCTCCCGTAACGGGGGTGGAGGTCCTGGTGCAGATACAGAGACTTAAGGCTAGGAAGTGCCCAGGCTCGGATGGCTTTATGGCAGAGTTCTATAAAGCCCTTAAGACAGAATTATCACCACTCCTGCAGAGATTTTTCTTTTGTCTTAAGTTCTAATGGCATTCTCCCTCCCTCATGGTCTCAAGTTATTATTTCTGTAATTCAGAAGCCTGGTAAAGACCCAACCAGTTGTGCCTTTTATAGGCCAATCTCTATTCTAAAAGTAGACAACAAAATCTTAACATCAGTTTTTGCCACTCGCCTCCAGCAAATGATACCAAATCTGGTCCATATGGATCAGGCAGAATTCATACCAGGTAGGCAGGCACAAGATAATATTAAATGTACAGTATACCTTATAGATCATCCTCAAAAACAGAAGACACCCACTCTGCTTCTAAGTCTTGATGTGAAGAAGACCTGTGATAAGGTCTCGTGGTCCTTCCTCAGGAGGGTCCTCACTGGCTTCTGAGTCCCTACTTCTTTTATTACCTTTTTGTTTAAACTTTTTGACAAGCCATTAGGTTTTGTCAGAACCAATGGTCACATTTCTGGCAGTCTTATTTTACAAAGGGGCACCTGTCAGGGATGTCCCCTATCCCCCTTACTTTTTGCACTGTATTTGAGCCTCTAGCTCAAAGTATCAGACAACATCAAAATATCAGGTGTGTCCATTTTGCCAACCTGGTGCATAAAATCTCCCTTTATGCCGATGGTGTGTTGGTGTATCTCATGAGCCCAGGTGCCTCCATGCCATTTTTCTTTGACCATCTCCAAGTTTTTTACACACATCAGGATACACGTTGAACACCCCAAAAACAGAGGGTTTAACATTTAATTATGAACGACCCTCACACTTTTATACCTTATTCCCTATGAAATGGGGGTTGACGTCCTTAGGTATCAGGATAGCCCAAGTATCCTACCAACTTTCTTTACTGAATTATACTCCCTTGGCATCTCAACTGAAAACCAAGATGCGTTCTTGGCACCTGCTACATAGAAACATAGACTTTGACGGCAGATAAGGACCGCTTGGCCCACCTAGTCTGCCCATTTCCCTACCTACAGGATAAGCTGCAGATCCTAGTTACCAACAGCCTATTTCTTCCTACCCTACACAAAAATTGCATTATGTCTGTCCCATGCATTCTTGAATTCTCCTATATATTTAGACCACACAACCTCCTCAGGAAGGCTGTTCCATGCATCCACCACCTTCTCTGTGAAAAAAATACTTCCTCACATTGCCCCTGAGCCATCCCCCTCTATCTACAGATTGCATTAGCTTGTTCCTACACATCTCTTTTTCTGAATGATGCTATCCTCTTGGACTTTGTTGATTCCTTTGAGGTACTTAAAAGTTTCTGTCATGTCCCCCCTCTCCCTCCTTTCCTCAAGGGTATACATATTAAACTCCTTTAGTCTTTCCTCGTGTGGCTTTTCTTGCAGACCCTGCACCATTTTAGTTGCCCTCCTCTGGACTGCCTCCATCCTGTCTATGTCCTTATGGAGATGGGGTCTCCAGAACTGGATGCAGTACTCCAGGTGGGGTTTCACCAACTGCCTGTACAGAGGGATAATAACTTCCTGTTTTCTGCTGGTGATGCCTCTCCTTATACATCCCAGTGTCCACCCAGCCCTCCCTACTGCCTTCTCACATTGCTTGCTAACCTTAAGGTCATCTGATATGATAACCCCCATGTCCCTTTTCATTTTTGTTGTTACTAGCCCCCATAGTGTAATCTTCCCTGGGTTTTGTTTCCCAGGTGCATTATTTTGCACTTCTTTGCATTGAATCCAAGCTGCCATACTTCTAACCATTCCTCCAACCTTGCCAAGTTCCCTCTCATCCTTTTCATGCATCCTTGTGTATAAACCTCTTGCAGATCTTTGTGTCATCTACAAAGAGGCATACTTTTTCTTCCAGACCCTCTACAATGTCACTTATAAAGACATTAAAAAGGACTGGACCCAGTACTGAACCCTGCGGTACCCCACTAGTAACCCCTCTTTCTTCAGAGTGGACTCCATTTACAATTACCTTCTGTGTCCTGTTGTCCAGTCAATGTTTTACCCATGCTACCACCCTGGAACCCACTCCCAGGCTGGCTAATTTGATTATTGATCTTTTGTGTGGGACTGTGTCAAATGCCTTGCTAAAGTCTAGGTGGGCCATGTCCACAGCCCCTCCCTGGTCTACTACTTTGGTCACCCAGTCAAAGAAATCAATTAGATTCATCTGACATGACCTTCCCGCTGTGAACCCATGCTGCCTTGGGTCCTGTGCCCCACTGACGTCTAGGTACTCAACAACTCTTTTCTTCAGAAGTGATTCCATCACTTTCCCTACCACAGAGGTCAAACTGATAGCTCTGTAGTTTTCTGCCTCTGTCTTGCTCCCACTTTTGTGAAGGGGAATCACATCTGCCTTCCTCCAGTCCTCAGGTACCACACCATCCTCCCATGATTTGTTAAAAAGGATAGTCAGTGGTGTCACTAGTTCTCCCCTTAATTCTTTTACAATTCTGGGGTGAATTCCATCAGGCCCCATTGCTTTGTCCACCTTCAGTTTTAGGAGTTCTTTCAGAACCCTTTCTTCTGTGAAAGGACTGGGATCGACTCCCCCCCCCAATCCAGAGTGCTTCTGATAATTGGATTAGGCACTTCCCCCTTCTCCTCTTTTGTGAATACTAAGCAGAAGTATTCATTCAGTATCCCTTCTTTTTCACTGTCGCTCTCTGCCGACCCACCGTCCATTCTATTCAGCCTCACTATCTCTCCCTTTGTCTTTCTATGCTCCCTGATGTATCTATAAAATGTTTTATTCCCCTTCTTAACCGAGTTGGCTATATTTTCCTCAGTTTGGGCCTTTGCTATTCTGACTTCCCTCTCTGTTTCCTTCTGCCTTATTTGGTATAGTTCTCTGTCCTGCTCCTTCTGTGTTTCCTTAGACTTCCTAAATGCTATCTTTTTCTCCCTAACCTTCCCTGCCACCTCTTTTGAGAACCATAGTGGCTTTTTCTTTCATTTTGATTTGCTTATTTGCTTCACACAAAGGCTTGTTGCCTCTGTGATGGCAGTTTTGATGTTTCCCCATTGTTGCTCCACCCCTCCTTCTAGCCTGTTTGCAAGTACTTTTCTAAGGCACTCTCCCATCTTGCCAAAGTCAGCCTTCCTGAAGTCCAGTACCCTCACTTTTTGATGGCTTGACTCTGTAGCTGAGTTTATCATGAACCACACTGTTTGGTGGTCACTTGTTCCCAGATGGCTACCCACTTCTAGATCTGAGATCCTTTCACTGTCCCCATTTGAGAGTACGAGGTCTAAGATTGCTCCCTCATGAGTGGGTTCCAAAACTAGCTATCTGAGGCAGTGAGAATGGCCCTGCTCTTGGCAGTGGCTGCAGCAAATGTACTCCAGTTAACATCTGGCATATTCAGGTCCCCCATCAACAGTATCTCCCCTTTCTCTGCCATCCTAAGGATGCCTTCTATCATATCCTTGTCCATTCTCTCCCCCTGACATGGGGGTCAGTATACAACCCCTGTGCAGATTATGGTGCCATTTCCAGTCTCTACGGTGACTCACAGTGCCTCTTCTCCTCCCTGTTTACTCTTTTGTTCCATTGCTTTTATCCATTCCCTTACACAGAGATTTACTTGTCCCCCTCTTCTACCCTCCCTGTCTCTCCTGTAGGTTGTGTACCCTGGTATGTTAACATCCCAGTCATGGTTCTCTGTGTACCATGTTTCTGTGACTGCTACGATATCCAGACATCCCTCTTCCATCAAGGCCACCAGTTCAGGGAGCTTGTTGCCCAGACTACGGGCATTGGCACTCATTACCCTCCATTTCTTGATGGCCTTACCCCTTTTTGCCCCATCTCTGTCCTTATTGCCTTTGTCATTTTCTCCATTTATCCCTGCCCTTCTCCCTATCATCATCTGCATCTTGGTGTTTACCTCACTTACTACCATGATTTTTTGGGGGGGGCTAGGATTTCCCTGCTCCTTTCCAGTGCCTCCCTCCTTGGCTAGTTTAAATGCTTGCCAATGAAGCATTTAAACCTATCACCTAGTATCCTGGTTTCCCTCCTGGACAGATGCAGACCATCACACCAGTATGGTCCTGCATCACTCCAGGTGGACCCCCAGTCCCCAAATGAAGCCAAATCCCTGAGCTCTGCAGCAGTTTTTCAGCCACTGATTGAATCCCTTGGTGCGGAGCACCCTAGTCTCACCCATGCCATAGACAGGCAGCACCTCTGAGAAGGTTAACATATGTGCTACTTGTCTAAGGCCCATCCCCAACTCCACAAGCTCTTCCTGCACTGCTATGGTCCCTTTCTCAGCCAGATCATTTATCCCTAGGTGGACAATGACATCGAGCTCCCTCCACTATGCAGCTGCTCCAGCAATCCTGAGGATTTGCTCCCTGTCACTCCCAAGTCATGGTGCCAGGCAGGCACCTTACCTTTCTCTCCCCTTCCTCCCATAGTTCTACCCCCTAACAATGGAGTCCCCCACCATGAGTTGTTTCCTTCCCCTGTGGGGTCCCATGCCACCCTCCTGTGGGTCTCCTTTGTGGAGGTTCCCAGCAATCTCCTTAGTCTCCACTGCAGATGCCTCCATACAGGAACCACACTCTGCCAGAATGGCATATGAATTGTGGAGAAGTACAACTGGAGGGATGTGCCTCTGTTCCACCACCCTCACCTTCCCTGAGCCCACTGTTGTTCAACCACTGTTCTTTCTTGGCAACCTCTGAGGCAATGGCAGTGGCCCTGGTGGTCTCTGGGTGGGAGAGAGGAGGTCCCACAAATCCTGGCCAACTCAGCCTGGAGATGAGCAAACTCCTCCCTCAGCCCAGAGAGTTGCCTGCAGATGGGACAACAACACATCCTCCAGGATGTCTCCCAGAAGACTGCTGCTCCACAGCCACTGCTCTGCACCACTCCCATCATGTCTTATTTCTGGCCTCTTAACTGTTGTTTAGAATACTTACTCTTTCCTCTGTTTATTTTTTTTCTCTCCCTACTTACTTACTGCCTCTGTGCCTTTTAAGCTCCTGATCTTCCTGTTCTGAGGCAAGAAGTTCCTATATTTCTCAGTGGTCTCCTTATTTGCTCAGAGTCAGACCTCCAGCAGCTGGGGAGGGGGGCAGAGAGCTACTTTTTTCCTTCTAGGATGGTGAGTCTTTTGTGGCTCTGTGATCACTCACTTTCTGCTCCCAAACAGGAAGTTCCTGTTGTCAGTCAGATCCTGTGCCTGTAAAAGTAGAACTGGCTTAGGGTGCTGGAGTGGAGGGGAGGGAAGGAGGTCAATATAGTCCCAATAGAGAAGTATAGTTATAACAGCAAGCTCTTTTATCTCTGTATCAAAGGGTGCAGGTGGTGAAACTAAATGTTTTACCTAGGCTCCTATACCTCTTCCAGTGTGTCCCATGCTTAGTACCGAAGTCAGAATTATTGAAATGGCAATCAGTGTTTCTCTCATTCATTTGGCAATATAAAAGATCCCAAATACACCAACAACTTTTAATTTTATCTAAAAGTCAGGGAGGTCTTTCTTTTCCTAGCCTCCCAGATTACTGGGAAGCGGTGCAAATGAAGCTGGTGCTGCTGTGGGGCAATCCAGACTATGGGGCTCACTGAAAGAGAATGGACCTAACTAGGCTGGTGCCTATACCTTTGCCGGCAGCTTTATTTTCTCCAACTCACACAATCTCATTGAAAGATTCTCTTCCCCCTGAGACCTGGGTTAATCTTGAAGGATGGTGCAGAGGTATGTCCTCCAAACATGTTAAATTAAATTTCTGGCAATACAAGTGGCGGATGGGGAACCCCCTGTTTCCCCCCATCAGGTACAGATTCCTGGTATAAGGCCCAAATCAGCAAAGATTTCTGTGGTCCCTGGCAAATAATGCAAAAACTTACAATAATCCCTTTTGAGCAAGCTCAACAAACATTTGGCTGGGGAGAGGCTAATAGAATCAGATACCTGCAAATGAGGGATTATGTCCTTAAACATCTTAGGGTGAGCTCAACTCAGCCCCAATTGCAAGAGGACTATCTCCCTTTCCTCACAATCTGGTCTTCTAAGAGTGGAGAAAAGGCAATATCATTGTTGTATCAAGCGCTTTTAGCAACTCAGTTGCATCATGACGATTTTTTAAGGGGAAAATGGGAATGAGAACTAGAGATGGTGTTGACTACCAAGCAATGGTAACAGATCTGGAGACGAACATGGAGTACTTCTCTGTCCACCTTATGGAGAGAATACATGTGGAAAATCAAAACCAGATTCTTTCTGGTCCCAACATTTCTAGATAAATAGTCCCTGGTAGTTCTCCACATTGTTGGAGGAATTGAGGACAGGAACAGACAACACAGGGACATATTTGTATTCATTGCTCCAACTTGGCTCCATTTTGGGCTGTGATAAACCATCATACAGTAACTAATCCTTGCTTGGTCTTTCAGAATCTCTTACCTTGGAACATCTTATTTAAAATCTTGCACCTCCATCCCTCCAAGGGAAAAAAGTATTATATGTGTGGGACATTCTGCTGATAGCCACCAATAAATCTGTAATGCAAAAATGGTTACAGGTAGAACCCCCACCCAATGGAATGGAAGCATACCATTAACTCCATACAAACAATGGAAAAAATTATCTTTGACTTACAACAAAAATCTGCTTTATCTCTTAATAGATGGACAAGATGGGAATTATATCAAGTGAATTTTGTTTGAATCTATGTAAACAGATAGTTATTGTTTTTTTTGAGAGGATACATTGATAATCAACTGCATAGGATCAATGGTTTCCACTGGTCTGCCAGGAAATTTTCATATGAGGTCTGGACTGCTGATCTGTGTTATAATACCCATGGGAAAGGGCAGACAGTCTTTACCCTAGAAGTTATTTTGTAGAGCTCCATGCCGAGTATAAATATGAATTTACTTGATATTGAATAGTCTAAACCACAAGGCCACTGTTGTTTGTGTTTTCTTGTTTGTTTGTTAGATTAACAGTATGAATTCCAAACTGTTAAGTTATTTTACTGTAACAACGACAATGTAATGCAAGTTACATGATATGTATTCATTTTTTCAAAATAAACTTGTGTATAAAAGAAGATACAGTACATATTGAGCCAGGTTCACTAAGCCCAAGAACCATGGCCTTCTGGGCCACTCCAGAGCTATCCGAAGAAAGCTTCCTCTTGAATGCCTTATTTTGCAAATGACCTTGTGGAGGAGTGGCAGCAGAGGGAAGGCACATGAGCTGCTGAAATTCCATGCTTGTGACAAGGCATCCACTGCCTCCTTCTGTGGACACCGGTAGTGGCTGAAAGACAGCTGTACTTAAGCATTCTGGCTGGAGTCGAACAGATAAATCTGTGGATGACCAAAACTTTGACACAGAAGGTTGAACACCTCAGGTTTCAACATCTGCTCCCTTGGAAGAACATTCCTGTTGCTTATCCAATCAGCCTGAATGTTCAGCTCTCCAGCCAAGTGAACTGCTGAAAGAGAGAGAAGGTTTTCCTCAGCCCACAGCAGCTGATCAGTGGTTTCTCTTAACATCTCTCTACTCTTTGTGCTCCCTTGATTGTTTATGTACACCACCATGACAGCATTGTCTCACCTTATTTTCACAACTTTTGGCTGTACCTGACTTTGAAAATGAAGGAAGGTGAGGTGCAAAGCCCTCATCTCCAGAATGTTTATGTGTAAGTGCTGTTCCTGTGCTGACAGAGTTTCCTGAATGGGAATGTGGTCCAGCACTGCCCCCCAACCCAACAGGATGGGATCGGTTGTCAGAATCAACTCTGGGTGGGCTGCAAAGGGAAACCCCTTGCTCAGATTGTCCAAACTCACCCACCATCTCAGAGACTGCCACAGGAGGGGTGAGATTGGGATCCTGGCCTGATAGTCCTCTGAGGTCAGATCCCAGGCCAACAACAACTTGAGCTGTAGGGTCTGCATGTGAAGGTGAGCCCATGGCACCAGTTCTATCAATGCCGTCATGAGGCCCAGAACTTTCAGAAGGCTGTGAGCCAAAGTTGACAACTGGCTCCTCAGCAACTGAATATCTCTCAACAGGGTCACCATCCTGGATGGTGAGAGGAAGACCTTCCCCTCATTCATCTTGAACACTGCTCCCAGGTGGTCCAGGGTCTGTGACAGCTAGAGAGGACTTTTTCCCAATTCACCACCCAGTCATGGTACTCCAGAACCTCAAGAGTCCTAGTCACTGACTTCCTCTCTGATGGTGCCAATGGCGCTCAAATGAGCAGATTGTCCAGGAAAGGACAGACATGATGTCCCTCATGATGTGCCAGACTTGAACCACAAGGACTATGAGCACCTTCGAGAAAACCCTGGGGCTGTTGCTAGTCCAAACAGAAATGCCCTGTACTAGAAATGTTGTCCTAGGACTGTGAACCTGAGGACCCTCTGATGAGACTCCTGCATAGGAATGTGGAGATACACATCCTTCAGATCTATGGATGCTAGATACTCCCCCAGCTGGGCAGCCAAGATGATTGAACATAAGGACTCCATCTTGAAGGTCATGTGGCAAACAAACTTGTTTAGGTGTTTCCAATCCAGAATAGGCCTGACTCCCCCCCCCGACTTCTTGGGAACTACAAAATAAATTGAGTAGACTCCCCAGCCTTGCTCACTGGGAGGCATCAGAACAATCACCCTGATATGCGTAAGGTGGTCCAGTGTCTGCAACACTGCAAATGCCCCCCTTTGAGGGAATGGTTGAGAACTCTATTGCATAACCTGAAGTCAGAATTTCCAGAACTCAAGCAATTTTGCAGTCTTCTACCAAGGGAAGGAAGGAAGGCAGAGATGGGCCTGCATGCCCTCATTGTGAGGGGCCCTGTTTTTGCCTTGGACCTCTGTTGCATCTTTAGGCAAGGGCTCCTCTGTTACTACTGCTCTTGAAATCAGAACAGGATCCTTTACTCTTCTGGGTCCCAAAGTTCTGATAGGGATGAAAACCCCTTCAATACTGCTTCTGTCTGCCACCTCCTTGACCTTTTGGAGTCGAACTGGCCTTTGGCTGTTGTTTTGAAGGTGGCCCTTTTTGTCCTGGATATCCTTCAAAAATGTCATCTAGGCCAGCACCAAATAACAAGCCTCCTTCAAAGGCTAAGTTAAACAGCTTGGTCTTTGAAGCTTGTTCAGTGACCCAATGTCAAAGCCACATGCCTCACATAGCAGACACAGTGTGATAAGCAGATCGTGCCAACATGCATAAATTTCTCCACTGTGGCATCCCCTAAGAAGGTGGAGGCCATGGATACAACTGCAAAATGCTCATCCCCTCCGGATCCAGGGGAATAAAGCTTCCCGTGGTTATAGCCCACATGTTTAAGGCTCCAGCAACAATAAATGAGGCATAGGAGGCAGGGAGGTTTGTGCCATTGGAGGCATAGACTCTTCTGCAGAAAGCATCTACTCACTTGCCATGCGAAACCGCTAAGGCCAAGGACCCTTCATAAGGAATAATAGTGTGTCTGATGAAATTATGTATAGCCTTATCCACCAGAGGATGGGTTTCCTACTTGTGGCTATTTTCTTCCAAAAAAGGGAAACACTGCACTTTAGGCCTCGGTAGATACTTTCTTTGGTCCACACCTGCCCATTCTTGTTCAATAATCTGGTCACAGTTAATAAAGTTAGGGAAACACTTGAGAGTGGAGGAGGATATAGACAGGATAGGATTTACATCTAAAGCCTCCATGGATTGCACTTCCTTCGCTGCAATGTCCTACAAGCCTCAGTTATCAGATGGGGCAAAGATCTGGCATCAAATGGGAAATGGGGGGATAGGAATCCTCCTCTTCAGCTCTGTGCACTCCCCTTCCTCTTCCTCCTCAGTGGGTTTATCCTCCTCCTCATCAAGAAACTTCTTTGGATCAGTCAGGATTATCCCCATGATCCCTGATATCCTCATCCTGATCCTCTGCATAGACAGGGTTGGGGTCTGCCTGCAGATCTATATTAGCAGCCTTGTCCTGATCTGGCACACCTGGACGTGCCTGTGCGGGCCCCCCCAACCTGAGGGGCCCATTTTGGGGTTGGGTGTGCCTGATGGGATGTCTTGCAGAACAACAGGGCCCAAAATCTCTACTAAGAGCAACAACAAGGATCTAAGCAGTTCTTCTTTGCCACTGCCAGCTGGTACACCAGCTGTACCACTCCAACTCAGAGTCCCTATTGGGGGTGACCATAAGGAACATATTAGCTTGAGTAACACAATGAGGCAATATGAACCCAGAGGAGAGGGTTGTATTACCCTTCTGCATGTCTTTCATCTTTTTAAAAGTAAACGTTTCCAATAAGCCATGGTGCCAAAAACTGGCCCTGCAGATGTCCAAAAGGTAAAAATAGAGTTTGCCCCAAAAACAGTCAAAATAGAACTACTGCCTTGATCCTCACCTCTGATTGTAAGGGAAGAGAGAGAGAGAGAACACTAGCAAAAGCTTCTGCCAGCCAAGCCAGCTTCAAGGAGATTGATCACGGTCAGCCAAACAGGCTGAAAATAGAGTGAAAACAGAGCCGCTGCATCTAACTCTACAGAAGTGCATGCATGCAAACTTGCTCTCTCTCAAGTGCATATGTGTAACATCATGACTCTCTGTGAGACATCAGCATGTTGGGGGGGGCATGTGCATACAGTCATAGGTGTATGAAAGGCATGCAGAGGCTATAGAAGCCTCTGAAGGAAAAAAAGGAAAATGCTCAACAGACGCATAGCAGGAAAAAACAGCCAGCAGCTGAGTGGCTCAGTGGTAATGCTGAATAAACTGCCACACAGCCTGTGGCAAAAAATGCCCCACAAAAGCACAGAGGAGAATCTGACCCCTTTCAGAGTCTAAAAATATACCTACTGGCAGGCTTTTTCTGTTGGTGTATATGAACAGTACAGTACTTCCAGTGCTGAGCAGAATTTAAAAGGGAAATGTCACTTCAAACACAGTGGGACCACCAATTAAAGTGAAAATGTCCCCTCAAAAGTAGTACACAAGTCTCACTTGCCAGGATACACACAAACCAAATTAACCCTATGGGGGGGGGTACCGACACCCTAAAGATGGAGGGAAACTCCAGGGAATACCCTAACTCAACACCAACAAAAACAGATACTTACCTGAGGCGCATGTGTTCTTATATAGAAAGTAGGAGACCTGCTAAAAAACTTACACTACTGAACAATGTACAAAGCACAGGCAATAGAAATGGGAAAAGAGCAGGTTAACCAGTTTGAAAGCTGCAGCTCAACAAGCACAATTTTAATTTAGGGGTATTCTCTGTCACCATGCAGCCCCAACCTGCTATGCAGAATTGCAGCCCCAAAAGCTAGAAGTCAATATCTTCCTGAAAGAAGCTTTATAGTTATTTCCTCTTTGATGGCATAGCAAAGATAGGGGAGTTGCAGATGTCTGGAATGTTCAGGTGCCCTGGATCCTATCCTGATTAGAGGCTTGGGCTGTGCCATTTTTCCTAGTAGGGATGCACATAACCCATCAGTACTGAATCCCATTGACTAGGTGAAGTGCTTTAGAAATCACTTTTTTGCTGACGTGATCTAAGCAAAAATGCTGAGATTTGAGGAGGCTGACAACAGGTCATTTGGACCTGATGGTAAACAGGAATGGATAACTTATTGGGTATCAATAGATCCATGATGGCAGTTTCAGTTTACAGCTCTCAACTAAGTATTTACAATTTCAGCCATTCTTGACCTTCTTTTATTTCACATTATTGCAGTATGCAGTTAATTGATAGAGCAGGATTGCACTACAATTAAAACATTTCACTGGTCTAATGCCCTTCTATCAGGCATGAAGTTTTTTAGACTTTTAACATTTGTGTTCATCCTTTGGTATCTACTGCACTGGCAATTTCAAAGCAAGTATGGGATGTAAAGCACAATTATAAACATGCTGTTTACATAAATTGGATAAAAAGTAACTAAGCTTTTGGGAGGGGTCTTGAACATGCAGCAGTGTTAGTGAGACAGCTTCAAAATTACACAAAGAAATTGAAAAAATAAATCACAGGCATGGCAAATAAGACCTATGGGCAAAGACCTCAAGAATTAAACCTATACTCTATGAATTACCATCAGATTTGTGAAGATCTTAGTTTAACATTTAAGGCTATAAAAGATCCTGTTTGCACAGAGACTCTTGGTCTAGAAACAAATGTTATCAAAACTCAGACTATATCACATAATCTTAAATTAAGAGGTGCTCACTGTAAAACCAAAAAGAGAAGCCTATTGTGTACACAGCATGTAGTTAATAAATGGAATATACTTCCTGGTCCAATCATTGAGAGTAACACCATGGAGACATTTAAACATGAGTTAGATCAGCATATGGATAATATAAAATTTGAATATCTATAAAAATTATTCCACCTTAGGGTGATGAGCTCATATAAAGGCACTGCCTCTTGAGTTTGTAAAACCACTATGATACTATGATACTATGAAAGCTTAAAACATTGTCTGTGTTTGGTTTTATGTTGTTTTTGTGTTGAGTTACACAGTGTGAAATCAAATATTATACAGTGGGCCACACAGGAAAATTGCTTAGTAGGGTGCCAGGAATCATGCTGATGATAGGTGGCACAGCACTCCACCAGGCTGATAAAATCACTAAAACATGCTTTTCTATATAGTATACCCTGTGGTGTGGTGGCAGCAAAGGCTAAAAGCAAAGAAGGGTTTATCTTGTGTGTTCTGCTTGGGTTTTGCAACTTTGTGAGACGACATGTCCGGACAGGGTCTCAACGGTGGAGCAGAGCTCTAGAGGCAGTTGGCGAAACTAGTTTGCAGTAAAGGGAAAGCCTGGTGGGAGGTGTTATTCCAGACCCAGGTGGCCCACAGCTAGTAGGTCTTTCATGCCCGGAGCTGCAGTCACAGCCAGGGACTCCATTAGGGCCAAGTCCAGATGTTCCTCACCTTCCACTGTGAGGAAGAGAAGGTCCAGGAAGCCCAAGCAAGAACTGCCAGCTCCAGTGACTACCCAACCAGGTAGGCCTGACATAGAAAATATGAATGAGGACCAGATGAGGGAGTTACTGGAAAGACATTTAGGGTTCAGTCAATCAATCAATCAATCAATCAATCAGTCAGTCAAAATCTTTATTAAACCAGGTGATCATTGTTGAGCAAGCTCATTTTTGACATGGACCTGGAAAGGAGAGGTTAACAATACATACAAAGGAATACTCAGTTACATCATAATTGGGTAAGCAATATATGCAAAATGAATTTGCACTTCCATAGTTTTTACATACAGCAGTAATTACACAGAGGAGGTCTATAATACACACATAATAGAGTAATAAAAACAGCCATTAAGCTAAGAGCATGAAGAGTATGCAGCTAAAAAGTATAGTAACTGTAGTACAGAATATAGGTTAAACCTATGCAACTATAATTACAGTGTGTATTTGAAGCATCCTTGAACACAATTATTGATTGAAGGAGCTTGTTGGGGCCTGGAAGGGTTGGGAGGGGGACACAAGAGGGTGAGTAAGGAGAAGTACATGGTACATGGCACATGGAGTGCCCACAAAAGCATGTAGTGATTGCTAGGGGGAGTGTGGCAACAGTTAGGGAGTGGAAAACAAAAGACCAAGACAATGTCAAGGGGGGTAAGCAAGGAATGTAGGTGGGAGCCAGGAGGACATGGAAAAGGAACTAACGGTAAGGAAAAAACACAGGGTCGGGACAGAAGAAGCAGTCAGGTAAGTTCTTATAGGCTGTAACATTGCGAAACAAGCAACAAGATGGAAGATCTGGAGGCTGTCATGGTACAGTCAGACCTGGACATTGTGGCCATCACTGAAACCTGGTGTAATGATAACCATGACTGGGAGATGGCCATACCTGGCTACAACATATTCAGAAGAGACAGAGCAGGCAGGAAGGGAGGAGGAGTGGCACTGTATGTGAAAAAATGACATAAGGGCCACACAGATCCAGGAGGAACAAAATGGGGAGAGATACTGTGGGTTAGCTGGAAAGGAAAATGGGGCCAGCCATCGCACAGGTGTGGTCTATAGACCACCAGCCCAGGAAGGAAGAAACGGATAGGGAGCTGATGCTAGCCATCCAAAGGATGGCTGACAAAGAAAGTAGTACTGGTTGGAGACTTCAATATACCAGATGTGGACTGGAGCATCCCAGCAGCAGCATCAACTAGGAGCAGATTTATCCTGGACTCCTTCAGGGTGCCTTCCTCAAGCAACTGGTCATGGAACCAACTCGGCAGAAGGCAATACTGGACCTTGTGCTCACAAACAGGGACAGTGTGATGGGGGTAACAGTGGGGAGCACCTGGGTAACAGTGACCACCAGTCATTGTGGTTTGAAATCACAGAAAGAGCAGAACCAAACCACACAAAACAAGTATCCTGGATTTTAGGGGGCAGACTTTGGGAAAATGGGAGATGCTTGAAAAGAGGCATTAAGGGAATGGGACAGGAATCAGGGATTGAGGAACAGTGGGCAGTATTTAAAATGGGGATTATAAGAACAACAGAATTATGCATTAAGCAGGTTAGCAAGAGGAAAGAAGAGAGACCATTATGGTTTTCCAAAGAGGTAGCAAAGAAAGTGAAAGCCAAAAGACGGCATTCAGGCAATACAAAAAGACACAGGCAGAAGGGATAGGGAGAAGTACCAGGAGAAACAAAGGGAGGCAGGGAAGTCAGTAAGGGAAGCCAAAGCTCAGACAGAAGAACACATTGCAAAATCAGTGGTTAAAGGGACAAAACCTTTTACAGGTACATAAGTGAAAAAAGAAGGACAAAGGGAGGATAGTTAGACTGAAGGGGAGGATGGGAGCAGCGTGGAGGATGACAACAGTAAAGCTGACATATTGAACAGGTATTTCTGCTCAGTCTTTACTAAGGAAGAGGGGTAATGGGTCTGAAGGAGTACAAGAGGTGAGAATGGTGCAGAAATGGACACAAGTCCCTTTACGAGAAAGGGTCCTGAAGGAACTGGAAGTAATAGAGTTGACAAAGCAATGGGGCCAGATGGGGTGCACCCAGGGTCCTTAAAGAACTAAGAGGTGGTGGCTGAACCTCTGGCTATCCTGTTCAGCCAATCACTGGAAACAGGAGGTACCCAAAGACTGGAGGACAGCAGATGTAGTCCCTTATACAAAAGTGGGAACAAAGGAAGCAGGAACTACAGACCAGTCAGCCTCACCTCGGTAGTGGGAAAGATCATGGAAGCACTACTGAAGGAGAGATTGGTGGAACATCTGGTTGTCAATGGACTACAGGACCCAAGACAGCATGGTTTCACCAGGGGAAGGTCATGTCAGACCAACCTCATTGAATTTTTTGACTGGGTGACTAGGGAGGTGGATCAGGGGAGGGCAGTGGACATGGCCTATCTGGACTTCAGCAAGGCCTTTGACACTGTGCCACATAGAAGACTATTACACAAACTAGGGAATATGGGTGTGGGCAGGACAGTAGTGTGGTGGGTAGGTAACTGGCTGGGTGGCAGGACACAGAGGGTGGTGGTAAATGGCTGTCACTCCACAGAGGAAAGAGTGACCAGTGGGGTACCACAGGGATCAGTGCTGGGACCGGTCCTATTCAACATCTTCATCAGTGACATTGCACAGGATATAGAAGGCAGAATTTCACTGTTGCTGATGACACAAAGCTCTGTAACAGAGTAGACACACCAGAGGGTGTAGACAGAATGAGAGGGACCTGCAGAAACTTGAAGAATGGTCAAGGGTTTGGCAGTTGAAATTCAATGCAAAAGTGCAAGATAATGCATATGGGGCACAAAACCCTGGCACAATATATCAGTTGAGGGTGAGGATATAGCATGCACCAAGCAGGAAAGGGATCTTGGGTTGTCATCTCTGATGACCTCAAGGTAGGAAACAGTGTGACAAGGCATCAGGTAAAGCAAATATGATGCTGGGATGTATAGGCAGGGCATCACCAGCAGGAAAAGGAGGTCATAATTCCGCTATACAAGACACTAGTGAGGCCCCACCTGGAGTACAGTGTACAGTTCTGGAGACCATACCTACGTGGGACATAGACAGGGTAGAGAAGGTTCAGAGGAGCGCAACAAAGATGGTGCATGGGTTGCATCACAAATCCTATGAAGACAGGTTGAAGGAACTGAACATGTACTCCCTGGAGGAGGGAGGAGAGGGATATGATAGAGACATACAAGTATCTTACAGGGAGGAACAGGGTGCAGGAAAACACTATTTTAAGCGAAAAAGATGTTTCAGGACTAGAGGGCATGGGATGAAGTTGGAGGGAGGACGATTCAGAGGAAACATGAGAAAGAATTTCTTCACAGAACGGGTGGTGGACAAGTGGAACACCCTGCCAGAGGAAGTGGTGGGGGCTGAAACAATCACGGGATTTAAGAATGCATGGGATAGACATAAAGGAATTCTAGAGGTCAGGGGTAAGGGGAAATAGACTTCTAGGAAAACAAACTGAACTTACAAGCTCAAATGGGCAGACTAGGTGGGCCATAGGTCCTTATCTGCCGACACTGTCTATGTATCTATGTATCTATGAAAGAAGGGTGGGAAAGAAGTACCAGTAAAGGGATGCATTGGAGCAGATGGCTCCCTTCCCTTATTTGGTGTACCAAAAAGGTCTTGCAGGCCACTTGTGGGGGGCATCAGTTCCAGTGGGCTCAGGAGCAACCCCCTTCTGTACCAGTGTATCTGGCACCCTGAAGCTGGCTCCCCTGGAAACTGGTTCCAATACCTCCTATGCCAATGCTTCATATGCTAGTTCTGTACTGCTGACACTGATTCATGGTTTGCCTTGGCTGTAACCTCAAGGGCTAGTTATACCCACTACCCGAGCTCTGGCTTTTCTCCAACCAGAAAACTCACAGCCTCCAGGCAGGCCAACTCCTCAGCACCCAGCCTGCCCCCTTCTGACAGCTCAATTTGTTTTTGAGAAAACATCTCAGTATGGTTTTGGTGTTCACAGAGGTGCAGGAGCAGAAGCGGGTGGATGGTACTTGCTGGACGCAGGACCTGGGGAACCAGCCTTCTGCTAGTGGAGGCACTGTTAGTTTGCCACATCAGGGGGTATCTCAGCAGACACTCATTGGCCTAGTGAGTTTGGGTGAACTGATGGGGTTCCATCTGTTGGGAAAGGTCTGGTAGCAAATTGCAAATGGGAATTATGTGGGCATATAATTAATAGTAGTAGTTTTATTTATCTATGGCATCCTTCCCCAGAGGCCCAGGGCACCAGTACAAAGAGGAAATAGCAATTAATCGCATACTCCAATACGTAATAATAGATGAATATAAAATATAAGTATAAATTGATTAAAACTCTTCACCTAAAAATAACCAGAATCAGGACTGTTAAACAGGCCCAGAAACCTAAAGGAGGAAAAGAATAAGAAAGAGATCAGTTAGGATGTAGGGAAAAAGCAGAAGGTTACAATTCAGTGCACTTGGGAAGACTGGTTGGCTGGCTTCACATAGGGATCTATTCACTAACTAGTGGGAAGTCTGTGCAAATCACATGTATTCCACCAGTGCTGCTCCGCTCCTGCACCAAGTGGAGGCATGCTTGCATGCACGATCACCGTCCACCAGAACATACCCCTGCCCCCCCAGCACACAGTTGTGTGGCAGATGAATGTAGTGGTGTGGGGGCAGAGAATGGGCCACAGGTGGGTAACCAATAGGATGCCCACCCCCTGTCCCATAGTGGATCCCCTGTGCAAACAGGCAGGGGAGCCCAGGACAGTGTGCACCCTGCCTGGGATAAACAATGGGTATTTGCTTGAAAGGCCACATCCCACCCCACCAGGTAGCCCAGTGGGCTGTGGTAGCTATGTGTCAGGGGACTGATGCCACTGTGCCCCACCAGTAACCTTTGGGGGGAACATAAATAGTTACAGCAGGATACTCCCTCATGCACCTTTCACCACACTGGTGCCTTGTGCAATTGCTGTAGTAAATGCATGCAGCGCTGGCATGTCCCCGGGCATGCCCTCTGACCACCCTTAGCACAACGTCACATGGCCAGCAGGGGGATGCAGTGTGGATGGCATTAGCATCCCAGTGGTGAATGCCACCATTGGTCTGCTGTGCAGCATGCCAGCATAAGGGTGCCTATGTGCCCCAGATGCATGGTGTGTAGGCAATCTGCACAGTTGTTAATAGACCCCAATATTTGGGGGGCTGCTGAAACAAGTAAATCCAGCAAAGGCAACTGGGCTGTGGATGTACTACAGTTGATAATGTCCATGCATTCCAGCTGGCATGGGTGGGCAGGGCTTGATTACAATGAAGCATTCCACAGACAGAAGCAGAATGAGCCAGGAAGTGCATGGGATATGCTGGATTTGCCTCTGGTGTAAACAATAGACTTGAGGGGGGAGGTTATAGCATTCATACAGTGGGTTTTCCAAAGAAGGGGACACAAGGTAGTGGGTAGAGGGGGTTGTGGAGGGCACATTTTTAATTATAATCATGGCAGTTGCAAGTAAGAGTCTTGTAGGTTTAAGCATGAGTGCATAGTGTGTAATCACCCAAACCCTTTTAACCTGTGCAAGAGGGGGATGATTTGCTTTTGCTCCTTTCAAAAATGGCATGGTTAGCCTTCCAGCTCCAATAAGTGCAGAACGCATTGAATGTCTGCTGGCCAACTACCCTAACAGGGTGGTTGCTAGTTCCTTTGCAGAGGGTTTTCAGTGGGTTTTGTATACCATATGAGGGGATGTGTGAGACCTATGAAGTAGGGATCCTGAGTTGCCAAGAAAATGACTAGAGGTTGTAAGGGTCAAATTAAATGAGATTGCAGCAGACAGAGTCAATGACACCTTCACTATGCTCCTCTGGCCTCACCTTCAGGTTTCCTCATTGAGTTAATTCCAAAGAAGGAACCAGATAAATATTATTTGATAAACACCATGTCATACCTGGAGGGAGACTTGGTCAACCACTATATTGGTCTGCTCCACATGTCAGTGTCTTATGTACTGTTTTTACAGGACAATTGAGGTGGAGGAGAGGGAAGGATGAGCTCTTTTGGGTAAGATAGGTATAAAGTTTGCATTTAGGCTATTACTGGTGCATCCGTATGACAGGGATCTGTTGGGCATGCAATTCGATGGTCAATATTACATTGATATTTACATGTTAATGGGGTGTGTGGTGGTGTATACCATCTGAGCAGTTCAGCATGCTTTTGCACTGGGCCACCATAATAAGGGCTGGTCAGACAAAAGTAACCTATTCCCTGGATAACGTTTTGTTCATAGGAAGGTCAAGCACTAAGTATTGTGGCCAGCTCATGGAGTCCTTCCAAGAGGTTTGCAGTCATCTGGGGTTGCCCCAGCCCATGAGAAGATGGAAGGACTGTGTACTGCATGAGACCTCAGCTTCTGGGGCATAGAGATCAATACAGTTTCCATGAAATTCTGGCTGCCCAAAGATAACTTAATGGTTTTTTAGGACCTGTCTTGACTAGGTGGCAAAAGCTCACAAGATCACCTTACATAAACTGCTGCAAATTGTTGGACACCTTGATTTTGCTTGCAAGATTAGTTCCATGGGTAGATAATTTATTCATAGATGGTAAGGGAATGGCCATTTTGATGATCGTAATGATTATTGGATTAATGAATGAATTGCCATGACTACCTTGACTGTGCAAATCTCATTGACTTTGTCTGTAACTGTTCATTGCATTCTAGTTAATAAACACACGGTTGCGGACATTTTTCCCCAAAACACATTGTCTCATTCTGTTCAGATGAAAGGAAGGGATTGTGATCTATAAGACAATGTGCATAATCTATATCACAGGCCTAAAACTCTTAGCATGATCATCAAGAAATCTATCTGGTAAGTTGAAAGAACATCTCTACTAGTTTATGTCCTAATCACAAAGTCGGTTTATTTGTTTATTGAGTAGCTTGCTGAGACTTGTGTCCCTTTTTTAGGAGTGGCCCAGGATAAGTTTCATATAATACATTAAATTCACATGATAGAATATCAGGTAGAGGAATACAATGGAGATAACAAAAACAATAGTAGCTACAGTTTGTACAACAGTCTTCACTTTAAGGAAGAAAAACAATTAGTACATACAATTCGATAGAACAAAGTGCAGCCTTACAGGTTCACAATATACAGTACATCACATTAGGTTCTGGGTAGCAGAGGCTGTTTGGCTCAGCACAGGGTAATACTGATTCAGCAGAAGCAGGTACAGCTGTGTATGTGGGGGGCACCCTTTGAATTATCCCTTGAAGGCCAGTAAGTACTGCTTTCCTGGATAGGGACCAGATGCTCATTCCAGAATAGGGGTGCTCTATGCGAGAAGAACCTCTTGGCATAAGAGGTTTGTGTTCTTGGGACCTCAAGCAGGCATTGTGAGGAGGAGTGAAGATGCTGTCTCATGGTCTTCTTGGACAGTATGCCTCTAAGTCTAGGAAGGCAGCTGTTTAACATCTTATAGGCCAGACAGAAGGGTGGGTAGCTCTCTTCAAGTGGGGACTAGTTAAGGAAAGCAAGCATGTCACAGTGGTGTTCCCAGTTCCCTGCTCCAGACACAGCCTTCAAGTTAAGTTCTGGGTTTTAGGTTAGTTAGCTTATCCCATACAGTATTGTTGGGAGAAGAACATTGCTGGCTACAGATTGATGGGAATGATTAATTAGGTAAGGATTGAGCCTATGAAGAAGCCTCAGATTTAGAGTAAGGAGCTTAGAGATATGTTCAGTGTGGGTCTTAAAGGGGAGCTCCTGGTCAAGCCAAAAGCAAATATATTTTATAGTGTCTACTACCTCCAGTCATGTACCTGACAAAGTGACAATCTGCAAGACTTCACTTCAGTCAGGACCCAACTTTCTGGATTCAAACAGTATGACAATGTTTTTCTTTTAACCATTGAGGACAACTCAGTTGAATACAAACCAGGATTCAAGTTTATGGAAGTCATTGTTTAGTCCATTTTTTACAGTACTCAGGTCTTGTCCAGATTGGTATAAGATTACGTCGTCTATATACAGGAGAATTTTGGCATCATCACAGTTTGAGGGGAGCTGTTGACAAACAGTGAGAAGAGTATAGGCCCCAGGATGGATCCTTGGGGGACCCCATTGTAGATCTTGCACTGCAAGGAGTGGCATTTCCCCCACTTAACATATTGCTTTCACTCTATGAGGTAGCTTCTAAACCACTGGCAAGAAAGTTGGGTTAGGCGCTGCCTTCTTAACTTTGATAGTAGCAGATCATGGTTGACTAAATGAAAAGCCTTTGTCAGGTCAATGAATATAGTCTCCATGGGGTTACCTTGGTCTAGATCATGTAGAACATCAGCGGTAAATTGTACCAGGGCTGTATCAGTGTAATGGTGCTTAAGGAACCCATGCTGAACATCTGTTAGCAGCGCATGGGTTTCCATGTATGCCAATAGCAGGTTACACACAAGCCTATCTTGGACATTTGTCAGGGTGCAGAATATGGACATGGAGTGATAATTTGCAGTCGGTTCCCTGGTTCTTCCTTTGTGCCCAGTGATCACATGTGCTACCTTTCATTTTATGGGAACTGTGCCTTTGAGCAGGAAAGGTTATACAGAACAGCCAGAGGAGGTACAAGGACTGGGGCAGCAATTTTTAGGAGCTGAGGCTCAAGATTATCATAGTCTGCAGATTTGTCTGCTATAATATTTAGGAGGACATTGAGAACCTCTGTTTTGGAGACTAGTTGAAAGTGAAAGTTCGGGCACTTTGGTGGACTAGGAGAATAATTCTGAGAATCTACAGAAGGGCTTTAAGCATCCAGATCAATGAAGATGGGGTTTAAAGCTTTGCTGATTTGTTTAGAGTCACTAAGCCTTTTTGCATCATGAAGAATTTCTTAGTTTGGTGCACTGGTCCATCCCTTAAGGAGAAAATTAAGCTGTACTGAGAAATGTTTGTGATTATTCAGGTTGTGGGTTTGAAGACCCTTTTGATCTTCTTCAAGGAGGATTTGCATGAGCTTCTGAAATGTCTGCATGCATGACAGTCTTGCTGGCAGCCTGTTTTCTTAAACACCTGCCAGGCTTGGTCCCTCTGCTTCTTAAGGTCATGGAGGGAGGGAGTTAACCATTTTGAGCATATACCTTTGACCTTTCTTTGAACAAAGCAGACATGTGTATTTACAACATTAATAAAGTTATTTGTTAGAAAGTCGAGGGTGAGGATAACATCCTTGAAGTAGCCAATACTTTCCCAGTCCACCAGTGCAAGGTCTTCAAGAAAGGCATAGTTGTACAAACCTGAGTAATCTCTAAGTGATAACTTTTGGCGTTCTGTTAAGGAAGTATTTTCACCAAATGCAAAGAATCTGAGAAGGTTCCAGCTGCTTGTATTCAATCTGTTCTGCTGACCAGAACCTAATCTATTAGGGTATGACTCTATTCTTCTAGTATTTATCCTTGTAGGTTCACTAATTATTTGGTGTAGGTTAGCATCATTTAGTGTATTTTTGAAGGTGCAGGGGCCCTTGTCTGACTAGTCAATGTTAAAGTCCCTTAACAGGATTACTTCATCGAATTCTAGCTCTCTGAGGTAGCCCAGGAGGTCATTCAGGGCAGGCTTGGCTACTGAGGGGATGCTCTAGTTGCAGCCCACAAACAAGGACTTGGCATTGCCTAACACTAATTTGATAAACACTGATTCACAGAAAGTGGAGCCAGAAATAGGAGGTGATAATTCAGTGGTTTGGAGAGAGGTTTTGGTATATATGGTGACTCCCCCTCCTTTCTTTTTGCTAGACCAGTCTTTTCTGAACACATTGTAAGCTGGGATGGCAATTTCATTTACTAGGATGTGTGGCTTCAGCCATGTTTCTGAAACAGCATATACGTTAGAGTAGTATATGTTCACCCAGGCCTCTAGTTCATGAATTTCAGGCCTTAAGCTATTTATATTCACATGGGCTATCTTGAGCCCCTTACATTTGGCCAAACCTGGGACTCAGGGGGAGGTAATTCTGGCATCAGGGAGACAAGGGTCTGGGTTTGTTTCAATTACCCCAGCCGATAGCAAGAGAATTAATAGGGAGAGCTTAGTTAGCATACAGCAGGATGGCACAGTATGTTTACTAAATGACAATACCAGGGGCTCAGTTTTCAAAGGGTGATGCAGGGCTTATATCAAGCCTTACATCAGACCTGATTTTAGTTGCAGTGGCACCAAACTCCTTTGATGCAACTGCACCAGATTTTAGTACATCGGGCGCAGCTAAGAAAGTTTTCTCAATTTACGTCAGCTTGTGCCAAGATTAGCATAGCCCCATAAAAGGGTCTCAATGGCACAAGTACAAGGAAAAGCTGTCTAACTTGCAGCATTTGGTGTTTGGGGTTGAAAATCCAAAATGCCAGCCAGGAGAATGCCACAAGCCCTGTTTGCTAAACAATTGGCGCACCAGGGGTGTGCAGCATTCTCAGGGCTTTGAAAATCATCAAGTCCCAGGTGTTTAGACATCAAGTAACAGACACCTATTGTTTTCCACTGCAGAGGCTCATAACACGGGGGGGGGGTAATCCAGATGGGTATCTGCATAAAATGGAGGCACTGGGTGTCTGGCTGGCATCCCCAGGTAGAAAGCAGGGAGTTTAGCTATCAGGTTGTCAGCTATCACCATCAGACTTGTGGAGTGTAAGGTAAGGAATAAGCCTGCAGAGGCCATACTTTTGAGTTGCTATGGTATTTAGATAGCTGGGTGTGGTGAAATTTAACTGAAGAAAGAGGGGGGAGGTAATTATTGCTTTTGCACAGAGGGTCTGCCTTACCAAAGGTAGTGTATCTCCTTCCCAGAGCCAGTTACTTAAGGCAAGGGAGGGGGGACCCAGTTAATGTCATATAGAATTTGTGATATGGAGGCCACCCAAACAGCATTTTGCTGGCAGCATGGAAAAAATCCTCAGGCATAGTTGACATAGTAGGAGATTCTTCTTAGCAGACACAGGCCATGCCAGTAAGTGGGTGTACAGGGATATGTGAACAGTAGTTAACATAGGTTGGATTCTAAGTCTTAACAAACAGACTGACTGGCAGCAGTATAGTATATGGAACTATCTATCACAGATTAGTCTTTCAGCATTGTCATTTAAGAAACTATCACAGTTTAACCATGTTCAGGTCCCATGAGAGGGTGGAAGAGCCGGGGATAATTCCCAGGGCCTGGCACCAAAGAGGGGCCCAGGCCCCCCAGCATGCTACTGTGTACAGCTGCCTAGGGGACCCAGAGTCTGAACTTTTCTCAGGGCCTGGAAATCTTCTCATAGGGCTTGACCATGTTAGCAGATCAAGCAGCTTAACAGTAGGCATGCAACAGTAAGGTAAGGAGCACGTTACAACTCTTATCTAGCAGACTGAAAGTCAGCAATACAGGTTAAGGGACTCTGCACCATATTTGTAACCATTTAGGTAGACTGTGGTTTACATTTAACACAAACTGACCAAAAGCAGTAATTAATGTGCAATGCAACTCAACAGGAAAAAGTCTCGGAGGTACTAGGGGGACCAAGAGTTCCTTTTTTTCACAGCAGACTGATTACTTTCTGGTGAGTGTTTGGTCAGACAGTATAGCTGGCTTCTGGCTGTCTTTGTGGCTGGCTGCTGGCAGACTCAATGCTATCCTTGTGTTCAGTCCTTCACACGAGGACTGCAGTGTGGAAGGGCTGCTTGATGTTACCTAGTTAAATTGTGGAGTCCGTCATGCCCCTGAGCCTTCTGATTGATTGGGGAACTTTTGGCTAGTCTGTGACTTCTCAGACAAGGGGTGCCGCAAGGACATTTGCAGTTGTTGCAAAGATGTAATGAGCTGGCAGGAACCTCTCTCAACCCAGAGTCTAGGCTGGTGAATGCTGGTTGAGTTCTGACAGGGAAGAGCCATGATAGCCTTAAAAAAGGCACCAGGATTCAAATCACATGCTGTCACACCCCAAACCCTCCTGATTGGCTGGGAGACTTTTGGTTGGTCTGTGGATTCTCAGATGAGGAGCACTGTAAGGACTTAAGTGGTCATTGGGGGGGACAGAGAGAAGCTGTAAGGACCCCCTTTTGACCCCTGAATCTGGGCCGGTGAGTGCTGGTCATGTTCTGGTGAGGAAGAGCCATGATCACCTTAAAAAAGGTGCTGGGACTCAAAGCTCACTATGTCACACCCCAAAGCCCCCTGATTGGTTGAGAGAATTTTAGCCTGTCAGTGATTTCTCATACAAGGAGCACCATTAGGATGTTGGTGGCTGTTGGGGGGAAGAGTGAAACTGGTTAGAGCCCCTTTCAGCCCCTGAGTCTGGGCTGGTGAGCCCTGGTCAAGTTTTGGTAAGGAAGAGCCGTGATCACCTTAAATAAGACACAGAAATTCAACATTCGCTCTGTCACACCCCTGAGTCTCCTGACTGGCTGGAGGACTTTTGGTTGGTCCATAACTTCTCAGATGAGGAGCATCATGAGGACATCAGTGGCCATGTGGGGGGGGGATCGAAGCTGGCAGAACCCCTGCTTGACCTCTGAGTCTAGGCTGAGAACTCTGGTCAAGTTCTTGGGCCAGTATGCTCAATTAGTGAAATTATGACCTGCAGAGCTTTCTAATGCTGTTGCTCTTCTTGAGAATGGGGTAATACAGATGCAGAACTTGGATGGATACCAAGCATACAAACTGGAAGCGAAGTTCTAGTAAGAGAAACACTCGCTGTTTGTCATATGTTAGTTTGTGTCAGACTGCTGTACCCCTTTTTAGGGTTCTAAAATGTATAAAGGAAAAATGGACTGATATCCCTTCTAAGCTTCCATGGGTTAGTGGAAGGGCTGGTAATATGTGTAGAGGTGTCTCATTGGAATCTGGAATATTGTGGGATGTCATGGTAGGAGGAGGAGTATATTAGGGGTCTCCCCAATCCATGTATCCTCCATGCCCCCACTTAACCTGAAATCAGGATTTCAGGCATACTTGTCTTCTGGATTATCATGAAGTTCGTCCCTACCCAATGCCTGCATCCCAGTTTGACTGTTCACTTAGCTCAGGCAGAGGAGCCAGATCTGAATTGGAAGAAGGAGGAAACCACTTTGGTTCTCAAAAACAGCAACGGAAAAGATCAAAGCCAAAAGGTTGGCCTGCAGGAAATATGAGGCAACACAGTGGGACAAAGCATACCAAACTGCCCTAAGGGAAGTAGGGATGACAGTAAGCCAGGCAAAGGCCCAAATCGAGGAATCACTAACATGAACAGTAAAGGAAGGGGACAAGACTTTCTATAGATACATTAGTGAAAAGAGAAAGTCCAGAGGGGGTGTTGCTAAGCTCAGAGAGGATAAGGGGAAGTGTGTGGAGGATGACCAAGGAAAAGCATCTATCCTAAATAGATACTTCTGCTCAGTATTTTATTGAGGTAGGGCAGGGCCCACAGCTCAGCACCATGGACACAGGGGGGAGGGAGGTGTGCACAAGTTCCTTCACAAAAGAAAGGGTCCTACAAGAGCTCTCTAAGCTCAGGGTGGACAAGGCAATGGGACTTGATGGTATATATCCTAGGATACTAAAGGAGCTAAGGGTAGAACTAGCCGCTCTATTAGCAGAACTGTTTAGTGAATCTCTGTGCACAGGAGAGGTCCCAGAAGACTGAAGAAGGGCTCATGTGATCCTGGTCCACAAGAGTGGCAACAAGGAGGAGGCAGAGAACTATAGACCAGTCAGTCTTACCTCAGTAGTGGGCAAATTATAGAGGCACTCCTTAAGGAAAGGATAGTGCAACACCTGGAATCCATAGAAGCACATGATCCAAGACAGCATGATTTTACAACAGGAAGGTCCTGTCAGACTAATCTCATAGTTTTCGTTGACTGGGTATCCAGAGTGGTGGACCAAGGTGCAGTTGATGTCGCCTACCTTGACTTCAGCAAAGCTTTCGATATTGTTCCACATAGAAGATTGATTAATAAGCTTGGGAGAATCAGGATGGGTCAGAAGTTGGTCAACTGGGTGGCAAACTGGTTGGCAGGCAGAAAACAGAGTGTGGTGGTAAACGGTATACAGTCAGAAGAGATGCAAGTCACAAGTGGAGTACCTCAGGGATCAGTCCCAGGGCCAGTCCTCTTCAATATCTTCATCAGTGACATTGCAGATGGACTGGAGGGTAAGGTTTGCCTGCTTGCAGATGACACAAAGATCTGCAATAGAGTATATGATCCAGATGAGGTGGGCAGAAAGAGAAGAGATCTGGAAAAACTGTCAAAATGGTGTGAAGAGTGGCAACTGGGGTTTAACGCAAAAAAGTGCAAGATCATGCACATAGGGAAGAGAAACCCTGAAGCCACCTATAGGTTGGGAGGGGAGTTGCTGGCAGTCACAAGGGAAGAAGGAGACTTGGGCATCATCATCACAGATGACCTGAAACCATTAAAGAAGATCACTAAAGCAGTAGTTAAGGCTAGAGGGATGTTGGGGTGTATTAGTAGGGATATCACAAGTCATAAAAGGGAGGTAATAATCCCTCTTTACAAGACACTGGTTAGGCCCCATCTGGAGTACTGCATGCAGTACTGGAGGCTGCACCTGCACAAGGACATTAACAAAATGGAGGCAGTCCAGAGAAGTGCAACCAAAATGGTGCAGGGACTGCATCAGAAAACATATGAGGACAGATTACTGGAGCTCAATATGTATACCCTAGAGCAAGGGAGGGAGGGAGAGAAGTGATATGATCAAAATATTCAAACATCTTAAGGGCATTAACAAGGTGAAAGAGTCTAACATGTTTCAATATAAGAAAAACAGCAGGACAAGAGGACACAGCATGCAATTAGAGAGAGGCTGATTAAGGGGTAATGTGAGGAAGTTCTTTTTCACAGAAAGGGTGGTGGATGCATGAAATGGCCTACCTCAGGATGTGGTGGATATGAATACAGTGCAGAGCTTCAAACAGGCATGGGATAGGCATAAGGGAGCACTACAGATGAGTATGAATATATAGGCCATTGACAGAGTAAATGCCTATGTCACATTCATACGGTAGAAAAATTGGGCAGACTGGATGGGCCTTGCGGTCCTTATCTGCCATCAACTTCTATGTTTCTATGTTATGACTTTCTCCATTAGTATGTGAGGGACTGCTCTTCCTGGTGCTGTGGTGTTCAGAGACCTTAAGTACCCTCAAAGGACTCCGTGGATTAGGGTTTTAGCCATAAATAGACTCTACCATACTGATAGAATCTCGCAACATTGGTACATTTAAATTATTTTGGACTTTCAGAGGTAAAATGTGCAAGCAAGTGATTTTTTGTGCAGGTTAATACTACAATAAATGTATTCAGTTCCATCACTTTTGGGGAGGAGGAGGAATATTCTAACCTGCCAAATATGCACTGAAAGGTGGAGTCTTCCTGAGAGCTGTAACAACTGTTTTAATATAATAAAAAAACAAGAAATATTGTACCCAATAGAAAATGTGTGCCAAGATATGTAAAGTCTCACTTCTGTCTGTATTACATATTACTTTATTTCATTTTGAGGGAAAATGGTGCCAAACGTATAAAATTTCAGCATATGTGCTAAGAATACAAGGAAACTGCTTTCTGACTTTTAATCTCATTTTTGTTTTGAACTGATGTTTCAGTTCTTGATTTTTGTTATGCTTTTGTCGGCAGAAAAACCCTACACAGATACACTGTGACTAACCTGAAGGTATATCATTAAAACAGCATATTTAATAGATCCTAATATGCTATAGTTGGTAACCTTTTTATGTATTTCATGTTGCCTACAAGGTAAGGAGCTTGAAAAGGAAAAAACAGCTGTTGAACATACTTTATATAAAACTATTTCTCATTTCCATTTTGTTCAATTGTATTATTTATTATTTCTGTAGATGACATTTATGAAATGTAGCATTTATCAAGGCATGTATCACAAATGCTTTCAATCTAAAGTAACATTTTCCAGTGGAATTTCTTTGGAAAATAGCATCCCATTTTAAGATACCCATAATATTTTTGGCATATGGTACGTGCTTTTGTAAGTTAACTTTGTAGACATAATTTTATTACTGATACTTTTCAGAAGTGACTTTTACAGCAATGGAAATATTGTTTTAAAACTAACAGCATGGGAGGAGTGCTCCTTTATTACCAACTTCAAAGTCCATCTGAAGAAAAAAATAATAATATACTAGGAATCGTTTATCATTTCAGGGGGATGCTACCTTGAAAATGTTTAAAAAATGTCACATTTTCACATATTAGTCTTATAAACCCCACAAAATTTGATTTATTTCTATCATATAATGTGTTCCATATGTGAATACAAAGACTAGAACAGTGCTCACAACTCACATGTATACCACATAAATGGGTCAGAAACCCTGTTGGGTGTTTTATAATATGGGGCTTTAACTGGACCAATATAGATATTGCACATAGTTTTTGGGAACATATACAGTAGCCCTTTAAGGCCTGTATTGTCTTCACATTCACTGTCTTCACTGGTAGGCAGTTCCATATCTTCACTATTTGCTGGGAGAAGATCCAATCAATATTATCTCTAACTGCACTATCTGTGAGTTTCAGGGCATGTCTCTGTATCTTGCTGGAGGACCCAGATCAAGCATCTTTGTCTTTCCGATCTTGTTGCTACATTTGAGTTTACAGAAGCCTGAGCTCACATCCTCTCTCAACCTTCTTTTCTCCAAGCTGCACATGTTAAGGACCACCAATCTCTGCTATTAGCTTTTATCTCTAAACTCCTTATCATTTTAGTGGCACTGTGTTGCCCCCCCCCCAACTGCCTTAGTATTGCAGAGCCCAGAACTGCATGCAGTACTGTAAGTGGGGTTGCTGGTGTTTAAAATCCAAACAATGAAGAGGCATCATTCTTGGGACACTAAGCACTGGAGTTAGTGCTGTAACTCTCAACTCTGAAAGCCAGCAGAATAAATTCCTTTTGCCTTTAGTAAGTTGACATTTTATCTGTAAATTCCTTGCCATGACTGCTTCAGTTTTTGTACCATATTATTTGTTTTTGGGATGCAACCCACCTGACTGCAACAGTTCACAGCTGCAAGTGGATAGACCCTTTGGGCTTGGTTTTCAAAGAGCCCTTAGAACGATGCAAGTTGCATCACTCTAGGATTGCAGCAAACTCCAGGATCACCAGGGACCCTGTGCTTGATTTTAGAAAAATCCGTGTCCTGGCACCAGACTCCCTAGGTTTGCCACAAGCTGACAGCTGTGCCAAAGAAATGGCACACCAGAGGCTGTGGGAGATATGGCAACCCACTGGCTAGGCACCCTGTTGGCTGGTGGGTCGTCTTGGACATGTCCTGGTCCAGGGGGGTTTGGAAGGGCTACTGCCATGCATTTAGTACATTAGATATATTTTACTATTGAAACATAGGGAAGAAATTCTTGGGTGGGGTATAAGAAGAGGCTATACTAACAAGAGTATGTTGAACAAACAAACACAATAAAAAATGCAATACCACTGGAAATGTCAATGTGGCAACAAAAGCTGCACTTGCTCCATCTCCCTCATGCCCCCTAGGGCACTCCACCCATGCTCTGCTGACCCTGGCCCCCTCCAGGCAGGCCCCCCCCCCACTGGCATCATTGTTCTGCATTGACATAGGGCTCTTAGACCACCTCCTGGCTGGCCTAAGTGGAGCCCTTTGCTGTGTCCATATTGGCGCTTGTAAAATTGCAGAAAAGGGGATCTGCATCCCCCCATGGTACAAGCCCCCTTGCAGTCTGGCACACTTCACTGTATGGATTAAAGCAGGTACAGTGCCACTTTAGCACAACTGCCCCCTTTTTTGATGCAGACTGTGTTCTAAAATAAGGATTGCTCTATCTTTTGACTCAAGGTGACACTTGTGTCATTTATGTTTGAGACAGGCTCCTTGTGTCACCCTTCTGGCTTTGAAAATCAAGCCCAGTATGTCTTTCTAGACTCAACAAAGACCTGCTAAAAATAGCAAGATCACCTCCCCTGCAGGTCACTTCACTTTTGAAGCACCCAGCATTCCATCTGCCATCTTGACAATGGCTGTGCATTACATGCCATCCATTCTCTGTTATGATCCCCAAGTCCATTCTTCCTTGACTGCAGCAATAGGATCCCCCAAACTATTTGAAGTTCCTACCTCTGTTTTTCCTCCTGAACTACAGAACATTGCATTCACTTACTCAAAAAAATTTAGGGTTTATGACTGATCTCATATAATTTGTAACAGTAACATAAGAACATGTACTTACTGTCAAAGTTCCTGTAAGTTCTTTATATGACTAGGCTAGAGTTTTTTTCTTGCATGAATAAATGCAAATTTATTACAAGTATACACAAGGGTTTTGCAAGATCACTATTTTAACACTGGTCAAGAAATCAGCAAGTTTAAAATACAGTGCGGTGCAAGATAGTTATACCTGACTGTTACTTGACTAGTGTAAGCACAGTTTTTCTTGCAATATTTTTTATAAGCCTGTATAACATGTATAACATGTTTGTAAGAGTTGTGCTACAAACAATCCTGTGCTTACACTAATCAAGAAACATGCAAGTATAAAATGCAGTGTTGTAAGAATTGTGCAAGAAACACTGTTTTACTCTGCAGTGCATACATACAGTATATGTAAGAATGCACGTCTTCATAGTGCTAGTACAAATCATTAGGTACAATCTCAGCTGTAAAAAGTTGCATGTAGCAGGCCTTCCCCACAGTCTCCACCCACAGCTCTGACAACACCACCCTAATGGTACCCAGAACTAGGACCTCCCTAGCTCAGAGATCCTTCTGCTACAGGGCCCCCTCCTGGTTCAACTCCCTTCCTGTCATCATCACAAACACTCTCAAAATTGCCCCATTTAAAATCACTCTTCGGAACCACCTTTTCAACACCAGCTGCTGTAATTGTCACTAACCGGTGCTCGTCCCAGTACACTCAGTTCTTGACAAAGTCCTCCGGACTGTCACCACACACACACACCCTCCCCTACTCCTCCCCTCTGGCTCCTCTATCCCTCCCCCTGCTAGACATCTGTATATCTTGGGTGCCCTGTACTGATTCAGATGTAACCATGTATATAGATTGCACAAAAATATGTGTAACTCTGTCTGTCTGCATTCTGTAACCTGTATCACTGTTTTGTTCTCTCTGCGACGAGGTGCCTTTGTAAATGAGTCTCTGGCTAAAAAGTTGTAAATCCAACTGTACAAATAAATAAATTAAATTAAATAAAGCATGTGCAAGAGTAAAAGCTTTCTTACTAACGCACTATTTAGGTAATCCTTTACAGTTTATCCACTGTTATTTTTTATTCCTCACTTGAATTAACCCTTGAGCTCTCAACTGAAATAAAATGTATTGGAATTGTGGACTGATCTATCAGTCTGTGGCACAGTAAGGGTTAATATCCCTCTATAGCTATGTCATAATTAGTCATGGTAATGACTGTGATGCCACAAGCACAATAGAGTATTATTACCTCAAGTGTATAATATTGATAAGGATACCACTCTAAGAGTTCTAGGAGTGGTCTCATGCTTTCATATCAAAAATATTGGGAGCAGAATGACAACATTTATTTATTTAACCAGGTATAACACACTAAGCTGAAAGCTTTTTTATAGGAGCAACCTGGGAGCACAAGGAGGTTAAGTGACTTCCTCAGGGTCACACAGTATGCAAGTGGAAGCTGTGGGATTCAAACCCAGATCTGATCTGCTAGATATCATCAGATTTACAGCTCAGAGCCTTAGACCACTACGCTATACTGCCTCCTAATGTTATTTACTTTTAAACATGTAAGAAATGTTTAAGAATTTTTAAAGATTATTGATTGCATATCTGTTTTTACACTCCTTTCTAAGATGCATGAAAAACACAGTGCCAGTGGTTAAGTAAGGTGCATGCCCTCTTCTAGAGCCAGAAGCTTGTAGGTTCTAGACTCACATCAGAATGTACTGTAAATCCAATAGCATAGTGTAGCAACCCTACATACATGTTTTCTTGCATCTCATGATACTGGCAAGGAATTTGTCTTGCATGAATTTTTCATGTAACAAAATGCCACAATCCTTACATATTCCTTGTATATAATTCTTATACAAAAACTTACATAAAAATTGTCAGCACCCCTACGTGCCCCCTTCAAAGAGGCTCTCTGCAACCATCTCCTCAAAACCCACTCCTGTAACTGCAACTAGCCTGCGCTTTCACGCCCTCTTGGGCCCAAACCCAACAAGTTCCACTATGGACTGCCACCATCTACAACAATGATTAGTCTATCGCTGGCTCATGTATAGGATGTACTAAAATGTAACGCAAGCTCTCTCATGGCAACAATGCTTCTTTTTTGTGCTTATATAAATATCTGCAATCAAACCTGTAAACAGCGTCTGTAATCTACACACGATGGCTGTTCTTGTGTACCTGTTACCCTCTCTGTGTCTATTGTCCTCCATGTGATGAGGTACCTTTGTAAATGAGCCCTTGGCTCAAAGGTTGTTAAAACCAATACTTCAAATAAATAAATAAATAAAATAAAAATATGCCACTATATATCTTTGTATGCTTAACAGTTAAAAAACATACAAAGTTCTAGCCTTTCTTTGGTAAAGGTTTGTAGCAGCAATCCAGGGTCCTCAGGCACAGTTGTGTCTTTTGAGAGGGCCAGCTTGAGTTCTCGGCTTTAAGCCTATGGGACTTACTGATTATGAAGTTAATAACTGCACAGTGGCTCCCTGGAGTAGTACTATGGAGCCTGACCTCACGAACACTGCTGTTGTTCCTCAGGAAATACTAAATATTGTCCACCAGTGAGTTTTACCCTTATAATAACCAATCTCCTCCACATACAGAATGTAGAAATTTACCCAGCTATTATATAACAAATCAACAAGCAGCTTAATTAAAAGGGAAAGGTAGGACTGGAGAAGGGAACATAAAGGAAAATGGAAAATTATACTCTATGCAAGCAGAATGGGATTCACCACACATGCCACACTCCCATCAGCAATACTCAAGTCCTACAGTGGGTGCACCTGACTTAAACACTCAAAGGCTGTATCAGTGGATGCCTCACTGAGGTGATGGTTCTGAAGAACCAGTTTCCCAGTTAACCAAAGTACATTTGGGAGTGCACTTAATAGGTTGAGGTTGAAGCACACATAACAATAACACACAAGGGGCCCCCTACTTATTGTCCAAATATGCAGGCACAGGGACCAGGGAAGTTTTGATCTGTCCTCTGAGGCACTGCAGCAGCCCATCAATAGGCAGTCTAGGTCTTTTGATGTCCCCCTCCCCCATCTACCTAAGTGTTACAGCAAGCACAGAGACCTATGTCATCTCAAGGCTGTCTTCATGCAGCTGAGTGTTGTTACCCAATCACTCTCAAAGAATCACTTCTTTTATTCTTATTTCCTTCATTCTTCCTAGGCTTCAGCCCATCCAATTCCACTATTCATCCCCACAACTCTTCCTAGTGGATTGGACTCCTGCATCTGGCTACCATGTCATTTGCCACTTGCCCTCCATAGTTCATAGTTGCACACATACTTTTGTTTTCCAACAGCTCCTGTCGCTTGGCTCATTCCCATATCAAACTGAGGCAGTGTTCTTTCTGGATTAGTTCTGAAAGTTGGTTGGCTTCTAACAGGAAACAGTCTAGGTTTCAACACCTGGACTCCCTGGACTGCCACTACCTCAGAGGTTACCAAGAAAGAGGAGAGGCTGGACCAGAGTGGGCTCAGGGAGGGAGAGGGTGGTGGAACAGAGTTGCATTCCTCCAGCTGTACCTTTCCACAATTCATTCACTCTTCTGGTGGATAGTGGTTCCTATATGGAGGCACCTGCAGTGGAGACCAAGGAGGATGCTGGGAACCTTCACAAAGGAGACCCACAGGAGGGTGGCATGGAACCCCACAGGGGAAGGAAACACCTCCTAGCTATTGGGGGACTCAATTATTAGGGGGGGTAGAAATTGGGAAGGAAGGGGAAAGGGAGGTAAGGTGCCTGCCTGGCGCCACGGCTTGGAGGGACAGGAAGCAAATCCTCAGTATCATGGGAGCAGCTGCACGAGGGAGGGATCTGGATGTCATTGTCCACCTAGGAACAAATGACCTGGCTAGGAATGGGATCAGAGCAGTGCAAGAGGAGTTTGTAGAGTTGGAGACGGGCCTTAGACAAGTAGCCCATACGATAACCTTCTCAGAGGTGCTGTCTGTCTATGGCAAGGGTGATGCTAGGGTACTCCTCACCAAGGAATTCAATAAATGGTTGAAAAACTGGTGTGGAGCTCAGAGTTTTGGCTTCACTGGGGACTGGGGAGCCATCTGGAGGGATGCAGACCTATACTGGTGCGATGGTCTGCATCTGTCCCGGGGGGAACCAGGATCCTAGGTGAGAGGTTTAAATGCTTCATTGGCAAGCATTTAAACTAGCCAAGGGGGAAGGCACTGAAAAGTAGCAGGGAAATCCCAGCCTCCCCCCACAAAACACAATAATTAGTGAGGTAAACACCAAGGTAGAGAAGCCATTAGGGAGAAGGACAGAGGTAAATGTAAAAAAAGGCAAGGGTAGTAAGGACAGGAATGGGGCTAAAAGAGGGTGACAGTGAAAAAGGGAAACTGAACGAATATTTCTGCTCAGTACTGTATTCACAAAGGAAGAGAAGGGGGAGGTACCTAAACCAAACAAGAGAAACATTCTGAAGAAGGGGGTCAATACTAGTCCATTTACAGAAGAAAGGGTTCTGAAAGAACTAATAAAATTGAAGGTGGACAAAGCAATGGGGCCTGATGGGATTCACCCAAGAATTCTAAAGAAACCAAGGTTAGAACTAGTGACACCGCTGACTACTCTCTTTAACAAATCATGGGAGGATGGGGTGGTATCTGAGGACTGGAGGAGGGAAGATGTGATTCCTCTTCACAAAAGTGGGAGCAGGACAGAGGCAGAAAACTACAGACCAGTTAGTTTGACCTCAGTGGTAGGGAAAATTATGGAATCACTTCTGAAGGAAAGAATTGTTGAGTACCTATAGGCCAGTGGGGCACAGGACTCAAGGCAGCATGGATTCATGATGGGAAGGTTGTGTCAGACGAATATAATAGATTTCTTTGACTGGGTGACCAAAGAAGTAGACCAGTGAGGGGCTATTGACATGGCCTACCTAGATTTTAGCAAGGCATTTGATACAGTCCCACACAAAAAATGTATACACAAGTTAGCCAGCCTTGGAGTGGGTCCCAAGGTGGTAGCCTGGATAAAAAATTGGCTAGACAACAGGACGCAAAGGTTAATAGTAAATGGAGTCCACAGTGAGAAAGGAGGGTTACTAGTGGGGTACTGCAGGGTTCAGTACTAGGACAGGTCCTTTTTAATGTCTTTATAAGTGACATTGAAGAGGAACTGGAAAGAAAAGTATGTCTCTTTGCAGACTACACAAAGATCTGCAACAGGGTTGATACACAAGATGGAGTGGAAAGGATGAGAAGGGCTTGGCAAGGTTGGAGGAATGGTCAAATGTATGGCAGCTCATATTCACTGCAAAGAAGTGCAAGGTAATGCACCTGGGAAACAAAAACCCAGGGGAAGAGTACACAATAGGGGGTGAGATACTGACAACAGTAAAAATGGAAAGGGGCCTGGAGGTAATCATATCAGATGACCTAAAGGTGGGTAAGCAATGTGAGAAGGCAGTAAGGAAGGCTGGGGGAATACTGGGATGCATTGGGTGAGGCATCAATACCAGAAAACAGGAAGTTGTTATCCCTCTGTACAGACAGTTGGTGAGACCCCATCTGGAGTACTGTGTTCAGTTCTGGGGACCCCATCTCCGCAAAGACATAGACAGAGTGGAGGCTGTCCAGAGGAGGGCAACCAAAATGGTGCAGGGTCTGCACCAGAAGACATACAAAGAAAGACTAAAGGAGCTTAATATGTATACCCTTGAGGAAAGAAGGGAGAGAGGGGACATGATAGAAACTTTCAAGTACCTCAAGGGAATCAACAAAGTCCAAGAGGGTAGCATCTTTCAGAAAATAGATGTGCAAGAACAAGGGGGCACAATTTGAAGATAGAGGGGGACGGCTCAGAGGTAATGTGAGGAAGTATTTTTTCACAGAGAGGGTTGTGGATGCATGCAACAGCCTCCCTGAGGAGGTTGTGGAGTCAAGAACAGTGGGGGAATTCAAGAATGCATGGGACAGACATAAGGCAGTCCTAGTGGGGGTAGGAGGAAGTAAGCTGTTGGTTAACTAGGATCTGCAGCTTATCTGTTAGGTAGGAAAATGGGCAGACTAGGTGGGCCAAGCGGTCCTTATCTGCCATCACATTCTATGTTTCTATGGACTGCAGACAAGAAGCCTCTCTCTCTACTGTAGTTTCATAGTAGCATCTCTCTCTTTCCCTGACATTGAACAACAGTAATGTACAGTACACTTGTGTTTGATTTATTTTGATTTATTCAGAATACAAAAAAAAAACATTATCCTCTAATTACTTTTTGTAAAAAAGTTGCAAAACAAATGTATAAAGCACTTCACTGGCCTACCAGACCCATGTTGTACTGGTAGCCATGACTGATGATCACTACCTCCAGGTGGTGGTTTCCCAAGATTGAGGCAACAGAGTCCAGATGGATAGTGCTCCAGTCATTTTATAGAGGTTCTCCACAGTTTCCTGATTTGTGGAGGGTTCATGGGCAAAAAATGCAAGGTTTCATCCCCTGGGCTGCAATGGAGCAGTTTGCAATCCCAACCTCCTTACTGGTTACTGTTCAGACTCTTCAGCTCCTGAAGGGGCAGAAAGGTTTAGGTCAACACACATTCTTGAACATTGAGATTGCCATATTTGTTTACATCCTACAGTCCCACACTAGAAGTTCCTTGTAGCCCTGGGCTTGTATTAATTTTGCTATGTGTATTATATGTATTCTGCTACATTTTTCACATTCATATTTTCTGTATTTTTATTAGCACCCTGAGCCCAATGGATAGGGTGCTTTAAAAATAAAAAATGCCTTGGCTTGCCGTCTCCCAAAAGATTACTTATGTTGCCTAACAGTCATTGTCTCATTATTACTAAAGAAGTCCCAAAGCTCTGAGGGTAGAACCCACTTAGGAGGCTACATACTGCACTTACCATTATGAATTTTTGATGTCTGCATCAATGCATAATGAATTAATAAGGATAATCTAGCAGTAATTAAGGATGAGTGGAAACAGTTTCAGCAACTAGTGCATCCCAAACTATTTTTCCTGTATGAACTTGCAAGTATATACAATAGGTAGGAGATTCTCAAACAGGTTGGACCAGGGGTACTGAATATGTTTGTATCACATGAATGGAAACATTGAGGATGGCACACAGGATGTCATTCAAATGTTTTAAGGAGGGGATTATGGTCTCTGCCAGAGGACTGAGGCAACACACCTTTCTTTTATAGATATGGCTGATCAGGCTTATCTTCTTTCCTAGTGTCAGTGTATTAGAGTCAGTTGGAATTGCATAAGGTGCTTAGACTCTAAGGCAGCTTTCTCCACTGCAGATTGTACAGAAAGAATCTCCTTAGACAATGCCACTTGGTACAAAATGTTCAGCAGAAGGATCTAACTTTAGCTGGCCTGGTGGCGCTGAGGGTTGAGGTGCTGGATGCCGCATCTTGTGCCATGCCAGTGACCCATGTTCAGGAACAAGCATGGGCCACCGGGGGTTGGGAGGGAGAGGATTGAGTGTCCAGAGGACAGCTCTCCTCTCCCGGGGAGGGAGGACTGGACTGGTGCTCCCGCTGAATGACTGGCCCCAGGTGGAGGCCTGAGGGTAGTGCAAGACTGTGGGTGTCATGGAAGAGAGGGTGCTGCCGGATTTCTGAGGATGCACACGTGCCTCCACGTATGCAAATCCTGCGTGTGCGCTCCAGCAACAGGAAGGGATAAAACAGAGGAAAGACACCCCTAGCTTCAGATGAAGAACTACCCCTCTCAGGGTCCACACCCACCGCTCCTAGCAGGGTAATCCCCGGTGATCACAAATACACAAAAAACATAGTGGGGCTCACAACAATTGAGTTGTACCAGTTTGGTGCAAATACAGCCAATAGATTTTAGAACGCTAGTGAAGTGAGCAGAACCATATGCTCAAATGCTGTTGTACAGACTCAAAAGCACATTGCTTTCACAATAGAACTATATGAGAACAGCTTACCATTTGCTGCAATTTCTTCCTTTTAATTTTTGCAAAATAAGTGCTTGAAATGACACCATATAAAGTTCAGATAATTACAAACATACAAAATGCAGCTGCAGTATTTAAATGAGAACATAAATAAACACCGTCGGCACCAACATAGGTGCACCTCAACCAAATTTTACAAGCAGTCGAGCAAATGAACATGCACAAATATGTTAACATTCCAAACAGCTGACATTTTGCCTAACAAGGCTTCCTCGTGATACCAGGGTGACAGGGCTGGGGAGTTGGTTAGAAGGAGGCAGCTGGGGGTAGACACAGGAGATAAACTCTCTATAAAAAGAGAAAGATCTAACCCCACAGGCAAACATTCACTTTTAATGTTCACAGGTGCACATGTGTGGGGTGTACTGCTTAAGTCAGATGTTGGATAATACCAAAGTACAGTATAAAAAATGTTTTTCTTCACCATCCTCAGACTAATTTGATCCCACTGACTGAGCATCCACAGATGATTCACTAGCAATATCTGCCAACTCATCAAACATCTGATGTGGAACCAGCCCAGTGGTGCCTGCAACCTGGGTTCAGGAACAAACCAGGGTCACTCAGAGTCCAGCTGTGGAATGGAGTATTGAGGGTCCTTAGACAACTCTCCTCTTTTGGGGTGGGGGCACAGCACATGCTGCTGTTTGGCTGCTGCCTAGGAGAGGAAAGGTGGAGTAGCAGCAGTCATCCACTTAGTTGACGGAGGAGCAGGCACAAAGGCGTGCTGCATCTTCACATAGTGTGTGCATATCATTGCATGTGTTCTAGCCAGGGTCAGGTGGAAAATGGGGAAAACACTAGCATTGACAGCATGATGTAGGCAACCCTACAAGTCCTGCACCACCTACCAAGGCACCTGCTCACCCATGAAGGTCAAGATGCAGATGGGGTAAGTTCTGCGTATAAAGGGGTATCACTTGCTAAAGGGGGACAGAGGGGGAGTCAAGAGATAACTGTAAGAAGAAACAAAACAACTGACATTGCCTCTGACTAACGGGGTTACACAATTTGGTGGTTGCAGTGCACTAGGATACTTCAGGCAATATCTGAAAAATTTATATTAAATGATTATGGTGCACAGTATTTTGCCCACTTTGCCTGTTCTCTGGCTTGATGTGATAAAGGAGAAAATCCAGCATATTTTCTATCACTACATATGGGTCAGATGTCCGTCGACCAGCAGTTTTATGCTTTCTATGAAATCCAAAATTCTACAGTAGTATTCTATTCTCAGCTTGCATTCTTGATGTGTTACTTTCCAGATTCAGCCTTTTTTTACAGCTGCAGTGGGTGGAGCCTGCAGTCATTTTGCATGTACAAAAGGGATGATGTTATGTTTTCTGTCTGTGGAACTGACTGAAGATGTAAATAGTATCCTCCGCACTACCCTCATCCAAGAAATGTTTTCTGCCCTCAAATAAATATGTTTTCATGTTAGTCAATGGTTGCAGGGCACTATTTTCTTTCTTAAATGGGAGGTACAAGAACTGGAACCTGAGTATTGGGAGGTAGCATCAGGTTTTTGGGGAGTAAGATCCACCCCCACCCGAGAAGCTCCTAAAGATTCACCCCCACCTTTTTTTTGGGTTCATGTGGGAGGGGCATGAGGTGGATCTATCATGTTGGAACAATTGACTATCAGAGCTGCCTGGGGAAGTAATTAAGGAACGCCTGAAACTGCATATAGGCATATTCCACTCCCCCCCAACACGCACACATAGACATAATGATTTATTTTTTTTTAACTCTAAGCATGTCAATATTTGGCTCTAACAGAATGGGCAAGTTGGGCATAAAAATGAATTAGAAAAAAAAGGATCAAGCAGGTGCCTTTCCCTTTTTTAGATACATGCAGACAGAAGGTTACAAATCCTGTATGACAAGTTCATTATATGGATGTTTTCCATGTAAAACAGAAATGTTGTTATTGTCATGTATGTAGCATCATTTGTAGCCAGTAAACTATTATTTATGTAGGTACTGTAAACAACAGGTTTTAATTCAGAAATCCAGTCTTGATAAATTAGTTTTTTTAGCAGTTCTGTAAGATTTATGTCTCTCTGATGTAAGAGTGCATAGCACAGAAACGAAAGGGTTTGCCTAATTGATTGTTCTTTGCATGAGACATGGGTGTGACAGTGGCATGCACGAGTGAAGTTTAACAATTGTTTCTTGGCCATTCTGGGACCTGACGCTTAACAGTGATGTGTGAAGAGAATAAAGTCTTGTGTTTTGTGCATTAGAATAGGTTTAGTGCCTTGGAGTTTCAAGATATAAACATATATACATAGTGTCATGGGCACCTGAAAAGGAAGTAGATACTACTGAAATACATGCTATTCTGATGATTTATTTATTTATGTGAAGGATTTTAAGTGTAGTTCTGCCTAGGTCACAGACACATAAGCTATAAAAAGTATATTTAAGGATGGATGTATTAGTCAAAGCTTGAAGTAGCAAAAGAAAGCAAGAAAAATAATATATTGTGTTTTTTTTCTTTCGATGGTTTAACCAGGAGTGGCACACTAAGCTGAAAGCTTGTTTATAGAGACAACCTGGGAGCACATGGAAGATAAGTGACTTCCTCAGGGTCACCCAGTATGCAAGTGAGGGTTGTGGGATTCAAACCCAGATCTCTGGATTTGCAGCTAAGAGCCTTAAACCACTGTGCTATACTACCTCCCTAGTTAAGGCAGTCATCTGTTTTATGGTTCATGATGTTGGTGTATTAGGCAGCAGTACCTTGCATCGCAGGTGTAAAATGTCAATAAGTAGGTCATGCAATAGATGTGCTGAACAGTTACTGCAGCAAGAAATGTATTTAGAATAGTAAAATATTCCTGTTAGAAAACTGATAAATGTGTGACATTTGCATCTCAATTTCAAGGAGGTCCTTATGGGGTTTCAATGTACAATATAAAGTAGTTATAGTTTTCAAGTTGTCTGAGTAATTGATTTGTACTACCACTGTTACTGTATTTAAATTATTCTATGAAGGAAATTTAAGTTTATGTAACTGTCTGTAAATGTATTAAAAACATTTACTTGTCCTTATAATGTAATGCATTAAATGCTGTTGCTAGATTAAGAAGTCACATGATAGCAATAGAGATGAAAACAATAGGATGCATAGGAATTTGGAAAAAAGTATACATTAGCAGGAGCAGTGTCATGACTTAACCAACGTTTTTATAGTTTCACTCCAGATTTTCAACATTACCATTTTTTTACACCTCCTCATAAACAGTACAGCTGTCATTTTTCACATCCTGTTCCAAATGTGTTTTTGTACCTGTGGTGCCAAATGGCACAGTCACTGTGCAAAAATCAGCTTTCAGCTAATGAACTGATAGTGTCATTATTCATGCGGTGGGGTTACAAAAAGCCCATGTTGAAAACTTGGAGTGAAAATACCAAGAAACACCCAGGGCATTAGGGTTTCTGACCATAACACCCTGCCCTGTAGGCACTAACAGGCATCAGGGGTGTGATTTGGGATTGTCAGCAGTAATGCTCCTGCCATTCCACCCCCATCCCCACCCTGTAGCTAGTGACAGGTATCGAGGTGTGCCTTTGACTCTTCAGCCACAAAGTTCACTCCATTCTCTTATACTTATATCTTCTACAAGATCCTGCCCAGTTTCCACCTCTGATTTTTTTCTCAAACTTGTACCTAACTCTGACTTAAGCACTTAATTGCATGGCATGATGCGTGAACCCAACTCCATTGACTATGTACCCTTGTTTTGGTTATGTGTTGTTATTTGCCTATGTTATTCTACTTTGTTATGCTATTGCAAATGTATACTGATTTCTCCTGTTCACATTTTTCTTACTATTAGATGTTCCTGAAAATGCCTAGTAAGCTGCTACTGACTCCAAACTTATGAACCCTCCCCTACCCTTGTGATGATGCGCCTAGGAGGCAGTATGGTGCAGTGGTTTAAGGCTCTGAACTGCAAACCTGGAGACATGGCTTTGAATCCCACAGCTCTCACTTGCATAATGTCATACTGTGTGATCCTTAATGTGTCTCTCCTAGTTAAAAATAAATCATTTGTAAAGGAGCTTTTAGCTCAAAGGTTGTAATTCTGATTACTAAATAAATAAAAAAAATACTGTACCCATTGCAGCGTATTTCCTCATGGAATGGGGTGAGTGTAAAGTTTGAACACCCCAAGGCACAACTTGACACTTGTCTGTGTCTGTAGGGTAGGGTAGGGTGAGGTAAAATGGCGTGAGCATTATGGGCAATGACCCAAAGGCACACCCCAATGCCGGTCCATCTCTGCGGGTTGGGGGAGGGGTTAACGTTGCTTCAATACTACACTGTCATTCCTCTTCTGCCTGTTTGTCTGTCAGTGTGTGTTTCTCTGTCTATCTATATGTCTATGTAATTATCTATCTTTCAATCAATTTCATCTATTGCTATTTTTACTTATTTCTAAAGCAAACCTGCTTATCACATTTGCCTGCACTCTGAGCACATACTTATGAAACTGTGCATAGTTGTACTCCACTTCTGCATAGACCTCATACTTTCCAAATATTGCCATTATCACAAGCATAACTGTCTTTCCTTATCAAAAGTGACCCCCTCTGAAAGTTACTATTACATTTTCTCGGCTAACAGTCCATCATTACACCTGACTTCCTGACATCAACACATTGCTTAAATATAACTTACATCATCTCATGGACAAAAACAATGTTTCTCAAAAAAAAAAAAAGCTGTGTAAATAATCCCAAGGTTGAACATATGCCAGCCATTACTTTTTCATGTACTGCCACCTTCTGTACCATCATGGGGATTTGCATATGTTTTCCATAATGCTTTGTATTATTGGGGTATGTGCAACTGTGTTTTCTTTAAAATTTGGCTGTCTGGCCAATATACTAACATACTAAAATGCCAGCAGAATAGACCTAATGGTCTTTCGTGTCTGCTCGTTTGGTCAGCCCCCACCCTGGGTGCTGATCTTGCTGCCCCCCTTGCCTTCTCTGGCTTCTCCCTTCCCAGTTCTGGATATTCTTGCTGCATTGGATTTTGCTTCCAGAACCCTCCCCCTGTACCTGTCCAACCCCCTCTTGAACCCCTCCACTGTCTCTGTCTCCACCAGCCCCCTAGGCAGTGCATTCCATGGCTCCACCACCCTCTCAGTGAAGTAGCACCTCCTCCTTTCTCCCCTGAATCTTCCCCCCTCCAGCTTCCACCCATGCCCTCTAGTGGCCCCATCCTCCTTCCTTCGAAGCACCCTGACTGTTCCTCCCCTATTTACCCTCTTCATGTACCTGAAGACCTCTATCATGTCCCCCCGGTCCCTTCTCTCTTCCAATGTGTACATATTTAGCTCTTCGAGCCTCTCCTCATAGGTTCTGTCCCCCAAGCCCCAAATCATTTTGGTTGCCCTCGTCTGGACCCTCTCCAGGAGGTTAATGTCCTTCTTTAAATGTGGCCTCCAAAACTGCATGCAGTACTCAAGGTGCGGCCTCACCAAGCAGTTATACAGAGGGAGTATCACTTCCCTCCTTCTGGAGGTGATCCCCCTAGCGATGCATCCCAGCACCCTGTTGGCCTTGGCTGCTGCCCTCCTACAAGTCTCAGAGTTGTTCATCTTGACATCCACCACCACCCCCAGGTCCCTCTCAGCCATCGAGACTTGTAGCATCCCCCCCCCAGGGTGTACACTTGGCCTGGGTTTCTGGCCCCCAGGTGGAGTACCTTGCATTTCCCTGCATTGAACCTCAACTTCCATTTTCTAGACCATCTTTCCAGAGCCTCCAGGTCCCCCTGTAGGGCCACCCTCCCCTCCTCTCCATCCACCACCGCCCCCAGTTTCAAGTCATCCGCAAAGAGACTCATCTCACTCCTGATTCCTGTCCTTATGTCAGAGACATAGGCGTTGAACAGAAGGGGCCCAAGGACTGATCCCTGTGGGACCCCACTAATGACCCTCCTTGGGGATAAGACTATCCCACCAACTACGACCCTCTGGGTCCAGTCCTGGAGCCAATTGCCTATCCATCTGATCATCTGGTTCCCCACCCCCATTTCTCCCAGCTTATCCAACAGGCCCACGTGAGGAACAGAGTCAAATGCCTTGCTGAAGTCTAGAAAGAGGACGTCCACTGGTCTACCCAGGTCCAAGGCACTCATCATCCAGTCATAGAACTCCACAAGGTTTGTCTGACACAATTTCCCTGGGATGAATCCATGCTGTCTATCATCCAGGCACCCTGACTTATCCAGGTCCCCCCCTAGCCTCTCCTTGACAATGCCCTCCATCACCTTGCCCACCACCGATGTCAGGCTGACAGGCCTGTAGTTCTCTGCCACCTCCCTTTATCCCCCCTTGTGGATAGGCACCATATGTGCCACCTTCCAGTCCTGGGGCACCCACCCTGTCCTCAGAGAGATGGTGAAAAGCTCCGCCAGGGGTTTCGCCAGGACATCCACAAGTTCCTTCAGCACTCTGGGATGTAATTTATCCGGCCCCGGTGCTTTCTCCGTCTTAAGGGAGCTGAGAGTTTCCCTCACTCTCTCTGCTGTGATTTCCACTTCTGGTACCTCTTCTCCCTGCTTAGCCCTCCCCCCTCCTGCCAGTGATGCCTCCCCCTCTTCCCAGACCTTCCGATCAGTAAGGGTCCCCTCCTCAGTATCTCTGTCTCCTCCCATGTATGATGCAGCACCCTATTTTCCTTGGTGAAAACTGAGGTGAAGTACTCATTTAGTACCTCAGCCTGCTCCCCCGGGTCTTGTGCCCATCTCTCCCCTGATTTAATCCTGCTATTCTGCCCCTTCACCCTTCGTTTTTCCCAAATGTATCTAAAGAACCCCTTGTTCCCTCTCCTAATTTCCCTGGCCAGGTTCTGCTCCTTCCTTGCCTTAGCTGCCATCACCACCCTAGTGGCCCTTCTAGCCATCAGCTTGTACACCCCTCGATCCCTTTCACTCCTTGAGCACTTGAATTGCTTATAGGCTGCCTTCTTTCCCCGCACCACCTCCTGGACCTCCCTGATCCACCAGCAGGGTTTTTGGACCCTACCGCATTTTCGTCTTACTCTTGCACAGCTGCTGGTAGCATCCTGCACCCCTCTTCTGATGATTTCCCACCTACTATCAGCGTCCATGTCTGACTCAATCCCATCCAAATGCTCCTTAAGGATCCTTCCCATTTCCTTAAAATCCGCCCGTGAAGTTGGTTACTTCTGTCTTTGTGCAGCCTTCTACCCTCCTAGGTCCAGGCAGAACCAGACCGTGGCATGGTCACTCCCGCAATGGGTCCCTTACCTCCAGGCCCCCAATCTGGTCACTGTCTGCCAGAACCACATCCAGTACCCGCACCTCCCTGGTCGGTTCCCTCACCTGCTGAGTTAGGAACGCATCTTGAAAGACATCCAATAACCTCTGTTCCCTGGTCACAGAGGATGTCATGGTCTCCCAGTCTGTTCCTGGCATGTTTAAGTCCCCCAACACCACCACGTTCCTCTGCCCAGTCTGCAGTGTCTCCCAAAATCTGCCACCAGACTCTCCTCCAGCTCCTCCGCCAGGGCAAGGGGTCTATACACCACTCCTATTTTTACTCTCTTGCCCCCCCTTGTTATCAAGGTGACCCAAATCGCCTCCGCGGTTCCCTCCACCTCCTCTACTCCCCCTATGCCAATTCAGTTTTTGACTATCATTGCTACCCCTCCTCCCCTTCCCTCCCCCCTGTCCTTCCTGAACATAGTGTAACCCTCCAGGTTCAGGTCCCAGTCGTGTCCTGCAGTGGCCCAAGTCTCAGTGACCGCTGCCACATATCATCCAGGATAACACATACCTCAGTGACATTTGCTCTGGAGTTCTTTTATAAACCTATATTGCTTCCTATTCCTTCCATTAAAATGTACACCTCCATATATTTTCCTAATAATGTGTATGCCTTTCTTAGAACGAAACTAAAACAAATCTTACTACTTATAAATCGTGTTGTTTCTCCATACCGCCTTAACAATTCCACACAACTTCACTAACTTCATTATGCAGCCGTGGTGGAGCTGACCAGCATTTGTTGTTGGCAGCCATGGTTTTAACAGCAGATTCTTCACCTGGATGATAGACATCATGTAGCTGTAAGATCAGATCCTTAATATAAGATTGGTTTAAAAAAATCATGAAACCTGATTGGTCGAGGATGATCTTTACCAGTTTTGTTCTCAGTACAGCAGCACAGGTTAAAGATCCAGCAGCCTCTTCACAATAAAATCAATACTGACCACACATCCTTGATTGCCATCACAAACATGGGCTGTCACTTTTACTCACTAAAGGCCTTCAACTAGGCCCTAGAAATAAAACTGCATTAACTTTAAAAAATAATAAAGGAATGTTATTTGCTCGCATCATTATTTTCTTCCACACATACATCAATTTTAAACAATGAAATACTACAACACTTACGATTTTAATTTCTGGTGTTTCTTTGCTTAAAATGAAAATTCCCCTTCCTACCCTCAACTGCTTACCAGGGAGATTTCTATTGTTGAACCATCTACAGATAAAACAAAAGCCCTGGTTCCATCTGAGGCCTTCTGTTTTTTGATTGCGGGGTGAAAATTCTGCCAGTAAACCGGAGCAGAGATGAGAATTATTGTATTCCATCCAAAATAAGCATTCCATCTCTTGAATGCGGGAAAGATGGAAAAGAAACAAGGTGGGGTAATCAGGGAAAAAGAAGAAGAAGAAAGGTGAGGAAACATGTAAATGAAGATGAGTTAGAGAAAACAGAGGGGTTTAAGGACTAATTAAAAATAAATGTATTTTTCTGAACATAATATTTGAACCTGATATGCATATCAATGCTGGGATGTACTGGAACTATTTTCCTGCAGTGAATGAACATTTATTGAAAACAATTATAAAATTGTTTCTTTTATTTTGCAATTTTTCACCTTTGGATCCATTTTATATTTGTAATAAGATGCTCCAGGTTGTGCTTTGTGGTGGGTTAATATCACTTCTCACTTGATTGAAGGCACTCAGTGATGCAGTGTGCCTAACAACACACCAGAGATGTGAAGTTTTCCCATCACAATGCACTCCCTGTCATGTCTTATTGCTTAAGTATATACCAGATAATTTTCCAAGGATGCAGCACTCAAAGATATTCCAAAACAAAGATTATTGGCAGCCAAACTTCTCTCTCAAACATCAGATATTATGGAGAAATGTTAGTAACATTTCTTCTACTGCAACTGTATGTGTTAACCAGGTAACTAACTTTCTGAATCTATTTTCCCTTCTGCGTAGGGTCCACAGTTTGTACCATGTCTTGTAATGTCTGATTAAATCACTCAGGCTGAAGGCCTGCTAGGGGGAGTCATTTACTGGATACCATAGTATCCCAGGAATTCTTTTACTGGGTGGATTTGGAAGTTTGTCTCTTGATCATTATGAATGCAGTTTTGGATTCAACAGTTTGTCCCTTGATCAGAATAAATGCCTTTTGACACTCTATAATGACTGATACACTGTTAAAGGATTTTAAGAATGGTGATGACTTTTTGGTCTTTGGTGCTGTACACCTATATGTACTGGGTGTAATGTTTAAGCAATATACCATGACAGAGGGTGGGTATATTGGTGGATTTACCACGCCTGGCGTGGTTCAGTCACAAGGCGCAGCCGAGTGACTTAACCACACCAGAAGTGGTAAATCCACCCATATACCCAATCTCTGTCATGGTATATTGCTATTATACAATGTTCAACTTGTTTTTTTGTTTTTATAGTGATATAAAACTTTTACAGTGGGTATACTGGAGGATTTATCACAGTCATGTGATGTGTTTTGACCAATGAGGTTACAGGATTTTCATACCCCATTGTATAATTAGGGATGACCAACTTACTGGTGAAGTTCTTGCTACCTGTCTCAATTGTCGGAAAGTGCATGCACACCAGCTCAAAAAGGGCTACAGTGATCCATTACAGTTACTCCTGCAGGCCACCATCTGGACCTATTTTCTCCTTTAATAGCATTGAAGTATGTTGATGAGAATTGAGTATTTTCCTTGTAACATGCCCTTGTTTGTTTATTTATTTATTTTAAACTTGCACATTTACTACAGACAAATTCATGGGTTACATCATGCAAAAAAATATGTATATTAAACCTGAGTCAGCACACAGAAAGGCACATTCTGTCATTTAGACTGTACAATAGCTTTAAATGTCTCTAGAGCCTAGAAACTCTTAGAAGTAACAAGTCTTTTCCTTTCTTTCAAGGTATTACCTCCTTATATTCATAACTTTGACTGTTATGTCCAGAGCTATACATACAGCAATCTAATGCACTTTATCCATTAGCCATATTTATGTTTTTATGCATGATCCTTTGTCCTTCATCCATTAGCACAATTTATGCCTGCTATGCATGACCCACTGAGTTTATATAAAATAAAACATAACGCTATGTAAAAAATTAAAAATGGTAAATAAATGAGTCTTAAGTTCTCAGCTGTATTTTGTGTCCATGTAGATACAATACAGTAATCAGTGAACTGGGTTTAAATACATTATACACATGTCAGATGTTGATTAAGCTAGAAGTTGTTCTAGTACCAATATATTTTCTAATTCTTCTCCAAAGTGAAACAAACCCTGACCAGAGCAGATAGGGCTGCAGCAGATGAATTTGGGATAAAATATTATACATTTTTTTCGTAATATTTTTACACCAGATTTTCAACATAGCCTTGTTATGTCTCTGCCTCATGAAGACAGGCAGAGAAAATGTTCAACTCCTGGCTTAAAGGTGACTTTGCATCAGGACTTTGAAATCAAGTTTTGAGATACTAAAACACATTTTGGGCAGGAGTTGAAAAATGGCAGCTGCCACATTCATGTGGTGCTGTAAAGTGTTGGCTATGTTGAAAATTTGGGGTAAAAATATTGAATATTACCAAACATACAAGCCTGCATTAGCAAAATTCAATGTAGGCTCATAACTGTGTTATTTTGTATTGTTTTTACACCAAATTTTCAACATAGCCTTCTTATGACCCCTTCCCCCCATGAACAAGGGCAGAGAAAATTAACTCCCGCTCAAAAGATGATTTTGCACAGAGACTGTGAAATCACCTTTCAGGATATAAAAAAAAAAAACACTTTGGTCAAGATTTGAAAAATGACAGCTCTCACATTTATGAGGTGCTATAAAGATATGGCTATGTTGTAAATTTGGTGTAAAAATATTGACAGTTACCGAAGTTATAAGGTTGCCTTTGCAAAATTTAATGTAGGCTCATAACTTTGTTGTTTTTTAATATTTATACACCAGATTTTCAACATATCCTTATGACCCCACCTCATGAACAGGGGCAGAGAAAATTTTCAATTCCTGCCCAAAAGGTGATTTTGCACAGGGACCGCAAAACCACCTTTCAAGACAGATTTGCCAAATGACAGTGACATTGTTCATGAGTTGGGGTCCCAAAGAAGGCATGTTGAAACATTTGGCCAAAAACATGCAAAAATGCCCAAGTTGTGCCTCTAAGTTCAAACCCCCATTGAAATACATTGAATGGCATACTTGTTTCTTTAGTTCATAGTTGCGCTTTGAAGAGTGAAGATGTGTCTGTGATCCAGATAGGATTACAGTGTTGGACCCCTGATGGGTAAGTAAAGACTTGAGGGGTGGGGGGGTGGATGCTCAGTGGAAGGGTAGGGAGGGGGGTCAGAAATGGTGCAAAAGACATCAAGAGGTAGTTTTCTTGTTACAGGTTACAACAAAATAGAAAAACAGGACCGAGATGCCGATTGCGACAAAATCTCATATTTGGGATTTTGCTGGCAGCTTTGGGCTTTTCCATCACCCAGCAGTGCTGTGCACAACCTCCATTTCAGCTGCAACTGACAACTATGGGTTTCTGTGCTGCCCACAAATTATTCTAACACCCTCTTCAGGATCTTTTCTAGCTTGTCATTATCATTTTCAGGTGGCTGTTAAAACAACTGGACTCAGCATTTCAGATGCAGACTGAACAGTTACTTGTACAGTACAATGGCATGATCATGTTGTCACTGTGGCACAAAAATCCATGAGTAATACTGTACATTCCAACAACTTGTTTGCTTTCCTGAATGCTTTATTACTGCATATTACTAGACCCTAAATCTATTTCCTCATATGAGATTCTACATTGGTTCCATCTATACTATAGTTCATCTGTGATTTCTTTTTGTCTACAGAATATCCATAACACTACATTTTTGAGCATCAACTTTAAGATGCCAGGTGCCTGCCTGATCACTGCATGAGCTTGTTTACGTCTTTCTTTCTGATACTGATTGTCTCTGTTGTGTCCAACCTAGACACAGTTATGTGTCATCTGCTAAAAGACTCACTTTGCTGTTTAGATAGACTTTCCTTGTATTGATGAACATATTGAACAGAACAGGTCTTAACACGAACCCCGGTGGGATGCCATAGGTAACTTTCTTGTTGTTTGAGAATGTACCACTTTGAATGTCTCATTAAGTCAGGTCAGACAGCCTGTTCCTCATCCAGCTTGCCAGTTTCGCCCCTAGCCTCAACTGTTCGATTTTCTGGACAAGTACACTTGGTTCACTGAGTTTATTAATGTGAGTTTGTAACTAGTAAAAGACCTCTTTGATACCACACAAACAAAAAAGATATTCAAATACTAGTTAAGAGTTACCATGGCTAGAACAACAAGTTATGTCTCTAAGTTTAAAACCCCACTGAAATACATTGAACATACCTGTTTCTTCAGTCTATGGTTCAGCTTTGAAGAGTGAAGACGTGTCTGTGGTTCAGAGAGGATTATGGTGTTAGACCCCTGATGGGTAAGTAAGGGCTTGGGGGAGTGGGGTGGTGGGCGCTCAGTGGGAGGGTCAGGTGGGGTCAGAAAAAGCACAAAAGACATCAATCAATGGTTTTCTTTGTTACAGTTTACAACAAAATGAAAAAACAGGACTGAGATGCCGATCATGACAAAATCTCATATTTGTGTTTTTGCTGGCAGCTCTGGGCTTTCTCATCACCCAGCACTGCTGTGCACGACCTCCATTTCTGCTGGAACTGACAACTATGGGTTTCTCTGCTGCCCACAAATCATTCTATCACCCTCTTCATGATCTTTTCCTGCTTCTCATTATCATTTTCAGATGCAGACTGAACAGTTACTTGTATAGTACAATGGCATGATCACGTTGCCGCTGTGGCACAAGAATCCATGACTACTACTGTACATTCCAGCAACTTGTTTGCTTTCCTGTATGCTTTGTTATTGCCTATTACTAGACCTAAATATATTTCCTCATATGGGATTCTACACTAGAGCAATCTATACTATAGTTCCTCTGTGGTTGTCTAAAGTATATCCATAACCTACATTTTTTGGCACTGACTTTAAGATGCCAGTGCTTGCCTGACCACTGCATGAGCTTGTTTACATCTCTCTTCCTGATACTGATTGTCTCTGTTGTTTCCACCCTAAACACAGTTGTGTGCCATCTGCTAAAAGACTCACTTTGCTGTTTAGATAGACTTTCCTTATATCAATTAACATATTGAACAGAACAGGACTCAGCACAAAGCCCAGTGGGATGCCATAGGTAACTTTCTTGTTGTTTGAGAATTTACCACTTTGAATGTCTCTTTCAGTCATGTCAGACAGCCTGTTCTTGATCCAGCTTGCCAGTTTCACCCCTAGCCCCAACTCCCATTTTCTGTACAAGTCACCTAGGTTCACTGAGTTTACTAGTGTGAGTTTGTATCTAGTATGTGACCTCTTGGACACCTCATAAACAAAAAAGAAATTCAAATACTAGTTAAGAGTTACCATGGCTAGAACAACAAGTTATGTCTCTAAGTTCAAAACCCCATTGAAATACATTGAACTGCATAATTGTTTCTTCAGTTCATGGTTCAGCTTCGAAGAGTGAAGACATGTCTGCAGTCCAGGAGGATCACGGAATTGGACCCCAAGTGGGTAAGTAAGGACTTGGGGGAGTTGGTGCTCAGTGGGAGGGTCAGCTGGGGGGGGTCAGAAATGATGCAAAAGACATCGATGGATGGTATTCTTGTCACAGGTTACAACAAAATAAAACAAGCAGTTTTCAATGCCGAATGTTATGTCGTTGGCATTGGCCCTGGTAGTGCAGGGGTTAGAGATGCATAATAGGAATGGCAGTGAATTATTGAACTGACACCAACCTCACCCCCATTGTGATGAGACATATTTTCAACATAGGCATTTACGGACCTCCCCTCATGAACAGTGGTACTGTGATTTTGTTAATCTGTCCCAAAGGTTGATTTCCCACAGCTACCATGCCATTCTGTGCCACATGTGCGAAAACACATTTTGGGCAGGATGTGAAAAATGACAGCTGTACTGATCATAAGGAGGTGTGAAAAAATGCCAGTGTTGAAAATCTGGCATGAAAATATTGCAAATATATGAAGTTACAAGGGTGAGTGGAAACTGCACAACGCATGCTAGTAACACAGTCATTTTATGGACTTTCATCACCAAATTTTTAACATACACATTTTAGGACCTCTGCTCATGAACAGAGTCACAGTCATTTTCTCAAACTGTCCCAAAAACTGATTTTGCACAGTGACCATGCTATTCTGCGCTGGAAGTGCAGAAACACATTTTTGCCAGGATATGTAAAATGACAGCTGTACTGTTCATAAGGAGGTGTGGAATAATGCCAAAGTTGAAGATGTGAAGTGAAAATATTACAAATTCATGAAGTTACGAGTGTGCGTGTAAACTGCACAACATGCACTTGTAAAATAGTCATTTTTTTTTAATTTTTTTCACCAAATTTGCAACATAGGCTTTTTGAAAGCCCATCTCATGAACAGTGGCACTGTCATTTTCTTAATCAATCCGGAAAGGTGATTCCACACAGTGACCATGAAATCACCTTTCGGGACGAAATAACATCATAACAGTGACTGAATTCATGAGGAGGGGTCCCAATAGCCCCATGTTGAAAAGTTGGTGCAATAATTCCAAAAAATGCTCAAGATATGCACCAACATTGAAAAAAAACAATTTATGCCATTATACAGCTTACCGACATTTCTTCAGTTTGCAGTCGGCTTTGAAGAGTGCAGACGTGTTCTCGTTCCACCGACGATCATCGTGCCAGACTCTGAAGGTAAGTATGGGGTGAGGAGGTTATGGGGAGGCAGAGTGCGCAGAGGATGGGAGCGAGTTGGGGGAGGGAGCAGGACAGTCCGCGAGGGACCGTATTCTTCTTTTACAGGTTAAAAAAAAAATCGCTGGACTTTTTTTTTTTTTTACAGGGGCATTTCGCACACTGGGGTAGGCTCCTAGCATGCCACCTGAGTGTTTTGGGGGGGCTACCTGATGGGGGGATTGGGCACCCCCATCAGCATATACTGAAGGCGGGTGCTAGAGCTTAGGGGGATTGGGCACTCCCCTTGGCACACAACAAATGGGAGAGCATTATGCCAATGGGGAGTGGTCTTCCCCATCAGCACATGAACTTGGTCAGGGCATGCTGACAGGGGATTTGGCACCCCAAAAGTCAGCATTGCAGCAGGCAGTGGTGGCAATCACTGCTGCCATGTTTACTAGAATGCTTCACAGGAAAGGCACATCGGGAGGTGCCACTGTGTGACGAGCTTGGCTCTCATTGCAGTGGACCTTTTCTTAGATGTGTTCACCACATTATGTGTTGCTGGTGTGGCGCCTGCATGCTGCCTTATTGGGGAATGAGGGACCCACCTACTGATGCGTGCCCTGCATTCACCCACAGTGACTACACCTCCAAATCTCCTACTACTGGAATATGTTGGCTGGCATGCAAGCACGAGCCAACTTAAAAACAGGAGCAAAATGACGATCATGACACTGGGGGATTGGGCACCCCCCCAATGTCACTGTTATGTTTCTGGTGTGTGTGTGGGGTGGTGGGTACTAAGAGAGAGGCTCAAGTGGGAGGAGGAAAGCCAAAAAAGAAATGATATGACAAAGAACCATGCATGTGAGGTACTGGGGGAGACGAGGATTCCTCCATCGAGGGATTGCACCCCCAGTGCCACTGTTATGTTTCTGGGGGTGAGTGGGGTGGTGGGTGTTGAGAGGGAGGGTTTGGGTGGGGAATGTATAAAATATATGATGAAAAAAAAGCACAACCGCGCATGGATAGTAGTGGAGGTGGAGATTTTGTGATGAGGACACTGGGGGTTTGGGCACCCCCCAGTGTCGCTCTTATGTTACTAGGTGGGGGCTATGCGGTGGTGGGTTCTGAGATGGAGGGTTGGGTGGAGGTTTATGTATTTCGGCAGTCATGGACTGCCGAAAGTAAAAAAAACATAGTGTGAGCATGGAGTGTTCCAATGTGGAGGAGACTTTTTTGACAGTGCAATATTATTTAGTTTTTGTTGACCAGGTAAGTGCACTAGACAAATCTTGCCTATTTTTAGGCACAACCTGGGGGAGGGAATACAGATGAATGCCAACTTACCCTGAACCAGATTAAGCTGTTTGGTGGTATATTTAGTGAATGAGGGAAATTTGGCCTGGACACCGGGGAACTTCCCCTACTCTTTTCGATAAGTGCCATGGGATCTTTAACACCCACTTGAACTACCACCAATCCAGGCAGATGGGACCTCGGTTTAACATCTCATCCGAAAGATGGTACCTCAGAAGTGCAGCACCCGTCTCATGTTGCACTACAGTGTCAGTGATAGGATATTAACCCAAGTGCCAGATGTGGGAACTGAACCCACAGCTCTCTGATCTCCCAGCAGCGAGTGTGCTACCTACTGAGCCACTGACATGTTGAGCGTTCACAAGGAATGTGGGAATGCTTTTTCAAAGCAAGGGATCTTCAAGGCTGTGCCCACTGCAGATCTAAAAAGGAAGTGATCAAGAGATAAATTTATCTTCCTGCAGCCTGAGCAGTGCTGTGATGGCCTCCATACTACTGATTTTAAAGATACTGTTGATCTACTGACTTTTCTGGGGACAGTCATTTGTGAGCCAGTGCTGCATGATAATCTTACCTGCCCCAGTTACCATATTTGGAGATGATACCTCTTGTGGGATGTTCTGGTCCCATTAAGAGGAAATCCAGTACCAAGTTCTCAAAGGTGTGTATCAAGAATAACTAATATTTTCTTTTATAGAAATTAATTACTTTATATAGAATTACAGTGCTTGCAGGAAGACTATTAAAATAGATATACTGCAAGTGTTGTGTGAGAGTTGCATAGTAATACAAATACTTGTGAGTGTCAGACAGCAGCTAGCCACACAGGTAAGTGTTGAATAGGTGCTGGTTACTGTCACCTAAACCAGACTGCATCAGGGTTTCAGGGCAGAGGAGGGCACCAGGTACCCGGTCAGTGATGAGGGTCTACTCGACTACCTGGGATAGGTGATTTTACACACAGTACAGTCAGAATACTGATGCAGGAGGGGGTTCCCCTAGACTAATGCCACAAAAAGGAGCAGCACACAGAGTGAGAAGATAAATCAATAATTTTTTGCAGCAACAAGCACATCTCAGCATTTCAGCTATGTCCTTTAATTCAATTAATAATTTATTTTCTTTCTGATGCTCTGCAGCTCCTTTTTTATGGAATTGTTCATTTTTTTGGTGGCTGAACCTTGGCAGCAGCATTCTTCAGCCCTATGAATGTAGCAATTGTCTGTGCTCTAGAGTTGTGTGAGGTCTACTAGATTACCAGGGACATACATATTGGCATGGAAATCATTGACAAGAGGGGGCACTAAATTATTAAAGTACTGGGGATGTATGCATGCAGACACACATGATTGCATGAGGACTGGGCAGGCCTTAGCACTTACATGCTAACAGGTTAACACCACACTCACAGTGCCTTTAACGAGGGCTCTGAGCATACTGACAATCCAGAGTGCAAGGCAAAGTTAGTGTAGTGCTAACTATTTGAATAGCTTGACCTATGTCCCTTACCTTGCCAAATATTATTAAAAGTGATTGTGCAGGCTTCTGTAAAATACTGTCAGTTGGCATTATCAGGACATCAGTCTCATGACATTCCCCAAAACTTTGAATTTTACAATGTTTAATTCATTATTGCCAAAGACATTTGCATAGAGTCAGGCACTTTGCCCATTAGACTTCATCTGTTCCTGCTGTTTTTCCTGCTTTGAAGTCACAATTCTCTGCTGAGACATCACAGCCTGTCGCCACAGAAATTATTCTGATGTCACAAGCAGAAGGTTGTGACCTCAAGGCAGGAACAACATCAAGAATAAAAAGGTCTAAAGGTCAAAGAGCCTGTTTTCGTGCAAATGTATCCAGTAATAAGAAAATGGAAAGTTCAATTCAGCTGTTGGGAGAATTTTCTGTAATTGAGTTTTGCCGATGATTGTCAACTGAATGTTTACCGAAAATCATAAAATAACTTTAAACTGAATTACCTCAGCATTCTAGTGATATACAGGCTGATATAATCCTTTCTAGACAACTACAGCTCCCATCAGTCTTCTCCTGTGCTTAATGTAGTATTTTGGAGCATACTGAGGAGTGAAACATTGCTGCTAAGAAGGTTCTTAGCAGTATATTTAGGCATCTTAGTCAGTATGCCAAGAACTCCATTGGACCAGTGCAAATATGGGTCCCACAGATACAGCCAAGATTTCCATTAAGCCTGTAAGTAATCCTCAAAAACTTTCTTTTAAATATTGGGCCATACCTCTTCAAACTGAAGGAGACAGCAGTTTCTTTTAGGTAGTACAGTATTTTGCATAATGTGACCTGAAATTGAACTTCAACTGCCATGGGAAAGTCAGAAATTGCTTTATATAAAAATAGATTAGTTGGAAATCGTCATTTTGAAGAGGCAGCTATTGTATCACTTTTCCATGAAAGGCCATTGCAGTAGCTGATGTGTTTTAAAAAAGGTAAGGACTGCCTTTATGTGTAAAATAGAGGTCAAGGACAGTGTGATTATGCAAATGGTGTCAGCCTCATTGCCCTTTTTTATCAAATGCATCCACAGCCAGTCAGACGGGTGTGGTGGGAGTAGTCTAGCTATGCTCATCAAATCATACATTAGATCCTTTTTAAGCAAAATCATAACAAATTGTGTGTGGCAGTTCTGTGGTATGTGGATTTCTATACACTAAGAGCTGTGTTGCATTCACTGTATCCAATTCACCTGTAATATGAGCTGAAATTGTCATTTTAAGACTCCAACAATAAAGTGCTGGTCTGTTTTCCTTTGTGCAATGAGGCTGATAAAATACCCATAAACAGTAGCAATAAATCCAGCACTCCGGGTCCATTCAGGGAGAATATTGTAAAATTGTATTATTGATAAAAATATATAGTAAAAAACTTACTGTTGTAAGCATAGAAAAATTACAATGTGCAATACAAAAATGAAATTCAAGGCTCCATACCTTCTCCAACCTCGACGCTTTAGAGCAATGCTACCCCTTTGTCAGGAGGTGATAAAATACCCATAACTGACAAAATGTATGATTCATCAAGTATAATTCCACAACATTACAACTATAAGCTGAGCACTTTATTTTCAGACAGTACAAGGAGCAAGAATATTACCATTTGGATCAGTAAATGTTCTAATAAGAATAATCTTTAAGATTTAGTAATTTATGTGCAACATTTACAAATACTCATGTTTTGCTTCTTCTAAATGGAATACTTGCATTTTTAAAAAAGTTACTGTCTATGCTTTTCTTCCAATCTGAACAGATTTATAATATATGGCCAGTAACTGTTTCCCATAGAGAAACAGTGATATCACAGCCTTGTGCCATCACTGTGACATCAGAATGCAGTTGTACCAGGGTTCTGACATCAGATCAATCACACAACAACATCCTGATGTCAGATCATGGTTGTGCAAACTTAAAAAAATGTACCTCTCTCTCTGCTTAAATTTAACAGGTCAGAAATTGGTGATCTGTTATAATAAAAAGTGACCAGCCTTACATTATTAAAAAGAAAAACGTGTTGGGGAGCAACAGCTGAGGTAAATGGACGCCACAAAAACTAGCTCCATAGACCCCGGAATAGCATCAGTGTCAGTGGCTCAATAGGTAGCACACTTGTCTCTGAAACCAGGAGCTCAGAGGGCTGTGGGTTCAGTTCCCACATCTGGCACTTGGGTTAATATCCCAGTACTGGCACTGTAGTGCATCATGAGAGGGGTGCTGCACTTCTGAGGTACTGTCTTTTGTATGAGATGTTAAACTGAGGTCCCATCTGCCTGGATTGATGGTAGTTCAGGTGGATGTTAATGATCCCATGGCACTTATCGAAAAGAGTAGGGGAATTTCCATGGTGTCCTGGCCAAATTTCCCTCATTCACTAAAAATACCACCAGCAGCTTAATCTGGTTCAAGATCAGTTGGCATTCATCTGTATTCCCCCCTCCCCCGGGTCGTGCCTGTAAATAGGCATTATTTGTCTAGTGCACTTAACCGGTCAACAAAAAATAAATATATCCAACATTATCTCTTTCCATTCTGCAGCTGACTCGCTCATTTCATACAGAGACATTGATCAGAACTTATCTACAAATCCAACTCCTTTTCTGAGCTGTTGTCTGCTGGCAATCTGAATTTCTGAACAGACTTGTGCTGGATACAAAGAATGAACCTTTCCACACACATTGACCCCCCTGAGATGGAGTTCTCAGCACCACCACCACCAGATGTCAATCTGCAAGAAATCAGAATTATGTGCACAGAAATAATACAAAAAATTGACAAAATTGAGCTAACGTCACAAAGAAACTCAGCAGACATAATCAAACTCTCTCAGAGAGCCAGTGTAATGGAGCAAAAAATGGCAGAGGTAGAAGATGCCCAACACAGAGCTGTCTGTCATCTAGTGGAGCAGGACTGCATTATTCATCTCTTGTGGAATAGGGTGGAAGACCTAAAGAACTGCAGCCACTGGAATAACCTCCATTTTGAAGGTTTTCTGGAAGGCTGCAAGGGCAAAGACACTGCAATTCCTACAAAAAGAGTTCTCATCACTTCTAGGTTGGCACAGGGATGACTTCCTAGAAATCGATCAGGCATACAGAACAATAGTGCCCTGACCAGCCCCAGGGGACTGTCCTCACACCATCCTTGCCCGATTCCTCAGATTTCAAGATTGAGAGCCAATCACTAGGTCAGTGAGGCAACTAAGGGACCTGCAGTGGAGGGGGCAAGGAATACAAATTTTTGCCAACTATTCCCAAGAGGTGTCTGCGATGAGGAGGGCCTTCACATGGACAAAGAAGGCCAGTGCAGACATCGGGCTGGAGTACTCACTCTGGTATCCAGCCATCCTGAGAATCATGGGGAATGGGGTTCCCAAGCTGTTTGAGTCACCAGAAGCTGCTGAATCCTTCCTGACAGCGTATGGCCCCAAGCTGAACTGGGGCAAATTTAGAGAAGCAGGCAAACCACTGAGCTCTTGCATAAGGGTTGCTCCCATGGACTGTTCACTGGCCTGGACAAGAACTGCAAAGGTAACCCCCCCATCAGAGACACCTAACCACTGGTGACCGCTGCATGAACAGCCCAAGAACTCAGCCCAGAAAAGTAGGAGGCGAAATAGAAAAGTGGCAACTGAGGAGGGGGTATATATATTGGAAAGACCCCCCCCCCAGCTACGCTCAAGGAGCTGCAGCAAGAGCCCAGACTTGGAGACCTCCTCAGGCTCCATAGGCCTGTCCATGGGGAATAATCATTTTGTGGCCCTAATGCACTTACTCGAAGATGGTCCACTGCAACATCCACCACTGACACCCAGACTGTCTGCTACTGTCCCATCAGTGGTACCAATAGATCAGGCCTGCTCCTGGGCTGAGGCAGCTGAAGATAATGCACCAGGGGGCCAGCTGGAGGCCAGAAACCACAAGGCAGAAGACCTCCCACTGGGATCCTTCCAACTGCCATAACACGGAGCTGAACAGGAGGGTTGATGCAGTAAAGTTGGCTTAACCTGTTTTTGTTTTCCTCTTCTCTAGGTGGCAGAACTCTTGCGTCACCCTCCTGGTCTGGGCAATTTATTTGTTTTCAGTGATTGATCTGATGGGGGAGGGCTGGGCACTTAAAAAGGCAACACATATTTTGATGATGGGCACCTCTCTCTCTCTCTGCTGCATAATGGCCCTTTATAATACTTAGTTGTATATGGGCAAATTTAAAGAAAAATGTTACGGAGTCTTTTCTGCTGTTGCTCCTGGTATTACAGTTAGGTTAAAGAGGCAGAAGGGGGTGGTCACACACTGTTAGACCCTCATACTAGCTTCACTCTGGCTGAAATTTGCAGCTTGGGACAGGCCCCAGGCAAACAGTATCTGTTGCCCAAATGGTATTCAAGGTCCTCCTGATATATCAGAGCCCATAAGGGCCAAAACAGATTGTTGCTATAACATGGTTAAAACACAGCAAGGAGGGGACCCACCCCCGTCCAAGACTGAAGGTGGGGATGAGAATCCGGAGCAATCAAGAGGGGGTTGGGCTACCACCCCCCAGGGCTCTGGGTGGGTTGTGCCATTCCTCCCCACTCCTAGAAGTTCAGACAAAACACACTGCTGGGGGATTGGGGGGGTCAGGGCTCCCTTCCTCCCTTTTTGCCATGTGATGGGGGGAAGATAATGCAAAGTAATGCATGGCACAGCACATGGTGTGCACAGTTCCAGCATATCCTACAGTCCTCCAAAGACCCCAGGCTGAGGGGACTCTTCACAAGGTGTTTAATGGGAAGGTCCCATGGCAGCTCTAGCTGAGAAACACAGGAGCTCATGGGTGACAAGCTGCTGAGTGGTATGCTGCACAACAGGGTGAGAGCTACAAAGGGAGGATTGCCATATGACATTGTTTTTGGTAGCTCACCCAGGAGCAGAGATTTTGCTAAATTTTATTTCGCCAATGAAATTGCCGTGAAATCAGCAGTTTTGCCCGGTGAAATATTTTGCAAAAATTGTGGTGAAACTGTGAAATTTCACCTGCAATTTTTCCCATATTCATTTGCCCTAGCCATCATTTATATTTTGTTTCTCCCCCCCTGGTGTTGAGTGGTCTCCGCGGGTCGATCCCCGGCCCAATTCAAGAACCCCCCCCATGTCACTCCAAGTTATCCCCTGCATCCAATCCTTGAAAAAAACACAATCCCCTTCCCTGTCCCTGGTGTCTAGTGGAACCCCCCCAGGCTGATCACTGGCTGGATTAAAGTAAAGATTAGAACCCCCCAGTCAATTCCAGTTATTTTCCCCTTCCCTCAGCCATGACCCAGCCCCCAATCTTCAAAATAAAAAATATCCCCTCCCCTGTCCCTGGTATCTAGTGGACCCCAACCCTAAGTCAGAGCCCGACCTGCTCCCCCCCACTACCCCAATTGGGTCACCAGCACAGCCCTCAACTGGCCTCCACAGCGGGCAGCCCATCTGAGCACTCAATGAATGAGTGTGTGCTTGTGCATTCATAGAGTGCTCAGACGCGCTGCTGGCCATGGAGGTGAGGGGAGGGCTGTGCTGGTGGCCCGATCAAGGTACTGGGGGGAGCAGGGTGGGCTCTAACTTAGGGTGGGGGGTCCACTAGACACCAGGGATGGGGAGAGGATTGTTTTATTTTTATTTTGAAGATTGGGGGCCGGGACATGGCTAGGAGAAAAGGGAAAACAACTGGAGTTGATCTTTACTTTAATTTGACAAGTGATTGGCTGGGGGGTCCACTAGACACCAGGGACAGGGGAGCGGATTATGTTTTTTTTCAAGGATTGGGGGTCAGGGGATAACTTGGGGTGACTGAAAGGGAGGGTTCTTGAATTTAGCCAGTGATCGGCCAGGGGGGCCACTAAACACCAGGGATGTGGAGGGAATTGTTTTTTTTTTTAAATGATTGGGGGCTGGAGGTGAAATTGAGAATTTTCACCCAGGAGCAGCAAATTTCACTGGTGGGAGGGATAAATTTCACCTGCCCCACATGCAGAATTTCGCATTTCAGAATTTCTCATTTCGCCCGTTGAAATATTTCACAAAATGCACAAATTCTATGATATATTTTGCAGGGTGAAATTCTCCAATTTTGCACAACACTACACAGGAGGTGCACCCCTAGTGACCTCTGCAGGTATCTTGGCTGCAGGTCAGCAGATAATACAAGTGGAATCTGATCAAATGAGTGCGTAACAATGGAGGTGTGGGAAGGGGAGGGAAGGGAATGCAGCAAAGAACCTGACAGCTACAGCTGTTTCCCTTTTGGTTTATGCCATACAGTTACTGTTCCAAAATGTTTATGTGTATAGTTCTGGTAAGGATACAGGCAATCCAGTATGTTCATGGTGGTAGGGGGGAAGGGGAATAAAGGGGGACAAGGGGTGGACAGGGAAAGCCCCAACTGCCAGAGGATACTAGATTGGAGTGATTGGCCCCATCTTGACCAGACCACGATCAAGCATCTACCTGATGGAGACTAAACTGGTATCCTGGAATGTTAGGGGACTCAACTCACCAGTCAAGAGAAAGAAAATCTTATCACATCTAAAGAGATTGAACCCCCCAACAGCATTCATCCAAGAAACCGGGGAAGTAAGGAAACTCTGTCAGGTCTGGGTGGGTGAGGAGATTCACAGTATCACCCCATCCCATAAGAGAGGGGTCTCCATTCTTTTCTACAAAAACCTAGGATGGAAGATGGCTTGCACAACAGAGACAAGGAAGGTAGGTGGGTCATAGCCAAAATGGAACCCCCTTTGGGGCCAGTTATTCTTGTCAATCTGTATGCCCCCATTCAAGACTGCCCACAGTTCTTCCACAGCCTAAACCAGGCACTCACAGACTTTAATACAAGTAAGGCCCCCATGTTAATGGGGGGAGATTTTAATCTCACACTTAATCATAAAATAGATAGGAGCAAAAGGAGTCCAGAACCCCACAGGCAGGCTACAAAGGCAGTCTATAGACTGATGGAGGAGCATGCACTGCTGGATGCCTGGAGAACCAAACACCCAAGTGTGCATGGCTATACATGTTTTTCTCCAACACATGGATCATCCAGCATGATTGATCTGGGACCACCAAAGTTCAAACACATCCCATAGTTATTTCAGACCATGCCCTCCCCCGGAGCTGGGGATTAGATAGAAACATATAATTTGATGGCAGATAAGGACCGCTTGGCCCACCCAGTCTGCCCATTTCCCTGCCTACTGGATAAGCTGCAGATCCTAGTTAACCAGCAACCTACTTCTTCCTACCCCCATCCCCTAGAATTGCCTTATGACTGTCCCATGCATGCTTGAATTCCACCACTGTTTTTGACTCCACGACCTCCTCCGGAGCGCGCCTGTTCCATGCATCCACAACCTCTCTGTGAAAAATACTTCTTAAATTACTTCTGAGCCACCCCCATCTTCAAATTGTGCCCTTGTTCTTGCACATCCTTTTTTTTGAAAGATGCTACCCTCTTGGACTTTGTTGATTCCCTTGAGGTACTTGAAAGTTTCTATCATGTCCCCTCTCCTCCTTTTCATCGAGGCTATACATTAAGCTCCTTTAGTCTCTCTTCATATGTCTTCCACGTGCAGACCCTGCACCATTTTAGTGCCCTCCTCTGGACAGCTTCCATCCTGTCTACGCCTTTGCAAGACTGGGTCTCCAGAACTGCATGCAGTACTCCAGATGGGGTCTGACCAGCTGTCTGTACAGAGGGATAACTTCCTGTTTTCTACTGGTGATGCCTCTCCCTATGCATCCCAATATCCCCCAGCCCTCATTGCTGCCCTCTCCACATTGCTTGCCCACCTTTAGGTCATCTGATATGACTACCCCAGGTCCCTTTCCATTTTGTTGTCGTTAGTATCTCACCCCCATTGTGTACTCTTCCCTGGGTTTTTGTTTCCTAGGTGCATTACCTTGCACTTCTTAGCATTGAATCTAAGCTGCCATACCTTTGACCATTCCTCTAATCTTGCCAAGTCCCTTTTCATCCTTTCCACCCCACCTTGTGCATCAACTCTGTTGCAGATCTTTGTGTCATCTGCAAAGAGACATACTTTTCCTTCCAGTCCCTCTGCAATGTCGCTTATAAAGACATTGAAGAGGACTGGTCCTAATACTGAACCCTGCGGTACCCCACTAGTAACCCCCTTTCATCAGAGTGGACTCCAATTAGTATTACTCTCTGTGTCCTATTTTCCAGCCAATTTTTTACCCAGGCTGTCATCTTGGGACCCACTCCCAGGCTAGCTAACTTGTATATTAATCTTTTGTGTGGGACTGTGTCAAATGCCTTGCTAAAGTCTAGGTAGGCCATGTCCACAGCCCCTCCCTGATCTACTACTTCAGTCACCCAGTCAAAGAAATCTATCAGATTTGTCTGGCATGATCTTCCTGCTGTGAATCCATGCTGCCTTGGGTCCTGTGCCCTCTGGCCTCTAGATACTCGACAATTCTTTCCTTCAGAAGTGATTCCATCATTTTCCCTACCACTGAGGTTAAACTAACAGGTCTGCAGTTTTCTGCTTCTGCCTTGCTCACACTTTTGTGAAGGGGAATCACATCTGCCCTCCTCCAGTCGTCGGGTACCACCCCATCCTCCCATGGTTTGTAAAACAGGGTAGTCAGTGGTGTCACTAATTCTACCCTTAGTTCTTTTAGAATTCTGGGATGAATCCCATCAGGCCCCATTGCTTTGCCCACCTTCAGTTTTAAGAGTTCTTTCAGAACCTTTTCTTCTGTAAATGGGCTGGTATCAACTTCTGTATCCAGTGTATTTCTACTGTTTGTTCTAGGTACCCCCCCTCTTCCTTTGTAAATACTGAGCAAAAATATTTGTTTAGTATCTCTGCCTTTTCACAGTCTCCTCTGCCCACCCTCCCTCCCTTTATTAAGCCTCAATATCCTTCCTTGGTCTTCCTTCGCTCCCTGATGTACCTATAAAGGTTTTATCCCTTCTTAACTGAGTTGGCTATCTTTTCCTCAGTTTGGGCCTTTGCTGTTCTGACTGCCTTCCCAGCTTCCTTTTGCTTTAACTGATACAGTTCTCTGTCCTGCTCCTTCTGTGATTCCTTGTACTTCCTGAAAGCTTTTTTCTCTTGAACCTTCACTGCCACTTCCTTTGAGAACCATAGTGGTTTCTTACATCATTTAGTTTTGTTTATTTGCTTCACACAAAGGCTTGTTGCTTCTGTGATGGCAGTTTTATTATTCCCCATTGTTCTTCCACCCTCCTTCCTGTCCATTTGCTAGTGCATTCCTTAGGCACTTACCTTATTTTAAAAGTCAGCTCTCCTAAAGTCCAGTCACCGCGCCTTTGTATGGTTTGACTCTATTGCTGTGTTTATTGTGAACCATACTGTTCGATGGTTCGCTAGTTCCCAGATGGCTACCCACTTCTACATCTGTGATCCTCTCTTCATCTCCATTTGAGAGAACCAGGTCTAAGATTGTCTCTCTCGAGTGGGCTCCAATACTAGTTGTCTAAGGCATGCCCCGTGAGGGCATCTAGAATAACCCCACTCTTCGAGTGGCTGCGCAACTGCACTCCAGTTAACATCTGGCATATTCAGATCACCCATCAGCAATATCTCCCCTTTTTTGCCATACTAAGTATACTTTCTATCATTTCCTTGTCATTTCCTCCCCCTGAGAAGGGGGTCTGTATACAACCCCTGTGCGGATTGTGGTGCCATTGCCGGTCTCCAAATTTACCCACAGTGCTTCTTCTCCTCCCTGTTTTCTCTTTTGTTCTGTTACTTTGATTCCTTCCCTTATGTAAAGAGCTACTCCTCCTCCTCTTTTACCCTCTCTGTATGGTATCAGAATCAACCCCAAACCTCTACCTGGAGACTGGACACCCTCCTACTAGAAGACGCACAGTTCCAAGGTTGATTAGGGCCCAGGATTGAGGATTATTGGTGGAACAATGACAATGGAGAGGTCTCTGACTCTACATTGTGGAAGGCTTTTGAGGCCACCTTGCATGGAAGGATAATTGCCTTCACCACAGCCAGAAGATGATGGAGGGAGGCTGAACAAATCATCTTCAAAAAGCGGTTGGCTACACTTGAGGCCAAGTATAAAAAGATTAAATCCAGAGACCCCCCCCACATACCTTGCTTGCACAATTTTCCAGTACAAGGGTCTTACTAAATGCTCATCTGACTCAGCAAGCTGAGCTGAATCTGAGGCTGCTGCAGCACTCATATAAGGAGGGAGGGGAGAAGGCCAGTAAATTGCTGGCCTACGCAGTTAAAAGTAAACAAGAGGCCAGGACTATCCATGCTCTGGCAGACAAAGATGGTAACAAATGCAATGCACAGAAGGGGATAAATACAATTATGGCACAGTTTTATGAACAAACTGTATTCATCACCTCCCCACCAGACCTCCTCAGAATAGAAACATTCTTGGCTAAGCTCCCCATAACAAGGGTAGCAGACAATGCAGCCAGGGACCTAGATGCCCTCTTGATTGAAGACAAAGTCGAGGAGGCAATACATGCTATAAACCCACACAAAGCACTTGGAAAAGATGGGCTACCAATTGGCCTCTACTGGCTGAAAGGGGTGAATCTCATTGAGTATTTGCTTAGTGTATATGGAGGACTCCCTAGATAAAGACAAGTTACCTCCCTTGATGAGAGAAGAAGCTATTATGATGCTTCCCAAGAAAGATAAAAACTTGCTAGCCCCCAGTAGCTACCATCCCATCTCCCTCATCAATGTGGATGCCAAAATATTTTCAAAGGTGTTAGCGGGGTATCTGGAAAAGCTCCTACCAGGCCTAATCCACCCAGCACAGGCAGGGTTTGTCAAGGGAAGACTAGGGTCAGATCATCACAGAACCCTGATTGCCCTAATGCATGAGGTTAAGTCCTCTAAATCCCCCATGGTAGCCATGGCAATAGACTTCAAGAAGGCATTCAACTCAGTTGCATGACCTTTTTTAACACAAACCCTGACAAAAATGGTCATAGGCCCAAGCTTCACTATGTGGGTGAAGCTCCAATATGCCTACCCCATAGCTTCTGTACATAGTAACCAGATGATGTATCCACCATTTGGATTACAGAAGGGCACAAGGCAGATGTGACCGTTGTCACCCCTGCTTTTCATCCTGGCAGTAGAACCACTAGCCATAGCACTCAGGGAATCTAAAGGGGTCCCAGGTATACAAATGGGAGTGGTCACATTTAAAACTTTCCTATACGCTGATGACCTATTGATAACTACAACATTCACCCCCCAAACAGTCCAAACAGTCCTTGGCACACTGGTTGACTTCTCACAAGTCTCAGGCCTGCAGGTAAATCAATCAAAGTCCAAGGTGCTCCCATTAAACTTGGTGTGTTCAGAGCATGCCTCCATGTTACTGGGTCTCAAATGGTCTCCATGAGGTATTAAATATCTGGGTATCACAATGCACCCCAATCTGTACAAAATGATTTCAGCCAATTTTCAAAACTTAATTGAATCCCTCAGAAGCAATGTAGACAGATAGAAAGCACTAAAACCATCACTGGCTGGGAAGATAGACTCCATCAAACTGATGACAGCCCCTTGGCTACCCTGCCTACTAGTGTATCTACCAGTGTAGATACCACAAAAATGGTTCCATAAAGTAGATGCGCTGATAGGAGGTTTTCTCTGGGAAGGGCTCTTGCCCTAATTTAGTAAGTTAAAGCTGTTACAACACTGGAGCAGAGGTGAGTGGGGGCTCCCTTGGTTTCAAGGGTATCATATGGCTTTCATCTTGGCTGAAGTATTGAGGTGGTTTACACCAGTAGGACATGCTTCTCCAACCTGGCTCCCTCTAGAGGCAACCTTAGCAGGGTCCCCATCCCCAGCAACAGTGCAATACAGGGGGAAACCGAACCCATCCCTCTGCCACCTTCCATGGTGATATTGGTTAAATACTGCATGAAGGTTAAGACCTTGTGGCAACCCCCTACAGTTTGGAAATTTATGCTGTTATGGAGAAACCCTGCCCTTACAGTGGGCAAAGAGCCCATTCACTGGCAGACTTGGGAGGCCCAAGGTATCAGCCTAGTACAGGACTTGTTAATCACAGGCACCAACACAGCAGAGTCCTTTGAATCCCTCAAGGCCAGGTACCACCTCCCTGCCAATCTCTTCTGGAGGTACCTACAAATAAGGCACGGTATCACCCATGAACCTAATGCCCCATCATGTAAAGGGCTACATCCAGGATCTCATTCCCTGGGGGCATGAAAAATGCTGGCAATAAGCAGGGCAAGCAAAATCTATACCACAATGCGGGATGTCCCCCCAGACCCAACCCAATCAGCTAGAGCCCAATGGGAACAGGAGTTAAACTCCCCAATTTCTGAACAGTAATGGGACCACAGCTGGTCAAGAATTTGCTCTGCTTGTAGGGACAGGCATACCCACCTTATCATGAACAAGACCCTGCTGAGATGGTAATACATCCCAGCCAAACTCAAGCACTTGGGACTAGCCACAAACAACAAGTTCTGATACTACAGGCAGTCTGAAGCCCACCTGTACCATGTCCTTTGGGACTGTCCATAGCTCCATCCTGCTGAGAAAGAGAGAGATGAAGAGAGAGAAAGCGAGAGAGAGAGAAAGCAGCCAAAGCTTCCTTAAATCAAGGAGGTTATTTAATAGACTATACTGAATTGAATTATTACTTTTTGGACCTGTGTAAGTAACTAGTATTAATTCTCTGTTTTGGGGGTTGACTTTTCTTAGTTTAACTTTTATTTGCCAGGGAGGAACTGTAGCTGGAAGATATATGCAATCATTTGCGACTAGACCTGTTACTTAACCTCTGTGAAATAGGTGTCTGAAAGGAAGGAAGGCAATCCCTGGGGTGGAGGGTCAGAGATGTAGTTGATTGTTTCTGGAGGGCACAGGATTACTTTCACCCACCCTGCCCCTCACCCCACCTGCCCCAAGCACATAACTTCATTTATAGCAGGGGTTCTGACATCACTTCACCAAAACTGCAACAACATACACCTGCTCATATCCTTAAAGACACAGCACACTGAATAGGGGGTAGAGATACTCACAAGCTTCCACACACTAAGACAAGAACAACAACAAAAAAAAAGAAAAGCATCTGTAACAGGAAGGGACACAGACATGTGGGAAGTGATGTAATGCACTGGCTGTGGAGCAGCAGTCTTCTGGGAGACATTCTGGAGACTGCATTGCTGCCCTATTTGCAGGCACCTCTCTGGTCTGAGAGAGGAGGTTGTTCGTCTCCATGCTGACCTGGAAAGGATTTGGGAAACCTGCTCCCCCACCCAGGAACCACCCAGGCCACTGCCACTACTTCAGAGGTTGCCAAGAAAGAGGAGTGGTTGGACCATGGTGGGCTCAGAGAGGGTGAGGGTGGTGGAACAGAGAAACATCACTCCAGTTGTGCCTTTCCACAATTCATTCACCACTCTGGCACAGCATGGTTCCTCTAAGGAGGCACTCGCAGTGGAGACCAAGGAGGATGCTGGGAACATCCACAATGCAGACCCACAGGAGGTTGATACAGGACCGAGCAGGGGAAGAAAACAACTCCTGGTGGGGGACTCAATTGGTAGGGGGTAGAACTGGGAGGGGGGGAAGGAGATAAGGTGCCTGCTCAGCGCCATGGCTTGAAGGGACAGGAAATGAATCCTCAGGATTGTGGGAGCAGCTGGAAGGGGGAGTGAGCTGGATGTCATTATCCACCTAGGGACAAATAACCTGACTGAGAATGGGATCAGAGCAGTGCAATGGGAGTTTGTGGAGTTGGGAAGGGGCCTTAGACAAGCAGCACAGATAGTAACTTTCTCAGAAGTGCTTCCTATCTATGGTATGGATGAGGCTAGGGTACTCCACACCATGAGATTCAATGACTCGTTGAAAAACTGGTGCAGAGCTCAGGGATTTTGCTTCACTGGGGACCAGGGCTCCACCTGGAGGGATGAAGGCCTATACTGGCATGATGGTCTGCATCTATCTAGGAGGGGAACCATGATCCTAGATGATAGGTATAAATGCTTCATTGGCAAGCATTTAAACTAGCCAAAGGGGGAGGCACTGAAAATGAGAAGGGAAATCCTTGCCCCCCCCAAAAAAATCATCAGGGTAGTTAGTGAGGTAAACATCAAGATAGAGCAGTTGATAGGGATAAGGGCAGGGGTAAATGGAGATAAAGACAAAGGTAGTAAGGACAGGGATGGGGCAAAAAGAAATAAAGCCATAAGAAAATGGAGGAGAATGAGTATCAATGCCCATAGTCTAGGTAAAAAGCTCCCCAAAATGGTGGCCTTGATGGAAGAGGGATACCTGGATATTGTGGCAGTCACAGAAACATGGTACACAGAGAACCATGAATGGGATGTCTACATACCAGGGTACACAATCTACAGGAGGGACAGGGAGGGAAGAAGAGGAGGAGGAGTAGCTCTCTATGTAAGGGAAGGGAGCAAAGCAACAGAACTAAAGGGTAAACAGGGAGGAGAGGAGGCACTGTGGGTCACCTTAGAGACTGAAAATGGCACCACAATCCAGACAGGGGTTGTATACAGACCCCAGTCTCAGGGGGAGGAAATGTCAGAAGGCATCCTTAGGATGGCAGAGACAGGGGAGGTATTGCCGATGGGGGATCTGAATGTGCCAGATGTTAACCGGAGCACCTTTGCTGCAGCCACATCCAAGAGCAGGGCCATTCTTGATGCCCTACAGGGGGCATGCCTCAGACAGCAAGTTTTACAACCCACTCAGGAGGGAGCAATCTTAGACCTGGTATTCTCAAATGGGGACAGAGAGAAGATCTCCGATCTTGAAGTGGGTATCCATCTGGGAGAAAGCAACTATCAAACAGTGTGGTTCACAATAAACTTAGCTGTAGAGTCAAGCCATACAAAAGTGAAGGTACTGGACTTCAGGAGGGCTGATTTTATCAAAAGGGGAAAGTGCCTTAGAAAAGCACTAGCAATGGTGGGGTGGAGCAACAATGGGGAAACATCAAAATCGCCATCACAGAGGCAACAAGCCTTGATGTGAAGCAAATAAACAAATCAAAACAAAAGAAAAAAAACACTACGGTTCTCAAAAGAAGTGGTGGGGAAGGTTAGGGAGACAAAGATAGCATTCAGGAAGCATAAGGAAACACAGAAGGAGCAGGACAGAGAACTGTACCAGTAAAAGCAGAAGGAAGCAGGGAAGGCAATCAGAATAGCAAAGGCCCAAAATGAGGAAAAGATAGCTAACTCAGTTTAGAAGGGGGATAAAACCTTGTATAAGTACATTAGGGAGCAAAGAAAGACTAAGGCAGGGGTACTGAGGCTGAATGAAGAGGAAGGTGGTTGGGCAGAGAGCGACAGTGAAAAAACAGGGATATTGAATGAATACTTCTGCTTAGTATTCACAATGGAAGAGCGGGGGGGAGATACCTAATCAAGTCAATAGAAGCACTCTGGATAGGGGGGTTGATATTAGTCCTTTCACAGAAGAAAGGGTTCTGAAAAAACTCTTAAAACTGAAGGTGGATAAAGCTATTGGGACTGATGGGATTCACCCCATAATTCTAAAAGAACTGAGGGAAGAACCACTAACTACCCTTTTTAATAAATCATGGGAGGATGGTGTGGTACTTGGGGACTGGAGGATGGCAGATGTGATCCCCTTCACAAAAGTGGGAGCAAGACAGAGGCAGGAAACTACAGACTTGTCAGTTTGACCTCAGTGGTAGGGGAAATGATGGAATCACTTCTGAAGGAAATAATTGTTGAGTACCTAGGGCCAGTGGGGTACAGGACCCAAGGCAGCATGGATTCACAGCAGGAAGGTCATGTCAGACAAATCTTATTTATTTATTTGACTGGGTGACCAAAGTAGTAGACCAGGGAGGGGCTGTGAACATGGCCTACTTAGACTTTAGCAAGGCATTTGACACAGTCTCGCACAAAAGATTAATAAATAAATTAGCCAGCCTGGAATTGGGTCCCAGGATGGTAGTCTGGGCAAAACACTGGCTGAACAACAGGATACAGAGGGTAATAGTAACTGGAGTCCTCAGTGAAGAAAGGGGGGTTACTATTGCGTTACTGCAGGGTTCAGTACTGGGGCCGGTCCTTTTTAATGTCTTTATAAGTGACATTGCAGATGGACTGAAAGGAAAAGTATGTTTCTTTTCAGATAACACAAAGATCTGCAACAGGGTTGATATGCACGGTGGGGTGGAAAGGATGAAAAGGGACTTGGCAAGGTTGGAGGAATGGTCAAATGTATGGCAGCTTAGATTCAATGCAAAGAAGTGCAAAGTAATGCACCTGGGAAACAAAACCCCAGGGGACAATTATACAATGGGGGGTGAGATACTGGCAACAACAAAAATAGAAAGGGACCTGGGTGTAGTCATATCAGACAACCTAAAGGTGGGCCAGCAATGTCAGAAGGCAGAAAGGAGGGATGGGGGTATACTGGGATGCATAGGGAGAGGCATCACCAGTAGAAAACAGGAAGTTGTTGGGCCTCTGTACAGACAGTTGGTAAGACCACACCTAGAGTACTGTGCACAGTTTTGGAGACCCCCCCTGTCTGCAAAGACATGGCCAGGGTGGAGGCTGTCAAGAGGTGGACACCAAAATGGTGCAGGGTCTCCAGCAGAAGACATATGAAGAGAGACTAAAGGAGCTTAAGATGTATAGCCTCAAGGAAACGAGGGAGAGGGGGACATGATAGAAACTTTCAAATACCTCGAAGGAATCAAATAAGTCCAAGAGGGTAGCATCTCTCAGAAAAAGAGATGTGCAAGAACAAGGGGACACAATTTGAAGATAGAGGGGGGTGTCTCAGAGGTAATATGAGGAAGTATTTCTTCACAAAGAGGGTTGTAGATGCATGGAACAGCCTTTCTGAGGTGGTCGTAGAGTCAAAAATAGTGGGGGAATTTAAGAATGCATAGGACAGACATAGGGCAATTCTAGTTGGAGGTAGGAGGAAGTAGGCTGTTGGTTAATTAGGATCTGCAGCTTAACTGCTAGGTAGGGAAATGGGCAGACTAGGTGGGCCAAGTGGTCCTTATCTGCCATCAGAGTCTATGTTTGTATGTTTCTATGTTTCCACCCATTTTGGAAGGAAATCAAGAACATGTGTCGATAGATATTCCCAGAAGTATCCCCAGAACTCTCCCTGCTGCTTCTAGGGTGTGAGAGATCAGGCATCCCCAAAAACAGCCCATGAGCTAGGTGAGCCACAGTAGTAGGGGCGGCTGCCAAAAGCCTGATGTTGCTGAAGTGGTGCACCACTGAGTACCCCGAGCTTCTCCTGTCAATAGCAGAAGTGGCCACTTATGAGAGACTCTCGAGCTTCACAGGAGGCACCATGGTCAAGTACACAGACTGCTGGCAGCCCTTCCTGTACTTGATATACTGCCACAAGACTCAACTTGACCAGGATGAAGTGGGCCAACAGCAACCTGGATCCAGACCCACCGAGGAACCCCTAATCCCCCCTACCTTCCCCCACTTGATACCACTACAACCTCCTACAAAATGTGACTGCCTGACTGCATATAGTTGTGTTACTTAGGAATATAGTTTGGTGCTAGCACACAAAACAAAGGCCAACTGCTGAAGTACACCTGTCCTATATGAGACAGATGTTCACAGGGTTGGTGATGAGAAGGGTAACAAAGGGCCCCCCTCACATATGCTCAGGTATCCGACTGAACCACCAATCAAAAGGGGGGCAGGTAAATGCTTATCGTCTTTCTCCGTAGCGTAGTAGGCTCCTGTACAAATGTAAAGGTACAGTCATGATTTGTACAAACCTTGGTCAACCATTGCTTCATTATTTCCCAAGGGACACCAAATGTTGCAGTGTACCCCAGGGTGTCTGTATGTTGGTGTGTGCTTCAGTAATAAAAATCTTTAACAACAAAAATAACAACTTGTCCTGCGTTGAACAAGTCTGACTTTTCATTTCAGGAAAATGAGCAACACCACAGACTGCTCAAACTCCACTCCTGTGGATTATGCCACAAATTTCCTCTTTATGGGAATCAGTGCTGAAAGTACTGAGCAATGACTCAGTCATGATATAAAATTAAATCTAACAGCAGGAGGACAAAATGTGTGTTTATGTGGTGCCCTATCCCATAGGTGCTTTTCACCATACTACTTATTTATCCCCATTAAATACAACTGACAATAAAAATATTATAAAATCCAAAGTATTAAATATCCTAATTAATATGGTTGGCACAGCGTCAACAGCAAGATGATTAATCAAGGAAGGGCAGGAAAAAGAGTGATGTTATAGCTCCCTCAGAAACTTCAACAGAGAAGGCCTCCATGATATACAGTACAGGACAATGAGGTCCTTAATGTGAGTTCTGCCTGAAAAACAGGTTTATTCATCACTGTCTACAAATGCACAACTTTTCTCAGCAGTGCAGTGTTTCTCAGCAGTTGTACCACTGTATACAGTATGGGATCCAACAGTTATTCAAATACTGTCAGATAATAGATAGTGGTCTATATTATGAACCAGTGGATACATCTACCTCCTCATTAATGTTGTTTAGAAGGTGGTGAAAAATATTTTGGAAACACAGTTTCTCTGGCTGTAATTGCAGATAGACCTTACTCTAGGACTGTTTTATTAGAAATGGTACTATATAATCCCATTTTAATGAAACTCCTTTCCTAGATGTACCACTTACTCTTTTAGTTATTTATTTAAAACTCTGATGACCAGGCAAGAACCTAAGGACAAACATTGTCCATTGTCAAGGGGAACCCAGAATAGATAAGACAATAAATTGAGAAAATCAAGCAAAAGACAGTACAATCAACTAAAAACAGTTACAAATACAATCTGATAATTAGTGAGTTTTTTATTGAGATTTGAACTCATTAACAATGAGCCCTATACAGTGACATGTGGATCACCTATGCTCCACAAATCCATGACATGTTGGCAACCCTAAATCCATGAGCCATGCAATGGGGATCCCGCAGATCCCCAGTGGAATGCACAGAAGGGGCATGCATTCCTTCTGCACCAGATTCCCCAGCTGTTCACACAGCTACACATGTAGACAATCCGTGGTGTATGAGGGTCATACCCTCACTCCACCCCATTCACAAAGCCACAGACCGCTGGGTGAAGAGGTGCAGGATATGGCAGCAGGGACCTTTCTGTATCCATTAAATGTCCCCCCTAGAAAACTCTGCAGGCTGCAGGACATCAAAACTCCCCCTAAAGTGTTGCCCCACTCCTCAGTTAGAAAGGGAGGTCTGGGGGCAGCTATTCAGCCATTTGCCCATCTTTGCAAACTGTTCTCTCCCACACCTTCCCAGAATCTCCTGCTTATATGGAGCAGGGGATCCACTTCATAAGCCAGGACAGGGATTTGATTGGATACCTGCCTGTCTCCTCTGATCCAACCCCCGTGCAACAATGCACTGGGGGCTTAGACACTGATAGGCACCATTCAGTGGCACACGTATGTGCATGCCAGCCACCGCATGCCTGTCCATGGCCATGGAGCTGTATGACCAGGGTATTTGCCTCTCTTTGCATAGGCACCATTATTAGCATCATATAAACTTGCATGAATAGAATTCCATTCCTTAGCCATGAAATATGCAAAAGATCTTTTGCCCCAATTTATTCCTTCTAAAAGGGAACAATCAAGGATAAATTGTTAGAACTATTAATACCAAGTAGAGATCTAGCAATTGAGAATGTTAGCCAAAGAACTCAGCCCTGCACCAATCTATTTTTCACGTAGTTTGAAGTCCCAAATATTTAGATCGCTGTTCAAGAGGTCACTGTAAAAGCAAAACCAGTTCAAATCACTATGTAAGCGACAGTGGTATGTACTCTTTCCTGTGCCCAGAACAATGACATCCACTATACACTTTCTGCTTCCTGGTTTTGTTATTTTAAATCTCAGAAGTTTCAGGCTCAATAACTCACTACTGCATGGCTGCTTCTGGGATGGAAACACGTGCTTATAGTGTGAAACAGAACATTTTGTAAAACAGAATTTAATGACCACTCTGTGCTGTTGTGCATGGTTTACTGCTACCAGTCATCTGTTGCATATGGGAGTGGTCCTATGTTGTACATGGACATCTTAGCCAATCAGAATCACACAGCAGACAACTGAAAGTCAAGAGCATCACAGGTTCATGCTGTTCCACAAACTGACAGAATATCTGTATTCCAAAAAATCTGAATGTTGACATTTAAGCATTCATCTTTTGCCTGTGTGTTTTATTTCATGCAGTTGGAATATTTTATGACACAATAACTTGAAAATGTGTTTATTCTCCTTGTTATCTGACCTCCAAAAAAATAAATGATGTAGAGGATAATGGATGCACAATCATGAACAACAATGCTGTGTTCACTTTGAGAGGTTGGCACAACAACCTAAACCTAGCAAACCTCCGGAGCGAAGCTCGAGAGGTTTACAGTTGTCATGACACCTTGAGAAATTAACTCAGCATTGTTGTTTAACTGTTGCCCATCCATTGTCTTTTATAGTGTGTGGGCAACAGGTAAACAAACTATAAGCATTTCTTGAGGGCGGCTGTACATTGCGCTGCTGTTTACATCTTACCCCCCCCCACCACCACCACCACAGAAAGAAGCCCCACTCCTTTCATGGTCCCTCTCTCCACAGACACATTTAAAAATAAAAAACACAAACATTCTATCATTCATCGGTGATGCGTTATTGCAATTTTTTGTTGTCACTGCTCACTTTCGGGGCTGGATCTCAGCATCATGGCTGTTTCTTAGTATGCGGGAAGTTTGCGAGGTGTGCATGCACAAATACATTCATGTTGATATGGTATCATTGCAACCTACTCAAAAGGGTATAACAACTTCTTGATTTAACAGTGATAGCATAACAAAGATAGGAATTCATTGAATTCCATCATTAATAACCCTCTCCAGTACATTATAACTGAATAATGCTTAAACTCCATTTTATTTAAAAAAATACTTCATCATACAGTACACTTTAAAAGATTATGGCTGTGGGGAAAAAGCTCAATAGAACTATGACACCATCTCAGGATTTTCATGATGTCAAACCGGTAGAGAGGTTTTTGCTGTCATCAGAATCCCTTGATGGACTTATAGCTCTGTTGTGACTGTTTCCTCAGCCACAATTCTAGACTTTGTGAACAGTTGACCATCTGCTATTCTGTTGTATTTAGTGTATTATGCTATGTGAACAGTTGACCATCTGCTATTCTGTTGTATTTAGTGTATTATGCTGTGATCATGAATGTGCCAGGGAAGGGTGGGGACCCCGAAAGGGGAAGAAAAAGATCCACTAAGCTGGAAGATTCAATCCTCAGGGGCAAGGGAGGGGTAGAGTATTCTACACTGGAAGTGGAATGGGAGGTGCATTGTTTTCCAGGGCAGTGATGGATACCCTCCAAACGAAAGTGCTGGAACTTATTAAAAAGGATGGGGGAGTCCAAATATGGTACTGGGCCTATGCACAAATGATCTGGCCAGGAGCTATACAGGAGAATTAAGGGACTGCTTCTACGCCCTAGGCAGGATTCTCAGGCACGTGGCAAGGACTGGTGACCTTCTTTGAGGTCCTGCCCGTAACATGCTTCAACAGTAGTGAGCAGCTCACAGTAGAGCAATGTAATGCATGACTTAAGGGGTGATGTTGGGGGAAGATTTTTCAGTTCCTTGGAGACATGGTGGGCTCGAAGGTTGTTCAGTAGGGATGATGTGTACACAAACAGGAAGGGTACCAGGGTGCTGGGGCTAATGTTCACACAACACCTCCAGAAGACTTTAAGCAAGGGTAAGGAGGAGGCATTGCAATTGAGGGTAGCTCATCTACACAGCTAAGGGAGGACAGGAGAGCCCCCCAAGCACTTGTATAGGCAGTTAGAGCTAATCAGACAGGAGGGGAGGAAGATATAGAATTGCAAATAGAAACAAGCATTTGTCGATACCGAATGTTCAATGCTGGTATTGCTGTTGAACTGGGTATTGCTTGTACACATTTTTACCGTACAGTATATTTACCCAGGATAGAGCAGATGAAAGGCAATGTCTTATTTTCAGTGGTGCCTGCTTTGACACACTGTTAGATTGTAATTACCCAGGATAGGGCTGCTGAGAGGCTATATCTACTTTTATGTGGGCTCCCATATTTTGACCCAAAATGTTCAACAGTCTTTTTATGACCCGACATTATGATCAAGACAGGTGGAATTTTTAAAATCCCATCTGAAAGGTGCTTTTGCTGTGTGACTGTTAAAACAAGTTTCAGAGGGAATCTGAAAATGACACCTGCTATGTTCAGGTGGTGCAGTAACACAAGGGATATGTTGAACATTGGGGCCAAATTCTGCAAAAATAAAGTTATGAGTAAATATTGGAACAGCTCAACATTTCTTCAGAACTTAGTTGTTTTTTTACATTTTTACCCCAAATTTTCAACATGATATGTTTATGACTGCTCCTTCGGAGCATGATAAGTGTTATTTAGAAAACAATAGCCGACACATCATTTTGTGCCACAAGTGTGAAAACACATTATGGGTAAGTTTTGATAAATGGCAGCTGTCACATTATGAGGTGGTGTGAGAAAAATGACTATGATTAAAATCTGGGGTCAAAATACTATTAATTACCACAGTTACAAATGTACATAGAAATATTTTAATGCACATTCATAACTTTGTTGATTTTTAATATTTTACCCCAAATTTACAACATAGCCCTCTTATGACCCCACCTCATGAAGAAAGGTGGAGAAAATGTTCAACACATGTCCAAAAGGTGATTTCGCACTACAAGTGTGAAAGCATATTTTGACCAGGATTTGAAAAATGACAGCTGTCACAATCATGAGGTACTGTGAAAAAAAAGGATGTGTTGAAAAGTTAGGGTCAAAATATTGAAAAATACCACACATATGAGAGTGCATTGAAAATGTTCAAAGTTGGATCAATTCAAAAGTTTTATTGATCGACTTAGTTCAAGTCATTACAAACCGTAAAAGTTAAAAACATATAAATGACATTATCACTGTTTACAGTCATGCATGTAAGTACTGCATACATTTAAATAAAACCATACATAATGATTTCTCTACATTTGTGCAAGCACCGATCCAAAATCTACATAATACATTTTGAATATATTAGACCTTGGTTTATCAATATCCTCAGGACTGCCATCACATGTCCTTTACTAGATGCAATTTTTTCCTCTCTATGATTTTTTAGGAGGAGGCCACAGGGATCAATACACTTTTAGTGTGTGCTTTTAGTAAGTATGTTAATAAATGCTGTGGTTCATATTCCAAAGATCCCAGAACTTATCCCAAAATACATTTTCTATATTTGTCATATAAGGGGCAAAGGATGACAAGATGAATGAGGTTATCTTGTCCTAATTTGCATTTACATAATCCACTATTATCTTCCCTCTTCTTGTACTGGGAGGATTTCCATTGACTGGAAAAGCATTCAAATCTGAAATGGATTATTAATGTCCTGTAATCTGGCCTATCTACAATTTGTAGGTACTTTTCCATTTTGTTTTGTGAGCCATGGGCAGACTTTAAACTGCTTATGTAGTTCAAGATCCTTTTGTGTATATATAGCCCTAACTCTATCGCTTATATTTCCCTTTATCTGATTCAGTGGATATCTGAGGCTGTCTGTAATACTTGAAAGCAGCCCATAGGGTTTAATTGTATTTTCCACTGTTTGTATGCTGGGGAAAGTCACTTTATATTTTAGATCATTTATAGCTTCTTCCACACATAACCTGGGCAGCCTGTTTTCTCTCATCCCAAACCCTTTTGTCCAGTAGACAATATGTTTTTGTTTTATTTGGCACTCCACTGGTAGCTGATCCACTTCAGCCCTGACTAAAGCAGATGGTGCACTATTTGGTAGGCATAGCAGTTTTTTGTAAGTGACAGTGTTCCAAATCAATTTACGCTTGGGAACCCAAAATTTCAGCTGCATAAAGTAGTTGAATTCAAATTTTAGCACTTATAACATTGATATTTCCTTTAATTGATTTGCCTCCATATTTATATGAAAATACATTCATAATTGGTAGAAATGTTTTAGCTTGGAGAGCGAATCACTCTATACTTTATACCCGATGCATATGGTCATTTTGTCCATTGTTATGATTCACTCTTTGTACTGGAAACTTAATAAAATTTGAATTGGAAAAAAAAAATAATGCTTTAGCTTTATTTTTCTAATTCTTTAATCTGGCTTCCTCAAGTGCTGTCCTGATTTACCACGAGGTCCAAATAGCAGAATTCCTTCACCACGTCTAATTTGTGATTGTTCAGTATGTATTTGTAAATTTATTTATGTCTGCCAAACACTAACACTTTTGTATAATTGTAATTAAGTTGAAGATCCACTTTACTGCATTCTGTCTGAAATTAAAGCCACATCATTGGCATATGCCAAGTATGGGTATACCCTCTTCCCTATCTTTGACATATGAAAATTGGGGTCATACATGGTATGCAAAATTGTATTAAAATAAAGGTTAAAAAGAATGGGAGTGTGCACCCTTGCTTAATGCCTATGCTGGATTCAAACCAGCTACTAACCTCCCACTTCTCATTATACCTTACACTGGTACAATTATCCTGGTATAATTAGTCAGTTTACATATAGTGTGGCACCAGCAATGCCACCGACATCGACGAACACAATGCCAAGTGTCAGCATTGTGCTGTCAGGGATGTTATATGTTTTCTTTGGGAGGCTGTGCCCCGAATCACCCTCCCCATGTGGGGGGCTCCGACCTCCACACCTCCGGTATTTAAATATCCAACTCTGAGTTGGAGTTGTCTCAGGGAGGGGGTGAAACACCAAGAGATGCACTGCCAGTGTCAGCAGGGACCATTACAGTGACCTATCGATTTCTATTGATTTTTGTTGCTGTACTGGTCTCCACTGAGGATGTTTCATTGTGCGGTCAGCATACAAATTTAATCATATCTAGTACTGATCTTTCCACTCCTGTTGTTTCTAATCTTTCCCACAACAAATTTCTGTTTACCTTATCGAAGGCTGATTTTAGATCCATGAATGTGCAATAGATTCAATAGATTTTTTGCTTTTATACCCCCCTGTATTTGCATATCAGATGTGCCAATGTAAAGGATTGGTCAACTGTGGCATGGCCTACCTTAAAGCTGGCCTGTGCTTCATCTAGCACTTCATTTTTATCAACACATTCTGTTAATCTATATATTAAGATCTTCATAAGTAAGTTCTCAATGCTGTCAATTACGTTGATTGGTCTATAGCATTCTGGATTATTTGTATCCCCTTTTTTGAAAAGTGGGATGATTATGTTCAACTTCTAGCTTTCAAGTATGTTTTCCAGACATGATTAAATAAGTTATGCAGGAATGGTATCCAGTATAATCTAGTTTTCTGTACCACATCCAGTGGCAAGCCATCTGTTCCTGGGGCCTTTTGACTCTGAAAGGAATCTAACGCGTGTTCAATCTCTATAGTTGTTATGCAGTTAATTGGTTAATTTCTCATTCCTATAACCCTTGTCTCCTTTAACTTAGTTATGTACTCATTGTCTTCTCTATAAAATAATTTTCTATAATGTTTTACCCATTCCTCCAGCTCTATAGTTGTTTCCACCTTGTTGTTACACTCCTTTACTCCTTTATTTAAAATGATCCAAAACTTCTGTGTCCTTGGTGAATACTGCTTTTTCTAAATCTGCCCATAACTGTTGTATCTATCTCTCCTTATTGATTTTTAAGATTATTCTGTATTCCTTCCTTAAATTATTCATTATTCTATTATTATAGTTATCTGGCTCTTGTTTTAATATCCTCAGTTGCTTATTTAGATGTTTTTTACCACCTTACATTCCTTATTACACCAGGCATGCCCTTCTTTTTTTCCATATATTTATTTCTATGATAACTGCATTTGCAATACTTTCTATGATTGTATTATATTCCATTATGATTGTTTCATTATCTATGCCATAACTGTGTGCTGACAGACTTTCCAAAACTCCATTATTTTTAAAAAAATCCCTCTTGTCTGTTGTTTGCCATCCTATACAATTTTCCTTCACTTGAAGGGGGACCATTTTCATATTCTTTTCAACATTGTTCCATTCTGATCTAACCTTGATTTCCATAGCTGGGTGTTGGCTTTCTAGTATAATCCTAACCCCCAAGGAAATACATTGTGGAATCATATTTATATTCACTCACACATACTCGATGGTTGAAGAGCCATTTCCACCCATATAAGAGTATTCACCCTGCTGATTCCTGTTTATTCTACCTTTAAGATGACATTAGGTAGAAAACAGGAAGTTGTTATCCCTCGGTACAGATAGTTGGTGAAACCCTATCTGGAGTACTGCATGCAGTTCTGGAAACCCCATCTCCACAAGGACATAAGGACATAGACAGGATGGAGGCAGTCCAGAGGAGGACAACTAAAATGGTGCAGGGTCTGCACCAGAAGCCATACAAAGAGAGACCAAAGGAGCTTAATATGAATACCATTGAGGAAAGGGGTGGCATGATAGAATCTGTCAAGTACCCCAAATGAATCAACAGAGTCTAAGTGGGTAGCATCTTTCAGAAATAGAGATGTGCAAGAACAAGGGGACATAATTTAAAGATAGAGGGGGGAACGACTCAGGGACAATGTGAGGAAGTATTTTTCACAGAGAGGGTGGTAGATGCATGGAACGGCCTTCCTGAGGAGGTTGTGGCATCAAAAAAAGTGGAGGAATTCAAGAATGCATGGGACAGGCATAAGGCAATTATGCTGGGGGGGTAGGAAGAGGTAGGCTGTTGGTTAACTAGGATCTGCAGCATATCCAATAGGTAGGGAAATGGGAAGACTAGGGGAGCCAAGTGGTCCTTATCTGCCATCAAAGTCTATGTTTCTATAAGTAACAGGAATGTTTTATTGCATAGGGCTTTGTGATGTTTCTGTCTCTATGTCTTCCCCTGTACATACATAGATACCCAATTTGTCTAGCATTCTTTGCTTGTTTTTCAACAGTTCCATCATTGTTCCCTGTTTTACCCACAGTGAAATTTGACTATCAATTTCCCATCTCACTGCTTTGTGTATCTCATGGTTGCAGACATGTCATATTCAACAATGCATTCAATGTATCAATCAATTTATCTTTAATATTCATTTTATTTTCCTTATGCATCTGCTTTAGGCCAGATACAGATACCATGACCTAATTTGTATCCCCTGTAGTCCGTTTTTTTGATAGAATTCTGGGAAGAGCTCATTCAATGTGATTACTTCTCCCATTTCTATTCCCATTTTCTTTAATTCTTCTGTTTTGTATGATATTGCCTTTAGGAGCAAAGAATACTGGAAAAATTGGGTATCTGTGTATTTACAGGGAAGGACATAGAGACAGAAAAATCACAATGCCTAATAACTGCCAGTGGTTTAAAGTGAGAAGCAATGGTTGAAATTTCAAATATGTTCGAAGCTCTTGTCAATATAAAAATGTGATAAACTGTAGAAACATTTCTAGGAAGGAGGCCACAGAAAACTAATACAGAAAATAGATCACCTAAAACACAGACATACAGCATACAGAAAAGGGATGAAGGAGCAGTGTGGATATTATCATGGAACCCATCAGGTATTGGGGTAAGCTAGGGGATCCTGAAGTGGAAAGATATAAACAATGCAGTATCATAACTTTGTTGTTTTCCCATATTTCTACCTGAGATTTTCAACATAGCCATATTATGACCCTACCTCATGAACAATGGTTGAGAAAATGTTCAAATTCTGCCCAAATGGTGATTTTGAACCTCTAGTGCAAAGGCACATTTTGGCCAGGATTTGAGAAATGACAGCTGTCACATTCTTGAGGTGTTTTGAAAAATGGTGTTGAAACTTTGGGATCAAAATATTGAAAACTACCAAAGTTATGAGTGTGTATTCATAAATTTCAATGTAGGCTTATAACTTTGCTGTTGGTTAATATTTTTATCCCAAATTTTCAACATAGCCTTCTTATGTCCACACCTCATGAACATGGAGAAAACTTTCAAATCTTACTCAAAAGGTAATTTTGCTCAGCAACTAAAAAATCACCTTTTGGGACAGATTTTCACAATTTCACTGTCATTGTTCATGATGGGAGGTCCCAAAAAAGCCATGTTTAAAATTTGGGACAAAATATTCAAAAATGATCCTCAGTTTGTGATCCAGCATTGAAGAGTGAAGACATGTCTCTGGTCCAGAGACGATAACAGCATTGAACCCCCAGTAGGTAAGTAAGGGCTTGGAGGGTGGGTACTGAGTGGTAGGATCAGGTGGGAAGTCCATTACGGCAGTGGTGACAGACATTGATGAATGTTTTCCTTTTTTATAGGGTTTAGTTTACAAAACTAAAAGAAGAATATGAGGGACAACAGGGAAACAATTTTGTGAGGGACAGTTTTCTTTGTTTCAGGTGGGAACACTGTTAATGTTATATTAGGCAGCAATGGGGGTGGGTTCCCCAATGTCACACAATCAAAATGGGGAGGTAGGGGGTTAGCAGCCAGCTGGAGGATTGGGAACCCCATGCCAAAAATGGGGTTTAAGTGACTGAGGGAGGGGTTTCTTTATGTTTGGTGACACCTTGAGTGGACTCCCCAGTATCAAGTGAGAGGACAGGGTTTTCTTTATGTTTGACGGTACCAGGTGAGGGCTCCCTGGTGTTGCAAAATGAAAATGGGTGTGTTGGGGACCTACAGCCAGCACCAGGGATTATGTTGGGGAAGGGGACCACAGCAGGCTAATCATTACAGATCAGCTGTGCTTGTTGGGTGGCATTATATAGATCAAAGGAAAGCTGCCTAGGATTGGGCCATCTCTCTCTCCTTTGAACTACCAAAAGTTTCTACCCAGCCAGCCAGAACAGTGTCATGATCTGCCTGACTGATGATTGGTGTGATACTGATGAGCCCCTTGCAGACTGCCCTGCTTTGGGTAACAGAAACATACCTTTCAAAACCCTGTATATCATAATAAGATGTTTGATGCACTTGCACAAGGCAAACATAAAAACAGTCAAAAAGTTGGAACAGGACTAGGGTAAGGAGTAAGGAGAAAGGAGACAGTGGGGTGTGGAACACATCAGGAGCAAAGGGAAGCACAGAAACAGAAGGTCTCAAGGGCACATTTATTTATTTATTTAAGCGTTTTACCAGGAAGGCATAGTGAGCAGGCTACTGCTCAATTCCAGATGCATCCTGGGGAAGGGGTGGTACATACATGGTTGAATGTAAGCAAATACAAAGAATAGTACAAAAACAAAATACATAATAAATAGTACCACCTAGTGACAGACACAATGGATTAGGAAATAATACATGATTAGCATGAGGGAGCTATTGATAAGACTCTTGACAGACTCAGTATAAGACTCATTACAATAACATTTGGTTATGCCAGTAAACATTAAATAGGATGTGCCAGCCAAGGTTGCCACCCTGAGGGCTGTTATATGGCCTAGACACATGAGCAGGTAGGGGACAAGTGATCTAGGAGCATGGAGTTAAGATCCGGGGAGAAATAGAAGTGATGAATGCTTGCTGGGAGGAAGTTCCACAACTTATGCATGCAGTAGCTAAAGGCTGCCTGTCCTACGGTAGAGGATCGGTGATGGACAACCAGGAACCATGAGTCATTATTTCTGAGTGAATACGCTTGAGCACTAGTGTTGGCTTGGGCAATTGTGAGGTGGGGGGAGCAACTGGGACCAGTACTTGGCTGAGGTCTTGGCACAGTGGGACAGCCTACGATTTTCTAGAGATGTAAGGTTCATAGATTGGTAGAAGGGGTGCAGTGATTGGTGGAGTAAGGGCAGTTCAGGGCAAAGCAACAGAAAGCATGGAAGAGGGGATCCAGTCTGGCTAAGGTGAACTTGGGACCTGCACTGTAGACAACATCCCCATAGTCAAAGACTGGGATTATCATTTTCTGCATGATGGTCCTCCGGGCTGAGACTGGGATATTGTGACGGTTGCAGTAAAGTGCACCAAGCCTGGGGTGAAGCTTCTTTGGTATGGAGTCAACATGTGCAGAAAAGTTGAGGTGCTGATCAAGCCAGACTCTGAGGTACCTGAAGAAGGTACAGGCCTCGAGAGGGGTCCCGTCCAGGGTATGGAACGTGATAGGGGGAGGGGAGCCTCAAAAGTTGTTGTCTTGTTCCAAAAGTCACAGAGACAGTTTTCTTGGCATTGAGGGAGAGTTGATTTGAGTGCAGATATAGCTGAACCTGATTGAAGTCCAACTGCAATCTGGTTATTACCTCTCTGGCTGAGGGACCTGATGTATACAGCACAGTATCGTCCGCATACATGTGAATGGAGGTGTGAGGGCAGGCAGACGGTGGGTCATTTAGAAAGACGGAGAACAGGAGGGGGCCTAGGACAGAGCCTTGCAGTGCCCCAGCAGTGACAGGGAGGGGGGGCTGAGGTGGCAGAACTGACTCTGACTGATTGGGACCTGCCTACAAGGTACGAGTGGAACCAACTGGTGGCCCAGCTAGACAGTTCAGCTTTTGAGAGTTTGGTCAGGAATAGTGAGTGGGAGACGGTGTCAAACACCTTGGCTAGGTTAATGAAAATGGCGGCTGTGATGTGGTCAACATCCATACCAGTGAGGATGGAGTCAGTGAGCCTGAGAAGGGAGGAAGTGGTTGAGTGGGATTTCCAAAAGTCAGACTGGTAGGGGGTGAAGAAGGAGGAGGAGTCAAGAAAGGGTGATAGATGAGAGAGTACTAGGCACTCTTGGAGTTTTGCCAGAATGGGTAGTAGAGAAATAGGATGGTAATTGCTTGGGTTTGAGGCATCCCCACCCTTGTGAAGGGGGATTATGGTGGCATGTTTCCATTCATAAAAACATAGAAACATAGAAACATAGACTTTGATGGCAGATAAGGACTGCTAGGCCCATCTAGTCTGCCCAATTCCCTACCTACAGGATAGGCCGCAGATCCTAGTTAACCAACAGCCTATATCTTCCTGCCCCCCACAAGAATTGCCTTATGTCTGTCCCATGCATTCTTGAATTCTCCCACAGTTTTAGACCCCACAACTTCCTCAGGAAGGCTGTTCCATGCATCCACTACCTCTCTGTGAAATAATACTTCTCACATTGCCCCTGAACCGCCCTCCTTCTATCTTTAAATTGTGTCCCCTTGTTCTTGCAAGTCTCTTTTTCTGAAAGATGCTACCTCTTGGACTTTGTTGATTCCTTGAGGTACTTGAAAGTTTCTATCATTTCCCCCCTCTCCCTTCTTTCCTCAAGGGTATACATATTAAGCTCCTTTAGTCTCTCCTCATATGGCTTCTCTTGCAGACCCTGCACCATTTTAGTTGCCCTCCTCTGGACTGCCTCTATACTGTCTATGTCCTTGCGGAGATGGGGTCTCCAGAACTGGACACAGTATTCCAGATGGGGTCTCACCAACTGTACAGAGGGATAACAACTTCCTGTTTTCTGCTGCGTATGCCTCTCCCTATACATCCCAGTATACCCCTGGCCCTCCCTACTGCCTTCTCACATTGCTTGCTAACCTTAAGGTCATCTGATATGATTACCCCCAGGTCCCTTTCCTGTTTTGTTGTTGTTACTACCTCCCCACTCATTGTGTATTCTTCCCCTGGGTTCTTGTTTCCCAGGTGCATTATTTTGCACTTTTTTGCATTGAATCCTAGCTGCCATAAGTCTGACCATTCCTCCAACCTTGCCAAGTCCCTTTTCATCCTTTCCACGCCTCCTTGTGTATCAACCCTGTTGCAGATCTTTGTGTCATCTGCAAAAGGCATACTTTCCTTCCAGTCCCTCTGCAATGCCACTGATGAAGACATTAAAAGGACTGGACCCAATACTGAACCCTCGGTACCCCACTAGTAACCCCTTTCTTCAGAGTGGACTCCATTTACAATTACCTTCTGTGTCCTGTTGTCCAGCCAATGTTTTACCCAGGCTACCACCCTGGGACACACTCCCAGGCTGGTTAATTTGACTAATAATCTTTGTGTGGGACTGTGTCAAATGCCTTGCTAAAGTCTAGGTAGGCCATGTCCACAGCCCTCCCTGGTCTACTACTTGGTCACCCAGTCAAAAAATCTATTAGATTCATCTGACATGACCTTTCCGCTGTGAACCCATGCTGTCTTGGATCCTGTGCTCAACTGACCTCTAGGTACTCAACTATTCTTTCCTTCAGAAGTGACTCCATCACTTTCCCTACCACAGAGGTCAGACTGACAGGTCTGTAGTTTCCTGCCTCTGTCTTGGTCCCACTTTTGTGAAGGGGAATCACATCCGCCTTCCTCCAGGCCTCGAGTACCACACCATCCTCCCATGATTTATTAAAAAGAGTAGCCAGTGGTTTCACTAGTTCCTTCCTTAATTCTTTTAGAATTCTGGGGTGAATTCCATCAGGATCCATTGCTTTGTCCACCTTCAGTTTTAGGAGTTCTTGCAGAACCCTTTCTTCTGTGAAAGGACTGGGATCAACCCCCCTATCAAGAGTGCTTCTGTTAATTGGATTAGGCACTTCACCCTCCTCTTTTGTGAATACTGAGCAGAAATATTCGTTCAGTATTCCTGCTTTTTCACTGTCCCCCTCTGCCCACCCACCGTTCATTCTATTCAGCCTCACTATCCCTCCCTTTGTCTTTCTCACGCTGATGTACCTATAAAGGTTTTATCCCCCTTCTTAACTGAGTTGGCTATCTTTTCCTCAGTTTGGGCCTTTGCTATTCTGACTTCCCTCCCTGCTTCTTTCTGCCTTAACTGGTACAGCTCTCTGTCCTGCTCCTTCTGTGTTTCCTTATACTTCTGGAATGCTATCTTTTTCTTCCTGACTTTCACAGCCACCTCTCTTGAGAACCATAGTGGCTTTTTCTTTCATTTTGATTTGTTTATTTGCTTCACACAAAGGCTTGTTGCCTCTGTGATGGTAGTTTTGATAATTCCCCATTGTTGCTCCACACCTCCTTCAAGCCTGTTTGCTAGTGCTTTTCTGAGGCACTCTCCCATCTTGCCAAAGTCAGCCCTCCTAAAATCCAGTACCCTCACTTTTGTATGGCTTGACTCTGTAGCTGAGTTTAATGTGAACCACACTGTTTGATGGTCACTTGTCCCCAGATGGCAACCCACTTCTAGATCTGAGACCGTCTCACTGCCCCGTTTGAGAGTACGAGGTCTAAGATTGCTCCCTCACGAGTGGGTTCTGAAACTAGCTGTCTAATGCCTGCCACCTGTAGGGCATCAAGAATGGCCCTGCTCTTGGATGTGGCTGCAGCAAATGTGCTCCAGTTAACATCTGGCATATTCAGGTCTCCCATCAACAGTATCTCCCTTTCTCTGCCATTCTAAGAATGCCTTCCATCATATCCTTGTCCATTCCTTCCCCTGACATGGGGTCTGTACACAACCCCTCGTGGATTGTGGTGCCCTTTCCAGTCTCCAAGGTGACCCACAGTGCCTCCTCTCCTCCCTGTTTACTCTTTTGTTCAGTTGCTTTTATCCCTTCCTTTACATAGAGAGCTACTCCTCCCCCTCTTCTCCCCTGCCTGTCTCTCCTGTAGGTTATGTACCCTGGTATGTTAACATCCCAGTCATGGTTCTCTGTGTACCATGTTTCTGTGACTGCTACTGATATCCAGGCATCCCTCTTCCATCAAGGCCACCAGCTCAGGGAGCTTGTTGCCCAGACTATGGGCATTGGTACTCATTACCCTCCATTTCTGGATGGCCTTACCTTTTGCCCCATCCCTGTCCTTCTTGCCTTTGTCATTTTCTCCATTTACCCTGCCCTTCTCCCTATCGACACCTCCATGTTGGTGTTTGCCACACTTACTACCGTGATTGTTTCAGGGGCTAGGATTTTCCTGCCCTTTCCAGTGCTCTCCCTTGGCTAGTTTAAAAGCTTGCCAATGAAGCATTTAAACCTATCACCTGGGATCCTGGTTCCCCTCCCGGACAGATGCAGCCCATCATGCCAGTATAGGCTTGCATCACTCCAGGTGGACCCCCAGTCCCCAATGAAGCCAAATCCCTGAGCTCCACACCAGTTTTTCAACCACTGATTGAATCCCATGGTACGGAACACCCTAGCCTCTCCTATGCCATAGATGGGTAGCAACTCCAAGAAGGTTACCGTGCATGCTACTTGACTAATGCACCTCCCCAATGTCACAAACTCTTCCTGAACTTCTCTAATCCCTTTCTTAGCCAGGTCATTTGTCCCTAAGTGGACAATGACATCCAGCTCCCTCCCCTGTGCAGCTGCTCCGGCAATCCTGAGATTCGCCTCCTGTCCCTCTAAGCCATGGTGCCAGGCAGGCACCTTACCTCCCTCTCCCCTTTCTTGCCCAGTTCTACCTTCCTAACAATGGAGTCTCCCACCAGGAGTTGTTTCCTTCCCCTGCAGGGTCCCTTGCCACCCTCCTGTGGGTCTCCTTTGTGGAGGTCCCAGCATCCTCCTTGGTCTCCACTGTAGGTGCCTCCATAGAGGAACCACACTTTGCCAGAATGGCATAGGAATTGTGGAGAGGTACAACTGGAGGGATGTGCCTCTGTTCCACCACTCACCCTCCCTGGAGCCCACTGTGGTCCAACGCTCCTCTTTCTTGGCAACCTCTGAGGCAACGGCAGTGGCACTGGTGGTCCCTGGATGGAAGAGGAGGTCCCACAAATCCTGGCCAACTCAGCCTGGAGATGAGCAACCTCCTCCCTCAGCCCAGAGAGGTGCCTGCAGATGGGACAACACCCCATCCTCCAGAACATCTCCCGGAAGACTGCTGCTCCACAGCCACTGCACTGCACCACTCCAATCATGTCTTATTTCTGGCCCCTTAACTGTTTGCAGTCCTTACTCTTTCCTCTGTTTTTTTTCTCTCTCTCCTTACTTTCTGCCTGTGTGCCCTTTAAGCTCCTGATTGTCCTGTTCTGAGACAAGGATATCCTATATTTCTCAGTAGACCACGTACTTGTTCAGAGGCAGACCTCCAGCAGCTAGAGGGGGCCGGAGAGCTACTCTTACCCTTCTAGGATGGTGGGTCCTTGGTGGTTCTGTGATCACTCACTTCCTGCCCCTAAACAGGAAGTTCCTGTTGTCAGTCAAATCCTGTGCCTATAAAAATAGAACTAGCTTTGGGTGGGGGATGGAGGGGAGGGAAGGAGGGCAATATAGTTCCAGTAGAGAAGTTCAGTCACACAGCAGTCCTTTCTCCTGGTGTCTTCTGCCAAGCTATTAGCAGAATCTTTCTAAGGCAGTCTTTAAATGTAGCTTCCTTCTAGCTAGCCACCCTCCTACCTACCAGATCTTTCTACAAGTAATTTAAACCTCACAACAGTTAAGTCCTTTCAGTCACCTGAGATTTACACCTAGATGACTTTTCAGTTACCCATTCAGTTCAGTTAACCCAAACACACACTTTTTTTTTTGTTTTGTATGTTAGTTTTTTTACCCTAAATTAAAGGTCCAAATACAAAAGTTCTTCTACTTTAGTCCCAGCAGAGAAGTTCAGTCACACAGCAGTCCTTTCTCCTGGTGTCTTCTGTTCAGAGGGAACTTCAGCAAGGGAGAAGGATAAGTTAAATAGGGTGGCCAGGGGTTTTGCTATGGCGGAGGCTGAGAGGTGGAGCATTTTGGAGTCCAACCCTGTTGGGCATTTGCCCTTGTTAAGATTAAGGGTGATCAGTGCATTATATACCTCATCCTGGCACAACTGTAAGGGAGCTCAGACATCCGAGGGCAAACTGTAGGGATCGAGGGTGATGTGCACTTGGGTATCTGGTCAAGATCACATGGGAATAACAGCGTGGTGAAATGCATACTGAGAAAATAGCATGAGTGAAAACAGCTACATGGAAATAATAATGCAGCCATTATAGTGCTGTACATATGGCTATTTTCATTCATGCCGAGCAGTGAAAGTCCACAAGTGTGTGCTGTCTAACCATGCTGCCAGTGTAACACAGTGGTCACAATCACAAGCTGTGAAGGGGTTTGCTATAGCCAGCTGATCTGGGTTAGAATCTGATATGGTATTTTTTTTGTGTGTGTTTTTCCTGTCACCCCCCCCAATTGTCTCTCCCAGAGTTATAATAGTAAGTATCCACCAACTTGCTCCCGAAGTTAGAATAGTAAATCTCCCCAAACATTCTCCCCCTCTGAGTTGCATCCCCTGCAGAGTTACAATAATCTGTTCATCCCCTGACTCCCAACCCCCCCTTGAGTTGCTTTCCTTCCCTGAGTCAGCCATAGTATATCCAGCTCCCCGACTTTCATCATCTCCAAGTCAACAACACTTAATTCAGCCCCCTCCCCCAAGTTGTCATGCTGTCCTGACTTTGAGTTGTTTTTTCATGGCTCTTTTTTGCTATCAGCTTTATGACAGCGCTATTTTTGACTGCAAATTTTACTCCCTCAGTTTTGACCTAGACCCACATGCTTTGTGGCAGGAGATGGGTTAATAAGATCTGGACCTCCAGGCAATGATGACTAAAGCACAACTGAACATGGTGGCTATGATAGAAAAGTGAACAGCACAGAACCATTAGTGGCAATTGTGGGTACCGGGGTACACAATAGAGACATGTAAAAAAAAAGCCCTCCACCAGCAGAATTTGTGCAAAAATCAGACTTTCACTTTGGCAAAAACTTGGAAATCAAATTATCAACTTTCACAGAAATTCTGACTTGGAACAACAGAATAAATGTATGAACTGTGGAGATTAATGTATTAAACTGTAGAAAACAATTTCCACAGAACTGATCACTGTCAGTGGTTAGTTCTGCGGAACTTCTTTCAGCAGTTTAATACAATTGTTCTGCAATTCATACATTCATTCCACAGATCAGTGAGTCACTGAACTGTGGAATGTAAGTATGAACTCTGTGTCTCTGGCCTCATATTAATTTGTTTTCCTTTTGTATAGTGGCACCCCTCGCCCACAGATCACTCACCCTGGCTGTAATTAATATTGTTTCCCTGTTGTCTAGTGGCACACCCCACCCTCCGATCACTCTCCCTGACTATAATTAATATTGTATCTCTGGAGTCTAGTGGCACCCCACACCCTCCAATCACTTTCCCTGTTCATAATTAATATTGTTTTCCTGGTGTCTAGTGGCACCACTCACCCTCCAGTTGCTCACCCTGGCTGTAATAATTAACACTGTTTCCTTGGTGTCTAGTGGTACCCCTCATCCTCCAATCTCTCACCCCATGTGTAATTAATATTGTTTCCCTGGTGTCTAGTGGCACTCCCCACATGTCATGTGCACCCTGTCATTACATACGGCAGCTGGCCAAGGTGATGAGAGGAGGGCTGTGCTGGTTGCTGTATGGGCTCCCCACTTTCTGAATGAATGGCTATGTATGGAAGGGTTGGTGGCAGGTTGGTGTATCCAACCTAGAGTGGGCAGTCTGGGCGGGGCACTAGATACCAGGTAAATATTAATTATGGCTGGGGCAAGTGATAGGAGGGTAAAGGTTGCTTCTAGACACCAGGAAAAAATATTAATTATTACTGCAAGAGCGAGCAATTGGAGTGTGGGAGGTGCCTCTGGACAATAGAGAAACAATATTAATTATTGCTAGGATGAGTGATTAGAACATCGGGGTGCCTCTAGACACCAGAGAAACAATATTTATTATTACAGTCGGGGCAAGTGATTGGAGTGTGTGTGTGTGGGGGGGGAGGGTGCTATTAGACACCAGGAGAACAAGATCAATTATGACCTGGGCAAGCAATCAGAGGGTGGGGGGTGCCACTAGACACCAGGGAAACAATATTATTAATGGCTGGGGTGTGCAATCAGAGGGTGAGGGGTGCCTCTAGACACCAGGGAAAATATTGTTAATTATAGCCAGGTCAAGTGATCGGAGGATCAGGGTGCCACTAGACACCAGGGAAATAATATTAATTATTATGGCCAGGGTGAGTGATTGGATGGTGGGGGTGCCATTAGACAACATGGAAATAATAATAATTATGGCTGGGGTGAGTGATTGGAGGGTGGGGGGTGCCATTAGACATCAGAGAAACAACATTAATTATGGCTGGGTCAAGCAATCAGAGGGTGGGGGGTGTCACTAGACACCAGGGAAATATTAATTATGGGGTGAGGAATAATTAAGGGTGGGATGCCACTGGACACCAGGTACATTTTTTTTCCTAAGGGGATCACTGAACTGAAGTATGATCACGTGAATTGTGGAGTAATGTATTAGTTCTGCGGTTCATGTATGTTATTACACAGTTAAAAAGTTAAAGTGAAAAAATTCCATGGAACAGGACGAATGTTTGCCAAACACTTTTGGAAGATTTCCCATTTCTCCAAAGGCAGAAATTTGGAAAATTCCATGAAAGTTACAAGATTTCGCAAAAGTAAAGTAACGTGAAATTTATAACTTTCACCCAGCCGTAGTACACAATATTCAGAAATAATTGGGAAAATGGGAAGCAAGGGTAGGTAGAGTCATATTTTATATGAAGAAGGGCATTTTAGCCTCAGAATTCCAAGAAACAAGGCATGTCAAGAGTACCTTATAACCGTAATACTACTGGCACAGATAATTGTAGTAAGACAAAGGAGGATAAGGGTTGGCTAAGTGTACAAGCCTCCAACACAGAAAAAAGAAACAGTCAAAGAGCTGGGAGAAGAAATCAACAGGATGGCAGGACTGGGACTAGAAATATTGTGAAATGTAATTTCGCTGGTAAAATGTCGGCAAAATTACAAATTTTGCCCTGCTTAATATTTTGTGTAATTATTCTGTTGTGGTGAAATTTCACTGACAAATTAAACCTTAGATTTTGTCTTGCATTACTATTCAGCAAAATAAGGTGAAATCAGGCAAAATTGGGCTTTTCACATGACCTACTTCCTGCAGGTCACATGGGTGACTGCACACAGGAAGGAAGTGAGTGATTCATTTCCCCTTCTATGTAGCTAGAGACTTGGAAGACAAGCAGGCAACCAGCAATAGACCCTTTCAGACAGTGTACTGGGTCTGTGTGTCACTGTGTTCCATTGTGTGTATTTTTTGACAGAATTTTTTTGTTTATAAATAATATATTTTGATTGTGCGTGTATTGTTCATTGATAATTTCTGTTAGGTGTCTGTGTAGATTGAGTGAGTGTGTGTGTGTGTGTGTGTGTGTATCTCCCTCTCTCCCTTTCTGTTAGGAAACCTTTTTTTTTTGTAAAATGATGGAAGGGAAAGGTAAGAGCAGGGGGACTGGGGGGAAGGCACCCACTGTCCATCTCAACAGGCAGGTATTTAGGTTATCTGAGGACCCCTCCCAGCAGGAGCATGTAGCCACAACTCCCCGGCAGCAGCAGCATGAGCCTGTTGCCCCCCCCGCGGTAGCATGAGGATGATGTGGCCCCCTTCACATCCACCACCCAGCAGCAGAATCCTGTAGGCCCCCCAGGACCATCAGCAGGAACATGTGGCCCCCCACCCCACAGCAACATCCAGAGAGTAATGCCCACCAGCAGGAGTATATGTCCTCCTGCCTCCACCCAGCATAAGGAGTCTGCTGTGCAGTGTTTTTTCACCATAAACACCAGGGACAGCAGTGTTGTGATCTACAAGTTGTGTGGCAGATCTGTGTGAAGGGGCAAGCTAGGGGGCCATTTTGGAACTGGTGGACAAAGGAGCCATCTGCAGCACTACCACTATTCTGCAGAGTGGCTCCAAAAGCAAAATGATTTGACAGCAGCAGGAGGCAGTGAGGTCCAAGGGGAAGGGGGGCAGCAGGATGAAGGGGGCAGGGCTTAGCAATAGCCTGGAAGTCACCACCAGATCCAGTGAAATCAGCAGCAGCAGCAGTTCTCCATTCACCTCACTCCACAGCCAGTGGCAATGCTGGGTTCATGCTGGAGGTAAATATGCATGACCTGCACCAGCCCAAGCTGGTCCTCCATGACTCCCGTGAGCCAAGAAGACCTGGTGGCAGTGCGGTGAGAGGTATCAGCTCTGCACCAAGATTTTGACGAGTTCTTCCAGGAGGTCAGAGGGGACATACAGAAACTGATGGAGGACCAACATATAGTTTTGGACCTCCTGGTGGAGCTTTATCGTGGGGTTTGTGATGATGGGGCAGAATTGGGGCCTGGTGCCAGCACCATGTAATAGCGTGGCCCAGAATGTACTTGCAAGTGAGGCTGACAGTGAGTGCCGCAGCTGAATTTTCTTTTCTTTTTCCTGTCCTTGCTTTCCTACTGTCACTCTTCCTTCATCTACATCCCCAAAAAATAACAAAAAAAACACTATAATCTCTTGTTTCTTTTTCTTGTCCAGTGTTTTTGCTCCCTCTCTTCTCCTCTCAGATATGAATACCCTTACACCTATTACCCTGCATGTCCCCCCCACTGTGTATGTTACTGTCAGTCACTTAGTCTGTACCTTACCTATAAACACTGTGCCTTTCTTCTTGTTTTACGTTAATCCTTCTCCTATCCCCAAATTTCAAGTATTGTAATTTGTTCACATGAACAATATTTTTTTCCAAAAGCTATGTGATGTTATGGCAGTTGTTTTTGCTGTGTGCAGCTGCAGCATCAGTTTGAATATGTAAACAACACAGAAACATAAATAAGGAGCACTTTTATTGCGAAGTTAAACATAAATATAAGTCCCATGGGCTTAGTTGTCACAAATGTTAACTTGATGTCCCTCCCCTCCAGTCATGATATTTTTATAGTGCCCCAAAACCACGCTGTGATGTTATAGGAATTTAACATACTTATTAGAAGGTCCCTAAAGTAAATGTAAAAAGCTGATGATTTGTAGGCAGCCCCTAGAGTGTGAGGTGTTATGGGAAGTTTGCTTGGCTGGAGCAGTGTGTTTAAGATGGCTGCACAATTAAGATAAGTAAAAACTCATGCTGGTTTCTTGATTATTAGCAAGCAAAACATGGTGTCAGAAGTGGATATCAAAACCTGAAAAGATGGAAAAGAACATAAAAAAGAACTCTAGAAGAAGACGGTCTAGTAAAAAAACTGAGAGAGAAAAAAAATGGATAAACTAAATCTTTTGTCAGGTATGCGATTGTCTGGAAATGTAGCTGAAAATTGGAAGAGATTTAAACAAAGGTTTAATATTTATTTAACTGCAAGTGGCGCTGAAAGCAAAGAGGGCAAAACAAAGGTCTTGATCTTTCTACATGTAGTCAGGGAAGATGTGCTAGACATTTACAACAGTTTCCAGTTCAGTGAGGGAGAAAACATGGATCTTGATGTAATTATGAAAAAATTTACTTTTGTACCAAAACGTAACGTAACCTAAAAGAGATATAAGATTTTCACATGCAACAAGAAAAAGGGTGATAGCTTTGATCAATATTTAACAGAGTTACGTTCGCGCTGCAAAACATGCGAGTTTGGAGATCTGAAAGAATCATTGATTAAGGATAGAATTATATGCGGAATCACAGACAATGGGCTCAGAGAAAGGCTGCTTGGAGAGCAAGATTTAACTTTGGACAAAGCTATAAACATGTGTAGAGCTGATGAAACTACCAAATCACAGTCTAAAGAGTTGAACAAAGAAAATGAGGGTGCTGTGCAGGCACTAAAGAAGCTTGAGATGAACAAGAAATATTTTTTGAAAACAAAGCAGCAGAAGGAGCAGCAGCCCAATCGGAAAAATGTGGTAGATGTGCAAATAACCATAACCCCAAAGCTTGTCCTGCCTATGGGAAGCCCTGCAGTAAGTGTGGCAAAAATAACCATTTTGCTAAATGTTGCAAAATGAAAAGTGAACAAAATAAAGTTCACACTGTCGAAGAAGATGAGCCAGAAGAGTTCTTTGTAGATTCCGTAGAGCTGTGTGTTTCTGAAAAAAAGGAATGGATTGTACCTTTAACTGCGAATGAGACTATTATACCATTCAAGCCTGACACAGGAGCACAGGTGAACCTGATTTCATTGCAAGACTATGAAACTCTGCATGTAAAATCTAAAATCCACCCAGCCAAGATAAAAGTAACTGGTTATACAGGAGAGAATATTCCAGTAAAAGGGAGCTGCATGGTAGCTCTGAAGCACAAAGGCCAGCAGTTCAAGGTGTCTCTGATAATTGTAGAGAAGGATGTGCAACCAATTCTAGACATAAGTGCCTGTGAGAAACTCAATTTAGTGAGAAGAGTGTTTGTTGTGTCGTCACAAGCTGGAGCTAAATGTGAATCGTTATTTACAGAGTACAGCAATGTGTTCAAAGGTCTAGAATGTCTTCCTGGGGAGCACAAAATAAACATAGATGACCAAGTGCCACCCATAATACACCCCTGCAGGAAAATGCAATTCACACTGAGGGACAAACTGAAAGAAAAGCTGAACCACATGGAAGCCACAGGTGTAATCAAGAGAACTGATGAACCTACAGAATGTGTGAGCTCTTTAGTCATAGTTGAGAAGAAAAATGGCCTGCTCAGAATATGTCTTGACCCCAGAGACTTAAACAGAGCTATAAAAAGGAAGCATTTCAAGTTACCTAGCAGAGAAATTTCACATTTTCTGGAGCTGTCCCAAAGTTGTCCAACTCTGGCTCACCATTCAGGACAAGGCTGATCCCTTACTGGGTTTGCAGGAGCTATTCACTCCAGAAATCTGCCTCTTAGGTGACTACTCGGCCATTCCAGTTTTAGTCAGAAGGTATCATATTGCTCTGATCTCTATGTCCGTCAAGAAATTAGTGTTGCGTCACTGGAAGGATGATAACATTATTTCATATACGGAATGGCTTAATGAATTCCTTGCAAACCTTAGGACCGAGAAGACAATAGCCAGTCTCAATAATAGGCCCGAGAAATATGCAAAAATATGGGAACCTTTGCACACTTTATCCTCTCTTTGATACTTTCACCTGCACATACAATATACTGTTGCCCAAGAGGATTTAAGAATGTTATCTGTGTTGCATAATGTTTGGGAGGGGGGCGGTGTTAATGGGAGGGGTTTTTGGTGGGGTGGGATGAGGGGAAGGGGGAGGCGGAAGGGAGGACAGATCCTTGTGGATATAAATGCTGTACTCACTTCGTATGATACTCCTGTTCTCATTATTGTAAAACTTAATAAAATTTAAATGGAAAAAAAAAATTACCTAGCAGAGAAGAGATAATGTCACAGTTTGCTGGTGCTTAATAGTTTAGCAAACTGGATGCTTCTTCGGAATTTGGGCAAATGAAACTAGATGAGGCTAGTTCAAAGTTATGCACGTTTAATACTCCAGAAGGAAGATACAGATTTCTTTGTCTGCCATATGGGATACTGTCCGCTCCAGAAGCTTACCATAAAAGAATTCATATGATTTTTGAGCACATTCCAGGTGTTGAAACCATGGTGGATGATATCATTGTGTGGGGTTCCACAAAAGATGAACATGACTTTAGATTGAGGCAAGTGCTGGATCTGACAAGAAAAGCAAATCTTAAACTCAACAAAGAAAAACGTGAGATTTGTGTAAAAACACTGACTTTTGTGGGTGATATTGTTACAGATCAGGGCATTAAACCTGACCCTAAGAAGACATCTGTGATAGTGAATATGCAAAAGCCCCAGCTGCAAAGATGATGGCAGGAGGTTCTTAGGGATGATTAACTACCTTGGGAAGTATATCCCTCAACTTTCAGCATGATCAGCCCCACTCAGATGGCTGTTGGAGCAGAAAAATGAATGGATGTGGTCACATGAACAGCAGCAAAGCTGGAAAAATCTGAAGAGGGCTATTACAGAAGAACCAGTGTTAAGATTCTATGATCTTGCTAAAGAAACAAGAATATCAGCTGATGCTTCATAGTTTGGCTTGGGCTCAGTACTTCTGTAAAATTATGAAGGAATCTGGCAACCTGTAGCATACACTTTCAGAACCTTGGCCGGCGCCGAGACAAGGTATGCCCAAATAGAAAAAGAGTTACTAGCAATAACTTATGCTTGCGAGTGGTTTCATCAGTATGTGTATGGGCAGGCCTTCACAGTGGAAACAGACCACAAGCCTTTAGTAGCTATAATGGCCAATCTCTAACTGACTGTCCAGTGAGAATACAGAGAATGCTAATTAGATTACAAAAGTACAATGTTCAGTTGATCTATAGTCCTGGAAAGTACATGTATGCTGCCAACACATTTTCATGCACTGTAGACAAGAGTGAAATCCCGGAAATTCAAACAGACAGAGAAATAAAGGCATATGTTGGCATGATCATGACCTCTCTTCCTGTGTCCAATGAGAGACAAGATCAGATCAGAAGAGAAACAGAGGCAGATGAAACAATGATAATCCTGAGAAATACCATATTAAAAGGTTGGCCGAAGGAGAAAAGTGTCTGTCCATTGTCTATTCATGATTTTTGGATGTGTAGAAGTGACCCATCTGTTGTCAATGACATTATTTTCAAAGGCAACAAATTTTTTATGCCAGGAAAACTTTGCAAAGAAATGCTACGCAAAATACATGAAGGGCACTCAGAAGAAGAAAAATGCAAGCGAAGAGCCAGAGAAGTAATGTATTGGCCGAGAATGAATCAAGATATTGCCCATGTCACTGCAACCTGTGAATTGTGTTTCACCTACAGACCAAAGCAGCCAAGCCAGACATTATGTCCTCATCCAGTGCCAGGCAGACCATATCAGAAAGTAGGTGCCGACTTGTTTAATTGTAATGGGAAAACCCATATAATTGTAACAGATTATTACTCAAATTATCCAGAGGTAGCAACACTGCCTACAACTACCAGTAAAGCTGTAATCACCTGCATGAAGTCAATCTTTGCAAGACATGGTGTTCCTAACGAAGTGTTCACTGATGATGGTCCACAGTTTTCCAGTGCTGAGTTTAAACAGTTCGCCTATGAATGGGAATTCATACATACTACTTCTAGTCCCAATTTTCCAAGATCAAATGGACTGGCAGAGAGCTCAGTAAAAACTGTGAATAGTCTAATGAAGAAAACACATGATGGAAAAGAAGATTTTTACAAAAGCCTACTGATCTACAGAAGTGCACCATTACAGAATGGGCTTTCTCCAGTGCAAATGCTTATGGGAAGGAGGATCAGGACAAATCTGCCAATACATGAAGAGCTTCTGAAGACTCATGACTCAGAACAGGTGAAACAAAGCAAAGAAAAACAAAAGAAAAAGCAAAAGCAGTTACATGACAGGAAAGCAAGAAACTTACCTGATTGAAGGCCTGGAGATCAAGTGCGTCTTAAAGACTATGACAAAGGAATGTGGCTGAAAAGGTGCACTGTACAAGCACAAATTGTACCAAAGTCATATCAGATTGAAACACAAAGAGGAGCAGAGGTGTGACGGAATCACGTGGATTTAAGACTTCTGCCAAAGGTTAAAGATACCAATTTGACTGAAATTGTCTTACCAACTTTCACAGCAGTCAGTCAAGATAACACCAAAGAGACTAATAGCAAGAACAATCTGGAGCAGTGTGCATTCACTGAAAAGTCACCAGAGAAGGAAGTGAGGAGACCCAAAAGAGAAATTCGACATCCAGAGAGACTGATTGAAACTTGTTAGATAAGTACAGTGGAGTGAGTGGTAAAGACTCACTAGAGAGTGAAGTACTAGTGACCTCTCCTCTCAAGGTTAGGTTTAGTTTAATTTGAAACTTCAATTTGTAAGAAGTTAAAATAATAATAATGATAATAATTCAGCCAAGTTACTGTAAGCCTATAATTCAGTTTGAAAATAATATAGAACTTTTCTTTAAGTGAGGAAGATGTGATGTTATAGGAATTTAACATACTTATTAGATGGTCCCTAAGGTAAATGTTAGAAGTTGATGATTTCTAGACAGCCCCTAGAGTGTGGGGTGTTATGGGAAGCTTGCTTGGCTGGAGCAGTCTGTTTATGATGGCTGCACAATAAAGATGAGTAAAAACTCATGCTGGTTTCTTGATTATTAACAAACAAAACACACCCGACCCAAAATGTGCACTTGGGCCACAGTTTAGCACAGCCTGTTGCCTCCATGGTGTGCTGAACAGGCCGTACATGAAAAAATGTTAAAGTAGATTCAGAGAGAAATCTGGTCTCAGGCCTGATGTTTTATGACCCCCCCACCAATGGACCTGAAAATGAAGCTTCTGCCACTGATTACCAATGGTTTCAGGATAAATCTTGGTGCTGCTAGTGGCCAAGAGGCCCTTCAAGCCCAGAAATGTTTCCTAAAAAATGGTAAAGTAAATTCAGACAGAATTCTGGTCTCAGCCATGATGTTATATAGTCCCCAATCCCTCACCCGGACCAAACAATGGTCTTTGGTCCATTGTTTACAAATGATTTTATGTCGCACCTTGTTTCCGTGAGTGCAGCACAGGCAGTACATGTCCAGAAATGAAACATAGAAACATAGACTTTGATGGCAGATAAGGATCGCTTGGCCCACCCAGTCTGCCCATTTCCCTACCTAGAGGATAAGCTGCAGATCCTATTTAACCAACAGCCTATTTCTTCCTACACCACGCAAAAATTACCTTATGTCTGTCCCATGCATTCTTGAATTCTCCCACAGTTTTAGACTCCACAACCTCCTCAGAAAGGCTGTTCCATGCATCCACCACCCTCTCTGTGAAAAAATACTTCCTCACATTGCTCCTGAACCATCCCCCCTCTATCTTCAAATTGTGCCCTCTTTTTCTTGCACATCTCTATATGAAAGATACTACCCTCTTGGACTTTGATTCCACTGAGGTGTTTAAGTGTTCCTATCATGTCTCCCCTCTCCCTCCTTTCCTCAAGGGTATACATATTAAGCTCCTTTAGTCTCTCCTCATATGGCTTCTCTTGCAGACCCTGCACCATTTTAGTTGCCCTCCTCTGAACTGCCTCCATCCTATGTCCTTGCAGAGATGGGGTCTCCAGAACTGGACACAGTACTCCAGATGGGGTCTCACCAACTGTCTGTACAGGGGGATAACAACTTCCTGTTTTCTGCTGGTGTTGCCTCTTCCTATACATCCCAGTATCCCCCAGCCCTCCCTACCACCTTCTCACATTGTTTGCCAACCTTAAGGTAATCTGATATGATTACCCCCAGGTCCCTTTCCATTTTTGTTGTTGTTACTACCCCCCAATTGTGTAATCTTCCCCTGGGTTTTTGTTTCCCAGGTGCACTATTTTGCACTTCTTTGCATTGAATCCAAGCTGCCATACTTCTGACCATTCCTCCAACCTTGCCAAGTCCCTTCTCATCATTTCCACACCTCCTTGTGTATCAACCCTGTTACAGATCTTTGTGACATCTGCAAAGAGGCATACTTTTCCTTCCAGTCTCTCTGCAATGTCACTTATAAAGACATTAAAAAGGACTGGACCCAATACTGAACCCTGCGGTACCCCACTAGTAACCCCTCTTTCAGGAAAATTGTTACATAAAACTCAGAAATCTGGTCTCAGTCCTGATTTTTGCAATGTGCCAGAAGTGTACATCAGCGACATGGATTTTGGCTGATGTACATTCACCCTAATGGCGATCACCTTTCTGTGATTGCCATTATCACATAGACCCACCTCACGGAGAGTGCAATCAAACTTGCAGTTAACAGCTCAGTGCTATCAGTCATAGATTATGGCCTGGTAGTCTATGGAGCAGGCATTGACATGGCCCTTAATAGAATTAAGACTGCATCTAACAAAGTCTTCAGACTCATCCTGGGTGCAGACCACTTAACTCACACTTGTGAGCTGTACTCCAGCACTGGTTGGATAAACCTGAACAACAGGATCCAGTAGCAGGTTTGTTTACTAGCTAAAAGGCCCCTCTTGGTCTTGCATCTCCTGGAGTGCAGAAACTACTTAGCTACTCCACTAACTCCAGACTCACCAGGGGATCCAGAAAAGCTGTCTTCCACATTCCGTTTCACCGTACCTCACAAGGGCAACAAACTTTTGAATACAGGGCCCCCCTCTGGCTAAATTTCCTTAGCACTGAACTGGTCTCTGAACCAAAACTAGGCCCCTTCAAATCCAAGCTGCTGACGCACCTGGCCTCTCTCAGTAAATGCAACTGTGATACTAATGCCTTATGACACACTGATTGCACTTTACGTTGCACTTTCTTCCTCCTCCCCTCGTTTTCACATTTTCACCTCCTTTTCTTCATGGATCTTCCCCACCTCTAGTCACCTCACCCTTCATACCTGCTAATTGGCTCCCACTCACATTTCTCTTGCCCGTCTCCTCCATACTCCTATACCTTAACACCTGCTTCACCTCGATCTTATACTAACAAAACTCAATTTGAGTGGATCCCCTCCAATCTCCAACCCCCCATCTATGCAGCCTCTTTATCTGCCCCACCCTCTAAACTGTAATCAATCCCCCACCCCCCTGCTCTCTTAATCTACTCTCCTCTTCCCTCTGGTCCTCCTTCAACCTGACCCTTTCTCACCTCACCTAAGAGCTATTTAAGCTCAGCACTTCTGTTTGATTGTTTCAGCACTACTGTAGGCACAGTTTGTAAACTTTTGCTCTTGTCACCTAAACCTACTCTCATGTACAGAATTGTTGTACTTATAAGTGAGTCTTTATTTTGTATCCTACCTGTACTGTAAAATGTCCCTGTTTATTATTTATGCCGTTTTCAATGTGGAACCTTTGTAAACTAGCTCTCTAGCTCAAAGGAATAAATCTGAGACATCAGTACATAAATAAATAAAAATAAATAAATAAATAAATAACATGGTGCCAGGAGTGCAACAGCTGAGGGGAAGGGGTGGAAATATTAATTTTTTGGGATGATTTGAGAACCTCAAGAATATTGTGAGATGGGATTTGGTAGTTGGATCACTAGTGCACAGAACATCCCATGCACCATCTGCCTCACCACCCTTATGCTATTTCTTTTCAGGGTCCCATAGGGGATCCAACATATCATAAGCAGCACAGCCACTGCTGTCCTCCTCCTCCACAGATCTGTCCTCCTCAACCTCACCATCTCCAGGCTCTCTAACCTTCTCATCATGAGGAATCTGACCCATATTTTTTAGATCTCCTGCCTCAACCACTGGCTCCACACTATCAGGCTCAGCACCACCACCACCACCACCAGGAGCCACGGGGACACAAAAAACCCCCTCTTTGACCACTTTTTCTTGTTTGCTGGTGCTGCTGCTGCTTCCCTTGTCACCTACCACATCCCTCACCAGAATGGCTGCTACAAATATGCAGAGAAGAATTTTGCTACACAAATGCCACTGCTGTGAACTACTCCTTTGCTACTAGCAGCCCTGGACCCATAGAAACTGCTGCCACCACACCCATAGACATTGTTTGTTTTTTTAACTGCAGTACTATTTTACAACAAAGATTTGGAACTCTTCTTTGCTGCCTCCCCGGCACCTCTCCTTTTACTTGAGCTTCTCTTCCCAGTCTTTCTTCTGTGCTGTGTAACTTGATTTTTTTTAAACAGAAAAGGGATTATGAGGACTTGGGTAATAGGGGCTAGTAGTGTAACAAACAGTGATAAAACTTTGTTTTTAAACAGCACAGGGATAACAAGGGGTAACACAGGAAATTACTATTGCACACAGTCACTTTTTTTTAAAACAGCACTGGGATTACAATACAGGGGGAACAACAGTGGTAGAATACTTAAGCAATATACCCCGACAGGGTGTGGGTATACTGGTGGATTTACCACTGCTGGTGTGGTTTGGTCACGAGGCCGCAGGCCGAGTGACTTAACCGCACCAGCCGTGGTAAATCCACCAGTATACCCACACCCTGAAGGGGTATATTGCTATTATACAATGGTAGGAATCATTGTTTTATTTATTTTTTAATTTTTTGTATTTGTTTTTTTTAATTATTTTGTGATAATGGTGGATATATTCTTCCGCTGAGAAAAATATTCCTATAGAGACAGGTAAAATGTTGTGAAAAGGTTTTATTTCAGTTAGTAATAGTTTGTAATCATCATTTGAGAAGGTTTTATGATAGTATAACTGCTGGAATAATAATTTTAATGAACATTTCATAAATGTAACATAAGAAGTGTAACATGTCATTAGTTATGTTTTTTGAACGGCATTAAATGTTTTATTTATGTAAGAACGTTTATGTAATCATCGTTTTGAAATAATATTTTGCAGTTTCTATAAAGTTTTGAATGTCACATTTTTTTTGGTTTGAGGTTTGCTATTTGGTTCTTGTCTCTTTAAGAAGGTTGGTTGCGATTTGTTTCTGAGCAGAGTTCCTTATAGCGAGCATGTGACTTGCTCCATATGCGTTGCCTTTGCTGGTGAGAGACCATCGTGGAGGATGCATCTTAAGTGTTCGGTTGCTGAGCTGTGGTAAATGCTTCTTCGTCGTTTTGTTTATTTTTTGTTGTGTCTGCAATTTAAAGAAAAGAAAACAAGTCATTAATTTGGAGGAAAGAAATGTAGGGTTTTGTGAGGTTCAGTATGTTTTTTACTTTGAAGTGGTGTTGCTTACACTTTTTGTTTGGGTTCTGTGTTTTTGCAAAGTTGAAGTGAATGTTTCCATAGTTCACCAATGTTGAGATCGTTGGTAATATTTTTAATTCTTTGAGATTTTGATGATTGGTTTCGGTGCTTGCAGTTGTAGTTCTGTAGAGAGGGCATTTGAGAGTGCTGCCTTGTATTTCGGCGAGTTGGGATGGTGGTATTTCTGTGATTGAGTGGTGATTCTGAGGTATAGGGATTTTGCTTTCTTCCATTTTTTTCTTTTTGGGAGGCTCTGGGTATGTTTTGTTTGGCTCATAAGGTGATTCAGTTCCCCTGTAGTACACTGTGCTTGTCGATGGTTCATTTTCTGATTTTTGTTGAAGGATTGCTCTTTCCTGTCTGTATTTATTTTTTGCCTGCTATTATGGCAGCCCAAGTTTACGATGATTTGCAGGTTTGGACGCCAGTAGCTTTTAGTGAGGTTTCACTCTTGTGCCCTGTTATGTCCATTATTTGTCGTGATTCCAGGCCAGCATTTGTAAGGAGGGTGACGGTGGCTCTTAAACAGTGGTTTGTGTAGATTTTGGGCAAGGCTGCTTGTTTACATATGTTTGGTAACATTTTGCTAGGTAGTTTACACCTAGAGGTTCAGTGTGTACCATTTTTCTGTTATGAGCAGTTGTGTTTTTGTAGTTTTCTGGGTGACAGAATAGTGCTGGAGCATTTTGTGGGAGTTTTGCTGTGTATTTTAGAAAGCTTTGAAGTGGACATAAGGGATCTCCTGGGTTTCAAACATCACTCCTCTCTGTAGTTGTCTTTGTGGGTCTTGAAAGTCTTTGTGATTTTTTGTATCTTCATTGTATGATTTTGTGAGAAATCGGAGACCATTTGGGGCAGTTTGGATGTAAAATGAGTCAGTTTTGAAAGCTCGGACACCCTCGTTGCCTCTTCTTGCTAAATATAGTTGGATATCAAACCAAACTTTCTGTAAGAGGCCTTTAGGTGTGAGTGGTGAAAGTGCTTCTGAGTTTCTTAATTTTGATATTTCTTCTTCAGTTAGTGCCTCATGGTGTTTGGTTTGGTCTTTGCCCTGTTTTCTGTATGCTTTTATGACTCCTTTAAAAACGTTGTTTGCTGCATTGAAAGTGGAGTCTAGCATTATGTTTACTGGTCTGCTAATTGGGGGGTCGTTGTTGTGTCTGTTTATGCCAGCTTGTAAGCCTATATAACTGGTTAGGCAGTATTGTTGTCTTGATGAATTTCTCACAGTGCTGTAGAAATGACGTAGTATGTCATTCAGTTGGTCTAGAGGAATTGTTTTTAAATCTATTTCTAAGTTTTTTCCTTTTAGCCAGTCTGAAAAAAACATTTATAGCCCATTTTGTTTGCTTTAAAGTGCTTGCTTCATTACGTGATAGCTCTAGTTTTTGTAGTGTTTCTTCCGATGCTTGGTTATGACGTGCAACATTTCTTTTTTCATAGGGGACGTCGCTTCCGTCCGTCTGCAGAGTGGCAGTGTTGCAGTTGGAGGAGTGGGGCGGCTGGTGCTTTATTTCCGGGTAAGTCTCTGTTGTTCTGTCGGTTCTTTTACAGGCCATCCTGGGAGTTTTTTCGTCAGCTTTTCGTTGAATTTTAACGCTTTCTTTATTTAGTAAGGTGTCGTTTTCTGGGTTGGAAGGCTCATTTTCTTCGCTGAAGATATTTTCTAGGTCTTGCAAGTCTATTACATTGAAATTGATGTTCATTTTTTTTGAGTATCGTTTTGATTTATTTGCTATGCGGCGATTACAAATGGTGGCGGTTTGTTTGAAGTGTAACGGCGGTAGGGATATTTGTTATGTGGCACGAGTACTTGTTGACTGGCACCTTTTCCAGTGGGTATATTGGAGGATTTATAACTGCTGGAAAGTGCCAGTCAACCAATGAAATTGCAGGGATTTCTGATTCTTTTTGGGTCCATGGTATAATTTTTCTTCTTAAACAGCAGAGGGATTACAATGACATTGGCAACAACATTGACAGAACAATTAAAAAAACAGCACATGAATTACAACCACAGGGAGTACAACAGTAAATGAATATTTGCTTTAGACAGCACAGGGATTATAAAAATAGGGGGAACAACAGTGACAGAACAATTATTTTGTTCTGTTTAAACAACACAGGGAATACAACCACAGGGGTAACATCAGTGACAGAACAATTTTTTTAAAACAGCATAGCGAACACAAAAACAGGGGTAGCAACAGTGACAGAACTTTTGGTTTTTAAACAGCACAGGGATTACAATGACAAGGGTAACAACAGTGACAGAATTTTTTTTAAACAGCACGTGGATTATAGTGGCAGGGTTAACAACAATGACAGAACTTTTTTTTTTAAACAGCACAGGGATTACAACAACACGGGTAACATGGACAGTTAGTAATTAGTATGACACAAAGTGATAGAACACTGTCACCTTAAGGAAAATACAACTAGAAAGTCACTAAAATTGCTACAGAAACACAATGAGAAAATGGTGTACTTTAACACAACAAACTCAAATGACAGAAATAAAAGTGAGAAATTACTGTACAGATAAAAAAAAGAAGAAAGACTGAGAAAACAAAAATATAACACAAATCTCTGAAAATCTCCTGTTTACAAAAAAAATCTCTGGATCTTTCTGGGATGCCTTGCTACATACAGTACTACCCTCTCCCACATCACTGCTTCACAGACTGCCAAAATAGAAACCACTACTTTAGAGTAAATGATCACATATAAAATAAACAAAACAAAAAAAAAAAAACACATTTTGAAGCACAAGGCCTTCCAAAACGATTGGAAACAATTTGGAATCCAAAAAGCTTCTTTTTTTTTTATAAAGGCCAAAGAAATTCAAGGGGAACTGGGAGAAGGGGAAGTTCTGTGGGTTGCACTAGAATGGAGTAAGGGGACAGGCATCCACACATGGGTAGTATACCGACCACCAGCTCAGGGGGAGGAGGTAGATAAGGAGATGACGTTAGCAGTCCAAAGAATGGAACATAAGAGAGCGGTGTTGCTGGGCAGTCATTTCTATCTACCAGATGTGCAGTGGTGCCTCCCTGCAGCAGCAACAGCCAGGATCAGGAATACCTTTGACTCCCTGCAGGTTGCATTCCCTAAACAGCTGATCATTGAACCCACACGGGAGATGGCACTACTGGGCCTGGCGCTCACAAATGTGAACAGGGTGACAGGGGTTACAGTAGGGGAACACCTGGGGAGCAGCACTCATCAAACAGTGTTGTCTGAAATAATGGAAGGGATAGAACCAAGCCACACAAAGACATGATTCCTAAACTTTAGGAGGGTGGATTTCAGAAACATGGGAAAAAGAAGAAGAAGAAGAAGCACTGGTCAGAGAAGGGGAGCAGATGGGTAGAGGAACACTGGGTGACGATCAAAACAGGGATTGCATTGGCGACACAACTTCATGTCAAACAGGTCAGCAAGGGGAAGAGGAGGAAGAAGAGGCCATTATGATTGTCTAAGGAGGAAGCAGAAAAGGTTAAAGCAAAAAAAAAATAGCATTTAAGCTATACAAAGTGACACAGGAGGAGTGGGATAGGAAGATGCACCAGAAAAAACAAAGGGCGGCAGGGAAGACAGTTAAGAAAGCCAAGGCACAAACAGAAGAATGCATAGCAAACTCGGTGGTAAGGGGGGACAAAACCTTTTACTGGTACATCAGTGATAAAAAAAAAGGCAAGGGGAGGGATTGTGAGACTGTAAGAGGAGTATGGGGTAGTGTAGAGGATGGCCACCAGAAATCGGATATACTGAACAAATACTTCCATTCAGTTTTTACAAAGGAGGGGGCAGGAAATGGGGCAGCAAAAAGAGATAAGGGAAGGAAGGGCATGGAAATGGACACAGGTTCCTTTGCAAAGGAAAGGGTGTTCAGGGAACCGGAGGCAATAACCGTTGATAAGACTACGAGACCAGATGGAGTGCACCCCTGGATACTGAAAGAACTAAAAGAAAGGTTGGCAGAACCTCTAACTACCCTGTTTAACCTGTCATTGGAAACAGGGGAGATACTCAAGGACTGGAGGGGAGCTGATGTGGTCCTCTACACAAAAGTGGAAACAGGGAGGAAGCGGAGAACTACAAATCAATCAGCCTGCCCTCAGTAGTGGCAAAGGTCATGGAAACACTACTTAAAGAAAGAATAATGGAACACTTGGTTGTCACCGGTCTACAGGACCTAAGGCAGCAAACTGGGTAACCAGGGAGGTGGATCCAGGAGGGGCAGTGGATGTGGCCTACCTGGATTTCAGCAAGGCCTTTGACATCGTGCCACATAGAAGGCTGTTAAACAAGCTGTGGAGCATAGGGGTGGGAAAGAAGGTAGTGAAGTGGGTGGAGAATTGGATGGATACTAGGACCCAGAGGGTGGTGGTAAATGGCATTCACTCTGCAGAGGGTGAAGTGACCAGTGGGCTGCCACAGGGATCAGTGCTGGGTCCAGTCCTCTTCAGTGTCTTTATCAGTGATATTGGAGAGGGTCTGGAAGGGAAAATTTGCCTGTTCACTGATGACACTGAGCTCTGCAATAGGGATGGACACATGAGGGGGAGTCGAGAAAATGAGAGGAGATCTAAGGAAGCTGGAGGATTGGTAACTAGGTTTAATTGTAAAAATGTGCAAGATAATGCACATAGGGCACAAAAACCCAGGAGCTACATATCAACTGGGGGCAGAAATAGCATGCTCCAAGCAAGAAAGAGACCTGGGGGTAACCATCTCTGATGACCTCAAGGTAGGTAGGCAGTGTGACAAGGCACAGGAAAGGCAAACAGGATGCTGGGAAGCATAGGCAGGGGAATCACCAGCAGAAAAAGGGATGTAATAATTCCACTGTGTAGAACATTAGTGAAGCCTCACCTCGAATACTGTGTCCAGTTCTGGAAGCCTCATCTACGTAAGGACATACATTAGATAGAGTAGAGGTGGTTCAGAGGAGGGGAACCAAAATGGTTCAGGGACTACATCCTAAGCCCTGCAAGGCTAGACTGAGGGAATTAAATATGTACACACTGAAAAAGAGGAGGGAGGGGGGATAAGATTGCGACATTTAATACCTCACAGGGAAAAATAACGTACAGGAGAATACTGTATTCCAAAGAAAAAGATGGTCAAGGATGAAGGGGCTTAAGAAGAAACTGGAGGGATGGAGGTTCGGAGGGAACATGAGGAAGTATTTCTTTACAGAGAGGGTGGTGGACAAGTGGAACAGCCTGCCAGCGGAGGTGGTGGGTGCAGAAACTTTTACAGGTTTAACACATGCTTCATAGGCATAGAGCATTGCTGGTAGGTGGGGGGGTACAACCTAATGCCAGCAATGCATGATAGTGTGCAATTGTTTGTGGTCACACCGGGTCATAATGTCTTACACTTAATAGCGTACGGCATTATGGTGAAACCTGGACCTGTGCACACTCCGAGTTGGACCCCCCTGGAGTTGGAATCTTTAGTGGGGGGGGCCGGGGGCTCAGCCCCCCCTTAACAGGGGGTGTGGGTGGCAGAGCCCCCCACAGAACAATAAATACAAAGAAATTGCACCACGCGATTCTGCCATGTGACATTATGACCCCGTGCTGTTTGTGGTAATAGGGCAGGCTAGGTGGGCCGAAGGCCCTTATGTGCCAACAGTTTCTATGTTTCTATGTTTCAATCAATTTAAAATGTTTTCTTGCTCTGACACAAGCACACAGACTACTCTTTACTCATTCTTCACAACACTAAACTAAGAGACAACCTCCTCCATGTCTTATAGGCTGTTCAGCAACATGCGACCAATCTATAGACTGTTCAGCAAAATGTGACCTCCAATCCCTTTGTACATTTGCAAACTTTGCCTTTGTACCTAACTCCTCTGCCAAAGTTGTGATTTCGCATTTCACATAGTAATCACTTTCTGCAAAGCTGCAACTTCACACGGCGGATTAATTAACAAAATAAGGAGAATTCATAAATTAATCCATGAAGCGAAGTTTTCCAACTTCGCACATCACTATAGTGATGATAGATTTAAATCTTTTTATCTTTTGTATTTTTTTTTTTGAAGAGGGAAACAAGCGAGTAAGGTAATTGGAAGGAAAGCTAGAAAGAGGATAGGAAATAATCAAAGTTAAAAGGGAACGGATTTAATCTGCTTTAAATATGTGTAAGCAAGTGACAAGTGTCAAGGTCACTGACTACCACTACCATCAGCTCCCGCACTGACATGGCGGAGCCAGTCTTCTCCTCAAGCAGCTTCTTCTGATTAGAGAGGATCATTTTTAAAATCCTGCACCACCTCTGTGAGCCTGCAATGGAGGCCCCCTCTTCTTCCTTTAGGCTGGTGAGCTCTAGTGCTTATGTTGTTGTTGCTGGAGGTGCTGGTGCAGCGGTTTCAGCAAGCAGAACCAAGCGGTCAGCCATTTCAAGAGGATTTTCTTGCTGCCCCACCATGCGATGTGAACTTCCCTGATGTCCTGTTCATTGGATCTCTGCTGGCACAGATGGATCACCACGTCCACCACCACAGTTCTTCAATTGTCACTGTTGCTCCTTCCACTCTGCCAGTGATTTATTTTTAGCTGCATTCTTTGACCCCCCAGTACCCAAGTGGGTACCTTGCTTGCCTTGGCTGATGTGGGCCTTACATAAATTACAATTGACCAGGTTGTGGTCAATAGGATCAGTAGTAAAAAATAATCCAACATCAGGGAAGATTTTTGGGTACTGGCAACACAAGAGAGCTGCTGCTGCTGCTGCTTCTGCTGCTGGAAGAACAGGAACGCAGGGCTCCTCTGTTTGGGAGGTGGTGCTGGAGATAGAAGCACTGTGGGAGGTACAGGGTGTTCTTGCTGCTCTCTCTCAGGGGGAACAGAGGGCTGGTGTTCATCACTAGTTTATGGCTCCTAGTGCTGCTGCTGCTGCTGGTCTGGGAACTGTTGCAAGATGGCAAGACTCATAGATGCTTCCGTGCTTGAGGATCAAGAGGGGCTACTGCTGCCACTGCTGCTGCTGCATGGTTGGGATGAGGTAAGGTGCTATGGGGGGTGCACTCCTTTAAAAAGCTAGGGCGGTGAAGCACTATGGCACCACTGCTGTCATGAACACCTCCATGATGACTCTCCATCACAAACAAAAAAAGATGAACAAAATGTATAATTTGATACCATTTATTGGACCAACAACAGATTCACAGATTGTTTAAGCTTTCAGATTTACACCCAAGTGTGTAAGTTTGAAAGCTTAAACTTCCTGTGAATTGCTTGTTGGTCCAATAAAAGGTATCAAATCATCCATTTTGTTCATCCTTTTGTACTAAACTATTCTAAATGAAAGCGAGAGAAAAGAGGCAGAAAAGATTCAAGCCAAATAGGAAGATAAAACTAACAGGACTAAAAAAGAAATCCAAGATAAAGATTAACTATTAAAATTGTGTTCTTAGTTAAAGTACTGTACAACTAGAAAGGCAAAAAGATAAAGAAACTGCTGTAAGCTGTGTTTCAAGATATATTTGCCACCAGAAAATATTACTCTACTCTATGCAGATAATGCGGTCTTGTTTACTAGTCATCATGACATCAAACACCTGGAGAGTCAGATGCAGAGAGACTTTAGTCATGTTGAAGAATGGTTAAATTCTCATGAGCTCATCTTAAATTATACCAAAACCAAGGTCATGACTTTCTGCAATGCAAGGAGCAAGTACAAATCTCAGTCCCTCACCATTAAGAACCAGTCTGGGACTTCACTCAAACATCTGCCCGAGTTTAAATATACTGGCATCATACTGGACAGCTCCCAATCCTACGCACGGCACATCGACAATGTAGCAAAGGCTGCCAACATACAAATTGGTCTGCTCCACAGGCACAAACACTGCATGACTGCGGATGCCCTTAGACTGGCTATCTACAGCTCTATCACCTCCATCATTGACTACAGTCTAGCTATCTATGGCTCTGCTTCCCCTACTGCACTCCACAGGATATCGGTGACACTCAACAAAGCCTGCAGGCTCCTAATGGGTGCTGCCCACCTAACTCAAACCTGTGACCTGCACACTCAGGCCGGATGGCTTCCACTTCATAGTAGAATTCAGTATCAGACATGCCTGATCTCCAAGAAGGTTCTCTTGGGTCTCATGCCACCAGATGTTCAAAAGTTCTTCACTCCACACAGCAGTACCCAGCATACATGTAGTGCTCAACATCAAACCTTCCTGGGTTCCATGATGCAGGACCACAGTGAGTCAAAGGTCATTCACCCATAGAGCTCATCAGTGTTACAATGCCCTCAACAAAGAAGTACTTACACTTGCAACACTTCGACCCTTCAAAAGGCAACTCCGACTATACCTAACATCAACCACACAATGTGACTGCTTCTCCTAGGGCAGCCTCCTCTCTCACACCAGTCAAAGGTGACCTGTTACCCCCCCTCAGCATTCATCCCTTGTCACCTGCTTCCCTTCTCCCACCCCTACCCTTCCCCACCATCACCATGCCTTACCCTCCACCTCCCCTCTTGTAGGCACTTTCAGATTTTGGGTCCCCAACCCCTACCTACACTGCACGTATGCTACCCATCCATCACCCTCTGACAATGGCCCTTCAGCCTGCCCAGCAATTTCATTAACCCTACTACACTATAATCACAATCTGACCTATATATTGTACTGTTTGCTCTGAAACATTTTTTACTCATAAACTGCTTATAATGTCTCTCCATTATGTACTTTAAATTTAAAGCCTAGCCTTTGCTGTGTTTGAACCTGTAACCATGGTCTGCCTCTGTATGTATTCTTCCCTCCATCCCTTGACATGGAACCTTTGTAAATGAGCAGTAATTGTTCAAAAGTATTTGTAATCCTAGAGTCTAATAAATAAATAAATAAAAAATAAAATGTTTCTCTTACACAGAACAGGCTGCTTGTACTCATATTCTGACTAGAAATGAGAAACAGGAAGTAAGTCAAGCACTGTCTCCATATAGAGATGTACCATGACCTGCAGAGCTCTCCAACGTGACCTTTAGGCAAGTTGTTTACCAAAAGCTTTATTTCCACAAACCTTTACCTTGGCAGCACCAAAGGTGAAGTTGCAGAAGTTACAAGGCTCAGTTCAAAAAGTGAATTGTTAGCATAGGGACAACAATTTCTGAATTTATCCATAAAGGCAGATTTTGGTAATTCACCTGAACTTTGCACATGAATTAAAGCTTTGCAGCATCTCTAGATGCATGCTTTCATGATATACCCCTTGACTACTGTACTGCTCTGTTTCTGGGGCTTTTGTGAGGTTTGGTGTGCCATATTCATGAAGTGCAGAACACTGTGGCAATGCTGAGATCTTTGAGTAGCTCATTTCCAGGTATGTCATGAGGCGGGAGTTTATTTATTAAAAAGTTTCATCAGGAAAATTACACTGAGCAGCAAGATGCTCATCTCACGGTACTTCCTGGGGGAAGGGGAGAGGGATCTATACATAATACAACAGTATACATAAATCAGGTAAAATAGCTTAACTGTACATAGTCAAACAAATGAGATAATAAGCTCAAGAGTATTTAAATAATCAGCAATGGGGGGGTGGTACAGGAGAGGTACAAGAGCTAGGATGCAGGAGGGTTTAGGATAGTGGAGGCATTAATTGGCCCTACTGAAGGAAGGAGGAGAAATAGACCATTAGCAGAGACAAGCCCAGAGGGACTAGGTGCAATTGTAGTTTGTCACTAGATCGTTTGTAAGGGCTGTAGAGAGAAAATTGGCTGAATTACTCTGGAATATGTTGCAGTGATTACTGGGATAGAAAATGTGTAATAGTGGCACATGGTGCACTACTACACATGGGTCCCAGTGACTATGCAGTGCATGTTTATAACAGTTGGAAGGGTATGGATGTCATCCTCTGGAATACACACATGGAATGTGTGATATAAAACTGACAAAATGGCACTGTACTTGGGGGATAGTAAATATTACAATAAAAGTATTTGCAGTACCTGTATCACCAGCCTTTGAGCCACTTGGACTAGATTTGGTTCTAGTATTTGTGAAAATGCAGCTGCAAGGTAAATCAATGCTTCTTATTGTTTTTCCTTTGCTGACATGATCTAGGACTCGTTTGTTAAAGAATGAATTTGTTCAGGTGCTGAAAAGCCTTGCAGCACCAGTACTCCTGTGCTGCTATCAAGTTCTGTCATATGCAGTCAATTAATTTCCAAATCCTAAATGTATGGCACTGGTTTCAATATTAGTTTACATTTGTCTTGCATTTAAAGTGCTTTACATCAAGCACATGAAAAAAGAATTAGCACTTCGCAAAGAAAAGAAATCTGACTCTCATGCCAAACATGATTAAAACATTTTCTTCTTCTATGGGAAAAAAAATCAAGCCTCCTTGGAGATTTTGTATATACTTAAGACAGAAAATCAAAAAAATAAGAGAATGCAGCAATGTGGAATTGGTCTGCCTGATCTAATTTACACTATTGTAAAGCAGACAAGGCAATACAGTAGAATACAATGTGCATCATGGAAGCACCTGGAGGTGCTTCACAGTAAGTGCCACTATTGCTACTTAGAATAATTTAAACAGTACAGCACAATATTATAAATGTTTCAAAGATGGAATACTTATTACAAATAAGTTAAAAATAATCCTTGAAATGATACAATACAAATGTTTCATCAACATTTGTTACACCAGTGTTCTACACTGGTGTGCCATACATGTTTTTACAATTCAAACAAACATCATTACGTTTGCCAGATGCAGCACCTTACTGAATGTAACTGATTTGAAGATACAAATAAAATTAGGTTAAGAAATAATGTTTTTGGTAAGAACAGGGGCACTAAACAGAATGATTCACTGCTTAATCCCACACTCAGCAATATAATAATGATGTGCTGTTTAACAATTTTTTTTATAATAAAATGTTTTATTAACCCTTAGGCTGCCGACAGAATTAGAACGTATAGGAATTTTGGATTGATATATCAGTCATTGACCATGCAAGGGTTAAGAAGAAGGAGAAAGAACAAACTACAATTGTATAAAGAACATTTTCAGAGAACAAAGAATAAAAATGCTAACAAACGGTAAGCACAGTTCACCAAAGAACCAAACTAAACAGCTTTTAAATGTGCAGGCCATAAAACTTTTTCTCAAAAAATTTAAGACCATAAAATATCCAGGAATAATAAAAAAAGTTAAAAGAGTAAGCCACTAAAGCAAGGCATGGGTATTTAGAACTGTAACCAAACTTAATGGCTATCTCCTAACATATTAGTATGTTTCATGAGGGTGCATGAACCGGAAATCCTAAAAAGATTACAGTACAAATATCGGATCAATTTGCAGTTTATAAAGAAGCCAGTGCTCCAAGTCTCCTCAAAAACAGACAAATGATTTAAAAAATAATTTCATTTTTCTAAATGATAAAAGGAATCTATTAAAGCTACCCACTGAGTCACTTAGGGGGATTGTGGCTGAAGCCATAGTTTGGTAATCACTTTTTTGGACAACACAATTAAGTCAATAAGAACATAAGTTGCCTACTTCTAATGTGTAGAGAAACATAAGTTGGTCAGGCAGGAAAATGTAAGCCGAACATCAAACTATCATGCTGGACAGGCCCCCTGATGATGTGAGTTATCCCTTGAAGCTCTGGGGAGCTTGTTATTTTGATGTCCTAATAAATTTGTTTTATATTTTGAGTATCTTCCATGGGTATCGTGGCCTACCTAAGTGTTTTGCAGGAAAATGTAAGCCCCAGACGATCAGCCTTATCGTAAGCCTAGTGTTCTGTTTTTGCTGCAGGTACTACCCTTTCATGGTATTCACATAATTCTGCCATAGCAGAAAAAAACACAATCATCTCGCAGTCACTATCCTATTGCTGCTCATGAATCCCAGTATTCTGCTCATGTAGCTAAACAAACAAAAATAACTTCTAAAATATGGGAGTATTTTACCAATAACCTGACAATATCACTGATATTGCATGTTGCAATCTGTGTGATAGATTAGCAGCGCTGGTCTACTTGGACATTGGGGACTAATTTTCTAGCTGATCATCTAAAGTGTGAACATGGTGTCTTCCTAATACTGTACTAACATTGATTCTGAATCTTCACTCATGTCACATGGGCCAGAACTGCAGGAAGAGTTGGATATAGGTGGCAGCATATGACAGTTTGTCCAACCATGGCAGCTACAGCCACACTACCCTACAGATTCTGATACTGTCACTACTTCAAAAGCAGCACCATGAACCAAGCCCAGTAGTGTATGTACCAAGACCATTAGTCCAGAATTTGTGGTAGCAAAACAAACTACACTTCCCACATCATTACATGTCAGCAGATAACTGACCCCAGCTCAACCATACTCTGTCTAAATCACACAGCTTATTGGAAAGAAGAATTGAAGACATTTATTTTCATTCATTCTGCACTGTAGAGGACACTGGCTTTCGAAGACTGTTTCATAAACTGAAACACAAAAACAACTTTTAATTATGCTTCACATTTTCCAGACACATTCTCTCTTATAGAAATGAGTCAGTATGAATGCAGATGGTGACACTTCCAAAGGAGGCAGCAGTGGATTATATGTAATTTACTAGTGATACCTGGAGCATTAGTGCAAACTAAAGCTTCCTGTGTCACACTGCCCACTAGGTTGTGTCCATATCAAGCCATACCACCACAATTCCCATGCCACCTCCACCAGCCCCTTCAGGAGGTATACTGAAGTAAACTGTCTCACAGACTCACATCGATAGAGCAACTGCTTTCTTAGTGTGTAAGTCAAGAAGGGGAAGCACAGTGGGGAAAATTCAACAGTTCATCGATAATGCTGGACTACTGTACCCTCAATATCTGAATGTGGAAGTGTTCATGATAGACAGTGGCAGTAACACACTAAAAGCCATGAATGACTTCTTTTTCATTTTTAGGGCCCAGCCCCGAGTTCTGGCTCTGATCTGCTCTACCAACCACCCCGTTATGCCAGGTTTAGCCCCTCTGGTTGGGAACACCGGGTGGGCACCCCCTCCCAAGGACACTGTAGGCAAGCCCTGGCTTACGGCCCGGGTTGGAGCCATGGGAGTGCCCCCCCCCGGCGCACACTAGGTGGCAATGGGCATGGCGGCAGAGTGGAGTTTCATGCTCCAGGGTCTAGCTTTTTCTGAATGCTGTACCCCTGAGGTCATGGCATGCAATGATGTAGGATGCAATCTGCATAGACATCTGACACCCCCCCCCAATCTTTCAGGCACTAGATGCTGCTGGCTCTCCGGCCTCTGCCAGAGGTCAGGTGATCACCAGATGCATGGTCCCCCCTACCTCTATGAGAAGGAGAGCTGTCCCTGGGATGCTCAGTCCTTCCCCTCCCAGCCAGCCCCGCTGACTCTTGGGTCCATTCCTGAACCTGGGTCATTGGTGACGTGAATGGAATTCCAACCGTTGTGCCAGCGGGCCTACTCTGTGAATGATTTCTGCCATGCACCTTGTTTTGACATGCACCGAATCTGGTGGTGAGACGATTAACCTTCTGAGTTAATAAGTGCTGCAAAAGTAATGCATATTTAAAGTCTGAGGATGAAGAAATACTCCATAACTGTATTCTCATTTTGTTTGGCATGCTAAATGTTTGAAACTTATATTGACTGTCTTCTTTATAGAAGCAACCTTTTCCTTTTCCACCAATTGAACAACTATACTAATTCAGATTTATAGTTTATTATTCATTACCTGTCTGAGTGAATGATACTTTCAGGATGCATATGTTTTAATTAGTTAATTTAACTATAGGCGTATTACCTAAATGAGCTGTTCTTCCTCGTTGTTCTGATAGACAGTGACACTATATTTATCTTCTGATCTTTCTTTCTCCCCCATCACGTTTGGACTACAGTTGTTCATACTTGCACTTCAGTTCAAGTTTCAGTTATTTCTTATAGGTTAATAAAAGATGCGGGCATCCCGTGATGAGGACGTCTGAGTAGTAGCCTTCTAGTTGAGCTCCTGCCATCCCGACATACAAACTACTTATTTCTCAATTTAAACTTTTTTTTCTACATCTCCATCAGCATCTAAGACCTGAGCTAAGGGTGCAGCTATGATTTTGTTGAGTGCCTGGAACGCCATGGAAGCTGAAATGTGGCTAGCACTACCTAAACACATGCTCCCTGTTATGCTGGAGAAGCAGAGCAAGAAATCCAGGATGCAATCCACGGCCTCCTGCAAGTCATCAATGGCTACCCCAGATTCTAATCTACTCATGGCTCAGTGCTTCCTTGAGGAATTCCATCCATTTCAAGAAGAAGTTAAGTTGCTCACCTCGGAGGTAAAGTCTATGGCTGCTGCTATTGAGGACATCTCCAAGCACACTGGAGATAGCGAGGTGTGCATCAAATCGTTAGAAAGGAAAGTGAACCATGTTGACCCTGAATTTGCCATCACCAGGCAGAGGATCACTAAACTTGAAGCAAAGATGGAGGACCTGGAGGGTAGGAGTTGGCTTAATAACGCCATGATCATTGGCCTGCCCGAGAAGGAGGAAGGGGCGAACACAGTTTTGTTCATCCAAAAGTTAGTGCAGAAGCTGGCAGGCCCTTCCCCTTTCAGGCCTGCTTACTGTTTCGAACATGCACACAGAGCTTTGTGACCGATGCCCCCTCCGGAGGCGCCTGCTGGTCCCCTAATTTTCAAATTCCTGAATTTTCAAGATCACTAACATTTCTTGCTGAAGGTGAAAGAGCTCCAGGAGGTGAAATGGGAGGAAAGGAAGATCAGGGTGGCACAAGATCTATCGGCCACAGTCCGGCAAAGGTGCACAGTGTTCCACCCCATTGTCTCCAAGCTGATCCTAGCCAGAGTGAAATTTAAAATGAAGTATCCAGCTCAATTGCAAGTCCACCTAAACAACCAGTGGAAGAGCTATGAAAATCCTGCAATGGCAGAGTCTGATGTGACAGTCACACTTCCCGACCTTTTCAAGCCATGCTGAGGGCAGCGTTGTAAATCCAGCTTGAGTCTCCAGCAGGTTACGAGGTTCGCTTTTGTGTAGGATTCCACACATACTCAGCCCCACAGTGACTAAAGTGCCATTTATCTGTACACTGTCCCGGGTGCCCAATGTGCCTTCAGCCTCCTTCAGTACAGCTTTCCACCCTTTTGTTAGGCATCATGAAAGTCAGCTTGTGCACCTAACTGTCTGCGCCTGTAGGTCCCTCTCGCCACCCTAGGAGCGATGCCCATTCCTGTCACCTCCACTGTGCTGCATTAAGGGTGAAACCTTCAATTTTGCCCCATGTGCTGCAGAGCTCCCAGACAGTATTTTCAGGAACATGTCTCCTTTTACCTTTCATCAGCCAGTGTGCAGTGCGGATGCAGAAACACAAGCCTGAAAGGACTGACTTTATTTTAAACTTATTTCCCTGGTGTGCCTACTTGTTCCTTATGATGTGCCAAAACGCTGTGTCAGAACAGTGTCCCACTTCCATCTATACAAGGATAGTGGCGGTTTTAAGTTTATTTTGCTTAGTTAATTCGTACACACGTAGTCAAGAGACCAAACTTTTCTTTAATTGCAGTCAATGCAAAGCCTCTAAGTTTTTGTACTAGTATGTTGCTTGAGTTGTTCTATAGTAATATCAAAAACAGCCAGTGGAAGGGAGCAGTGATATGCTAATTAGCTCTCTGTATGCTTTTCCATCTGGCTGCATGGTTAAGGTTCACATACACTAATTAGTAGTTTGTTTAGATGGTTCAATTTTTTTCTATTCAAGAGGGCGGGGGGGAAGGTCAGTCACTTGGTAAGCCTTCCTTCATCATGATCGGTAGGATTTGTGTTGGACAATGGATAGGGGACTCCACTCTAGGATCTTTAGCATGCAGTCTGCATTTATTCTGGAGTCATCTCAGGGCGTGGAGGGTGGGAGGGGGGTAGGGTGTGTTATATGTGATTTTTTTATGCAGGGTCAGTGTATTAAGATTGGGAGTTATGGGAGAAGGGTATTGTAAGGCATCATCCTGGTTAGTCTCTTGTATGGCTTTTTGTACATAGGCAGATATTTTGCACCATGCAATTCAAGCTCTCATGACATATGGCTAATAAAATAAAATTCTTCTCTTGGAATATAAGAGGGGCTGGAAATAAAACAAAGTGTTTCCAAATTTTGAGGCACTTAGACCATCTTAAGGCTGATGTCAGCTGTCTTCAGGAGACCCACCTATTGGCCTCTGAATTGGGGCTCTTCTGGAGACAAAATCTCAGTCATGCTTTCACAGCAGGGTCTAGCATGCAAAGCAAGGGCATAGCTATTCTCATTGCACGTAGGCTGCCTTTCAATTGCCTACAGACCCTAAGTGACCCCAATGGCCAATATTTGGTGATCCGGGGAATCCTAGGTTGGACTGAGCTGATACTTGGCTGTTTCTACAGCCCAAATGTTGACTCGCCATCCTTTTTTATGGAACTCCTTCAGATCTTGTCCCCCTTCTCCAACCTCCCCATGTTTGTTTTTGGGTGGGGACTGCAATCTCCCATTTACATCAGACCTGGACAAAACATTCCACAGCTCCCAAGGGCTGTCTCTGTCTCAAAGGGTCATACATGATTTTGTGGACCACCTGGGGTTGAGCGACCCTTAGAGGACCCTTAATCCATCCTCTAGGGTGTACACTTTGCATTCCATGGATCTTCCTCTAGATTAGACTACTTTTTAATAAGCCAGAGTTCTCTCCCTGGTGTCTGGGATTGTGGTATGGAAGCAGAAGTCATTTCAGATCATTCCCCGGTCTGTTGTCTGGCATCCCTGGGGCCTCCTCAACAAAAAGATGCCTTGTGGAAGCTCAACAACCAGCTTTGGAAGGACCCCGAGCTGGTTAAAAAGATAGCCCATATCATCAACCAGTACACAAAGGAGAACTTGAATTCCACTGGGAAGCCAGACATCGATTGGGTGCACTGAAATGTTGTATCTGGGGGGAGTTGATTAATCTCCCCTCTAACCGGAAGAAGAGGGAAGAATGAATCTCTAATTTGCTAGTAAAAATTAGGCAACAGGAAAGTTGTCTTCCCCAGTCTGCTGATGACACCTCCAGAATCTCCTTACTAAAACTCCAGGAATCTCATAGTGAATTGCTGAGATAGAAGGCAGAATATACCATCCTTAAGTCCCGCTCACTTTACATAGACCAGGGAGAGAAAACTGGTCATTTGTTAGCCCTGCAGATAAAGCAACAGGAATCTGCCAGGCTGGTAAAGGCCATAAAATCCACTACTGATGGTTCCATTAAAACCACCCCTAGGGAGATAGTATCTGGATTTGAAGCATACTACAGGGAGCTGTATAGTTCCAGGACAGTCTCCCCTTCCCCTCAGGAGAGAGAGGCATTCATTCCTCCTCTCCCTTTACCATCATTGGGGATGGAACAGAAAAATCTGCTGATAGCCCCTATCACAGAGGGGGAAATTAGAGCCATAATCTGTGATCTCCCTCTAGATAAGGCCCCAGGCCAGGACAGATTCTCTCCTAATTTTTACAAGAGGTTGCAGGATCAATTAGTCCCATGTTTGCACAGATTCTTTTCCTTCATATTGTCAGAGACTCTGTCTGATCCTCAACTCTTTGAGGCCCTCATTGTGGTCCTCCACAAGTCCGGTAAGCCTGAAGATAGTGTCATGAGTTATAGACCTATCTCCCTTATAAACAGTGACATCAAGATTTTGGCTAAAGTGTTAGCAACAGACTGAGCAAGGTGCTTCCTGGCCTAATAGGCCCTGGACAGGTGGGCTTCATGGCAGGCAGATCGTCTCAAGATCACCTAAGAAAACTGGCTCACATCTTCTCTGCATCCAGGGACTCCATCCACCCTGAGGTTCTGGTGTCCCTGGATGCAAAGAAAGCCTTTGATAGAGTAGACTGGGACTTTATATTTAGTGTCTTAGCTAAGTTTAGCATACCAGACCAGTTTATATGCTGGATTGGAACTTTATATACAGGCTCTTGTGCTAGAATATACTGTAATGGGGTGATTTCCTCTTCTTTCCCTCTAAAGTCTGGTACCCGACAGGGATGCCACTTATTGCCTCTGCTTTTTAATCTATACTTAGAGACCCTCCTATGGAAACTCAGAACAAACCCCAATATCCATGGGGTGGAGATAGGATCCCAAGTGTTAACAATCTCAGTCTATGCGGACAACATTCTGTTGCACCTCACCCATCCCTCATGTTCTATCCAGGCCACTCTGGAAACTATCTCGGAGTATAGTGTGGTTTCCAAATGCAAAGTCGGTCCTGATAAGACTCAAATCTTCCCCCTGAATAATAGGACCCATAAAGCATCACTTGGCTGTCCCAGCCTACAATGGTCCCAAAACAACCTTAAGTACTTAGGCATTTTCTTAGCTAGAAGTTCTACCCAGTTGAAGTCACTTAATCTTGACTCCTTGCATTCCAAGACACAACAGGATTTATCCCATTGGAAGGACATGCCTTTTTGGAGGAGGATTAGCCTGATTGAAATGAACATTTTACCCCTTCTAGTCTATCCTCAGAGTATGTTGAACTTGTGGTTACCCCTCACCTGGTTTAGGAAGCTACAGGGATTGTGTCGAATTTCTTATGGTGCAGCAAACCTGCTAGGAGGACTTACTACAAACTTGCTTCACCAAAGGAGAAGGGGGCCTGCAGCTCACTCATTTTGGCCTATACTATTGGGCCAGTCATTTAAGTAAATATCTTAGGTGGCTGCTACCAGTGGCGGACCTACACACAATCCCTTATGTCCCCTCGTGGCTCTCCATTGAACACAAGCTAATTGATTCCAGTGGCATTTCTAGAGAAGCCATTCTCCATGTTCAGATCAAGGACCTTCCAAAAACATAGAATGGTTCTTCAATTATCACCTCACTGTGGGTACACTCCCAGTTGTGCAAAGTCTTGAAATACAACCCCATCAGGGACCCTAAGCAACCAATTTTACAGAACCCCAACTTTCACATTGGGGGACCCCTTTATAGGAGGCCTGGCTTCCATCTCTCAAAGAGAAGATTCCCCAGGAGTTGGTGACTGGTGACTCATACCTTTCCATACGGGACATGATGCTGAAATTCCCAGCTGGCCTGGGGGGCTTCTTTAAGTTATATCAGGTTCTACATCTGTTGATCTCTAAACAGCTCACCCTGGGAGATGGTAAGGGAATAGTTGAGATTTTTCAACCTCTGTTTGCTTTTTCCCACCAGCCTCATTCTGCCTCTCTTATATATGCCTCTCTCTATGAATTGGTTTTCCCCCAAATCGAGGGAGCTTCCCCCTACTGGTCCAACATGTTCCTTCAGAGAGCCCTTAAATGGGATAGGATATGAAGGTCATGCCACTCCTACATCACGCAGGATAGACTGCGGCTCATGCAATACTTAATCCTCCAAAACACGTACTTGACTCTGGTAAAGTTGCATAAAATGGGCAAACTCCCCTCTTCCACCTGTAGTCATTGTAGCCAAGCCGAGGGTACTCTGTATCATATCTTCTGGGAGTGCCTTTCCATTGAATCACTCTGGGAGACCATCAGACAGAAAGTGGACCCCCTCTTTGGTTTAGACAATTTATTTTCCCTGGAAATCTGCCTGTTGGGTGACTTAACCGGAGTCAAGGTCAAGCAACAATGGTTTCACATGGCCATGATCGCCCTCTCTCTGAAGGCCTTGGTGCTTCATCACTGGAAAGAGACCACTGTCATTTCTTATATGGAATGGCTTCAGGAACTGTTAACTAATCTTTGAGTAGAGAAAATGGCTGCAAGTCTACGTAACTGTATGCACCAATACAAAGAATGCTGGGAGTTCATGTACACCCTATATTGTCTTTAAGATTAGTCAGTTTACAAATATCATGTCAAGGTTGATGCCTGGGTAGGAGGGTGGGAAGGAGGGGTTACCTGTGCCTGTTGATTTGGTTGTCTTGTCCTGCATTATTGTATTGTGTCTTTTTATTGTCCTGTAACTGGATTTTCTTTTGTATACCACTTTCACTTAAAAGCTAATAAAGTTGAATTTAAAAAAAAATAAAAGATGCAAATAAATTGTATAATAATATTAAAACCAATAATAATAAAGTTTAACAAAATTATCTGGTGGTGAGTCATATGTTTGACAAACATGCACAGCTAAAAGAAATACTTGACATTGTACTGGATATCACTAGATATTTCAATTGTCCCTCAGTACAAGATGAAACACAGTGTTCTGCAGCATTGCTTGATTAAAAATGTGGCAAGAAGGTAGAACTCTATGTCTTTTATATAGTTGATAGACTGATAGAACAGAAAACTGTTTTCTGGGCTTTGGAATTTGGCTATGTGACCTGTGGGGATACCTGTTCTGGATGCGGTGGTGTGTGCTGCAAAGGTTTTTGCTGCTTTTGAAATCTTATGAACAGGCCACTATAAATGTTGATGATGAATCTGTAACCCTTAGTATGGTCCTCCCCTTGGTGAGTCTTCTTGAATGACATGCATGCCTTTATTTTTTATCTTTTACAGCAACCCAACAAAGCAAGGCTAGTGGTGTTGGTCACTGAAGTGACAGCACTGGTGATTATGGTAAGACCGACAGTCATGATGATGATGATGTTGGTGGAGGAGGTGGATGTGACACCACTAGTTCATCTCAGCCATCTCAGCAGCAGCTCAAGCAAGGTGCAATATTCAGTAAGGAAGTGGCAGAGACATTTCTGACACACACAGCAGAAGGCCTTGGCAATGCCTGGGATTCAATTTTATTTATGGAAGCGTAAGCAGCAAAGATTTCCTTGTTAGGCACATAAGGATAGGAGGGTGATTTTTCATGATCAGAAACAAAGCTTCAGGACAAAAAAAAACTCAGAGTAGTATTTCATGTTTTTTTAATTTGAGCGTTTGTATAAGGATGGGGCTTAAAGGGAAATAATATTAATTAATTTGTTTTTAGCTGTCTTGTTTAGAGAGTAAAGGTGGCAGCAATATTTGTGATGGGCATAATGATTTTTTTTAAAAGGCATTGGTATGTTAGTATGTGGTGTTCTCATTGCCAGTAATTTTTAACCACTAGTAGTGATTTCACAATGCACAGCGGCTGGCCAATCTGAACACATCAACTTTCCTACCAATTTAATAATGTTGCATGAACTTCAAGCGGAGCAATGTGAACAGCACAAAGAAATGACCAAGATTCAACCTCCTCCTTCTTGTACTGCTTCTCTTCTTAAAGGGACACTGCCAGGTTTTTGTGGTATTTTTGTCCACCTCACAATCCTGGTGCCTTTAGCTGCTCATAGTCATATTGAAAGTACACCAGGGCACCCAATTGCTGAAAGATATAAAAAATTGCTTTTCTGAATGAAGCATTACTTTTCAGCGGTCCAACTGATTCTCCCCTCACCTGCAGCTTCAGTGCATTCACAAGTGTGTACGCCTGTAGGCTTGCTTATGACAGCGTTAGTTTTTTCAGAAGGCATATCAGTTTACTGAAAAATATTAACCTACAGAGATCAATAAACTTGGCTATGTAGCTTTTACTGTGAAACGAGTGGTAAAAGTATAAGAAAAAGCACTTTGAAGAGTGTAGCTGGGAACCTCTTCCAGATACCTTCCTGCCAGAACGTGGCTATGCCTCTTCAGCCTGATGGCAGCCTCCATCTCCACAGTCCATTTGCCAGGTTACATATGAAAATCACCCAGTGGACCTAGCATGTCCAATGGTATCAATGCTTGGATGACTTGGACCATCAGGTTCTAGTCACCAGTGTGATCAAGAAGGATCTTCTTTGGTGGCTAGATATTCTGAATCTTACCTGGGGCCTTCCATTCTGAAGTTCCCCATCACTTTGGACCCTTACCACAGATGTCTCCTATCTGGGTTGGTTGGCCCACCTGGGGGACCACCGGACTCAGGGTTTGTGGTCCCAGTTGGAGATGGCACTCCACATCAATATTCTGTAAATGAGGGCAGTTCTTTATGCCCTCCAGGCCTTTCAGTCCATCTTGTCAAATGGAACACTGCTGATCCAGACAGACAATATGTCAGTGTGATACATCAACAAGCAGGGAGGCAGTTAGTTCAAGGCAGCATTTGAAAAATAGCATGTGCAAAGATTCCATCATTTGCATATCATTTCATCTCTCCAGGCAGTTCTGTCTTAAAGGGACACTGCAAAAGTTATGAATACCTGAGTATCACTGAGAAGAAACAAGATTAATGTGGTAAGTATTTTTTTCTTGTCTACTTCTTGGCTGTACTTGCTCTTGGCACTGGTAGCATTTCTAAGAAAGCTGCCAAACTTACATAGAAATGTCCCACTCAGGGAAATCCCACCACCCCACAAACACTGGATGCTCGTTCCTAAGGTCATAGCCTCAGGCCAGCTCAACCCCTTCCCATTGCTGTTACTTCTCCTTAACAACCATAGTCATTATGAAAGCATTTTAGCAAAGGTGGCCATTTGGAGGCACTCACATGTAATTCAAAGAAGTTTCCTGGATGTGGCAAAAGTGGTGCAGTACTGTGAAGGGTAGTGGGCACATGACTGATTACCGCCATATTGCATTGACCCTGATGCCTAAAGGGAATGAGCCCTCAATTATAAATCCTTTCACAGTACCTGAATGGCCTCTGCCTTGGAAATTTGTGAGTCCATCACTGACCATCAAGTTGACTTACCTCAAGGCAACCAACAACAAATAGGTGATTCATGTACAGCAATTGCCATGTCTAACAGCCCTTAAGGCAAAAGGCCCTCAAGGCAACTATACCCTATGGCTGATGGCCCTCAAGGCAACCAGCCCTCAAGACTGATGATTCTCGACAACCAGCCCTCAAGGTTGATGGCCCTCAAGGCAACCAGCCCTTAAGGTAACCAGCCCTCAAGGCTGATGGCCTTCAAGGCAACCAGCCCTCAAACCTGATGGCCTTCATGGCAACAAGTCCTCAAGGCAATCAGCCCTCAAGGCTCATGGTCCTCAAGGCTGATGGGCCCTCATGGCAACCAGCCCTCATGGCCCTCAAGGCAACCAGACTCCAAGAGGCTGATGGTCCTCAAGGCAACCAGACTTCAAGAGGCTGATGGCCCAGAAGTCAACCAGACTTCGAGAGGCTGATGGCCCTCAAGGCAACCAAACAAAAATGGGCAATTGGTGTACATCCCTTGCCAGTGGTCAATTGGTATAAATCAATTGGTCTTCATGACAACCCTCAAAGCAATGATCCCTTAAGGTAACCATCAGCAAATGGGCGATAATGCCTTTATGACTTGATGGCATTGTACCTTGAGGGCTGCTAGGCATGACACTTGGTGTTCAGCAATTGCCCATGGGCAATTGGTGCACACCAATAGTCCATTTGTGGTTGGTTGCCTTGAGGACCACCTTTGCCACATCTGGTCACCTTGTGTGAATTATTGGCGAGTGTCTCAAAAAGAACAAATTACCAAAAATGCCTCAAAATGGCCTCCTTTGATATAATGCCTCAAAATGGCTTTCTTTGCTAAAGAAATCTGCAAAATGGGTACATTTGCTAAAAAAGCTCCCTGAATGGGTCAGAATTGAAGTGGTATAGTTGTAATCGATCATGTGACCACTACCCAAGACACTTCCGTACCACTTTTGCCACATCCGGGAACGTTCTGTGAATTATGTGTGTCCACCTTTGCTAAAATGCTCTCATAATGCCTAAGGGTGTCAGTGAGGAGTAACAGTCCTGAGAAGGGTTCAGTTGGGCTGTGGCTATGACCTCAGGTCCAGCTCTCTGCAATCTTCCTGACAGCAATGGGACCTTGAAGAGTCCCACTCAAGGAAATCCCAAAGCCCCATAAACACTGGGCTCTTGTTCCTAAGGTCATAGACACAGGCCAGCTGAACCCCTTCCCATTGCTGATACTTATCCCTAACATCCTTAGTCATTACGAAAGCATTTTAGCAAAGGTGGCCATTTGGAGGCACTAACATGTAATTCAACGAAGTTTCCCAGATGTGGCAAAAGTGGTGCAGTACTGTGATGGGCAGTGGTCACATGACTGATTACCACCATACTGCATTGTCCCTGATCCCTAAAGGCAATGAGCCCTCAATGCTTATGGCCTTTACAGCAACTGAATGGCCTCTGCCTTGGAAATTTGTGAGGTCACCACTGGCCATCAAATTGAATTCCCTCAAGGCAACCAACAACAAATAGGCAATTCATGTACACCAATTGCCATGTCTTACAGCCCTTAAGGCAAAAGGCCCTCAAGGCTTATGGCCCTTGAGGCAAATTTACCCCATGGCTGATGGTCCTCAAGGCAACCATCCCTCAAGGCAAACAGCCCTCAAGGCTGATGGTCCTCAAGGCAACAGCCTTCAAGGCTAATGGCCCTCAAGGCAACCAGTCCTCAAGGCAAACAGTCCTCAAGGCAACCGGCCCTCAAGGCTGATGGTCCTCTAGACAACCAGTCCTCAAGGCTGATTTCCCTCAAGGCAATAAGCCTTCAAGGCTGATGGCTCTCAAGGCAACCAGTCTTCAAAGCAACCAGCCCTCAAGGCTGATGGTCCTCATGGCAACCACAGCCCCCAAGGCTGATGGTCCTCAAGGCAACCATCCCTCAAGGCAAACAGCCCTCAAGGCTGATGGTCCTCAAGGCAACAGCCTTCAAGGCTAATGGCCCTCAAGGCAACCAGTCCTCAAGGCAAACAGCTCTCAATGCTGATGATCCTCAAGGCAACCAGCCCTCAAGGCTGATGGTCCTCTAGACAACCAGTCCTCAAGGCTGATTTCCCTCAAGGCAATAAGCCTTCAAGGCTGATGGCTCTCAAGGCAACCAGTCTTCAAGGCAACCAGCCCTCAAGACGGATGGCCCTCAAGGCAACCAGCCCTCAAGGTTGATGGCCCTCAAGGTAGCCAGCCCTCAAGGCTGATGGCCCTCAAGCAACCAGCATGCATGACTGATTTTCCTCAAAGCAACCATCCTTCAAGGCTAAAATCTCTCAAGGCAACAAGACCTTAAGCCTGATGGCCTTCAAGGCAACTAAACAGAAATGGGTTATTGGTATACACCACTTGCCAGTGGTCGATTGGTGTAAACCAATTGCTCTGTCTGACAGTCCTTAATGCAATGAGCCATCAAGGCAACCAACAACAAATAGGTGGCATGGCCATTATGCCTTGATGGCATTTAACTTGAGAGCTATTATGTGTGACAGTTGGTGTTCAGCTATCGCCCATGGGCAGTTGGTGTAAACCAATAGAACGTTTGCTTTTGGCTGCCTTGAGGGCAACCTATGCCACTGGTCACCTTGTGTAAATTATTAGTGAGCATCTCAAAAAGGCCACCATACCTAAAATGTTCCAAAATGGCATCCTTTGATATAATGCCTCAAAATGGCTGATTTTGCTAAAAAAATACTCAAAATGGTTACATTTCCTAAAATAGTTCTCTGAATGGGTCAGGGTTGAAGTGGTATAGTGGTAATCAGTTGTGTAACCACTATCCAACACAGTTCTGCAGCACTTTTGCCACATCCGGGAATGTTCTGTGAATTACGTTTGAATGCCTCAAAATGGCCATCTTTGATAAAATTCTTTCATAATGCCTAAGGGTGTCAATGAGGAGTAACAGTCCTGGGAAGGGGTTCCATTAGGCTGTGGTGATGACCTCAGGTCCAGCTCTGTGCAATCTCCCTGATAGCATACGGGCATATGGGACCTTTAACAGTCCCACTCAGTGAGATCCCACCACCCCACAAACAGCAGGCGCTTGTTCCTAATGTCATAGCCATAACCCAGCTCAACCCCTTCCCATTGTTGTTACTTCTCCTTAACATCCTTAGTCATTATGAAAGCATTTTAGCAAAGGTGGCCATTTGGAGGTGCTCACATCTAATTCAAAGAAGTTTCCCGGATGTAGCAAAAATGGTGCAGTACTGTGATGGATAGTGGTCACGTGTCTGATTACCACCATACCGCATTGACCCTGATCCCTAAAGGCAATGATCCCACAATGCTTATGGCTTTCACAGCAACTGAATGACCTCTGCCTTGGAAATTTGTGAGGCCACCACCAGCCATCAAGTTGACTTCCCTCAAGGCACCCAACAACAAACAGGTGATTCATGTACACCAATTGCCATGTCTAACAGCCCTTAAGGCAAAAGGCCCTCAAGGCTTATGGCCCTCGAGGCAACTATACCCCATGGCTGATGGACTTCAAGGCAACCAGCCGTTGAGATTGATGACTCTCGACAACCATTTCTCAAGGCTGACGGCCCTCAAGGCAACCAGCCTCTTAAGGCTGATGCCCTCAAGGCAACCAGCCCTCAAGGCTGATGGCCTCAAGGCAACCAACTCTCAAGGATAAGTCTAAACTCCAAAACACTGTGTGCTTCATGAAAGCAGAGCTGGGTGCAGGATAAGAGCTTGCTAACCTCTACTGTAAAGTAAGTTCCAAGGTAGTTCTGCACTCTTAGTGCAATTGAATCAAATAACCACTTTCAGTATAATCCAAAAATATTTGTTTTATTTTAACAGAAAAGTTAAGTGCATGCTGCTCCTACAGTGAGATGTGCCCACAATCAAACTTACTCCTCAGCACTTCAACCAAGGGTGTGGTCTTTGGCTTATACTGAAAGTGGCTGTTTGATTCAATTGCACTAGGAGTGCAGGACTACCTTGGAACCAACTCTCAAGGCTGATGGACCTCAAGGCAATGAGCCTTTAAGGCTGATGACACTCAAGGCTGATGGCCTTCAATGCAACCAGTCCTCAAGGCTGATGGCCATCAAGGCTGATGGCCCTCAAGGCAACTGGCCCTCATGACAACCAGCCCTCAAGGTTGATGGAATTCAATGCAACTGACCCTCAAGGCTGATGGCCCTTGAAGCAACAAGACCTTAAGACTGATGGCCTTCAAGGCAACTAAGCAGAAATGGGTGATTGGTGTGCACCGCTTCACAGTGGTTGATTTGTTGTAAACCAATTGCTCTGCCTGACAATTCTCAATGCAACAAGCCCTCAAGGCAACCAACAACAAATAGGCAATAAGGCCTTTATGCCTTGATGGCATTTTACCTTGAGGGCTGTTAGGCGTGGCAGTTGGTTTTTAGCACTCGCCCACAGACAGTTGGTGTACACCAATAGTTCATTTGCGATTAGTTGCCTTGAGCACCATGTTTGCCACATCTGGTCACCTTGTGTGAATTATTCATGAGGGCCTCAAAAAGGCCACCATACCTAAAATACCTCAAAATGATCTCCTTTGATATCAAGCCTCAAAGTGTCTGTCTTTACTAGAAAGTCCTCAAAATGATCACATTTGCTAAAAAAAGACTCTGTATGGATCAGGGTTGATGTGGTATAGTGGTAATGAGTCCAGTGACCCTCAGGACACCCAAACGCAAATGGGTGATTGGTGTGCATCAATTGCAATGTCTAATAGCCCTTTAGGCAATGGGCCATCAAGGCAATCAGCCCTCTAGGCTGATGGTTCTCAGGGCAGCCATCTCTAAAGGCTGATGGCCCTCATGGTAACCAACCCTCAAGGTTCATGACACTCAAGGCAACCATCCCTGAAGGTTCATGGCCCTCAAGGCAACCAGCCCTTAAGGTTCATGCCCTCAAGACATCCATCCCTCAAGGCTGATGGTCCTCAAGGCAACCTGCCCTGAAGGCTGAAACCCCCTCAAGGCTACATGTCCTTATGGCAACGTCTTCAAGGCAACCTGCCCTGAAGGCTGAAATCCCTCAAGGCTACATGTCCTTATGGCAACCAGCACTCATGGCAACCAGACCTTAAGGCTGACAGCACTCAAGGCAACCAAACACAAATGGGCTCCAACCCATACATGGACATGGGTATCTCTGCGGGGACTTTAGAAATCAGGCACATTGTATTTTCCTTAGCTGTGACTATTTTATTTTCAATACAGTAAAGTTACTTGACAATTGTATGACAAAGATACCAGAGGTTAGTTTATTTTTATCTTTATTATTTTCATTTTTTTATTTACTCATTCACATATGTGATTTGGTAGTGAAGTGATTCAGGTTGTTCATCTCTCCAGACAGGTTACTGCCACTAATATTGCTCAATCTGTTCTGTGAATATATTTCACCTGCATCTGTGAATAGGCTGGTAAAATAAATCTTTGATGATACCATACAGATTGGAAGGGGAGAGAGAGAGAAAGACTACTGGGCAACAAAAAGACCATTTGCAGTAAGAGAAAATACACAAAAGATTAATACACAAGTTAGCCAGCCTTGGAGTGGGTCCCAAGGTGGTAGCTTGGATAAAAAATTGGCTAGACAACAGGACGCATGGGGTAGTAGCAAACAGAGTCCACAGTGAAGAACGTAGGGTTACTAGTGGGGTACCGCAGGGTTCAGTACTGGGACTGGTCCTTTTTAATGTCTTCATCAGTGACATTGCAGAGGAACTGGAAGGAAAAGTATGTCTCTTTGCAGACGACACAAAGATCTGCAACAGGGTCGATACACAAGATGGAATGGAAAGGATGAGAAGGGACTTGGCAAGGCTGGAGGAATGGTCAAATGTATGGCAGCTCAGATTCAATGTGAAGAAGTACAAGGTAATGCACCTGAGAAACAAAAACCCAGGGGAAGAGTACACAATAGGGGGTGAGATACTGACAACAGCAAAAATGGAAAGGGACCTGGGGGTGATTATATCAGATGACCTAAAGGTGGGCAAGCAATGTGAGAAGGCAGTAAGGAAGGCTGGGGGGATACTGGGATGCATAAGGAGAGGCATTAATAGTAGAAAACAAGAAGTTGTTATCTCTCTGTACAGACAGTTGGTGAGACCCCATCTGGAGTACTTTGTGCAGTTCTGGAGACCCCATCTCAGCAAAGACATAGACAGAGTGGAGGTTGTCCCGAGGGCGGCAACAAAAATGGTACAGGGTGTGCACCAGAAGACATATGAAGAAAGACTAAAGCAGCTTAATATGTATACCCTTGAGGAAAGAAGGGAGAGAGGGGTCATCATAGAAACTTTCAAGTACCTCAAGGGAATCAACAAAGTCCAAGAGGGTAGCATCTTTCAGAAAAAGACATGCTCAAGAACAAGGAGGCACAATTTGAAGATAGAAGGGAGATGGCTCAGAGGTAATGTGAGGAAGTATTTTTTCACAGAGAGGGTTGTGGATGCATGCAACAGCCTCCCTGAGGAGGTCATGGAGTCAAGAACAGTGGGGGAATTCAAGAATGCATGGGACAGACATAAGGCAGTCCTAGTGGGGGGTATGAGGAAATAAGCTGTTGGTTAACTAGGATCTGCAGCTTATCTGTTAGGTAGGAAAATGGGCAGACTAGGTGGGCCAAGCGGTCCTTATCTGCCATCAAATTCTATGTTTCTATGTTTCAATGTTTCTATGAATAAAGTGTTTTCAAGAACTCATTGTAGCTGTGTGTGTTCAGGCAGGGTAAGGGCAGGCTAGTAAAACAAATCTTTGATGATGCCATCCAGACAGGGGAGAGAGAGAGAGAGAGAGAGAGACAGAGAGACAAAGAGACAGAGGGAGAGAGACAGACTACTGGGAAACAAAAAGACCATTTATAGTAACTGAAATCATCAATAAAGTTTTTTGGTGCAGCAGTGCTTGAGTGGGATGTAGGAGGGGTGTGAACTTATTTGCAAGGGGATGACTGTACAGGTAGTCTGGGGAATGATATGCCAGTAGGGAGGGCTCTGTTTCTGCTCCTGCCCTTTGCAGCCTGTGTCCCGGTTCAGCTTCACTTGAGTGGAATAGAGAGGGGTGAGAGCTTGTTTACTAGGTGATGTCTGACCACAGAGTCAAGGGGAAAAGACACCAGCAGGGAGGTCTCTGTTTCTGCTCCTGCCCTCTGCAACCCATTTTCTGATGCAGTGGTGTTTCAATGGGATGGAGGAGGGGTGACAGCTTGTTTGCTAGATGATGTCTGTCCAGGAAGTCAAGGGGTAGAGATGCCAGAAGGGAGATCTCCATTTCTGCTTCCACCCTCAGCAACACATTTTCATGTGCAACAGCACTTAGGATGGTTGGAGGATGGCTGAAAACTTATTTGCTAGGTGATGTCTGTTGTGGTAGTCAAGAGTGAGAGATGCCAGTAGGGAAGTCTCCATTTCTACTCCTGCAATCAGCAACAAATTATTTGGTGCAGTAGCATTTAAGAGGGACAGAAGAGGGGTGTGAATTTGTTTGCTAAGTGATGTCCATCCAGGGAATCGGGGGGGGAGATGCCAGCATTGAGGGCTCCATTTTTGCTCCTACCCTAAGCAACCAATTTTCTGGTGCAGCAGTGCTTAAGCGGGATGGAGGAGGGGTGAGAGCTTATTTGCTTGGTGATGTCTGTCCATGTATCAAAGGGGTAGTGATGCCAGCAGGTAGGTCTCCATTTCTGATCCTGCTCTCAGCAACCCATTTTCATGTGCAGCAGTGCTTAAGAGGGATGGAGGAGGGGTGTGAGCTTAGTTGCTTGGTGATATCTGTCCAGGTAGTTGAGGGGAGAGATACCAGCAGGGAGGTCTCCATTTCTCCTACTGCACTCAGCAACCCATTTTCTGGTGCAACAGCACTTAAGAGGGACAGATGAGGGGTGATAGCTTGTTTTCTAGGTGATGTCTGTCCATCCTGGTTGTCAGTGGGTAGATACACCAGCAGGGAGTTCACTGTTTCTGCTCCTACACTTAGCAACTCATTTTCTGGTGCAGCAGTGCTTAAGAGGGATGGAGGAGGAGTTTGAGCTTCTTTGATAGGTGATGTTTGTCCAGGAAGTCAAGGGGGAGAGACACCAGCAGCGAGTTCTCCATTTTTGCTCTTGCCCTCAGCAACTCATTTTCTGGTGCAGCAGCGCTTAAGAGGGATGGAGGATGAGCGTTTGCTTCTTTAATAGGTGATGTTTGTCCAGGTTGTCAAGGGGAAGAGACGCCAGCAGGGTGGTCTCCATTTCTGCTCCTGCCCTCAGCAACTCATTTTCTGGTGTAGCAGCACTTAAGAGGGATGGATGAGTGGTGAGAGCTGGTTTGTTAGGTGATGTCTGTCCAGGTTGTCAATGGGTAGAGATGACATCAGGGAGTTCTCTGTTTCTGCTCCTACACTCAGCAACTCATTTTCTGGTGCAACAACTGTTAAGTGGAATGGAGGATGAGTGTGTGCTTGTTTAATAGGTGATATTTGTCCAGGTAGTCAAGGGGGAGAGATGTCAGCAGGGAGGTCCCTGTTTCTGCCCCTGCCCTCAGCAACTCATTTTCTGATGCAGCAGCACTTAAGAGGGATGAGAACGAATGTGAGCTTGTTTGATAGGTGATGTCTTTCCAGGTAGTCAAGGGAGAGAAAAGCCAGAAGGTTTCTGCTCCTGCACTCAGCATCCAATTTTCTAGTGCAGCAGTGCTTCCATGGGACAGGAGAGGGAGAGAGAGCTTGATTGCCCAGTTACTGTATGTCTGTATAAGGAGTAAAGGGGTATATATGCCAGCAGTGAAAGCTCCATTTCTGCTCCTGATGTTAGCAACCTGAGTCCTGGTTCAGCAGACCTTGGGTGGAAAGGAGGATGCATGAGTGCTTGTTTGATAGGGGAAGACTGAGCTCAAGGTGAGGCCTACCTGTCACCAAACAGGGCAGACCACTTGCAGGCACATGACCAGCTGGTACTATATCTGCATCTCACCAAATCACAGCCAGAAAATGCCTACGACTACTAAGACACATGGCTAAGGCCATATCTATGGTACCATTGACTGTGATGGCAATCATGGATGTTTGTTATGCCATGACTTTAATGTTTTGGTATATTAATTTGTGCTTGGACTACATAATGGAATGAAAGACCATTTAGTGGAATGGAATTTATGTAATCCAATTGACTATAACTTTCTGATCGCCATTGGTAAAATGTCTTTAAATTTTATTTTTCAGATCGGAGTAGGTAGGTCAATGGGCTTTAAAATGAACGACATATAAGGATATACGTGCCAAATGCCCTATCACCTGTCGTCGGGGTCATCTTCCATATGATGATCATTGTAATCTATGTACACAGTGTGTTGTACAAAAGATGTCCCCTGGCTTCAGAAATACTCGTGCAACAGTCAGATTGGAAAATAAGAAATTGCAAATAATAAGTGCATAAGGTAGGTTACTACGTAATGTCACTAACGGTAAGTTACAATTTAGCTTGGGTCTTGATATTTGTGTATTGATGTATGTGTTCATGTTTCAAAGTTCAGTCAGGGTTTGACCTCATGAAAACTGCTAACAATGTTAGTCCATTGGGAACCTTAGATATACTAGGTTGAAAAGGCAAGCACATTTTGTTAATCTGTGAGTGGTTGAAACATTTTTTCTTACTGCAAAAGGTGTACTTTTTGGGCTATGTTAAAGCTTGTTGAGGTTGCATTTGGGTGGAACTTGAGGCAGGAGTTCAGGGAGGGTCTATCACAGCTCCTATATCCTTTAACATTGCAATTTGTTCATCATCTGTCTCAAGACTGAAATCAATGGATTTTGTTCATATTTTGTAGGAATACTATGTTACATATAGTATGGCGAGAATGCGATTCTATTGGACTTTACACCTGTCGGAGATAAAACACTCGTTACATCATATAGTCAAACTACTCTCAGGGGAGTATCAGTGATATTTCCAGTTGCCCCACTGCATATCTCGTGAGGTGTGTGTGTGTGTGTGTGTGTGTGTGTGTGTGTGTGTGTTTACTTTTTAGCAGGGCGACTTGGTTAATCAAGGGGAGCATGCCATAATTAAACAAGCAATAGATAATACATTTTTGCATGTGACCTCAAGATCCAGCTCTCATTTTTGTGGTGGCATTACCTGACTGGGACCTTGCAAGGGCTTATGGTTGAAACCTCTGTTTGGTTGGCATCAGAGAGTATGGGTTCAGTTGGGTTTTGGCTGTGACCTGAGGATCCAGCACCTGGTGATTGGAGGGCAATGGCATTCACTTGGTGGGACCATGCAGGATCCAAGGGTTGAAACCTATGTGTGGTTGTTGTCAGGGATGTACAACAGTAATTGGTATGAGTTTGGAGGGTGAGGTGGGACCACTAGACACCCGGGAATGCTTTTTATGTGATGGTGTTATGTCTCTTAAGGTGTGGTGGAACCCACATACACCAGGGAATGAATTTTGTGTAATGCTGGGGCCTGGTGTGGGAGGTCATGGAGAGGCCATTGGACTCCAGGAGATGCTTTATTGGTTGTTGTGCCTTGTATTGAAGGTAATTGGTGCCTGGATGTGGTCACTTGACTGAGGCTTTTTAGCAAAGGCAGCCATTTTGAATTAATTTATCAAAGGTGCCAATTTTGAGGCATTTTAGCAAAGAAAGCCATTTTGAGGTGCTCACCAGTGATTCACTCTTGGTGTCTGGATGTGGCAAAAGTGGTGCAGTACTGTGTCTGGTAGTGGTCACATGACTGATTGCCACCATACCACTTCAACCCTAACTCATAAAGAGAACTTTTTAACAAAAGTAGCCATTTAGAGGCATTTTATCAAATGTGTCCTTTTTGAGGCATTTTATCAAAGGTGACCATTTTGAGACATGTTATTAAAGGTGGCCATTTTGAGGCATTTTATCAAAGGTGGCCATTTGGAGACATTTAATCAAAGGTGGCCATTTTGAGCTGCTCACCAGTGATTCACACTTGGTGTGCCCAGATCTAGCAAAAGTGGTGGTGTACTGTGTCCGTAGTGATCACATAACTGATTACCACCATACCTCATCGACACAGACCTATTCAAAGAACATTTTATCAAAGGTGGTCATTTTGAGGCACTTTAGAAAAGGCAGCCATTTTGAGGCATTTCAGCAAAGGTAGCCATTTTGAGGCCCCTTCAGGGCTCCAGCTCCCGAACAGGGCCCTCGGGAGGAGCGCCAAGTGCGGCCGCAGCTCCAACAGATGGCCACCTCACCCACCACCTTCAATCCGCCCTCAGGACTCGGAGTGTCAGAGCTCCAGCCCTGAACAGGGCCCTCGGAAGGAGTGCCAAGTGCAACCATGGCTCCAACAGCCGGCTACCTCAGCCACCACCTTCAATCCACCCTCAGGACTTGGAGTGCCGGATAAGAAGCACTCTGGAGCCGGTGAAGCCAAAAACAGCCACCATTGGTTGCTGCATGCTCTGACTTTGCCTGATTGGACCACTGTTCCACTGGACCACCGCTGATTGGCTGGCACTGTTTTCTCTGCTTTTTCTGCTCGCTGGGTGCTGTGCCCATAGACTTTACATAGGGTTTGCTGAAAAATTGTTTTTCTCTGCTGCACAACATAGGATTGCTAAATTTTGCTAAACTGTGTAACTGAATTGTGACTGTGTACCACACACCAGCAGTTAGACTTGATTTTGCTTGGTTGCTTGTCTATTTTGCTGTATTTCTTTATCTCCCTCTCTGCTGTTCTCCCCGTCCCTAAACCAATTGCATATTTCCTTTTTTAAAGCCCAGCTCCCCCTGTCTCACATCCCACCTTCTGTGGCACCAGGGCCAGAGACCACCATTTCTTAGTCTTTTGTCTCCCCTCAGCTGTCTCACCATCCACCTCCCCCTCAGGCAATCTGCCTGATAGCCCACCGCCCCCCGATTTAGCCTTATGTGTCATCCCTTTGTCCTTTGTCCTTTCTCTGCCTCACCTTCTAATACACTGCTCTCCTCTCTCTTCTCTCCTTCAGAGCTCCAGCCCCTGAACAGGGCCCTCGGGAGGAGCGCCAAGTGTGGCCATGGCTCCAACAGACAGCCGCCTCAGCCACCACCTTCAATCCACCCTCAGGACTCAGAGTGCTGGGTAAGAAGCCCTCTGTGGAGCCAGTGAAGCTGAAAATGGCCAACATTGGTTGCTGCATGTTCTGACTTTGCCTGATTGGACCCCTGTTCCACTGGCCGACTGACTGGCTGGCACTGTTTTCTCTACTTTTTCTTCTCGCTGGGTGCTGCACCCATAGACTTTACATAGGGTTTGCCAAAACATTTTGCCCACCCTTCCCCCCTTCCACCTTAACTAAATACACTAATAACCCCACCCACCCTCTTACTCTCACCACCCCCTCCTGCCTACTGGCTCATCTCTTCTCAGAACCTCCTCCTCCACTTACGCTGTGTTTTTTCCCCATCTAGCCACATCCTTTTGACTCACAAACTACTCACAGGCCACCCAGACCTTACGGCATTATGGCCACCTGCCCTCTGTTCCTTCCACTCCTACTCCTCCTCACCCTGCCCCCCTTTTTCTCCATTCCAAGCTCCAACAAACCACTAATGTCACAACGTGACACCTCTTGTCTCCTGATTCAAAACTACTGTTCCCAGGGAACACTTCACTACAGACCATGCCCACCGCATGGCCCACCCACTCGAAATGTTGAGTCTTTCATCCACCCTTTTAAACCCCTTGCATGGGACTATTTACACTCTATGTACACACTAGTACCACACTGGGTAGCCCCACAGACCACCACCTATTTCCAGTGCCTTAATAAAAGACATAGCCTATCGCTCAAGGGGCTACGTCTATTCACCCTAAAACTCCTCTTTCTTCTCTTACTCATCTCAGGTAATGTCCACCTGAATCCTGGCCCCCTCTGCACATCCCCCCCTGAAAACCTCAAGGTCTCTCATCCTGGCCATCCTAAATATTTGCAGCTTACTACCAAAGATCGATGCCTTGCAAGCCTTCATATCCCAACACAACCCTGATATCTTGGCATTGGTTGAAACCTGGCTGATGCCAAAAATACCAGACCAGGAACTAACCTTCCCAGGCTACAATATTCTCAGGCAAGACAGAATCTCTAAAAAAGCTGGAGGATGTGCCTTTCTTATCAGAGACACCCTCTAGGAGGTCCCTTGAGGACCACCACAGTACAAGTCCTACCAATAAAAATTATACTTGGCGCAAACCAGAAAGCCTTAAGTATTGCATCCATATACATTCGACCAAAGGATCAAAAGCTTGGCCTCAACAAAGTTCTACATTTTATTGACTCACAGCCCGCTGACTCTGAATTAATCCTACTAGGTGATTTCAACTTAAACTGACTAGGATCAGAGGCAAGTGCTCCTAAAGACTCCTTTGCTGCAGCCAACTTTACACAGATGGTTTCATCCACTACCAGAACCAACTACAAAATGGGTACCTGCACTCTCCTTGACTGGGTACTCACCAACCATCCCACCAGGATCTCTCACACCACAGTTCTCCCAGACTCCCTTAGTGACCACTCATCAGTTACCTGTGTATGGTCAAATAAATTCCTTAAGCCACCTCCAAAAATCATCTCCAGCAGAGTCCTTCCCTGAGGCAAACTCACCCACTTCAAACACTACCTGTTTCAGCAAGACTGGTCATCCATATACATGACGTCAGATGTTAACCAGGCCCTTGATTCTTTCATCACCACTTTCAATAAGGCATGAGACCTCTTTGCACCGATCCAAAAAAAAGAAAACAAAAATGCTCTGTAATCCTTGGATCACTGGGAAACTGCTAAATCAGCTAAAACAATGGGATCACCTCTGGGTGGTAGCCAAGGAAACCAGAAACCAACTGGATATTCTAAAATACAAGTAAGCCAGAAATGCTTGCACAAAAGCCATCAGACTCATGAAAAATTCTTACTATAAAAATGCTCTCATTAACTCCTGGGGAAATGGTCACGCCTTCTGGGAAAATATACAAGGAAATCACAGGGAAGAAACCAAAAATGTCCCCGGCTATGTTATCCATCGACGGATCACTCACCCTTAACCAAGCTGTCATAGCTAACTCCTTTAACCTGGCTTTTACAGACCTCAATGCTTTCCTCCCCTCTGACTAATTCAAAGATAACGCTCCCACTGCTGGCCCCCCTCAGCCCAAACCAGATAACTCCCATTTTTACTTTAGGGAGGTCAGCCTAAAGGATGCACACCGCCATATTGCCACTGCCATCTCTAAATCCCGAATTAGTGGCTACACTCTGGATCTCAAGCTCCTGTCACTTACCCTAGATCAGGTTCTTCATCCTCTTACAAAAATACTGAACCTCTCTCTCAGCAGCGGGAACTTCCCTGACAAATGGAAAACTGCAATAGTGATCCCAATCCACAAAGGCAGTGACCAGACCATCCAGTCAAACTACCGCCCAATATCAATATTGCCTCCACTCTCTAAGGCACTTGAGCATAATGTTGCAGACCGACTCACCAACCAGCTGAGCAAATACAACATTCTATGTGACAAGCAACATGGTTTCCGGAAAGGCCACAGTACCACCACTGCTCTCCTAGAGCTCACCGGGTCTGTTCACACTTCTCTGGACCACAGCAAACTAATTGGCATGGTCTTTATCGATCTCTCCAAAGTGTTCAACACAGTCCACCATGGGCTGCTTACTGACCAGCTACTAAATACTGGACTGTCATCTGACTGTGTTCTATGGTTTAGAAGCTACCTCAAAAACTGGATGTAAAGAGTAAAAATTGCAAACACTCTCTCTGACACCTTGCCGGTCCACTCAGGCATACCCCAAGGTTCCATACTGGGGCCACTTCTGTTTAGTCTCTTCCTAAACTCCCTACCGAAATCCTGCCCCGAAAGCATCATCCTGTATGCTGATGATGCAGTGGTATTCTCCTCCCATAAAGATCCCAGGGCTCTACAGGATAACCTCCAGTGTGGTTTCAGCACCACTAAGTCTTGGTTCCACAATCACAAACTGGTACTAAATCATGAAAAAACTAAAACCATGCTATTCCACAGCTCTCATAATCTGCACAAGCAACACCACCTGACGATCTCCACTGCACAGGGAAACACCTTGGAGCAGGTGCAATCTTTCAAATATCTTGGGATTCTGCTAGACCCTAGCTTCTCCTTCGGGGAACACACTGACCATGTTGCAAAAACTGCAAACCCTCGACTCAGTCTTCTATTCAAACATAGACAAAAACTTACTCCAGATGCACTGAAGATTGCCGTACAGAGTTCTGTGGTATCGATCATTGACTATGGTCTCAACATTTACAGCTCTGCCATGATGACAGCCCTCAGACAGATTCAAACAGCCTTAAACAAGGCCTGTCAGCTTCTTACAGGTGCTCACCATCTCACCCACACCTGTGACTTATATGCACAGTCTGGATGGCTTCACCTATCAAACAGCATAAAGTATCTCACTTGTACCATGGCAAAGCAAATCTGCTTGGGGAATGCACCACCAGGGTGTCTCTGCTCTCCTGCAGATAAGCCCAAACTGTCAGAGCTCTAGGAGATCGAATCAGCAGCTCCTAAAATTCCCCTACTGTTGCACCTCACAGACACAACAATCCTTTGCCTACAGAACACCACTTTGACTTAATGACCTAAACCCTACCATCTCCTCAGCTGACACATTTGGTGCGTTCAAAGCTAGGCTCTGGAATCATCTCATTGCCTCTAGCTCCTGTGATTGCTACAGCTAATTTCAATAACATCTCCACTGTATCCGCCACCGGGATATGACACCTATCACTCCCTTCTCTCTTTCCCCAATTACATGCACCTCTAATTACCTATTAGCTACCTTCTACCACAACAAATGCCTCTGGCTGCCTACATACTCACAACCACCACCCCCTATCTTCTGTTATAATGTCATTAACTTTTCTGATTGGTTGTTGTCATGTATTGCTATTATGTTGTAACCATTTTGTATTGACTTCCATCACCATTGCTTGTCTTTCTTCTTTTTTTTTTTGAATGTTAGTCTCTGACGTGGAACCTTTGTAAAAGAGCCTTGGCTTAAAGGTATTGTAATCCTAGACTTTATAAATAAATAAATAAATAAATAAATAAAACTTACCAGAGATTCACACTTGTTGTCTTGATGTGGCAAAAGTGGCGCAGTAGTGAGTCCAGAAGTGGTCCCATGACTGATTGCCACCATACCGCATCAATCAAGACTGATTCAGATAGTTTAATTTTAGCAAAGGCAGTCGTTTTGAGGCATTTGAGCAAAGGCAGCTATTTTGAGACACTCACCAGTGATTCACATGGTGCCCGGATGTGGCAAAAGTGTTGCAGTAGTGTGTTTGGAAGTGGTTGCATGACTGATTACCACCATACCGCATTGACCCTGACCCATTCAGAGAGCTTTTTAAACAAAGGTGGCTATTTTTAAGCATTTTAGCAAAGGTAGACATCTTGAAGCATTTTAGGAAATGCAGCAATTTTGAGGTGCTCACAAGTAATTCACACTTGGTGCCTGGATGTGGTAAAAGTGTGCAGTAGTCTGTCCAGAATTCATCACATTGATTGATTACGAAGTTCTTATTTCTCAGAGAACGTGTGCTCAACAAATCTACAGACATCACAAAAGTACTCTTTTTGAATGACATCGAAGATCAAGACACTGCAATGATGATACATTACAACATTTTACATCTTGACTTCATATGATACTACCCAACTGATACTTTCTGGGATTAAGGTAAGAAACAATCTAGTTTGTCTAACAGACTATGGAAACTTTGCGGTGTTAACATAAATCAGTCTTATAGACCTACTAGTATGCATTGCACCACACCAAACTTCACCTTCATCATCTCATCAGTTGGAGTGAATTATAATGCTTTGGCTAGTTTTGAACACTCCAAGTGATGACTTCATGTGAGGGTGCAATACAGCACAAAAATTACTTTGGTTAAATTAAATATTACAAACTGTATGTCAACATTTGATGAAATGATGTAGCATAGGGTAAGAGCAGATAGTTTTTTCTCCCTACAGGTCACAAGCATGAACAGGATACATATAAAAAACTCAAAAACATGTGAATAACAACAATTAGAGCATAGTAGCACAGGGTAAATTAGGAAAAAATAGTTTGTTTTCTAGAACAGTACAGTAAGCTAAAATAAAAATAATAGTATATGGCAATAGCAGTTGGGTATTTTTTTTCCACAGGTCACTGGCAGGAAGGTGGTAGATAGATATAGGGATAGACAGTTTTTTTTCCATACAGGACTGGAAATGGTGTGTTAGAAATGAATAGAAAACAAAAAGTGGACTACATGACATGTTATATAATAGGGAAAGGATCGTCTTTTTCTCCAGAGGTTTTAGAATATGGAAAGGATTGGGTTTTTCTCCACAGATTTCTGGTATTATAGTGTCTGATGAAATGCTCTTTGTGTATGATGATCCATACACTTGAAAACGTCATTCTGCTGCAACAGTGACTTTGCTACTAAAACAGAATGACTTCTCATTCTGCTTTAGTATATACATCACAGTGCAAGTGACCCCAACCCCATGGTAAATGGGATGTTGGGCTGTTGAAGTGTCACATCAACAAAATACCAAAGGTGAAATGTGGACCACTAATGGTAAATGCTTACGGTAATAAAAAACAGTAAACTATTTTGGTTTCTTTCCTATAGTACACTATATAAAATACTGTATAGTGGCCTAAATACACAAAGTTTTCTTAAAACCTTTCTTAATTTGCTGTCCTTTCTGTAACCATGAGAGACTGAAGAAACTAGGTTTATTTTCTATGGATTATATAAGACTCAGGGGTGACCTATATCTAACTTTTAGAGTGATCCAGGAAGCCTTTATTCTAGAAACACTTGATCTCAGAAGACATAAAAACAATAATAGAACCAGATCACATAACTTAAATTGATTGTTGAAACAAACAAAACTGTCAAATACTATTTACAACCTGGAATACTCTACCTAAGACTATAGTATGAGTAACAAAAAAGTTTCCTTCCACCAATAGAACACTGAATGGTGGCAATTTCACAAAGGGCCAATGGCCTACATAACTTGTATTCCATCCATGAACCTTTGAACCTTAGGTTGAAGGTGTATCATTGCTGTGTATTGATGGCCTCCAACTATTATATATAATGTATGGGGAAAAAACATATAAAACATGGGAATAAGGCATAGTATGATAGGGTAAAATAAGAAAAATGTGTTCCTTTTCCAGGGGCAGTGCAGTGATCTAAAAAATAATAGTATAGGGTAATAGTAGACAGGTATTTCCACAAGTCACACACATAAAGCCATCTTGTTTTTGTTCATGTGACCCAGGGGATGTAGATATGGGTACAATCTGGGCCTTAATTTACTCATTCATGTCCCTATCATGTAAAACAGGCTACTTCTTACTTTTAATTTCTGAACGTATTGGCATGTAAGAAATTTAGAAAAACACGCTGCTCACAAGCAGCAACTTCTGCACTTTAACTCTGCACATAAATCAGCTGCTGACTGCCTGAGAAGATTCCCCTGCATTGCGACTGAAAGTGTCTACACAGTGTGAGAGATTGTTGTTAATTTTACCACCTAAGTCTGGATTGTAATCTGCACAGCAGATAGGAGGGCTCGGGGAGTGTCTTGTGAGGTCATCCAGGAGGTGAGAACTAAGCCATTTAAACACAGCACTGCTCTAAGTAGTGTCATGGATGGGCGCGAAAGACCACTGGGCAAGAATTTGAGAAAAGCACAATTTGGTATAGTTAGAAAAGTATGAAAAAGTGTTTATATTTGCTTGTGGGGGTTGGTTGTTGTGGGGAGTTTGTGCAGTGAATATTACAGTGAACATGAAGGAATGTAATAGTATCAGTAAAGGTTTGGGGTTTGTAACTCGGGGATTTTCTACCCAGAAATAAGTAATCTTAACACAAGGAGAAACCACTTTACAAATGAAAAATGTAGGTTCACATGACAGGTAAGTCCTATAAAACATAAAAGTAAAATAAATAATTTAGGTCTTGGAAGTTTAGTTTGCACATGTTTGTTGATGCAGAGTGGGGACATTGAAATCAACCCAGGTCCTATGAATGTTGGAAGTATTACTTTATTCCATAAGAATGTAAGAAGCATTGTACACAAAATTGATGAGTTTAGAGTTTGGGTATCAGACAAGAAATATGACTTGTTCGTAACATCAGAAACATGGCTTCATTCGGGAATTAGTAACGATGAGATTAATTTAAAACGGTACAGATTAGAGAGAACAGATAGGAAAAAGGGGGGTGGAGAAGTAATGATATACTTAAAAGACAATCTTGGCCCTTATCAGGCGTTACTAACAGATAGTTATGCTTAATGATTGAACTGCTCAATATTAAATTGATTTTGGGGGTGTTTTATGCTCCCCCCCCAAAAAAAAACTTAAATATTTTGATACCTTTGCAGATTTTCTTATGGATAAAGTAAAAGATAAAAAGGTTGTTTTTACAGGGGATTTTAATGCTTATTGGAAGCAGGATAGATGCATTAGGCAGGAAGGATTTTGAGTGTTTGGGTTTGAAACAGATTATTGAAAAGTCAGCTAGAACCACTCTTCATTGTAATCAGGGAACACTTTTGGATCTTTTGTTTGTTTCTCAGGATTTGGCTATTGAGTATTGGGATGTACTGCCTATAAATCTTGGTAATCATAATCCTATAATATGTAATATAAATAATCAGGTCTTACTTGTTCAGCATGAGAATACCTACTGGGAGAGAGATTATAGAAAGTTTAACGAGATTCAATTAGAAATTTTAATTGGAACAGATTATTTTTGATTCCTGATATCAACTTGGCTGTACAGGAATTCAATGATTCTCTATTATCTATGATACATAAACATGATCCCAAAGTACAAAGAAGGAGGAAAATTATGGAAGATCCATGGATAACAGATAAATTAAAAAAGGAAATTAGAATTAGAAATAGAGTATGGTGAAAATCTAGGAAAACAAAGAAGTTAGAGGGTTGGGAAAGCTTTAAAATATGGAGAAATAAATGTAAAAAGAACATTAGGATTGCAAAGAGTAAATATCATCTGACTAGATTAGAAAAGGTAAAAGACCAGAAAATGTTTTGGAAATATATTTCAGATTTAAAATATTGTGATAAAAGTATAAAGGTGAACAGTCTGTTACAGGAGGGATGTATAATTGAAGATCCAGCAAAAATTGCAACCATATTAAACTCTTATTTTCTCAATCTACCTGATTTGAATATTCACTTACCAAAAGAGCATACAGTAGATATATCCGTAATGGAATTGATTGCTGAATTAAAAGCTAAACAGGAGATACGGCAAGCAGTTAGGCTTAGTTTTAGTTTGTGTGCATACATGAAGTACAAATACAGCTTCAAAATTTAAATGTAAGAAACACAGGAGGTTTAGATGGAATCGAGGCAAGATTTCTTAAGGTAGGTGCTGATATTTTAGCACCTATAATTATTTATCTTCTAAACTGGAGTCTTACTAGCTCAATAGTCCCTGATGTGTGGAAAATGGGTAAAGTATTTCCGATTTATAAAGGAGGAGATAGTATTGTACCATCTAATTATAGACCAATTACGATACTCCCTATATTATCAAAAATCTTAGAATGTAGTGTCCATTCTCAGATTAGTCACTGTATGGAATTAAATTCAATTCTTATGGATAAACAACATGGGTTTAGACTGGGAAGAGCCACGAACACCGCCCTACTGGATTTCCATAACCAGGTAGTAAAATCACTGGATCGGGGAAAAAGCACTGGGGTGGTGTTCGTGGACCTCAGAAAAGCTTTCAATTTAGTTCAGCACAGAAAATTATTAGAAAGACTTTGGCTGGTTGGGGTGAATGAAGGACCATTAACATGGATGGCATCTTATTTGGCAAATCGTAGGCAGTGTGTCATTAACGGTAACTTGGTGTCAAGCCTTGAGCAAATAAATCATGGTGTTCCTCAGGGGTCGATACTCAGCCCGTTGATGTTTAACGTTTATGTTAATAACCTGGTGCAAACAATAAAATATGGAGATATCAGATTATATGAAGATGATACAGTTCTACTGGTCTCGGCAAAGAATGTAGGAATTATGGGACAACAGTTACAGAGGGATTTAATTCAATTGGAGCAGTGGATGGGTGACTCTGGTCTCTTACTTAATGCAAAGAAAACCCAGTGTATGAAATTTTGCTTGGGGCATAAGTTGAAATCTGAGCCACAGTTACACATCCACTTATCTAATGGTACACAAATTGAAGAAGTAAAAGGTTATAGATACTTGGGATTGTACATAGATTCTCATATGACTTTTGAAAACCGTGTTGATATCCAGGTCAAAAAAGTTAATCAAAAATTGGGTGCCCTCAGAAGATTAACAGGAGTTTTGCCTAAATTAGCTAGAGAGAAAATCATTAAACAAATGCTGATGCCAGTACTTGAATATGGAATATTGATTTATGTGAACTCCTCTCAGAAAGTATTAAAGAAAGTTAATCAAACAGTTTATAGATTGGGTAAATTTATTGTTAAGGGTGAATATAAAATGCATCATTGCATGTTATATAATCAATTAAATTGGTTGCATCCTGATGCTCAAAGAAATTATATACAGTTAATTAATTGTCATAAGATTATATGTGCAAAAAGTACTCATCCTTTGGCTAAGTTTGTTATGTTTCAATCTTCAAATAATTAAAGTTTTTGTACAAGGAATTCAGAGAATAGGATCCCAATATTTAAATAGTGTAGTAAAATAGGGGAACTGAAGCTGCAAAATAGATTTGCTTCTTCTTGGAATAATTTGCCTAAACACTTAAAAAATATAGCTAGCCTGTCCAGTTTTAAAGGTAAATTATTTGAACATTTGCAGAATATATGTGTATGTTTTGGTTAATGTTATTTAGTAAGTTTATTGCTGTTGTATGTAAGTTTGTTGATGTGTATTTTTTTATGGACTTCTCTCACATGACTTGATTGTAAACAGTGTCTTTGGTGCTAATCATTTGTTCCTGTACAAAAATAAAGTTTTAACATAACGTAACATAACGTAACATAACATAACATATCATAACATAATGTAATAGGTGGACCCATGGTCTGCCAGTATGGGCAGACCATAGGTGGTTGGGTACTGCACCCCGGCTATCAGCAGGTGGGTCTGTAATGTGAAATTAGTGATCAGAAATTTCATTTGAACCCCTGCTGCTGTAAGAAAATGTGTAATTGATTGACATTTACCACTTTTATAATCTTATAATAAGTGGCAAGCAATTTTTCCCATTGCTTGAGCCAGTTATAATTTGCCGTTATAACCCGCGAACATGCACCATGCCACTCAAACAAAAGTCGCATCCTAATTGGCTTGTAACTTCCCCTGGGCGGGCTTACTGGAAAAAAAAACACTCCTTCATCCTGCTTAATGAGGAGCTGCCACAGTGAGAACACGTCTTTTTATTTTTTAATTTTTAAACAGTTCTCTCCTCCTTTATTCCATCTGGTTGATCCTGCTTTTCAAAAAACTGCACCGAGCAGTTTGCAGCCACACCGGAGAAAAAGCGGAGAAAAACTTTCCTTGGATGCGCTTCAGAGGTAAGCACCAAATGAGAAGGGACAAACTAGAAGCCAAATAAATGTAAAATGATGACAAAAATGAAAACATATGCTGTCAAAAAACAAATTGGTGCTCTGTGTGTGTGTGGCTGTCTGTCTGTGTGAGTGTGTATGTGTGTGTGTCTCTGTGTCTGTGTGTGTGAGTCTGTCTGTGTCTGTCTCAGACATAGGAAAAATCAAGTGTGGGAAAAAATTGCTTACCAGCAATTATAAATAATAAAAGATGGGGAAGTGGGCTTAAATTCGAAATTAATGGTTGCCCTCGGTGTGGAATCCCTCACCTTGGGCAACCATTAATTTCTCATTAAGCACACTTCCGCATCCGTTATTATATATGTTATCACAATAAACGTGTAGCAGAAGCAGTTTGACACAGAAAATGACAAAATGGTGGTAGCAATCATGTTGTTGGCCATGTGATCCAGGGGGTGAAGCTATGAGTACAACCTGGGCCTTGATTTACTCATTCACTTCCCTGTCATGTAAAACAGTCTAATTTTTACTTTTCCTTTCTGAATTTATTGGCATGTACCCCATAATGTAATAGGTGCCCCCATGGGCCAGTATGGCCCTACCATGGCTGGTTGGGTATGGCACCCCAGCTATCTGCAGGTGGGTCTATAATGTGAAATTAGTGATTAAAATTTTCATCTAAGCCCCTGCAGATGTAAGACAAGGTGTAATCCATTGACATTTACCACTTTTATAATCTAATTATCCCTACAAATATGTAACAGAAGTAGTTTGACACAGAAAATGACTGAATGGTCGCCGCTATTTTGTTTTTGCTCATGTGACCCAGGGGATGTAGATATGGGTACAGTCTGGGCCATGATTTACTCATTCACTTCCCTGTGATGTAAAACAGGCTACTTCTTACTTTTCCTTTGTGAATTTATTGGCATGTACCCCATAATGCAGTAGGTGGACACCCAATGGCCAGTATGATCATACCATGGATGGTTGGGTATGGCACCCCTGCTATCTGCAGGTGGGCCTGTAATGTGAAATTAGTGATCAGAAATGTCATCTGAACCCCTGCTGCTGTAAGAAAAGGTGTAATCCATTGACATTGACCACTTTTATAATCTAGTTATCACCATAAACATGTGACAGAAGCAGTTTGACACAGAAAATGACAGCCATCTTGTTTTTGGTCATGTGACACAGGGGGTGTAGCTATGGGTACAATCTGGGCCTCGATTTACTCATTCACTTCCCCGTCATATAAAACAGGCTACTTCTCACTTTTTCTTTATGAATTTATTAGCATGTACCCCATAATGTAATAGGTGGACCCCCCATGGGCCAGCATGGCCCTACCATGGGTGGTTGGGCATGGCTCCCCAGCTATTTGGAGGTGGGTCTAAATTGTGAAATTAGTGATCAGAAATTTCATTTGAACCCACACTGCTGTAAGAAAAGGTGTAATCTATTGACATTTACCACTTTTATAATCTAGTTATCCCCACAAATGTGTAACAGAAGCAGTTTGACACAGAAAATTATTGAATGGTAGTCACCATCTTGTTTTTGCTCATGTGACCCAGGGGATGTAGATATGGTTACAGTCTGGGCCTTGATTTACTCATTCCTTTCCCTTTCATGTAAAACAGGCTACTTCACACTTGCCCTTTATTGATTTATTGACATGTACCCCATAATGCAATAGGTAGACACCCCATGGGCCAGCATGGGCATACCATTGGTGGTTGGGTATGGCACCCTGGCTATCTGCAGGTGGGTCTATAATGTGAAATTAGAGATCACAAATGGCATCCAAGCCCCTGCTGCTGTAAGACAATGTGTATTTCATTGACATTTACCTCTTTTATAACCTATTTATCCCAATAAATGTGTAAGAGAAACAGTTTGACACAGAAAATGACTGAACAGTGTCAGCCATCTTGTTTTTGGTCATGTGATCCAGGGGATGAAGCTATGAGTATAACCGGGGCCTTGATTTACTCATTTACTTCCCTGTCATGTAAAACAGGCTACTTCTTACTTTTCCTTTTTGAATTTATTGGCATGCACCCCATAATGCAATAGGTGGTCATCCCTTTGGACAGCATTGGCATACCATGGGTGGTTGGGTATGGCACCCCAGCTTTCTGCAGGTGGGTCTGTAATGTGAAATTAGGCATCAGAAATTTCATCCAAGCCACTGCTGCTCTAAGAAAGGGTATAATCCATTGACATTTACCACTTTTATAATCTAGTTATCCCAATAAATGAGACACAAGCAACTTGACACAGAAAATGACTGAACAGTGTCAGCCATCTTGTTTTTGGTCATGTGACCCTGGGGATGTAGCTACAGGTATAATCTGGACCTTGATTTACATATTCCCTTCACTGTCATGTGAAACAGGCTACTTCTTACTTTTTATTTATGGATTTAGTGATGTGTACCTCATAATCCAATAGATAACCCTCCCCTCCATGGGTGAGCATGGCCCTACCATGGGTAGTTGGTTCTGGTTATTCTCAAAATCTGTAGGTGAGAAACCAATGTGAAATTTGTGTTTATATAAAGAATTTGTAACCTGAAATAAAAAATTAGTTACATTTTAGACAAACATTTTTATCAATAATGCAACCAATTTTAATGTTTTTACAAACTTCAATATTTTTTGCAAATACAAATTCACAAAAGCAATTGAAATTTCACTAAGTAAACATATATATCACTGAATTACTTAGTTGGAAAACTTATATTTTCACTTTAAATTATAGTTGTGTTAGGTTCTTACTACCTTGACAAAAAAATTTTACCAGGGAATTAAGAAAAATTATGTAATAACAACGTAACCGATAGGTGTACAAACCCAATGAAAAAACCTCTGGCAGCAAGGATATGTAATTTACAGAAAAACCTTGGCAGTGTAAGGGTTAATAAGAAAAGAACTGAAAAGAAAGTATCCAGAGCTTAAATGAACATAGTCTCAGTTAGGCCACCCACAGGTACCTCATACTCAGGGCCTGGCAGTAACTATAATAAAAAGTATGTTACCAGTATGTAGGCTCAAGTTTGGCCAGGTAGTCCTGGAAGATATGGTAGGCCTTGAGTAGATCATCCTTAAGTACTAAGCATGCAGGTGCTGGCAGTAGCTGTAACAGAAAGTATTGTATCAGTGTGTAAGCTCAAGTCTAGCCAAGTGGTGCTGGTACATGTGGGAGGCTTTGTGGGCAGGCTCAAAAACACTGGTTAAAGAGTGCACTATAGTACTATCTAGATTTGATACGGAGCTTGGTAGGGATAAAGTAAAAATGGGATATGGCCAGGTATTACAGCTCATTTCAAGCCTTTTGGATGGCTGGGGACTCCCTCCTCATTATCAGGCTCCCCACATTGCTAGTGATAAATAATGGATGATTATTCTGAGTCTCTAGGAAGTTTTTTCTTGTGCTCAAGCTTGCGCTAGATAAAATGATAGAATCTAAATGATTGATACTGTCATGTTGGAAGGTTATTTTATGTGTAATTATAATGAAGTTCATGAGTCATTAAAAATTCTGAAATATTAATACTCCCCTTATCAACAGCATATGAATAGCAATTTAATATATATATATATATATGGAATGTCATTTTATGCTGATATGTATTTTTTGTAATTCATGTTTGTGTTATAGAATTTGTAATGGTTTTATAAAAGGAACAAATAAGCTCAAATTTTATTTATTTTTTTTTTATTTAGTTTTTGTTGACTGGCTGACTACCATGATGCCATAATGAAACTTAATGACTGTTGCAAACCAATATGACACAGGGTGCAAACATCTGAAACAGTCTTTGGCATTCCAAAATATACCATGTGCAACTTGGAAAGACTTTTGTGTAGTGTTTAAATGGGAGGCAGAACTGAAGGGTGACAGTTAACCCAGGCCCATGACAAGATAGCTGAAGAAAAGACAGCACAGTCAATAATCATGCAGGCAAAATGCCGACAGTCAAAACAACGCTTCACAAAGACAGTGCACGGTACTTATAGTGTGGCAACTTGGGAGGGAGGTGATTTATGATTGCCAACTCTGGAGGGTGAAAGTTGTGTGGGCCGATTTATGATTACCAACTCTGGGAGTTCTATAATGTCCCGATACTACTAATTACAGGTCCCTGTTTTCACTGATGTTATTTGCTCAGTGTGAATTTCACTGCACTGTTATTCTGATGCAGTTTGATGGCTGTGATGGGGGACATGCGATGGGCATATGACTAGATTTATCTGTTCATTTCTTTTGTTAGCATAGATATTTTCCATTTGTAGGTTCTGTTACTTGAAAGTAAATGAAAATATGGCTTCCCAGTCACATGCCCGGCAGGTCTTTTTGGGAAATACTGGTTAACTGCTCAATGTGGTTTTCCCATGAGCTTAGCTAAGGTGCACATCTTGGAATATGGTAGGGTGTGATTTCGAGCACCTCAGACATCCTAGAAAACAAGATTGTAAAGCTTGATAGAGGAGGTCTAGGTATGAAAGACATTCTGCAAAACAAAATCATAAAACTGTACAGAGAATGTCTAGGTGTGAAGGAAGCCAGTTGGCTCAGATGATGTCATCCACATGCACAGTTGAGGGGAGGACATGATGGAACGGTCACTCAAAGGGGTGAAGTCACTCCCCTCCTCCAAAGGGCATAAGTCAAGGAAGTGGGCCAGGCCCTCTCTCTCTCTTTGGAACACTCAACATCTGAATCAGGAGGCCCTGCTGCAGGTAGAAGTACAGCTTAGGGACAGTGTCTTCTATAGCTAGCAGTAGGTAAATAGGTTTTAAGTAGGGAGAGTTCAGATTTTTCTATACATCAACTGTTTGTGTAACTTGCCTTATTTTCTGTTTCTTAGTAAACTGGTAATCCCTGTGTTTCACTGTAAATATATTCTGTGCATAACTACTTTTAGTTATTCTAGTAAAGAATCTTTTTTTATAGAATTAGTGACTGCTTGTTTTTTTAAAAAGGTAATTTTACTATTTCTGCTGGGGTCTATTTACAGTCCATCTCCAAAGGGCACTCTACCAATAGCTATTGTGGTGACCTCCCTGACCTTGTGCAGGAGACAAAGACAGGTTTCTTGTTTCCAAGTAAAAATCAGGTAGTGGCAAAGGATTAGGGTATGCCCCCCCAAAAGTGACACCGACACAGCGACCTACATCGCTGTTGACAAAATAGACAGTTTGCCAACAGGTGGCTGTGTTGGTGCACCTGAAACAGGGGCACACAGTCTCTTGGTTCTGCAGCCCCTCCCCGAATCAACTCTAACTCGGAGTTGAGAATCTTTAGTGCAGGGGGAAGAGCCCCCCTCATGGAAGGTTCAGGGGGAGAAGCCTCCTGATAAAAAAACAGGACCGGGAGACATTCGGGATTTATAAATCCCATCACAGTGATGCCGGTCAACAAAAGTGTTGTTGAACCAGCATCATAGTTCCAAAGATTAGAAGTCCCCAGTGGCAGAATTGCCCTGTAAGTGAGGGGGGACCTAGGGGCAGTTTCTGTCACAACTGGTGGCAGAGTGATGGGATCATTTATGCAACAAAGGGCAGTACAGTATGGATCAGTTCACAGCTTTAAGGCTAGAATTTGTGCACAGTGTATTTTCCTGTGGGTCAAGATCTCTGAGAGAAAGAGTGGCAAAAGCCTTACCTAGCACATGGGGTGACAGAGTGTCAGCAGAAATATACCATAACAGTCATAATTACCAATCAAGATATGCAAAAGGTTAAACTGTTTATTACTGTTTTTTTTTTATCTCTAGGCAGCTTAGTGCAACATAGTTAGAAAAGATAAGCTCTTCTACCTATGGCAGATTTAATGTACTGCAGCTTTGTGAGCTGTGCAAAGACAGGGGGATTGTCTATGAGGGCCTGACAAAGAATGGACTTGTAGAAGCCCTGTCAGTGCATGAAGTAATGCAAGGAGGGCAGTATCAGGGGTTCCTGACCAAATACCTATGCAGCAGGTGGTTGTTGAGGAAGGTGACCAAGATAACAAGACTGGGGTCATAGCAGCTGTGTCGGGGACACCTCAAGCCATGAGCTGGTAAAGCAGTACAGCCCAAACATGAGCTAAGAGCTGGTACAGCAGGGGCTCAAACTCAGCTTGAGATCCTAACGATGGAGCTTGCGCTGAAGAAGGCCAACCTGCAGAGGGCAAGGCTGGAGTCAAAGGAAAGAAAGACAGCTAGGCAGCATGAAATCCTGATGCAGGAGGGGAGAGTAAGGCTGGAGGTGGAGGAAAGAGAGAAGGCTCACCAGTATGAAATCCAGATGCAAGCAGAGTGAGAGAAGGAACAAGCAGAGTGAGAGAAAGAATGAGAGCATGAGATCCAGAGACAACAGCACCAGATAAAGATGGTGACTCTGCACCAGCAAACACTGCAGCAAACCATAAGTAATGGCGTAGGAGTCCAAACTATGAAGCCACAATTAACTCTAAAATGTTTCCACAATACCGGGAGGGAGATGATCTTAGATTTGTTTTTAAAATCATTTGAAAGGGTATGTGTGCAGTTTAAATTGGATAGGGCTTCGTGGATGACCCACCTAACACTGTTGCTTACTGGCCATGCTTTCCATGCATTTACTAGAATGGACAATAATGACTGTATGGACTACGAGAAAGTAAAAAGGGTGTTATTGAAATGCTTTGAACTGACTCCTGAGGCTTATAGGTGAACATTCAGAGAACTAAAAAAGGGCACAGGAGACAGCTATGTAGAATTGCATGTCCAAATGTGTGCCTATCTAAACTGCTGGTTGGATGAGGCTAAAGTTAGTACTGCAGAGCAAATGAAAGATTTGATTGTAAGGAAACAATTTCTTAAAATTATACCTGATGACCTGCATATATGGCTATTGGACCATGCATGCAACTCTGTGAGGGAGGCAGTAGAAAGTGTTGATTTTTATGTGGTCAGTAGACCACACTCGCAGTATAAGAACAATGGGGGTGTGGAGGCACATGGTTTGAAGTGGATCCAGGGAGGACAGTCTTAAAGAAAACCAGCCTTCACCTGAGCCCAAAACAGAATCTACCAGTTCTAAGGGGAAAAAGGAGTTGGGAGCACAGAAATGCTGGATTTGCTAGAAAGTGGGGCATCTGTCCTTTGACTGCCATAAAAAAAGGAGCAAAGACAAAAGTTTGGGGGAGGGGGTGACCAAGACAGTACTCAGCAGTTAGTAGGCTGCGTACACACTATAGTGTCACTAAACTCTACCATGCATGTGCACCATATTCTAGTTAGTGGGACAGTAACACAGGGATTGAGGGACACTGGTGCCTCCATTTCCATGGTGAGGCAGGATCTGATCCGGGTGGAGCAGATTCTGCCAGGGCAGTTTTCCAAGATTCGTGGAGTCATGGGCCCAGTGACCCAAACACAATGATTAGGGTCTTCCTGAGCTGGAAGGGTGCCATGGGGTAAGGATGCTGGGAGTTGTACCTGATCTCCCTGTGGATGTGATCATGGGGAATAATTCTGACCACAGGGGAAATGTAGTATGTTTTACTACCCATAGCCAGACATAGCAGCAAGCTCTTGAGGGTGAGGAGGGGGCAGCACCACCTGTACTCACCCCTCCCTCAGCAGCTGAAGGGGCTGCTAGTGTGGGTCAGGTGCAAGTGAGGAGTAGCAGCCCTGAACCCCAGCTACAAATAGAGGAGACCTCAGCTGGGGGCAGACTTCCTTTGGAAGGGGAGTTGGGGAACATCAGATGGGAGGAACTGGGCAGAGTGCATCTGGCTGATCCTACACTCCAAAAACTGAGCGAGATAGCAGATAGTGCTGAGGACTGTCAGGGGAGCAAAAAATCAGTTTACTGTTAGAATGGGCTGATGTACAGGGAGTGTATACCACAGAATGGGCTAGAGGGACAGGTACTCTGGCAGCTGGTAGTCCACTGGGACTACCACAAGCAGGTTTTGGCCCTGGCACATGACATCCCCTTTTCGGGCCACTTGGGTAATAACTGCACAAAAATGCATCTCGCCAACAACTTCTTTTGGCCTATCATGTACACAGATGTGGCAACTTACTATAGGACTTGTCCACAGTGCCAGAGGGTGGGAAAGGTAGGGGACAAAGCTAAGGCAGCTTTGATGCCCCTGCCTATTATTGATAAACCCTATGAGAGGGTAGCCATGGACATAGTAGTTCTTTATTTAGGTATAACCATTGAGCTTATGCTCAATCACAATGCTGACCTTATTACACAAATACATATAAACAACATTACAGAATCAATTTCAGACAATTCATTATTTGTTTCCATACAAACTTCAAATATACAATAAACAAAATAATTAGTTACCACAATCAGTTAAAACATTCTCATGGTTGAATATTAGAAAGCAGGTGGTTCTTTAAAGCAGAAACTGACGAGGGTTAGGAGTAGGGATCTCTAAAATAAGAGGGAATTTTATTCCAGGGCTTCGGTACCAAATTGCAAAAGCTATATGATGACCTTTTATTTTAGTTTTATTTTAGAAGTTGGTCCAAAAAGTAATGATGTTGTGTTAGATGTATTTAACTTTAGTCTCAACTGACAAAAATATTTTTGCACTAATGTCATCCGTGTAGAGGTGGAGGCTCACCACCTCCTCACTCTTACCAATATCTTTTAAATAAATCAGGAAAAGGAGTGGCCCAACATGGAGCCCTGGGGCACTCCCCTTTCCACATTCAAAGAAAATGAATCCAAACCATTAACCCTAGTATATTGGTATCAGTTACTCAAATATGAACAGAATGAGGCTAGAGCATTTCTGCTCATCTCTATTTCAGATAACTGGTGTGGCAAGGACTGGTGATCAACTGTGTCCAAGGCCTTGGACAACTCTATCAATATAGCACCCATGTATTTCTGTTGATCATTTGCTCTAGCTATGTCATCCAAGAGCCTCGACACAGAGATCACTGTTCCATGTGCCTTGAGAAAACCAGACTGAAACTTATCACATACATTTCACCCATTCAAATAATCAACCATCTGGTCCACCAATATACATTCTAGAATCTTACTAACTATCGGAAGAAGAGATATTGGTCTATAAATGGAAAATAAGCCTGGGCTGCCACCCTTACAAATAGGGACAACCCTGGCACACTTCCAGGCTTGTGGGAATATATCATGAGTAACAGACTGATTAAACAAGTGGGTCAAGGGATGAGCTATAATTAAGGCTGAGAATTTCAGCATTTTGGTGGAGGGGCCATTAGGACCACTACCTCCATTATTCTTAAGGCCTAACAATTTATCCACCACTATATGATGCTCAATTTCTTTAAAAGAAAAAATGAGTGGATTAATACCCTGGTTAGGAGTATCTGGAACATACAAAGGATTTACATTATTGCCAAAAAGTTTCCAGAATCACAGAAAAATCTATTAAACCTGTCAGCATTATTATAATGTGGCTCAAATGATTCCTCAGGGGATAGGTTAATAGTATGCCTACAATTAGAAGTACCATTTAAGTCTTTTATTAAAGACCAAAATTTATATGGATTACTTTTGGTCTCGGACATTTTTGTCCTAAAATAAGTTGTTTTTGCTGCTCTGACACTTGCCACATAGTTGTTTCTCATTTTTCAATATTTCTGCCAGTCTAAATAGTACCAGTCTGCTGGGCAATGTTCCAAGCTTCATTTTTATCTCCTGTTTAATTTTTGCAATGAAGAAGAGAACCATGCAGCTGAATTTACTTTAACCCTTCTAGTTTTTACTAGCATGTGTCTATCACAAACTCTTAATAATTCATCCTGAATATACTTCCATGCTAAATCCAGGTCAAGAATCAATTCCAGATGGTCCCAGCTTATTATCTCCAGATCATACATAAATTTAAAATAATCAAAATGTTTTACAGATCAAGATGTAACATATCTGGCTTATCCTTTTTCTTTTCTATATCCCCTAATACAGCATACCATGTTATGATCACTAAACATGTCTACTGCAACACCTGCTTCGCTATAAAAATGTGGAAAATTAGTTAAAATTATATCCAGGAGGGAAGAGTCTTGAGATTTCTTTATGTTCACTCAAATGGGTTCACATATAAGCTGAGATAGGCCTAAGTCTATTGCTATAGATTTTAAATCCTTGGATTGTTGGGGATTCAATCAATCTGCATTTAAGTCACCCAAAAGTAAAAGTTCATGGGTCAACATAAAGGGAGAAAGAACATCGGAAAACAGATGACATTTACTGAACAGGAAAATGAGGGGGTCTATACCCACCAAATATTAATAATGGTTTCCCCATATGAAGTTGTAATTCAACTGCCAGATTTTCACAGCTTTTGGGGTAAACTTATTTAAGTAATAAAATAATAACCCCCCAACCCTTTTATTTCTGTCAGCCCTCATAATATTATATCCTTGTAAGTCCAACATCACATCATCAATTTGTGCACATAGCCAAGTTTCTGAAAATAGCATAAAATCAGAATTATTATCAATTACAAAATTCCTAATAAAATCTATTTTAGACAAAATACTTCTCACATTTGCATGTAAGAAGGATATGCCCTTCTTATCTTTAAAACATAGTGACATGGGCCCTGGATTTGGGGATACATTCCCACACAAAAGCAACCATAGCACTATACAAATCCTGGAAGGTAAACTAGTAACTAAATGTAACAAATTAACATGCATTTTGTCAAACATTAAAACGTCATGTCAAAAATGCCAACCTACTGTAGGCCTGTCTTCAAGAAATGGCTTTTAGCTAATAGAACAGTGTTGGTATGATAACCTGCCTGCACTAGGATTAAATTATCTTTGTAAAGCAGCCAGCAATGACTGAAAATATTTAAACTACAATCAGTGCTTGTCTTCGGCCTTGCTAGCACCAGGCTGTTTAGTTGTACACCCAAAAGTGAACAACCTCTGTCCACCTGCCATGGTATAAAGTTAAGTATCAGCACAATGATTAAAATGTAAAAGAACCCACCCATCCTTAATAAAAGTTACCTCTTAGTGCAAAACAATGATACAATCCCACTTAACCCGAATATACTATTTGAAAATATTTCTATGGAGTGGAGCTCGCGCCACTCACGCTCATGCCCAGTGCTCACTCTGTAGTGCAGCTCAGGGATTTAAAGAGCCATGACCCCTCCCCTGATAACAAACCTGCTTGATGATTGGCTTGCCACTGAGTCCCCTTCTCCACTGGAAAACTCAAAGTCACTGCCCCACAGTTGTAAGATTAATGTGCCCAAACTAGCTCACAGTTCCCAAATTAACAACAGCCAATGTATCTAAATAAATGCACCAAACAATGTTCATGGCAAGCAGGATCACTCACGGAGACAAGCAGACAAGCTTGCGCTTTGTCCAGATAACACACACTCCAACGCTGGTAAGCTGAGTTGATCCCAAGTTGATAGATCATAGACAGAAGCAGAATCATGGAGGAAAAGATTCAGGCGGCTATCTCCTGTCTCTCACACAGGGGAGTTTAATGCTGCTGTAGGCCCCAAGTAACATAGTGGGACCCCTGAGTACCCCAAGTCACATGGGCAAGAGATACGTTCTGGTTGTTGTGAACTACGCAACCAGGTATCCCGAGGCAGTGGCCATGTCCTCCACTGAGGTGGGAATAGTGGTTGATGAACTCCTGGGAATCTTCAGCTGAGTGAGATTTTCCCAGGAGATTTTGTCAGACCAGGGGACAAATTTCATGTTGTCATTAATGACTAGTCTGTTGGAGAAGTGCGGGGTGAAACATAGAAACATAGAAAACATAGACTTTGATGGCAGATAAGGATTGCTTGGCCCACCTAGTCTGCCCATTTCCCTACCTACTGGATAAGCTGCAAATCCTAGTTAACCAAAAGCCTATTTCTTCCTACCTCCCTCAAGAATTGCCTTATGTCTGTCCCATGCATTCTTGAATTCTTCCACAGCTTTAGACTCCACAACCTCCTCAGGAAGGCAATTCCATGCATCCACCACCATCTCTGTGAAAAATATTTCCTCTCATTGCCCCTGAGCCGTCCCCCCTCTATCTTCAAATTGTGTCCCTTTGTTCTTGCACATCTATTTTCTGAAAGATGCTACCCTCTTGGACTTTGTTGATTTCACTGAGGTACTTAAATGTTTCTATCATGTCCCCCCTCTCCCTCTTTTCCTCAAGGGTGTACATATTAAGCTCCTTTAGTCTCTCCTCATATGGCTTCTCTTAAAGACCCTGCACCATTTTAGTTGCCCTCCTCTGGACTGCCTCAACCATGTCCATGTCCTTGCAGAGATGAGGTCTCCAGAACTGGATGCAGTACTCCAGATGGGGTCTCATCAACTGTCTGTACAGAGGGATAACAACTTCCTGTTTTCTACTGGTGATGCCTCTCCCTATACAGCCCAGTATCCCACCAGCCCTCCCTACTGCCTTTTCACATTGCTTGCTAACCTTAAGGTCATCTGATATGATTACCCCCAGGTCCCTTTCCATTTTTGTTGTTGTTACTACCTCCCCCACCATTGTGTACTCTTCCCCTGGGTTTTTGTTTCCCAGGTGCAATTGTTTTGCACTTCTTTGCATTGAATCCAAGCTGCCATACTTCTGACCATTCCTCCAACCTTGCCAAGTCCCTTCTCATCCTCTCCATGCCCCCATGTGTATCAACCCTGTTGCAGATTTTTGTGTCATCTGCAAAGAGGCATGCTTTTCCTTCCAGTCCCTCTGCAATGTCACTTATAAAGACATTAAAAAGGACTGGACCCAGTACTGAACCCTGCGGTACACCACTAGTAACCCCCCTTTCTTCAGAGTGGACTCTGTTTACTATTACCTTCTGTGTCCTGTTGTCCAGCCAATGTTTTACCCAGGCTACCACCCTGGGACCCACTACCAGGTTGGCTAATTTGTTTATTAATCTTTTTGTGTGGGACTGTGTCAAATGCCTTGCTAAAGTCTAGGTAGGCCATGTCCACAGCCCCTCCCTGATCTACTACTCTGGTCACCCAGTCAAAGAAATCAATTTGATTCATCTGACATGACCTTCCCACTGTGAATCCATGCTGCCTTGGGTCCTGTGCCCCACTGGCCTCTAGGTACTCAACAATTCTTTCCTTCAGAAGTGATTCCATCACTTTCCCTACCACAGAGGTTAAACTGACAGGTCTGTAGTGTCCTGCCTCTGTCTTGCTCCCAATTTTGTGAAGGGGAGTCACATCCACCCTCCTCCAGTCCTCAGGTACCACACCATCTTCCCATGATTTGTTAAAAAGGCTAGTCAGTGGTGTCACTAGTTGTCCCCTTAATTCTTTTAGAATTCTGGGGTGAATACCATCAGGCCCCATTGCTTTATCCACCTTCAGTTTTAGGAGTTCTTTCAGAACCCTTTCTTCTGTGAAAGGACTGGACTCCTCTTTTGTGAATACTGAACAGAAATATTAGTTTAGTAACCCTGCTTTTTCACTGTCCCTCTCTGCCCACCCACCATCCATTTTATTCAGCCTCGCTATCCCTCCCTTTGTCTTTCTATGCTCCCTAATGTACCTAGAAAAGATTTTATCCCTCTTCTTCACTGAGTTGGCTATCTTTTCCTCAGTTTGGGCCCTTGCTATTCTGACTACCTTCCCTGCTCCTTCTGCCTTAACTGGTACAGTTCTCTGTCTTGCTCCTTCTGTGTTTCCTTATACTTCCTAAATGCTATCTTTTTCTCCCTAACCTTCCCCGCCACATCTTTTGAGAAACATAGTATCTTTTTCTTTCATTTTGATTTATTTGCTTCACACAAAGGCATATTGCCTCTGTGATGGCAGTTTTGATGTTTCCCCATTGTTGCTCCACCCCTTCGTCTTGCCTGTTTGCTAGTGCTTTTCTAAGGCACTCTCCCATTTTGACCAAGTCAGCCCTCCTGAAGTCTAGTACCCTCACTTTTGTATGGCTTGACTTTGCAGCTGAGTTTATCATGAACCACACTGTTTGGTGGTCACTTGTTCCCAGATGGCTATCCACTTCTAGATCTAAGATCCTCTCACTGTCCTCATTTGAGAGTATGAGTTCTAAGATTGCTCCCTCCCAAGTGGGTTCCAACACTAGCTGTCTGAGGCATGCCCCCTGTATGGCATCGAGAATGGCCCTGCTCTTGGATGTGGCTGCAGCAAAGGTGCTCCAGTTAACATCTGGCATATTCAGGTCCTCCATCAACAATATCTCCCCTTTCTCTGCCATCTTAAGGATGCCTTCTATAATATCCTTGTCCATTCCCTCCTCCTGAGATGAGGGTCTGTATACAACCCCTGTGTGGATTGTGGTGCCATTTCCAGTCTGTAAGGTGACCCACAGTGCCTCCTCTCCTCCCTGCTTACTCTTTTGTTCCATTGCTGTTATCCCTTCCCTTACATAGAGAGCTACTCCTCCCCCTCTTCTACCCTCCCTGTCTCTCCCGTAGGTTGTGTAACCTGGTATGTTAACCTCCCAGTCATGGTTCGCTGTGTACCATGTTTCTGTGACTGCCATGATATCCAGACATCCCCCTTTCATCAAGGCCACCAGTTCCAGGAGCTTGTTGCCAGACTACGGGCATTGGTACACATTACCCTCCATTCCTTGATGGCCTTACCCCTTTGTGCCCCATCCCTGTCTTTACTGCCTTTGTCGTTTTCTCCATTTACCCTTGCCCTTCTCCCTATCGATGTCTCTATATTGGTGTTTACCTCACTAACTACCCTGATTTTTTTTGGGGGGGCCTAGGATTTCCCTGCTCCTGAAACAGCTCCATGCCTCACCCTATCGCCCAAGACAAATGGCCTGGTCAAATGAGAACCTCAAAGCTATGCTCAGGACAGTTGCTGACCAGCTTAAGAGGGAGTGGGATAAATATTTGCCACACCTCCTGTTTGCATACAGGGAAGTCCAACAAGACTCCACAGGGTTTTCACCCATTGAGCTCATGTTTGGTCACAGGGTTGGGGGCCTCTAGACTTAGTCAGAGATGAATGGTAAGGTGACCTTTTCTCTCATGGGGAAACTGTTGTGGAGTATGTCCTGAATTTCAGGTCCAGCTTAAGGAGCTCATGTGGCTCGAGCAAGAGCACTTAGCCACTACACACCAGCGACAGAAAGCTTGGTACCACTGTGGGGCCAAAGCCTGTGAGTACAAAGTCAGATAGTCAGTGATGGTACTTGTTCTAATCCAACACAATAAACTGCAAGCAGTATAGGAGGGCCCATTCTCCATAATTAGGAAGGTGAGTGAGGTTAATTACATAGTAGGGCACCTGACAGATGGTGCAAGAGGGTACATCATGCAAACATGATGAAGCTCTATTACAACAGGGAGGAGATGGTCATCACTCTGTGCAGTGCACCAGAAGAGGGAAATGAGGTGGATCTCCTGGTGGACCTCCTGGGGGAAGTGTGGGAGGGATCCTCAATTGATAACTTCACCTTCTCAGGGCAGCTGACACTGGCCCAGGAAGAGGAGATGAGGTGGGTGCTTTGAGCATTTGTGGATGTGTTCATGGGGAAGCTGGGGTACACCATGATGGCAGAACACCATGTGGACACTGGAACCCAAGTGCCGATGAGGCAGTTCCCCTATAGGGTACCAGAGTGGGTTAAGCAGACCATGCCAGAGGAACTCAGGAAGTGTTGGCCTTTGGATTGATCCAGGAGTCCAGTAGCCCCTGGGCCTCACCCATGGTCATGATCTCCAAAAAGGATGATACCACAAGGCTTTGTGTCAACTACCAAAGGCTCAACAGCTTTAGATAGTTGGATGCCTCCCCCATGTCCAGAACAGACATGACTTTGGAAATGCTGGGGGGAGCCCAGTTCCTGACCATGACAGACCTGGCAAAGGGCTACTGTCAGGTAACCCTAACTCATGTAGCCAGGGAGAGGTCTGCTTTTGTCACCCCATTTGGCCTATATGAATGCCGAGTAATGCCATTTGGGATGAAGAATACACTCAAAACCTTCCAGCAGCTTGAGGATTACATTATGGATGGGGCAGGTGAATATGCCCTGGCGTACATGGATGACATCATCAATTACAACCAGACATGGAAGGATCATGTTAGGCATGTGAGAGAAGTGTTCTGCAGACTGAAGACTGCAGGGTTGACAGTTAAGGTGGAAAAATGCCAAGTAGGCATGGCCAAAGAGTCCTACCTTGAGCACCAGGAGGGCACTGGATCCATCCTTCCAGAGCCTGCAAAGGTTGATGCCATCCAGGCCTGGTCCACCACTGCCACAAAGAAACAGCAGAGGGCATTTCTGGGGACAGCCAGGTACTACAGGAGGTTTTTCCCTCATTATAGTGATGTGGTCATGCCACTGACAAACCTGACTGAAAATAAAATGCCAAAGAAAGTTCTCTGGGTAGAGAATTGTGAGTCTGCCTTCTAACAGTTGAAGGAGGCAATATGTGGGTCACCCTTGCTTGCTAGCCCCAACTTTGAAATAATGTTCATAGTGCACTTTTCGTTGCCTAGAACCATGAGCTGGGTGCGTCCTGAGTCAGGTTACACTGGAGGAGGAGGAGCACCCCATAGTGTATCTGAGCCAGAAGCTTCTACACAGGGAGGATGCATATGCCATGGTTTACCTATGCTGATGCAACAACATTGTTGTTGACATGCGACATAGAAACATCCCGGTGTCAACAGGCAAAATTTTACCTGTCACATATCGGTCGTGTTTCTATTGGGGGCTGTGCCCCGTGAACCCCTCATGCAGGGGGCTGTGGCCCCCACACCCCCCTTCTTTAGGATTGTTAACTTCAGTTTGGAGTTAATGCGAAGGGGGGGCAAAAGTTGGTGAAAGGGTGAAATTTCACTGGCAGGTCCCCCAGAGCAACAGTTTTGAATCTTGTCAAAACTGTTGCTGTGGGAGATTTTGCTGATGGGGTTTCACCCTTCCATCGGCATACCATATGCCACAACTGAGAGACAGTGTCTGGGGATAGTGTGAGCCCTTCAGAAGCTGCAGCCATATTTGTATGGGAGGGAGTTCACTGTGGTCACAGATCACAATCTCCTGACAATTCTCCATAGGAATACTGGGCAAAACACAAAAACTATTATGCTAGAGTTTGATACTACAGTCTTATAATATGACCATTTAGCATCGGAGTGGTGCACAGAATGCCAGTGCAGATAGACTGTCATGGTAGGGCTCAATACATAATGTGTTCCTTTAGGCATTCCCAAGTCCCCTACATGAATGGCAGTGTATCTTGGTGGTTGCCAAAAAGAGACATGCTTTCATTTCCTGGGGTGAGGGGGGGAATGGGACAGGCATATGATCAGACTGATCTGTTCATTTATTTTGTTAATGTAGATATTTTCAATTTGTAGGTTCTGTTATTTGAAAATAAATGAAAACATGGCTTCCAAGTAACATGTACAAGCCCATCTTATGGTAAATACTGGTTAACTGCTCAATGTGGCTTTCCCATGAGCTCATATAAGCTGCACATCCTGGCAGATGGGAGGGTGCAATTTTTTAACACCTCATACATCCTGGAAAACAAGATTGTAAAGCTGAACAGTGGTAGTCTAGGTGTAAAAGACATCCTGCAAAACAAAATCCTTATGCTGGATAGTGGATGTCTAGGTGAGAAGGAGGCTGTTGGCTTGGATGATGTCATCCACACACACATTTCGGGGGAGGACAGGATGGAACTGTCACTCTAAGGGGTGAAGTCACTCCCCTCCTCCAAAGGGTATAGGTCAAGGGAGTGGGCCAGGCTCTTTCTCTCTCTCTCTGGAACACTCAACATCTGAATGAAGGGGCCCTGCTACAGGTAGAAATACAGCTTAGGGAAAGTGGCTTCTACAGCTAGCAGTAGGTAACTAGATTTTAGGCAAGGAGAGTGCAGATATTCCTATATATCAACTGTCTGTGTAACCTGCTTTATTTTCTATTTCTTAATAAACTGGTAATCCTTGTGTTTCACTGTAAATATATAACTTGTTTGTAATTACTTGTAGTTCTTTTATTAAAGAATCAGTTTTTCATAGAATAAGTGACTGTTTTATTTAGAAAGGTACTTTTAGTATTTCTGCTGGGGTTTGTTTGTTGTCCATCTCTGAAGGGCGCTCTACCAAGAGCTACTGTGGTGACCTCTCTGACCTTGAGCAGGAGGCAAAGACAGGTTTCCCGTTTCCTGGTAAGAATCAGGTAGTAGCAAAGGATCAGAAGTCACTGACGGTGGAACTGCTCTGTAAGTGAGAGGCCTGAGAGGCAGTTTCTGTCACAATGGTATATCAGTTAACCCAATGTTTTGTGCCACTATCAGTTGCAACTAGGGATAAATCTTTTGAACTCCCAGGGACTGCATTTATTATTTGTGGTAAAGCATGGTAAAATGTACACATGTTAGAAGTGATCTTACTTGCATTTCTCATTTTACCTCAATCTGCTTTGTCATATTTATGATTGACGGTGCTAAAAATTATATAAATAAATATATATATATATATATATATATATATATATGTATATATTCTCTTTGTCAAAAGTGTAGAATTATTTTTTTTAGTCCTTAAAAAGTATGAAAACTACAAGTCCTCTTTTATCACAACAACTACTGTATAAATATGAAACTACAAATGTAAATAAGGCAAAGGACACATCAACCTAAAAGCCTCTTCAACTAAGGTTTGAATTCAATATTGAATGCATTGTGAAAGCCATTCCATCACAAGGGGACCCTAAATGTAAATGGTGCTTTCATGGTTTACTTTTCATTTGTTCAATACTTCAGTAGAAAGAAAACAAAGTTCATTAAATCTTCTTGATAGGTTTAGGGTTTCTTTATTACTTATTTGCTGGTATGTACAGATCCTAACATGGAAATACTAAGTAATGTAACATCAAACTTTATTTACAATGCATTTTTTACAACATGTCTTTACAAGTTTTTTTTTCCAAATAGCTAGACAAATGACACACAAAATCAAGGTTTGTGTATTACATATATAAATAAATATTGACCTTTAATGACTGTTATATAAGAACATGATTTCTACAGCCAACTCAGTTAAAATATGAGCAGTTCTGTTATTTCCACACTACGTTATCATTCCATAACTGTAAAAAAGTAAATAATTTTACATATAAACCTCTGTTATTTTTAAATTGTTTCTTGCTAATATATTCTGTAGAGGTAACACAGACAGTATATTTCATGCCTATAAATGAACACTGAAGTTCTGGCATGCAAAATCATACATAACAATCAACATCTGCAGGTATTCATTTACTTTTTTTAAATTAAATGTTTCACATACTACATGCAATAGCTTATTGCCTTATTCCTTGTTAAACTACACAGGATTTAGTAACGGTATTTATAAGTAGTATTGATCACAGCCCAAAACAAGTAATTACTATGCACATTATGTAATAAGGAGTCAATAAATAGTTCAATGTCAAAGCTATGTTTATAGATATAAAGGTAAAACTGTAAATTCTGTGAGTTCAGCAAGGGATTCTTATGTTATGATCATGTTTCTCAATAGTTGCATTAGCTCCTTGATTATATGCATATATGCACATTGTGTATGTGTGTGTGTGTGTGTGTGTGTGTGTGTGTGTGTATGTATACACACACACATACAGTATATATTGATATGTGTGTCTCAGTAACACTGCGTGATTTAAAAGAATTATGGCACTTTTTCTGTTATTTGAAATGGAAATAAGTACTGTATTTTCCTTAAGTTGCCATATATTTAAAATGCTAACCATTTTCCTTAACAGATATCTGATTACTGAAATAGGTTGATTTGTTTCTGTTATTATGTTTTAAAGATATTCCACTTAGTGTTGACTGACCTTCCATAAAAAAAATTTTGAACCTTTCAGAACATTGATGTATGACTGATTTAATCAAATAGAACACTTCATCACTTTTCTGTTTTGATTGCAATAGTTTCAGGGGGTTTGTGTTACCACACACTGTACTGTACATTGCATCATTATGTATGGTGCACCACTATATGCCATAAAATAACTAATATTTTGACACAGAAGTATATAGTATAATGACTGGGTCTGACTGACAAACTTGCAAGAACTTAAAGATCACACCATCACACAGTTAACTGAACTTCGATTCCATACTAATATTTCCATAGAAAAATACCTAATGATATCTGACTGAATGGTAATTATACATTCATAGCATAATCATTTTCACAACAGGATAAAGTTAGTTCACAGGAAACTATCATGCATTCAAATGCAATCTGATCCTCAACTGGAGCTATATCTACAAACAATGTTAAACAGTTACAGACCAGTATACTTATTTTATGTACTGTATGTACTGTATATCTATAAAAATCTCCATTATGAAAGCATTACAAATATTATTTCCATTTGGGGTAAAAAAAAATGGTCCCCATGTGAAGTGTTTTAATGTATGCTGAAGTGGTGTATATCCACTTACTCATTAAACCTTAAGAGTTGATAATGGCTCCATTTTGCCACTTCTAAAATATATATTTAGTAAAAGCAATTTTGCCTTTACTCATAGAATCAAAGAGAAGATTGTCCCTTATTCAACAATAGAAGATATAATTCAGCTGTAAATTTCAGTGCAAGCAGCAACTCCTTTATGCTCATATGTTGTATATCAGTTTCTTTCCTCTAGTAGATTTATGAATGTCAAGTCCAGGCTTAATAGTTGTGTTTATACTTAGAAAAAAGGGGGCATAACTTTTGAAAAGTACTCAACTTCTATTCATTCTTGGTTTGGTAAACTATTTGGAGGGTTTTTGTGAATGATAAATTTGGCTGTGAAATTAAATAACTTATGATGCGAAAGTAAAGTCTCCTAGTAGCAGAAAATAAAAACTGAGTACGTACTGTAAACCATAAAATCAAATGGAGCTTCCCATGCATTTCTATATGTGCGTGTGACCAAAATCTGTGAATTAATCTTTGCATCTCACTCCAGAAAAGTCTGTAGTTTGTTACTTTACATCACATTCTAGAAGCAGGTTTATACCATACACAACACATTTTTATTCTTTTGTCGTGTTTAGGACACAAAGGACAGATGTTCTACCTCTACAAGATATAACACAGACTCCCATTTTTCAATCAAAGTTCTGATCCTGGAAGGACCTGAGACTTATCCTGGGTACATAAGAAGTGTTCCATCTGTTTAGCACTTCTGTATAATGTATCCTGGGACTGATGATATGGCAAAGAGAAAACACATCCTCTTTCAGATTTAACTACAGAGCAGCAAGAGAAAAAAGAGAAAGAAGCATAGATGATCATTTCCATTTGCAAAAGTCTGCAAACAGATATATGTCCTTCTGTTCTTTTTCTGGTGGGATTTCAGTTCTTAATTCAAATATGTTCATTCTGCACACTTTTCTTAATGTTTTTCTGGAGATGGCTTGTGGTGATGGGAATGGTGCTGCCGTAGATGAGGCCCTGAAAAATAGAAAACAGCTTATTATACTTATATAATACTGCCAAGAAAAAGTCTGACTTACACTGGGCAAACCTTTACAGCTGGTGGAGCAACTTCAGCCAACAACCACGTTGGTGGTGGTGGGGCACACCTGCTCCCTGGTGGCTAGTGGTACCCCCACAATCTGAACCCTTACCCCATTAAAATAAAGTAACTCCCTGGTGTGCAGTGCTCCCCCCATGCTATGATCACCAGTCTCAGTATAGAAAAGTAATTCCCTAGTGCCTAGTTGTGCCCCCACCCTCCATTCATCAGCTTTTGTGTAGAAAATACAGTCTTGGGTGTCCAGTGGTGCCCCTACCCTCTGATCACCAGCCTCAGTTTAGAAAATACAGTCCCTGGTGTCCGGTGCCCCCCCTCTAATTGCCAAGCCTATATACAATAATAATACCCTGGTGCCTAGTGGTCCCCGTGTCCTCCAATTGCCAGCCCTGGTATAAAATAATAACTTCCTAGCATCTAGTGGCACTCATCACCCACTGATGCCCCTCCCTGTAGACTACCACATTTTCCCTGGCATCTAACAGTTCCTCTGCACAACATGCACTGACCACCCACCTTGCCAGCCCCTTCTTACCTGAAGTGATGGTGCCATAAAATCCCATATGGTGATAGCACAACCCTCCTTTCACCACCTCGGCCAGCCACCGTACACAATGACAATAAGTGCATGTCCCCCTGTACTATAAAGGGAGCATGCATACTGTCTACTGTAAACAGTATGCATGCTGTTGTTGCAGTACACCAGATGTACGCTCCCTGTCATTGCATATGGTGGCTGTCAGAGGTGGTGAGAGGAGAGCTGTGCCAGTTGCTGGATCGGCTCCCACAGTACTGACACTTCCGATAAGAAGGTGTTGGCAAGGTGAGTGGCCAGGACCTATAGTGCAGGAAGTGCCACTAGATGCTAGAGAAATTGAGATAGTATATGGGGATGAGGATCAGTGGGTGGGTGTGGGTGTCACTAGATGACAGGGAGTAATTATTTTATGCTGTTACTGATGATCAGAGGGTGGGGAAAGCACTGGACACAATAATAACTTTATTTTTATGGCAGCTGGTGATTGGAGGGTGGGGGGCCACTAGGCAGCAGAGATATTTTATACTACAGTCGGACAATGATCGGAGGGTGAGTGGTTGCCACTAGACATCAGGGAATTTGTCCATTTTATGGGACTGGGAATTGGGGTGGGGGTGGAGCTGACTGCTGGGGTGCAAACCTGTTGCTGCTTCCCATGCAAATGTGCCCATAATGGGCATGCAAAATGACCGTCAGTGCCTTGCATGATCAATTAACTCATTTGCATGGTGTGGTCTGAATATTGTGCCAGGAGCTACCAGCACTATTGGTTATGGGGGTGTTATTCCCTGCACTGCCACATTGCACACTGTAGCAATGCTATTCGGCTTAGCACTGCACTGATATGCCCCTATATTTAGTTTGATAGTGCTGGTGTGCCATCTGACTGAATACAGCATCCTCGGGCTCATGAGCAATGAGCAAGTGCAGCATAAAGCTTTGCACTCTGCTTTGCCCCTTTTTGAATATCTGGCTCCTGCCATTTGTTTTAGGCCCATGCCATATCACTTTTGTATAAAAATTTGACAGGCGTCTACTGTGTAATGTTAACATGACTCTAGGCATGAAAATGTCATTTTAAATTCTCTGAAGCAAATCATACCTTCAGATAAACTATCCTCCTCTTTGCTAGTGTCTCCCCATCTCTGTTTATGACAACTGTGACAAGAATGCAGTTATATGGCATAGCTAGGCAGATGACACATCTAGAAATGGAGTCATTGTTATTAAAAGTAAACAACTACCCAGTGATATTATGAATTATTCACTTACTGCTGGACAAAACTGAAGGTAATTCAGGTGTTCGGAATGATTTCACTGTTGCTGGCCCTTCTCCTCCAGCTGTCAGGACCTGCACTTCCAGTCTATATAATGTAGATGGTCTTAGATTCGATACTGTCAGCATATAATGGTCCTGTGAGGAATAAACAGGAATCCTTTTTCAGTCTTGAGTTAGAAATGACAGGCATATTTAAAGGGACTTTCCTATTTCAAGCACACACAAACAAATCACAGTTGGTAATGGCAGAACTCATACACAATATCTCCCACTGCTTAATATGACTTTCTGGACCTCCATTTTATTTTACTGGCTATTATAATTCTGACAGGATCTTTCTACCATATACATCACCTGTTGACATTATCTGATACTGCTCTGAAGTCATAATCCTTCACTTATGCCATCACAACCTGTTGCCAACTAAATTAATCTGATATCTCAAAATGAGGATTACAACTTCAGTGCAGGTATAAGCAATAAGGGCAAATGAAGTTTAATGGACAAAGAGCCTATTTTGCATTTAGAAATAAAGAATTACTGTCTGCCTTGCACAAAAACATATTGGGGAGCTACTGTATGTCCCCAGGTGTATCATATCTGTACTCCCATGCAAATAAAGTACCTCACCCATTCAGAAATCTCTGTAATACATGATTAAGGTGCCTTAGTGTGAACTTGGAACTCTGGAGATGGGGCTTCCCAATATGGGAATTGCAAAGTGATATTAATTTGATCCGAGATCAGGCCATTTGATATTAGATTTGCATTATGTATGGAATAAGTTATGACAGACTGGGGATTATGCTATAGTAAACATTGCAACTTATGTGTTTGTGGCCCTAGGTGAAGCCAAGGGCTTCAACTGACAGAAGGTAATTTATAATATAGCTTAAAAATTAATTTGTGACATTTCCTAATCCCTGGTTGACTGAGACCCTTGGCAAGCGGGTACATTAACTACCAAAAAAAAACTGGGAAATGCTAGTCTCTCTGTCAGCCTGTCCTTGAACAATAAATATCAATGTGCCCAGTCTGAATTTTAAAATCCATCACAGCTGCCATTTATATTCTTGTTTAGTGAGATTTCACACTGTACCCTCATTTTGCTCTCTACTTTCAAAGGAATAACAGAACAGAACAATATATAGTAATTTTACCTATTTGTACAGGTTTGATCTTTTTTTTCCCCTGTCAGCTTAGTGTATAAATATTGGGTCAGTGTCTTTGAGCCTGCTTGCACTGCGTTTCCTGACCACACTGGGCCTCCTATTCCCACCTGCACTCAGTCTATTGTACTGGAATATCTGTACCACTGGCAACCGCTACTCAACTGCTGCAGTACTGATCGCAGCAGATGGGGGGAAGGGGTGAAAATTTAGAATTTGCTGACTATGAGCCACTTTGCTTTCCGATTAATGCACATGGAAGGGGGTGTAACCAGAAGAAACACTGTATTATCACCAGCAAGTGCCTTGGAGGAGTGACCAGAGGAAGCACTGTAATAACACTAGTGCCCTCTACTGAAAATTGTGCCAGTTAAGGGACTACTAGTAAATAAACATGGTTATATACAGATAAATCAGCCAGGATGAAGCACAGTGTCACAGGTTTACTGCATGACAAAGGGGATTAACTCTCATTGAAATTCCATTGTTTACTGCAGTAACTCTGCTGCAGAATTCTGCAGCACTGTGCTTCATCCTGGGTGACTTCATTGTATACTAATTTAATTATTTTGGATAATTTTTTTTAAACTTTAAATAAAAATGTTATATTTAACCCATTTTGTAAGCATAATAATACCCTCCAAGGTGAGTGGTGTGGACTATACCCATCCTTCCAAGGGTTATAAGGCCCTCTGTTTGTAGAGTGAGGCCTCATTATGTCCCTGGATAGTTGGGCATAGCCTAGTACTACCCACACTACAGTACTGTGTAGTGTTGCTTACGCAAACCCTAGCCTAGAATATCTTATTCCACTTATTTTTTTATTAATAAATGAATCAATTCAAGAGCAGTTTCATCAGTGCATGTGTTTTGCGTAATACACTAGTGCTTAAGTGTCTTTAAGAGCAACTTCCTATATAATGACAGCACTCAACTTCAGTTTGAGACAAACTTTGAGGTAAGAACGAAGACAGATTATGTTTTAGTGGGTATTTGTTTGCTATTTAATACATGTATTTCTTCATTTTCCAATTGATTGCAATGTTTTCTGTCAATGTCATGAGTGGAAGGACTTTGTGTTCAAGTTTTTGTTGAGAGAGACTTTTGAGGCAGAAAGAGGAACCGGTACTATCAGACCATGTTTAATGACTAACGCTCTAGTTTCAGTGGGCCAGCAGTAGAGCATGATGGTTACTCCTGAATGTTTATACAATAGGATTTACTTCCAGAAACATTTTTTAGCTGATGTTATTGGTGACTACTTAATAAAGCTATTTGGCATGATTGAGGTTGGACTCAGTTACTTGGAACAAGATTTTGACACAGACCCCTGTTGGTCGATGCTGCTGTCCTAGGCTGCCTGCAAAGAATTACAATTTTCCATATGTTCCTACAAGGTCTGGAGCTGTGTTTCTCATTCTCATGTTTACGGTAGTGCAAGTTAGTTTATTTATCTGTTTTTTCTTTAGTTTTGAATGTGTTGAAATGTTTCTTTCTCATTTAAGGTGTGTGTGTGTGTGTGTTGGAGGGGGGTAATGTTCTTTTTATTTAACTGTATTTCGGAGTGCAATTTTGCAGTATAAGATTCAGTGTTTGATTTTGTCATTGTGGGGTGAATCTTAAGGTAATATTCCATTTTCAACTGTTCCAGCTTTGTTTCTGAAGGTATCAGCTCACCAGTAATTTGCAATGTTTTATTGTAAGTTATTTTTAAAGGGGGGGGGTGTATATCGGGAGTTACTTATCTTTTTCTTTCAGTATTAGGTAAGTGCAGGGGAACTGGTTACATGGAGGTTGTCATGTACAAAATAGTGCCTCATAAGGTAAGCTTTCTACATGGGATTTGTCATAGTACTGTTCAATTTTCACATTGACATTTTGCACTGGAACAATTATACAGTAAACTCCTTTTGACCTGGAGTGGTAAAAATAAAACACATTTAGGATGGATTTATCTATCACATAAGGTAGCACCATATGACTGACTGTCAACCAATTAAAATGCAGAATTGGCCAGATTACCTTTTATAACTTTGATGATAGGACCCTGAATGTTTCTGTTTCATTTAAATAATTTCTTTTCATGCCCCAGTTTACAGAGACACAAATAGCAATCCACCGTTTAGAAGTGCTGGCACTAAATTTCAGTACTGGTACGACACTAATGTGAGAGCACTATTTTGCAAATAAATATCTCCATCTAAAAGTAAATTTAACTAAAACATACAAAAGTTTACTTTATGTGTAATGGATGTCCAAATCTCTATATTAGTTAGCAGTACAGGGGTTTACATCTACAAGAAGCTGATAGCATTCATCTAACTAAACATTTGTGCCCATTTATTCATTTGCTCATCATTTATTTTCTCTTCAATAAGCTTCTTGGCAGAAAACAGTTAACCTTCAGTCACTATTTACATCCTTGATCATGAAGACAATACAAATGAGTTTTGAACTTACTTTTAACAATAAAAAGCTACACAGGTGAAGTTACCTTAGACAAAGGACCGTCATTTAAAATCTGTAAACTTGCCCCAGCCAACTTTATTTTCAAATTGGTAAGATAACATACATTATTGCAATCTCCTGCTACAGCAGACATATTAATTGTTAAAACTTTTATTGCATCCATCAAAAGAATTGCATGGCAACAATATATGCATAGAATAACATTGTACCTATTTATATCATGTCTAGCAGTGAATTCAGACAGCACACAGACCCATTTTGAAACTAAAGCCGTTCACTTGACAGGTGGGTACTTCAGTTGGATGAGTCCCTATTCATTGTCTTGATTTCAGTACTTTGAAGTTTTGTCAGACAATTTAGAATGACATGTCAGGGATTCCAGATTTACTTTCAGGCTTACACAAAAAGTCAGACAATTTACTAATGGAACTACAGTCATCCATCCAACCAAATAGAATTTGAGGTTCCTGGAGACTGTTGCATCCCTTTACCAGTGGCAGTTAGAGTTAAAGATTTCTTAAAGTGATTATGGGACACAAAAGCGTCATAGTCACTAAAAGAAGAGCTATCAGACCCCAGAATTGTCTCCTCCACTCCCCAGAAAATACTTGCACAGGCCTGCCTAGGGATATCATTTTTATTAAAAATCCTCACATTATACAGGTAATTAAATTTAATGCATGTATAGTGACACTAAGTATTTTATCTACACACTGGGTACATGTGTCAGTCTTTAACACCTTGCACCAGTTTTTAAAGATTTTGAGCCCCATTCTCAGTACTGTTGGTGGTGCTCAGTGGTCATTGCAACTGCCTAATGGTGTTGCTGTCATTGCAGCCCTATTGAGGTCACAACCACTTCCCAAGTTCTCAGAAAACAGATTGTAAACAGTCAGATAATGGAGCCTTGTAAAAAGGTATGGTATGGCAGCCTTCACAAGCTAAGTTTCAGACACCTGTTCCTCCACCAGGTTATTGACTGTTAAGAATCTGTAGTAAGGAGATCACATCCATGATTAGCAGCACTATCAAAGAGAACAGACAGTATTGGGGGTGCACTAGACCACATGATAATGTGGGAGCAGGGGCAGCTAACAAACCACTAAGTCAATGCACATCAGAGTGGATGGGGTACACTGAGCCCCAGGATGACTGGACACTGGGCAACAAAGGGAGGTGGCACTGGACCAACAGCACCCATCACACATTGGAAAAAAAAAGGGAGGTGGATGCTTTCGCTTCAGATGCCCACGTACATGGATTGCAACCATGTTACTTACAGTATGGCACTTTATCATGTCTTTGACACAATACCATGATGTGAACTGGTCAGTGGTGCACACTAAGGGTGAGCAAAATTGGTTACTGGCAGCATCGGTTCAGCTTCAAGTTGGGGCCTATAAAATTTGTTCAGCTTCTACAATTCAATGGAACCACTTCAGCTACTGATGCAATGGTTGGCATGAGGTAAAACAGACTTTGAGGTCTGCAATGATACTAATTGCTGTAGCTTGCTTGTGCCATATACTGATGGTGTGCATCTTCTGTGGCTTACTGTTTGTGGTGTTGTGATGAGTCTGCAAACCCCATCATTAAGATATTCATGGCCCAGTGTGAGCTACAATAATAATTAATATTGGTGACCTGAAGGTACAGTATATTCCAGCCCCCTGGAGTCTCTGCTTTACCTTCATGTCAATTATTATATTCTCTCGTGCTCTACTGACTTTTAATTTATTATAGTAATACCCCAAAGAAAATAAAGTTATGCATTACAAAGCAACCAAAATAGAATAAAAAGAAATTAAGATATCAAATGTAAGGCATTACATTGCTATTCACACTATTCTTCCACCCATGGATGGATATTTTCTGTTTGAATTTTCTTTTTTTTTTTTTTTGTAGTTAACATTTTATAACATTAATTGAACATAATTTGAAAGCTGACACTGCCTGCTGGCAGTGAAAGCTGTAGTAGTTAACTACTGACTATAGATCAGATTGGAGAACTGTTAACGTCTCTGCATGGGTGGTCAGGCAACTCATTCTATTGCTATCCAATTCATGGTAGGTAGGTGACAGGTCTTATTTCAGTGATATTGACTCTGTGTGCTCAGTGACACACCTGATCATATTGACTTGTTGGTGATGATCACTTGCAAGTTGTGGCAGCATCAGGAGGAAGTAGAGTTGCATAACTACTGCTGGGAGTGGTGAGCTGGACTGTGGTGCCATTGATAGTGCCAGTAGGAAAAGTCAGAAAGACTTGACAGCAGGAGGTGAAAATGCAAAGCCACTTCAGCCAATGTAGGCAAAATAACTTGCTGAACTTGCCAGAATCTACTTGCATCACTATATCTGTTAGTGAGTGTCTCTGCTAGATAAGCCTACATCATTTACTGTGCTAGTATGTCATCACCCATATATCCGATTGTCACTAGCATTCAGTATTGAAAAGCTCCCAAATGTCCTTGGTTGTCTCAGGGTCATCACTACCCAAGTCTTCTTCCATGACATGCTAATGCTGGCACTGGCACCAAGCAAAGTCAACAGAAGAGAAGGAGAAGTATGACCAGAAGGTTGTGTAAATGAGATTATTGACAGAAATACCCTTGATTTCCTCATAGTAAAACCTCCAGTTCATCCAGCCATATATTTACTACCTAAAGTTCACAAAAATTTGTTGAATCCTCCTGGCCAGCCGATCGTTGCAGGGATCGGGTTGGTTATAGAGCCCTTAAGTCAATATGTAGAGCATTTTATCAAGTCATTTGTACCACATTTGAGATCTCATGTAAAAGATACCAAACATGCCCTTAACATTTTTAATGATCTCCACATCGAGGAGTCAGACTTCTTAGTCACCCTCGATGTGGAGTCGTTATACACTAACATCCCTCATGCTGGTGGGTTGAGAGCTTTGGAGTACTATCTGGATAGGAGGGAAATAGCACATCCACTGACAGAATTCTTGGTACAACTGTCCTGGTTTGTACTGGAGTATAATGTGTTCATGTTTCAGGGACAATATCACTTGGTACTGTGATGGGGGCATCATTCGTCCCCAGTTTCGCAAATTTATATATAGGGATGTGGGAGAAGCACTATATATATGATTCTGAGACTAATCCCTTTTACCAAAATGTGTCCATTTGTAAATGTTACATTGATGACTGCTTTTTAATTTGGCAGGGTACTGAGGAGGAGTTATTTAACTTTGTTCAGTATTTGGAAAGCACGAATCCCCACCTACTATGTTCAGTATGTGTGGAGAAGGAAAGAATTTCTTTTTTGGACATTTGTATATCAAAGGACTCTAATAATGGACTTGCAACTACACTGTACCATAAGCCAATGGACAAAAACACTGTTTTGTTGGCAAGTTCTTGTCATCCCAGACATACTGATAAATCCATTCCTAGAAGTCAGTTTGCATGGGCACGTAAAAACTGTAGTACTCAGGAGGAGTGTGATTATTGGGCTGGGGACTTGGAAAAAAAGATTTTTTAAAATGGAGTTATAGTAAGAATGTTTTTCCAGTTTCAAGGAATGAATTCAACAATATTCCAAGGGAAACATTGCTAGCAGAGAGAGCAGTAACGGCACAAGATGGAATCTGAATTAATTTTGCAACTACTTACAGTACTGATGCTGGAAAAACTGAAAACATAATATGCCAACATTGGTCTATTTTATAGACAGAGACTAAGCTATCACCATTTGTTCAGGATTATCCACACATGGTGTATAAGAGGACACAACATTTGGGTAGTAAACTCAAGGAACGTTACCAGCTGTTAAATCATGCAATTGTGGTTCCTCTGCCCCCTTCCCCGTCCTTTGACTCTCAAGCAGTCACTGATGGAATACAGCAGGAAAGGATTATGGAAGCAGCTCAGCCTGCTATTAGGGGTACAGATTGGCTCCCTGCTTTACCAAATAAATGTTTTAAATGTCAAAGATGCAAGTATTGCACAAATATTGATGCAAAACAATTTTTAAATCCAGTCAATGGGAAACTCCTAATGCACCCACACCTTTAAAAAGTTTTCATAAGTAAGCCAATTTTGAGTTGAATATAGATATGCTGTCAGTTATGCTGTTGATTTGAATGTTATTAAGTTTATTAAATATCATGATAATATAAAAACAAGAATTTGTCAATGCAGAATATTTGCTTGCTGGTATTAACATTAGAAATGCAGGAGTTAGACAGCTGCAGCATAGGAATGGAAGTGAAGTATTGAACTTCATGCCAACCCCACCTCCACCCTTCAGAGATGGACAGGTATTGGGGTATGTGTTTGGGTCATCACCCATAACATTCATGCAATTTCTCCTCACCCTATCCTGCAGACACCGACAAGTGTTGAGCTGTGCCTTGGGGTGTTCGGTTTTACAGTCACCCCATTCCATAAGGGCATACGCTAAAATGGGTGCAGTATAGGAGAATGGGATGAACTCTGGGGCAGAAGAGTCCAAGGCACACCTCGATGCCTGTCACTGGCTGCTCACGGGGGTGGAATGGCATAAGCATTACAATCGGCAATCCAAAGGCATGCCTCTGATGCCTGTCAGTGTGTACAGGCTGGGATGTTATGGTTAGAAACCCTAATTCCCTGGGCGTTTGTTGGTATTTTCACTACAAATTTTCAACATGGCCTCTTTGTGACCCCCACCTCATGAAAGCATGTGGGACATCTTCTCATGAACGGTGGCACTGTGATTTTGTTAATGAGTCCGGAACTTTGAGTTCCCACAGCGACCGTGCCATTCTATGCCAGATGTACAAAAACACAGATCGGGCAGGATGTGAAGAATGACAGCTGTACCATTCATAAGGAGGTGTGAAGAGATGGCAATATTGAAAATTTGTAGCGAAAATATTAAAAATGCTCAAACTTCTGAGCATACGTGGAAACTGCGCAATGCATTTGTGTAACACAGTCATTTAGTGGAATTATTTCACCAAATTTTCAACATAGGTATTTTGTGACCTCTGCTTATGAACCCTGTCACTATGATTTTCTTAATCTGCCCTGAACATTGATTTCCCACAGCAACTGCGCTATTCTGTGCCAGATGTGTAAATGCATATTTTGGGCAGAATATGAAAAATGACAGTTGTACTGTTCATAAGGAGGTGTGAAAAAATACCAGTGTTGAAAATCTAGATTGAAAATATTACTAATGCATGAAATTATGAGGGTGCGTGGAAACTGCGCAACATACGCTCATAAAATAGTCATTTTATGGACTTTTGTCACTAAATTTCAACATAGGCATTTTAGCACCTTTGATCATGAGCAGTGTCACTGTGATTTTCTGAATCTGACCCGAACACTGACTTCCCACAGCGATCACGCTATTGTGTGCCAGAAGTGAGAAAACACATTTCGGACAGGATGTGAAAAATGACAGCTATACTGTTCATAAGGAGGTCTGAAAATATGCTAATGTTAAAAATCTGGAATGAAAATACTACAAATCTGTGAAGTTATGAGGGTGCATGGAAACTGCACAACACATGCTCATAGTCATTTTAAGGACTTTCATCACCAAATTTTCAACATAAGCATTTTAGGACCTCTACTCATGAACAGTGTCACTGTAATTTTCTTAAGCTGTCCCAAACACTGATTTCCCACAGTGATTGTGCTATTCTGCACCGGAAGTACGAAAACACATTTTGGCCAAGATGTGTAAAATGGCAGCTACACTATTCATAAGGAGGTGTGGAAAAATGCCAATGTTTAAAATCTGGAGTGAAAATATTACAAATTTGCGAAGTTACACGGGTGCATGGAAACTTTGCAATGCACACTCATAAAACAGTAATTTTTTGGATTTTTTTTTCACCAAATTTGCAACATAAGTTTTTTGAGAGCCCACCTCATGAACAGTGGCACTGTTGTTTTGTTAATCGGTCCCAAAAGATGATTCCGCACAGTGACCTCGAAATCACCTTTCAGGACTAAAAAACACCATGACAGTGATTGAATTCATAAGGAGAGGTCCAAATAAACCCTAAACTGAAAATTTCATGCCAAAAGTCCCAAAAATGACTGAGATATACACATAAGTTGAAAAAAAGCCCCATTTATGCCATTATACAGCTTACCAGTATTTCTTCAGTTTGCGGTCGGCTTTGAATAGTGCAGACATGTTCCTGGTCCACTGAAGATCATCCGCTGGACTCTGGAGGTACATATGGGGTGAAAGGGGGTGTGGGGAGGTGTGGTGTGCAGATGGTAGGCGCTGGTTGGTTGAGACTCAGAGAGGGACCTTTTTCTAGTTTACAGGTTTAAAATAATTTTTATAACATTGCTGGAAGGTTTTCTTATTTACAGGGACTTTTGGCATGCTGGGGTGGGCTCCCAGGGTGCCACCTGAGTGTTTTTTTGGGGGGTCTGTTGCCGACAGGAATTGGGCACCCCCGTCTGCACATACTGAGTGTTGGGAGGGCAAAAGCTGAGGCGGATTGGGCACCCTCCTTGGAAAATAACAAATGGGTGGAGAACATTATGCCGATGGGGATTGGGCTCCCCTGTTGGCAAATGAACTGGGTCAGAGGTATGCCAACAGAGGGGTTGGGCACTTCCATCAGTTGGCTTTCATGGGGTTCTAAGGTGGTGGCATAAGCCACCGCCATGTTTAGGGAAATATTACACCAAGCAATGTACCGCCCTGCAATGACAAGTCGCTCCTTCATTGCAGTGGCATGGCTGATGCTGCAATGATGAGGTAGCCCCTCATTGCAGCGGCCAAATCATTTCAAGTTGGTGGCACTTCTACAGAACCAGTGTCATCAGGACACTAGGCCTGCACTGGGTGAACAGTGCCAAGCCCACAAATGCACTGCTGGCATTGGCTGCCACAGTGTTGCTCTTCCACAACCCACTTCTCTCCTAAGCTGCCACATAATGCTTCTTGCGCATGGTGCAAGCAAACATAAGAAGAAAATTGTGTCAAAAAAAACAGAAATTATTTTTATAATGAGATGCATCAAGTTAAAGGAAAATTTTATGCTACTTATGATGTGATTCCATTATAAGGGGATATATGTGTCAGTTTTGAAATGTAGCAAGGCTGTATCATGACTGTACTGTAACTGGATAAATTGATTCACCTGATTTGAATCAATTATGTACTATTTAAGTAACACGTTTGATGTGTGTTACTTATCTCTTGACAAAGCACAGTGCACCTGCGCAGATTGTTGGGACTGTTTTGTTGAGCTTGGTGTGGTGGGGGCGTTGGCGCCTCTGACTTTCTGCAATAAAGGATTTAAGCATTTGGGCCTACATGGTATCTTGACTTTTCCTGGCATGAGTTAGTGCTACAGTTCTTTTCATGTTTTGCTGATATGGGTTCTCCTTACTGTGTGTACCATGGATCATGAGCAGGTCTCCTTTTCTGTTACAGTTGTCCTTGGTTGTCTCAGAATCATCACTACCCAAGTCTTCTTCCATGTCTTGCTAATGCTGGCACTGGTACCAAGCAACATCAACAAAAGAGAAGGAGAAGCTTGACCACAAGGTTGTGTATGCACATTCTTGCCAGTTTCCTCAAGCAGTCTTTGCTGCTCTATCTTTGGCATCCAAAATGCTTAGTTTTTAATATACCCTATGTGTCCAATAGGAATGAGCATATCTTCAGATCTGGTACCCAGTAGTGATGCCATGCCACATACTGTGCATGTGCAATCTAATGCTATCAAACCTGTCTGCATGTTGTGTCAGAAATGTCTTTGCCACTTATTTACTGAGTATTGCATCCTGCTGATCTGATGACTTTGATGAACTATGGGTCTCTCCATCCACTCCACCATCCTCATCATCATTGTCATTCTTGCCCCCACCACCAGTGCTGTCATGGCTGCCACCACCACCATCAGTCTTGCTTTGCTGGGTTGTGGTAGAAGATCTTCAATAATGGCACGTGTGCTGTTCAAGGAAACTCGCCACAGGAATGACCATTCTCTTAGTTGCTGATTCAGCATTAAAATATTTAGTGGACTGTACATATGGTTGCAGAAGCAGAACAAGCTTTTACAGAGCACAGTACAGCACACATGATAGATATACTCCCATAAGCCGCATCATCGAATTCTATAGCTGGAGCACAGGTTTCTGTTTCAAGAATCTTTCTATCATATAAAAGACATAGTTTAACATTGTGGAATCATATTTAATTAATTAGTACTGAGGAATATTATAATTCTGCTAGTATTGGTGGTGTAGTATATGGTAACTTACCCTAGTAACAGAGTAAAATGGTTTAGTCCACATCCCCCTGCAGTTTTGGGCTAATGGTATGTCTTGGGTTGAACCTGGGTTTTAGAAAGTGCATGAGCAGATTGTAGAAGTGGTTCTGCTGAGGCCTGCTGATCTATCTAATGTATGTTTGTTGAATAAACCTCAGAGCTGTTAGAAGTTACTTATGGTGTCCAGTCATTCCTAAAACCAGCAATCTGGTAAGAAGCAACTAAAGTGAAGTATTATATGGTGTCAGAAGTGAACTTGCAGTGCTGCAGTTGCAAGAAAGAAGAAAAGTTTGTGCTGCCAAGAAAAGAAACAAAAAGACAGTATTTGTGAGTACCTAAAGCTTACTAAAAGACTGTATAACAAAGTATTTTTGGCAGTACGGAGCAATTTAAGCCACCTCCACCACTATTGTTGACCGGAAATCTTGCAGAAAACTAGAGAAGATGGGCACAGAGATTAAGTCTGTACTTCACAGCCACAGGATTAGATGATAAGTCAGAGGAAATGAAAATTGCAGTCCTGCTATACACACGATCGGGGATGGGGCCCTAGAGGTGTACAATACCCTCAATATAACGTATGCTGACCCACAAGCTAAAAAAGCAGCTGAGGTTATGGAAGCATTTAAGAACTATTGTTCAAGGCAGGATGGTAATACAGGCCAAAAACCAGACTGCCAGCTACCAACACGTGAGACATGTGCACAAAAATCAAACACGTGTGGGAGGTGTGGCAAGGGACATGCGCCAAAGGCTTGTCCAGCATATGGACAAGAATGTCATAAATGTGGTGGCCTCAACCATTATGCAAAAATGTGCAGGTCCAAAAAGTCCAACAAACCTCATGAGAAAATGACCAAAGGAGTAGAAGCACTATTTGTGGGTGCTGTAAAAAAGAAAACAAGAAATGGTGCAGACACAAGTACCAGATGAAGGGTGGTACACTACCTTGAAGATAATGGGACAGCCAGTTAAGTTCAAGTTGGACACTGGGGCTGAAGCCAATATACTGACTAAAGAAGTGATTGCACAGTTTCCATGCAAGGTACAAATCAAGCCGACCAGTACTATCCTAATGGCATATGGAGGAGCACAAATTAATCCTGAAGGGAAAATTATGCTAAAGTGTAAGACACAAGACAGAGAGGCCAATCTTCAGTTTTATGTCTCTAATACATCGAGAACTTCCCTACTGGGTCAACAGGCATGTGTCATCCTGGATCTGATTCGCAATGTAAAGGTGCTTAAAACCAAGCCACCAAGCACAAAAGAGGAACTTCTTGCACAATATAAAACAGTGTTGGAAGGCCTAGGAGAATTCCCAGGAGTTTACTACATACATACTGACCCAAATGTTACTCCTATGATACACAGGTGCAGAAAAGTCCCATATGCAATCATGGACAGACTAAAACAGAGACTGGAACAGCTGGAGCAAATTGGGGTGATTAGCAAGGTAAGAAAAACCTACAACATGGGTAAATAGCCTTGTAATTACCGAAAAGAAAAATGGCGAGATCAGAGTGTGTTTGGACCCTAGAGACTTAAATAAAGCTATCAGAAGACATCACTTCTCCATCCCCACATTGGAGGATATTCAGAATAAGCTTGCGGGTAAAAAGTTTTTTACAATTCTAGATGAAAAAGATGGGTACTGGCAGATCAAATTAGATGATGAATCTGCAGACCTATGTACATTCAACAGTCCATGGGGAAGGTACAAATTTCACATACTTCTTTTTGGTATAAGGTCTGCAAGTGAAGTATTCCAGCAGAGAAATGCTGAACACTTCGGGGACATACCAGGTGTTTTTTGTAATAGCTGATGACATGCTTATAGCTGCAGCTGCCAAGGAAGAGCATGACACTATTCTGAGAAAAGTAATGGACAGAGTAGTGGAACTCAATGTTAAGTTCAATAGTGACAAAATACAGTATTTGGTGAGTGAGGTGAAATACATGGGGCACATCATAACTGAAAATTGGCCTGATGAAGCCAAAGTAGAAGCAATAACCAAGATGCCCCCTCCTGAAGATAAAAAAGTGCTACAGAGACTGTTAGAAATGACTCGATACTTGGCGCAGTACATTCCGAATGAAGCAAACCTTACTGCACCACTAAGGCAGCTACTCAAAAGAGATGTCATGTGGCAGTGGCAGCCAACACAGGAAGAAGCCTTACAAAAGCTGAAAGAGACTATTTCTTCTGCACCAGTATTAAAATTCTTTGATCCAAAAGAGGACATTGAAATCCAAGCAGATGCATCTAAGGACAGACTAGGTGCTTGTCTACTACAAAGAACAGACTAATAGCTTATGCATCTAGGTCATTGTCCAGTGCTGAAAGAAACTATGCACAGATAGAAAAAGAGTTGCTAGTGATTGTGTTCTCTCTACAGAAATTTCATCAGTATGTTTATGGAAGGTCAGTAAAAGTACAATCAGATCACAAGCCACTACAGTCCATACTGAACAAACCAATTGAAAGGCTCCAGCAAGACTGCAGCAGATGCTGTTACAGATACAGAAATATGACATACAGGTAATCTATACTCCAGGAAAAGAGGTTCTGATTGCAGACACTTTGTCCAGGGCAGTACCAAGAAAACCAGCAGAGGGAGACATTAATCTAAGTAGTGAAAAGGTCATATACTCAATCCAAGCAACAGAGACATTGCCTGACAACATGTTAGAGAGGCTAAAACAGCCTACACAGAGGGACAGTGATTTACAGTTGCTTAAAGAAATGCACCTCAAAGGATGGTTTAACAGGAAAAAAACAAGTCAGCATCAAACTTCAGTACTATTGACCCATGAGACACAATATATACATAGAAAATGAACTCATAATGGTGGGCAAAAGAATCATCATACCCAAAGAGCTGAGAACAGATATGCTACGAAGACTTCATGCAGCACATCCAGGAATACAAAGGTTGAAGGCACAAGCCAGAGCTGTGATGTATTGGCCAGGCATGAATCAAGAAGTAGAAATGATGGTTGAAGCATGTGGACTTTGCCAGGAACTCTTACCCAGCAACCATAAAGAGCCAATGTATCCACATGAAATACCTGACATGCCATGGCTAAAGCTTGGTGCAGACATTTTGGACTTTAGGGGACACTCCTACTTACTAGTAGTGGACTATTTTTCAAAATACCCTGAGGTTCTCAGAATGCCTGACAAGACAGCAGCTACAGTTACTGCAAAACTGAAAGCTGTATTTGCAAGACATGGAATTCCAAAAGAACTGGTAGCAGATTGTGTACCATTTGCAAGTCATGAAATGCAGCACTTTGCAAAGTTGTGGGAATTCAGAATAACTAATTCCAGCCCAGGATACCCACAATCTAATGGTTTAGCTGAAAGAACAATCCAAACAGTAAAAAGAATCTTTCTGAAGTCTATGCAAGATCAGACAGATCCACATCTCGCATTGCTGTCTTAGAAATACACCAGTCAAAGGACTAAACTGTACACCCTCTCAGTTGTTAATGGGCAGAATGTTGAGGACAACATTACCTGCAAATGCAAGGGCACTGCAACCTGAAATACCAAAGGATGCATATAAATGTCTGAAAAGACTTCAGAAAAGACAGAAACAGCATTACGACAGGAATGCAGCTCCACTTACTCCATTCAGAGAAGGGGAAAGGGTATGCATGGAGACTTCTAGTGGGTGGCAACCTGCTATAGTGGAAAGAATCCGTGATGAGCCAAGATCCTATAGTGTGATTACACCTGCAGGACAGCGATACCGCAGGAACAGGAGACACCTGAGGAGTGACCAAACTGTTGCTTTGGAGGCTGAAGAGCAACAGGCAGATAAGTCAACTGAATCTGTATTGTCATAAACAGTGGAATCCAGGGACAATAGCCAGGAACAGGACACTTGTCAAGAGCATGAGCAACCTGACATGGAACCTGTTGTTTTCAATGACACTTTGCCAGAAAGTCCTGAGTCTGTACCAAGTGTGCAGTCTACTCGAATGAACAGAAGAGGGCGTCTGCTTAATGTTCCTGAGAAGTTCACAGGTTTTGTTATGTCAGTGGTAAAGTCTTATTTCAACAGAGCTCAGTACCAGTGACTTCAGAGCCTAACTCATCACAAAGTAAGACTCAACCATTATGTTAATATCGCTTGGTAATTATTTGTCATTGATATGCAAACCAAGATCAAGGTAATTGCTTTCTTTTACTAGAAGGGGAGATGTAGTATATGGTAACTTACCCTAGTAACAGAGTAGAATGGTTTAGTCCACATCCCCCTGCAGTTTTGGGCTAACGGTATGTCTTGGGTGGAAACTGGGTTTTAGAAAGTGCACGAGCAGATTGTATTAGTGGTTCTGCTGAGGCCTGCTGATCTATCTAATGTATGTTTGTTGAATAAACCTCAGAGCTGTTAGAAGTTACTTATGGTGTCCAGTCATTCCTAAAACCAGCAATCCAATAAGAAGCAACTAAAGTGAAATATTATAGGTGGAAGACCTCAGCACATTTAGGGAGTGATGGAAATTTATAGTAATATCCCATACAACATCAAATATTTCTTTTAAATGTTCATGTTTGTCAAGAATGTGACTAACAAACAGATTTAGGGTATGTGGAAAACAAGGTGCATGGTGAAAATCCATATCATTCATTACTTTCAACATGTTACTGTCACTGTCCATCACAAAGAGTCCCACTATCAGATTATAAGAGTATATTCAGATGTTTAGCAGTCATTGGATAAACTTCTGAATGTTTCCCCCACTCTGCTTCTACCCCATGACTGACACATTAAGTATGGCAGTAGCTGTATTGGGGTACCTCTATGAAGTTGCCTGCTTCAATCTGTCTCCAGAATGGGTTGGATGTGGTGGAGGTAGGACATGAATAGTGGTGGAGCTTGATTTGGACACAGCCCTATGGGTAGTGAGATTTAGGGAACTTTGGCTTGCACTGCTCCTCCACATATTACTAGTGAAAAGCATATAACCACTCTTCCTACTTCAGAGGTGTCACCATCTGTGTGCTTACTGCCTTGTGCATACTGGGGAGTACACACTGGAGGGGGGAGGGGAAATTGTTTAACCAGGAAAGGCACACTAAGCAGAAGCTTGTTTCCAGGTGTGGCCTGGGAGCACAGGGAAGTTAAGTGACTTGCTCAGGGTCACACAGTATGTGAGTAGGGGCTGTGGGATTCAACCCCAGGTCTCCAGGTTTGCAGCTTAGAGTCTTAAACCACTACGCTATACTGCCTCCATAGGAAAATATGAAGCATGATGGATGTTGCATTAGGATTTTTCTTCAAGCAACAGTTTTTGAAAGCCAATGTCTTTTATGATGCAGAATTTCCAAAAAGCAAGGACTGTCATCTCCCTAACGAGTTGTGTCATTCAAACAGAACTTAGGTGAGTAAGAGGCTTTTTTAGTGTGGTCATTTAATGACATGGGTAGTGTAGATTGTTTTGTCAGTGGTGGTTGGAGTGGTGCTTTTGAAACAGTGCTAGTACCTGATGTTGCATCAGTTAGTTTCCCATAGCCACAAAGAAATCCCCAGCACTTTTGGGCTGTCACCTCTTCCTCAAACCCCCTGTGGAAGATGCATCAGCCCTGAAGTGATGGGGATTCTTTTATGCAGCAACTGGTGGTCTGCCTTTAATAGGCATATGCGTAAGTAAATTTTTCTTTTTTTTTTTTTAATTCAATATACCTTATCATTTTTTTTTTTTTTACCAGGAGCGACACACTAAGCTGAAAGCTTGTTTACAGGTGTGACTTGGGAGCACAAGGAAGTTAAGTGACTTGCCTAGGGTCACAGTATGCAACTGGGGGCTGTGGGATTCAAACCCAGGTCTCCAGGTTTGCAGCTTAGACCTTAAACCACTGTGCTATACTGCCTCCTTAGCATTTAGCATCAGCTTGTCCAGTGTGGAGTGCTTTTTTGCTCTGTTTCTTTAATGATGTTTGGCCAAAAACACCCAAACTTATTGGTGGTGTGCTCGGCTGTTGTCATTTGGCACAGTACTTACAAGCTGATCATGCTAGTGAGAAGGCTGTATTTGGGGCTGGTCTTTAGATTTCCCTGTTTGAGAAATGTGTGTTCTTCCTTTCTCTTTTTCATTATCTTCTAGAATTTTGCAATCACCTCCCATGATGGCTTCCATTCCTTACTGTCACACTCTTCATCACCACTAATTGATGTTGTAACTATCATTAGACTTCCCAGTTCTTCTTGTTCTTCATCCTCCTGTCCTGCATCTACTTCCTCATATCCTTTCATCTCTCTAGATTCATCCTCCTGCTTCTAGTGTGATTTCTGCCAGCTCCACTCTCTCCTGGGTGGGCTTATCTTTACATATCTGGATAGACTTATTATATCCTGGGTAGAAAAACTGGTAGCACTGTAATGATGAAGGGCAGAGGGACTGCTGTGCTTCATAATTGCTCAGCATGGTATCATTACCTAATGCACTGGACAATCAGCTGGGGAAGCTGCTTGCAGTGGGAGTGGAACTAATAGACTTCTAAGTACTAATAAGCAATGGTTTCTTTGGCTGTACTATCTCACACCAAGTCCTCCTCTCAGGTATAACATTAGCCCCATCGCTATAACTACCAGCACCTGTCCTGACTCCTCCTTCACCTGTCTGCCACCACTGTTTGGAGAAGTGCTACTTGGCGGATCAGGCATAGTGGAATCTTTCCTGCTTCTTTCCTCTTCCTTGCATCCCTTTCCCAAATGATGTTAAGTGACATATGCTTTTCATTGACACAGTTCAACAGAGAACGGCAGTCCTTAAAAGAACATTGTCAGTCCACCAAAGGCCTTTTTTGTCTGTTTTGAACTAAATGGGCTTGATAGGGTCTTGAACACAAAAAAGTAATATTGTCTTTAAGACCTTTCAACAAGGTTTACCTTAAAAAAAGTGTATCTGGCCTGGTAGTGCAGGGGTAGCACTGCCACTCGTCATATCAGTGACCAGAGTTCAGACGCAAACTCAAGTCATAGCGGTTGGCTGAGGAAAGATGATTGTTTTCTCCACCTTTGGGGTTGGGGGGATACATGCTCCCCACTGCTTGACTACCACCTGCCATTCTGACTGTGGGAAGGGTCAATGTCAGATGCATGTTGCATTGTTGTGTGTCACTGGCCCACAGTGAGAAACTCAGGCACAAGAAATCCCAGCCATGTGGGATGATGTCTGACCTCTCACATGCACTGCACCACCAAACTTGATGCTTCACTCTCCACCAGACAAGAAATCTAATCCCTGGGTGGGAAAGCACCCTAAAATAGAGCTCCAGGGGGTGGGCACTGCACACAGACAGGAAGTGGGCAAAGCCTGGAGGAAGGCAAGTGGCATGGCTGGGGATGTCAGGCTAATGGGGGACAGCTAAGATGATAAATACATTGATTTAAAAAAAAGTGTTAGTGCTAGAGCACATTACTGGTCATTTCCTGCAGAAATGTATTCCACACAGGTGAAAGGGCACCTGTATTTTGGTGCTATCATACCAATACAGTGTGGTGTCCACTCTTAATTAAAAAAAATTGAAAACAAAAACTAGATCCAATAGGGAGATTTTAAACCCAAGATGAAATTCTGTGTTTACAAATCTATCAACCACCTCCATATTAGGTTCAAATACCTAAATCAGCCTGTGTGGTGCTTTAAAGCATCGGATTTGGAAGCCAAGGTTGGAAAAGAAAACCTCTGTGAAATTGTTATATCCAGATGGATATGAAAGGCCCATTCTTAAAGCACTTGGGGGAAAAAATGGTGCTGTTCACTATATACCATTATATTAGACTCCAGCTATTGTACAGCATGGGATCTGCAGCTCTCAGTGGAATTATTTCTTGTAAAAAAACATTTGAACATGATGAATGAGATTTCATTCAGTATTTCAGAAAAAGAGGTTATACCCACAATGTAAAACTAGAAAACATCTTAAGCTTGCAGTACATGTTCAATAAGTGCACAAAGTTCATTTAACCTAAAGAAATTCAATTTTAAGAACATTTGGGACATACCAGTATTTCTTCAGCTAGGACAATGGACAATGGCCAGTGTTATGTAAGTGCATGTTGTTGACGTTTTGATGAGAAACATTAACAGTTTTATATTTTTCTTTTGAATTCAATTCAAAACATTCTAAAGTTTTCTGTTTGCATATTCATTCATGTTCTTATGGCTTTTTGACATCAGCTTTGTGTCAATCAATATTAAAGTGCTATGACATGGGAGAAAGGATGCTGTTTCTTGTAACCTCTCTCTTCATGAAATGCTCAAACATTATAATTTGTTCTAAAGACAGACACTACACAAACATTATTCAAATGTGGTACATTGCGTACATGAAAAAAAACAACTGAAAAACCAATATAAACTGATGTAATAAGAAGCTACTTACTGGTGGTAGTATCTGGGACTGTGAAATAATGCTGTTTGGTAAGCTGTTCTGTCTGCTTTCTGTGGTAACCTCTGCCCATGTAACCTGAAAGCCTGTTATTGGCTGATGAAGATTTGCCTTTGAGATCTTCCAAAAAAAGTGCCCCGTGATGTTCCTTTCCTGAACGATAAAGGATGCTGAGAGGTTTTCTGGTTTTACAAGCACTTTGGTAACATGTGTTCCTGTAAAATAAATGGATTCATAAGATGGATAGCTAAAACAGAGAACAATGATTGGTTGAGACCCATCACAAGGACCTTGGGGTGATATTGCTTAATGAACAGAGTTTGTGCTTTCTTGTTATTCTTTAATTGTTAAACACCCATTTAATAAGTGCAATAATACACTACTGGGTTTGAATTAAGCAGTAATCACTGCATTGCCTGGGTGTGGTACCTCAATACACACCCAGTGCATGTGGTGATATACCATAGTTTAATGCATACCCTGTTGTGTGGAATTGCGTAACTAAAATCTGTCAGTGTAGCTCAGTTGTTGGTACTCTCATCTTTAGACCAGGATGTGGTGGGTTCAAGTTCCACACTGGGGACCTGAGGACAGAGTTTTCAAGCCATGGATGTAGGCCTGTCTATGACATGGACCTGCATCTAGCTAGCATACATTGCCCAACTGGATGCATCTTCAATCAGAAATAGCTTATTGAAGCATGCATCCTACTTTGAAAGTGTCTAATGTTCTTACACCTGCCAGCTTACCTCAGGTTGAGAGTCCAGCTGGCATTGGAAGCTGAAGGTGGTTGTGCTTGCTGGGGGGAGGAAGAGGCCAGTTACATCTCTTAGCAGCTCAAAAAGAGCCACTGAACACATGGAGAAATAGACTTACACAAGTTTCTCTTGGTTTACAATGTTTCCATTAATGAAAGGAGATGCATGTTATATTTTGTAGATTGCTGTTGCTCTGTGGCTCTGAACAAGCAGGACAGCTACAAAGCAGCAACATGGAGCATTATACATTGCCCAGCAGAGGGAGTATATTTTCTTTACAGAAAGCCTTAGATAATTACTTGGGCAGGATGGAAAGAGTTAAAAGATTACATGGTGTCCTGAGGAATTGGCATTTGACACAAAACAGTAGCGTCTACCATGTATCACCTTTAATTAGTATAAAAAATTATAAACCAGTAAAAACTTGGTGAGTGAGTCTATTACTCCACGTGCTCAGTGGATCTTGCAGATATGTGGAGCAGACTCGTCACTGTTGTTTATCTTTCTATAGAGCGAGGACACACTGGGACCCATGTCCTTGAAGCACCAAGAGCACCACAGCTACCCTTCAACTACCCTCACTCAGAGACAGCACAAGTCAGGACAGACACCAGCAGGTATGGCACTGGTAACAGCAACACAGCAAAGGTATTGGCCTGTCATAGTCACTGAGCCCTCAACCAGCCTGTCAGCCTACATTTAATATATCCAGCATGGGTACACTTGAGGCAGCACAGATCTTTTGAAACATGCCTATGTGAAAGGTAGACACCAAGCTTTTAAAATAAGGTGCTGGGCTCATGACCAATGATGACACTGCAGACCAGCACTAGAGAGTGCGGCACAATTAGAGTTACCACTGTGGCCATGAAGCTGTTGCCTCAGCAACCCTCCCTACCTCAATTTTTATGCTAACTCTATGCTAAAGTATGTTTTTAAATTTAGGTTTCAGCTTTCCTGTCTAAGAAGCATTCAGAGGATAAGCAGAGCAGGCAGACATGGTACAGAGTGAATTATTTTTCCACTCTTAATTTAATCATTTTTCTTGTATGATCTTTAATTGCATTGCAAGGCACCCTGTGAACACTGCTCACTCTATCTATCTATCTATCTATCTATCTATCTATCTATCTATCTATCTATCTATCTATCTGTTGGATAAGATTGTAAATCAGTGCCAATTCTTTTCATCTATTTTGGTAACTGGGTGGAAATTAGGAATCTAGGATTCCATTGACATTTTTATTTCACATTCTCTTTTGCCTTCTTACTATATTTGCCTCAACCCCTGGCACTATTGATCCTCCATCTATGGTTTCTGTCTTCTATGGCTGGTTATCTCCCTGTCCAAACATTGACATTTATGCTGGTTCAACCCCAGACTACCCCCTTCCACACCCATGCACCTTTAATAAGGTGTGAGTCCTTTTTCCAGTTTGGTTAGGGTGTATTTTGGTATAGGAGTGGATCACAACTAGCATGGAGCTAGGAGACAGACATACAGTTGATATACCTGATGCCTGAAGGCATTCAGGCATCCTCAGGAACAGCATATTCTCACAAATAATAATTCTCCAAGCTGGTCAATGCTTCTTCCAGGCCAGGCTTAGGATATGAACTTAAGATGCTTGTTTACCAGGCAGGCCCATGCTGCCTCGTGCCATGAAGCAGGCTGTCACTTCAGTGTTTGAAAGGTACAGTATAAGGGATATTGTCTCTCTTAGTAAGACATGTTCTACAACTGCCTACAGCCGTGTGGCTGCATCTGGGCACTTAATGATGGCTGTATCAATATACATATAGTCTCCCCATTACCCATATCTATAATAACGCATTTGTCCACAAAGCACTTTGAGTGACAGATTAAAAGGTAAAACCTACTCAACAGTTCGTCAGTGGAGAACAGGAAAAAAAATAGGCTGATCGGAATTAAACTTGGGTTTAGACTAACGTAATTTTTTCTCCTTCTATACGATAATGTGTGCAAGAGTTACTATACCATATAATGAGAAGTAATATCTCAAGCAAAAAGCATTCCTGGATGCCTGACAGGTGCAGAACTGTTGACTTTTACTGTGTCAACTGAAAGTAGGCTTTACTGACTAATAAGACACATTTTATTATATTTTTATCTATGTGGGATGAAAAGCAACCTTTTGAACTGCTGTCCCATTTTCAAAGAGGTTCTAAGAAGAATACTGTTTATGCAATATACAATCACGAGAGCAGAGACATAGTACACAGTATAGAATCCAAAGATACCTACGGAGTCCATCTTATTGAAATATAATGGGCATGTTTGTATCTAAGTACTGTAACATGATTTCTTGTGGCTCTCACTATCCAATATTAAATAATCCAATCAGACATTTGGGCTATATACTAGTTAAAGAACTACACACTGATAATGGGATGTTTGCACTAAGCCTGCTCTCTGCATGTATGTGGCAGGGAAGGAATGCTTCAGTCTAACCACCATGCATTGGTGGTACAGAGGACCCCTGTAGTATTCATAGAAGGGCAAGGGCCCCTTCTGCACCTGACCCCTTCCCCATCTGTGGCACTGCATGCACAGACAAACCGGAGGAGTGGTGAAGGGGTGATGCTTTACTCCATGTCATGTATGTTAGTTAGACCACACCTGGAGTACTGCATGCAGTACTGGCATCCGTATCTGAAGAGGGACATTAAGTTACTGGAGGGGGTGCAGCGCAGAGTGACAAAGATGATCAAGGGGCTGGTGGACTTATCATACGAGAGGAGGTTGAAGGAGTTGAACATGTACTCACTGGAGGAGAGGAGAGACAGGGGTGACATGATTGATACCTTTAAATACATGAAAGGAATAAACAAGACGGGTACAGAGGGGCTGTTCAAAGTAAGGGAGAGGAGGGTCATCAGGGACCATGATATGAGACTGGAGTGAGGAAGGTTCAGGAGGGAGATGAGGAGACACTTTTTTACAGAGAGGGTGGTGGCTGGGTGGAATGCATTACCTGCTGAAGTGGTATGCAGTAGAACAGTGGACTGCTTCAAATGAGGATGGGACAGGACAAGGGAGAGGGTTAATGAAGGGAAGGGTGGGAGGGAGGCAGCTGCAGAATAGTAAGTTAGCTGCACATTCGAGCAGACTTGATAGACCTCTAGGCCTTTATCTGCTGGCAAATTTCGTATGTTCGTATGTATCAAGGTGCAGAGTATTAGTGGGAGAAGAGGAGGCTATACTGGCAGGAATAAACATAGATAATGGCCACACAATTTGGTGCTGATATGAGGTGCAGCTGGGAGTACTGCTAACCCCTGATGTACGAACGATACCGAGACACAAAAAAACTATACAATCATAGAGGAAAGCAAAAAGACAAAAACAGTGACATTATCTGCAACTGAACATTTTTCATTTGTTGGATGACAAAATTGGTACATGAACCAGCCAAGATACCCTGCTGCTGCTGCTGCAGGCTAGACTTTCCAGCACTTTGACCAAGTGTCATCATCACTGTTCTTTGTTTTCCCCTTCAAGTGCACTGTTTTTATACACATGGAAGGAACCCTGCCATAGCTGTTGTGCACCTCAGACTCACACCAACTGGAAACAACAGGGCAAGTAATCCTCCCTGCCATGTTGCCCAGTCCTCCAGACATGCAGAGAGGATTGGGGCATTCACCTTGTCCGTGCTGTTTAACAGGACCTACCATGTCCCACAATCCCCTGCTCCTTGAAATGCAATGGATTGAGTCTGCTTCCAGGGTGATTGGATGCCCACTTGTGTCAACTGGTGTACCCCCTGCATACCAACACATCAGCAGGCAGCAGGGATTTTTGAATGGTGCACCATGCATGGTTTTCTGTGGGTGTGGGTGGGCATAGGTCTAATGTGTGCTTGTCATGCATACTCAGTCTTCAGTAGTGCACAGGCACAAATTACATCACTCATTTCATGTCTGATAAGTGTTCTTATTAAGGGTGGTACAGAGTTGCAATGTTTGATGGATAAATTACTGTGAACTTTATGTCTGTATTCAGCAGTTACCTTGCAAGAACGAAAGAGGACTGAACAGGGCAGTAGATTACTGTGCTGGTCAGCAACCATACCTCTCAACTTCCTAACTAAGCAATGTAGAACATATATGTAAACCATCTTCTGAATCTGTAGCAACACAAGCATTCTCCTGCCCATTGAATCAAAGAGTCTGTTTTAGTACATTTAATAAAATAATAAAGATGGATACTCATAGGGTTTCACATAGTAATTGTTATTTGAATATAACGATAATCTCCTCATGCACTCTGCAAAGTTTCCAGTGTACTTCACCTGCTCAGACAGTACCTAACTAGTGATTTGTTTGGATAAGCAAAGGGCTTCAGGCTCCAATGCTGTTATTACTTGACTTCTCTTGAGAACTAACTTCATCCGAAAGACATTAAAGAAAGCAGTCTGCAATACATAATGGGCGGTGTGCTGTAATTTGAGCTAAGTAAACTGAGTGTGAATCCAAGATTTTTGCAAACTGCTTAACCAAGGTATTTTGCAGTCACCTCACTGCATATGTTTGCTATCACTTTCTGTTAACTGAAAGGCAGCTTCTTGAAACTCAAGGCTGCCAATGACAACACAATAAGGTACAGACTGTGAAATACCATTTATTTTTCATGTCAAAATAACGAAAGGGTTCAGATGTTCTGCATCAGTATCCTAGCTCTGGCTATAAAACGCCCAAAGCCCAAATGAACCATTTCAATAACACAGCGACTATAGTTACACTAGCACAGATTTTTAGATATGCATACCAAACTTGCAAATTGCTAGAAAAAGACAGTTTAAAAAAAAAAACTGCATCTGCCTTATTAAGATACAATGTGCAGGTTCTGCCACTTTTATCAATGCATGCCAAGAGAGTTGCAATCTTTTGTTGTTTTTCACTATTTCCACTTATTTACCATTGGTCACCAACAGTGAACCTATAGTATATTAAACAATATAATTTCAGTGTATAACATCATTCATCATTGCACTGTGAGAAATTTACTTACGTTAACTTCATCCGTATTATGCTTTTTTATTTTATAATTGATTTATACTATATTTTGTTCTGCTTTGTTGACTGCAACCTGTACAATCCTGCTTATCTTTGCTGCATGACCTCTGTCTCATATTGTCATATGCACCTTGTTTATCCCTTCTGTAATGTCCCAGGTCATACCTGCTAATAGGCATTAATTTACCTACTGTACCCTACCCAGTAAACAAAAAACAATGAATTAATTAATATCTCTGAGCCTCTGCCTCTTAAGGTAGCTCCTCTGGTCCTCTACTTGAATCCCACACACTCAGGCATCTGCTATGGTACTCCCCCAGAAGCAACTCTGCCTTCTGTGCTACAGCAGGCACTCTCCCAAATTAAAAGGGAAATTAATCTGGACACACACCCAATAGCTTTGATGGAAATGTGTTTATTTTAACAAAAACTCAAAGCATGGCTAAAGCTAGGCTAATGCTCCTATGTATCGACTCAACTAGTGAGTCTTCCTCAGGGGCTGGTCAGCCATACTCCACCCCCTAAGGAAGACTCACTAGTTGAGTTAATATGTAGGGGTGTTAGCCCAGTCATTAGCCATGCTTTTAGTTTTTAATAAAATAAACAAATTTCCATCACAACTATCTGGTGTGTGCCCAGCTTCATTTCTCCTTTTTGTTTGTCTGCTTTTGCTGGTGCACCTTTGAGGAGGTTGATGTGCACTTCTCTTTTTTGTGTTATTCCTCCAAATCAAGCAGCAAGCAAAAAGGAAAGCAGGTAATCAAAGTTGCCTCATTTGAGGTGGACTGAGCCCTTGACTCTCCCTGAGGTGGTATGAGGCATCTTTTTCTCTGCTGGACTGCCTATTTTCTCACCAGGTGTTCCCTCTCTCTCTATCACTGTCCCAGAGGATGCAGGGAGGAATGGACACATTGGCAAGCCAGATTCATCATTTACATTTTCTCCCCTTCTCCCAGAAGAAGAAGTGCAAATTCTGGTCACCTAAGTGGTAGTATAAATGCAACACACCATCTCAGAGGAGCAGAGTATGTCCTGGGAGAACCGCTTGGTGGCCCACTGAGTGTCTGAAATTCAGAATATGCGTGTGGGTTAGCAACAAACAAACTGCATCAGCCCTGACAGTGATATATTTTAAAGCAACTAAAACAACTTTGTCAAGGGTCCTAAAAGACTAACTTACAAACCAGAATTATTATTTAATTGGCAATATTCTCTCCTACAACATTTGGAATTAACAGCTAATTCTGGTCCTCAGAACAGACATATAAAATTCACTTTATCCTTGGGCTGGTGGGTTAAGCAGTGGTTAAACTGAAAAACCAAAAGAGAGGAAAGAAAAAATTACTTACCATAGTAATTTTGTTTCTTCAAAGGGATCACTCATTATGATTAAACTTAATGCAGTCAGCCTCCTGTGTTAAACTGCCTGGAGAAATGGAATTTTATGCAAATTATGGAATTCTCAAGTGGCTCATGCCACTTTCAAACTGCTGCCCTAGCAACTGCTGCACTCTGAGTGCTTCAGATTCTTACAGAGCCTAACTGGGTAAAAGACCCATTAGCTAAAAATTAACAACATTAAAATAACATTTTTGCCCTTTCAGGTCAAAACATCCTTAACCAACAAACCTAAGAAACTTTAAGACCACTTGGACACCAACTGGTTAAACAAAGCGAATCTCTACCTTAACCAATATATGAGAAAAGAAAATATCCCAATGCAGGGATGCAGAGCAACTTCTAAAGGTTCTAGTAGGGGAGGTAGGGAGGGTATTTAATCATAATGAGCGATCTCTTTGAAGAAACAAGATTACTATGGTGAGTAATTTTTTCTACTAACCCCAGGAATCACTCATTATGGTTAAACTTAATGCAGGCTACCAAGCACTACCTTTGGAGATTGGGCAGAGAACCTATTTTGGAAACAGGCTCTGCAGTACTGCTGTACCAAACCTAGCATCATCTCTGGATTACAAGTCCAGGCTGTAATGCTTTGTGAAGGTGTGTACTGTTTTCCATGTAGCTGCTTTTACAGATTTCCATTAGTGGAATTTCTATTGAAGCTGCCACTGAAGCAGCTGTGTCCCTGGTGGAGTGTGCTTTCAGGCCCAGAGGTACCTGTTTACCCACCTTACTATAACAAAACTGTATACATGTCACTATCCTGTGAGCAATTGTACGTTTTGTTGCAGCCCTGCCCTTACCAACTTCACCATATGTGAGAAAGAGCTGTGATTGACTTGTCCTGTAGGACCTGGTTCTGTCAATGCAGTGGCTAAGTGCCCTTTTGACATCAAGGGATTGGAGTCTCCTTTCTGGAGAACTGGAGTTGTCTGTAAAGAAGACAGGTAGAGTGATAGATTGATTCAAGTGAAAATCAGATACCACCTTGAGAAGGAATTTTCTATTAGTCCGAATGACCACCTTGTCCCTTTGGAATGAGATATAGTCCACATCTTTGCACAGGGCTTGTAATTCACTGATCCTTCTGGCTGAAGTAATGGCAACTAGGAAAACAGTTTTCCAAGTGACATACTTCAAGTCTACAGTTGCCATAGGTTCAAATGGTTCATCCATGAGTTTAGCAATGCAAACATTTAGATTCCAGGCCAGAACCAGTTCCCTTAGGGAAGGGTGTAGAAGATTAAGGCCTTTAAAATATTTTTTAAATACTGGACGAGAGGCCACAGACCTCTCCTTACCAACCAACAAGTAAGCAGAGACTGAAGCTAAGTGGACCTTGAGGGTGGAAGGCTTCAGACCTAAGTAATGTAAATGTGTAAGGTAATCTAGAAGAATAGCCAAATCAGCGCAGAAAGGGCTCACACCCTTATCTGTACACCATATAGTAAATCTTTTCCACTTAGAGGAATATGTTCTCTTAGTAGAAGGCTTCCTGGAACCCCTAAGCAATGTCAACACCTGCTCTGATAGGTTTAGGTTAGCAAATTCTAAGTCCTCAAGAGTCACACCTTGAGCCTTGGTGATTTGAGATTGGGGTACAGGATCCTGCCTGAGAGGAGGTTAACAGGTTGTGCCTCCTGGGCAGGTGGATTGGGTAAACCACTGACAGAGACAATAGGAGAGAATACCAATGCTATCTCACCCAATCCAGAGCCACCAGTATCATTTGTGTTGGTTTGGACCTCAATTTCAGTGGGGTCCTGAAGATCAAAGGAAAGGGAGGGAATGCGTACAGGAACTTCCCTGTCCAATCCAGGGCCATGCCTTCTAGGAGAATTGTGCCCCTTAGACGAGGCCTGCAACAGTACATTGGAAGCTGGTGGTTTTCTATGGAGACAAAGAGATCCACCTCTGGAATGCCCCATTTCCTGAAAATTGTACTGAGTACCTGGGTATTCAGGCACCACTCATGGTGGTCTATACTCATCCTGCTTAGAGAGTCTGCCAGTACATTGTTTTTCCCTGGAAGGTGTATGGTTGACAGGGATACTCCCATGGAATATACCAGGGACCACAGTCTCATTGCTTCTGTGCACAGCAGATCTGACCTGGTACCTCCTTGCTTGTTGATGTAATACATGGTTGTGGTGTTGTCTGTTCTGACTTGCACCACCTTGTTTTGTAGGCAAGGAGCAAATGTTTTTAGAGCTAGGTAAACAGCCCTGAGCTCCAAGAGATTTATGTGCAACAGAGACTCAGGGGAACCAAGTGCCACCTGCTGTGTGTTCTAACATGTGTGCCCCACAACCTAGCAGAGAGGCATCTGTTGTGAGGATTACTGAGGGTTGTTCCCTTATAAAAGGTACACCCACCCTGAAGTTGTGCTCATCTAGCCACCATTGTAAAGCCTGGACTAAGCTTTTTGTGACTGGAACCAGTTTGGACATAGGATCTGTCCTTTGAGACCAATGCTGTCTGAGATGGAACTGAATATCTCTCACTTGAAACCTGTAGCCAATTACCACCGCAGTGGCAGATGCCATGTGGCCCAGTAGCCTGAGAAATTCTCTGGTGGATTTGGGTCTCCTGGACACAAAGGATTTTGCAATCTGCAGAATGCTTGCCACCCTGTCTTGTGGCAGGAGGGCTCTGCCCTGTCTGGTGTTTAGTTCTGCTCCAATAAACTCCAGAACCTGAACTGGTACCTACTGAGATTTATTTTCATTTATCAGAAATCCCAGGGACTCCAGAGTAGATTTTGCTAGTGCCAGTGACTGCACTGCATGCTGCATAGACTGTCCTACTACTAACCAGTCATCCAGGTAGGGAAAGACTGTTACACCTTGTTTTCTCACCACCACTGATTGGCACGTTGAAAAAACCCTTGGTGCCAAAGTTAGTCCAAAAGGGAGAACTGCAAACTGGTAGTGGCCTGAAGTCAGTCTGAATCTCAAGAATTTTCTGTGAGATGGTCTGATGGGAATGCAAAAATAAGCATCCCTTAGATCTAGGGAGGCTAGCCAGTCTCCCTTTTGCAGTGAGGGAATGATTATTGCAAGAGTGACCATTTTTGAACCTTGGTTTCAAGATGTCCTTGTTTAGAAGTCTTAGATCCAAAATAGGTCACCAATCCCCATTTTCCTTCCTTATGAGGAAGTACCTGGAATAAAAACCTTTGCCCCTGCTTGTTAGAGGCACTAGCTCTACTGCTTTGATTGCTAGCAGATGCTTTACCTCTGCCCGCAGCAGAATTCTGTCTGCAGCTGTTGTTGGAGCAAAGGTTCATGTTCTCAGCTTTGGAAATGATTTGAAACTGAGTGCCATGCCCTGGCTCATTACCTCCAACACCCACTTGTCTGTGGTGATGGAATGGCAAGCGTGAAGGTAATGAGCCAGTCTGCCACCTACTGGTGGTCCTGCAATAGGGGATGCGACCTGCACTAGCCCATCAGGAGTTCTGTGCGGGCTGTGCCTGAACCTGTGGTGCAGGAGCCACTCTTCTCATGGCTCTCCTGCTCCTTCCTCTAAAATAACCTCTGGCCTGCAGCTGAGGCTGAAAGGCCTGAGCCTGAAAGAAGGGTCTGGGGTAAAAACCCCTACCTCTACCTCCCCTACTCTGGGGTCTATAAGAGGTGGAGGGCCTATCCTTGGAATTTCTCTGATAGGTGGATTTATATTCTTCCACCTTCTTCATGTATGCCTCTGTTTTATCCCCAAACAATGAACTGTTCTCCAGGGGGAAATCCATTGCTTTGGCCTGGGTGTCTAAAGTCAGGCTGGTGGCTCTAAGCCACGCAAACCTCCTGAGTGAAACAGACAAAGCCATTAACCTGGATGCAGTATCATTGGCATCCACTGCCATATGAAATTGGTACTTGGTAGCATCAAACATGTGCCTGGATTGGTGGCAGTTCAGGTGGATGTTAAAGATCCCATGGCACTTATCGAAAACAGGAGGGGAATTTCCCCGGTGTCCTGGCCAAATTTCCCTCATTCACTAAAAAAAATACCACCAACAGCTTAATCTGGTTCAAAGTCAGTTGGCATTCATCTGTATCCCCCTCCCGGGGGTCGTGCCTGAAAATAGGCAGGATTAGTCTAGTGCACTTACCTGGTCAACAAAAACTAAATAAATAAAAAATAAATAAGGTGCAGCCCTTGCAGTATCCTGTAAGTCTACAGCCACTTCACATGGGACCTTATCAGCCAAAGCTAGAACAGTGTTCCATAGAGCTTTTTGCTACTACACTGAATATGCCATGCAACTGGCTTGCCTAACTAATAGAGAGGCAGCCATGTACCCTTTCTTTCCCATAGCATCCATCTTTCTTGAATCTTTGTCTGGTAGATGGGTAGCCAATGGGATCCTGGCCTTGTCACAGGCAACAGCTTTTACTACTCCCTCAGGATCAGGATGAATAAACAGAAAATCAGCTACACTGTAGTTCTGTCCATCTGATATTTCTTGTCAGCTTTCTTATCCACACCAGGGATAGAGGTTGGATTTTTAAAAATCTGCACTGCAGCCTTTTTTAAATATTTATGCATGGGCCGAAGCAGACATTTTGTTGGGGTTAGCCCCATCATCTCCAGAAAATCTGTCTCCTCCATATTCTCTTCGGTTTCCTGAAGAGGAAGATTCAGGGTTTCCACCATGCTCTTAACAAAAGCCTAGTGGGAGGAGTATTCCTCAGGACCCCAGGAGGGGACCCACATTCTTGCTCAGGGGAGACCTTTGGATCTATAGATTCCCCTTGCAAGTCATCCTCCTCCTCTTCCTCCCCAAACACTTGCAACAGTTCTTGCCAGGCTGGGACTATAGGAGGAACCAGTGCAGTCAGTGTAGGAACCAGGATTGCACCATGTAGGGCTTGTAGCACTTGAAGTGCCTTAGCAATGTCCTCAGCTGAGGGCATAATATGCTTGTCTGCTGGGAGCTCCTTAGCCTTCTCAGCCGGAGGTGCAGCAACATGTTTTTCTTTACACTTTTTCTTTAATGGAACAGGTTCAGACCCTGTTTCCAAAGCCCTTTTTGTTTTACCTTGTTCAGATTTATCTGAATACTTTAGGATCCTTGGCTTTACCTCCATCCTTTTTATGGGAAGAGGAAGAAGCAGAATTATCCATACCAGCAGCAGAAGCAGAAGCCATATCTTCTAAAATTTTTGACCTTTTCTTTAATGTTTTAGGGCAAAAGGTCTTACTAATATCACAATTGGCAAATATATGACTTGTACCCAAACAAGAAATATACAGAGAGTGTCTATCTGCTTTTGCTATAAGCTGCCCACAAGACTCACAACATTTAAAACCGTGGGTCCTGTACATTTTTTAAGTTTATCTAAATGGACCTCTAACACTGATAGACAAAAATATTACTTACAATAAACCATTATTTAAAGCACCTCGAAACTGGAGGATCTTTAAAATAACAACCCATAGCAGTTCCTGGAACCGATCACTATTCGGTTCCTGAATGAAAAGGGAACCGATGAATACAGTAATTTAACAAAAAATAAAGTGGTTCAAGAAACGGATCGATAAATATATAAAATAAAGAAAACTGAGGTAAAAATCTACCAAACAGATGTAGAACCCTCGGTTCCAATGAACCTTGAGAGAACCGTGAATAGAGACAAAAAACTACTATAATATTATTAAACTATACTAAACAATGTTTCTAAGACAGCAATTTTAAATTTAAACTAAAATGAGTACTTATCCACAGATAAACTTTATTCTGAACACAGTTCAAGGAGAGATCTCCGGGACACCCTTACTAGGCAGGCGGAGTAAAGAATCTGAAGCACTCAGAGTGCAACAGTTGCTAGGCAGCAGTTTGAAAGTGGCATGAGCCACTTGAGAATTCTAAAATTTGCATAAAATTCCATTTCTCTGGGCAGTTCAACACAGGAGGCTGACTGCATTAAGTTTAATCATAATGAGTGATTCCTGTGGTTAGAACTATCATTTCTAGCCTTCTATGTACTGGAGGAAGAACAGACACCTCTAGTAATAGAAGCTGTCCTATATTTTTCAATGTTGAATAAAGTCTAGGAGCAGGAATTAGTAAGAGGCAAGGGAACAAAGTTCCCACAGGTTCCCTCCCAATTTAGTCACTGTGGTTCAGCCACTGTTATTTAGTCTAGGAAATTTCTCTGTGGGATTACACCCATGAGCTGCTGTCTACAGACACTGTACTAACCACAACATTGTTTTATTGAGAGTATTGCAAACTACGTTTTAAAAACATAGGGCAAATAGCTATGGCCCACTGCAACTAACCATTCAGCCCACGTATTTCAAACCTTTTCCTCAGGACCACACAAGACAGGATGTCAGTGATTTACAAAGGAAAAATAAACAGGGGTTCTGTATTAGCTCTTTCCTTTTATGAAGTAAAATTTGTTCAGAAGGCAACCTTCTTGACATTTAGAGTAGCCTGTGCCTTTCTGATGCATACTGTATGAGGAAGAAGCAACCACAGGTTCCAACCAGATTAGGCTAAATTAAATCTGAGTACTGCATGCTCTCAACAAATCTTTATTCCTAAACAGGAATAGCCATTTATCTGACTAAGTTAAAACCCTCTAACTGTTAGACTATGGATAACTACTTTCTAAAAATGTAATTTCAAGGATAAAGGAAATGCAATTATAGCTGTTAATCAAAGTAATGAGGCCACAGATAAATGTTACTGAGAAGGGCCAGACTGTTGACTTGGTGGGAACATTTCCTCCCTACAAAAGCTGCTGTTCATAACTAAGTTTCTCTGCTGTAAAGTTACTACTCCAACTGCATATCACCAGGATCACTGATATGGAAACATTTGAACTTAAAATGAAGTATTAAAATAAATCATTGGAAATGAAGACAAATTTAAAGTTAAAAGCAGCCAATTGCACATATTTTGACAAATAACAACATCTATATTCTGTTGAGATACTATTCAGACTTTAAACTGCCATGGATCCCATTGTATTGAAATCAGAACTAAAAATGAACTTTTTTAAAAATCAACATTAAAATTTTAGTAAGGATTTGAACCCTGGTCTCTAGGTTAAACTACACAGTTTTTGGGCTTTTGCTAAGATTCCTACTTGAGCCATCTTTGTGTTAACATAGAAACATAGAAATTGATGGCAGATAAGGACTGTTAGGCCCATCCAGTCTGCCCATTTTCCCTACACACTACAAAAGTCGCAGACCCTACTTGATCTCGAGCTTTACTTTCTTGTTCCTATCACTAGGGTTCCCTTATGCCTGTCCCATGCATTTTTGAATTCCCTCACTGTATTTGTCCCTGCCACCTCAGCTGGGAGTCTATTCCATGCATCCACCACCCTTTCCATGAAATAATACTTCTCACATTACCCCTTAGTCTACCCCCTTCCAACCTCATGTCATGCCCCCTCATTCCTAAACATCTTCTTTTCTGAAAGATGCTACCCTCCTGTACCCTATTTATGCCCTTTAGATATTTGTTGGTTTGAATCATATATCGCCTGTCTCTCTTCTCCTCCAAGGTATATATATTGAGGTCTCCCAGTCCTCTCAAAAACATTCACTGAGCTACAGAGCTAAACAGTAATGAACTCATTTTGCTGTAATATACTGGTCCTATTACATTACTACCAACTAGGCAATGAGAAAAAAAAAACATTTAAAACCACCTCGGGGACAGAAATGTTGCTTTTCTGATGTTTTTTTTCAAGGAACTGCAACTGATTTTAACTTCATTTCCTTTGATGCCTTCTTCCTAGGTAGAGTATGTAGAGATGGGCAAAGTCATGGAAATTCACTTTGTGCAGTACCTCAGGAAGTTTCCCCAACTTTGTATCATGGGGGGAGACCAGCTGCATAGTTTTTGCCTGGCAAAATGCCCACTTTCACCAGGCAAAGACTATGCATAGTAGCATTTCACTGGTGAAAGTGTCAGCAAAGTGACAATACAAGCAGTTTTCACCAGGCAAAGTAGCATTTCACAGACAAATACACAAAGTGTTTTTTTAAGCCTTTGAAACCCCCCAAGTATGCGAGCCCAGTTTCCATCCCTTCCACCACCTTGACCTTTTTAAATTGCACACCTTCTAATACTCACCTCCTCCCCCTTCCCCACATTCCCAGCAAAGTTAATCAATTTCAACAGCTTTCTGGTGTTCACAGAATAGTTTATCCCCCTCCCCCACCTGCACACACCTCACACATCAGCTGCCTACCTCCCACTTTCTCCCTGAGGAAAATTAAAGAGCCACTGACGCCTCGAGAAGACCTTTGGAAAACAGTATACTTTTGTAATAATTTTTATTGCTATTTCAGAACATAAAACAAAACATAAGGTCACATTACAAAATACAGTGATCAGTTATAAAGTACAAATACAACTAACCCCACCCACAAGTGCTGGAATGGTATACTGGTCTAGTTGTCATATGAAGGCAACCAAGAATACTTTAAAAGTAAACTATATAAACGAAACATTTCAGCTAACAGAATAAAGACTACTGTATATCACTGGATTACATGCTCTATTATGTATAGACATACCATAGAATTTAAGCCAAGCAATCCCGGGTACCCCAAAACCTCCCACTATCAACCCTATAAGGAGTACTTAACCAAAGCTTTGGGTTGAATCAGATCCTTCACTATACTGGGTGTATTACACTGTAGAAATGATTTTATACTTGCTACCAGAGGTGTTCCTTTTCAAGGCAATTGGAGCACTAAGACATAGAGTGTAGATATGTTCTGCAAGAAACGCCCGCTCCTGTAAAGATACCAAAATAACCCAAGCATAAATCCGTACTCATAAGCTAACTTCAGTGTGTCCAGCAGACCAAACATATTCAATCATAACACTTATAGTTCTGAGAATATCACATCCCCCACAAAACATGGGGCACCATTACCTTTACCTTTGCTGGAGTCCCACCACGACTTACTACATATACAGCCAACAGAAGAAACCAAGGTTGATCACCCTATTCCTGCTGGAGGAGAAACCTGCACTAAGTATCTCAGATATGGGTCCCAACAGGCTGTGAATGAGGATAATTTAGAGTTCTGTAGGTGTGATATCTTATCCGGTTTGGCCAGATTAGCCAAAGACCCCAATATTACTGTTACTGTTGGAATCACCACAGACCTCCACTGGCATAATATAGCTCTTTTGGTTTTTAACGCTAACAAGGCCAGCCATCTCAATTTTAACGGTGACAATTTAGGCAATACCCCCCTTAGCTCCAAGATACAAAAAAGGGGACATAGGGGAATGGTCTGCTGGAGAACCCGAGAAGCCAGAACCAGAATCTCTTGCCAGAGAGGTTGGATCTTGGGGCATGTCCACAGAATGTGCAGTAAGTCTCCCCCGCTGTTGACACCTCCAGCAATTATCGCTCTATTACTTTAGCTCTATACAGAATGACTGGGGTTCTATACCAAGAGTGTGCAATTTTGTTTTGAATTAGTCTCGATTTGGCATCAGTAAACCAGGAATGAACATCTATCCAGGCTTTATCCCAAGCCTCAGATGATATAGGAGTTCGGTAACATCTTCTCCCATCTAATCCTCGCTGTCTCAGATTGAGATGGAAGAGTATCACGCAGGGTAGCATATAACTGACCCACAAGTCCCTTAGTACATGACATCCACTTAACCAATGGGGATGGTTGAACCCGGCTTGACGAAGAGCGCAAAAGCTGTCTGATAACATCTCTGATCTGGAGGTATCTCCAAAAATCTTTTGCTGGAATTCCCCATTGCTGTCTCAGAGACTGAAATGTCTGGATATTCTTATGATCAGGGGTCAACAAATCTCCTAACTTAGTAATACCCAATGCTGCCCAATGCCCCCACATAATTTTGCTGCCACCTATGGTGATGTCTGGATTGTGCCATATAGGCACATAAGAAAGAGGAAGAGGTGCCATCTTAAGTCTACGATGAAAGCAAACCCAGTTTCTCCTGGCCGAATCTATTGTAGGGAACGTAGGAGATGTACTCTCTTTCCCACCCTTATAAATCTTAGCTTTTTTGAAATTATCCTTCTGTACTAGAAGAGATAAGGGATGACACAACCCTCAGATGTCTGTCTCTAGCTGTACCATTGCGGTGACAGAGGGAAAGGGGTCTAACCCAGTTGATCGTTTGAGCTAACAGAAAGGCCCGATGGTATCCTTCAAACCACGGGAGGTTCCACCTCCCTGCCGCCAGTGTGATCTTAATTTAGCCCGACTGAATCTAGGTTTAGATCCCTCCCATAAAAAATCCCCAATTACTTTGTCAATACTCTGAAACCATCGTGCAGGTAAAGGGACCGGTAAATGTCTCAGGAAATAAAATAATTTGGGAGCCGCAATCATAGACACTGCCGCCACTTTCCCAGCAAGAGTTAGTTTAAGTAACCTCCATCTATCAAAGTCTGTCTTCAGTGAGGAGAGAAGGGGTTGTATATTGGCCTTCCATATAACCTCTAAAGAGGGAGTGAGAAAAATACCCAAATATGTGATCCCAACTGGAGCCCAAACTAGCTCCCTCCACACCATGTCCTGCTGAACACAGTGCTCGTTCAGGGGAGTATCTCTGTCTGTGCCAATTCAGCTCAAGGCCAGAATGTTTGGAGAATTCTTCAAGCAAATCAAGAAGCAGGGGATAGCAGTATGAGCATCCTCCAACAAAAGAAGAAGGTCATCAGCATACATAAAACTTACATAGGATATATTCCCCACTGTCAAACCATTAATCTTTGGATGATTGCAGAATGGCAGCCGCCAATGGTTCTATCGCCAAAACAAAAAGTAAGGGAGAGAGCGGGCAACCTTGTCTCGTCCCTCTACCCAAAGGGAAAGGTTGGGAAAGGGTCGAATTGGTATTAACTCTGGCAAAAGGGGCCCCATACATAGCTTTTATTCTTACGAGAAAGGTGTCCCCAATCCAAAAATGAGCAAGGGTCAAATATAAATAGTCCCATTTCACTGAGTCAAAAGCCTTTTTGAAATCTACCGCAATGGCAGCCGCAGGGGTGTGAAGAGACCTGGCCAGAGGAATCAAATTCAACAGGGTTCTTAAATGATCTGAACTATGTCTGCCCGGTATAAATCCCACTTGTGATGGGTGTATCAATTCAGCCAGCAAAGGACTAAGTCTGTTGGCTAGGATTTTGGCATAAAGTTTACTATCCAAGTTCATAAGTGAAATAGGACGATAATTTCGGATTTGTGGAGTCGTTGCCTTTCTTGGGAATCACAACAATAGTTGCCTCCACGCCAGAGGGTGGAAAGGCTCATAATTTCGACCTCCGAAGGCCGAATCAAAGGGGAGCAATAATGGCCCAGAGTCTGATAAAATTCTGTGGGGTACCATCGCTACCAGAGATTTACCCTTTTTAAGTTTTGAATAGCCACCATCAGTTCCTCCTTAGAGATAGGGAGATCTAACCCCTGTGTGTGTTAGCTCTGCAGCTTGGGCAAGCTCAGCAAATTTAAGAAGCCCTGAGTATCCAAATTAAGCTTAGCGTGAGTGGAGCAATATAGCTTTGTATAGAATGCAGACATAATCTCATTAATATCCCCTGGAGAAGTACGTAATAAGCCTAAATCATTTTTTAGGCCAGGGATAAATCTGCTAGCCTGCTGTTTCCTTAATTGGTAAGCAAGTACCTTACCTCCTTTTCCCCCCTTCCCAAAACATATGTTTAAGACGTAAAATAGCAGCTTCCACTTTCCTGTTCATAATCTGATTAATTTCAAACCGAATGGCTAATATAGATTTCCCTATAGGCGAATGAATATTGGGGGAAGGCAGCAACTTAAACTTACTCACAGCCTCAGCCAATTTCTGTTCAAGGTCAAGCAGTTGAGCTTCTCTTTGTCTGCGTCTAGTAGCCGAAAACCCCATAATGCTACCTTGCAACGTGGCTTTAAAAGCCTCCCAAGTTGTACATGCAGAGGTGTCCTCAATAGGGTTTTCTGCAAGGAAAAGAGAAGCCTCCTTGATAAGCCATGGGGTAAACTCAGGGTCCTGTACCAGAAGTGGGTCCATTCTCCACTGTTTAGTTGGGGGAGACTGGGTCCCATTGTACTAGTAACTGAACTAAAGCATGATCAGAGATACAGCAAGGGAGAATTGAAACCTCCAAAGTTTTAGTAGTCAGGTTATCAGAGCCAAGCCAAAAATCAAGCCTACTATATGAATCATTGGGAACAGAATGAAATGTGTAGTCTCTAACTCTGGGGTGGAACAATCTCCAGAGATCTACTAACCCCTGGTCAGACAACATTTGATGGAGAGCCTTCACACTCTTAGGATGTGCCTCTTTCCCCCCATCATTTCTATCCAACATAGGCATCAAGGTCAGATTAAAATCCCCACCAATGAGTAGCGGACAGTTTGGAGGGTTAAATTCTAATGTTGCTTCTGCCAACTTATGAAAAAAAAGTGGAGCATCATCATTGGGGGCATATACATTGCATACAGTAATTAAACCTGTGGGCGTATTATACATAGCCATAACCCATCTACCATCAGAATCTGCACGTGTCTGGGTTAACTTCCAAGGAAGAGACTTATGCACCAAAATCTGGACTCCATGTTTCCTGGTCAAAGCATTGGAGTGCACTTGCTGACCAACCCAATCCTTCATCATACGGGTATGATCTTCCCCATTAAACTTAGTCTCCTGTAGAAAGGCCACTTGAGAATGTTTACGTTTCAAGTATGTGAGAACTTTCTTACGTTTAATCGGAGAATTTAACCCACGGACATTCCAGGTATGCATCACTATATCAGCCATTTTATTACCTTCCTCAATGTACCTTAGTCTAAACTATTAAAAGAACTAACTCTATCTATGTATCAGATATGAAAAATGTCTGTGCCAATCAAGGCAAACACGTACCCCAACAATAGGCGGGAATTATCTAACCTAATTACAACTACTCTATACTCCTACACTATCTAAATAACAACCTAACAAACAAACTACCTACTATTATTAGAAGAACCGGTAGAATTAAGCCAGCTAGAAACCTGGCCAATGGTATATCCTATCAATCCTGGGGGGAACCAGGTATTTCTCAGAGGGAAGAATATCTCTATTCACTATGGAGCATATATCAAACTTCTCTAAATGAGGACCAAAGCAACCAACAAAGTCCGTATATGCTGGAGCCAACAAGGGGTCTGCCTATAGTCCCCTCTCTTGGGAAACTAGTCCTATAACCGAATCTTAGGACCATTTATTGCTCTGCTCTTAGTGGGAAACTCAGAACCCCTCATACCAGTTCCATGTCCACATAAGATATTATAAGACATCTCCCTAATTAGATTTCTAATACTCCCTAAACATTTTCTACTAATGAATCTTTACCAACACTCCTTAGGGCCCATCTGTAACCAAGCCAAGTACTGCATATTCTGAATAAAACTATGTGGCACATCTTAATCATTACCCCATAGTATGAAACCGATAGAATCCCTTTGGCAGTGTTAAGTTCTACATATCGCCTCTATGGACCCATTAAGTCACTTAATCCCACCCATTAGGTCCCCACAGTAAAATACTATGGAGGGTGAAATGTTATCTTGACAAAATATTAAACTTCCTCCTTTGAAAGACAAACAGGGAAGGAAGAAAAAAAAGGGGGGGTAGGTCAAGCCCCTGGGGATCTACCCTATCACAGGCATATCTACATACATCCCTTAGCCACAAATATGCCTCCCACATTATATGTTTATAAAATCATTCCTCTTCTACCCCAGCTGATTCCCCCTAAATGTGCCATCAATAACAACTGCCATAAAACCTTCTGATAGACATTACCCCAAAGGGCTATACCCAGGTATAACTTCAAGAAGCCATACCTATTTCCACCCGTAATATTATTACCATAAGCAATCAGCAATTCAGATACTTATCTAGCATTAAACATATAATCCTGGGAAAAAAGTCCATTTGCTCATGAAATTTTCAGTTGTTTTCCCTCTTCTCGTTCTTGATCCGTAGATTGACCAGGGGGGGACCCTAGGGCCGGAAATACCGATGATGTACTAGCTTTGGTACTGTCCATGCCCTGAAGGCAGTCCGTAAGAGGGTCTTCTTGAAAACTTCCACCCTCATTGACCATTGCTTCACTACCTTCCTCCTCGGGGAAATTGTTCAGAATCGTGAACCGGTTTTCGGCAAAGTAAGGACTGACATATTCTAACTGAACTTCTCCTTGTGTATCTGGAGGGGGAGAAGTCAGATTGTCGGTGCTGCTCTTCCTTTCCTGAGGATGGTCCCTTTTAGTATGCGGGGAAGCTGGAGGTCTCTTCCGAACTTTCAAGTTCCTGGGTTCTAATCCCACCAGCGGTACCGATTGAGGAGAGGTAACTGTAGTAGCAGGAGCTGAAATGGGGATACCTTGAACATTTTCAGCCAGGTTAGAAGATTGGGAAATCAAACTTCTAGGACAGGAATTGGCAATATAGTCCAAAGCCGCCTCTGAAGATAAAAATTGCAGACTAGTACCATTCATAGAGATTTGTAGTGTGGCTGGGTACCTTAATGTGAAAGGGATCTTTAAAGCATGTAGCCTCCTTCGAGCTTCAGTGAAAGTTTTACGCCGAGCGGCCAGTTCCCTCGAATAATCTTGAAAAATCATAATCCTGTTCCCTTGCCACTGTAGTTGTCTGAGCTCTCTCGCCCTAGCCTGTATTGCTTCTTTTTCAGCAAAATTCAGAATCCGAACCAGGATGGGGCGAGGACATTCCCCCTGAGCAGGCCTAGGCTGGGCCGTGCGGTGAGCCCTCTCCATTGTAATTTTAGTACCCTCAGGGAGCTTCAAGATTTCAGGCAGTACATGTTGTATAAATGGCAAAACCTTCCCTTCCTCGCAACCCTCCGGGAATCCCAATAGGCGCAGATTATTGCGCCTACTTCTGTTTTCCAGATCTTCCACTTTATCTTGCAGCTGATTAATCTTAGCGGCCTGCTCTCTCATTAAGGCCGAGTAGTTAGAAATGTGTCCTCCCATGATTACCCTTTGCTCCACTGTGTCCACACGTACATTAATTTGCTGAATTGCCAGAGCAGAATTATTAGCTGCTAATGTGAGGTTGTCTATACTTGCCATGATAGACACACACATTTCCAGTATAGAGGGCTCCTCTCGCTCGTTTAGTAACTGCGCCATCATTTAGATCACGTGTAGCTGGGATACGAATCTCTCACTCACAATCCGCTTTGCCGAATGCCCCAAGAGTCCAAAATTCCTGTGTCAATAATACCGAGTTTCGGCAGCCTGGTCCGTTATTATTTTTTGTATATATCCTCCCCAAAGTGTATAAATCCCGGGTGCTAGGCTCCGTGCCACGAGAGCTACCTGATTAAGCCGCCATCTACAACGAGCGCTAACCACGCCCCCCGGAAAACAGTATACTTGGACACAAAGCAGCTTATATTTCCAATTATCTCTGTATTTCTTATCCCAGTTATTTATGATTGAGGTCATATGCATGAAAACAGGATAGCTGTTTCTTAAAGATTCATCAAGTCATAATGCCTTTCCCAGCCTGATGTCATAATAATCTGCTTGTGACATCACAGTCATTCCCATGGCAACAGACTGTGATGTCACAACAGAGCATTATGCTTTCAAGTAGAGAGTGAGCTATAGAGGCAGATGAATTTCAAGGGATAAAGATCTTGTTTTTGAAGGAATTTCTTCAGTAATAAGTAACAGAGAGGAGACATCTATGGAAAATACAGTATATGAAACAGAAGCTGTATTATGCCCAACTATTATGTTTCCCAAAGTTTTCCCTAAGGCATCACTGCTCTTTAAGGATTAAAACCCCCACCTTACTACTCTCTGGCAACTAATCTCCCTCCACCTCTAAGCCCTTGAAGAAAATGATATATGGGTGCCACTGTGATAATAAATGTAAAAAAGAAAACTATTCTGTGTAGGTCAGTGTTCTGGCAGCTACAGGTACTACAGAATGAAAGAATGATGGCACCATTACACCTATCTTTAAAAAAGGAGACCCAAACGATATCAACAACTACAGGCCTATAGCCATCCTCTCTGTGTTAAGCAAACTACTGGAGAAGCTGGTTGCAACCCAAACCATCTACTATCTCACAAAGAACAAACTACTCTCGGACACTCAGCACGGTTTCAAAAAAGGATGCAGCACCTCAACTGCTCTTCTTAAATTCTCTACTGATACACTCCACAACATGGACAAAGGCTTACTCACAGAAGCAGTACTTATTGATCTTACTAAGGCTTTTGATCTTGTTGATCATCCCCTGCTTCTCTAAACCCTACATAGACTCAACTTCTCACCCACTGAAGTTGACTGGTTTAACAATTACCTATCAAACAGATCACAAGTTGTTAAATTCAACTCTGCTCTCTTGGATCTGACCAACACTGACATCGGAGTATCCTAGGGCTCCATCCTGGGACCCCTTCTTTTCTCACTATACATCAACAACATAGATAATGCCATACTCTCCTGCTCAGCTATCCTATATGCTGATGATCTCGTCCTCTACTCCAGTGCTGACAAAGTCAACATCATTAAAGAAACCCTCTCCTCGGATTTCAGGAATGTGCAGGCATGGCTGAATGTTAATATGCTAATGCTCAACACTAAGAAGACCCAAGCCATGCTATTTGGCACTGCTCCCAAACTCAGGGCCTATAAGGAAGCCCTCCTAGTGAGTGACTCTGGGGGGGGTCTCTGATCGACTGTGTCTTATCCTTGATATATCTGGGAATCCTCCTTGATAAATCTCTTGATTTCAGTATGCATATCCAGTCCACCTGTAAAGCAACAAATGCCAGACTTGGAATTGCCTACAAGACTAGTCACTTGTTAACACAATCTGCTAAACTGGCAATTGCCAAGGGTATCCTGCTTCCTGCACTGACATATGGTGTCTCCACTTTTGCAAATGCCCACAAGACTGTTCTCCATAAATGGGATGTTGCGTATAATAATATATGTCAGTATGCCTCCTCTTCCCATCGCCTCAAGCACCACTGCAGACTGTATAGTGACCTAGGCCGGCTCTCTCCATCTGCATACCACTTATGCTCCCTAAGTGCCCTCACAGACTCAATAATCTGAAATCAACCCCCTCCTCATGTGCGGCACTACTTGTACCATAGACACCTGCTCATGGACTACGCTCGACAAACAAGTTTCTACTTACTGTACCTAGGTGTCTTACTTCAAAAGGCTCTGGAGTATTTCATTGCACCACCCTGGCCACCTGAAACTCCCTCCTTCTTGCCCTGAGTCAGGCCAACTCCAACTTAATCTTCAAAAAAAAACTACATCGCATCTATCCCGGGACCCCTGCACATGTTTTGATCCCACTTAATGCTACACAGCTTACCACTCCACTTCTCCCCTCTCCCACGCTGCCCTTCTCCCATCCCATCTGGCAATCTCCCTGCCTCCCAGGCTACACATGTGGGCTAGACAGCTGCTGCTTAAATCTCACCCTGTCCACCTCCAGTACTCCAATTTTTCTCTCCCAAACTCCTTTTCTTTCCTAAATCTTTCTCTTCACTTACTACACCACAGCACTTGCAAACAAGCTATGCTTTACAAATGTCACTATAGTTGTTCCTTAGCCCAGTTTCAGTTACTATTTTCATGTACTAATGTCACCTTTTTGTCTTCATTGACTAGCTATAAGTATTATCTCAAGTACTGTTTGATTTGATCTGTATCTAATCTACCTGTATTTATGCAATGTATGTGTATCTTATTTTATGTATGTACTCTGCCAGGTCTTGCCTGAAAATAGTCAACATTGGCTAGTGCACCTAACCCGGTAAACAAACTAAATAAAATTACCTAGGGCTGAATTTTCAAAGCTCCTGTCAGTCCTGCAGCTGTGGGAAAAAATGTTGCTAGTGGGTAGCCACTTGTGGAGCCTCAGTTTTTCCCACAGCCACAGCATTTTCAAAGGTGGAACTGGTTTATGACTGGCCTTATGATTTACAGCAGCTTGGGGCCATTGTTTTGGCGCAGCTGTGGGAAAATGCTATGCCTGGTGGGACCAATTGTAACATCTCCCACAGCTGTGCTGTCTGCTACTTGGGACTTAGTCCCAGATGGGCTGAAAATCCAGCCCCTATAGTATCTCCTGATTGACTGACAAGTAGACAGTTAGGCGTCACTACAGATGAGTTCGTCATTGTTCATTCATTCTACAGCAGCAGCCAGGACATTAAACAAAGCAGGATGGTTTTCTTTATTTATACCGCACTTTTCACAAATTTCAAAGCACCTTACAATAATTACAAATATAACAGATAAAGCATCAATCTAATAGTAATCTGAGCTCATAAAATCACATTATTAATTAAAATAAATCTTAGACCATAAATAGGTCTTCAAGGCCTTTTTAAATTCCTCCATGGACACACACTGATGAAGCGGACGGGGTAGAGAATTTCAGAGTGTAGGGGCAGCATACATAAAAGCACGAGCACCTGAAGATTTGAAAAAAAAAACTCAGAATCTTTAGCAACCCCTTATCTGCCAAGCAGAGAGATCGCTTAGGGCAGTAGGGAACCAGAAGCTCTTTTAAGTAGTCCAGGCCCTGTCTGTGTAGGGCTTTGTAAGTCAAAAGACCAACTTTAAAGGTGATCCACCACTGGATTGGCAGCCAGTGCAGATCACACAGAACTGGCGAAATATGACAGACATGAGACATACCCATCAATAACTGGGCTGCAGCGTCCTGCACCAGCTGCAAGCGATGGATATCAACCCCAGGAAGCCCTAGATAAAGGGAGCTGCAATAATCAAGGTGTGAGGTCACAAAACCATGGATCAACATAGACAGATTGGTGGGTGGAACAAGGTGCTTAATCCTGGCAATGTTCCTAAGATGGTAAAAGGAAAGTTTGCCAACTGCCTACATTTGCGAACGCAGTGTCAGCTCATTGTCAAAAATCACCCCCAGGTTCCGCACCTGTTCAGATGTAGTGAGCTGAAAACCCCCCAGAAATAAACATGAGGGTAAACCAGCTCCTGTCCCCTCTACCCTGCAACCCGGGTCCACAACTATTACCTCAGTCTTCTCCGAATTCAACTTCAGCCAGCTTGAAATCATCCAGCACTGGATTTCAGTGAGGCAGCTATTAAAGACTGAGAGAGCTCTATCCTGATCAGGTGCAAAAGATAGGTAGAGTTGGGTATCATCTGCATAGCAATGAAACCTCAGCCCATACCTTCTTACAATATCTCTGAGGAGCAGCATATACACTGTGAACAAGGGGGACAACACCAAGCCCTGGGGAACCCCACATGACAGAGAAACTGGGTGGGAAGAATTTATCCCCAACACCACTCTCTGAGTTCTGTTAGTGAGGAAAGATCTAAAGCAACTGAGGATTGTACCTGACAGGCCACAGATGAACTCCAGGCACTTGAGAAGTACCCCATGGTCCACAGCATCAAAAACTGAAGAGAGAGATCAAGAAGAACCAAGATGGGATGGCTCTTCTGATCTCTAGCCATCAGGAGAGCATTGAGCACCCAAACCAGCACTGTCTCAGTGCTATGCCTCTTTCAAAAACTAGACTGGAGTGGTTCATGGATGTCATGGATGGTTAAATGGTTATTCAATTGTCCAGCCTCTACTTTCTCAATAATCTTCCCTACAAAGGGAAGATTAGAGATCGGCTTGTAGTTGGCATGGTAGTTGGGGTCCAAGGAAGCTTTCTTCAGGAGGATCGTCACCACCGCCTCCTTCAGGGAGCTAGGAAACTCAACTGTATCCAAGGAGCACCAGACTATCCATGCTAGGACTGGGCCAATAATGTCATGATAACCCTTTATCAGGGAAGTCGGGCCCGGGTCCAGACTACAGCATGTAGGGCGCATACTCTGGACAATCCTCATGACATCAATGAACTCAGGCCAGTTAATGGAACTCCAGGAGAGACTACAGAGTGCTACCAAACGCTGATCTATAGCTTCTCCCATAGAGAGAACAGGCTGGAGTGCTGTACTGATGTCGGCCACCTTATCCGCAAAAAAGCGAGCAAGCTCATCACACTCCACTTGTGAAAAAGCTTTCCGAACCTGCAGACAGGCTGGGTTGCACAGTCTGTCAACAGTTCAAAAAGGCTGAGCTGGTCGGGTCTGAGCAGCAGCAATCTCCCCAGACAGGAACATTGCTTTCTTATTAAAGACTGCGGAATGATAGAGTTGTTAATATTCCATCAGTCTAAGATGGTCAGCATCAAGGGCAGTTCTCCACCAACAGTGCTCTAATCTTCGTCCTTGTCACCGCATCTCCCTCAAAGTCCCATCAAACTATGGGGACTGAGGTCGAAGGGGGAGAGGATGAACACGGACAGGAACAATTTGATCAAGAACCGAGGAGATGGCCCTATTATAGGCCAGCTCCAGGGCATTGGGATCATTGCTCACTCCAGAGAACTCTGATTGGAAGAGCACCGCTGCCAGGCCTAGAGAGCTAACATCTCAAAAAGAGTGGTACCAGACCATCTCCACAGGGGTAAGCCTACAAGAGGGGGTGCAAAAGCTGAACCCCACAGTGTAGTAATTGGACCAACCGACAGGTTCCACCCCCAAGTCGAAGGCCTCAATCCCCAGGAGGAACACTAAGTCCAAAGAGCGACCACTGTTATGAGTGGCAGAAGTAACTACTTGTGTAAGGCCCAAAGATGTTATTAATTGGAGGAAGTGCTGTCCAAACTGCGAGAGTTCATCATCTACGCAGGCATTAAAGTCACCCAGGACCACCAGCCTGCGTGACTCAAACAGCATGTCGATGACAAAGTCTGCTACTTCCTGCAGAAAATGCTTCTCATCACCTGGTGGATGATAGATGACAGCAATTCTGCAACTCACACCTGCCACTACAGTACATTCAAAGGACTCAGCTCCCTCAACTGGTACACTTATGAGGACCAGTTCTGTCTTGAAACAGACCACAACTCCCCCCCCCCCGCGGTCCAACCTCAGGCGGTATAACACTGAGTACCCAGCTAGAACTGCTGCCTCCAAAATTGGACCAGCATTTTCATCCAGCCAGGTATCGGTAATGAAAGCCAGATCCACAGACTCAACAAGATCTGCAATAACTGCAGTCTTGTTTCTTATGGACCTGGTATTGCACAACATCGCCTGGGTTAGACAGGCCTCTGGAGCGACTCAGACCACTTGTCCAACATCATTAGTGGTGCACTTGGGTATGGAAACCAGACAAGAATGACCTCACTCCAGAGTCAATTTCACCCCAGGGTGTATTCTGGTTTCCACTACCCCAATACGGTGCACTCACTCATTCAGTCTCCACTGTTCGCACCCCACAAAACCCCTCCGCCCCTCCACGCAATACCCAGTGCTCTACAGCAGTGTTTAGTGTCCTGGCTGCTGCTATAGAATGAATGAACAATAACGACCTCACCTGTAGTGACGCCTAACTGTCTACTTGTCAGTAGCACAAATATAATTTTTTCTTCAGGCGCAAAAGGGAGGAGAGTAGTTGGGTGCTAGAGGGTGCTACTGTGAGGGTGTGTATTACCAGTATGTCGTAGGTGGGAGGAAGCTGTGTGGTATGTGTACATGCGTCGAGCAAGAGTTACTCTATTATTTGAATACCATCTGGCTCTTGAAAATGGCTAACATCTCTGGGATTGTGGACTGGAGGAGGGTAGGTGCTAGTTGGTGTGTGAATAGGGAGACACAATTTGAAACTGTCTGGACAGTGGAAGGGGTGGAAATGGTTTCATGGGGTCAGTCTATGTGTTTTTTTGTTTATTTTAAATGCATTTTTATTTTTACAAAAATAAGTTCATCCTGCAAAGTTGTGGTGAAGTCAAGATATTTTGCCTCACTACACATGACAAAAAGTTCTTGACTTCACACCACCTTCAGCAGTGAAGTTTAAGTTCACTGCATCTCTAACAGTATGTGAAATTAACCTCTATACAACAGCAATGGCCAGTCACTAGAGTACAGCTCTGTGGCACCGTAGATATATCATAGGGTTAGGAAGTAGGAGACAAGGGTTCTAATCCTAGCAAGAACCAAAAACATCTTTATTTTTAGAAAGAGACATGGATAAATACTTAGACACATTAAATCCAGTGTGTCCTCCTCATATTGCCCCAAGTGGCCTGTACTTGAGGTTTTCTTTATATTTAAATCTGAACAGGGGCGCTTGGCTAACAAAGACCAGCTGAAGTTTGAATAAGCCTAACCACCACTTCATGGTGAGTCCCATGGGTCAGATCCAACACTATGCCGTTCTAGTTATTTCTACCTAGCTGAGTTGAGTTAGGGTTCTGCTGTTTCATTTTCTTTCCCTGCAAAGAAACAACTCCCTCCAGCTTCCATGTCTCACTTTTATAGAAGGCAGCCCTAATGTGGTTCCACTGTGGCTGGCAACTGCTTACATGAAAAGAGCTATGCCTCTCATTAGTCATTTAGAAATTCAGGATGTCCAATAACCTGCTCACCCCGGCTGATAGACTCAGTGTATTCATATTTTCAAGTGTGCTTGAAGTGGATGGATTACATCAATTCACAAACTCCAGTTTGCCCCCATCAAAACAAAATACTACCCTGAAATGACTGTACTTGAGGTTTCCTTTTTTATCTTATGCTGTAAAAAGAGTTCTTAGTTATCAAAGATCAGCTGAAATTTGAATAAAACTAACCGCTACTTTATGGTGACCCTCTTAGGTCAGGTCCCACAGTATACCATTTTAATTGTTACCTTTACCAGACCGACATAAGCTGATCTTTGCTGACTAAGAACCCCCTGTTTAAAGCATAAGATAAAAAAATTCCTTGAACACCAGTTTGTTGGGAAAGTATTTGAGGGCCACACTGAGTTTTGGATTTCACTTGTTTGTTGACATTAATTACTTACTAGGTACACCCTTGAAAATATGATTGAGTCAACTCTATTAGCTAAGGGTGAGAAGGTTACATCTTGAATATCTAAATGACTAGGGAGAGCCATGGCTCTTTCCTTGTGAACTGCTCCCAGCCAAGGAAACAACATTAGAGCCAGTGAGCTACACTTTATAAAAGTGAGGCAAATAAACTAGAGGGGATCTTTGCAGAGAAAAAGAATGCACCAATAAGATTACAACTCAGGGCAGTAAGGTAAAGCTAAAAATTAGAATGGTTTACTGTCAGATCTGGCATCTAACAGAATTGTATTGATGCAGTGGTTAGGCTTATTAAAAGCTAAACTGATCTTTGATAATGAAGAACCCCTGTTTAAAGCATAATATAAAGATGAAACCCTCATGTACATGTGGCAGCATTTTGGGGAGCACAGTAGATTATTTACAAATAAAAGCATGTTTGTCAGTGAATTTTAACATTTTTTTTATTTTATCACATTATTTCAACTTCCAGTTCACCTGAGTGTCAATCTATGGCTGTGTGGAGTTGGAATAGTTCATCTGCACTAGAAAGTAGACATAAAAAAATGAACTGTGCTTGCACACAGACTTAGTTTTTTCCTACCTATATCTTCCTTTACTCTAAATTTTATTTATTTATTTGAATTTTGATGACCGGGTAGGCCCACTGAGACTAGATAGTGCTTTTTTCAGTGGTGACCCATGGAATCTAAGCATTCCACAAATTACAGACATTTATCATATTAGATGGACATTAGACATAGTACCAACAGTGGTGCAAACAGTAGTAATATTAACAAGTAGAAATATTCAACAATTTGATGCAGTAAGTACATGAGATAGAGAAATATCATACACTTTAAGGCATAAACAACTTTCAGACTTGTTGGTTAGACAGGGTATAGAAAAACCTTGAGAGCATGACATAGGATTAACCCATGCCTGCTAGGCAGTGGGTTATATACAGTTTCATGTGTGAGTGGCAAGGAGTAGGTCTGTGTACTATTTTTTAAACTGCGAGAGGGATGTGCAGGATAGAAGTCCTATTGGAAGATTGTTCCATTTATGTGCAGCTGCATATAAGAAAGATCTCTTTCCAACTGCTAAACGAGCTTTAGGTATACATAGTAATGGTTGGTAAGATGTTCTAAGGGACCTGGTGAATGGTTTCCAGGTCAGTAGGTTGGACAGATTTGGAGGAGAGGGGAGGTGAATTAATTTGAAGATGGTACACAGCAAGGGATAGTCCAACTTCATCTCAGACCTGGCCAATTTAAGGTACTGAGCACAGCAGAGCGGTGAGTTTGGGCTGGGGCTGAAACAGCAAATCTGGCAATATGGTGATGTGCTTGCCCAAGTCTGTTCAGAATAGATGGCTTCACTGTGGAAAGCAAGGATGCACCATAGAGGACACCTGGGAGTAGGGCTGCAGTAGAGATGGTCTTTCTGAATAGAGAAGCGAGGTAAGGGGCAGTACGGTATAGTAACCCTAGTTTCTGGTGAGTTGATTTTATAATTTTATTGGTATGGATCTCGAAGGATAGGTTTTTATCTAAGGTGACACCCAGGTATTTAAAGCTTTTGACACATTCCAGTGTTACCCCCACTGATGTTTTAACAACCAAAGGTGGTTGGTTATCAAGTTTATAGGAGGTGTGGTAGAATAACATGATTTGAGTCTTTTTAGTGTTAAGTACTAACAGGTTGGCTTTGAACCACGCCTCCAAAGCCTAAAAATAACTCTCGAAGTTGGCGTTTATGACATTTAGCAGACCTGTATAGAATGGCATCATCAGCATATAATTGAACTGCCACAGCCCCACAGTTGAGTGGGATGACATCATTGATGAAAATGGAGAATAAGAGTGGTCCTAATATGGAGCCCTGTGGAACACCATCGGTTATGGCAGCTAGGGAGGATGTGGCACCAGACCATTTTACACACTAGATCCTGCTGGTTAAGTAGTTGGCTAGCCAGGAGTGGGATGCAGGATCAAGACCTATTTGATGGAGTTTAGTGATGAGACATTGGTGGTTGACAAGGTTGAAGGCTCTGGGCAGGTCCACAAAGGTGGCACCTGTAGCCTCACCCTGATCCATTGCCCTGAAAATGTCCAAGGTTACGCATGGCAGTGCTGATTATGTGCCATGCAATTTATGGAATCCATGTTGATGAATAGTTAAGGCATTGTTGAGCTCGAGATGTGAGTAGAGTTGATTATAAAGAATTCTCTCCTGGATCTTGGCTAGAGGGCATAGGATAGATATAGCCCTACAGTTTTCTACCAGGTTTGTGGGGCCACGTTTAAGTACAGGGACTATGATTGCAGTTTTCCATTTGTCTGGGATTGTTTGAGAAAAGAAAGATTTGTTTATTAATAGCAATACCGTGTAAGTGATGGCAGGTACTCCTATCCTAAGGAATTTTGGATGAAGGGTATTGAATCCAGGGGCACTGTCTGGGTTGAGACCCCTGAGTAGTTTGAGGACCTCTAGCCTTGTGGCCAGTTTTAGGAGGAAGGTGGGGAGGGTATGGTCAGGGTCAGGAGATGTTGAGTCAGCTGGGATGGGAGGCAGGTCTTTTTTGAATTTGTACAGGTCAGTGAAAAAGTGATTTAAAACAGTAGCTTTTGTCTGCGGGGCTCGATAGTGTGGCACCATTTGTGAACATGGACTGGGGAATGTTTCTGTTCTTTCCATTAAGGAGGGAGTTTATTCAGGTCCAGAAAATCTTTGTGTTGGCAAATTTTTTTTCCTGTAGTGAGCGGAGGTAAGTCCATTTGGCCTTTGTGGCCTGGGTTTTGCAAGCATTGCGCAATCATCAGTAGGATTGCCAGTCAGACACCTGTCCTATTTTTTTTTTAACTCCTTCCAAGCTTTGTCACAGGACTGCATCAGTGCTCTAAGATAGTGAGAAAGACAGTAATATTTTTAAGTATTTTTACCAACATGTCTCACAGCTTCAAGTTACCATATTCCTTATAACCACAAAAGTGGCAACTTTTAAATTCAACCTAAAATGAGTTTAAGAGAAAAGTGAATTCCACCACTTTCATGACTGCTAACAGGCATGTAAATGACACAATTCATAAATAAATGAAGTTCTAAGTCATGTAAGCAGCAAACCCTCTTTTTGCAAAAAACATCTTATGAAATATTTTAACAAAACAGGAGTGTGCATGCACAAAGTCATAATCTTTTTTGTTAATAAGTTAAAATCTATATATTTCTTAGTTAAGCCACATAGTAAAAAGCACCCTTGCATCACATTCTAACTAACCTGAACATTTCAAGTTTCAACTCTCAGCCCTGTTTGAGCTATCAGTGAGAAAAAAAGTTTTTTTTTAAAAAAACATACATTTCTTGTTTTTAACCTTCTATAACTTTCAACCATGAAGCTGTTTATCAAATTGTCAGAAAACAGAGATCGTAGGCCCAAGAAATCTTGTGTCATATTTAAAGTTATTTTGACCCACGACAGCTGTAGTATTCATATCTAAAAATTGGCATTTAATATAGATGAGTCTTCTCAGCTCTAACTATAGTTGCACACTACATCATTACAATATATTGTTTATTACATTCGAACTGATGTTGCACTGTGCATTTATTTATATATGCTTTATGAAATGGATCACCATTTGCTTACCTCCTTCAGTAGGACAGCTAATTTGTTTATGACTCTTCCCTTTGACAGTAGTGCAAGATGGAGTTGTAAATGAAACTTCAGCTTTCGATCGTCCTTTAGATCTCACTGGATGGACAGTCACTTTGTATTTGCACGAAAATAGCAGACCCTGGAGAATCATGTAGTTTTCCTACAACAACAAAAACAGTATACAATGCAAATAAAATATGACTTTTTTTATAGCTACCTCAGTCCCTCCTGGCACAGGATGAAATATCTTGAGAGCAAAGCTATTCCTTTCATATGATTACCACATTTAAATACAGCTAGTTATGCAAAGACAAATGACAACAGCACTAACATTACAGTGAACCACAGTTACAAAGCATTTCCACAGTTGTCAGGTACAGTACTTCTTTTCCTAATTTACAGCACTCCAAATATACTGGTCTACTGTATATGCATGAAGCACTTTTTCTGCCGATTACCACACTATACACGAATCACTTTCTAAATATAATTTTTTCCACACATCTGTCATAGTTTTACTCTACTCATGATTTTTGGCACTGCTGTTTAGTAGTGGAGTAAAACAACATGCACAAAATGAACTCAAACAAAATTAAAATAGTAGTACTGTTGTAGAACAGTATTTTTATTAAGCACCCTTCTTAAAGTCCATGGCATCCGTTCTTTCTCTCCCTCCAGTTTAAGTAGAGTGGTGTGGTGTTGAAACATGAATCTCTTTATTCATGCTCAGGCCCTGCTCACCATTAAGGTGTTAGGGCAAGAAACTGTTGCCCAGATCAAGGCTCAGTTTGAGTCACTGGAAAGCATTGTCACTAATGGTCAGGTGGTCCTGCAGGGCAGAGCTCCACTGGAGGACAAAGCTGTCATTGCACAGTACAGTGTAAGAGAGCTGTGCACTCTGGATGTTATCATTCATATGGTTGGTGGTAGGGTCCAGTGCTTTTTGGTTCATGCCAGTAAAGTAAGAGGTCAGACTCCCAAGGTTGCCAAACAAGAAAAGAAAAAGAAAATTGGCTGTACAAAGAGCAGCATGCAGTACAGGCATCACTTTGTTAATGCAATGCCAGGATTTTGCAAAAAGCAGGAATCCAATGCTAACTCCTAAATCACAGAATTAGATGCTAATTAAACAAATAAAAAAAATTAATAAATAACTAAAATATGGTATGTTACATTACTCAAATACATGCAATACAGAAGCAATCTACAATAATTATATAGGTAGATACATAAAGCACAAACTGAAAACACATTCTGAATCATACAAACATACAAAATTGCCAGCAGAAACAAGCCTCATGGTCTATCAAGTCTGCTTGAGTGTGCAGCTAGCCCCTCATCTCGCAGCTGCCCTCCTGTCCCCTTCCCAGTATCCCTTACCCTTATCCTGTCCCAACCCTCTTGAAACTGCCCACCATCTTACAGGACACTATCTCATCTGTTAAAGTGTTCCATTTGTTCACCACTCTTTCCATGAAAAAACATCTCCTCATCTCCCTCTTGTATCTCTCCCCTTCCAGTCTCAGTCCATGCCCTCTCATGTCCCTTCCCCTTCTCATCTGAAAAATGCCTTCTGTGTTGGTCTGTTTTATCCCCTTCAGATACTTAAAGGTCTCGATCATATTCCTCCTATCCCTTCTCTCCTCCACAGAATACATATTCAGCTGTCCCAGCCTGTCCTCATAGGGCTTGCTCTCCAATTCCTGGATCATCTTTGTTGCTCTTCGCTGCACCCCTTCCAACAATCTGATGTCCTTCTTCAGGAATGGACACCAGTACTGCATGCAATGCTCCAGGTGGGGCCTGACCAATGACCTATACAAGGACAGGACAGCCTCCCTCCTTCCTTGGAGGCTAATAATAATAATAATAATAATACAGGGCATCAATCATGACATAAAGTAAAACTCCAAAAGAACTTCATGAAGAGCAGCATAAACTGATATCAAAGGTTTATGAATATGGGACACTAACTGACAACATTAATCACACAACAGAAGCAGTGATGGGGATAGTATTTTAATAAATGTAATTCTAAAATATATTCAAGATAAATGAGTATAGGTGAGCCAGTTCTGAGTCAAAACCAATTTCAGTCTGATTTTTTTTTATAGAAAAGTTTTGGTTAAACTGGATTTACTAGCTGGACAGAGAACATTTTAAAATAAAAAACACTTACTGGCACAAAGAAAAATGTTTCCAATGCCGCATATAAAAGTGTTTTTATCCCTAATGAAGGCTGGTTTCTGAATTACTTAAAGGACAAGCTGAACTAGTTAAGAAGATCTACATTGGGTCATGGTCCAGGAAAAATGCATACTTGAGAAAAAAAAAATACTTCAAGTGGTAGCTCTGTACCCCCAATAAAACACACTTCTACACATTTCTACATGTAGTTTTTTTGGGGGGGGCAATGAAGACTGGGTTTTTAGTAATCTTTTCTGGTACTTCTAAGCATCTCAAAATGTCACAGAGCAGTGCATTACAGAAGGGATCTCAGATACTTTGCATACAAGCAAATACAACTGCTATTATCTGCTCAGTAAACAACTGAATGCCAGTTCCTATTAATCTGTGGTAGTAGTCACTGAGATGAGGCAGTCGACAAGTTGACTTAGGAACAAAATTGAACTCCAGGCAGTGGTGGCATGGGTTTAAATGGAGCTGTTAGCCATAACAAAAACATGGGCAGCAGAAAACTATGATTAGGACCTTGCAGTACTGTGTTATTCCCTCTAAAAAAATGGACATACAAAAAGGCAGGGGAGGAGCTTGCACTGCATGGAAGGGAAGACAAAGAGGTCACTGAGGATACTACTCAAGGGGCAGAGAATACAATCAGTTTGAAAACAACTGAAAACGAATGCGGGAAACAATCATGGTTAGAGTGGTATACAGCGACTGCTGATCAACAAGGAGAAAGTTGACAGGAGATTTGGGAAGGCAATCAAGAACACATTAGATAGAAAGAAAGGTAAAGGTGAGGGAACCACAGGGATCCAGTAACCACTAAACAGTGTGGTTCAATATAACCCAGGGTGCACATCACTCCTGTTCAACAATTGTGATCCTAAAATTCAAAGAGTATACTTCAGCAAGATGGGGGAATGCAGAATGAGAAGCAATTGGGGTACAGAAAGTGGAAGGGTAAGAAAACAAATGGGATGTCATAAAGAGTTATGAAAAGGAGTTGACAACATCATGCAAGAGACTGATCAGCAAAAACGAAAAAACACAATAAGCTGATTGGGTTTTCCAGAGAGGTGTTGAGAGACAGAAAGGGCAGCATTCTGAAAATATAAGAGGTGACAGAATAAGGCCAACTGGGAGGAGTATATGCAGAAGCTGAAAGACACCAAAATGGTGCTTAGAACAAAGTAAATCGGAGATAGAGCTGAGAATAACGGAGGTGGTCAAGGACAGGGAGAAACTTTCTTTTGGTACACTAGGGATAGAGGGAGAAATGTGTGTGTGGGGGTGTGTTACTAGACTAAAAAAAGAGGCATAGGTGGAGTAGGATGGAGAAAATGCTGGCATGCTGAACAAACACAGTTGTTCAGTATTCATCATGGAGGAGGGAATCATTACAGAGTGCAGGGTGTAGGCCAAAGAAAGGAGGTGGGGAGTGAACTTGAATTAGGACCACTCTTGTAGGAAATGGTTCTCAGAGGTCTCAAATCCCTGAGATAGACAAATCACCTGGTCCTGCTGGGATGCACCTGGAGGCAGCCTGGGTTTGTAGTAGGAAGGTGTCAAAACTAACCTGATTGACTTCTTTGATTGGTTAATGAAGGTAGTGGACAACCAACTTTTACATAGAAATTTAGGATTTAGGATTTGAAATCTGAATCCAGTTCTGATTTTGAGGTCTTATTAGGATTTGAATCAGAATCAGATTAGGATTTTAAAATTCCTCAGTTCCTAATTCAGAAAATAGGGTCAGAACTGGACAATGCTGAGCATCCTTAGTCTAAGCAGTGGATGTGTTGTATCTCAATATAAACAAGGTTTCCAATTCCATCCTACACAGAAGACTCATAAAAAAGCTGGTAACCTTAAGATGTGAAATAAATTGATCTAGAAAATAGGGAATGTGGTAGAGGGTAGCATGCACAGGGTTGTTGTCGATGTGGCACACTTAGAGCCCAGATAAATCATGAACGGGGTACCAGAGGGATCAGTTCCAGGACTAAATCAATTTCTCAGAAGAAGTCAGAAGGGGAAGGAAGGAAACATATTCAATTCAGTGCTTTAGAGTAACTGGTAGTTGCTATTTTTCTTTTAAACTTAGATTGTGGGCTTTTAGTGACACTGTACTTTCTTTGTTGTCTTTACTTAGAATTGTTTTTGGGCTGTTGAAAATTTAAAACGTAGTGGTGGTGTAATTCTGTGCTGTCTTTAATTGCTGCAAAATTATCTTGGCTTGTCTGACTGCCCTGTAGTTGGGTGAGGGGTGTTAATTGTTTTGCCTCTGACCTCAGCTACGTGATAACTGGAGGTGGAGCTTAGTCAGAGTTGAGGTAGCAAGTTAGTTTTATTCTCAGAAGAAGCCAGAAGGGGAAGGAAGGAAACATATTCAATTCAGTGCTTTAGAGTAACTGGTAATTGCTATTTTTCTTTTAAACTTAGATTGTGGGCTTTTAGTAACACTGTACTTTCTTTGCTGTCTTTACTTAGAATTGTTTTTGGGCTGTTGAAAATTTAAAATGTAGTGGTGGTGTAATTCTGTGCTGTCTTTAACTGCTGCAAAATTATCTTGGCTTGTCTGACTGCCCTGTAGTTGGGTGAGGGGTGTTAATTGTCTGGCCTCTGACCTCAGCTACGTGATAACTGGAAGTGGGGCTTAGTCAGAGTTGAGGTAGCAAGTGAGTTTTATTCTCAGAAGAAGCCAGAAGGGGAAGTAAGGAAACATATTCAATTCAGTGCTTTAGAGTAACTGGTAATTGCTATTTTTCTTTTAAACTTAGATTGTGGGCTTTTAGTGACACTGTACTTTCTTTGTTGTCTTTACTTAGAATTGTTTTTGGGCTGTTGAAAATTTAAAACGTAGTGGTGGTGTAATTCTGTGCTGTCTTTAATTGCTGCATGCTTGCTCCTTCCCCTTCCCTCAACTCTTAATTATATGCCCTGTTAAATCTGATTGACAGGAGCTAAACACAGGGTATAGTAAGGGGTGTGAAGTAGGAGGGGCATAAGGGGGAAGAAGCCCACCCTCAGCATGACAAGTGTTTTGACTCATTTATTTATTTATTGGTTTCTTTTTTTTTTTTTAAAGAAAATTATCTGAGGATCAGTGGCAGGATTTTTAGGACAGTAAATTAATAAAAAGGGAACTAGGAGAGCTTCAGTAGCAGACAAAAAGTAGAGGAATAGCAGTATAATTGCAGTATAATGTGGGGAGTGGTGCAATGCAGTGGCTGTGGGGCAGCCATATTCAGGCAGACCTTCTGGACACTGAGGTGCTGCCCTATCTGCATGCATCTCTCTGGACTGCGGGATGAGGTAGCCAGACTCAGAGTGGAAGTAAACTGGGTCAGGAGTACCATCACCCCTATCCAGAGACCACCCAGTCCAATGCAACTGCCTCAAAGGATGCCGAGCGAGGGCACCTGGATGACAGTGGGCTCAGGGAGGTTAGGCGGTCAGGCAGAGGCACATCCCAGATCCTATTCCACTCAAGAACTCATATGCCACACTGGCAAATGAGGACAACCAAATAGAGGTACCCAGAGAAGTGGAAGGAAAGGATGTGGAGGTTAGCCACAGAGGTGACCTCAGTGGGGAAAGCAGTGGACCCCAGAGGAGGAGGAAGTGAATCCTGGTGGGGGACTCCATCATAAGAGGGATCCAGCCAGGAACACAGGAGGGGGAGGACAGGGAGGTGAGGTGCCTACCAGGTGCCATGGCATGGATGGATGGAAGCAAGATCCTGGGGACCACTGGGAAGGCAAGACGGGAGGGTGAGCTGGATGTCATTATCCACCTAGGTACTAATGACCTGGCAAATGGGGAGCCAAAGGAAGTTCAGGAAGAGTTTAGGAAATTGGGAAGGGGTCTCAAGCAAGTAGCTACTTCTGTCACTTTCTCAGAAGTACTTCCTGCGAGAGGCAAGGGAGAGCATAGGAGTGCATGCGCCAGGAACTTTAACTCATGGTTGAAGAACTGGTGCTATGAGGAAGGATTTGGATTCATTGGTGACTGAGGACCCACCTGGAGGGATGGAGGTCTGATCAAGCCTGACGGCCTGCATCCATCCTCGAGGGGAATCCAAGCACTCAATGATAAGTTTAAATGCTACATTGACAAGCATTTAAACTAGCAAAGGGGGGTGGCAGGCCAGCAAGGAGGGTACCTACTTGCTCACCCCCCACAGCTAGCAGTGGAACCAGTGAACCAGAGGAGTGGCTGTCTCTGCAAAGCAGTGTGCAAAAGATGGAGATTAGTGCCCAAGAAGTGGATAGACAGAAAAGGGGCACAATTCAGCAGAAGGGCTGACAGCAAGGAGAACCAGGGATAAATGACAACCAAGGAAGTGGCTGGAGTAGAACAGTGAAACAGTCTAGGGAGGTCAAATCATGGAAAGCCATGTGTGCAAATGCCAGGAGCCTTAGCAACAAGATGGAAGATCTGGAAGCTGTCATGGTGCAGTCAGACCTGGAAATTGTGGCCATCACTGAAACCTGGTGTAATGATAACCACAACTGGGAGATGGCCATACCTGGCTACAACATATTCAGAAGAGAGCAGAGCAGGCAGGAAGGAGGAGGAGTGGCACTGTATGTGAAAAATGACATAAGGGTCACAGAGATCCAGGAGGAACAAAATGGGAGAGATACTGTGGGTTAAGCTGGAAAGGAAAATGGGGACAACCATCCACACAGGTGTGGTCTATAGACCACCAGCCCAGGAGGAAGAAACAGATAGGGAGCTGATGCTAGCCATCCAAGGATGGCAGACAAGGTGAGGTAGTACTGGTTGGAGACTTCAATATTCCAGGCGTGGACTGGAGCATCCCAGCAGCAACATCAACTAGAGCAGATTTATCCTGGACTCCTTCAGGGTGCCTTCCTCAAGCAACTGGTCATGGAACCAACTCGGCAGAAGGCAATACTGGACCTTGTGCTCATAAACAGGGACAGTGTGATGGGGGTAACAGTGGGGGAGCACCTGGGGAACAGTGACCACCAGTCATTGTGGTTTGAAATCACAGAAAGAGCAGAATCAAACCATACAAAAACACGTATCCTGGATTTTAGGGGGGCAGACTTTGGGAAAATGGTGAGATACTTGAAAGAGGCATTAAGGGGAATGGGACAGGACTCAGGGGTTGAGGAACAGTGGGCAGTATTTAAAATGGGGATTACAAGAACAACAGAATTATGCATTAATCAGGTTAGCAAGAGGAAAAGGAAGAGGAGACCATTATAGTTTTCCAAAGAGGTAGCAAAGAAAGTGTAGCCAAAAAGATTGCATTCAGGCAATACAAAAAGACACAGGCAGAAGGGAATAGGGAGAAGTACCAGGAGAAGCAAAGGGAGGCAGGGAGGTCAGTAAGGGAAGCCAAAGCTCAGACAGAAAAACACATTGCAAAATCAGTGGGTAGAGGGGACAAAACCTTTTACAGGTACATAAGTGAAAAAAAAAAAGACAAAGGGAGGGATAGTGAGACTGAAGGGGGAGGATGGGTGCCACGTGGAGTATGACAACAGTAAAGCTGACATATTGAACAGGTATTTCTGCTCAGTCTTTACTGAGGAAGAGGAGGGTAATGGGTCTGAAGGAGTACAAGGGGTGAGAATGGTGCAGAAATGGACACAAGTCCCTTTACCGAGAAGGGTCCTAAAGGAACTGGAAGTAATAAGAGTTGATAAAGCAATGGGGCCAGATGGAGTTTCAGGGTCCTTAAAGAACTAAAGAGGTGGTGGCTGAACCTCTGGCTATTCTGTTTAACCAATCACTGGAAACAGGGGAGGTACCCAAAGACTGGAGGACAGCAGATGTAGTCCCCTTATACAAAAGTGGGAACAAAGAGGAAGCAGGGAACTACAGACCAGTCAGCCTCACCTCGGTAGTGGGGAAGATCATGGAAGCACTACTGAAGGAGAGATTGGTGGAACATCTGGATGTCAGTGGACTACAGGACCCAAGGCAGCATGGTGTCACCAGGGGGAGGTCATGTCAGACCAACCTCGTTGAATTTTTTGACTGGGTGACTAGGGAGGTGGATCAGGGGAGGGCAGTGGACATGGCCTATCTGGACTTCAGCAAGGCCTTTGACACTGTGCAACATAGAAGACTATTACACAGACTGGGAAATATGGGTGTGGGCAGGACAGTAGTGTGGTGGGTAGGTAACTGGCTGGGTGGCAGGACACAGAGGGTGGTGGTAAATGGCTGTCACTCCACAGAGGGAAGAGTGACCAGTGGGGTACCACAGGGATCAGTGCTGGGACCAGTTCTATTCAACATCTTCATCAGCGACATTGCGCAGGACCTAGAAGGCAGAATTTCACTGATCGCTGATGACACAAAGCTCTGTAACGGAGTAGACACACCAGAGGGTGTAGACAGAATGAGAAGGGACCTGCAGAAACTTGAAGAATGGTCTGGGGTTTGGCAGTTGAAATTCAATGCAAGGAAGTGCACGATAATGCATATGGGGCACAAAAACCCTGGCACAATATATCAGTTGGGGGGTGAGGATATAGCATGCACCAAGAAGGAAAGGGATCTTGGGGTTATCATCTCTGATGACCTCAAGGTAGGAAACAGTGTGACAAGGCAGCAGGTAAAGCAAATAGGATGCTGGGATGTATGAGCAGGGCATCACCAGCAGGAAAAGGGAGGTCATAATTCCACTATTCAAGACACTAGTGAGGCCCCACCTGGAGTACAGTGTACAGTTCTGGAGACCATACCTCGTAAGGACATAGACAGGGTAGAGAAGGTTCAGAGGAGGGCAACAAAGATGGTGCATGGATTGCATCACAAGTCCTATGAAGACAGGTTGAAGGAACTGAACATGTACTCCCTGGAGGAGAGGAGGGAGAGAGGGGATATGATAGAGACATACAAGTATCTTACTGGGAGGAACAGGGTGCAGGAATACACTATTTTTAAGTGAAAAAGATGTTCCAGGACTAGAGGGCATGGGATGAAGTTGGAGGGAGGACAATTCAGAGGAAACATGAGGAAGAATTTCTTCACAGAACGGGTGGTGGACAAGTTGAACACCCTGCCAGAGGAAGTGGTGGGGGCTGAAACAATCACGGGATTTAAGAATGCATGGGATAGACATAAAAGAATTCTAGAGGTCAGGGGTAAGGGGCAACAGACTTCTAGGAAAACATAAACTGAACTTACAAGCTCAAATGGGCAGACTGGGTGGGCCAAAGGCCCTTATCTGCCAACACTGTCTATGTATCTATGTATCTATGACTAGTAGTCTTCAATATCTTCATTAGTTACATATGGAAGACAATCCAGAAAAAGATGTGCCTCTTTGCTAATGTCACTAAGATATGTTGCACAGTGGACACAGATAAGTTAAAATTAAAAGGAACCTCAAAAATTGGAAAAGTGATCCTGTTTATGGCAGCAAAAGCTTGATTCTAAAAAAGTACTAAGTGGTGCAGATCAGTAAAGCCATGAAACAGACTTGGAAGGGCGGTGCAGACGACAGTGGAAATTGATCATAAAAGGAAGGACACAATACTGCCCATGCACATGACCCTGCTAAAGCCAAACTTGGAGTACTATACACAGTTCTAGAATTCACACCTCAAGAAGGACAGTGATAACATAGTGACCAAACAAATGACAGCAATGTTGATGATCTAGGGATTGCAGGACGATCATACAAGGAAAGGTTGCCAAACCTTAACACGTATACACTGGAGGCCAGGAGGAAAAGGGGGAATATGATTGAGACCTGTAGGTTTTTAAGTGGAATAAACAGGGTAAACTGTAAAGACTTGTTTATGAGGAATAAGGGAACAGTGACTACAGGACATGGGTGGAAGCTGATGGGGAATTCAGGAGTGCCATGACAGTCTTTTCATTTAGCAGGTGGTGAGTGAATGGAATAAATTGCCCAGAGAGTTGGTTGAAGCCAAGACCGTAGAAGGGTTTAAACTTGGAAGGGACAGACAATGGGGAACACTGGAACCCATAAGTCAAAGAGGTGATGGGATACCTAGACAAATGGATGATGATCTGCCACTAGGGTTATCAGATCATTAAGTCCAGCCAGCATTAGGCCAAGCATGGAATTAGGTTGGGAAATGGGCAGACTGCATGGACCACTAGGTCTTTTTCTGCCAACATAATTTATATTTCAATGAAAGAAGGAATTATTGACCAGCAGACCTGCATTGTCACCTTCTTTCTGCACAGTCATTTGATCTTTAACTTATAGAGGAGACCTACATTTAAACATCTTATCTAGGGATGGGCACATAGAAACAGAAGTGATGGACAGAAGAAGACTTAAACAGTTCACCCACTCTGTTCAAATACTCATTACTTGGAGATGCTCCATTCTCTGTCCTCCATCGCAGTCCTCCCTCTTTCCTTCCTTCTTCTTCTAGTCCAAAACTCTGTGGCCAGTTCCTTGTGAATTCCCCTATTGTCTTTGACTCCACAACCATGTCAGGTAGTTTGCTCCACTCATTCATAACCCTTTCTGCAAAGAAAAACCTCCTAATGTCCATTTTGTTCCACCTCCAGCTTGAGTGCATGCTACCTAGATGATCCACTGTTTCTTAGCTTGGACAGACTTGCAGTGTCCACTCTGTAGAACCCTTTAATTAACCTAAATCTCTCCGCCATGCCCTCCTTTTTCTTTTGTCCTCCACTGAATACATGTTGAGATTTTTCAGTCTTTCATCATACACCGTTCCCACTAGCCATGGATCATTTTGAGGATCTTTATTGCACTCTAATCTGTACCTGTCCATCATTAGGTGCTGTTCCCAGAACTAGACATAATATTCCTGATGGGGGCTCATGAGTGATCTATACCGAGGCAATATTACATACCTTCATCTGCTAGTAATCAATCTCCCTATGCACCTCAGCATTTCTTTAATTGTTATGTATACCCTTTTGCACTGAGAAGTCTACTGGCATCCCATCAATATAGTCCACTGTCAGGATTTTGCCCTCCTATGTTCATCTCCTTGCACTTTTTGACTTTACTTTTCAATTGCCAAAGACTGGACCACTTCTCCAGTCTCCACATGTCCTGCCTCAGAATATTAATCACTTCTTCACCTGCAACCCTCCAGCAGAGCTTGGTGTCATCTGTAAAGAGGCTCACCTTGCCCTGAATATCCTCTCCTATATCATAGATATACCTATTAAATATGAGTGGTCCAGGACCAACTCCTGTAGCACTGCACTAATCCTTGCCCTATTCTCAGAGAATTTACCATTTATGATCACTATATCTGTTCTGACAGTCAGTTTTTGATCTATCCATTTATTTCTTCTACTACCCCCCAGATCGCTAACCATCTTAACCAGTTTCATTTGTGGCACTGAGTTGAAGGCTCTGCTAAAATCCAGGTGCTATACAGTTTGTCTGCTGTCTGGCCCCTGCTTGTCATTTGTGTCACTACATTAAAAAAGTCAATTAAGTTAGTCTGGCATAAATAGCCTATAGTGAAACATAGAAACAGACTTTGACGGCAGATAAGGACAGCTTGGCCACCTAGTCTGCCATTTCCCTACATATAGATAATCTGCAGATCCTAGTTAACCAACAGCCTATTTCTTCCTACAACCCACAAGAATTGCCTTATGCCTGTCCCGTGCATTCTTGAATTCTCCCACAGTTTTAGACCCCACAGCCTCCTCAGGAAGGCTGTTCCATGCATCCACCACCATCTCTGTGAAAAAATACGGCCTCACATTGCACCTGAGCAGTCTCCCCTCATCTTCAAATTGTGTCCCCTTGTTCTTGCACATCTCTTTTTCTGAAAAATGCTACCCTCTTGGACTTTGTTCATTCCACTGAGGTACTTAAAAGTTTCTATCATAAACCCCTCTCCCTCCTTTCCTCAAGGGTATACATATTAAGTTCCTTTAATCTGTCTTTGTATGGCTTCTCTTTCAGACCTTGCACCATTTTAGTTGCCCTCCTCTGGACTGCCTCCATCCTGTCTATGTCCTTGTGGAGATGGGGTCTCCAGAACTGGACACAGTACTCCAGATGGGGTCTCACCAACTGTCTGTACAGAGGGATAACAACTTCCTGTTTTCTGCTGATAATGCCTCTCCCTATACATTCCAGTATCCCCCCAGCAATACCTACTGCCTTCTCAAATTGCTTGCTTACCTTAAGGCCATCTGATATAATTACCCCTAGGTCCCTTTCCATTACGTTGTTGTTACTACCTCCCCCACCATTGTGTACTCTTCCCCTGGGTTTTTGTTTCCCAGGTGCATTATTTTGCACTTATTTGCACTGAATCCAAACTGCCATACTTCTGACCATTCCTCCAACCTTGCCAAGTCCCTTCTCATCCTTCCATACCTCCTTGTGTATCAAACCTGTTGCAGATCTTTGTGTCATCTGCAAAGAGGCATACTTTTCCTTCCATTCCCTCTGCAATGTCACTTATAAAGACATTAAAAAGGACTTTTGCTAGCCTTTCTTGTAGAGCAGAAAGCAGCTAACTAAAAGAAGCTACATTTTCTTATTAATTTAAAACTTATATCTCAGCAGGAGTCAGTGACTGTTAAGATTAAGTAGACAGATAACTTTATTAGAAGTAGAAGGGTCTTATTTAGGGTTAAAAAGAAAGAAAAGAAAGAAAGTCAGTGTGTGTTCTGTGCATGGAAGGGTACTGTATCAGCTGACTTTGCTAAACCAGTAGGAGGAAAGAGAGCTTACCTGGGGTGTGGTTTAGACACTATAAAAGCAGGTGAGTCAAATTACAACTTCCTGTTGCTAGCCTTGCTTGTAGAGCAGAAAGCAGCTAACTAAAAGAAGCTACATTTTCTTATTAATTTGAAACTTATATCTCAGCAGGAGTCAGTGACTGTTAAGATTAAGTAGACAGATAACTTTATTAGAAGTAGAAGGGGTCTTATTTAGGGATAAAAAAAAGAAAGAAAGTCAGTGTGTGTTCTGTGCAGGAAGGGTACTGTATCAGCTGACTTTGCTAAACCAGTAGGAGGAAAGAGAGCTTACCTGGGGGTGTGGTTTAGACACTATAAAAGCAGGTGAGTCAAATTACAACTTCCTGTTGCTAGCCTTGCTTGTAGAGCAGAAAGCAGCTAACTAAAAGAAGCTATATTTTCTTATTAATTTAAAACTTATATCTCAGCAGGAGTCAGTGTCTGTTAAGATTAAGTAGACAGATAACTTTATTAGAAGTAGAAGGGTCTTATTTAGGGTTAAAAAGAAAGAAAAGAAAGAAAGTCAGTGTGTTTTCTGTGCAGGGAAGGGTACTGTATCAGCTGACTTTGTTAAACCAGTAGGAGGAAAGAGAGCTTACCTGGGGTGTGGTTTAGACACTATAAAAGCAGGTGAGTCAAATTACAACTTCCTGTTGCTAGCCTTGCTTGTAGAGCAGAAAGCAGCTAACTAAAAGAAGCTACATTTTCTTATTAATTTAAAACTTATATCTCCGCAGGAGTCAGTGTCTGTTAAGATTAAGTAGACAGATAACTCTATTAGAAGTAGAAGGGGTCTTATTTAGGGTTAAAAAAGAAAGAAAAGAAAGTCAGTGTGTGTTCTGTGCAGGGAAGGGTACTGTATCAGCTGACTTTGCTAAACCAGTAGGAGGAAAGAGAGAGTACCTGGGGGTGTGGTTTAGACACTATAAAAGCAGGTGAGTCAAATTACAACTTCCTGTTGCTAGCCTTTTTTCTTACTAATTGCCCTCCATCCCACCCAAAGCCAGTTCTACTTTTATAGCCACTGGATTTGACTGTCAGCAGGAACTTCCTGTTTGGCAGTAGGAAAGAAAGGATCATAGAGAAACATTGGTTTTGCCAACCCTAAAGGAAAAAAGTAGCTCACTCTCCCCCCCAGCTGCTGGTGGTCTGATATTGAGCAAAGAAGAAGGAGGTTACTGAAGAAGATAGGAAGTTGCTGTCCCAGTACAGGAAGGGTGAGAGTTGTAAGGAGAGGAGAGAATAAGCATCCAGAGAAACAGTAAAGAGGACACAAAATAAGACATGATAGGAGTGGTGCAGTGCAATGGCTGTGGGGCGGCATTGTTCCGGGAGACATTCTGGAGGCTGCGATGCCCTATTTGCAGGCACCTCTCTGGTCTGAGAGAGGAGGTTGCCTGTCTCCAGGCTGACCTGGCTAGGATTCGTGAAACCTCCTCCCCCACCCAGGGACCACCAGGGCCAATGCCACTACCTCAGATGTTGCCAAGAAAGAGGAGAGGCTGGACCAGGGTGGGCTCAAGGAGGGAGAGGGTGGTGGAACAGAGTTGCATCCCTCCAGCTGTACCTCTCCACAATTCATTCGCTTTTCTGGTGGATAGTGGTTCCTCTATGGAGGCACCTGCAGTGGAGATCAAGGAGGATGCTGGGAACCTTCACAAAGGAGACCCACAAGAGGGTGGCATGGGACCCCACAGGGAAGGAAACAACTCCTGGTGGGGACTCAATCGATGGGGGGGTAGAAATGGGGGAGGAAGGGGAGAGGGAGGTAAGGTGCCTTCCTGGCGCCATGACTTGGAGGGACAGCAAGCGAATCCTCAGGATCGTGGGAGGAGCTGCAGAAGGGAGGGAGCTGGATGTCATTGTCCACCTAGGGACAAATGACCTGGCTAGGAATGGGATCAGAGCAGTGCAAGAGGATTTTGTAGAGTTGGGAAGGGGCCTTAGACAAGTAGCGCATATGGTAACCTTCTCGGAGGTGCTGCCTGACTATGGCAAGGGAGGTGCTAGGGCACTTCTCACCAGAAAAATTCAATGAGTGGTTGAAAAACTGGTGTGGAGCTCAGGGTTTTGGCTTCATTGGGGACTGGGGAGCCACCTTGAGGGATGCAGACCTATACTGGTGCGATGGTCTGCATCTGTCCAGGGGGGGAATCAGGATCCTAGGTGAGAGGTTTAAATGCTTCATTGGCAAGCATTTAAACTAGCCAAGGGGGGGAGGCACTGAAAAGGAGCAGGGAACTCCGAGCCTCCCCACAAAACATGGTGATTAGTGAGGTAAATACAAGGTACAGAAGTTATTAGGAGCAGAACAGATTTAAATGTAAAAAGGCAAAGGCAGTAAGGACAGAAATGGGGCTAAAAGGGTAAGGCTATCAAAAGTGGAGGTGATGAGTACCAATGCCCATAGTCTGTGTAACAAGCTCCCTGAACTAGTGGCCTTGATGGAAGAGGGTTGCCTGGATATTGTGACAGTCACAGAAACATGGTACACAGAGAACCATGACTGGGATTTCAACATACCAGGATACACAATCTACAGGAGGAACAGGGAGGATAAAAGAGGAGGAGGAGTAGCTTTCTATGTAAAGGAAGAGATCAAAGCAGCAGAACTAAAGAGTAAACAGGGAGCAGATGAGGCACTTTGGGTCACCCTGGAGACAGGAAATGGCACCATTGGCACCATTAAGTATACAGACCCCCATCTCAGGTGGAGGGAATGGACAAGGAAATGATAGAAGGCTTTCTTAGAATGGCAGAAAAAGGGGAGATATTGTTGATGGGGGACCTGAATATGCCGGATGTTAACTGGAGCACCTTTGCTGCAGGCACATCCAAGAGCAGAGTCATTCTTGATGCCCTACCGGGGGCATGCCTCAGACAGCTAGTATTGGAACCCACTCAGGATGGAGCAATCTTAGACCTGGTACTCTCAAATGGGGATGGAGAAAGAATCTCAGATTTAGAAGTGGGTAGCCATCTGGGAACAAGCGACCACCAAACAGTGTGGTTCACGATAAACACAGCCATACAATCAAGCCATACAAAAGCAAGAGTACTGGACTTTAGGAGGGCTGACTTTGGGAAAATGAGAGAGTGCCTCAGAAAAGCACTAGCAAACAGGCAAGAAGGAGGGGTGGAGGAACAATGGGGAGTGATCAAAACAGCCATCACAGAGGCAACAAGCCTTTGTGTAAAGCAAATTAATAAAACACAACGAAAGAAAAAGCTGCTATGGTTCTCAAAAGAGGTGGCAGAGAAGGTTAAGGAGAAAAGGACAGCATTCAGGAAATATAAGGAAACACAGAAGGAGCAGGACAGAGAACTTTATCAGTTAAAGCAGAAAGAGGCTGGGAAGGCAGTCAGAATAGCAAAGGCCCAAACCGAGGAAAGGATAGCCAATTCTGTTAAGAAGGGGGATAAGACCTTTTATAGGTACATTAGGGAGTGAAGAAAGACCAAAGGAGGGATACTGAAGCTTAATAAAGGGGAGGGAATGTGGGTAGAGGGTGACAGTGAAAAAGCAGGGATACTGAACGAATATTTCTGCTCAGTATTCACAAAGGAAGAGGAGGGTGAGTTACCTAAACCAAACAAGAGAAACACTCTGAAGATGGGGGTCGATACCAGTCCATTTACAGAAGAAATGGTTCTGAAAGAACTAATAAAATTGAAGGTGGACAAAGCAATGGGGCCTGATGGGATTCACCCAAGAATTCTAAAAGAACTGAGGTAGAACTAGTGACACCGCTGACTACTCTTTAACAAATCATGGGAGGATGGGGTGGTACCCGAGGACTGGAGGAGGGCAGATGTGATTCCTCTTCACAAAAGTGGGAGCAGGACAGAGGCAGGAAACTAGAGACCAGTTAGTTTGACCTCAGTGGTAGGGAAAATGATGGAATCACTTCTGGAAGGAAAGAATTGTTAAGTACCTAGAGGCCAATGGGGCACAGGACCCAAGGCAGCATGGATTCACGATGGGAAGGTCATGTCAGATGAATCTAATAGATTTCTTTGACTGGGTGACCAAAGTAGTAGACCAGGGAGGGGCTGTGGACATGGCCTACCTAGATTTTAGCAAGGCATTTGATACAGTCCCACATAAAAGATTAACACACAAGATAGCCAGCCTTGGAGTCGGTCCCAAGGTGGTAGCCTGGATAAAAAATTGGCTAGACAACAGGACGCAAAGGGTAGTAGTAAATGGAGTACACAGTGAAGAAAGGAGGGTTACTAGCGGGGTACCGCGGGGTTCAGTACTGGGACCGGTCCTTTTTAATGTCTTTATAAGTGACATTGCAGAGGAACTGGAAGGAAAAGCATGTCTCTTTGCAGATGATACAAAGATCTGCAACAGGGTTGATACACAAGATGGAGTGGAAAGGATGAGAAGGGACTTGGCAAGGTTGGAGGAATGGTCAAATGTATGGCAGCTCAGATTCAATGCAAAGAAGTGCAAGGTAATGCACATGAAAAAAAAACCAGGGGAAGCGTACACAATGGGGGGTGAGATACTGACAACAGTAAAAATAGAAAGGGACCTGGGGGTAATTATATCAGATGACCTAAAGGTGGGCAAGCAATGAGAAGGCAGTATGAAGGCTGGGGATACTGGGATGCATAGGAAGAGGCATCAATTGTAGAAAACAGGAAGTTGTTATCCTCTGTACAGACAGTTGGTGAGACCCCATCTGAGTACTGTGTGCAGTTCTGGAGACCCCATCTCACAAAGACATAGACAGAGTGGAGGCTGTCCAGAGGAGGGCACAAAAATGGTGCAGGGTCTGCACCAGAAGACATACGAAGAAAGACTAAAGGAGCTTAATATGTATACCCTTGAGGAAAGAAGGGAGAGGGACATGATAGAAACTTTCAAGTACCTCAAGGAAATTAACAAAGTACAAGAGGGTAGCATCTTCCAGAAAAAGAGATGTGCAAGAACAAGGGGGCACAATTTGAAGATAGAGGGGGAATGGCTTAGAGGTAATGAGAGGAAGTATTTTTTCACTGAGAGGGTTGTGGATGCATGGAACAGCCTCCCTGAGGAGGTTGTGGAGTCAAGAACAGTGGGGGACTTCAAGAATGCATGGGACAGACATAAGGCAGTCCCAGTGGGGGGTAGGAGGAGGAAATAAGCTGTTGGTTAACAAGGATCTGCAGCTTATCTGTTAGGTAGGAAAATGGGTAGACTAGGTGGGCCAAGCGGTCCTTATCTGCCGTCAAATTCTGTGTTTCTATGTTTCTATGACTGAACCCAGTACTGAATTCTGTGGTACCCCACTAGTAGCACCTCTTTCTTCAGAGAGGACTCCATTTACAATTACCTTCTGTGTCTTGTTGTCCAACCAATGTTTTACCCAGGCTACCACCCTGGGACCCACTCCCAGGCTGGTTCATTTGGTTATTAATCTTTTATGCGGGACTGTGTCAAATGCCTTGCTAAAGTCTAGGTAGGCCATGTCCACAGCCCTTCCCTCGTCTACTACTTTAGTCACTCAGTCAACAAAATTGATCAGATTTGATTGACATGACCTTCCTGCTGTGAACCCATGCTGCCTTGGGTCCTGTGCCCCACTGGTCTCTAGGTACTCAATAATTCTTTCCTTCAGAAGTGATTCCATCACTTTCCCTACCTCAGAGGTCAAACTGACAAGTCTGTAGTTTCCTGCCTCTGTCTTGCTCCTACTTTTATGAAGGGGAATTACATCCGCCTTCTTCCAGTCCTCAGGTATTACACCATCCTCCCATGATTTGTTAAAAAGGGAAGTCAGTGGTGTCACTAGTTCTCCCCTTAATTTTTTTAGAATTCTGGGGTGAACTACATCAGGCCCCATTGCTTTGCCCACCTTCAGTTTTAGGAGTTCTTTCAGAACCCTTTTTTCTGTTAAAGGACAGGGCTCGTTCTCTCTATCCAGAGTGCTTCTGTTAACTGGATTAGGCACTTCCCCTGCCTCCTCTTTTGTGACTACTAAGCAGAAGTATTAATTTAGTATCCCTGCTTTTTCACTGTCCCTCTCTGCCCACCCACCATCCATTCTACTCAGCCTCTCTATCCCTTTCTTTGTCTTTCTACACTCCCTGATGTACCTATAAAAGATTTTATCCCCCTTCTTAACCAAGTTGACTATCTTTTCCTCAGTTTGGACCTTTGCTATTCTGACTTCCCTTCCTGTTTCCTTCTGCCTTAACTGGTACAGTTCTCTGTCCTGCTCCTTCTGTGTTTCCTTACACTTCCTAAATGCTATCTTTTCTCCCTAACCTTCTCCACCACCACTACTGAGAGCCATAGTGGCTTTTTATTTTGTTTTGATTTGTTTATTTGCTTCACACAATGGCTTGTTGCCTCTGTGATGGCAGTTTTGATGTTTCCCCATTGTTGTTCCACCCCTCCTTCTAGCCTGTTTGCTAGTGCTTTTCTAAGGCACTCTTCCATCTTGCCAAAGTCATCCCTCCTGAAGTCCAGTAGCCTCACTTTTGAATTTATTGTGAACCACACTGTTTGGTGGTCACTTGTTCCCAGATGGCTACCCACCTCTAGATATGAGATCCTGTCACTGTCCCCATTTGAGAGCATGAGGTTTAAGAATGCTCCCTCATGAGTGGGTTCCGAAATTAGCTGTCTGAAGCATGCCACCTGTAGGGCATAGAGAATGGCCTTGCTCTTGCATGTGGCTGCAGCCAAGGTGCTCCAGATAACATCTACCATATTCAGGTCCCCCATCAACAGTATCTGCCCTTTCTCTGCCATCCTAAGGATGCCTACTGTCATATCCTTGTCCATTCCTTCCCCCTGACATGGGGGTCTGTATACAACCCCTGTGCAGATTGTGGTGCCATTTACAGCCTCTAAGGTGACCAACAGTGCCTCCTTTCCTCCCTGTTTACTCTTTTGTTCCATTGCCTTTATCCCTTCCCTTACATAGAGAGCTACTCCTCCCCTTCTTCTACTCACCCTGTCTCTCCTATAGGCTGTGTACCCTGGTATATTAATATCCCAGTCATGGTTCTCTGTGTACCATGTTTCTGTGGCTGCTACTATAGCGAGGCATCCCTCTTCCATCAAGGCAACCTGTTCAGAGAGCTTGTTGCCCAGACTATGGGCATTGGTACTTATTACCCTCCATTTCTTGATAGCCTTACCCTTTTTTTCCCCATCCCTGTCCTTATTGCCTTTGTCATTTTCTCCATTTTTCCCTGCCCTTCTCCCTATTGACATCTAGGATTTCCCTGCTCCTTTCCAGTGCCCCCTCCCTTGGCTAGTCTAAATGCTTGCCAATGAAGCATTTAAACCTATCACCTAGTATCCTGTTTCCCCTCCTGGACAGATGTAGACCATCACACCAATATAGGCTTGCATCACTCCGGGTGGACCCACAGTCCCTAATGAAGCCAATTCCCTGAGCTCTGCACCAGTTTTTCAACCACTGATTGAATCCCATGGTGTGGAGCACCCTAGCCTCACCCATGCCATAGAGAGGCAGCACCTCCAAGAAGGTTACTGTGTGTGCTACTTGTCTAAGGCCCCTTCCCATCTCCAAAAACTCTTCCTGCACTGCTCTGATGCATTTCTCAGCCAGGTCATTTGTCCCTAGGTGGACAATGACATCCAGCTCCCTCCCCCATGCAGCTGGTCCAGCAATCCTGAGGATTCACTCCCTGTGCCTCCAAGCCATGGCACCAGGCAGGCACCTTACCTCCCTCGCCCCTTCCTCCCCAAGTTCTAACCCCCTAATAATGGAATCCCCAAAAGGAGTTGTTTCCTTCCCTTGTGGGGTCCCATGACACCCTCCAGTGGGTTTCCTTTGTTGAAGTTCCCAGCATCATCCTTAGTCTCCACTGTGGTTGCCTCCATAGAGGAACCACACTTTGCCAGAACAGGATATGAATTTTGGAGAGGTACAACTGGAGGGATGTGCCTTTGTTCCACAACCCTTACCCTCTCTGAGACCACTGTGGTCCAACTGCTCCTCTTTCTTGGCAACCTCTAAGGGAACGTCAGTGGCCCTGGTCATCCCTGGGTGGGAGAGGAGATCCCCCAAATCCTGGCCAACTCAGCCTGGAGATTAGCAGCCTTCTCCATCAGCCCAGAGAGATGCCTGCAGATGGGATAACAATGCATCCTCCAGAATGTTTCCCTGAAGACTGCTGCTCCACAGTCACTGCACTGTATGACTCCTATCATGTCTTATTTCTGGCCCCTTAACTGTTGCTTGGAATACTTACTCTTTCCTCTGTTTATTTATTTATTTATTATTTTTTTTTCTCCCTACTTACTGCCTCTGTGCCCTTTAAGCTCCCGATCTTCCTGTTCTGAGACAAGAAATTCCTATATTTCTCAGTAGTCTCCTTACTCGCTCAGAGTCAGACCTCCAGCAGCTAGGGGGGATGAAGAGCTACTCTTTTCCTTCTAGGATGGTGAGTCTTTTGTGGCTTTGTGATAACTCACTTCCTGCTCCCAAACAGGAAGTTCCTATTGTCAGTCAAATCCTGTACCTATAAAAGTAGAACTGGCTTAGGGTGGGGTAGTGGAGGGAAGGGAAGTAGGGCAATATAGTCCCAGTAGGGAAGTGTAGTCATAACAGCAGCTCCTTCTTCTTGGTGTACTCTGCCTATCTAGGGCAGTTTTTAAATCTGGGTTTAACCTGGCTTCCTTCTAGCTAAGCCACTCCCCCTACTTTGCAGCTCTTTCTATACTTAATTGCATAGATAACAATTCCCTTCAGCCACCTGAGACAAACACCTTGATAACTGCACAGATAATTCACTTCAGCCAACTCAGACAAACACACTAACTTTTTTTTGCTTGTTTTGTTTTGTTTTTACCCTAAACTGAAGGTCCCAGTAGTAGAGATCCAGTTCTTTAGTCCCAGTAGAGATTTATAGTTGTAACAGCAGCTCCTTCTTCTTCTTGGTGTTCTTTGCCTGTTCTCTGGCAGAAGCTATAACCAGTACTGCCCCTCCCCATTAAGCCCTTCCCTTTTAAGTTTGCAATTATTTGTTCTTTAATAATTTTCTCCAGAAGTTTACCTACTATTGATGTAAGGCTCACATGCTTTCAACTTCTTGGATTTTACCTGTCATCCCCTTCATGTAAGGGAACCACATTTGCTACTCTGTGGTCCAGAGGAGCTTCATATGTACCTAGTGATTCTCCAATAAAGACGACAGAGGCTCCGCTAGCACCTGCTGTGTTTCCTTCAGCACTTTTGTGTGACTCCTATCTGATCCTGGGGATTTATTTGCTTTTAAGTTCTCCAGTCCCTTTAGTTCCTGTTCTCCTGTAATACTCCATATCTCAGATCTGTCCCATGCATCCAACCATCAGAATCGGCATGCCCCCCTTGACCACATACATCAAACAAAAGTATTAATTTTGTATACCTGTCTTCTCCCTGTCAACCCTTGTACTTAACCCCATCATTTCCTATCCATAATATGCTATCCCTTGTTTTCCATTCACCAATGTATCTTTAGAATGACTTTTTGGTTTCCTTGACCCTTTCTGCTAGCTACAATTGCACAACGAAAAGGCACTCCATTTGAAGAAGTCCGGAAAATAGTAGATGTAGTGGATAACTCACATTTATTTAAAAGTGTTATCAAAGGAGCCCTGGCTTTTCAGGTCTAACATGACCCTTTCTCAAATGGAAGGCCTTCTCTCTGTGTTTTTGTCTCTAGGATTGTTATTTGAAATGCATCAACTGCAGAACACTGAGCATGTGTGTTTTTTTCATCCCCTTTCTCTTAGCTGCATTTCTGCCTTTGCCTCTCTGATGAACCTTTTACATATACCCAGTTTCTCCTTATACCTTTTTCTGTTTCCCTTATTATATGACTTCTTGTATCTCCTAACCATCCCCTTTTTGTCTTAATGGCCTGGCTTAACTTCCTAGCTAAGCATATGTGCTTCCAATATGTTTTGAACTTTTTTATGGGTTTTTATGGCTCTGACACAGCCTTGGGTGGCCTGTGTCATAGCCTCCTTTAAAACAGACAACCTTCCCTCCATCCCCTTGATCTTTATAATTTATTATTTATTCATTTGAAAATTGGTACCTGGAAGAAGCACACTGAGCCAAGGCATGTTTCAAGTTGCAACCTGGGGTAGGGGAACAATGGAACAACAGCAGTATAATATAGCAAATTCAAAACAGTTGAAAACATTTAATAAAATGTTATACAAAATTAGAATACAATAAATACAAAAAATTGTATGTGCATAGAATAAAGTGCAGTACAGCTGAATAAGAACATCTAACAAGTGAATATCCTGAAGAGGCAGCAATACACAGTGAAAAAGAACAATATTGATAGTAGGCAACTGATCTGTAGGTCAAGTTATTGCCTAACCCCATAATGGATGGAGAAAATTGTAGTGGTGTGATATTGAAACCAAGCCATGAGTGGAGGGGCCAGGTGTCTGCTTGCCAGTATGGTTAAGGCTTGGCCCAGGAGGTGTCGGGAGGAATGGTAACAGGAACAGGTGAAGGGAAGGCTGAGTTTCAGCTAGTGCCCGAGAGAACCAGGGGCTGGGGATAGTTGGAGGGAGGAGGGGAGGTGGTTCCAAAGTGAGGAAATTCAATAGGAGAAGGTAGACTGCCTAGCAGAGCAGTGGGGGTGAGGAGTGGCAAAAGTGTGATGGTCCCTGGAACAGAGGGAACAAAAAGCAGAGAAGAGATGGGAGAGGAGAAAGGAGAGGCAAGAGGGAAAGGAAACAAACCAGTATCTGGATATGAAGAAGGTATAGTGGTCCTGGCTACATGTGGGCAGAGAATGGATGGATAGAGATGAACACAGTGAACACTGGTATGTGTGGGGGGTTGTAGCAAAGTGGCAGAAGGAGCTGCAGATGGTGCCCAATCTGGTGAGGGAAGTGGAAGGGGCTTTGTCATAGACTACATTTGCATAGTCAAAGACAGGGGGAACCATTTTGGTAACAAGATCTCTGCAGACATGTAGAGATAAGCAGTATATTTTGAGGTACAGCACAATGAGCTTTGGACAGAGTTTTGCACGGATGGCATCGATGTGGACTCAGAAGTCAAGCTCACTGTCAAGCCACACTCCAAGGTACTTGAAGGACTGAACTGTTTAGAGAGGCATACCATCCAGAGTGGTGAAAATGGAGGGGGAGGGAATGGAGTTTGACCAGTTTCTGATTGGTACCAAAGGTCATGGACACTTTTTTTTTGTTGTGTGTGTGTTGACTGTGAGTTGGCTGGATTGAAACCAGTGAAGAACATTATTGAAGTCCCACCAAAGCATGTCTTCCATAGCTGTGGTAGAGGGACTGGAGGTGAAGATGACCATGTCATCTGCATACATGTGGATGTGTGAGTTGGCTCAGGTAGAGGGAAGGTTGTTCGAGAAGACGAAGAAATGGATGGGACCAAGGATGGAGCCCTGTGGGATATATTACATTATTCCAGCTGTCATTTCCCCCAACACCCAACATTCCAAGGCCACAATCCAGACACCCATTTGCCCAACAGTTAAGATGTTATCCGTGACAGAGATTTTGTTTCACGTTTCACGGGGCTTTGACCCTGCACCCCAATACTCAGGATTACAAACTCGGCTAAAATTAAAGTGTCAGGCAAATGGGCTTTGGGATGTTGGGTGTCAGGAAAGTGACTGGCAGGATATAGTAATACTCCTGCCCTATGGGACCTCAGCCTGGAGAGGAAGGGGAGGTGACAGGGTATCTCCTTCCTGTACTAACTGTTGTTGGCCTATTAAGTAGGAACTGAACCAAGCAACAGCAGGACCTGAAAGCCCAGCAGAGCTCAGCTTGTCCATGAGGAATGGATGGGACATCGAACTGAAGGTGTTGGCCAGATTGATGATGATAACAGCTGTAATGTGCCTCTGATCCATCCCAGAGAAGACAGAATCAGTGACACGCAGCAGGTAGCAGACAGTGGAATGGTTCTTCTAGAAACCAGACTGGAAGAATGAGAGGTAGTTAGAGGATGAAAGGAAGTTGAGGAGTCCAGAATGGACTAGTTTCTATGCAGCTTAGAGTGGGAGAGGATGAGAAAAAAGTCATTGAGTCTTTCCTTCTTTTCCATCTATGTTTTCCTGAAATTCATTTTCCTGAAGTCCAGCGCTCATGTGTCAGTGGTCACTTGTTGTGACCAAAGCTTCATGCTGAGATTCATTGTGTGGTGGTTACTCTGACCATTTGGAGTCTCCACTTAAAAGCAGAAGTATTTGTTAGTCACCATATAGTTTTTTTTAGCAACAATATTTTTTCTGGCAAAAATATCAAGATACTCTATTTTTTTTAGTTTTCTTTCATTCTTGAACCAAGATATGGGATTCTGAAGTTGTTAAAGGTTCCCACTCATGTGCCATGAATTCCATAAATAAATTAAATACATTATCTTGGTGCAGCGCTATGCTGTATACCATCAGAAACATGTGGCAACAGCATCCTAATACATGCAGATTATGAATCCAGTATGTACATTTAACAGGTAGCCTTAACGGAAGAGATTTTTAAAAATTGTGATTGGTGACTATCTTTAATGACGTAAGTCATTAATTACAAAATTAGCTATAAAAGCATTTTATAAAATGTCTCTGAGTAAACTAAAAATACAGCAAGGGTGTCACTAATACATTTCTGTTAAACTACATAATGATTTTTTTTGGCTGACTAAAAAATACTACTGCTTTAATGTATCTAATAATTTTCTGAATTGACATCACCAGGTCTAGTACTGCCTCCCCCATTACAGTATCACTCGCGAACTATGTTAGGAAGCAGTCCTGAGTTACTTCCACACATCTTTGCTCCTTCTGACTCCTAGGCACTGGTGTCCCCAGTCGGTGGGGATCTTTAAAGTCACCCTTTAACACTGTTTCACCCAATAGTGCCATTTTCTTTAGCGCCATCTCCAGATCTTCATCCATCTCCACCATTTGATTTGGTGCCCTGTACATTACCCCAACCCTATGATTATTCCCCTTTCATTACCTGTATCTACAGTCAGTCTACCCCAAGCACCTCCTTGGGATCCCTTGAAACATTTCCAGAACCCTGCCCCACTCCTGGTATGGTACTGTGGTGCCAGCATTGGCTATAATGTGGAACTCATACTGTAAACCTTCTGATCTAACCCATAGATGAGAACAGTAGCAAGTAGAAACTTAACGAATAACAGATGAGACTACTACCAAGTAGAAAATAAGCAAAAATTAAATAATAATTATATCACACTGTTGTGCTGCAAGTTTACATATGATGGGGGGGGTCATTGTTGCACTACAGAACTGTATTAGTGTAACAGTGCTTGGTAGAGGGACTTCTAGGCTTGGCCTGCCTCTCCCAGTATCAGCTAGTTTAGGGCTAGGGGCTTACAACCTTAACGTATGACTGATTGTGGCCTGTTCCCTCCCGTTATCTTTCTGTCTTCCTTGCCTGTTGACCTGTTGTTGTGGATTTGCTGGTACTGAATTGCTGTTTGGGGAGCCCTACTTCTTGTTACCAAATTCAACAATGGGGATAATCCACAGGATGCCACTGCAGTGCTTGAACAGCCCATGGCTCATTCATGGCTCTCTGCCTGCTAACACTGCTTCTTTGTGATTCCACATCCCTCTTTGCATGATCAGTATCTATGGCCTCCTAGATTCCAATTATCACAGCTTTCAAAACACTGCTGGAAGTACTGTACCTGAGATACCCTTACCTCACTTTCTTGGGTTAATGCTGTTTAAGGACAGCCTCTGTGCATCCCACCATACGCTAAAGCATAGCATTAGAAACAGCATGCAGGGAGCAGGTAAGCAATCTGTGAGACATCTGCATGCTTCTAATTTTTAATTTATACATTTTTAGGACCATTATGCTACCAATTAAGATCTCTAACTGAGATCAAACTACAGCTGCATAAATCACGAAAAGTTTACGAACAGTATCTGGAAATTTCCTCAGCGGATTTTGTAACCTGGGAAAATCAGAATACAGCTACACAAAATTATAAAATTACCAAATGGCACTGCTGTGCAAATGTTAATGAGACACTAAGAAAAGAACTGGCCATCTGATGTCAAAACGAGCACTGCACAATACCTTGCAATTTCCATTGTATTTATGTTCCTGAAATATAATGGTACTGCATATACGAAACTTGTTTTTACGGAAAATTTCAATCATTTTGACTGTTCTGAACTACACCACCATTAGGTGCCTGAAGAAAAGTGCCAGAAAAAGAAATATATAGGGACAGCCTTGGACAGTGCTTGTTCCCAGATCAGCAAAATGTCCCCAGCACAAATGGGTGGTGGTGGTGGGGAGGGGGGTACTCCAGTCTTCTTTACACTGCTGGAGAAACTCTTTCAACAGCAACCAGAGGAATGACTCCCAACTTGATGTGAGCAACAAAGCATTAATAAACTAAAATGGTTGGTCACTGTGTAGGCTGGTCTAGCTGCATGCCAGAAAAATAACTTTAAAAAGTTCAATATTTCACTCCTGCGCCAAGAAACAAAGCCCAACATTTTTGTTTGCTCCTTGACCCTTGTTTCCCAAGTGAAAAGGCATTCATGTTCTCACATCTGTCACATCTAGTGCATGATCTTATTTGATTTGTGTTTGTAGTTCCTGAGAAAAAAAGCCTAGAAAATCTGGACTTAATCAGCAGCCTTCTTCAAGTCACAACCTAGCAATTTAACATGTTTTGTCTAGAACCAACATGCAATGTATATCTGGACCACTTTTTAAAATGGAAAGCATGAACCACATGCAGGTAAGTTCCCAAAATCCCAGTGTAATCTTTGATCCTTATTACTCAGGCCAAAATGTCAAAGTCTCTTTCTTTTTTCATACAGTGTTTTATTAAACTAAAGGGCTCTGTTCTCAGAACATGTTCTCCTGTTTTAGGACCGTAACAAAAATTAGCTTTACAATAAGGCCTAGAATGAGTAGCAGGCTAGAGGAGAGCTGACTTGATACTTCACAAGGAACGTGACACTTAAACAAGCACACAATGCACCACACAGGTGGTAGACAGGGAGATCCCTGGGGGGGTGGGGTTCTAATTGGAGAGAAGGGAGGAAGGAGCTGTTGGAAGGATGATCACATTCTTGTAAATTTCTTAGCAGAAGTGAAGTCAACAAGGACAATGTTTTGTGGCAAGATTTAGCTTTTAACTCTAGCAAGGGGAGAAATACTGTCAGTGATCCTGCTATCACTTAAATCTTTTTATTGGTTATTTGCCTCTTCAATAAAAACATAGCTGAAAAGTCAGAGTGAATTTGAGGGAGGAATATACAATAGGACTGACATTAAAGGGAAGCAGTCACCACCAAATGCCCCACACTCAAGTGTGGGGCAGGTCTTCATGTGCACCTTGTGTGCAAAAACATTTGGGTTTACATACCATTTACTGCAATATCGTAGATTGTATCAAACTAATTTTGCTTAGTTCTAGGCAATCATCTTCTGTGACCACAAATCCCACAATCTCCTGCAGCTGACATCATATCAGTAGGCAGCAGTGGGAAATTCAACAGCCTGCAGTGCATGTTAGAGTTTATATAATTCTGATTTTTTTTCAGGTCTAACGGCTGTCTCTCGACTATGTATAGTCACAGAGGACTGTACATACCCCCTGGAGATAAGAAAACCTGGAAAATGTCTGATTGGAGAAGATAAAAGTTTTAACATGCACTGCAGGTTATTGAGTCTCCCACTTTTGCCTACTGCTCTGATGTCAGCTGCAGTGGATTCCTAGATTTGTCATATCAAAATATGTCATCCTAGAACTAAGCAAAATTAGTTGAATACAATGTATTATACTACAATAAACAGTAAAGCAAACAAAAAATGTTTTGCATGCAAGGTGCACATTAGGAGCAGCCTCACAGCTGAGTGTAGGGCTGTTTGTGCTGACTGTTCCCCTTTAAGCGGATTGCAAATTTGTCAGAGTGCTATGCATGCATACTGTAACTCATAGATGCTCCTTGGTGCCAATTGGTGCATCTGTAACTCTTGTGGTTACCTCGAATAATCCTGCTGATCTGCTGCTACAGATTCCCCTTTTTCTTTTTTTTTCAACTAAATTTTTTCTTGTTTCTCGACTCACCCATCTGCATGCCCATAGCTCCTACACCGAACTTCTCATGGACATACTGGTTATCTAAAACTTGCCCTGGACCGCAACAATGGTGAGCAGCCTGTCATTTTGGCCAGGCATTAGCCTGTGGGGGTTGCTGGCACAAAAGTGGGCCTGAGCATTTTCCTTCAGGTCCAGGTTTTTAGTTCCCCAAGGATGCTGCTGTGCAAGGATGTGCATGCATGCAACAATGCCCCTGTATACTGGCATCTGGCGACTGCCCCTTCCCATGCTTGAATCCTGCTATTTCATTTTAATTTGTCATTTTTATTAGGGGTATAACCATTGAGCACAGCTCATTTACAATGGTAACCCAAGAGACCATAAACAGTTACCATAAATGATTATATATAGCAATTAACAAATAATCTTACATACATCTGCATACAATGCTGTGCCATCTCTCCATCTCTACCAAGTGTCAAAAAGTGGAATGATGTGTTCCCCTTCCCTGAGAAAAGAGAGCTGTCCTTGGGATGGTTGATCCTCCTTCCCTCCCTCAATCAGCCCTAAGTGCCCTGAATTCATTCCCAAGCCACGGTCACCTGCTTAACAAGTGGTACAGTAGCTCAAGTGCTGCACTTTTGGGTAGGCACCCATTTTCTTTTTAACTCATAACAGCCGCTTGGCTCTGTGTCCCCTGATAGTGATATAAGTGTCAACTGGGAGAGGTTATGGACTCTTAAAAAAGCTCGCCCATGTTCATGGGAAGAGTAAGAGCATGAGTTGGTGGAGGTGGAGTTTAGAGTTAGGACTCAGAATGGTAAGGTGTCAGTATAGAATGCTCATCAGGACTACAGTGCAGGTAACCATATATCTTTGCTGTGATGTTGGTATCCCTTACTGTTATACAGACTCTCTTGTGAGAACATTAAAATAGCAGTCACCATTGTGATACTTGCTCCAAGGGAAGACCTGCTAGGTTATTGAAAGAGTTGTAAGTACCCTATGTTTTGTCCTTCAAAAGGGAGCCTGGGATCCCATCAGACAGAATCTTTACTGCCTATGTGTATCTGAACTTGTATGTCTTTGTTAATCTCTGAGGTTGTTACCACCAATAGTATAACCTATGAAAGGAGGTGCTCATCCACCATGCTGCAGAGCAATCTTGAACTTTATAACAACCAGCTGGACTTTAACAACATCTAGCTCTGGTTCTGAGAAAATCAGTCATCCCTTAAAGTAAAGAAAACAATCTCTATGACTTTGGGTACTAGGCAGAGGTGTGCTAGAGCCCCTTTTCTTTCATAACCTTGATGGTGCAGCTATTGAAGATATCGCCTCCTTCAAGTACCTCAGGGTCTGGCAGAATTGCCACCTTGATTTTTTCTGTTCATGTGGATGCTATCCACAAGAACCTCCACCCCAAACTTGGAGCTTTTACAAAATAAGAGGAACATCCTGCTCCCTGTACACAGAGAAATCCTCACTAAGATGATTCTCTCCATTTTTGACTATAGAGACATTGTTTACAGTGCTGCTCCAAAGTCCACTTTAGCTAGACTGAACCCCCCAGTACAAGTTATGATCCCTACAGGTGGAGCCTGCAGTCCCCAATGTAGCCATACCCTTGCACCATTCCTTCAACTATGAGATGAAGGCCTTAGTGTGGAGCTCCCTCTCCTTTCCCCTGCTGTGGTAACTGCACTATTTGAACAAATTGCTTAATCCCACTACTTCTCATACCCAACTGTCACTTCTGCTGCTTCTGTTCCATCTTACCAGAACAAGGACTGAGATTGATGTGTCTCTTAGGAAGATGCCATGTTCAACAGTCAAGTGACTGGACACAACCCTGCTTTCCAGAGTTCAAGTAGACTGACTGCACCTGATCTTTTTACCACAGTGAATTCAAAATACTTTGAGTGGATCTGTGGTGTGATGCGGCTGGAGATGGATAGGCAGGACAACAACATCAGTAGCAGGTGATATAGTACTATCAGGTTGATCGTGCTGGGGGACTGGAGTGGGGCTGGTCTTTAGCTTCCCCTGCCTAAAAAAACTCAATTTCTTCCTTTTCTCTTTTCCTTTTTTCTTTCATTTTGCCATCTCTTCCCAGAACGGTCTCCACTCCTCAGTATCACATTCATCATCACCACTAGTTGGTGGTGTAACTGACTGCAGACATTCAAACTCCTCTTGTTCTTCATCTTCCTCTCCTGTATCTGCTTTCTAATGTCCTGCTTCTTCTCTTACTTCTTCCTCCAGTTCACCTCTTCTCATACTTCTTCTTTCTTGCCCTCTACCCTTGTCTCTCTCCTTGCATGAATCATGTGGTTTCTCCTGTTCTTTCTCCCTCTCATGTCCTTCCTTCTGTTACTTTTTCAGTTTCATTTCCTGCTCTGACAGCATCACTTCCAGATCATCCACAGTGGTACTCTCCATCAGCTTCTTTGGTGGTAGTACTACTGACCTGCTTTTCTTAAGAATGGCACAGTTAGCTTATCTTGCCCAAGCCCTGCCTCATACTCCCATAAACAACTTTACTTTTAACCCTGGTAATAATATAACCATAGGGTCTATGCAAGACCCAGAGTCACTTTCGTCTTTCTTGTGCAATAACTGAGCAGCAGGACTGAGTTGAACAGTACTGCTAATAATGCATGACATGACGATGATGGGCATCACATAGTGCTTCAAGGCAGACTGGCAATTGTCCATGCACATGCACAGGTGGCTGTGGTGGCAGCTGTTGTTGTTTTGTTTGTATGAGACATACAGGGGGTGGGCTTGCCTTTACAAATCTGGATGAATCTATTCTATCCTGAAAAGGGGAACTGAAAGGAAGAGGAGTGAGAGACTGCTGTGTTTCTGGACTGCTCAGAGTGGTTTATTATCAGATGCACTGGATGACCATCTGGGAAAGCTACTTGCACTGGGAGTGTAACCAGTGGATTACTGGGAACTAATGAAGTATGGATTCTTTGACTGTCTAACACACATCAAGAACTGGTTTCCTTGTCAGGCATAACACCGCTATGACTCCCAGTCCCTGTTCACACTCCTTCTCTACCACTAACACTTGCAGAATTGGTACTTGGTAGATCAGGCATGGTAGAACCAGTCACAGCTTCTTTACTTCCAATTGCATCCCTTTTCTCCTCCAATTCTTTTCCTCAGTGTCTCCACACATGCGCACCACCCACTGACACATACTCTCCCTCACATATAGAGACCTAGGGCCATATTTTCAAAGGGTGATGCAGGGCTTGCTTCAAACTCTGTGTCAAATCCTTGCATCGCCACAGCTGTAGCATTGCTGAATGCCCAAAATGCACTCAATTTTATAATCTCAGGTGCATTTGCAACACTTGAACTGCTTTATGGCAGGCTGTGGTACAGTACAGCCACAAGCTACGTGTCAAGGGTCCCCAGGGATGACACAAGCTAGACACAAAAAGTGTGTCTAGTGGGTGTTGATTTGATACAAGGGACTGAATATCCATCTAGACTGTTGCAAGCCCGGTGCACCATATATTTGACGTAGCCAGAGCTTGTGGCAATTCTACATGTTTGAAAATCTAACTCCTAGTGCCTCAGTGCAGCAGCCTACTTCACTTAGTTTTCACTCACAGGCAAAAAGTAATAAAAATAAAGATGGGCTTCTGTGTCCTCGACACCACCAGCACTAATAAAGAAATAGCTGTCAAATAAATCCTTAAAAATCCCCTCTGCACTTTTCCCAGTTTGCTGAATTCACTCTGCCCTGCTTCCCTTGCTGGGACTGCAGCTGACAGTGCAGGCTGGCACTGTGTACTCTCTCCTTTACTCTGCAGCAGGATTTCACTAGCCTGCCTGCCATAAACTATAGTTACAATAGTGAATTAGCAAACTGGAATGATAACCCATGATTCTATTATGATTTCTAAAGTTTCCTGGTCAAAATCACTCTGTTTAACATAAAAGGAGTTCCTTTAGTAGTCAGGTCATTCACATGTGAGAGAGTGATAAAGAGCTGGAAATGGCACTGAGATGTGCACAGCATGAGGCATTCTCAGTTTCTACTAGCATTGCTGATTGGCTGCTGCAGGTCACACTGCCTGCTAACAACGTGGATATGCTTAGTGTGTGCTCCCTGTAAAAAATGCTGTGTCATGATGTTGAAATGCCAAAGGGAAATTATGTTCCTTTGGACTAACTTCACCAGTGTTCAAAACTTTAAATGCTTGCATATTCAAATGCAACTTTGGAATCAACTCATCCTTAACACGAAGCTGAGAATGTGGACACCCAGGAGATGTAGATTTGAATCCTACAAGAACCATTTGCATACTGTGCAATCCTCAGCAAGTCAATTAATTTCTCTGTGCCTTATTGTTTCTCAGGTCATTGCAAGGAATGAGCTTCAGCTCAGTGTGCCTTTCCCATCCAAAATTCTAAAAGTAAAAACTTTTTGCTTACAGTATATGTACCTATCAATATAGTCCACTACCCTTGGAGATGCATCTCACTTCTAGCAGCTGTAAAGAGTTCAAAGCACATGTTTTAAAGAGAATAATGACTATGCAACTGTGTATTATGGATTTATTTTTTTTACACACCTGAGGCATGCAAAGACCCATAAATCTTGACAACGAAGCTCAAGAGGTTAATGAGGTCATCACTCACCGAGGGTGTGTAAAAAAATCCATAACAACACAATTGCATAGCTATTAATTTATAATTACTGCTTTGGGGGGAATGGTAAAGTTAGTTAAGCAGTTCTGTCAGACATACATACACATACACACACACACACACACACACACACACGATGTCTGTCTCTCCCTCTCCAGCAGAGAAATTATTTTTTTATTTATTTATTTTTTATTTCAAAGGACAACTAAACAGGCTAATTAAAAGAAATGAAGAAAGCAACATCTAAAAATGTAGGGTTGTAGACTAAGCCCTTACCTGTGATATACTGTACTTTGTTTTCTCCATAAATTCATTTTAGAAGCATTTCAGCATCTTTGAAAAATGTAAACAAAGTACCAACTCTTTCAAAGTGCCCACTCCCAGTAGCAGCCTAAGATGGCCATGATGTGCATATGTGATGATGTCATTGGAGCCACATCACTCTGGAGCTATCATAGAATCTGTATAGGGCTCTATTAAATATATACATATATAACAAAGTGTGTGGGTCAGGACAGGGAGTTACATCACATTGTGGTGCATCTAGGTACCAATGACCTTGCAGGGTATGAGGTATAGGAGGTTCAGGACGGGTTTAAAGTGGTAGGGAAGTTATGTAGTGAGGCAGGAAGATCAGTTTAATTCTCGGAGATTCTTCCAGTCCCTAGGGCAAGTATTGTTAGGAAGCAGAGGATTGAGGAGTTCAACACTTGGTTGAGGGAGTGGTGTGAGTCCAATGGGTACAGGATGGTGGGTGAGTGGGGAAGGACATGGGAGAATAAGGACCTGTATGCACCAGACAGGCTTCATTTAAATAAAGTGGGCACAAAGGTCTTGAAGGGTAAGTTAGAGGAATATTTAACAGATAATCAGAATGTAAACTAAAGTTGGGGGCGGGGGCAAAAGGTGTGCTTCACTCATAATCACCAGGAAAGAGGGACCATCAGGCCAACCCCTCTACTAGATAATCATTTTGAGGGGAAGGGAATGGAAGAGGAAAGGGTGTTGGACCCCAGGAGGGGGGTCATAAAGGGTTGCTAGGGAACACAGAGGCACAGGATTCAAGATGGATGGTGGTGTTCTTGAATGTAAGGAATCTGGCAAACAAAACAGCATATCGGCAGCACTGATGGTGTATGGAGGGGTGGATATAGTGGCCATCACAGAGATATGGCCATCCCAATGCCATGACTCAGACCTTGTGATACTGGGGTACAGACTGTACCGGATGGACAGGGAGAGAGGGAGGGGGGTGTAGCATTATTCATAAGGGAAGGAATAATGTGTACCAGGAAGGTGGAGCAGGAAGGCAGAATAGAAGCCTTATGGGAGGGGGGTAGCTGGTCTCTCAAAGTCTACCACTTACTGGTTTCATTCCTACCTTGTGGGTAGGTCCAAGTCAGTCAGAATTGGTGACTTCATCTCCCCCTCTTCCCATCAATACCACAGTCCCTCAAGGTCGGTGCTTGGACTAACTCTTTTCTCCGTTTTTCTTAATGACTTACCTGCTGCTTGCTCAACAGCTGATATCCACATGTATGTGGATGCTACTATCTTGTATACCTCCAGTACCTCCATCTCTGATGTGGTGACCTGCCTCCAGTTGGCTTTCAGTAATGTCCTGAGCTGGTTTCACACAAATCAACTGTCCCTCAATGCCAAAAAGACAGTCTTCATAACTTTTGTCACCAGACAGAGACTAGCAAGGCTTACAGTCCTCCCTACCTTTCACATCCTTGAGGGGTCCCTTTGGCAGGATGTCTCCAGTTTTAAACATCTCGGGCTCTGGCTAGACCAGAACCTAGACTTTGCTGGACATGTGGATGCTAGCCATAAAAAAAACTACATCTCAAACTAGGTGCTCTCTACAGACACCGTGGCTGCATCCCTCTTCAAACCCACCATGAGATCCTCCAGATGATCCTCCCAGTCTTTCACTTTGGAGACATAGTTTACAGTTTTGCTGCTAAGTCCACCCTCTCCAGACTGAACACCCTTTTCAACTACTTCTGTCACTTTGCCCTAAACTGTCCTGGTTTACCTATTCTGATATGACAACATTGTTGTTGACGTTCGGCATAGAGACATCCCTGATGTCGACAGGTGAAATTTCACCTGTCAGACATTGGTCTGTTTTTCTATGGGGGGCTGTTCCCTGAACCCCCCATCTGGGAGGGCTGTGTCCCCCGTGCTCCCCATTCTATGGATTGTTAACTCCGAGTTGGAGTTAACTCAAGGGAGGGGGGTGAAACCCGGCGAAAGGGTGAAATTTTGCTGGCGGATCCCCCACAGCAACGTTTTCAAAACTTGTCAAAAATGTTGCTGTGGGAGATTTCGCTGAAGGAATTTTGCCCTTCCGTCAGCATACCAACCGTCCCCCACATACACATCATTTTGACCTTCACTCTGTCCTCTCCTTCAATCCACTTTGGGATAGACTCCTTGCCCATTGTGCTTCATTAGTTGGGAAGTTCTGACTTGGCTCCCTTCCACCATACCTAAATGCCCTCCTCTCTACCCCGCCTTCTCCCACCTACACCCTTCGTAACTCCCCTTATAGGACTTTTGCCCTCCCTGCCCATACTTCAACTTCAGGATGGGCTGCCTTCTCCTACCATTTCCCAAATATCTGGAACTCCCTCACTTTAAATATCTGCTCTGCCCTGTCCTCTAACTCGCTGTCCTATCTTCTCCATAACCACATTTCCCCTTCCTCCGGCTGCTCTTGAACACATACCTTTCCCTATTACTCATTTCTCTTAATTCTTCACCTTTTCCCCTGCCTAATCCCTTACCCTCTTCTCTATGGTTTTTTTTCCCTTTTTTATTCTATATCACTCTCCGCTCCAATTATTACACCTTCTTAGATAGACTCTTCCCCATGTACTGTCTAAGTGAGCTTCATGTTGTTTACTCAGTTGTGTGGTTCTGCCCATGAGTAACACAGTTTCCATCCTTTATCATGCATTGTGAATATATTTTGTCCTTAACATTATTGACTTTCAGTGTGTCATTATAATTGTTTATTAGCTGCAATTTGATTTTGTTTATTTCCCTTTGTGTTTTAATTTTTGTCTTATGTACGATTATCATGTTTAGTTTAGCTCTTTATCATACTTAATATTCTGAATGTATCCCATTTTCCTCTTTTCCCCCAGGACGCATCTGGAAACAAGTTATTGTAGATCCATTTGTGTTTCCTGGTGAAACTTTTTCAACTAAATAAATAAATAACACTCCATATCAATAAATGGAAACGGTTTTTATTGGGGGTGGTGTATAGACTATCCTCACAGGATATGGAGATGGACAGGGAGATAGGGAATCAGATCAGGAAATTAGGAGGTAGAGGAAACCTTGACATAACAGGTGATTTTAACCTGCCTGGGAAAGACTGGAGTACCTCGGCTACCTCCTGTGACTGAGAAAATGTCCTCCTGGAAGCTTTCCAGGACTGTTTCCTGGTGCAGGGGGTCACACAGCCAACCAGGGATGGTGCCATACTAGACCTGGTGCTGTCAGATGGAAAGCATGTCCAAGATATAGCTGTGGAGGAACCCCTTGTGGGTAGCAACCACCGTACGGTGTGGTTTCACCTCAGAATGGGTAAAGAAACAATTAAGACAAAGACAAGGGTGGTGGACTTCAAGAAAGCGCACTTTAGAGGAATGAAGGATATACCTGTAGGGCATCCTGCAAAAATCTGGCTGGGGATAGATGCAGAGCAGAGATGGTCCATCATTAAGTTGGTTCTGATTGAGGCCATAAATGACTGCACAAAGTCCCAGAGTGAAAAGTCCAGGACAAAAAGATCAAGCTGGTTCAACAAGGATGTGGCAGAGAAGGTGAGGGAGAAGAGGGCAGACTTTCAGAACTACAGGTATACTATGAGTGAGAAAGACAGGGAGATTTACTCAGGGAAATCACAAAAGGCCGGGAGAGTGGTCCGGGCAGCTAAAGCTACAAAGAAACTAATGCTAGCACAGGGGATCAGGGAGGGGGAAAAGGTCTTCTTCAGATATATAAGGGATATAAAAAGTAGTAAGGAGGGGATTGTTAGGATCAAGAAGGAGGGGAGATGGGTGGAAAATAGTGAAGAACAGGCCGAGGCACTGAACAAGTACTTCAGCTCTGTATTTATGAGGGAAAAGGACAGACCTATGCCAAGGGGGTTACTGGAATAGGAATGGAGCGGGTGAGACAGATGGGGAGAACAAGGTGGATAGGGTCTTGGACGATCTCAGGACCCTTCAGGAGGACAAGGCACCTGGCCCAGATGGCATACACCCAAGGATCCTGAGAGAACTGGCAGAGGAATCAATGGCCCCCAGTGGATCTGTTAATCACTTCGCTATTGACAGGGTATGTGCCTCAGGACTGGAGAATGGCTCATGTGATGCCACTCTAAAAGAGTGATCCCAGAGATAAAACTGGCAACTACAGACCAGTCAGTCTAATATCCATTATTGGCAAATTAATGGAGACCATTCTAAAAGAAAGGTTAGTAAACTATCTGGGGGTTAACAGACTCCAGGATAATAGGCAGCATGGGTTTGTCAAGCAAAGATCCTGTCAGACCAACATGATACAATTTTTTGACTGGGTCACAAGGTCATTAGACAAAGGCCAAGCAGTGGATGTACTGTACCTGGACTTCAGTAAGACCTTTGACTCTGTGCCATATGGAAGGTTGCTTAATAAACTGAATTGGGGACAAGCTGCTGGGGTGGGTCAGGAGATGGCTGCAAGAAAGAAAACAGAGAGTGACGGTAGGGGGTGAACTATCCAACCCTAGACCTGTAACCAATGAGGTACCACAGGGATCAGTACATTATCCAGAGTTATTCAACATCTTTATTGGCCACATAGCTGTAGGGGTCAAAACTAAGGTCTGCCTTTTTGCAGATGATACTAAGATCTGTGGTAGGGTGGACATAGAAGTAGGGAGACAGGAACTCAGGGAGGATCTAGCCAGACTACAGAAATGATCTGGAACCTGGCAGTTGGGGTTCAATGCCAAAAGTGCAAGGTCATATACCTGGGAGCTAGGAACCCAGGGGCCAGCTACTGGCTGGGGGTGTACAGGTGTCCAACTCAAAGGAGAAAAAGAATCTAGGGGTGATAGTAAGGGGTGACATGAAACACTCTGCACAGTGTTGTAAAGCAGCAGCCAAAGCAAATAAAATGCTGGGGTGCATCACCAGAGGAATCACCTCCAGGAGGAAGGAAGTCATTCTGCCCTTGTACAAGTTGCAAGTTGCAACAGGAGGGAGGAAAGGGATGGGGAAAGGGTTCACTATGCGGGACAAGAGAAGGTAGGGGCAGCTCCAGTTAAACAGACTGAGCTGCACACTTGAGCAGACTTGGTAGGCCACTAAGACCTTTTTCTGCTGGCAATTTTCATATGTTCATATGTCGTAAACATATTGCAATCATCTTAGTTTGCTGCCAGAAGCAGGCATTTTGAAAGAGTTGGCACATTGTTTACATTTTTCAAACAAGAAGAAAGGCCTATGAATGAGTTTCTGGAGAAAACAAAGTGCAGTATATCACAGGTAAGGGCTTAGTCTACAGCCCTACATTTTTGGATTTTGCTTTCTTCGTTTCTTGTAATTAGCCTGTTTAGTTGTCCTTTAAGTTACGTTGTGGAGCTGAGATGACAACTAGAGTACTCAGCCACTGTCCATTCCCGATCAGTTTCTCTGTCTGCCAAAACCCACCCAAAGCGTGTGAACACTAGGATCAAACAGATAGATTTTCTATGTTGTAAAGGCAGGATCGACCAGATAAATATTGCAAAACACTGATAAATTACCTGTTATTGGAATGAAAGGGAAATGATCAGTGCGGGTCCTCTGTAACAGAAAAATGGTGCCGTGACATTTGTTGAGGTGTTCGGCCTGCCCACACACACTATAACAGCCAATAAGGTGGCCCGCTACAAATGAATAACAATAAAACACTAATAACTGGGCTACCCGGTTATTATGGTGTTTGAAAAATAGATCCACTCAGTACATTAAGGGGGAGGGGTCACCAGTGATTATATTACCTTTGCACTCCACAGTAGACACCATGGAGCTTGGAGTAAGACAAAGTGATGAGTGTGGGAAAAGGATGACATGTGTGTTTTGGGGGAGGTTTATGGAGGAGTGAGACTATATGAAGGAAGGAGGGGAGTACGCTGTGGATGGAGAAACATAGAAACATAGAATTTAATGGCACATAAGGACCACTTGGCCTACCTAGTCTGCCCATTTCCCTATCTAATGGATAAGCTGCAGATCCTAGTTAACCTAAAGCCTACTTCCTCCTACCTCCCATCAGAACAGCCTTATATCTGTCCCATGCATTCTTGAATTCTACCACTGTTTTTGACTCCATGACCTCCTCAGGAAGGCTGTTCCATGCATCCTCAACGCTCTCCATGAAAAAATACTTCCTCACATTACCTCTGAGCCGTCCCCCCTTCAAATTGTGCCCTCTTGCTCTTGTACATCTATTTTTCTGAAAGATGCTACTCTCTCTCTTCCTATGCTCCACTGCTATTCATAAATCTGGAAACTCTTTGGACTTAGTCTTCCTCTTAGGGATTGATGCATCCGACGTGGGGGTGGAACCAGTCGCCTGATCAGACCACTACACTGTGAGGTTCAATTTTTGCACCCCTCTGAGAAGGCCTTCCCCTGTGGAGATGGTCAGGTACCGCTCATTATGGAATATTACTTCCCAAGGCCTTGCAGCGGTCCTTGACCTATCATCCCCGTGTTGACGAGCAGTAATCCAGAGACACTGGTGGTGGCCTATAATGAGGCCGTTATGGTGGCCGTGAATTTTATTTCTCCTGTTCGTGAGCACCCCCTATCCCTTCACCCCAGGTCCCCTTAGTTTGATGGGACACTGAGGGAGATTCGGATACAGAGGTGAAGGTTAGAGCATTGTTGGCGCAAGTCCGCCCTTGTTACCGACTGCCTTAGATTGATGGAACATTACTCTATCTATCAAACTGCAATCACCCGTAAGAAGGCAGAATTCCTGTCAAGGGAGATTGCAGTTGCACAGAATCGACTGGCTCAGCTGTTTCATACTGTAGACAGACTGTGCAACCCAGCCTGTCTACAAGTTCGGAAAGCCTTTTCGCAATTAGAGTGTGAGGAGCTCACTCGCTACTTTGCAACTAAGATGACCGACATCAGGGTGGACCTCTGTCTGGCAATCTCTAAGGGTGATGTTGTAGGACAATGTGAGCTCACAGTGCCCCAATTCTCTTGGAGTTCCTTTGGTCGACCTGAGTCCGTGGATATTGTGAGGATCGTCCATAGTGTGCATCCCACAAGCTGTGGTTTGGACCCTGGACCGACTCCCCTAATTTTGGGTTGTATTGATATCATCGGTCCAGTCCTGGTGCAAATAGTCTGGAGCTCCTTGGAGTCAGGTGAGTTTCCTAGCTCCCTGAAAGAGACGGTGGTGACACCTCTCTTGAAGAAAGCTACCTTGGACCCAGACTGTTTCTCAAACTACAGACCCATCTCTAACCTTCCCTTTATTGGGAAGGTTATTAAGAAGGTAGTGGCTGCCCAACTGGAAGACCATTTAACCATCCACAATATCTATGAATCCTTCCAATCCAGTTTTCATAAAAGACATAGCACCGAGACTGCTCTGGTTCTGGTGCTTAATGATCTTCTGAGGGCAAGAGATCAGAAGAATCGTTCCATTCTGGTTCTCCTTGATCTCTCATCAGCCTTTGATACTGTGGATCACCTGGTGTGATAGCACGCCTGAGGCAAATTTGTGGAATATCAGGAACTGTTTTACAATGGTTCACCTCATTCCTCACTGGGAGATCACAAAAGAGTTGTGTCGGGAGTTTTTTCTTCTGGCTCAACTCCTTTATTGTGCGGGGTGCCTCAGGGTTCCGTGCTGTCACCCATGTTATTTGCAGTGTATATGCTGCCCCGCGGAGACATTATTAGACAGTATGGACTGAGGTTTCACTGCTATGCAGATGATACCCAGCTATACCTGTCTTTTGCAACTGATCAGGATGGAGCTCTCGTGGTGTTTAACAACTGTCTTGAGGAAATCCAGGGTTGGATGGATTCTAGCTGGTTAAAGTTGAACTCAGAGAAGACAGAAGTTCTGGTTGTGGACCCGGGAGGTCAGATAGAGATGTCGTGTGGTGGCACGCCTTCTGGAATATTTCTTGGAGGCGTGTCACTTCCTACCTCTGAACGGGTGCGTAGCCTTGGGATTGTCCTAGATGACAGGCTGACATTACAGTCTCAGGTGTTGGCCATTGTCAGGACTTCCTTTTACCATCTTAGGAATATTGCCAGGGTTAGGCACCTTGTTCTGTCTGACTCTTTGCCAACGTTGGTCCACGCCTTTGTGTCCTCGCGTTTGGACTATTGCAACGCCCTTTACTTTGGGCTTTCCGAGGTTGAAATCCGCCGCCTACAGCTGGTGCAGAATGCTGCAGCCCGGGTTTTGACTGGGACTAGTAGGTCCTCCCATATTACCCTGGTGCTGTGCGAACTGCACTGGCTGTCTATACGGTGGCGGATCACCTTTAAAGTCATTTTACTGACTTTTAAAGCACTTCACGATCAGGGTCCGGCCTATCTGAAAGAACTTCTGGTGCCTTACTACCCTGGCTGATCGCTCTGCTCGCCCGACGAGGGGTAGCTACAGATTCCGAGAATGAGTTTAAAATCTTCTGGTAATAAGAGCTTTTTCTCATGCTGCTCCCACTGCCTGGAATTCTCTACCATGCCGGTTACGGGAGTGTACCTCCGTGGAGGAATTCAAGAAGAACTTGAAAACCTATTTGTGGCAAATGGCCTTTTTGGATGCTTAATCCTTCTTGGATGCTTAAGTAAATTTATTCTGTTGAGATTTTTTATTTGTATTTATTAATTGATTTTAATAATCGTTGTTAACATGATATGATTTTATTTATATGTATTACTGATTTATATTTGATGCTGTGGTTTTAATATGTTCAGCGCCTTGGTATACTGAAAGGCACTATACAAATAAACTTATTATTATTATGATTATGTATCCCAGTATCCCTCAGCCATTCTTACTGCCTTCTCACATTGCTTCCCTACCTTTAGGTCATCTGATATAACTACCTCCAGGTCCCTTTCCTTTTTTGTTGTTGTCAGTGTCTCACCTCCCATTGTGTACTCTTCCCCTGGGTTTTTGTTTCCCAGGTGCATTACTTTGCACTTCGTTGCACTGAATCTAAGCTGCCATACATTTGACCATTCCTCCAACCTTTCCAAGTCTCTTCTCATCCTTTCCACCACACCTTGGGTATCAACCCTGCAGCAGATCTTTGTGTCATCTGCAAAGAGACATACTTTTCCTTCCAGCCCCCCCTGCAACATCACTTATAAAGACATTAAAAAGGACCGGACCCAGTACTGAACCTTGCGGTACCCCACTAGTAACCCCCCTTTCTTCACTGTGGACTCCGTTAACTATTACCCTCTGCATCCTGTTGTCCAGCCAATGTTTTACCCAGGCTACCACCTTGGGACCCACTCCCAGGCTGGCTAATTTGTTTATTAATCTTTAATGTGGGACTGTGTCAAATGCCTTGCTAAAGTCTAGGGAGACCATGTCCACAGCCCCTCCCTGGTCTACTACTTTGGTCACCCAGTCAAAGAAATCGATTAGATCCATCTGACATGACCTTCCCACTGTGAATCCATGCTGACT